>OZ012545.1:14959088-17359088 GCA_963935595.1 Schoenobius gigantellus | reverse complement strand
CAAACACGCTAAAACATAAACGCGATGACGATGACTCATAAAGAAAACCATCTACTTTACACCATAGAAATTAAGTTTTAAGAGCTAAGAATGTGTTCGTCATCGATAAGTATGCGGCATACAGTGATTACGGAGGAATATCCTTAAGCGCTTAGTCTCTGTAAAAACCTTAAAAAAACCAAATTTATGTATTTGATACGCATTGGCGTAGGTGATAGATGGGTTTAGGGCCGGAAACCCCGTATTGAAAAATTAACGTTTACTAGATAGAATGAAGTTTTCCTCCGAGTAAAAATAAGTAAAAGATTAAAATGGAAATATGTAGGTACCCAACAAAAAATTAAAGCAAAACAAAACGGAATACCGACAATAAGATTTGAATTAATTGATCTCAAAGAGAAAAAGATTTTTCATTACTCATACTCTGAAAGTAGGTCTGAAGTTGCCTGAGGAGCGGGTTGAAAGTAATACTTTTCAGCCCTAGGGAGAATCACTTTCAACTGACAGCTGCTGTCAAATTTTAAAAAGAAACTAGTTCCTTTTTCACATTTTTATTGAACCATGTTCCGACATTCTATAATGTCACTCAATTAAAGCGCGGTGTAAAATTGAAATAACATAATATTAAGTATTTAAACTTAAATAATATATTTTAAATGACTTTATTATAATTTATTTTCGACTATTTCTTTAAAATAACATAGATATGGGCAAAATATTTACCATTTTTTAAATTATGAACATGAAAAATAATGGTTGAATAGCTGGCCGGCCACAGAAAAAAAAAACAAAATTAGCGGGAAAGCGGCAATGCGATCTTCATTTGTTTTTTCCATTTGTAGAGTTTTGTTAATACTTCCGTATAACAGAGATTTGTATTAACTGTTAATTATATTTGTATAACATTGTGTGAATAGTAAACATAATGAGTTCATCTGATTCAGCTAAAGTTACGCCTGAGTTTTATAAGAGAAAGCGGGCTAAATCAGAAGTTGTTAATTTAAGTAAGTAAAATAAAATTTACACGTTTTTTCTTTAGCTAATTCATTGTGTTATTTTTACTTTCCTTGTATTCGTAATGAAAAGCACAGTGTTTACCTCGGGTTAAAGACTTATTTAGTCCCTCGAACTATTGGTGCCCTCGCTACGCTCGGGCGCCAAACACCGTCTCGGGACTAAATAAGTTACTTTCACCCCTAGGGTAACAATGTACTATTATTTGTTTAATGTTGGTTTAATGTAATTTTATTCAAATACAATTTTTTTTAGAAGTTACAAGGAACTTACCAATAATTTGAATGTGCTTAGTCATAGTCAAATAGTCTGTTACCGAACTAGGAACCTACCTTTATTAATCGTGTTTTACTATTTCTTTCTCTCCAATCTGGACACATCGAAAGTTCTACTTACGCCAATGTTGATATACGAGGACGTACATATGTCGTACTTATTAGATACAGATAATTCTTATAAGAAATTGCTTTATTCCGTGGTTTTTTCTCAGGTATTGCTTATAATATCATACACCAAATAAAAAAGTATATTCTATACAATTTTCGATTGGTTATTATACTTATGTTTATCAAACGACGTGCAAGTGTTGGGACAGTAAATCAACGCAGCGGTAGGGTGCGTGAGCCCACGGAGGCTCCGCAGGAATGTGGTCGGACGGGCAAAGGGAGGACGGGGCTCGGGAGGGACAAAGGTAAGGACTGGTTTTGCTTCCTGTACGTGTCGGATGTCCTGCGGCTTCCTGCCCCCTCTTGTGCTCTGGCGCAGCGGCCACGCAATGGGATAAAACGCTCAGGGCTGCGCCTTCTGCTTTTAGTCTGCTTAAAGCGTAACATTACCTAAATCTGTTATTATACATAGATGAGATGAAGTGTTCATAAAATAATTATTCGTTTCTATCCAACCGGTGAAGAAGCTTGCGGCTTAACTTGTTAAAGTCGAAAAACTCGAAACTCCACGCCAGCACAAGAGTTCCGATCGACATCGTCCTAATGAGCTCTAGCGACCTTTATGACCCATTGTTTTCTGATTGATATACCTTTTCAAGTAAAAAAATTGCCAGCTTTAATGTGAAAAAGTCTCTGCAATGCTTTTACGTATGATATTTAGGGTTCCGTACCTAAAAAAACCGAACCTTTATAGAATCACTTTGTTGTCGGTCTGTCAAGATCCTTTTTCTCGGGAATGCGGGGAAATATCAAACTTACATCAAATAATTACTTGGGTTAGCTGTGAAAAAATCACACTTGTTGTAAATCAACCGTTAATATCATATTTTTTGTTAATTTTGCGATTTCACAAGGAAATCAAAACCCATCTCGTTGATCTAGGATAATGAAATTTGGCAAGACGCAAAGTTACAAGTAAATGTAAAGGAAAAGAATTTGAAAACCGTTATTACTCGTACTTCGTTGCGCGAGTCCAACAACTCGCATTTTGGCCGATTTCTTACGTTATTTGCCAAATTATGAATTACGTTTATTATTCAAATAGTTTTAGAGTCAATTCATACTATTATTAAGATGAACTACATTGACGTATACGTCAATGTCTAACTAAGGGTTTTTTGTGGTTTTGTTGTTTTCTAATGTGATGAAAGATCTTTTCTCATATTCATTTTATAGATCGCGATGTGGAATGGTAAATAGATGTATGATTTACAATAATTATTACATATTTAATATTCAAAATGAATCCAACATGTAGAGGCCCTGCGGCAAGAGCGGCTGGGTGGTTGAGTGCGGGACACGCACGATTGAGGACATTCTCAGTTTGTTTTTGTTGGGCTGCGGTCACTGTAACGTAATACGAGCCGCCTTCAGGAGTAATCACGATGCTTGCTGGTGTTTTTATGTGGTCGTAATAAAAAGTTCAATTGAAAGTCAGTTTGACCTTGAGCACCGGTTAGATGTGATTTCTTAATGCTTTACGTCAACACTTTTCTAAAGTAAATAGGCCCAAGTTATTATCTGGTTATTATCTGTGTGTGTGTTTTACTGTAGTTAGAGAAAGTTCTGGATCACAATTTTTTTAACGTGTTTACTTTTATGTACTATTTTTCAACACACTTGCTCGTAAACTGGATCTAATTTATTCCCCCATTCCGCCTCGCCGCGGAGCATGGCCACGACCATGCTAGGCAGCGAGAGGTTTCCACCTCCCAGCGCAGCGTTGAGTTCGCTAATGGTAAGAACCCCTAAAAATAGCAAATTTTAGACACTTCAAGGACCGGTAGAGTCCTCAAGATGACAAATGTTTAATTAAATTTAATGATAATCGTAATCTCTGTTTCAAAATCCAACTTTGATACCTCTTGCGTAGCCATAGCCCAAAAAAGAACCTTCCCCATACATGGACGGGACAGCATAGTGCGTATACCTATTGGTGCGTATACATACTCGGCTCTCGCCCTCGAATTCGGCTCGGGCTGAAATTCCGCCTCGTGAGATATAACCAACATACCGTACTTATATTGTAATATACTATTATTGCACATAGGTGTGTTCTTGTATATCGCACTATTACCATAAGACGCCAACACACTTTTACGCTTGAAAATAACTCTAAGAACTTTGCGCGTAATCGTAACATAATTATACATTCACATGATCACTGTATTAACAGTGGACGAGCTGGTTTTTAGAGAATACCATTAAATGTAATGATGCGTAAAAGTTACGATGATACGTTTTGGTTGTTTTATACCACTCAGGTGGTAAGGTAAACAAGTGTACGGCCCACCTGATAGAAGGTAAGCGGGTACCGCAGCCTATGAAGGCTTGTAACATTGGGTGTATTGCTTGCCTGTTCATCATCACAGCTCATATACGTCCCCACCGAGGGGCTCGAGCCTACCCTATGTTAGGGTGATTAGGCCTTAGTCAATCACGCTGGCCCAGTGCGGATTGGTCGACTTCACATACATCATTGAATTTCTTCGCAGATGTATGCAGGTTGCCTCACGATGTTTTCCTTCACCGTAGGAGCGTCAGACAAATGTACATATGAAATTCGAAACGAAAAACACATTGGTACATGGCGGGTCTCGAACCCCGACCCCCCGATTGGAAGGCAAGTGCCGAATCCACTACGCCACCGACGCTCCTGCCTGCCTTGCCTGTTACTAACCCTTTATAAACCCTTTTTGAAGAAGCCCATGCTATAGTCTCTTGAAAAAACCTCGACATCCTGAGCGTGTCCGGAAGGAAATTCCATCGAAAGTGTACAGAATTCTCTGCCGATGCGATGGTTGAAAGTGACCGTGGGCATCAGTCAAACGGCTCCTCAAAATATATCCCATGATAGAAAGTGGTAGAACATACACTTAAGAAGGAAGTAAGAAACAACAAGTCTACGTGCTACAAAATTTCCATTCTAAACCATACATGTGAAAAACCAGTTCCGTAATAGGTTATCCACATGTATAGATACCAAAGGATCTATACTAATATTATAACGAGGAAAGATATGATTGTTTGTTTGTTTGTATTGAATAAGCTCCGAAACTACTGGACCGATTTGAAAAATTCTTCCACATTGAGAATCCTACGTTATCCTTGATTAACATAGGCTATAAAATTATTTTTCCTAAGGAAAAATATAAAATTCCCACGGGAAAACAAAAATAACGCGGGCGAAGCTGCGAGCGGAAAGCTAGTATACTATATTTTAATCTTGAATATCTTATGATCTACTGAATGAAAAATTGTGGAAAATGGTTGTATTAAAATTTGTCAATCGAAAATACCATAGATGTCATATCTATTTACCGCTGTTACCAGCGCCGGCGAGTGGAAATACGTGACATATAAAAAACTTCATACATATTCATTTTCAAATATTGTCCACGTATAGGTCGTGTTAGCTACTTCTACTGCCTCAAACAATCGACCTATCACTTACGTAACCATGCTAAAACAATGTTCTTCCGCGTCTTCGTTCATTTCCACGCGCAACGCAAGGTTACTGCCAAGGTCTCGACTTTCTAAGGCACTTACTACGCTATCAGACCAACGAAAATGAGGTAATTAAACATGATTCAACGCGCTGTATACCTAGAGCTCCTATAAAGCGTTGTTGTTTTTTAATTTTTACATATTATGTACTACCTATCTAACATGTAAGTAGGTACCGGTAGTGTTGACAAGAAATTTTTGTTTTCTCTAGATGTCTGAATGTGTTCACGTATTTTCTGATAATATTGTTTGAAATGTAAATCCGTGTATTTTTGTTATGACTAAAGACCACATATACATATATGTATAACACGCGTATACAGTAGGAACACGCGTAATATACGGTAGGTAGTCGGAAGGCTTCACTCACTATGTCACTGCGGGTCATTGTCACACGTGCCTGACTGTGCCTCAGAAGAATAACTTGTTGTTCTGAGGACTGTGCTGTGTAACCAGAGCTGTAGAGTTAATAATTATAAAGGAGGTAGTAACAAGAGCTGAATAGGAATATTAGTGCTTAGATAGATGAGTCAGAAAAAGTCGAGAGTAGTAAAACTAGTGCTTAGATGAGACAAACTTGGGTTATACTTATGTTGGTAACTAGTTAGGCAGGCTTAAGTTTGTAGTAAACAAACTAATCCAAGCAGAAAAATCTTTCTACCACTATGGGTAATCGAAGCTGGACCTGAACCAGACCGGGTAATCTCAAGCTCTAGACAACGGAGGCGGTTAGTATATTTGCGTTATTATATTACACCAGTTGAGTTACGGCGAAGTATTTTGCTGAGTGGTGTGTGTTCATCACATTGTAAAGTTAGCAATCTGCTTCTAACTTATAATAAATTACCAAGGTTACAACTAAAACATAGAGCATGTTTTACTAGTAAGCTAGGAAGAAATTAAAAGTAATAACTCGTTTTTATATTTCATATTGATTATTCGTATGTGTTTTGCTAGTAGGTAATAAGAAATCAATCAATGATCAATGGTTCGAAAATAGCCACAGGATAAATATTTACTAATATTATGTGGTGTTGTATAATACACCACATTTTTGAGTAAAAGAAATATTGTATCTTTCAATCTATTGTTTACTATAAAAAAAGTTTTCACAACAATCTGTCAGTATGCGATAGGCGAACAAATAGATGCCATAAAACATAATGGGTGCCTGTAACATCCGCGATTGCGTCACGTTGGGCGAGAAAAACTAGGCGTCCGAGGAAAATGAATGGTCCTAAGCCGGATGTCGCGGTTCACACGGCCAGCCAATGCCTTGCTTGCCGCACTTGCGATGGGCCGGAGTAACGGGTGGCAAGTAAGCAAGCCCATACTTAATCTAATAATTGTTTTGTATTAAATAATGTTATCTGAATATCTGCGGTATGAACTATTTTATATGGTAGGTGAATTAACCTTTCAAACTCGTGGTCAACATTAATTGTTCGGCTAGTGAATAATAAGTTCAATACTTTACGTGTATAATGATGAAGAATACTGTTTGTTTTATCTGAAATCATTCTAATCCACCATCGTGCCACGCGACAAAAAGTCCATGCCCATCACTTAGATGGTTGGCAGTCCTCCACAACTGTGCGATTCTCCCGAAGCTTCCTGCCTCGCACAGTCAAACTTTGGAACGAATTGTCGCCTTCGGCATTTCCTGGACCGATACGACCTTCAAACTTTCAAAAAAAGAGCGAATTCCTTCCTCAAAGGCCGGCAACGCACTTGTAACTCCTCTGGGGTTGTGGGTGTCCATGGGCGACGGTAATCACTTACCATCAGGTGATACGTCTGCTCGTTTGCCCCCTATACCATAAAAAAATCTCTTTTTAATATACTTCTCGTCTCTAGGTACAGTGATCTCCTTATCAAGCTATACTGTTGGACCTTTGGACCATAAGAACTATGTCGCTCGTAATAGTGGCGGTTTTCGTAGTGTAAATGTAAAGCTTGAATGGGAGTTTACTGTACTCGTACCTTCCTTTAGCCAGCGGCAATACAATAAATAGATATTCTTCACTTATAGAAAATCTTTGCAAATGCCTCAATTATTGGCTAGCCATACTACCACATTAGTATCCACTGGATTTTAATTTAAAATTAAAACAATTTATTAATTCTTATTACTAAAGTATAAGACTTCGATGAAATATTGGGCTGAAATGTATTTCAGTTTAATTTTAATATAGATACGCTAACATCTAATAAATATTTATTCGTGTTTTGTATGTACTTATGAAATGTACGTATAAGGGCACTCCATACACGTGTATAACGTAATGTGTTTATGTAACTATAAATGTATAGGTAGGTAGACGTGTTATCGCACAGGTATACTGATGTGTGAACGCTTTAGATACCGCTCTGTCTGGGGACGGCATTATTGGGTAGAGATTGTCCCCTTGTACTTTAGAATAGCCGGAGGTTCAGGACCTCTGCTAGGATTACACAAGTCGTTTAGAAACATCTTCACCGCCTCCGTGGTCTAGTGGTTGAGACTGGGTCTAAAGGCCAAGCCCCCGTAGCATGACGACCGAAACACGATATGATAAAGCGGTTTATCGCGGTGAACTGTCGAAATACAATACATTTTTATCATATTTTGACAGTTCACCGCGAATATCCACTCTTTCATATCGTGTTTGGTGTTCATGCTATGGGGGCAGAGGGCGATTACCCACAGAGGTAGAAGTTTAACAGCTTGGACTAGATTGTGGTAGGGCCTTAGCCGGGTCGACAATGTTAATATTAATAAAATACTTTAAGATACGAATCAAACGAGCCCAAACTCGATAGGGTTGTGTTATTTTAATGCGGAGTTGCTATGGCCACCTTCCAGCTCCAGCATAAGATTATTACCATGTCATCATAATATTGCATGTCACACGATAAACATATATGCATGTAAAATTTCAGCTCAATCGGAAACCGGAAAGTGGGTCAAATTTAACTTTCAAGATTTTATTACAGACACCAGGACGGGTGAAAGAAAATAAATTAAGCTTGTTAAAACATTGTTGTGCTCCGACAATTTTTATTATTAGTGGTAAGATAGCCTGTTCCTCTGTTGGTTCCAGGTAAAAGTCGCTTCTATCATCGGCCTTATCGCTACTTATCATAGGCCAAGAGCTTCCCTGTTGTGAATTTTTTTTTCTGAAAATTGGTCTAAACTTCAAATCACGTTTTTTTGTATTGTAATATTTTGTTGTATATTGTATGATTTTTTTTTGTATACTCCAATATTGGTATCCGCCTAAAAGTAGGTGTGCATATTACGAGTAGTAGTTATCTGTAGATGCTTATTTTCCTGTGCGCCTAATGTTCACACATCATTACCAATATTACACTATTTGTCATTAGTCAGCGATATGTGTCAGTCAGCGATTTGAAAGTGCACTTTTCTTTCCCTTTAAACAGGTGGATACAGCTAAAGCACGTACGATGAGGGTAAAGTCTGTTTCCGTTTGTGTCTGACGTATAAAATTATTGCTATTTACTAACAATGTTGTTCCAGACTGCTAGTTGTTTTTCATGGAATTTTTCCTAGTTAGCAAGGTTAGATTGTGCTGAAAAATTTTCACCTTTTAATTTATACAAGTTGTCGTGGCGGTTTATATGAAACGTTATGCATACAATAGGTTACACGACATAAGAACAAAACGGATTAATAACTTTAAGGAGTAACATAGGTTGTTCACGAAGTATCGTCTTATCTATACGTATTGAGAGCCATACTCGATGGAGCGGGTCATACGGCCCGCTTTACTCTCTGCACGGAAGCCGAGAAATTCTCAGTAACGACAGGAAACCTAGACGCATCTAGGACGTATTACACCTGTCCCTTCCGTTAGGGGGACCGCGAGAGCTGCCTTCAACAACACAACCCTTCATCAACACAACCACGGGGGCTCACCCCCTCACAGACCTCCAACCTCCCCTATAGTCTGCCCATGCCTCGCAACTGACACTCCTGATCTCTCTTACACAACTAGGCGGTTTCATCGCCTGCATCACCAGACGCCTCACGTGGTCCAGACCAAGTGCCCTTGACGCAACAATGCACGCCCCCAGGCTGCCCTTGACGCAACAGTGTACGCCCCCAGGCAGAGATCAGGAGAGGCCGAGCTTACACCTCCGGTCACTGTTGGACACACAGAACATAGAACATAGAAACCTCTTCCAGTGTTCTGTGGTTGAACATATCAGATGGACCATACTTCATGAACTCGCGCAATTCTTAACTAAGCCATCAGGCACTTACCATAATATATCCTTATATTATTTATAACCCCGCCACTTGGCCAGTTCACACTCTCACCTGCTGCACCTTCCTTCGCTCCCAGGTCTCGCCTTTCTCACCTGATCACTATGATGTTCAGAACCGAAGTGAACAAGTCACAAGAGCAAGCCACATGTCTGCCTTATAGGCAAAGCAGAATAGCATTCTTAAAATACCGACACAGTACAATACCATTATTACCACTGAGTCGACACAACGCTATTTATACTGACAAAGGAATTGGGAATGCTGCTGGTAGTATCGGTAACATTAATAATTCACATAATTAGATTCATAATTTATTTATTACCCATAACAATATTAGAAACATAATCATTGTATCAATTTATTCATTTCGTTTCTTACCGGAAGTAGACAGAGTATTCGCGGTACTCCGCGACACTCCCGACGGCAAAAAGAAGAAGTTTGTAGTACAGTAAATGACGAGCCCATTGAGCATTTTTTTATGCTCGAGGCTGCCTTCCTTCTGGCCCTCACAATATGGGTCTTCCTAATCATTAACTTCTGCTATATCTGATGAGTCATCCACCCGTGTTATAGTAGTAGACAAACTTCTGCCGGTCTCTTCAAACAGCCTCCGCCATGCTTGATACATAACTAAAGAGATCAAAAATTGTTTTAATGCTTAACGTGTAGGCGACACCAGCTCAGTATCCCGTTTATACCCATTCATTTTTTTTTAACGAAATCAAGCTCGGAATGGGAAGTATTTCCTTCAACATATCACCAATTGGTCAGATGAAGACAAGTTACATCCCTATACATTAGTCCTATACATTCATTTCAAGTTTCTTTTCCATGGCCTGCACCAGGAAAAATTAAATTGGAAACATCTTTAACTCCTCCTACTATATACTTATCTTACTAACTCATTCTTGTACTCTATGCATTGTGGGCAATTCACCAACTTTATATTCTTCACTAGATAACCAGATCTCCTCCAGTAGGACCTCCCCAAACAAAAGAAAGTTGATGTGGTCAAAATCTCTGTCCCAATATAAGAGGTTCGTTTCAAATTTAATTCGGAAAAAAAATATTTTTATTAAAAAAACTATAATTAACATAACTTTTAGTTATGTAATTTAATATCTTTCACTTGTCTTAATGGTAATAGGGTAACAGCCACCACTGCTAATTTAACAGTACCAACTATCTATCTATAATCTATAAATATTTATCTTGATTTTTTTTTTTTTTTTTTTTTAATATATTTGACATATTGTGCACTGTATAGGTTGCTGAGGTCTCAGAACAATAATCTGAGGCTGAGGTATAGGTACAATTTGTTTATAATAACCATGGATAGGTACGTCTAACCACTGTTAAGCATTTCTAGATGTTCAAAAATAGAAATCATTTTGAGTTACCTATCTTCCTAGGAGTTCCTTATAGGGACCATGTGTAGAAATCATTTTAACACATATTATTTTATGTAACCTAAAAAAGATATTCATTCCAAAGAACTATAAGACTTTTTTTTGTGAGTTTGCACTTTCCTTAAAAATCTAAATACGTCGCGAAACGAGCAAATCAAAACAAGAAGAAATCCTGACCCAAACGGTTCGGAACTCGCGTCCTCAGCATACCGTGTCAAAGCCCTGATCAATGTGGTCACCGAAGACCCACCAGTCCGGGCGAAATCTCGACTTTGCCATTTTAACTTTGTAAACCCAGACACTTAACTTTGTCAAGCCCAAACAGACTTTATTCATTGCTAACCACGAATTGTATGCTACAAATTCGCACAGTCCACACAAACCCCCACGAGGGGTTCGAGTCCATCCCAACACAGGGCATCCAGGTCTCACTCAACCACGCCGGGCCAGCGCGGGTCGGTCGACCCCACATACAACCCCGAATCTCCTCGCAGAAGCACGCAGGCTCCCTACCGCAGGAGCGTCGGATGCACATACGAAAATCGAAAAGGCGAAGAAAATAAAAACACTGTCACATGGCAGGATCGAACCCCGGATCCCCCGACCAGAAGGCCAGCGCCGAGTCCACAGCGCCACCAATGCCCAACACATCAATTCCACTATAAATTACGAACGTGGCATTTGTTACCTATTATTGTCATAAGACAAAACACATATTGTATCAGTAAGAAAACGCTTAAAATTATTGAAATGGCAGTTCATAAAATCAACAAGTCATCCTCAGCACATTCACAGTTTAACAATGTATATTGTTAAACTGTGTCACATTTTAGTGGGATACCTACTATGGTCATAAATATAGTAACATCTGTGACCCCTCGTCCTTCATACCCACATCCATTATGATGCCAATTTATTGTGCCTTAGTGTTACCAAATCTTTGGGTACAGAAGAATCAATCCGACCTGCGTCGGGCGGTATACCATGTATATGCCAGAATAGATAACATTTGAGCATCAAGCCGAATCGCCCCCCAATTATTCGTACTCTTACAGCCTCACGTCGCTCTCCAGCTTCGAGCGATCGGCTTGTTGCTGATGGTTAACAATTAAGCGCGCGAAAACGCCACCAATCACTGTAAGTATGCACCGTACTATTATTTATTCTGTGCCAATACCAAAGCGCGGCAGCACCGCCGCCTTTGCACTCTCAGTGTGCGCGGAACGGTAGGCACCTAGGCCTTACCGTGATCGCTCATAGCTACGCTAAAACAAACTAAAACAGAGACGCCGCAGCTCATGAACTACGTGGGATTAAGTTCCATGACAATGGGAACTAATTATATAGTTATGACATTGCTAATATATTTAAAAACAATGTCAAGTATCTTCAGCATTATAATTATTATCAATAAAATATGAAATTTCGCTTTTATTATATGATTATGCAATATAAAGTTATCATTACTACCTACTAGTCAACTTATCAATTAACATTTCTGCTGGATCATCATCAGCTTAAAAGTCTACTTCGCAGTTCATTACTTCATATTTAGACCATTAGGTTCACATGAAGCAAAAAAAATATTACCAATTAACATACTCGTACATTAATGGTAACATTGTGAGTGTAACCTTAATCATAGGCAGCAACTACACATAGGAAAATTAACAACAAAATACTAGAAGCAAACATTCAAATCATTTTAAATTCAAACTATAACACTATTTTTAATCCATCAAACATGCCTACTTGTAGCATCATTCGTACACTGCGAAAGATGCTATGTTCCGATGGTTATTCTAAATTTGAATTTCCAATAAGAATGTATGAAGAAATGATGAATGGTGAAGCCAATTGCTTATTCATACATTAGGGGGCATGTGGATTTGATTTTTTTGTATAGCAGTGGTTCCCATCCTTTCATTTCCAGGGACCTTTATGTATCTACAAAAAACCTCAATAAATTTTAAAGAATATTATTGTAAATAACTTAATAGTGTCGTGCCATTCATCTTTTACACGTATTTGTAGGACTAATATTATTGCTCGAAGCAACCAGCAAATTATCATTATGTTCTCAGTCGATTCGAACCTTGTTCTGAGATTCCAGAGAGACCCACAAAGATCTACTCCGAGGAGTAGGTAAGTTTGCATTTGCGGACCACTTTTCTCCACTGGCTGGGCTGAGAACCATTGGTATAAAGAAATAATATTTGACTGCATATGTAACAAATCATTTATAAAGCCTTTGAATTCACAATTCATTTCTTTGCCAATTAATTGTTACAGAATACACAATTCACATTTTAAGAAAAAAGACTAGCGTTTGACTCTATTGCCACTGCTACGATTAATTACTTACCATTAAATTTGCAAAGTTTGATCCTTTATATACCAGTTAATTCTAATTTATTGTAAATTAGCACTCTTCCTTTCTTCAGTATCTTTAATTTTGGCTTTATTAATTTAGAATCAAGCATACTTTCTATGCACGTTGTAAAAAACTTTTGCACCAAAGTGGTCTGGTACTTAATTCCATGACAAGCGAGTTACAATACAAACAGAGCTTTTTTACTCCATTCGAAAGTATTTCACTTATGAAGTATTCTTACCAGTTGGTGTCCCATGGGTATCTAAAATATCAGTAGTGTACCTAATTATATTGTTAATATTTTGTATACATTTTATATGTACACCTCATCATTTATCTAAAAATATACTATAGAAACCATCAGATATTTAGAGGCAAGCTATGTCTTTAAGCACTAAGAAAAAGCAAGAAAGGTCAAATTAAATCAAAATCAAATCAGTTTATTAAATTCGTTATTACAGGTTACAATGGTTGGTATGTTTTGGTGCTAGCATTATTTCCATGGTGTTACCTACCTGTGAAACTCAACTAATTATGGTAGTTTAAAATAAAAGGCTCAAAGTTTATCTTCACAAAAACATGATATTAACTTGCAAATGTTAAGCAAATTTATACCACCACTAAACAGTGTCCATTTACTTAGCCACTTGGTGATATTTCAAAATGTAAGTAAAATAATGTAACATGACCACACAAGGTCGAAATATTTTCAAGACTTAATCCGTAAGTGGCACTTAGAATCGAAATAACACAAGGAAGAAGAAATTCTTTGGAATAACTTGTAACATGTAGGTAATACAACAGTTACTTACCTATGTATGAGTGAATTCACTAGTTACAAATTTGAAATGTCTTGAAAATGGTACTTCATTTCCCCCCCTTTGTTTCAATCATCCCATATCTTTTTTAAATCATTGTGGTTTTGAATTAATTTTATTTTATGTAAAAAATTTGCACAAGTATTTCACAAAATAAAGCAGGTTATCACTTACCTACAATTCCTACAAACTAATATGAGTTTATATATCTTAATATACTCATATACTTTATGAAACCGATGCAAGCAATTCTTCCATTCCAATTATAGTAACCAAATAATAAACTTTTCTTTCTTTCTTTCAAATCAATAGAATGTTATTATTGGTCAGCCAATACCTAGTTCCACTAACTTCTAAGCACTATGAATTAATCACCATTGGATTAAATACACTATGGATAGGTCAATTAACAGTCGCTTCGCATTTTAGTAAAGAACACAAAATGCATAATAATACAATAAGTAAGTAAAAACCCACGAATTTAAAAGTTTTTTAATGCTACATGGGCTTTAATTTTGGACTACGAACAAAACATAGTGTCTTCAAATTTGAGTCAACATTTTGGCTTATAATTGCTCTAAGTCACTAGCAATCGATAGTGAGCTTTCACAATGTGCCCACTTCAGCCGACTCTATTCCCCGTATATAAAACTGCTCTTTGGACTCTATTTTCATTTGGCAAATAGGTGTCGGTAAAACTCCACAGTTAAACCTCTCTTCCTCTCTTCCCGCTTTTTTTTTAGTAATTGAAATATACGATTAATTTGACCATTATGTCACCGCCTTAGGCCCCACAGAACACATATACCCAAGGTTAGGCGCTCAGATCAAATACTTCTAGCGGAGCTTAGGCCACAATTTGATTATTTGTTTTTTCAACACACTTGCTCGTAAAGTGGGTCTAATTTTACCGGTTTTTTTTTTTATATACATAAGCAGCTCATAAACACGCGTGTATGATTTGTGTTATTTAATCAAGAAACTCAGTCTTTATTTATTTTTCCTCACAAGCGTGCTGAAAAGCGTCGCACAACACACGCGCGTACACTGGTTACCCACACTGGGCGCTATTACGCCCCGTGAGTTACAACCAACATACCGCACATATATATATATATTACCCAAAAAAAAATAGTATTATAAAAATTTGTCGATACCACTGACTGGTACGCACAAGCGATTTGATCATTATTAAGCAAAGACCTTTGTGTATTGCGGATGTATACAAACGAAATAAAAAACAATTATTACTACACAAGTTCCCGTTGAAAAGGTGGTAATAAAACTTGTGTAAAGGTTATAAACATTAATAAAATTTACCGAAATATTAAAACACATCGGCACCAACTTTATCCACAAAATATTGAAACGCGTTTTAGAACACACAGCATATTTTTTTTTTTTTAAACGTAGGAATTCAAAGAACACCTTTGAATAAAAGACAAGAACGTAATTCCGTAACTGTAATAAACAAAGACACATTTAACATTTAACACAAATAAAGGAAGGTAGATACACATAGGAGTAAGGCAGACTGATAATTAATTTTATTTAATTGCTTCGGGTAGCCCGTTTAATATCCGAACCATAGTAATCAATGATTACTGGACTCATTACAAAATTTGCATATTCAAATAATAGGTAGGTAAATTATAAAGAACCTCGTAAGTAAACGTTAACTTAACGAAATTGTTAGGTTAATCCCAAGGAGAGACGATAACTTAGCATTCCACGCGGGTGCTCGGTCTATCGCGTTGCAGAGAAGAGAGCCAAGAGCGGTGCCTGGGGCTTATGACCCAGGTGCAGGTTTAAGTGGCCACTTTATAATGCATTAACATTCACCTTCACCACCCCGGCTCCTCTCTCTGCCTAACCATAATTAATAATTATTTAATACGATTCCGTAAGTGAAGAAACTTAAACGTAAACAAATGGTCACAGCACTCACAGCAGTTCACTGGTTTTCAAAACTCAATTCCCTAACAAAATAATTCTTGTAATATTACTCCAACCTCACAAATAACACGTGGGCGAATGTTACTCCAATCACCGGGAAAATAGTAATCCAACATAACCTGTCGGGATTCTCGTAATTCAAGCCCTTTTATACTCGAATATAGATCCCAGCACCTCCACCATTTTATGTCGTGGCGGTTTATATGAAACGTTATGCATACAATAGGTTACACGACATAAGAACAAAACGGATTAATAACTTTAAGGAGTAACATAGGTTGTTCACGAAGTATCGTCTTATCTATACGTATTGAGAGCCATACTCGATGGAGCGGGTCATACGGCCCGCTTTACTCTCTGCACGGAAGCCGAGAAATTCTCAGTAACGACAGGAAACCTAGACGCATCTAGGACGTATTACACCTGTCCCTTCCGTTAGGGGGACCGCGAGAGCTGCCTTCAACAACACAACCCTTCATCAACACAACCACGGGGGCTCACCCCCTCACAGACCTCCAACCTCCCCTATAGTCTGCCCATGCCTCGCAACTGACACTCCTGATCTCTCTCACACAACTAGGCGGTTTCATCGCCTGCATCACCAGACGCCTCACGTGGTCCAGACCAAGTGCCCTTGACGCAACAATGCACGCCCCCAGGCTGCCCTTGACGCAACAGTGTACGCCCCCAGGCAGAGATCAGGAGAGGCCGAGCTTACACCTCCGGTCACTGTTGGACACACAGAACATAGAACATAGAAACCTCTTCCAGTGTTCTGTGGTTGAACATATCAGATGGACCATACTTCATGAACTCGCGCAATTCTTAACTAAGCCATCAGGCACTTACCATAATATATTCTTATATTATTTATAACCCCGCCACTTGGCCAGTTCACACTCTCACCTGCTGCACCTTCCTTCGCTCCCAGGTCTCGCCTTTCTCACCTGATCACTATGATGTTCAGAACCGAAGTGAACAAGTCACAAGAGCAAGCCACATGTCTGCCTTATAGGCAAAGCAGAATAGCATTCTTAAAATACCGACACAGTACAATACCATTATTACCACTGAGTCGACACAACGCTATTTATACTGACAAAGGAATTGGGAATGCTGCTGGTAGTATCGGTAACATTAATAATTCACATAATTAGATTCATAATTTATTTATTACCCATAACAATATTAGAAACATAATCATTGTATCAATTTATTCATTTCGTTTCTTACCGGAAGTAGACAGAGTATTCGCGGTACTCCGCGACACAAGTATAAGTGATAACAACAGAGTTTCTATTTATTTTTAACCGACTTCATAAAAGGAGGAGGTTGGTTCTCAATTCGATGCGTAGGTTTTTTTTAACCGACTTCATAAAAGGAGGAGGTTATCAATTCGGTTGTATTTTTTTTTATGTTTGTTACCTCATAACTCCGTCATTTTTAAACCGATTTCCAAAATTCTTTTTGTATTTGATAGAGTATACTGCAAGGGTGATCCCATGGTCAGGATCGGATGATGGGATCCCATAGAAAATCGAGGAAAACACTAAGTTGAGCTGGTATTAAATTCGGGTTTTCTTTCACTAAAAAGATTTCATTCACTAAAAAGTTAAAAATAATTTTTTTTTACAAAAAATAGAACCGACTTCAAGAACACTGAAAACTTAAAAATAATCTTCTTCTATATTGAAGTCGGTGACAAATTGTAACACTTTTTAGGAGATCATCGTTTGGCGCCGACTTCAATATAGAAGAAGATTATTTTTAAGTTTTCAGTGTTTTTGAAGTCGGTTCTATTTTTTGTAAAAAAATTTTGTGTGTATGTTACGCCATTACGCCGCCAATTGTGGACCGATTTTCAAAATTCTTTTTGTATTCGATAGAGTATACTCCAAGGGTGGTCCCATGGTCACCAAAGTTAGGATCTGATGATGGGATCCCATGAAAATCGAGGAAAACCCTTAAATTTTATGGTGTGTCCGACGTGTTTTGTGTATAGGTATGTTACGCGATTACTCCGCCAATTGTAGACCGATTTTCAAAATTCTTTATGTATTCGATAGAGTATACTCCTAGGGTGGTCCCAGGGTTACCAAAGTCAGGATCTGATGATGGGATCCCATGAAAATCACTCAATCTCACCGAAGGGAGATGGTATTAAATTGGGGTTTTTTCACTAAAAATATTTCATTCACTAAAAAGTTAAAAATAAAAAATATTTTACAAAAAATAAAAACCGACTTCAAAAACACTGAAAAGTTAAAAATAATATAAGAATCGGTACAGACAACATCACGCTTCTCTATTGAAGTCGATGACAAATTTTAAGACGTCTGGGCGTATGTGCATGTGTTATTGTTATTCTATGTTTGTAACTGCACCCACGACACAGGAGAAAATCTTAGTGTGGGGCGACGTAAAAAAAAAGACAAAAAATATATAAAAGTGTGATGTTGTCTGTACATATTCTTATATTATTTTTAACTTTTCAGTTTTTTTGAAGTCGGTTTTTATTTTTTGTATAATATTTTTCTCTAAAATAATCGCCACCAACCACCAAAATAATCGCTTACAAAAAATAAAAGCCGACTTCAAAAACTACTCAGCATTCCTCGGTGTAAAAGTTCACTGTCTGAAATCCTCATTACATAACGTGCGATCAGGCGGCAGCTTAAATCTTGAAAGTCCATAACTTGAGTAGGCTGGATGGCATCATCCCAGTAGTGGTACTGGAAATGTGCGCCCTTGAGTTGCTCTGTAAGCTCTACAGTGACAAACTTTATTTACAAACAGTATTAAAAATACAATAAATATAGTGGACAATCAAGACTGTTTACATTTAGATTTTTTTATCAAAATTAAATAGCTTGACTTTGAGGTCATTGTCGCCAAGTTTCGCAAGATCGTCTCACGTGAAATATCTGCGACTCAGAAAGTGGAATGATGATTCGTGCGCAGGCGCAAGCGACCGAAACGGTAGGTGAGAGTGATGGCTGGCTTATAATAACGCAAGACAAAAGGTTGATAAATACAAAAGTATGTCAAAAATATTTATAGTGTGGAATATAAAAATAATAATAATAATAATAAATTCATTATGTAGTTATCAATAGATATCTTCCTCCATGATAGGTATAAACTTTCCTAATTTTTATTTTTTACTTAATGTAATATGAAATTAATTTAAGTATATTACATTTTGCCAATTTTGAGTAGGTAAATAGTGTTTAATTTTTCTGAAATTAATCAAAGGCATAAACTCGCTTTAAAATAGTTTTTAAAATGAGTAGTAAAATAGTAGTTGAAACATGTTATTAAAAATATTTTGAAATATCTTGTTTGCTTGTCCATATCCTTAAATAGGTATTTGACCTAGGTTGATTATAGTAAGTGATCTGTAATGTGTGCTTCCAAATAATATAATTCGTAAATATGTAAAAATAAATTAAAAAACGACTTCAAAAACACTGAAAACTTAAAAATAATATATTAAGACTTTCTAGGAGTTCGTTGTTTGGCACCTCGATTACGCCGCCAATTGTGGACCGATTTTCAAAACTCTTTTTGTATTTGATTGAGTATACTAATGGGGTGGTTCCATTGTCACCAAAGTCTGGATCTAATGATGGAATTACATGAAAATCGAGGGAAACCCTTAAATTTTATAGTACCTACGTCAAACGTGTTTAATGTTTTTTCCGAACTATTCACGTAGGTATTTACGTCTGGTAAACATGAACCGAGCTGATTATGGAATGATCCTTAACTTTGAGGAGCTAGAGGTTAGTTTTCTAAAAACAATAGACACGTATTATCAAAGTTTTTATTCACAAAAAAGGTACAATTTTTTTTTCAAAAAAAAAACCGATTTCCAAAACACTGAAAAGTAAAAAATAATATAAGAATAAGTATAGACAACATCACATTTCTATATTGAAGTCGGTGCCAAACGATGATCTCCTAGAATGTCTAAAAATTTGGCACCGACTTCAATATTAAAATGTAATGTTGTCTGTACCTATTCTTATATTATATTGTACTTTTCAGTCTTTTTGAATTCGGTTTATATTTTTTGTAAAGAGAAAATTTGTCTTTTTAGTGATTAAAGTAAAAGTTAGTTAAAATAGTAAATTCACGTGATAATGCGTACCTATTGTATTTAAAAAATCTAATCACAAACTCTTAAAAGTTAAGGATCCTTCCATTATCAGCTCGGTTCACAGATATCAGACGCAAATACCTACGTGAATAGCTTCGGAAAAAAACATGAAAAACGTTGGACGTACCAACAAAATTCCAGGGTTGCCTGATTTTCATGAGATCCCATTATCAGGTCCTGACTTTGGTGACGTTGGGAGCTTGGGATTATCCAAGAAGTATACTCTATCGAATACAAAAAGAATTTTGAAAATCGGTCTACGATTGGCGGAGAAATTGCATAACATACACACAAAAAAAACATACGCATCGAATTGTCCTTTTTTTAAGTCGGTTAAAAATAATGGAATACGGCAAATTATTTAAAGTTATAAATGGTTTTGTAGATTCTTCATTTTTGTTGACTAGATTGGGTTTTAAATGTTCTAGGCCCAACGCAAGACACATGGTTACTTTTGATGTTCCCTTTTGCAAAACTAATTATAGAGGTAATAGTTTTCTTATTAGAGCTATTAAAAAATATAATACCACATATAGTGACATCGATATATTTCATGCGAATTTAGGCCAATTTTGTCGGTGTTTGAAGGAACGAATACCTGCATTGTAGCTTTTAAAGCAGTGTTTGTTTGCCAAAGTGTTTTTTTTTTCTTTTCTTTATTTTATTTATTTCTGTAAATTAATGTAAACACTGTACAGTTAAGTCAGATCAGTTACCTATTCCTTTATTTATATCGTACCTGATTCGATCTCTCGATCAACAGATCACATGTTATACTTATCTGTGGAAACTAATTAGGCTAGTGTATAAGTTATTTTGTATTTTATAAGATCACATGTAATAATTCATGCTGTTTGTTTCCTTAATAAAAAAAAAAAAAATTGCTAATGCTAACTACGTAATGCAACATAATTTGTGGATATCTCGATCTTTATAGTTCAAGTACCTATTATTTCAGTTCCATTTTGTTTATGAGGAACATGCAACAAAAGTTTGCTATCATTTCGCGTGGTTTGTTTCTTGTCTTGCCAACAGATTTTCCCTAATAATATGGACGGACAAAAAAGTTGTCGCTTATGTGATAATGAAATTCCGAATATGTAACTGAAATAACCGCTTTATAAGCCTATGTAATAAGCTGCTATTATTACGCATAACGAATTAAAAGTTGATGCGCAACGGTCACGCACGCGCATAGAAACTGGGGGCGTCGACTGCGCGCACGCAACTCCACTATCACTCTCTTTTGCGGAGAAGACAACAATGTGATTTCTTCACAGACAAAAAGTTAACATTATGCGAACCCAATTGTCATAATATCCAGACTAATGACTGGGATCGCCGTCGGAATGGCGCTTTTGCTTTGCTAGCGATGTTTTACAGAGAGATACTTATTATTTTATTTCATTATTATTGTCTATATTATTTCAACCTCCTCGTCTAGTATAGATATTTAAAGCTACTTAAGTTTCTTTAATTAATATTGAAGGGGTGAGCTAAAAAGCAAACCCCTACACTAAAACCTCAAAAAAATGTGTTGCTTGGCCCTTTAAATTTGCTATACCTATCTAGTAATACATATTTTGATTCAAGCGTCGTCGCACAGGAGACCACTATTAATATCCCGGACACCTAAATCGAGCCACCTTGCACTTTTGGATAATATCCTTCATAACTTTAAAAAAATATTTGGACAACCAAAAAGTTTTTATGCAATTTTGTAGCTGACATATTTACGTTAAATCTGATGTACTGATTATGAATATGCCAGCTATAAAACTGCATAAAACTTTTTGGTCGACCAAACATTTTTTAAAGGTTATGGACGATATAATCCAAAAGTTTAAGGTGGCTCGATTTAGGTGTTCCAGAGTGCATATCTATTTTTTTAATTATTTCCGACCGAATACTTGAGCCGTTACTAGACAGCTACTAGATTGTCTACACATGTGAAACTTCTTATCTTATCTTCGGGTGGGGGCACAATTAAATTGAGCCTTCGCACTTCGACCCACCATGGATCTTTTGTGCTTCCCCAAGTTTTAGTCCGTACAGCCATCGCCACCTACGGTCCAGTCTATTGTGCCCATGAGCTCAACGATGTCCTTCGGTGGTATGGCCCTGTAGTCCTCCGGTTTTGGGTATCCAATTCCCGTCAGCCTTAATCTCCTGCAGGTTAGGGCATCGCAGTGGCACAGCAGGTGTTCCATGCTTTCCTCTACCTCCTTGCAGGCCCTACAGATTTTGGAACTGGTGTGTCCCATCCTGGTTAGCATAATCCTAGTGCCGAAGTGTCCGGTTAGAGCACCTAACAGTAGGCGAGTCTGGGATCTGCTTGAGCTCAGTGTAAACTAGAGCCAATTATCCATACCCATGAAGAGCTTGGCGTGAATCATTCCTTTCTGGTTGGCCCATTCTTTTTGATGCCTCATTTGCAGTTGAGTTCTTAGACCTGTGAAACTTAAAACACCTCTATTTTTCCGTCGGGGGTTAAAAAAACAAAAAAGTTACAATCAAGAAGTATTCATGAAAAAATCATAATTTTATAAAGTGTCTGATAATATAACAGACAAAATTGCTTGGGGTTGACAAAAATCCTTACAAACAATACAAGCCTCCTTGAAAAACACAAAAAGTAAATACACACAGCGTCATATTTTTATATTGAAGTAGGTGCCAAATTTTAAATATTTTGACATTGTTGTGTTTGTCAAGACGGTTTTTATTTTATGCGAAATATTTTAATATTTTATATTCAATTTTTTTCTGTGAACATGCGTATTTGAATTTGACAATTGTTTGAATATTCCAATTTGACTTTTGAATTCTGTTAAGAACTGAAAAAACCCGATTGTAAATAAGATTTGATAAGAATGAGACAATATTTTGGGTTAAGCAAAATAGGTAGTCCAATTTTTCGAAAATCAGCAGTTTCCTTTTGTTATAAAGAAGTAGGTATATAGGTAACTATCTACAGTGATATTCAACCTTGCTAAGTTAGTATGTAATACCTGCTGCCGACAGTTACACCAAGGAAAAATTTAATTATTAACTTTAAATGTTTTTTTACGGAATAACTAACTGCGCTACGGAACTATGTAGGTATGCATATTTACACTTCTATACTTGTTCCATGTTTGCTCGCAAGTTATTTGAAAAAGTGTTTAGCGTTTCTTCTTCCGTCTTTGATCTGAACGCGATAAATGTTTGTGCATACTGCGACGATACAGTCATGATAAGTTTATTTTGTAAACATGGTGCTCAAGCGGTGACTATGTATCTTGTTTTGTTTTCATAAGAATCATTGAACAACATGCTATCATTTTTTGAAAGCTTTTTAGAAAAGAGGTTAGCCCGAGGGCGCTGCAAGTTGCGAGGGCGGTGTTCATATTATTATTGTAACTACATAGCTGTGCCCGCGAACTACGTTTCGCCATAATAATTGCAAAAAAAAATTCAGGAGAGCGCCACCCTTATTATTACCTACCTACAGGTGTAGAACTAAAAATAGCCTACGACCAATTCTCAGACATTTTATCTTATTTAGGACAAACAACAACAATACAATACACAATTCCATACAGAAAATAATACAAAACGTATTTATTGTAATGCCTACACTCATATCAAATATACACAAAAAAATTCATGGATTCGGTTGAGCCGTTTCGGAGGAGTGCGATAACAAACACTGTGACAAGAGATTTTTATATATATTAGATAATAAGTTGGTAAAATTTGTCGCATAGCATAGGTATGAGTATTCTTATTAGTCTCTGCGCAGGCCTAATCGTAGCTTTCCCTATTATTTTATTGTTAAACAACATTGATGAGTGTTTGTATATGTATAAACTAGAGGGGAATTTCAGTACTAGAGTCTTTTTTTCCATTACTATCTGATGTTACGAGATTACAACTTATAATGGTTTTCATGTAGGGGTTGTATATTGGGTCTGAAGAATTCCCAGATCCTGGATCATCCCCAATATGAACAAGATAGAAGTCGGGGTTGGTTTGTATAGGTATTTTTTTATTTATTAAATAAAATGCATACATTATAAACACAAACATAAACGCCAAACTACTGAGTAGTTTGTCGGCGAAAAGTTCTGCTCTCTACGGAGAGAGTCCCATAGACGCCGCAGATATGGCGCGCAAGCGCAACAGCCCCCCTAGCACGACCATGCTAACGAGGGCAGCATTCCACCTCGTTAAAAAAAGGGGTACATGTAGTACTGTTTACTGGAGGGAGACTCTGTACCAGGGTCGTCTGCTTAGGTACCTCCGTCTTACCTATTTCTGCCGCAAAGCAGCAGTGCTTGCATTGCTGTGTTCCGGTTTGAAGGGTAAGATATGGCAGTGAAATTACTGGGTACTGTGACTTTACATCTTGTGTCACAAGTTGGCAACGTACACTGTGGTTCTTGTGGGGGTTGCAGTTTTGCTGCGAATCTCACAAGAGCCACATGTATTATAATAGGTGACTGTTACCACTTACCATCAGGTGGGCAGTTTGCTTGTTTGCCAACTTTCTGCAATAGAATAGAATAGAAGTGCTTGTAAGATCTGCAAATATACAACATTTGCAAATTTACAGGAACTACATGTACGTAGGTACTGTAGGCGCTACAAAAAAAGAGATAAAGAGACTTTACTATGCATTTTATCTATTAGCGCTTTATCGCTGGGTACTGCATTTGAGCAAATCCTTATAACTCGACTGTCAAGGCGCGTATCTATGTAATATGTGGGTTTGTAATATTATTTATTAAAAACGGCTGCTTTCGTTAAAAACTGTTTTTTTTACAACTATATACTGAGCGGAGGATGGATTTGTACAATTAAGGTATCGTTGGAAGTTTTTTATCTGACTGTACAAAACAGCTTTTTTTCTTGGTGTCCGAATCGGGGGATTACTCTCTGTCACACCATTCTGTTACACCAGTGTGACACAGAAGAATTTTTTTCCTGACAGTCACACCAGTGTGACAGAGAAGAATTTTATTCCTCACAGTCACACTATCATATTTTGACGACAAGGACAAGTATTGTTAACTTACTCAACCCCTTTCGACCCGTTAGATCCTATTACCGTTAGTTCCAGTCAGTTCATTACGTGGGTTTCCCTAAACGTCCACTAACCGGAATGTCCACCTACTTTAAACGTTCACGTCTCTGACCCTTCACTTAGGTGGAGCGTTAAAAATTCCATAAAAAATTCGATGGATCTCACTCTCTTGTATGACATCACACGAGAGAGTGAGTGGATCGATCTCATTAAGAGTTAAATGGTCCAGCTTGCAGCCTGCGCACGGCAGCTAAATTGAGCAGACATGCGCAACGATGGCGAATCTTAGCGTTACTACCAATTTCTTTCCTGTACTGATACTATTTCTAAGAACCGTGTCGTCCTTTTGAATATCCTTTCTTTTTACCAGAGGGAGAATCAGTACCGGAGGGAGAATCAGTACCGTTTTGTACCTACTTGTAGGGGTAATAGATATGCAAGTCTTTCAGGAACCACTAGGTATAGCCACTTACCATTAGGTGGGCATCCTGCTTTGTAACTCAACAGAAAGTAAAACTCAGCTGCTCCTACTCTAAGGTAGTTTCTCAAATTCAATGGTTCCAAGACATTCCGGATTTCCATACGCGATCATTTGAAGCAAATGCTTTTACGAGAGAAATCATCAGAAGGTTTTAACTTTACCTTGCAAAACATCTTATGGTCCTAGATCTATCTAATCTAAGTTAGATCTATCTAATGGTACCACGGAAAACAAACGGTATTACGGGAGCACTTTACATTTCTGGGAGAATTATCAACCCCGAAAAAACAATTAGAAATGAATAAGGACGGTTTTGTAATTAATAATGAAATGCGTCTTTTATACAACTACAGCTATAGTTTTTATGAAGATTTTTTCGGGAAGCGGCAATATCATACTTGCAGGCGAACGATCTAGTCGTTCGCCTGCCTGTTTCAAATTTGCAAGAAATGCAACAAAACAAAAATAAAAAGTGACTTCAAAAACACTGAAAAGTTAAAAATAATGGACCCGAATGCTAAGTTAACGTCTCTCAAAATAGGTACAGACAATATCACATTTCTATATGAAACTCAGTGTCAAATTTTGACTTTCTAGGAGATCATCATATCGTATCGATAGTTGAAGTTACTGCCTGTCACACCAGGCTACGCCAGGTAGTGTGACTGTCAGGAAAAAAATTCTCCTGTGTCACACTGGTGTGACAGAATGGTGTGACAGAGAATAATCCCCCTCCGAATCGTCAGTAAAAAAATATTGAAATGAAAAAGTGTCAATTCGGACACTTTGTCGGAATATATTTAGTCCGAATCGTCAGCAAGCCGAATGTACACCTGTCTGCTTGATTTCTAACTTTCTCGTACCAACGATTTTTATGAAAATATGAAAATGATTATTTAATGTGCAGACTGCAATTCTATTTTGCAACATATCATGGTACGATAACAAATGTAGACCACGTACCTACTTTATTTTGCAATTCTGTTTATCACAGCTCTTGCGTCTATGGAATGGTCACAAATACACACATTAACAGATGGTTGATCTCAATATGCACATGGATGTTTAATGTTTATTTATCCCGACCTATTGGCCTATCTTACACGATTTGACGTCTGTCTCTTTCTTGATATCCGTGGAACAGCGCTTAGTATGAATCAAGTCCAGTGCCTCGGGATTCATTATCCTCTATTGTACACAATTTACATTTATTGTCATTAGAGACGTGAGCTGTGTACAAGGGCGAGCTTCTCTTTAAGAGATCTCCACCAGCCAACTCTAGCAGGTGTATTGAGATTTCAATTACTACGGGAAGAAGAGTACATATTAGCAAAATATAAAAATAATAATATATGTGTGTGTGTATATTCACGCACTTTACATACCTATAATAATAAACTACTATTTACTGTTATAAACAGAAAAATATACATACTAATAAATATAGTAACATTTATGAAGGGGTCGCAAGAAGATGATCTTATTGTTGATTTTGTTGATCTGCGTTGGGCGATGGTGGAGTGGATAGCGCATTTTCAGTAGATTCTCATAAGGCTCCGATGAAAAAAATCGACGACGGTCTTGCTTTTTTGTAGTTTGCTTTTAACAAAATGAGACTCTTCCCCTTAAATTGTCATCGTGCTTGTGTACCTCGGTTCCCTTATTAATGTTAACTGTATGTAGGCTTTGGTTAGTATAAATTGCCATTTGAACTTTTTCCCACATTTTTCAGCATTGTCTGCAGCTGGTTGGATTATGGAGCAGAAAAAAATTGTTCAATTCTCTGACTTTTCACGAAACTTTGGAACTCATCAATGGCACGGTAATATAACTATTAAAACTGTGCTATTACCATGCACTGGTTAATAGGTGCCCGTAATCACTTACTAACTGTTTAGGTATTCCAAATCCGGACCACAAAGGTATCTGTAAAACCTTTATGACCGCTACTGAGATGAAGCACCTTTCAATCTAACGGCTTCAATCCACCCTGAACTGGCGTCTAGGACGATTAAATAGAGGTCAGTCCAGCGATCGGCCCCTCTCCCTCAAAATGTTCATCTTTATGATCAGAACAGAATTCAGCTTGTTGTAAGTAAAGATTGATCTATGTGTCATGATATTTTTTTATACGCTTTGGGAATGTACCATCAACAAGAATATTCTAAAAATATGCTCATACTTATTATCGTATGCTAATTGTATAAGTTTTGCAGAACACGTCTTGTGATAAGGAAGTTAAGATAAACTTTTTGACTTCAATAATTATGTAAGCATTATATAAAGATTTAGTTACAATCGGACAAAAATGCAACATCGGTCATATCTTTTAATCACGTTGACTTACCTAGAAGTTAGTTTTTTTAACAGCTGAAAGAGACTGTAGACCTAAATATCTTCTTCTTCTTCTTATATATAAAAATGAAACGCTGTGAGTTAGTCTCGCAAAAACTCTAACGGGTCGACAAATTCTCACGAAATTTTCTGTATGTGTTTGAATAGGTCCAGGGAAGGTTTAAAAGTACAATTGGACCCAGTAGGTGGCGCTGTGATCGGGCACGACAACTTCTGCTGAGTCCACTAGTCTTCTTCTTCTTTCTTATACACGGTGTTTCATAATAACCAATAAATATTTTATCGTTACCTAAAACTAATTATTAAATAGTTTTTCCCGTAATGTTATTCAACCCAAAATTTTCATGTATATCATAGTATCATCATCATGTCTATGATTTACATGAAAATTTTGGGTTGAATGACATTACGGGTAAACAATTAATTAATTAGTTTTAGATAACGATAAAATATTTATTGGTTATTATGAAACACCGTGTATATAAAAATGAAACGGTTAGTCTCGCAAAAACTCTGAAATGGCTCGACAGATTCTTACAAAATTTTCTGTGCGTGTTTGTATAGGCCCAAGGAGGGTTTATATGTACGCAACAATCGGGCAGGACAAAGTCTGCCGGGCCAACTAGTCTTCTTCTTCTTCTTATATAAAAAATTAAACGCTGTGTGTTTGTCTCGCTAAAACTCAAAAACGGCTGGAGCGATTATTACGAAATTTTCTGTGTGTATTTGGGTAGGTTCAAGGAAGGTTTAAACGTAAAGTTGGACCCGGTAGGTGGCGTTGGAATCGGGCGGGACAACGTCCGCCGGGCCCACTAGTCTTCTTCTTATATATAAAAACGAAACGCTGTGTGTTAGTCTCGCAAAAACTCTGAAACGGCTCGACAGATTCTTACGAAATTTTCCGTGTGTATTTGAATAGGTCCAAGAAAGGTTTAAACGCAAAGTTGGACCCGGTAGGTGGCGCTGGAATCGAGCAGGACTACGTCTGCCAGGCCTACTAGTCTAATCTATATAAATAAAAATCAATGTATTACTATGCGTTCCGAAACCATTCATCAGATTGTAATGAAACTTTAGTAGGGTGTTATGGGGACACCCGTGAGGGATCCTAGCAAAAAAAAGGCATTTACGTGACATTGCAACGCATGCCGGGTACAGCTAGTTTATAAATAAAAATCAATGTATGTACTCGTATGTTTGTCCTCGATGCGTTCCAAAACCATTCATCAGATTGTAATGAAACTTTGGTAGGGTATTCTGGGGACGCCCGTGAGGGTTCCTAGCAAAAAAATGTTAATAATATTTTGATTTCGACTGTCCAAAGTCTCCTATTTTGAATCTGGTATTTTGAGAATCTGGTGTTTTGAGAATCTGGTATTCTGTGAATTAAGCCAAAAAAGGCATGTGGCATTGCAACGCATGCCGGGTAAAGCTAGTTTGAATAAATTACAGATTGATGTCTCTACTCATTCCTGAGAAAAAGGTCGTGACGGACAAAGCACCATACAAAACCAAATAGACAACAATATTATAAGCTAAGCATACAGTATACCAACAATATGAGATTTTCATATTAAGTTGCCGCCAAATTTTGACTAACTTATTAATTATCCTATTTGTTAAGACTCCAGCAGATTTCCAGGTAATCACAGCTTGGCACCGACTTCAATATATTTATTTCTGATTCTCCTTTCTGCACCCTTCCTCCGGTTGAATCTCCTGTGTATATATCCCACTTCAGAGGTTGCCTGGAAGAGATTGCTCTTTAGCAATAAGCTAAAGTCTTTGTCTTTGTGTGCAATAAAGAGTTTTATTATTATTATTATTATATAAATGTGATGTTGTAAGTGTATGTATTCTTATATTATTTGTTTAAGCTTGTAAAAACAATAACTTGCGTATAACATAAAGACGAGGTGATTGGTGAAATAAATAAGATTACTACTTAGTATGAAAAAATTTGCAAGTCAAATTTATTGGATTTACAGCCAAGTTCAAGCAAAGAGAACTGTCTAGATAGTTTATTTCGTCCGTCTTGTCCGTCCGTACGCTCGTGGTATAGCTATATCTTTATTTTAAAATTGATTTTTCTTTTAAAACAGGTAAGCTTGCTATTGCCAACAACAAATTTGTACTGCCATTTTATAGTGAGTTACTAGCTGTGCCCGCGAACTACGTTTCGTCACAATAAATGTCCAAGAAAAAACCCTTATCACCTAGGGATACAAAAAATATTTCACGACCTTTTCTCAGACCTACCGAATATACACAAAAAAAATCATAACAATCGGTCAAGCCGTTTCGGTGGAGTTTGGTTACAATCACTGTGACACGAGAGTTTTATATATTAAGACTAGCTGTGTCCGCGAACTACGTTTCGCCATTATAATCACCTAGGGGTATAAAAAATAGTTTACGACCTATTCTCAGACCTAATGAACATACAAAAAAAATTATAAAGATCGGTCAAGCCGTTTCGGACGAGTTTGGTAAAAAACACTGTGACCTTCTTTTGATTCCGTTACTATATCATCACTTAGGAATGAAACGAAATCAAAAATGTTTAAGGCACAGCTCACAGGCACAGTCAAGGCACAGTCACAAAAATTTTATTATTACTAATCAATTTTGAATAATAAATTTAATTATCTATAATAATTCTAATCATACTTATTTATCAATTTTTAACTGTTTATTTATATTACTTACCATTTTGTTCTATTACTAAGGGTGTAATAAGTAGGCTGCACTATTCTAGTTTTTAATCCTTTAACACAATGGCATAATGAAACGTTTTCTGGATGGACGGCAACGCACGCGTTATATTTCCCGGTAATAATTTCTCACGCTGTCGCCCGCCGCCGCCGCCGCCGCCGCACCCACCGGTCGGGTAGTTTGTTGTTGGTCGGTCGCGCCTTGTTGGCGTGTCATTCACACTTACCCACATCTGTGTCTTTTTAGAATTTTAGTACTAGGAGGTTATTGTCTAAGAAAAGGTTTGTCATGATCGCCTTTAATTTGAAACCCGTTTGATTTGATTCCGTTACTATATCATCACTTAGGAATGAAACGAAATCAAAAAAGTTTAAGGCACAGCTCACAAAAAGTACGTGTAGATATGACTTAAAGAATCATTATCAGATAATGTGATATTGTTTTTGTTGTTTGTCATTGTCATCATCACCAGAGTGGTGACACAAGTGCAGGAACTACGATATATCGATCATCCACCTCTTTGACAGCGACGCGGCGCGCTGATAAGAGTTATCAAAGTCCGCAGCTGCCCGGAAACCATCCAATAATCAACACTGGCAACATGTCACATTGCTGGGGAATAGCAAATCGATTATATCTTCAATAGAAAACTATGTTTAGTACCTTGTCATTATGAAGCATATACACTGACCTTCAAAAGTAAGTACCACACTTTTAAAATTACAATAACTTTTAAAGTAGGCAAAATATATTTTCAAAATAAAAAGTATTAAAAAGACTAATGTATAAAAAACTATAACTTCCGAGAAACCTGACTAAATGAGCTGAAAATATTTTTTGTTTGAATCCTTTATCTTTTGTAGTTTAGGGAAAAAAATAATTTTAAAAGTATAGTACTTACTTTTGAAGGTCAGTGTAGTTGCCAAAAATGTCATAAAGATTCCCAACCGCTCCCTTGACAAGAAAAAAATGTCAATTCCCCCTTTGTCTGTATTTTATATATTAGATAATCACAAATTAAAAATTTATTATCTCTCTAATTGAGCTCCTCGTGGTCGTGGCTGAGGGTCGTGATTATTAAAATATCTACTAACTGTGCCCGCGACTTCGTTCGCATGGATGTCGGAAATTAACAACATTGTAATCACGGACCTGATTTTTGGAGGCCCATGATTGTAATGTCATAGCCTTCCTCGATAAATGGACTCTCCAATACAAAAATAATATTTCATTTTTTTTTAATAACTAGTATAGCCCCTGAGATTAGCGCTTTCAACCAACCAAACAAACAAACTCTTCAGCTTTATAATATTAGTATAGACTAAAAAAATAATAAAAAAATAAAACCGACTTCAAAAACACAAAGTCATGAATAATATAAGAATACATACACTATCACAAAATTTGGTGAACCCATACTAATTTTCAAAATGATAAATATGCAAATCGATCCCCATTTTCATATCTCAAAGAGACGTTATTCATGGAACATACAATTTTAAATGAAATCAATAGCTTACATAAGAATGTTTTGACTCCTAAGTCCTTAAATTAAGGAACACATTACACATTAGGGGGGTCTTCCAAAAATTCGGAACTCAGCAAGCGTCTGAGGGAAGCTACTGGTGACTCCCACGCAGGAGACTTTTGCGCAGAAGTTTTCCTTATTAACAGCCCGTTCAAACATGGTCTCCGTATTTACAGTAGCCTTTTTAACGGATACGACAAAAAATTATGCTCTGTTCACACACAGGCACCGTATTACGTTCAACGTATCCGTCGTACGATGTTCACAAAGCAAATTCGCAGTATATCACCGCTTCTCTACAAAGATGGACGTTGTCGTGTTGTATTGGTACTATCGCTGGCAAAGACGGAAGAATCGACGGCAGCATCTTGGCAGCATCCACTCTTGGTGCAAAGACTTAGAAGGTGCTTACAGTTTACTCATGAGTCAGTTGCGAGGATACGACTCAAAATTTGCGTGCGCGTACAAACTTGTCCAGCCACCGTTCCCCCTTGCCCCGCACATAGTATGTATCCGGTAAAGTTAAACGGATACGTAATATTTTTAATGTTCCGTCATCCAGTATTCGATGACAAAATGGAATGTCACAATTTATCGGACCGATATTTTTAAACGGTTTAATTTAGCTTGCCCTGTTTGTTTGGGTCAAATCTAGCAAGCTAAATTTGACACACTTGCCAGTGTCCGATTGAGCTGAAATTTGGTATACACCTTTAGTTCCGATGACAATGCAATTACCTATTTATAATTATTATTAGCTTCACTTTCAATAAAACTGGTTAAATAAAAAAATACTTATTATACTTGTTACTGTATAGAGAATACATCATGCATGAAGTCTCCCATACAACTCCATAGACCATCAATGAAAAAAAAAACGTATTCAATAAAATGGACCGGTAAAACTGAGAATATGTGTGAACGGGCTGTAACACTGCCAGTGTCATGGGGTCTATGCCAATGGGTTCCTCATTATTTTCATAGTTAGTGTTTTCTTTGTTAAGCATTTAGTTTTTTATGTATTTAGTTTTAAGTCTTTTCTTTGGTGTTTGGTGTTTAGTCTTTTTTAACAATGGTAATGTTTTTTCTTGGCTAACGCCTCCATCTCGTAATACAACACCGGCCCATTGTCTTAATATACCAGTATGTTATTCATTCGATTACTATTGGTATTTGGGTTAGTGAAAACCATGTGAAAACAAGCAAATTTTCTCTAATTTTCCCTGATCTTGGAGAACATAATAAAGATGAGCTTTTAATGGTGATATAATATTGAAGTGGTCCTCCTACATTAGCGTGTTAAACACAATACCATTCCTGGTAATAACTACGTATAAAAGAATATGCAGTTTATTAATAAGAACTATTAATAAAAAATAGAGGCTAAGCGCGAGTTGGATTCGTGCACCGAGGGTTCCGTGCAAATTTATCTGTATTATAAGTTCTTAACTATATATTTACGGTTTTCAAATTATTTTCTTAACATGTGCTGTAAGATATCGCTTCTTTCCTAGTTAAATGATTTAGGTTAACGGGAAGTACCCTATAAGTTTTGATTACTTTGTGGAAACAAAAAATATGCGAAAATATGCGACATGAACTGTCATATCTTTTGGTCGCTATGACTAACTAGTTTGATTTTTCACAGCTGAAAGAGACCGTCGACCCGAGAATTCGATTTAAATGTCATATTGATACCTCTACGTTTTCCTGAGAAAAAAGGATCTTGACAGACAGACGGATAATAGAGTGATTCTATAATGGTTCCGTATTTTCCTTTTGAGATACGGAACCCTAAAATAGATAGAGTCCAATATAGAACCTCCTCTTTACTGTATCTTACGTGATATACCCTGGGTATATCACGTAAGATTCGGGCCGTGAAATACCTCGGAATCCATCTTGTCCAGCAGGCAAAATGGATTCCGAGGCTGGCGAGGCTTTAGTGGGCATGCCCCGCAGGCTGAATACCGATCTTTAGAGGCAGTCGCAATAGTTGCGATTGTACAATTTTTGCTTATAAATCGCAAATTCGTGTTATGGAACGTTGAATTAGGCTACGACAGAGGCACATGCGCCTGACTGACGAACTAAAGGCGTACGTCAACGCATGGACACAGCGATCGATTGTTATTTTAAGCACAATATTAATGGTAAGATACATCATCCCAAAATTTTATGGAAAAACTTAAAGTCAACCTTGTTACCCTTTAAAGCATTGTCTGAATTACCCGCTCATTTGAATCATTACCCTGATATGATTAATTCGCTTTTCTTGAACATTTTGGGTGATGGTGTGGCACCGGTATCATGTCTAGCTTTCTTTGAGTCTCATAAATTGAATGACGGTGTTTTCTCTATAAAAACTGTAGATCAATCTGATATTATGAAAATATTATTTAAATTCAAGTCCAATGCAGAGGGTTTTGACCATGTTACTCTTGACATGTTCTTCTTAACCCTCCCACAAACCTTAGATATCCTTACTTCTATTGTTAACAGTTCCATTTCTACGTCGACCTTTCCTGATCTATGGAAAATTGCTGTTGTGCGTCCAACTCCAAAAGTACCTAATCCAAGCTCTGTTAAGGATTTAAGGCCTATAAGCATTTTACCCTTCTTGTTTAAAGTGCTGGAAAAGTAGTCAACGCCCAGCTAACTACATACATTGAGCAAAATAAAATCCTACCGGAGGCGCAATCAGGTTTTAGGAGGGGTCGTAACACTGCAACTGCTTTGCTAGATGTTACAGACAACATATTATCAGCTCAAGATGATGGATGTTGTACTTTTCTAGTTTTACTAGACTTTTCCCGGGCCTTTGATTCTATTAATTTGTCTCTTTTGCTCGCTAAGATAAAGTATTACGGTTTTGACGCGTCTGCGGTTGCATGGTTCAGCAGCTATCTAAGTAATCGCAAGCAGCTGGTTGAGATTAAGGATGCTAATGGATCTAGTATATTGTCCAATATGAATCCAGTGGAAAAGGGTGTTCCACAGGGATCAATACTGGGGCCCCCTTTGTTTATCTTGTATAGTGCTGATATTGTTTATGTTATTAAATATTCTAAATTTCATATTTATGCTGATGAAATACAATTCTATCTTTCTTTTAAGCTTGAAGACTATGAAGCCGCAGTAAAATTATTGAATACGGAGCTGGACAGGATAGTCGACTGGTCGAAACAAAACTCCCTATTACTAAATTCTGCCAAAACAAAATTTATGGTTTTCGGTTCTAAGAGTCAAATTAATAAAGTAAACTGCGATCTTGCGAAAGTGACCGTAATGGACCAATGTATTGATCGTGTTTATGAGGCGAGAAATCTGGGTCTAATTATGGACCAAGAATTACGTTTCGAGGCTCATACAGCAAACTGTGTCAAAAATTGCTTTTACCGGCTAAAAGTTTTGTATAAGCTGCGTCCTTATTTAAGCGAAGATCTGCGTATACAGCTGGTTGAAAGTCTGGTTCTATCTAAGTTGAATTATGCCGATACCGTTTTAGGACCGCGACTGTTGGCACGAACCGTAAGATTGATTCAAAGGGTTCAAAATGCTTGCGCGCGATTTTGCTTTAACATACCACCAAGGAGCCACATTACACCTTTTCTAAACAAGCATAACATTTTAAAAATGAAATCACGTCGTAAGTTGCACTTAGCTTGCCATCTTTTCGGCATCATCAAGAGTAAATGTCCGTCATACTTGTATTCGAAGCTTGCGTGGGTAAATAGTCACCGACAGCGCCAGGCCAGGTGCTGCGCGCAGCAGCTCGCGATCCCGCGCCATCGTACTGCGGCCTTCCGAGGAAGTTTCCGATACGCGGCCTCCAAATGTTGGAATAATATTCCTCCACCCATTAGGGACCTACAAAATATAAATACATTTAAAAATAGGCTTAAGAAATTTATTGTATTCACAAATTGAATGTAATAATATTAATGTTGACAAATCGTTTATCTGATTCTAATATACTCAAATACTCAATTTAATTATTACTAATCAATTTTGAATAATCAATTTAATTATCTATAATAATTCTAATCATACTTATTTATCAATTTTTAACTGTTTATTTATATTACTTACCATTTTGTTCTATTACTAAGGGTGTAATAAGTGTAATAAGTAGGCTGCACTATTCTAGTTTTTAATCCTTTAACACAATGGCATAATGAAACGTTTTCTGGATGGACGGCAACGCACGCGTTATATTTCCCGGTAATAATTCCTCACGCAGTCGCCCGCCGCCGCACCCACCGGTCGGGTAGTTTGTTGTTGGTCGGTCGCGCCTTGTTGGCGTGTCCTTCACACTTACCCACATCTGTGTCTTTTTAGAATTTTAGTACCAGGAGGTTATTGTCTAAGAAAAGGTTTGTCATGATCGCCTTTAATTTGAAACCCAAGGCAGTTTATACATGCTTTCATGTTGTTTAATTTTTTATTTACCTTTACTTTTTTTATTTTTAAATTATAGTAGATTTTTAGTATTTATTGAAGTGTCATATTTAATTTATTTTATTTTTTCTTACCCACGTCCGTGTGTCACTCGGGTGCCAGCTGAAAACCAGCGCTGGGTGCCTAACACCCAGCAAATGCTGAGATAGCAACCCTTTCGGTACGGGCACGCTCAGCGCAAGTATTATTATTTATATTTTGTTGTATGTACCTACCTTGTGTATGTTGCTGTTGAATTGTGTCTGTGTCGAATAAATGTTTTCTATTTCTATTTGTTTTCTATTTATTGTTTATCGCGTTGCCCTTGTACAATTAGCAACTGGTTGCTTTTATTTATTTATTTATAAACTTAATTGCATATACTACAGTAAAAGTAGACATAACATTAAAAGACAGTTTGCAAATTGCTGGACTAATACCGTAATAAGCCTGCCGCACTCTGCGGGGAGAGTCTAGCACATGCCTGTTGACTAAATAGGTATCGGCTGGCACGGTGCGCAATAGTTATCTACCTCGTAAAAAAGATAAACCAGCGAGATATTGCAGTATTATACACAATATATATGTAAAATCGCATACCGACTGATGGTCAAGTAGCTTTATGGTCATTATTACTGATACTAAAGTACCGAAAACTGATAAATCGGGCATTTGAATCACTCTATATTATTTATCGTATGTGTCCAATCGATTCTGCCGAATCCATCGTTACATGGAAAAGGATTGTTAAGCCCCTAATCGGTTCCTGCGATATTATCGAAAATACGCTCGACGCGCAAGGCCTTAGTAATTAAAGTGATATGTCATCTAAGTGAAATATATCTAATCTATTTGGCAATTGAATTTGTCGGATATAATATTTTGATGACGCATGCGAAGAATTCGATATCGCAAGGGTGGCCATTGATCCTGTTTATTACTTATTATCTTGTTAAACAAGATATTGCTTGAGTTAAAAAAGATATATATGTTGACTCAGTGAGTCTGCTTCATAGGATCTCATTCGTATTTTTAGTTTTGCAGTCCTTCTTTGTTCGAAAGTATATTTATTACCCATTTTTTCGAGTAGTGTCTTTATATCTTTGATATATCCTATTGAAATGGACAAGGAAAAAGAAGACGGAACTATATAGTTTCCCTATTTTTTTTTGTTTAATTTATTCGTTCGTAAAGGAGATGTCCACAAGTGGGTTTTTATTAATTATTGTAACTAAAAGCAATAATTTATATACCATTGGAAAGAGGATCGAAACAGCAATTCAGTCATATTAAAAATATGCTTTTACGTTCCTCCGATTTGTATTAAACTGTGGTGAAAGTTTTCAAATCACATGCTTTAAATCTATCCAATTTACCCGTATTAACTTCATATAGAATGTATTACTAAAATACAATGTATTACTATAATGTTAATGTATTTTCATATGAAAATCCATATTATTCGTGTTTTTAAGAAAAATCTACAAATCTTTTAATCAACTGGCAGTGATTGGCTGAAGTCTCTAGTCCAATGCGTAAAATGAAAAAAAAAAGATTTTACATTTTAGTTTGTCAGTTTTGACAGTGACTTGACGCTGTGGGGCTTTATGATTTAATAATCAATTATTATGTTGTTCATTAATTAGATTTAAAGTAGAATAGGCCCTAATAGGCAGATTGTCTATAAAATCCATCACGATCGCCTTTAATTCGATAGTCATTACGCCGTCAACATTTCACGCAACACCAACAACTTCAACACAAACAACAACAACCAAACCACAACCATAGACTAGCATAAGTGTCATTGCATTTACAAATACAAATTACAAATAGATGTTTTTTGCAGATAATCTAACACAGCTTTCGATCATTAAACAAAACTGTTGCCATAACTAAAATATACAAAAATAAAAATATTTCCAAAACGGAGGGGTATAAAGTTATGATTTTCACGGTTTTAGGACACTAAATATATAACCTTTATAACAGGCATAGTTTCGTTTCTTTTAGTTAGCAAAACCCAGCCTCCATACAAAAAGAGGACATCTCCTTTACGAAAACTGTATTACTGATGACAATATAGGTTTTTTGTTCGTTCGGTTAATAATCAATATGGTTAATTCAATGTAATGTTTTGGTGAGTGGTTCATTTATCAAAAAATATATATCAGCAAGGTGATCTATATCGGTAGAGCACGCACTTGTTTACGTAATGCTGTAATCGGTGTACAAAATATCACTTGCTTGATGCAACATAATATTACTCGTACTATGTCAGTTAGCGTGTTAATTACACTGACATTCAAAAGTAAGTAGGTACTACACTTTTAAAATTAAATTTTTCCCTAAACTACAAAAGATAAAAAGGATTCAAACAAAAACATGTTCAGCTCATTTCGTCAGGTTTCTCGGAAGTTATAGTTTTTTATACATTAGTCTTTTTAATACTTTTTATTTTGAAAATATATTTTGCCTACTTTAAAAGTTATTGCAATTTTAAAAGTGTGGTACTTACTTTTGAAGGTCAGTAGATTAACATGAGGATAGTGTTTAAAGTCTTCTGTTATGTTATTTTCTTATGTGAGGTTATGTCGCACTCTCTGTAGCAATTAAGAGTACCCACCGATATCCGCAGCCTGCCGAGAAAAATCAAGCGAAATCCTTTTACATAATCAGTGGACCCTTAATCTAGGAAGAAAACGGATCAATGCGAAAAGATTTAGGGCCACGGATTTTAAACCTCGTCTATACGTAGAGCCCCTCTTGGCCTAATATGAGGAGGCTGGCGATGCTTCTAGGCACATAATTCATACATTATATTCTTGTTAACAACTTTTAAAATACAAATCTACATTCCACAGAACACAAAATGTAGTTCTGTGTTGTTTTTTAATGACACAAAGTTTGACTAGTCTTGTTGGTCACAACTGCTACTACTAATTATGAGGACCCGAGTCAGAAAAAATGTGTTGAATTATTCTGATTAAGAGTCTGGAATCAGTGCTTGTATAGTGGCAATACGCGTATTTATTTTAGGAAAGCATAACAAATCACCGTATCAAGAGGTCAAAAGCCAGGCGGAGGATAGGGAAAGGTGGCGATTGCTCCACCGACAAGAGCAATAGCTCTTAAATATAAGAAGAAGAAGAACAAATCACCACATCACATTAAATGTTCAGTGATTTCTTTTTCGCGGACCTTTCAGCTAGGTCAATAAAGCTAAGCATTATCTATAATGTAGACCTACATAGTTGTCAATTAGTACTCGTGATAATAAAAGGCAATAGTCTTGTGTCGCTTATTAATTTACTAATAATTAATTAGCTCTTGTTTATCATCAGCTTACTGTTGGATCTGGTACCCAACAGTAGTGGGGCAAAATAAGCTGAATAGAAGCTAGCAATGATGTTTTTAGCTTCTAATCAAATTTTATTTTTGTTCGCCGTGGGTAAATGTCCCATAGTAAAATGCCTAATTTTACCCATGGTTTCTTCCAAATACTGAGAATTTAGTCCATTTCTCTTAAAATAATCAGTATCGCACAAAATATTTCTTTGAAATAACTAATCTATTGCATATATGTAGTTGGTACATAATCAAGTCAAAGTGGTCAACTGATCTCGATTGCCTCGACAGATGTTCGAATAGATTCAAGTATGACGATCGTCGGGCGTTACGGCCGAGTAGAAAGCGGAAGGGTGGCAGTGCCGTCAATTGGTACAATTGGCAGTAATTGTGGGCGGTATGTCCGGGCGCGCCGCCGCGACCCCGGCGTCATGCCGCCCGTGCACAGGATAGCGTACAACCCAGTATAACCATGTATATTCTATTAACACATTCCTCCTTATCGATCTTCCGCCACGACGACCCAATCTTTACTTTTTTATTGCTGTCGGTAGTAGATGAGGTGGTGGCCCACCTGATGGTAAGTGGTAACCATCGCTCATTGACATCTGCAATGCCAGGGGCATAGCTCAGTTACTGCCTACGTGGACATAACGTAGCGCTCAATCTCAACAGAGACTATCATCTTTTCAGGATTTATAATATTTTACGTCATATAGTGCATAAAAGTGGTTACGCTTACCTCTCTAGGTATTAATTGGCGTAATCTAATTGTTCATAGGTACGTAATGCCGAGCACACCCGCTACTTTGACACCAAATATCTTCTCTTGTGTTCCATTTTATTATACACTGAACTACCATTTAGGTCGCAATCACAAGCATACCTATGGCTGAACTTATGTTATAACAGCACGCTGCTAACTAAATGTGAAATCAAAATAAAGGGTTATTCAATTTCTAAGAGAAGGTTATTGGTAGTAGGGCTTCCATTCCCACATTGGTCTTACGTAAGTTAATAGAGAGTTAAATACTTAAAATTGTAATTCATTATGATAATTCGCATTTTTAATTTTCTATAGTAAAAGAAAAAAAATACGAAATAAAAATCTCCTTTTTAACAAAATGAACACCTATTTCCGGAACTAGTTCCGCAATTCCGATATTAAACAAAATCTCGCAGTTCCAGAACTAGTTCCGGTACTGGTGACCTTCTGAGACTGGATGCCCTAATTGGTAGTAAGATTACAAATACTCTTTAATCTGCTACTACTTCCTTTACTTTGGATCTTTTACTATTATACAATGTGTAACAAAAACCCTGTGAACCATTTTAGGGTCTCGCGCCCAACCAAACCAAAAATAACCAAAAATCTCATAACCAATACGTAAAGGTCCCACTCATAACTGCTGATGTGAGAAGACCAAACTCATAACCAACACAACTACACAGTTAAGTACAGTCGCTTTTATAATTATTAACAACATTAACAAAAAGGGTGAATAATATTTTAAATCAAAGTAAAGCTTGGTATAAAAGAGGTGTAAAGCTGGCATCTTGCTGGTCGGCAAGGTGAGGGTGGCTATTGCGGTGTGTTATCTCTCTCCCGCATTAAAATTAGACAGCACAAGCAATACAGAAGACAAAATGTATTTTTTTCCAAAAAATTAAACCGACTTCAAAAACTTTAAGAATACAAACAACATCACAGTGTTATATTGAAGTTCGTGCCAAATTTTAACTAGTACTTATATTTTTCAAGATTTTTCAGGTGATTATTGCTTGGCACCGACTTTATTATGACTTTTTGGTGTGTTTGAAGTCGGTTTTATTTTTTGTAAAAAAAAATCTTTTCAAACTTTTTAGGTAATTTAAAACACCTTAATATAACAAATATTATCCTAAATATAACAAATACTTTTCTGAAAACCGCATCAAAATCGATTCAGCTAAACGCGAGATAATCGCGGACAAACATACATACAAACATTCAGGTCAAACTGAAACTTGAAAAAGGGAAGAGGTTCTATGTTCGACTGTATCTATTTTTTTCAAGTCCCTTAAAAAGAAACTGCTTATTTCATAAAAAATTGTTCCAGCAGACCTGCGAAAGGAGAAATTGTAATATATTAGAATTTGCGTGTATAGCAGCTTAGAAGGCGATCAAATAGTAAAAAAAACATACTATATAATATACTAAATAAAAAATATCTAGAAATACCTATTACACAAATAATATGAATATTATTAAATTTCTATATATCATAATTAGGACTTGGATAGATAGTATTCTCTTATGCGGCGCTTGAAAGAGTAGATGAGATGTAGAGCAGCTATCACATTGATTTACTACCAAACGTAGATAGAGCACTTCATACAAAAACGCGCTTGAAATCTGTCACCTAATCGACTATACATTTGTACGCTGTTAAATAGGTAGTTGAATATGCACACCCGAATTAAAATTACCGTAAAGAAAGCACCGTATTTATCAAATTCAACCTTATTCTTTATTATTACGGCAACTATTTGAAGTACAACCGTGTGCAGTTACATCATTTCATACCTAGCCACATTAAATTTGACGTTTTAGTAATTGCTACAAGAATTTACTTTATACTCTCAAACATAATGCTCAAAATTGCTTATCGCGTTGTCGCTCCAACGCATGGAAAAGAACTGCACGAAGCAGTTCTTCGCCGGCCCACTTTTCGAACGTTCATGCGTTATCTACGTTTGGTAGTAAATCAATGAGCTATCAGGACAAACTAATTCTCAATCACTTCTCAATATTGTTATTTTTGTTGAAGATGTCACGGAGAGAAACAATTTATACCTTTCTTGCACTAAGATTTGTTTAGTGTTTACCCGTGGTACTACCCGTGGTTAATAAATCACAGAGTTATGAGATAGTAAACGTAAAAAAAGAACATAGAATGGAAATGATAAAGTCTCTCTTTTTGTTAAGGCGGTTAAAAAATGAAATGACCTGCAATTGAAAGTTGCGTTAAGTTGCTTTTAAAATAGTTTTATTAAAGCGTTCCTTAATTTCTTCAAAATAATATAAATATTAAAACCGATAGTTACCCACATGGTGTTCTTTGATTGTCAAAGATAATAAGTAGTACTCACGAAGCAAAAACAAAGGTAGTACTATAGGCAAAATTAATCACCCGTAGTACTACCGGACACGTGAGTAGAACCACGGGTAAGCACTGAATTTTTTGTGTATTGCGTCTTGAAATGTCAGTTAAGACTGTGCTGCCGTTTGTACTGTAACTATAAATATTTCTTTTTAGTATGAAATAATACAACAAAAAGTACTTACTTTAAAATTAGTATGCAAGTATATAATAGTAAGCAAGCACTATTGGTCTCAAATGTACTTCAAAGTAGTTCACAGTTTAGGTATTTGCTTTTTTTATGTTCGGTTATGAGTTACTCCTCTAAATTAAATATTTTATAAGTTTAAAATATATTTCATAACCATGGTTATGAGTGGGTCCTTAAGTCAGTTATGAGTCGCCACATTTTATTCCAGTTATGAGTTTCTGGTTATGAGTGAGCGCGAGACCCATTTTAGGGGCATGTTCAGAATCGATATCAATCGTTGCTATGCATGCCATTTTTTGATTCATCGTACATTTGTCATTGTATATTAGCAGGTTGAAAACTCCAACTTGCTACTTTACAGACAGTAAAGCATGTATTAGGTGACCAATTGCCTGCTGAGCAGGTGATGTAGGTACTATATTTTTCTGAATCTTGCATTACGGAACATTTAAGAAATGTCGTAGATTTTCATTATCATTTATTCTTTGTTTTCTGTATTGGTTAAGTGAAAGGGTTTAATCTTTTTGATATAAAGGCTTTGCAGTTTTTTAAATAACTCCTCCCAATACTGGTTCATTTATGACTCTATCATTTCAGTATGACATATTTTATTAGTAGATTGTTTACCAAGGGAGCACAGAACTATTTTTAAGGCGAGAGTGTTTCTGGAATCCAGAGCGGGGCAAAGGATTCTAGAGTAGAATCCCGAGAGTAGCAAGGGATTCTAAAGTAAGGATCCTGAGCGCAGAGAGGGATTCAAAATAAGTCAATCGAGCCTAAAATAGTGTTGCTCCCGAGGTGAGCACTCTACTTTTTATCACCCTCTGTGAGAAAAAAATAAGTGAAACTTATAAGTAAGAATCATGTTTATTTATTTACTTACATTCATTTAGTGACAATCAGACAAGAGAAAGAAAAAAGAAAACCAATATTTTTTAGCGATGAGCATCCACTATCGGTGTAGGATTGTTTTAAATAAAATAGTCCAACTAATCTTATTTCCCCATACAATGTTCGGAGCCCCGTTTCAACCCCTTAGGGGGTAAATTTTCAAAAATCTTTCCCTACATCTCATAAGAAACCTACGTGTTTTTGGAATCTCTAACTCAAACGTCAGACTAAATAATTTACATGTTTAAAACCCAATAATAAACGTGAGAAAATCCAAATGGTGTCATTTTAATTCATGTTTCGCCTGTCTGTATTAATTGGCGTAGGTAAGGGGGGGGGGGGGTATAATAATACGAAATTTAACAACCTTCTTATTTTAAAGACTGCAGTGCTATTAGACTATATTCCATAGTTTCATATCTAACTAAAATATTTAAAACAAAATTGTTTATCGGTATTTACGTAGACTGTGGCCAGTTAGGTACTGTGTCGCATCATCGCTAGTTTCTGACTGCACGCTATCTATTATTAGTGTTCTATGACTTCTATGTAGGAGATATCTATAGGTGAACAAACACAACGAGTCAAAGAGAAGAATTAGAACACCAAATAGGTAATACTCGTATCGTAACCATTTTAATCGACGGTTTTGTTACATTTCTTACTTACGGTAACAAAATTTCACGAGTAATTTATTTATACATATTACTATCTGAAACTTATCAATACCAAAGTAATTTTCAGCGAGTGGAATAATATTGCATGTGAAATGAGCGGCTCGCTTGCGTCCGCGTGGCGCAGGCGCAGGGCAACGCGGAAGTCGCACACACTTCCGCGTACCGCCATCTTGGCTAATACCTCGTGAGATTCGCTTGTGATCGCGGTCTCGTTTTGTTATTGCAAAGTAGTTAACTAAGTATTAAACATTAATAAACACTATTCGTATCCAAGACGAAGACAGATAAATGATGAGAAACATTGTTTTATGTTGAAACTCGTACCCATACTCAATGCACACATATAATTGATGATTGTAAATGTACCTATATAGGTACTTAGGTAGGTACTTTTTTATCAAATGTCACGTTTCTTCGTAGTGCCTGTTCGCCGATTCGATAAGATAAAGTCTGATATTTGAAGTAACAAAAGGGACAAGTAGGTAAAAATGTGCTGAATCATTACGTTATTATCTATACTAATATTATAAAGCTGAATAGTTTTTTTGTTTGTTTGTTTGCTTGAACGCGCTAATCTCAGGAACTACTGATTCAAATTGAAAAATTCTTTTTGTGTTGGATAGTCCATTTATCGAGGAAGGCTTTAGGCTATATAACATCACGCTACGACTAATAGGAGCTGAGCATCAATGACAAATGTTGCAAAAACGGGTAAAAAATATACGGCGAAACGTAGTTCGCTGGCACAGCTAGTATTTGATAAAAAACATGTAGCCACTATTGTTTTAGACAATTTGTGTACATACTACACGTAACACACCGTGTGTGAGTTGTTGTAACCTGCCTGCACTAGCATGAGAAGTTAGGTGCAGCCACCCCCCTCTTCTAATTACGGAATATCGTGGTGGAACAAAAAGAGATGACCCACTTTCGGGGCCGGTCGTGCGAGATCGGCTGCACACCGGTGCACAGCACATTGGTATTACGTATTAGGTGATGGGGTTATGTGCTGAGCGATTTATCCAAGCAACGGAATACGTTCATGTGAATATTCTCGCCCTAATGCAGTTTTTCTGCACCTTTTTCCCGATTCAGTGGCATGCAAGACGTTACTTATGCAATCTGTTGCATTTCGACTGCTATTTCAATTTTATATGTCATAGGTAGGTGTTTACTTATAATATCATTCGGTATTAGGTAATGTAAGAAGATTTTTACATTACTAACATCTTATAAAGGCCAAAAATTTAGGTATCGAATTGTGTCTTTGCAAACTAAGACAAACAAAATTGGCACAACTAACAAGGTATTTAGGTTACAACTTTAACTTCAGTAATTTAATCTATCTGAAACAAACTTCAGTGACCTTATTCCTAACTTCTTGGAGTTTCTTAAGAATGGCAATTTTATGTTGTACTTTTCTCACATGGGACCATCCATTAAGTACGTCACACGTTAAGGGGGTCGACGAAGGTTGCCATTGTGTGACAAGTGGTGGGAGAGGTCCTTAATTTCGTGACGTCAAATTTCAAAATCAAGTCTAGTAAAATCACGAAATCAGTGAGACGTACTTTATGGATGACCGAATGTACAGAACTGGTATTTCGAGATTAATCTAAGGGGTCAGGTTTTTATAAAAAATGACTGCAGGCTCCGAAAAATACGTATCAGATTATGCAATCTATAACTACCTAATTATATACACATCCAAGACCAAGATCGTAATTCTCGCGAACGGCTCGCGAGCTGCTCATTCGCGGCGGATTCGCCAGATGTGGACGCACCCTAATGGTGTGAAGAGCAAGCGAAATTGTTTAACACGAATGGTCACGAATTCAAGATAAACATGCCACTCTCGTTTCCGCACACATTAGTCAAAACAGTAGGTAATTTCCACGTATGTACTACTCTCACACGGCTAAAATCCCATATTTGAAACATCGGGTACGTGATAGAAGTACTTACTCGTAATATCCTTTATTAAGATGTAACGTCCTTCTATCTATATAAAAAATGAATCGCTGAAATGACGCGCATCACGCGCATAACATCAGAACAACAGCACCTAATTAGATAATTCTTTTTTGTGGTGTTAGATAATTTGTCAGGGCAAGGTTTGTATAAATGAAGATGTTTGGAGAAATTATACGAATAAGTTATAAATTTGGCTTTAATATATTATTCATACCAATTAAAGTTAGTGACTGAGAAAATTTTCAAATTGACTTTCAATTGTTCAATTTCTTACATTGTTTTTGTGCCAAAAGGTCTCATATTTTTTTGTATACCCGTGCGAAGCCCGGCTGGGCAGCTAGTACGAGTACTTTACAAAACAGAACTCTGTTCGTTTTTATGCTTTTACTAAGTACGTCAGGTCATTTTGAAACTAAAGTTCGCTGCCGATCGACCTGTCAAATTGTTATTAAGCAACAGATGCAACAACTGGTGAGTTTCGCAATTGCTATATTACAGAATGTTAGGCAAGCTTTAGGCTTAGGTAACGCAGCATAGTTCCGAGAGAGATTATACATCCTGCATTGCGGGCGAAGCTATAATATTTGTTTCTTCACCGGAGCTACATTCACTTTCTGGATTGCGATATATTAAGTATTATCATATATATGGTAGAAAAATTTCAAATGCTCAACTATTTACTAAATTACAACTTGTTATTTACATTCTAGATCGCGCTATCAAAACCAAGCGAAGCTTGCATTTTTATCAAAACACTATAATCGATTTATGAATTGAGTTCCCTAATTCGCATTAGATCCATGCAAAAATTTCCTCGGCGATATCTTATCGCATTACAAATAAATTATCCTTGAATTGATTAGAAACGGATTTAAAGGACGAGTGCATTTTAATGTTGGAATTCAAGATAAAAATAGGAGATCCTCTTTCTTCAGTAGACGTATAGTACGTAGGATGCCTACTCATAAGCAAATTAAACAGTATTGCAACTATTGCATGTCTCGCTGACAAGCCGCTGGCGGCGGCGGCGGCGGGGATGTGAGGTAACACAGCGGGTCGCGACCACGGGTTCCCTCACTCAAGCAAGGAGTCCCCGGCGCGGGCACTGCAGCTACGTAATCCCACCGCAACGGCACTTCCTGAAAGGTGGCGCAAGCGGCGCGCGAATGTCGGCCGAGCATTTCGCGCTACTTTCGTAATTCGTTGCGTGGTGCGACCGGCCGCCTCGCCAGGCCCGCAGGAAGTAAAAGTTCGAAGGTAAGAAAGTAGGTCTCCACTGTAATTGGCAATGCGCCTGCATACTGATGTCTTTATGATTATGATAAAGGTTGTCGCAAAACACCTGCCGTCTGTGGTCCTGCCTGGATGGCATGATACGAAGCGCTTTGGTTCCACGTTTATCGCTCATTAAGAAAGATGAGCTTTTCCTGGAATCTCTATAGAAGACAAAAGTAGTTGAATTATACAACTTCAGTACTTGGTAATGTTCTAACGTTTTGTATGATTTATTTAAATTATCGTTTATATAATGAGAATTGTTGCAAGTCACTCTAAAAAGGGCCAGTAGCCATACATAACGGGCACATACGTGCACATTACGCACATGCTTTGTATGACATAACTTACGTAGTACGCTAGTGTGGACAGGCGCTGCGCAGGCGCCGCCGCTGACCCAATCCGCCGTGACGTAACACAACAACGAGCACGCAGCGCCGGCACACGAACTAGGCCGAGATACAAGATGCGCCGAAACTAATCGTTTGCGCAACTCATGTGAGCTCGCGGCGACCACATTATTCTGACCAATTAACTCCATTTACGCCTCCCCATTTGGTGTGTAGTGAACCTATCTCATGAACTGAAATTGCAACTCATTAGATAACAGGATTTTTTGTAGGAGAATGTAGAATTCAAATAAAATCGGTTCTCGTTTTTGCTCAAAGTTATCTTCCCTATGCTAATCAGAAAAAAAATGGTGATAATATGGGGTGGTATTTCGTATCAGTTGTATTTAATAACCGACTACTAATATCAATTATACATATATGTATGTTTTTTAATGCTTTCCCAATTGAGTACAAAAACTAGTGTTCGAAACTGCGTGAGCGAAGAAATTGGGCAGCCGCAGTTCTCGCAATGAAGGAAGCAGTGCTATCTGCTGGCTTGCGACATACTAACTAGGTACGCCAGCCGCTTGCAAAACCGCCTTCTACCAGGAAATTAATTTCTAAATTCTAACACGTGATATAGTTTAAGCTTGGTAAGGAAACAGAAAATAAATTAATATTATTCCACAGCATAAAGTACTTGTTACTGCCTCAAAGTTTATGCACATTCAAAAAACTTGAACTCAGTTCGGGAATCGAACCCGGTCGTAATCAAAAATAAATCTTACATTATTTCTTATGGGATATCGACTGTGTAGATAAGCAGTAAATGTTACTTTGAAACATGATATCTAAAATGAATAACATTTAAAAAATTAAATGAAAGAAAATTTATTTCATATCAAAACACGCAAAAAAAATAATAATTCAAATTTACCACCTAATGATACAAAACGCAATAGTAAAGATATCGTTATCTAAAAGAGTTGAATATTGCATCGAAAAAATGGTCGACATTTCGAACATCTCACTTAATTAAATTAAAGGATATGAAATACATTTTATTCATTTTAGATATCATGTCTCATAGTAACATTTTATTACCTACACTATCGATATCCCAATAGAAATAATGTAAGTTTTACTTTTCAATACGACCGGGTTCAATTCCCGAACTGAGTACATACAAGTTTTATTTTGAAATTAATGTAAGTATGCAGTTTTTCTTATCACTAAAATCGATGACGTGGTTTCTAACGGCCCCTGTAGACGATCGAACATGTTTGTGAAATTTACGTGTTTGACAAACTTGTTTTTTCGTGTAGGGCTGTGTCAAGCGTTTGACAAACGAACGAACTACGTGTTTGTTGTGTTTGAAGAGAATCTGATTGACGTCGTGTTTGATGAAAACGTGAAGTTTGTCAAGCAAGTTTAACAAACATTTGATCACTTACAGGCCTCTTAAGAATTTTTCTAGTTACAGACTTGCCCATACTGACCTGTATAATATTTTTCCTCAGATTCGCGACAAAAACGTTGTTATTAATTTGGTGAAACAAAGCAAGGCAAACCTTTGACAACTAATTAAGTAACTAATTAGAAAGTACGGGTATTCAAGGTTACTTTTGAAACAGAAATCAAATTTTGTGTGCTTGTTCAGACAAGTAAAATACACAACTATCACTATGGGGCTAATCTTGAATCTAAATGTATGGAACAGCTAATTTTTTTCCGCGATTTCAAGATTGGTGCCATAGTAAAAGTTGTTTGTTTTGCTTGTCCGAACAAGCACACGAAATTTGGCTCTCGCTTCAAAAGTAACCCTGCATACTTTAGGTTCAGGTATGGAAGTCCAATAATAAAAAAGTAATTAACTTAGGTGAATTGAACTGAAATGGCATGGTTAGGTTAGGTTGAAAGTAGAACGTGACCATATCGTACGAGCCTACCGAGCTAAGCGAGCGGGCCGCGGCAGCGCCCGGCGATTGCCAGAATCGTATAAGCGAATTTGCAAAAGTGGGGCTTGACGTGCTGCTGACTGTATTTATCCCTAATTACTTATTTTGATAGTATACCTAAATAAATAAAAATATTAATTGATCTTAAATATTAATTTATTATTTTATTAAATCATATACTTGATGGTACTTTACTTAGTTAGTTGAATTTTAGTATGAGATACAAAAATAGAAGCAAAAATAAAAATGGATCCTCTTTTAGATAGAGAGTGATGCGTCACGAACTTAAATTGTTACTAAAATAATAATATTTTGAGGTAACTATATATAGGTAATATATTTTGCTATGCAATCAGTATTTTTGATTAGGATTGGGAATTTTTAAGCAAAATACTTTTTGATTTGCAGTTAAATACTACAAATAATAAAAAAAAAGAATATAATAAAAATGGTAATTTTTACAAATAAGTATACTGAAATTAACTGATAGGTAATTATATTTTTATTCCTAATTTTGCTTGCTTAACTTACGTAAATAGCAAGTAGAATATTCTACTCATCCAGGAATTCAGGTTTGTAAACAGGAATAAGAGTCAACGAGCAAGACGAAGCAACCAGCGAATGTAGAAATTACGCTTTCGGTAATCGAGGAAGCGTTATGAAATGGCGGGGTCACGCTCGCACTTAACCCGTACAGCGTCGATGCATGTTCAATTAGCTGTCAATAGAAACATGACTATTGTATCACCGACGAGGAATCGAAGCAAAATAATGCAATCGACGAAATCGAAGTCTACGGTGCTTTTGAGTAAGATTAAGTAAGTTTTGTAAGTATGGCTTTGTTTGCTGCAGGTCTGGAGGTTGGGACTAGATTTGCAATGGGAGCCGGAATTTTTTTGGCTTAGTTCGGTTGCTGGTGTGGTTCTTAAATGGCTTATTTACCACGACAGCGACCGCCAAAGTTATTTGAGTTGGACTATGAAGAGACAGTCAGGATTTTACGTATTGAGTTGAGATACAAACATTACACACATGCACAATAATAATATACTTAGGATAGGCACAGAACGCAGATTATTTATCATTATAAATTTGATAAAAATGACAAATGCTTTATTGTGCTCAACATTGAATTACTTACCATCATATCTTTGTGATAAGTCGTGTTATCCGGCTTGGTATTGCTAGCTATCATAACCTCTGATAGACATCCCCGATTAACATTTTGATGAATTTATTGTGTTGCTTTGATGAACACCACGTGAATCTTCGACAGACGTATTAGTAAAAATGATGGTCCTTGGATTTACCTCGAAATGCCAATATGTGGGTTTGTCATATTTTTACCTGTAACAATCGACATCGAGCAAGTATCTATATGTGAGAGAACAAGACAAAATATTAACACGGTATAGCCAAATAGGATAATCCAAACAGTTTTTTGTTGCCATGAAAGAATACCTAAATTTCAAATAAAAATCGACTAAATCGCTGGCAAGTGCTCTTTTTCCGTGAAGTGTCTGCAAAATTTTGATTTAAAAAAAATTTCTACTTAGCTTCTATGAAATTTAGTTTTTTATGCCAAAGCACATGATATGGAATATCATTTGAAATCTGGGGTAATGTTCGTAAATGAAACATCTATAAATGATCGTGGCTGCGTAGACTTCAAGCCTGTGCCATGATAGGACTGCGAAAAGGAAACTTCAAAGATGGCCGGAAACCGGAACCGCGGTAAGGGTTAGAGCGGAGACGACGCCCGTTTCCGGCGGAAGTGCGGCGCCAGGAAGGTAGATAGAAGATAAATAAACTGACGCCATATTGCCGGACTGGAATCGATAAATCCGTTCGGTTTTGCATACCCAGCGTATATACGACTTCCGTATCCTGTTTATTTTCTGCGATTCCCGTATGCTATAAAAATAAACGCGAAGATCGTGCAAGTCTACGTCAAATACCTACATACTTACATTATAAATGTATCTGAAAAGTTGAAATCTGTAATCGGAATGTTTGATTATTCTTGTTTGGATAATATCACTAGAATGCAGAAGAGAGACACCACATACCTAATACGTGGTTTTAATAACTCTCGAAGTGCTAGGGATCGTAATGTGTGGTGTAGATTGAGGGAAATTTGACCAGCAGTGAGACAATGTAGGTTAATTAAAAGAAAAAAAGCATTTATCGTAATGCATATTCTCGTGAATTTAATTAATAAGTAGGTATACTCCTACTTTTGGAAAACATATGTATTTATGGTACCTACACGTAACAGATTATGGTTTATGGCGACCAATCTTAACAGAGACTAAATTTCTGCCATATTAATAGAACACAAATGCGCAAATACGAGAGGTGCTTTCGTCATTCCTCTTTTCCTTACTGTTCTTCTCAGTTCTTTTACTGATATAGTCCAATGGTTCAGTTATTAAGGCTGGGGCAGATCAGGACCACAAATAACACAATGTATTACATTTTGATCAGTGGTTTGACTGTCGTCTGTGGTTGCTATCCCTCTGTCGCTGCTGTATGCCGCCGCGTATTTCCTACTGAGTCTGTGGCCGCGAAAATCAACTCACTCAAACTCATGGCGAACTCAAGTCCTCGGGCACGCGGGACAAGCTTCAGTAATCAATCATCAATAACGTATCAAATCTAAATAGCAATAAGCTCTTCATTGCCATGACTCGATTTCAAATTTAAAGTTCACTGAACCAAGACACGAAAATCGTCGCGTTGACACGTGCTGTAATGAAATTATGCATTCCGTAAATAAGTGTGACAAGTTTTCGAGATTGCTGAATACTGCGATGTGACTCACTGTTGCTCTCTTCATCGGGTCAGAGTCCACTCGTTACTTAATACATACTAGCTTTGCATTAATTGAGTGACGTCTTTTAGTGTCATCGGAAACTTATTAACCTATATAATGTGATATGAAATTAAGTATAGGCAATCACTATCCAGTAAAATGTGTGGACCTTTTGTCGCAAAAAATGAATGCATGTCCATTCCTCAATGTTCCCACTTTTGTGATAAGTGGTTTCCGGTCCGCGAAGCAGGTGTTTGCCTGCTTGTTTTGGTTCATGGTATGGCTTCTGAGTTGTGTGTGAAGTCGACGAATCCGCACTTGGCCAGCGTGGTTGACTAAGGCCTAAACGCCCTAGTTTAAGGTAGGCTCGAGCCCCTCGGTGGGGACTTATATGAGCTGTTGATGATGATGATGGCTTCTGAGCTTTCCTGACTACCTACCACCGCTTTACCAAGTTGATCGTCATAATAAAAATGTCATTCCCCTGTTGGTAAGGAATCCAGGTAAAGCTCAGTTCCATCTTCGGTCTTATTTTCGCTTACCGTCAGGTGACACGAAAGTTTAAGAGACGACGCGAACGCGTCTTAAAATTAGGAAGATAATTAATTTTATTCTAAGTCGAAAGATCGTTGGCACGGCATTAAATTGGGTAAAATACACGCCGATAAATCTACACATCTTGTTATGCAAGTTTCGTGGTAAAGATCATAAAAAGAAAACCGGCCAAGTGCGTGTCAGGTGTGACAGTCCTGCTTTCGTAGCACGAGTCGAAAACCGCAAAACGACGTGTTTAAACGATAAATCCATATGAACTGTCAAAATATGTTGCATACAATGGCTTCTTTGAAATTTTATCGTCATTAATACATTAATAATACCCAAAACCCTAATACGGTGAAGGAAAACATCGTGAGGAAACCTGCATACACCTGCGAAGTAATTCAAATGTGTATGTGAAGTCAACCAATCTGCACTGGGCCAGCGTAATTTGAGTAAGGCCTAATCGCCCTAACTTCTTAGGATAGGCTCGTGCCCCTCGGTGGGGACGTATACGAGCTATGATGATGAATAGAAAACTCAAAATAACATTATACCAATATCCAAAACATACTCAACAAAAGTTCAAGATAGCTGAAAAATCCAACTTTTTTTAACAGTCCATATCGATATATCGTAATGGCATATCGTGTTTTGGTGGTCATGCTAGGGGGGGTCTCAGAGCTAAACTCCGGATAGACTGACGAACTTGTTGAAACTACATATAATGCTTTTTTGTTGACTACGGAACACAATTATTTTACAAAAAATAAAAACCGACTTCTAAAAAGTTAAAAATAATATAAGAAGAGGCATAGACAACATCACACTTATATATCGTATATCGAAGTCGGTGCCAAACGATGATCCCCTAGCTAGAATATCTTAAAATTTGTCACCGACTTCAATATAGAAGTATGATGTTGTCTGCCTATTCTTATATTATTTTTAACCTTTTTTAAGTCGGTTTTTATTTTTTGTAAAGTAATTTTTTATTTGTAACTTTTTTTTGAAGTCGGTTAAAAAAACTGATATATGAAGGAAAACCTCGTTAGACTGTGGACTTTCTGATTTTTTAAAGATGTTCATTATTTTTTTCCCCGGCTTAGCACGAGTTCAATTTACTAATAATGAAAATAAAAAAAGACGAAGCATTGCCTCAATATTAAGCATGTTGTCAATATTCAGCCTTTAATTTAGAGCTGTGTGCCAAATTTTTTGAGATTTACCAGATAATAACGTTTTACACAAAGCTTGCCCATAACACCAAACACAAAGAAATATCTGGTTAACAAACTATCGGTTGCAAAATTTTTGTATATATCTATCATAATTTCAGAAGGCTCACCTCTCACACATCTGCACAGTGCAAGATTTCTAAGAGACGCCGCCGGCTCAAGTGAATAATCTAACTCAAGCGGTTTGTTTATTTTATGGACATTTTTATTTACTTTGTAATGAAAAATAAATAAATAGTTCTTCGAGAAGAGCGAGGAATATATTATGTCGTCGTACTCCTATCAGTATTAGAGTTGCGGTCCTACCGCAGCTCTAATACTGATAGAGAGCTAGAAGATACGGTCATAATAAAATTATGTATTGGTACATTTATTGATAGAGTATCTCTAGCTAGAGTAACAGAAAAAAGACAAATTAAGCTCTATCTTCTGTTCTTTTGTACTGAAGAACCGAAATTATGAAGCGTTAATATAAGATGTATTCAAATTTTAGGCAGAATAGAACCAAAACCAAATCAAGTACACTGCAATTTCATAAAAAAAAAACAGGAATCGATCTTGTAGGTCAAGAGGATGATGAGGAGATGTCTCCAATCTGGTGAAAAGGAAATGTCAATAATGTGCTCATAGTGACCATAATACTACACAAATCAAATAAATAAATAAAGAATAAAATATCTCTAAAGATGCCTCTCAGGTAAATGGATAACGACACAATACAGATAAATAAAAAAGGGTTAATAAAAGGATCAGTAAATAAAGGAAAAGAAACAACCATGCAACAAACGCGCTTTTAAAATTTACCCTAAAAAAAGGAACTTGATGTCTCATTCTCTATTTCAAAACACCATAAAAACGACATTCATTGTTCATTAGCCCGATTATATGTATAACTAATTTATGGTTTCACGCCACTGGTTCGTTGACTCAAAGTGATGAGATATGTATTGATTTTATGTTTTTTACACGAGTCATTGTCACTCTCCAGACCTAAACTATCCCCACAAAACAAAATCATGTCAATCCATTGTTTCCTTTCGACGAGAAATAAGGACACGCAAAGAAGTACATTTTCACATCTGCATTTATAAAATTCTTTGGTGAATGACTGACTGAGGTTTCAAAGTAGAGCCCAAACTATTGGAGCTAGAAGCATAAAATTCGGTACAGGGGTTCATTGCCTTATGTAGACGCCCACTAAGGAAGAATTTTTCAAAACTCCCACAGGAAGCTGAGAAATCGCCATCCAAAAAATAGCGAAACTGCAGGGAGACATAGTTCACAAGCACGGCTAGTTCATAATTTAAAAAATGAATAAGTATATTGTGAGTTTGGAAGTATGAATTTCAAGTCGTCAATAGTTTCAAAAGGAATGTGATAATGAGGAAGGAAACATGTTGATATTTGGCGTCCGCGCGACCGGTTCCGCAAGTGTTATTCCGACCGAGATGACTCCCAGGCGGGACTTTCCGATACCACTGTTTTATTTAACTTTTTTTTACTTTGCTCGTTTACATACTCGCACGTGTGTTGGAGTGAAACAACTAATGTTCAGTTTCGATGAAGTTTCCAATTATAGACATGTTTTTAAGCGGTTCTTTATTTGCCATTGCATAAATCCTATGCCAACTGTGGTCTTTAGATTTGTTAAGTAGGTGTTGAATATAAAACTTGGTTTTAAGAAGATAATGACCAAGAATGTGGCAAAACTGATATTTTTTTCTTACTTTACTAACTCAGTTTCCAAACAGATATTATCATTAATCGTTATCATCATCATCATCAACCCACACACCTCCACTGCTGGACATAGGCCTCTCCATGTACGCCACTGAGCACGATCCACGACCACTATCATCAAGCTTCGGCCAGCTACCTTGCGAAGTTCGCTGCACCTGGTCTGAGGGTGTCCTCAGACCAGGTGAAGCGAACCGCTTATCGATGTATATGATGAATGATGAAACACTTTAAGAGTAGTTTTCTTCGACGGTTGTCGGTTCTGCAGTTGAAGAATATGTTAAAGAATAAGCCATTTAAGACTGAATCAGTATTTGTACGGACGACAGCACATCAAGGTAAACATTGTGGCATCTTATGTCGTTGTAATAATGACTATTCTGCAACAGAAATGTTTAGTCTGATGTGCAGGCGTGTGTACATTAAAAGTATTTATCTTGTGTTGATTTATTGATTAAATGAATTATCTCGCTTAATGTTTATTTTTAGAGTAAAATTTTACAAGTAGGTAAACACTTCTAGTTTTCTCATAAAACTTTATGTAATATTTAGGTTAACGACCTTTTAATAAAAAAATTACTCCTTGGGTCATCCCCAGATTAGTTACCCCGTGTTTTATCCCATTTTGACATACATATAACAGCCGACATGTGCGGAAACAAGACAAAACACGGAGTACCTAACTAATCCGAAGATGATCCAAGGAGTAAAATTTTTATTAATAAGGCCGAAGAGTTTAATGCGTCATAGTTATTTTTGGCGATATTCTAGTTAATAATATCAGTCTTCAAGACACTAAAAGCATACCTACAGGCTACTGTGCCGCGACATGTGTCCGATCAAAACAGCTTTTTACTGATGACCCGTTGAAGGTCACGCGGAACTTTGTCTAGTCCGACGGGATTTTTTGTCTCGTATCACGAAGGAAGTAATAAAAACTAACTTCTCGGAATGAAACAAGAATCTTATGCCACACACTTGTAACTCTTATTCATTACGAATCAGCGGATAATTATGACGCGCAATTGAAAAAAGAACATGATCATGATGTAGCGGAAATACTTTAATGATTGAAAAACTTTTAAAATGTAAATAAGTGCGCTTAACATGCCCATTATATGAGATACTATTAGATTTACATTTTATGACAAACGATCGATGTTTATAGTAATAATCATTTATGTCGTATAGGATGTGACTACGTAAGATATACCTACTGCAGGTACTGTATTCAATTAAATTATGACTAGATGTTAAGTTAATCTATGTATATTATACTGTTTATCAATGTAATGAATAAGGGAAGTGCCTAAAATTAATCTGGCTGTGTACTTCAGTCATCTCGGCGTCTCGTACCATCATTAATATGCAGATAACTGTTATGAATATTTATGCTCACAGAGAGAAGCTCCGGGCGCCTGAGGTCAATGTCAGTTAAATAACACGACCATTCTAACTGGACCTTTTACAGTGTGCCCAACTTCCTTTCCTTTCATTTCGTTAACTCGCACAAAAGGGAAGTGTAGGGGCCTGGTTATTATGGCTACTGGAGACTGCCGGTTCCGCTTTGTGAATAGATATGAGTGGTGTTCGAAAAGATGTCGTACGTCTAACTATAGGTATTATCTTTTGTTGTGTGTGCCAAAGATTTGGTTTCAGTGTCAACGTCTGATTGATCCACTTGGTTGAACAAAATAAGCTATTGCTACATGTAGGTGGGTAAGTATGTACCTACTTTTTGTTCTACCTGTGTTCTGTGGTGCCTACTGTATAAATTACAGTAAATAACAATTTTGAACACGCATGAGTATCATATTATTATATTAGTGTACTAGCTTTCCGATCGTGGTGCAGTCGTTCGATGAAGTCATCCAATGATGGTGCTTCATCACCAAACCAACTAACATGGGCAAACGCATTTGAGAGTCAAACATAAGTTGTTTTAATTAGCGCATTAACTCACTAATGATGCTTAAAGTAATGGTTTATAAATATTGTATCCTAAATTCTAACATACAATACAAATTAAAAGCGTTTTATCCGTATTAAAGTGTTTTATCCCTGGTAGTAAGCACTAGTGTACAAAATTAGTTATTTTTAAAATGACTCCACAATATTATAACATCAAGGGACACAGATAAGTTAAAATAACAAACTTCTTATCTTCGTAATTGGAAGAAATACACGATTAAGTTTTTCCAATTTATACAACTGATTTAACACCTATTGCGGCAGATTAACATCTAAGTTAAACTGAGGAAATATCGTAGATACCTATTCCTATCTTGCCAATTATACTATTAATATAAATACTCAAAGCAATTCCTTAGTCATTTCAATTAGTCGCTATTCGCTATTGTCGCTAGTCGCTAGTCGCTATTCGGGAGTGATATTTCCTATAAGTCGCGCGATTTGTTGCACGTGTTACTTATTATTTGTATAAATATTATGCATTATCTGCATAATATTTATACACAACCGTGGACCTAATAAAATTTGGATCAAAAATGGAGAATGATTCTATAAAAATAAGTCGTTTTATTGTTAAGCCTGATATAATTAAGTATCATAATAATATGTCAATCCAACAACTTACATCTCACATTACTATTGGGATCATTCATCTTAAATTACTGATTGACGTCAATACTTGTAAGTATTTAACTAATGATGTTTTGATTACCTGAAGATAAAGAGATCACTCTTAAATTTGACGTCTAGGAAACCACAACAATAAAGGGAGCTACTATTTATGAAACGACACCTGCAATTATTGTTCATTTTATAGCTCAGTTATATTTTACATCGCATATTAGGCTATGATGGTGTTTGGTTTTGGGCTGTCGCTTCCTTCTGTGATGACGTCATCTCGCAGAAGGATGCTGTGGAAAGGGAGCGGGAGGAAGACCCTCAAGCCACTCCCATCCGTCATAGACGGATAGGCAGGCGAAGGCGGGCATTCGCACAAGCGATGCCCGTCTAATGACCCTACCGTGCCTGGAGGCCTGCGTGCACGGTTGGCCCCGTGCACCATCGGTTGGTCCAACCGGTTGGTCGAGCTTACCCGGGCGCGCTGGTAGTGGTGTCGCAGTGTGGACCTTACCAGGTGCGCCCATAAGGGCAGGGAGAACACCTGGGGGTTTTAATGGGTAGGCCTGGCACTCTGCCTGGAGAGCCCCACACACGCTTGCTGTCTAGCCAACGGCGGGTTCGGTGCGGTCACGCATTTCCCCCGAGAAAAAAAGGCTCTGATGGTTTTCTCTTGCCTTAATTTCATTGTAAAAGACCAGATAGCAATTTAATTATTAAACAGAGCAATTTTGGAGTCAGTGTCATATTAGTCATATTTTTTGCAATGTAGGTTTTAAAAGCATTTATTGACACCATAAAAACAAAAAAGAACATGAGTTTGACACTTGATTAAAAAAACGACTAAGTAGAAAATATTAACTATTACTAGTTAAAACCATCGCCTTTATTAATTGCATTAACATGTAACATTCATTGCCAAGGATGTTTGTCTTCGACAAAGTCTTTATAATATGCTTTAGCATTCAATTTTGTATTAATTTGTTGCTAAAATTGTGTATCCGTCTTAATTAAGATCTTGTCAGGTATTTTATTGCAAAACCTTACGCTATTCCCTATAAATTAATTTTTACTCTTTGCAAGTCGTAGATCCGGGACCACAAATTTATTTTTTCTCCTAGTATTCAAATCCCTAACGTCACAAGTGTGCATTTTTTCCCATGCAATTAATATAATTTACAGAACTTTTTCGTAAAAAAACATTTCTGGGTAATCCTTTGTGAATTTATAAAACAAAGTAGCGATGCACACTCAAATTAAATATCTATTATTGTAAAAACTGTTCTGTGGCTGAGAATTTTTGATTAACTTGTGAAGTTAAAAGATTATTTTCTGAAATTATATGTTAACTGTATATCTCATTATAAGTGACCATTGTTTTTTATGAGAAATAAAATTTCATTGAACCTTACACCTACCTAAACCTACATACCTACATTAGACCTAAAGCTACATTAGATGTAAAGTCACGGTACCCAGTAATTTCACTGCCATATCGTACCCTTCAAACCGGAACGCAGCAATGCAAGCGCTGCTGCTTTTGCGGCAGAAATAGGTAAGACGGAGGTATGAAGACGACCCTGGTTCAGATTCTACCTTCGGTGATATTATTAATAGTAATTTTAGTATTTTTGTTAGAAATATGTACTTAAAACAGAAAAATATGTGTCTATCGAAAACCTGTATGTATAAGGTGTAACAAAAATTGTGTTAATATTTAAAAAGGTTGCCAGGCATAGAATTGAACAACTTTCGCTTTAGGGTTGGCTCTTAAATACCGAAAAAAAAAATCTGTTTCATATATTTCGTTAGAGTAGGCCTTGTAATGTTGTCTGCGCTAAAGACTAACTACAAAATGCAAATAAGTGCATCTGTTCTCATGAAAGAATGTTGAAATAATATAATTGGTCTAAAAATAGTGTAGATACAGTAAGCTCCCATTCAAGCTTCACATTTACACTAGGAAAATCCCCACTATTACGAGCGACATAAGAACGTTCCAAAGGTAAAACAGTATTGCTTGACAAGGAACTTACACATATTTTTTCTTCTCATGCTCGACTCGTTGTATCTTTTATTAAAGGTGTAGTTGTTCTATAATGCCCTATATTATTAAAGAGCTGTCTTTTTAAAAGCAACAATGCAAAATACACGTCGATACTATTAACATCGTCGTAATAAGCACCTTCAAGCGCAGACGCTGGTTCCACCGCAACTCGATGCTTGATATGACTGGTAGCTAATATGTACAGAAAAAAAATTATAATTAATGCACGTCATGCATGTAAACGAGATATTTGAATAGCGTATATGTCTGGTTGTATTGCTAAATTTCACGTATATGTGTTATATAATAGCTGTATATTTATTTACTGGTCACAGTGGTGATAAGATTTTGCAGATTTATATTGAGTTACATTAGATATATAGTATATAGAGTTTATACACAATATTGTTATAGTATATTTAGAACTTTTCTTATATTTTTAGTGTCAAGGCAAGTCTGGACTTATTGTGTACCAATGCAAATGTGACTGGTTTGTTTTTGGAATGATTGAGAATAATGTTACCATAGTGATATTTTCAGTAGTTTTCGCGTTATACGTAAATAGAAAGCAGATTTTCAAATCCGTTAGGAAAGAATTTAAAAAAACGCAAACATGCGTAATTACTCATTTGTAATTTGTGCTTAAATAAATCATTTTATTAAAATCATGTAAGTTTATAACAGGTGTGTAAATATAAGGTTGGTTCCAGTACATGAACCGTGTGCCATAGCTTAGCTACATTTTACCTTGTATAATTATAATGTCATAAAATTATTATCTATACCTATACATAACATTACATGTCCTGTCAATCGATGATGATGCATTAGTCAATCGACTGATGCATCATCACGGAGCTTAAACTATTAATATGACATATGCCTAATATGAAACATCACTATAAGATCCCCTTAAAAGCGGTTTTTTGGAAATTCAATCCCTAAGGTAGTGAAATTGGGGTTGAAAGTGAAAGGATTTTCGTTATTTTTCAAGCTAAAAGCGTAACCTATTTGGATATTCCACACTTATAATTTAAAAGTTTTGAAGAAACGAAATATCATTCCTTGAAAGTTTATTTTTGTTTGAATACCACGCATAACCTACTTAACCTTTAAGAGGACTATTTATTAGCTTCTGCGTGATAGTTTGAATTGATTTTACTACAGAAAAACATTACAGGAGAAACAACAATAACTTTGAAGAAAGGCAATTGTCATAATTATCACAATAATCTGGATTGGTTAATTTGCAAGCAAAACAAGTCAAAAATGTATAATATAAAAATAATATTACATTGAATCAATTGCCCAGCACTCCGAACAAACCCCCCGTTGTACAGGAGCAGTGGTATTGGTATAAAACGAGCTGGGATTTCGCCAGGAATCATCAGAAGCCCAATTCACGTAACTAAAATTTTGCAAAAATACAGTTCCGATCTAGTCTCGATATCATTTGCATCAACAATGGCATTCTCGTACACTAAAAGTTTGACGTTGATCTGTCAAAGAATGCAATTTGATTGTAATACAACCGAGACTTGATTTAGGGTCTGTTTCACAATCAATAAGTAAGTTTTGAATCGCTTACTTGATAGATACTTTGACATATTTTTCATATAACAACCGTCAAATCATCTGTCAAGCTATTCAATTCTTAATTTTCGATCGTGAAACAAGCCCTTACACTAAAATCGGCATTCTGCTAAAAAATGACTTGGAAAAATTGGTATTCTGAAAACAATTTAAATGTCAAAATTGAGTTTGAAAGTTGATCGTAACCATACTGACATTAGATTGTATTGAAGTTATCACAAAGTAGTTTTTGTACAGTTTTTGTGGTTTTCTGTGAATTTGGGATTCTCATTTCTACCATTAAAAATGAGTGATTCCGGACTTCGTTGGCATTATTTATTTGTGGCACACCGAACTGCCATGGCTACTGCCAGATGAAGAGCCAGGGAACGACAACCGACAACGTACCCAACGCAATCGTCGCCTTGCTGCAGATGCCTTCAGCCTATGTGAGCGAGAGTTTAAAAAGGCTCTCGTCAATTCTGTTGGCATTAATTGGAATAGACTAAACTAAATTTAGTTTTAGTACATACTGTCAAATCGTGTTTTTTGTTCGAAAATTTTAACAGAAAACACAATTTGACAGCACTAAAACTAAATTTAGTTTAGTTTAATCTGCTTTACCTACTTTTATTGGATTTTATTCTAAATGAATAATTATATTTTTTTAATTTTAAATTCTTTTTCCAGGTTTTAACGCTTTTCTGGTCCGAACATAAGTCTTTTCAGCCAGTTATTAGCATAGGCAATACAAGATTTTTAGCGTAGTGCCAACATTACGACGCAAATTCTTGTGGTATTATCTGTGGTAACTGAGAATCGAAATACGTTCAAAAATTGACTATTATGAGATAATATCGAGAGGACATTGAAATCTTAACGTGATTTAATTCTACTATTTAGTTAGAAGAATACCATTTTTTGATCAATTCACAATACAATTGTGGTCAACTTTCAATCTAGGTGAATGATGATTACGCGAATTGGGCTTCTGGTTGTCAACTCGTTTGTGACTCGACTGACGGGTATCTTCGCAGAAGGAGGCGACAGACCCCCATACCGTCGCGAGGTTCGACATCCTTTTGACGATGTCGGCTAACCTTTGCCTGTCCAATTTGGACTAATATAACTTCTCTCTCGCGAAGGTTCCGTTGTGTGGCCTGACACGAGAACTATTTATAGTGCATCGCTATAAATAGTTCTCGTGTCAGGGGTCGCTAGGCCGTCAGTCGAAAACGTCACTAGCCGTCGTCGACGTGTAAACAAAGTTTTACAGGGATACTGGCTAATGAAAACAAAGTTCAATGATGTGTATCTACACATTACTGTACATACTTGAAAATTTTTAAGCAGTTGACGCGTTGAGGTTGAGACAATATCAAAACAGAAGCGGATCCAGGATTTCATTTTGGGGGGGTTCAAGGTTCTGAGCTAGGATTAAAATCACAAGTAACAAAAGATAAAGTATTAAAAAGATTTATTGGCATGAATTTTTACAAAATAACATTAGAGCGCATTGTGCCGTTAAAAGTTGAGGTTGCATTTCTCAGCTTCCTGTGGGAATTTGAAAAAATCCTTCTTTAGCGTGAGCGTCTATATAAGCCAACGAACCCCTCTACCAAATTTAATGTTTCTAGCGTTATTAGTTTGGGCTCTACGTCAGCTCTACCTCGGTCAGTCATCAGCCTTTTATAAACACAGATTTTGTCTCACATGTGTGGGTAGCTGCTCAAGAGTCGAGGAAAGCAGTCGAGCGGGGGCATGTGCGCACGGCGTGACAGAGCTCGTCCAATTGGTCGAGATTGCGCATTTCCGCCGCGCCACTTCCGGCCGCGGCACCGATAACGCCAAGAAATAAGCAGGACTTGCGACAGCGCAGCGGTCAATGTACTTGAGCCTTCATATGCATTATCTAGTTGGCGTTAAGCCAGACTGTGTAGTTGTTTTTTTTTTAAGTTGATGTCTACATGAATGAAAATGCTACTCTTAAGTGGGTCATATCTACCTGTTAAATAATTTTTAACAATACATTTAGAACATGGATTTCTAATGGATTGTCATGGAAATAATAAAGCGACCCTAAGCAAAAAATATGAAATGACTTCTAAAGAAGTATCATCTAATCAAGTGCAGCATTACAAGCTCTATTATTCAGCACATTTTAACCACATTTCATTTGCTTTCGAAAAGTTGCTTAGCCACCATTTAACAAACTTATACGTTTTTGTATAAAATTTGTTAAATGGTGGTTGGTGGCTATCTGAATTTCGAGCACCACCAAAAGCTTAATTAAGAAACCCACCTAAGGGCGGCATAGATAGACTATTTATTTTCAGAGCTGTTCCTATGGGTAGCTTAGCTAGAAATTAGTACTTTTTGCCAGAGATAAGCTTTTATATGTATTTCTTTTATTGTATATATAATTTTGTGTAAGTCATTCTGTTATCGATGACCTATGAAACTATAATGATATCGACAAATGTTGTTATTGTGATTGAACCAACTGTTGCTCTGCTACTATCGTGCTTATTGTAGTAAAATAACGAAAAAAAATTATTTCAGTAAACAAGTGATGTTGCCCAGATACTTCACAGCTCACGGAACACTTATTCATAAACATGGTTGAATGACAAGCCGTAATTTACGTTACGCAAACAATTACCAAACGATTAGCTAATTCGCAATAAAAACGAATGTTCAACTACCGAAATAAAACTCTTCTAAACTATATGAGGCAACAAACAATGATATAATTCTTTCTAGATACAATGAATCACATTGCTCACAAAAGTAAACAAAAGATTTCCATTAAGCACGTAGAAGTCGAGGCACTACGCAAGATTAATGGGTTTTAAACCCAACCCAAGCAACGGGGAACGGTGCACGTGCGCGCAGTGGTTACTAATGGCAGGTTTTATTGGAATATAAATTAATTTTCTGAATATACCACTAAAACAGCAAATAATAAGCTATTATGATATGATGATGAAAGAAGAAGAAAGCGTAAAAATACCTCCCGACGGCCGCCTAAGTCAGAAAGGTATTTTCATACAACAAAGTTATCAAAACATACAGCTCACCTGATGGTAAGTTCAAAGTACATGTGGTTCCTGTAAGATACGCAAGGAGGATACTAAAAGGGGCAAAGCTGACTAGACCGCCCAATGGTATATGCCCTCCACCGTGGCTAATTCACTAATGTCGCGATACCCGCCTTAACCTCCCTCCGAAACTTCTCTGCTATCTATGGACGAACTGATCGGGAATACCCAGTTCACTTTACGAAGCATCAACCCCTACAAGCATTAATGATATAACTTTCGATGACTATTGACTAGTACAGAAGCTCCTCCCCCTCTCCTATTAGAAATAGTAAAATCCGATTAGTGAAGCTACCAAGTTCGGTAACAAGCAATTTGACTAAGCACATTCAAATTATAGGGTAAAAATTTTAAAATTGGTACTGAAATGAAATAACATTTAACAAATTAATTCTCTTTCTCTTTAACATCAAATCCTTCAAATAGTATATTATTTGCCTTGCGTTTTTTCTGTATTTGTAAGCTGTTGGGTACTTTTTATATTTTTAGCTTTTACTTAATTTTACTCGGAGGAAATGTTTATTCTATCTTGTTTACCTTGGTTTTTCAATGGGGGGTGTCCGGACCTCAAGCCCCCTCTTACCTACGCCAATGCGGATCGCAGTGGACCACAGTGTGCTTGTAAATCCAGGTGTTTAGTCACAGTACCTAGTAATTTCACTGTCGTTTCTTAACCTTTGAACCAGTATAGCAACTCAAGCACTGCTGATTTATAGCAGAAATAGATAAGATAGGTGCGCAGACATCCCAGGAACAGGTTTTCCTCTGGCAAACGTTTCAAGATTAGAATTTTTCGAATAAGAATTTAGAAATTTTTTGTACTAGTTAAGTCGAGTTAGAAGAACCGAAGGTTTTTGGTCTTTTCTCACCTGATTAAGTTGCTCTTGCGTGCACCATTCACTCATCACTTAAGAGGTAGGTCACCTTCATATTTCTTTTTTGTCTCTGTCGAGAAGTGAGAGATCGAGATCGTGAGATTTATGGTGTGTGTATGAAACGTTAAGACATATCTTTAAATGTCACTGACTGGTTTCTGTGAAAAACACTTTATAATCATTTCGTCAATGTCCACAATCAAAGATTAGCAGAGGTCACCCTACTTAAAGGAAATAGCTGAGAGTGTCGGCCGGGCGCAAGTAGATCGGTGCGGAAGTGACGGCCGTTCCCACGGACATTCATCCGTTACTTCACCTCGCTCGCCCCTCTCTCCACCACGCCGTACCTCAACACCCTCCTTGTTACAAAGAAAAATGCTACAAGTACAACAAAAAGTATAACTTGGACAAGTCTGCTTCAGGCTACTTGAATTGATTAACGGCACAAATTGAATATGATACGCAAAACTAGGATGCCTTGGACCCAAAGACTATTGGAATGGATGGTAATAATTAAAATTGTGTCACAGCGCAATTCCATCGGCTAATGTAGCACTATAGTCGCTCTTTACTGATTTTTGGTATACGTCTCACGCGACTGCTTTAGACACCCCCACCACTAGCTCTATTTGGTAGTCTAGTTAGTGTCTATTAGATGGGTAGAAGATGGTTATAATAAGTACGCAAATATAGTAGGTTTGAGCCCCGCAACGCACAAAACGTCTTATTGTTGTGTGTGTATAGAACATTTTACATAGACTGAGAACGATATTAGCCTTGAGGAATTCTGTACGTCTAGTACTGATAAGTACTGATACTAAGAAAATGCATTCGGTGGTGTTGTGTCATTCTGCATGGTCACAGTAATATTTTAACAAGACCGACCGCATATTTTATCAGTATAATTGCTAGTAAATTGGCCTAGGAACTTCGTCTAAGCTTCAGGCATTATTATATCTATAAATTTGTGTAAAAATTACAGATTGTATACATTCGGACCAATTAAAAACTTGCCATATTGATTCAGACCAATTATAAACTTGCCACTTTCCGTCATAATAGATAACAACAGTTTAATAGATATTAAAAATGGACTGAAATAGGTACAATATCTGTACTAACCTATTTATTATTGCATTCAATGTGAAGTTTACTAAATCTATATTAAAAATATGGGAATATAAGGTTGGGGAAAAAGTTTCTTCGCATTTTTTAAGAAAATTCAAAACATTTTTTAATATAGTTTATTTACATTTAACTAAAGTATGTAGGTACCATTTTGTTCGATAACTTTTTACCATCTTGTAGGTAGGGACATGATCCCATTGCTATAGAAATTTTGGGACTTCTGGTCAAAATACCGCGACAAGTGGTTTTGGCAGTCCTCTCGTGATGTTAACCTGACACTGCCTAAAGAATTCTGAAGAGACCGAAACAGGTGGAAATCTGAAGGTGCAAGGTCAGGACTATACGGCGGATGCATTAACACCTCCCAGCCAAACTCTCTTAATTTTTGCTGAGTGGCTAAAGATGTGTGAGGTCTAGCGTTATCATGATGAAAAACCACACCCCTTCTGTTGATTAATTCCGGCCGCTTTCTCTCAACTTCTTGCTTTAATCTCATCAGTTGTTCGCAGTAGAGTTCAGAATCGATGGTCCTGCCTGGTGGTAACAGCTCATAATGAATAATGCCCTTCCAATCCCACCACACACACAGCATCACCTTGTTGCGAGTTAACCCGGGTTTCGCCACAGTCTGTGAAGCCTGACCGGCCTTTGACCACGACCTTTTTCGCACGTTCTTGTCGTACGTGATCCACTTTTCATCACCAGTTATCAGCTTCTTCAAAAATGGTTCGGTTTCATTACGTCGTAATAAAGAATCACAAATGAGTACACGGTTCATTAGGTTTCTTTCAGTGAGCTCGTGAGGTACCCAAATGTCGAGCTTTTTTGTGTACCCAGTTTTTTTCAAATGCGCCAAAACTGTTTTGTGGTCAATTCCCAGTTCTTCAGCTACGTCGTAACTACTGACATGCCGATCTTGCTCTACTTTTTCAAAAATGGCATCCATTTTATCTGTAATAGGGCGACCAGAGCGACGTGCATCTTTGACATCAAAATTTCCGGATTGAAAACGCTTAAACCAAATTTGTGCTACTCTCACAGACACTGCACTAGGTCCATAAACATCGCAAATTTTTTTCGCGGCTTGCGTTGCATTTTTACCTTTTTTGTAGTAAAATTTTAAAATGTATCGAATTTCTTCATTAGATTCACTCATCTTGGCGGTACGAAAAACAAATGAAAATCACACATTTTCCTAATTTGAATTTGGAATTATGTTCTTTAAAATTTAAACTTTCAATAATACCAAAACCAGCCAGATGCAAATAGTATAGCCAAAGAGATTTTATTACAAGTTTATACATACTATAATGTGAAAAGACTTTTTCCCCAACCTAATATGTATTGCTATAGGCGCAAAACTCGGCAAGATTCGGCTATTTTTTTTCGAGTAGGTATTTGTTGGATTACGGAGAAGCTTTGATTATATAAGTATTCCTTAAGGTATTTATGAAGAGAAAAATTGGAAAAGTGCTAAGAATAATTTAAGAAAACACATTAATTCTAAACTGTTGCTGTGTCACGAGACGTCAAACTCCTCGCAAGGTATTCGCATTTTTTTTATTTCGTTAGGTTAACTACGTGTACTTAGAAAAGGAATCTCTTGAAGAGTCGAAAACTGTTTCTTGTTTACAGAGTTTGTTGAGTTACATTTGTGGAGTAAAATACTTATCTATCTACTCATTTATCAAAAATAGATCAGTATTTTAGGTATATAAAAGTTACTCTTAGCTTTTTTTATTATAGTTCTTTTTTTAATTTGTGTTAAAACAAACAAATATTCTTACGGTACCTACATACTTACTACATATTACAGTTACATCAACAAACTATTGTCGATGTTACTTTTACTTCTTACTAGGTATGTATATTATTTTAAATTATCCATGTGAATTTTCTAAAGTTTTGTTACTTATGTAACTATTAAGTAATCTGTGCTTATGCGCTTAAAATAGCCATAAATGACTAACATTGGCACAGCACTGAAATTTGTTTGAACTTCACTATGAACCGCGTCTTGTTACATCCAGTTTTACCCATGCAACACGATCCTCACTATACGGCTGAATGTGTGTCTTTGTTCTGAACCGTCATCGCCGCAGCTGATCTCATTGTTTAGTCTACGCATGGTCGAGGACTAAAATTAACACTAACAAATTGTTGATGAATAGTCTTTTTTTCATTAGAGGTTGGTATTGTTACATAATTTGCCATTGATTAATGTTTTTCGGTTAAAATAGAAAAGGAGACGTATTGAGGTTTTTTTTTGTTATGTTCCCGTAATTATTAAGTTTTTGGGGCTTAGAACTAGGCAGTTCTATTTACTTCGCTGGAAATCGTTACCAAACAAAGAATCTGCTAATGACTGCAAGAAATAAGTTAGAAAATTTTGTACCTATACGTTCTCTTTTTCAAATATGTGATGAAAACCGACACCAATTTATCAGTGGCTCTAATATCTATTTTTTTGGTAGGTCTATCGTATTTGCAATAATTAAACTCTTTTTTCAAGCTATGTACTTAATATGATTACTGACACTCACCAAGAAAATAATAAGCAAGGAGACAAGGTTCTTTAATGTTATGATAGGTACTCGGTTTCTTTAAAAAAAATGGAATAATATTGACATTTTATTAGATGCACGAATGTGTGGTAATTAGGACGTTCTACAAAATGCTGCAAGCCTGTTTTATTGTAACCGAAAGTGATGAAATCTGTAGTAAAAAAATGTGATTTCATTAGACGCGGTACGTAACGTCTACCGGATCTGCGGGCGCTGCGTGCGCCGGAAGTGCGCAAGACTTCCGCTCCCTCGGGAGTGTCACGCGCCGCCGCGTGCGCAACCGTGTCTTACCGGCTCTCACGACCGCGACCGTTGAGGCACACGACACGGTACATTTCAAAATCTAGATTTTTTATACTGCTAGTATTATGTTATCTGTGCCTAAGAAGTGGTCAATGTACTCGAATACATAAAGCCCTCGTTTGTGAAGTCGTTACTGCAGCATACGAACGCTAGCGCAGAGACTCTTGCGCATGCGGTATTGCCATGCCTTTCGATGTAGTTAGACTTAGAATAGAGTACCGATGATAGTAACTCCCTCATAGCTTTAATGTGACGACATACAATATGAAGGTATTTCGGCTGAGGTAAATACTTTTTCAGTCAGGCTGGTAAAAAAGAGGGATAAATGCTATGCATTATCGTCTCTTGAATGGATTATTTACGAAAAGATTCCAACATAGATATTCTTTAAATAGAATAATGTACAATTGTGCCCACGAACTACACGTTTAGCGGTTATAAAGCTCAACACTAGGGCGTCCAGTTTCGGAAGGTCGCCAATTCCGGAACTAGTTTTGGAGACTGGAGACCTAACTTGGAATTTCGGAACTAGTTCGGGAACTCCGTGTTTTTATTTAATATCGGAACTCCGGAACTAGTACGGAAATAGGAGTTCATTTTGTTAAAAAATAGTACATTACGATATTAGTGCGTTAAGATGGTTATAACATGTGAGGCGGAATTTCAGCCCGAGCCGAAGGCGAGTGCGTAATTGAGCCGAGCATGTTATAACCAATACGCACGTATATCGTACGACGTTTTAACATTATTTTAAATAAACTCAATCTGTGAATGCACACTGACTGGCGCCGCGCGGCGATTAGTTCGAAATTTGAATAGCAACAGCGCGCTGCTCACTAGCTGGAGTCGTACGGCGGCGATCAGTTCCATATTTGAAATGGCAAATAATACTGTTATGGAATTTGTATGGACTATAACTTAACTATTTGCTTTGGTAACAAACGCGTTTTTTATGACCCGCTTTACATATTTAAAATCGGTGGAATTACATCAGCTTTACGAGCAAGGGTGTTAAAAAAGATTTTTTGTTTCTTTTTTTATTTTTACTATAGAAAAATAAGAAAATAATCATGCAATCATATTTAATAAATAATAATGAGTTACAATTAACTATTTTAACACTCTATTGAGTGAAGATCTATCAAACGACTCGCCAGTTCCGGAATTCAAATATCGGTAAAAAGAATCCGAGATAAAATACTTAATTGGTTTCTCAGCTTCTTGTAGGAATTTTGAAAAATCCATCCTTAGTGGGCGCCTATATAAGTCAACGAACCCGAAACGAACGACTACCGAATTTCATGTTTATAGCTCCTGAAGTTCTGGCTCTACATATCTACTCTACATACCTCAGTCAATCACTCACCAAAACCACAGATAATATAATACTAGTATCAAAACCTTGCCTTTGGTTGAAGTGACTATAGGTCTAAATAACTATGTTGCGTGGTCTCTTATAAAGTGACTGTTTTTCTTGTATTTGATTTTCTCTTGTTATGTAAAATTATGTGCATTTTTAACCGAGTTCAAAAAAAGAGGAGATTCTCAATTCGATGCGTATGTTTTTTTTGTGTGTATTCTACGTGATAACGCCGCCAATTGTGGACCGATATTCAAAATTCTTTTTGTATTCGATAGAGTATAGTTCTGGGGTGATTCCAAGGTCACCAAAGTCAGGATTTGATGATGGAAACCCATAAAAATCGAGGGAAACCCTTAAATTTTTAGGTATGTGCGACGTGTTTTGTGTGTATGTTACGCGATTACTCCGCCAATTATGGACCGATTTTAAAAATTCTTCTTGTATTCGATAGAGTATACTTCTGGGGTGGTCTCAAGGTTACCAAAGTCAGGATCTGATGATGAAATCCCATAAAAATCAAGGGAAACCCTTAAATTTTATAGGTACGGCCAACGTGTTTTACGTTTTTTTTCGAAGCTTCTTACGTATTTGCTTGTGGTAGTCGTGAACCGAGCTGATGATGATTAAATCCTTAACTTTTAGGAGTTAGAGGTTATTTTTTTTAAATACAATAGGTACGTATTATCAACTGAGTACGTATTATCGCCTTCGGTGAGCTGGTAGTAAATTCACTAAAAGATTTAATTCATTAAAAATCTAAAAATGTACAGTAATAAATAAGTAACACGTGTAGAAAATGTACACTGTTCTGAATTTTTAGGTAGCTGCAATTTCAAAAGCAAATTTTAAAATTTTAAGAATGAATAATGTAGTTATTCAGAATATAAAAGTTGTGAAGAAATTGCATAAAATATTATGGAAGATCTTGGGGCCTAGACAAAGTGACACTTCAAAAACGATGACGAAATTCGATAAGAATAAAATGTATGGGATTGACATATACTCGTACCATCGCTAAATAACGTGGCGAATCGATCAACGTCATCGTTATGTAAGTTGGTAGACAAATTGATTCGCAACGAATCGATGAAGTAGCGAATTTTTGAACTGATGAACTTTCATTTATACTGCTCAAAACAACTCATTTTTCATTAAAATGAAATGAAAATATTAATTTTAATCTTTTACTTTTACCATTTCTCAGTTTTGAGTACTTACATAACCAATATGTTGTATGTTGTTTTCTTATAGAAAGAACAATTCGACACAGCGATCGCTAATCCTTACGTTGCTTGGCTAGGAATTTGTTTTTGTTATCTCAGAGACGATGAAGAATATAGTTATCGTTTCGCTATGAAACGATTGCTACTTGTCTAAAACTCTTGGTTATTCAAATTAAAAAATAGCATCATGTAAATTTTATCAATAAGTATAAATATACATATACATATAGTTACTCTATAAAACCTTGACAAGACTGTTAAAGAACTACTAGTACATATTTCTATATTATTTAGTATCAGTATTGGAAAACCGCATTACAAGTTTTTTTTACCTAGGTAGGTATATACGTGGTATACTTGAACTGGAAATACTGGATTTTATAATATCCACCAATATTATTACTACCTTGACTTTGGAACTTGACATTGCAAAACGATCATCAGACGTCTGCGAAACTAAGGATTGAGTCATCCTCGGGGCGTTTACAAAACAGGCAGGTACTATTTGGATATACTTAAAATTCACTCACTTTATCTGTTTTGCAATCAAATGTAATTCATCACAGTTTAAGACTGGCGTTTTGTCCAAGCTTCCTGATGACTTCACCGCTATGTTTTGAAATATGAAATAGCTCAGTCGGGCGAGTCTCTGGAGGACTTTAAATAAGCATATGTGTAATTTTAGATTAGATCTTTAATCTGATCAATGAGTCATCTACTTTGTCGAGGTTTCAGCCGTAAAAATATAACTAGTTACATATGGGCCAACAATGATTTATAGGAGTATGGCACCGTAGTATTCGTAGTAGGTCAACCAAATCGTTTTTATGTATTATAGCACAAAACGCACTAAAATATAGCCTTAAGGTTAGTTAGGATTTAAAGTCCTATCTAGAGTTGCAAAGCTGTTTCAAATAATATCCGATATATTCGTAAAATTACGGTAAAAAACGGTAAAAAACACTTATATGCGGTAGAAGTAGGCGCGAGAGGTAACCCGGCAAAATCCTTATACACGTTGCTGAAAGATCTAGGCTCATCGAGAAATCGTATCAAATATGGTTAGGCAGAGAGAGGAGCCGGAGTGGTGAAGGTGAATGTTGATGCATTGTAAAGTAGCTACTTAAACCTGCACCTGGGTCGTAAGCCCCAGGCACTGCTCTTGGCTCTTTTCTCTGCAACGCGATGGACCCGGCACCCGCACGGTGAATCCATAGAATGCTCAGTTATCGTCTCTCTCTTGGTAAGTTTAGTAAAGTTAAATATAAAAGTTAAATATGGGTATCTAATAGATACTATCTATCATACTAATTATAATTCATCGTGCTGACTAATTATACTAAGAAATAAGCATTTTAATTGAGTGAAGATACATCCTAAATCAATACCAGAAAAATCTCATCTCGGGCAGAATCAATACCATCAATTCAGTCATCATCCCAATTTGGGATGATGACTGAATTCTAATTTTAACGTCTCGTCATTAAATATTAAAATACCTTGGAAAAAGATACAGTTTTGTGAAATTAAAATCGGCTTAGAAATACATTAGATACAAGCATTTTAAGTTGTTAATTTGCAGGCGATTAGTCAGAGAGATCCGACATCAACCGTGACGTCATTGTTGAGTACGGCCATATAAACTCCTTGTAAGTTGCCGTTTTGCTAGAAAGAGATGGAGAAAAATCTTTAAAACCTTATATCTTGGTTGTTTTTATAGTTATTCGAAAACTGATTTTTTCTTTCTGTTTATTATATGAAGGAGCTTCTATTAAAGCAAAAAAATTGTTTTAGTCATCTAGCCAATTCAAGCCTGCGTTTTTAACATACCGTGCAGACGTCCGCCCCCGAAGCAAGACCACCGAAACATGATATGATATAATGATATATCGATAATATGAACTATAAAAACACGTTGGATTTTTCAACTATCTTGAAATATTGAGTATGTTTCGAATATTGATATTGTTATTTCAGGTATGTATTGTTAATATATTAATTTCGATAAAATGTCAAAGTTATTTCCAACATATTTTGATAATTCATATCGATATATCGTTTTATCATATCGTGTTTCGATGGTCATGCTACGAGGGCTGACCACTTACGCTACCGACGACCTATCAAACTGAGCAACATTTTAACTATTATCTTCTATATATTTAAAAGAAGAAGTTCCCATTTATAGACAGCACGCACAGCCGTAACCGCTAATGGTAGAAACGTGAAATTTGGACAGTTGTTTTAATTTAAAATGCGGACGCATATTTAGAAGGGATTTAAAAAAAAATCACCCTGAAGGGATGGAAATAGGGGTTGCAAGTGTGTATAGATTTTTTAAAATTAGCAACGATTTTGATAAAACTTGAGATTAATGCTCTTAAAAATATTTAATTGAATACGTGTTTCATGGTTTATCGGAATTCACCCCCTTAGGGTAGAAAATAGGGGTTGAAAGTTTCTATGGAAAATATTTAAAATCTGCTCCAATTTCCTCCGGCTACAGAATTTTTTTTCCTACGGGAAAATATAAAATACCCACGGGAAAACAATAATAACGCGAGCGAAGCCGCGAGCGAAAAGCTAGTATAGATATATTTTTGCTTTGTTAAATCAAAGTATTATTATTCAATGTTTATAACTAGGTACGTATCACTCACCATTCATTGAGTCCATTCTTTGAGTGAGTGCAGGGTGCAGGTAAGTATTATGATAGGCCGTTTCTCTTTTGTTTAGTTATCCAGAAGATTCAAACTTCTATCGTCACTTACCATCCTAATAGTTGATAATTCCAAGTCTTTCCATATATCAAATTAAGACAATTATCAGCAGTAAGCTTATTTGATTTTCAATCAAAATAGTCCCTAACACAAATCTAGGTATAATGTTAGATCGTTTCTGATTTTATATAAACAACTAGCTGTGCCCGCGAACTACGTTTCGCCATACTACTTTTTTCCCGTTTTTGAAACATTTTTCATTGATGCTCAGCTCCTATTAATCGCAGCGTGATCTTGTGCTCTATCAAAGTGATTTAATAGCCTTCCTCGATAAATGGACTATCCAACACAAAAATAATTTTTCAATTTGAATCAGTAGTTCCTGAGATTAGCGCGTCCAAGCAAACAAACAAACAAACAAACTCTTCAGCTTTATAATATTAGTATAGATTTTAGTTTTTGATGTAAGTATACTATCGTTTATACGAGTATCGCAATCGCTCTTATAGTGCCGGACTGCGATGACGCGGGAAATAGATTTTACGAGAGCGTGCGTCGTGGTATTCACGTGTGTTTACACTTACGGCATTTTATAGGCTCAATGACACCGCCACTTCTCGCCTATCAGCACTTGCGGTGGCATCAGGCCCTAGCTTCGAGATGATTTATCAAGATCTATCTGTAACAATTTGCCAAAAAGACAACGGAAATTTTACTATATTGATCAGAAGTCAATGTGTACCTATTTCATTTATAACAATGTCATTTGTAGTGGTTTATCTCCTAATTTCATCATCATTCATTCATTCATCATCCACTGCGCAAATGTTGCTACTTAATTCCTGTCCAAACTAAAACGGTATAATACTTGAATTGTATGAAAAAAACAATAATATCGCAAATCACACAAATCATTATTATCATAAATAGCTTCTTCTACAATGTGTATTATTAGATTATTAGTACAGAATGTTATTCCTTAACTCGGTATAATTATTTCAATCATTGGTCTCAACCAGTTAAATCTGAATTAGGGTCGTGATTCGTGATTAGTCGTATTTCCGTCGTTTGAAATGTATGGTGAGTTGTGACTATTCATTTCAATGCAACGACTCCCGCGCCGTTCGACGCTCAGCAGACTTTATTTAAAACGGACCATGGGGAAACTGCCGTAAAATCTGTCTGATTTGAGAGAGTTATTTGTTTCCTTTGCCTAAGATAACAGTAGCTTTGGAGTTGTGTTCAAAGGAAATGACATACGCATGAACATTGTTGTCACATTTATATGCCAACGAGCATGATTCGGATCGATTTTAATTTTGAATATAGAATCGATTTTATAAATAATTAAGTTATGAATTTATTTAAACCAATAAGAAGGAACGTTGTTATCAAATTAATGCCTAATTAGAATGGAATGAATTACGAATTACTGAATGAAAATAAATAATACTCATTTTATAAAATTCGAGGAAATTCCGCATCTGGGACCGAATGAAGCTTAAGGACAGGTAATATAAAACTCTAAAATTTGTATTTCTATCCTAGTGATCGAAAAATCATATTTTAGGGTCATTACCTGTGGTTATTACCTACTCGTATTACCATTTAATTATTTCTATTTTCTTTTACACTTATTTTTGCTTCATATTACTTATATTTTTAATAAACAGCATACATGATATCTCGGTACAGATATACGTAGAGATTGGCCCCTGTACTAGGTAACTTTTGTACTACAGATTACGACGTCTCTCCATCAAAGTTTAATTGTGTAGTAAGTATTTCTGCACAGCACAAAGGTCGAATTTGAATAAATCTTACGCCTTAATTATTTCTCCATGCACATACACGTTCCCGGCTACAGTCGGGCGAACGAGCAAGGCTTCCGGGTGCTGATTGCCGCTGATTGATATTGATTCCTCTCATTACTGCTGCTTCTGGCACTCACACTTGTACGGCATTATTACACGAGTTCGATTTTTGTATCTTGTCGAAGTATAATTATTATTTTACACGTGGAAACAAAATAATACTAACACCCGTACCTATATAGGCATTACCCGAGTAAAAGTGATTGCTAACGCAACAAATATTAGTGTATATTTCATTTAGAACTGTCGAATGATCAATTCTCAGTCCATTTTAGCCAAGTTCCTAATAGCCATCGCTTCCTTTACTCAAGCAATATATATTTTATTGAAAGCATTTTACTACATTTTCTAGATGTTTAATAGAATTTCACTAACTATTTTAGTTTTAATGCAATGTGACGTAGACGGTTATGTTAAATACAAGAGTCAAGACCGCAATTGAAATAATGTTTTAATCGCCTCCGTGATCTAGTGTTTGAGACCACCGGATGTTGTTTGGGAGTTCCGGGGGTTGTATCCCCAGGGGACAGAAGTTTTTCTGCTCGGTTTGGTTGATGCCTAAGCCTTCTAAGTCCGCCTGGCTAGCTACCACCATCATAGTTAAGTTTGTCGCTATAACAACAATATTATAAGCATTGTAGAGTTCCCACAATTAGAGGTAAGACAACCAGTTCCCCAGTTATTATGAGAAGACCAGGTAAAGCTCGCTTTTACCCCGGACCTTATCGTCACTTACCATCAGGTGTAATGAAGGCCAAGAGCTTCTATGTCGTATGTAAAAAAACGAAATCTAAATATGCAAAAAAGATCACTTTGATCACAAACTTTCTTACAGCATACATTAAAGTAAATCAGGAGGTAATTGGTATACTAACCTCTTAATCTGCTTTAATATTTGTTGTAGTTGTGTTGTAGTGCACCATATTACTACATCACAACTACAACAACTATTAACTACAAATTTTTACATTTTATATAGGTACGTTATAACAATGTTTACCTTTGAAATTATAATACTGACATATATTAACATATACCACACGACATGAGTCACTAACAATTTTTCCTTATCAATATATCAGTTAATATCCTTAATGCGATGATCTTCGAACTGTTTTATTATACTAACAAGTTGGTGACTCAATTTCGAATATAGAAATTTTACCTTTGATAAAGTTTCTTTTATGTTTGAAAATAATGTGTGTCATTCACCTTGCTTTGAACTCTCGATGCCGAAGGTGCTTCGCACAATATAGAACTTCTCCCTTCCCAAACAATGACATAAAACATTTTTAACAATTTAATTTCACCGTTCTCCTGTGATGTCTATCCGAACACAAATTATCGACTTGGTTTGATCCCACGCCCAAAATAAAATATCATATTTCCTGTCAGACGAAGCAAGCTTCAGCATTCGAGTGTCTTTTTTCCTTTTATTTTTTTGAGTGCATTGAGTTTTTGAGGAACTGCGTCGCACATGTTTGTTCAACATACGATTCTTTTTTGGAAGTCACTTTTTTCGTTATCTGGCTGCACTTAAAGTAGTCGAAACACACTAAAGAAAACTTTGAAAAGTTACGAGAATGGATAAAAAAGAAAAAAGTAAAACGTTTCATGTTTTCATATGTTTCGTTATTTTGAATGTTGCGTTTCATGCTTAGTAATTCCGACTAGAATCTATCTAGCAATTGCCTTTAGTACTAAATATATATATATCTCTCTATATATATCTCAAACCTACTGGTTTCATTCCGAATATAATAAATCATATCGTCAGAGAGAAATACTTACTGTGCATAGCTACAGCTACTTTACATTTTGTCTTGTACTTTACAAATTATTTGACAAAAGGTAATTCAGTAGGTATAAATTGAGATACAGGTATTCATTGATAAATAGTTCTGTCACAAATTCACAACTATGTTTCTATTAACAAATACCCGATAAATACCATATAATAGTAGATTGTTACCCTAGGGGTGAAAGTAACTTATTAAGTCCTGAGACGGGGTTTAGTAGTTCGAGGGACTAAATAAGTCTCGCCTCGGGCAACTTCAGACCTACTCTCCGAGTATGAGTAATGAAAACATTTTTTTCCAAATAAATCAAATGTCTTATATCATTGATCTTTTCGTATGATATATCACTCCAACTTTGCTAGGACTCGAATTCGGTCGGTAGAACAATTGGGTCTGTTTTATTTGTATTTGGAGGATTTTATTCCATTTCACTCAGCGAGCTTTCATCGCTCTTTCATCAACCAGTCTGAGCAAGACTGGATGTTTAACGGAATATGTGTATGTTATGTTTTAGCCTAAGTTATAAACTATAATTACCCTGGATTGCTTTAATCGTTATTGTGTATCACGATCTATCCAAACTTCATTAATTCCATAAAAAATTCAAAACAGGCTGTTTAAGCGCCTCCGTGATCTTGTGGTTGAGGCCACCCGGTGTTTGATCAGGAGGTTCCGGGGTTCGGTTCCCCATGAGGGTAGAAGATTTTTGCTCGGTTCGCTTAGTGATAGGGTTTCCAAGTCCGCCTAGCTAACTCCACCGTTCTCATCGCCAAAAGAACACAGTTAATAACATTGTTTTTATTAAAAAATAGGAGAAATTCGCCTTAACACCACTTTCCATCAGGGGCCCTACCATGATCGCTTACAGCATGGTTAAAACAATATTGGACCAGAGACACCGCTCTTGCTACATAAGTTATGCATGTGAAGGTTCTTCGTTATTATTAAATAGGGTGAGACAGTGAATGATGGCTAGAAGTAAAAAGCTCTAGCGTGCACTTATTGAAGTTGCCAAGCGCGATCGTGCTCTTTACCAGCTAGGGTTGCCAACAAGAACACACAGTGACTGCTGCTTTGTACTCTGTGTGTGTAGGGATTTATCGCTAAGTAGAATTCCCTGTCATCTTAATGGGTAGATTCCACCTTCTGTGAAGAAATTCTCACATACACATAGAGGCATCCTCTATTAATTTTCTGGTTGCTAATTTGACGACACGGTCAGCGCAGAGGTCGAGTGATCGCCTACTGCACAACGGGTCGCGGGTTCGATTCCCGTACGGGACAAATATTTTGTATGGCCTACAGAAATTTGTTCCGGTCTGGGCGTATGTGCATGTGATATTCTATGTTTGTAACTACACCCACGACACAGGAGAAAATCCTAGTGTAGGGCGACGTTTTTGGAAGTCAGTTAAAACAAACTATATTTTTATTTACGTTGATAAATTCAGACGTTATCTTATAACATTCTAATTATTGGTGTACATATTATGCAAACAATACGAATAACAGAGAAGAACGATTCCGTTGTAGTCAGCCCTAGGTATTTCTACGGGTGTTGCACTGCTTCTCACGACGCACGCAGCGCCTGCGCCTTTTCTGTTCCGCCGCTTGCATAACGGCAGCGGACTGCGCCGGCGCACGTAATGCGCCGTAACAACGCGCATTATGCATGTAGGGCGCAGCGTTTTGTGTTAGCGACATCGACTCAACAACGCACCAACATAGGATTAAGGCTGTCTTCTAACGTAGGTTTAGAGGGCCAAAAGTCTCTGGAATAACGACAGAATATGAAAATTTAATGCACTTTTATTGTAGGTTATCAACATTTAATAGAAATACAATATATATTATTTAATAGTAAATACTTAGTATGCGAAAGAAAAATAAATGAACATAGCTACTTATATTTATCAACATATCTAACCTTGTCACGGTGCAACCCACCGAGTAACGAATAAGGCTTGGACGCTCCCCATCATTCTGCAATGTTGGATGTAATAATATAATGATTTTTGAATAAGGTTGTTATTTCGTTGTTACCCTAAATCACAGAAGATATAATAGTACCCTAAATATTAAAAAAAAATCATCCACACATTGTTTGTGGATGACAAGCATCACATGCACAAGGCCGTTGAGATATAATTATCACTCCCTAAGCATTAACAAATCAAATCAATCGATCGCGACATCACTGCGAATATATAGATATTGATCTATTAAAATTGCCAGTCATCCTAGATTTCTTTTTGTGTTGTATACCTACCTACATTGTTCATCAGTCCGGAGAGGTAGCAACCACGTCCACTTAATTAGGCACGTCGAAAAACTAGCATTCAGTTTATTCACCATCAGATACGGCGATGACCGGTGACAGCTTAAAGCTTCCTTTTATCCTGTCAACGTGATCGCAAGCTACCATTGTCAGTCCGCCACAATGGCAGTAACATTAGAACAAGGCGAGCACGAGACAAGATTGTCTCTCATGATAAATTGGAATCGCACATCAACAAAATATCAGATTCCGTAGAAGGCACCCATTCTACGGAAGCAAGAGGCGCCAGCTGCTTCTGTGGTATCAAATGCCAGACAGATAATAAAGGATTCTTTAATAAGAAAAACGTAAAACGAGACAGGGGCATGCCAGAATGCTTTCACGCTAAATCGATTGCAGACACTGTGGTCTTGTAACACACACCGTCTGAAGTTGAGAATCGCGCTGATTGTCGACTTTTTTTAAATTCGTGATATTTGACGAAGATTTGCACTGGCAACGTGTAATAACTATGATTACCCTGCCCACATCTACATTACTCCTTGTTAATAGAAAATATTGATTTTTCGACGACTTGTTTTAAAAAAAGAATGGATTAGATCTGCCGAGTCATGATGTAAAATCTATATATTTATCATACTCATTAAACCTCATTCGTGTTGAACCATAGACTGAGTGCGGGTCAGCATTGGACTTCCTCATGGTGACGGGGATGACACGTGTCTGTAAGGGTAAGTGTAATTTGGTAACAGCGAAATTTCTTCACTACGGTACGGGGTAATCCGGATCCAAGACGAACTCGATTTACTCGATATCCAATTAGAATTTAACTGTTACAAAAATCATTATTGATTAAATACACAATAGAGTACCGACGTATGTACATACGTATCATTACTTACTCATACTAAATAAAATGTCACCACGCAAATTTAATTCCACACTGATACAACATAGCTATAAACTTCTTGTATCAGGATTAATAAAATTAAGTGTGTAAAAGAGTCGTCATCAAGTCGACGAACTTTTGATTTATTGTAAGGCTGGCTTTCCATGGTCCGTGATATTATTGCGCATAGACTCACCGGCCCACAGCGATGCACCACAGAACAAAGAAGGGAGGGTCTCGTCTCTGGGTTCCTATTTACCTATTGCGTTCCGTTCAAGCAGTGTGCGGCAACACATCCGCGGTTGTCGGCTGTGCGTGATGATTGGCAAAATCACGGACGGTCAATAGCCAGCTTAAGAATAGTTGAATGTTAGGGCGTTTACAGACTAGCTTTATTTTCTGCACGCATCAATCGTTTCGTTATAAGCGCTTATGCGTGCGCTACATGTCGCTCTTCAAAAAAGCAGACGCGCGTACCTACAGCAAAGGCTTAATTTGTTCGCTTGAACCGGTGGTGTCACCACCACCGGTCAGTGTAAAAATATGCATTTGTACGAGCTTATAAGTGCGTCAACGCTAGTACGAATTGCAATTGTAAAAGGCGTGTCTATACGCGCCTACACGCGCTTCGAACTTCGTGCAGACAACGCGCATAAAACGCTTGTCTGAAACCACTTTAAAACAGCGAGGTGTCGAGTTACGCGGAGCGCTCGCTGCCGGCTGCCACTCAGATACGCGGATTAGTGTCCGATTACGCCTACCGCTACCGCTTATCGTGTCCGATGCGAGAGGCTGCACTTAACAAGAAGAAAAATATATTTTGATCGCTTGTGATAAAGTACCCACTGCAGTGCATGACGTAGAGTCAAATTGACAACAAAACACTTATCTAAGTTATATCTAAAATTTTGAGATGTCCCGGACTACCGTTATCTTCCCTATTTGAAGGGGTAAAATACCGAAGGTCTTGGAAGTGTTCATTTAAGGTACCACAATCTATAAATAAGTAATAAAAAAACTTTATTCAACAAATACGAGTATACATAGGCTGCTACTTAAAAGCTTTAAAAAAGTTGTGTCCTTTTTAATTTACCTAAAATCACCTCTAATACATCATCAGTATTTTATCAGTCTGAAGTAAAACAAGAATTAAATAAACAATAATATAGAGACAGGTTTATCACAGGCGAAGTCATGACAAACCGTCGGGGAGTGCAGCTCCATCCTCGCAGAGACCAGAGCGCTGCCATCTGTGGCGGGTGCCACGGATGCACATACTGCTGGCCCTGATGATCGCGATCTGGATTCTTGCGCGTAACCATCCCATTATTTGGGCGAGGGGCCGGCTCCAGCGGTCTGCCAGTGCTTCGGCGAGGTGTTTGGCGAAGGTTTTCAATTGTGGTGCGAAGACCCCGTCGACTGAGGTTACCAGGGGTGTAAAGGTGGCATGGCGTGTCTCGCATGAGCCACAGTATTTCCTCATTTTTTCGTCTTCGGCTGAGCGAAGGACGGCTGCAACTGGGCGTGATGCGTAGGAGGGAGCGTCGGTGTCAACGACACGGACATCAAATAACGCCTCCCTCTGCGCGATCCACACCCCGCGGCAGGCCAGGTCTCCGCGCAATCCGGAGTCTCCTTCGGAGATGACTGGCTCTTTCGTGACGTTTCCCCAGGCCTGTTGACATAGATCACAGAAAAGGTCCCTTATCTCATTGTGTCTGCGTGTGATGAGGCCGCCTTTCTTGCAGCACAAGGCGTGGTCTACGTTGAAGTTGTCGCTGCCGCAGCCGTCGCAGGACGTAGGCATGGAGACCGGTGTGCGGAGGTATCTTATGGCTAGGGCGTCCCTGAATTCATGGGGTGACAGGTCGAAGTTGTCTTTTCTTGTGGGTATTATTGAGAGCCAGGTGGAGGTTTTTGTGTTCATTTTTGTCGCTATTGATCTTTCTATTGCTCTTTTCTTTTGGGGTGGTAATTTAGTTAGGATATTTTCGAGAGTTTCGTTGTCGTATGTTTCTTTTTCTTTCTTTCCTTCTTTTCTTGCGTCACGTAGAGATTTGTGGTGATCAGCTAGGTTTATGTCCTTCGATTCGGTTAAGGCTATTGAAAGTGTTGTTGATGCTTTTTTTGAGATTTGGTATGCTCGGTTTGGGCTGTTGAAGGGGTCTGAAATGGCAAGTCCGCCTTTGTGGACTGGAAGTGTAAATAGCTGGGCGTCGAGTTTTGTAATTTCACCTCCAATTAGAGTTGGTAGGAATTTTTCATGCAATGTGTTAGTTAAGGGTTCAAAATATTCTTCTGCATTTTTTACGACACGTAGTAGGAAAGACCATTTAAACTGTGCTGCTTTTGTAAGAGCTGTGTAGGCAGCTTGCGGGGAGTCTTTAGAAATTGCGGTTAATTTCATGACAGCGGATATCCATTGGGTTACGTTGTTTTTAATGAAGTCGTCCTTTCCTTTTCCTATGTAGCCTCCTAAGAAGCGGGAGCCGGTAACTATGGAGAGATTGGTGCCGGAGAACGTCTTTTCTGCAGCAGGCTTATCGGTTTCTGACACTATAAGGAATGATTTTTTACCTTGTGGGAAGTAGCCGTATGCTGGTCCTATTTTGTTTATGTTGTCCCACCAGTGAAGTAAGTTCTGGAATGTGCCTTGTGCGGAGGAGTCATCGGCGTACCAGCATTGTGTAACAGTGTTTTCGTATTTGACTTTGTTTATTAGTGGTAGTGTCGCGAGCGCGTACAGTGGCATGGCGAGTGGGTCTCCTTGAGTTACGCCTTCTCTGCTGTATAGTCTTGTTTCAGAGTCACGAAATACAAGTTCGGCATGGCCGTTGTACGTGTTGTATAGAAAGCGGGCGCAGTGTGGCCAGTATATTCTTGCCTGCCAGAGGGCTAGTTGTCTATTCACGGCGTTGAATGCATTGTTAGCGTCGACAAGGAGCATTCCCCAATTTGAGTTCGGATGGCATTCTTTTTGGAAGGCGTCGTTCATGGCGTGGATGGCACCCTCGATACCGCTACTTAGTCCACTGCATAGTTGTGACTGACCACATGCTTCGGTGACTTCAGAGCCTGTGGCTTCGATCATGCATTTTGATAATATTCTCCGTAAGCATTCTCCGATACCGATGGGTCTCACGCCCGGGCATTTGTCTAAGGCTACAAGGCGGCTTGACATTAGGGCTTGTATTTGGCTCCAGGGTATGGTTTCGTTGCTGAGTTTCATTGTGAGCTGTGCAACGGCTTCTCTTAAGTGGACGCTTGCTTGTCCGTAACGGAGGAGGAAGTCTCTCCAGTTTTCAGCTGTGGAGCCAGTGGGGCCTCCACCACCGTGTAGTTTCCTTGCAACCGTTTCGACGTGGTCGGATGTTATGTCGACTTCAAGGAGTGGTGGCAGTTCTGTGACGTTTCTGGGGAGAGTGAATAAAACGTGGTCTGGGGTTGTTGGTGGGGGATGCTTTTCCGTCAGCACATCACTGACGGTTTTGCCGGATGGGTCAACTTCGGCGTCAGGGCTTAAAACTTTGCACGTATCTTTTGTGAGGAGCCAGTTGAGGGCTTCTCGTGTTTTTCCTCGTAGTATTAGTCTTGTGAAAGTTTTTGTTTCTTGTTCGCCGCCTTTCTGGTTGCTTGCATTCCGTAGAGATTTATCTGCTTTGATGGATTCGGTGATGAGTTCCTCGAAGCGTTCGTCTGTCCATAGCTTTAGGCGGCGATCGAGTAGTCTGAGCACGTCCTTAGTTTTTCTGATATTCTTCTCTCTTTGCAGTATGACCGCGACGAAAGTCAATACGCGTTCGGATGGGTAAGTTGATTTGGTCAGATGTTCAATTTCGTCAGCCAGGGTGTGCACGAACTTCCTACTGGCAGTGCCGCTTGGGATATCATACATCTTACCGTGCAGGTTGCAGACGTTATCCCAGCGCTGTTGCCAGATGCCAAACTTGGGCCCGACGGCATTGAAAAAGGGGGACCCGAAGGCTTCTTCCAGCGGTGACATGGGCGTGTGTCCGTTGGCGCTTGTTGTTAGTGTGGCAGGTGCTGATTGGTCCGGTGCGTCATTGTGTGCTGATCTTATGTGTCGATGTAGTCCAGTTTTCTTGAATTTCCTGGGACAATGCGGACATTCCACTTCGGCTTGTGACATGTGGGTCTTGGTTTTCGGCACTTGGAATTTTATCGTAGAGCACGAATAATTAGTATATAATAATCTACAATCTATAAATATTTACCGGAGGGAGACTGTACCAGGGTCGTCTGCTTGGATACCTCCGTCTTACTTATTTCTGCCGCAAAGCAGCAGTGCTTACACTGCTTACATTGCTATGTTCCGGTTTGAAGGGTAAGATATCGCAGAGAAATTACTGGGTATATATATACCGTGATTTTACATCTGATGTCACAAGTTGGTAACGTATATTGTGGTCCTTGTGGGGGTTGCAGTTTTGCTGCTAATCTCACAGGAGCCACATGTATTACAGGTGACTGTTACCACTTACCATCAGATGAGTAGTTTGTTGCTTGCCAATTTAATTGCAATAAAAAATCTAGTTCGGTAGTAACGCGTTTCTCCTCGGCGCTTCCTCTCATGAGGTGATAGAAATGCTATACAGTGATCGACGTGTTCGCGCCGAGGTAGATGTGGGGAGCGTAGGGGCCATCATTGGACATTGCGGCAGGTCTCGGTTGGTAATAAAGAGGCCACGAAGCAGACGCGAGAATAGGATCCTCTTGTAAGTGGCAGGAAGGAAGGAGGCGTGCCTTCATAGGTGCTTTCTAACTACCCTAAGCGACTGGGGAGGAGTGAGCCCAGTCGGATCAACATCTGTCTGGGAGAAATGGCAAAAACATGGTTGCGTGTCTGGGGTTTAAACGAATTTTAGCCTGGTGATCGCCCCTCTAGATAAAGTCCTAACTTGTATACACGGCTGGGCCTGTCTCCGTAGATTTCGTCCTGAAGTACCCCCGTGCGTCCTGAACGTTTTTTTTTTCTTTGGGAGGAAATGCGCACCCGCATCGTACCCGCCAACGTGCCCCCTACAGAGGGCGGAAAGTTTCCGGAGGGAGATTTTGCTGGGTGTAGGGAAGTGAAAGGAATAGCCGCTATAGGTTAGAGTCCTTCGCAAGTGAATTGTCTAGTCAGCTAATCTCCTTTTAATTGAAATTAAACATTCTCGCCTTAAAAAATCGGCCAAGTGCGAGTCGGATCCGCGCACCTAGAGCTCCGTACAATCTTACGTAAGTATAAGGTTCCTCACTACATATTTGCAGTTTTCAGACTTTTACTTAACATAATATAACATTTCTTCTTTCTAAATTTCATGATTCTAGGCCAACTGGAAGTATGGTATAGCTTTTGATTCCCTTGCGAAATCACAAAATAGACGACATAAACGGTCATACTCGTATATTTTGATCGCGTTAGCTCTACGCTCTCTTACAGCTCTGAAAAAATCATGCTTGAAAAGTTTGATTTTTTACAGCTGAAATCGAACACTAACGAATTGTTGAACTCTGAATTATTGACGCGTATTAAATCGAAAGTAGGCATATAATAAAATACAAAGAATACAGAGATTTAATCTCTGAAAGAATATAGTCAATAGTCATAAAACATTTTTTTTGTTAATCAACAACCTTAAATATTATTTCGGTATTCCGTTACACCCGGTATATAAAAGTCTTCTATATAATAGGCTGCAAAATTATTTTACGGGAATATATAAAATTCCCACGGGAAAACAATAATAGCGCGGGCGAAGCCGCGACCGGAAAGCTAGTGTAGTAATTATAAACCTGTGATCATCAACATCCTATCTAACTCTACTCTTTTCCATTGTGAGACGAATCTCTAGCATTTTATTTAATTCAGTAGAATACATATTTTTATATATACATACTCAACTTAGATATTTCTTTGCCCTTGGTATAATAAAGAACATGTAGAAAATTATATAAAAATATCAAGTGATACGAATGTTGGCCGTTTTTCCTTTGCCGATCGACCGAAAATGGGGCACGGAAGTGCCGTGACCGGATACGGGGCAGTGGGTGGTGTGGGGTGGGGACATCCTGCGTCTATGCTCTTCCGGGCTTTTACTTCCGGTCTTCCGACCGGGTAGATATTTCCACATTTCAAAAGCAGTGAAGGAAAAAACGTATGTAGGTATACGTAGAACGTCGTCGTATTACTTATTAGAATATGTTCTTCCAAAATATATTTTTCGTACCTACGTATATAAAAAGGTGATATTGTATGTATTCTTAATTTATTTTCGACATTTTGGTTTTGTTGAAGCCAACTTTTGTAATCATTTGTGAAATAGTTTTTTATTTCAATCTTTTATAGTAATGTTTTTAATATGACCCTATCCAAACATAACTCCTATAACAACGTAATTTTTAGGTGTTATACTTACCACTAACAGCTCACCTAAATCATTTGAAAGAATAGAACTACGCGTCAACATAACAACAACTATATATCCTCTTACCCCTTGTCCACCAGAAACCTTCCATCATCAGCTCAGTAAAATGAATGATGACTATCAGATGAAAGTACCTGAATATCTCTTAGAGAAAAATGAATCACGTTGGATGTTCCTATAAAATTTAAGGGCTTCCCCCCGATTTTCCTGGGATACCATCACCAGATCATGATTTTGTGACAATAGGAGCACCTCAGAAGTATACTATTTCGATAACAAAAAAATAAAATCGACCTACAAATGGCAGAATAATCGGTGAACATACACAATAATATTTTACAAAAAATAAAAACCGACTTCAAAACACTGAAAAGTTAAAAATAATCGTAAAGTTAAAAAAATAAGTTAAATATAAGAATAGGTACAGACAACATCACACTTTTATATTGAAGTCGGTGCCAAACTATGATCTCCTTTTTTTTTTTTTTTCTCGCGGGGAAATGCGCAACCGCACCGTACCCACCGTTGGCTAGACGGCGAGCGTGTGTGGGGTTCACCCGACAGAGTGCCAGGCCTACCCACTAAAACCCCTCGGTGTTCTCCCTGCCCTTTTAGGGCGCGTGTAGTAGGGTCCACAATGCGACACCACTACTCACGCGTCCGGGCTAGCCCGACCGGTCGGTCGGGCTATTTATCGCCAAGGGGGGATTGTCCGAGAACACCAGGACAATCCCCAGACGGAGAAGCCTTACGGCGGCGTGCACGGGAGCCGACCGTGCACGCAGGCTTCACGGCAGGGTCATCAGACAGGCATTGCTTGAGCGAATGCCCGTCTTCTCCTGCCTATCCGTCTGCGGCGGAGGGGAGCGGCCTGAGGATCTACCTCCCGCTCCCTCTCCGCAGCCTCCTTCTGCGAGATGACATCTTCGCAGAAGGAGGCGACAGCCCCCCATTCCGCATCGCCGCGGAGCATGGCCACGACCATGCTCGGCAACGAAAGGTCTCCGCCTCCCAGCGCAGCGTTAAGTTCGCTGCGCTGGCGTCGCCAAGCCGAGCACACCAACAGGGTGTGCTCGGCCGTGTCGTCGGGAGCGTCGCAGTGATGACACTGCGGCGTTTCCTCCCGACGTGCAACTCGGTACAGGTAGTGACCGAAGCAACCATGTCCGGTCAGTACCTGCACCATGCGGAATGAAAGGCTGCCCTGCCGGCGCCCAACCCACTCCTCCAATACCGGACGGATCGCCTCGATCGTCCGGTGGCCGGCAGCTGGGAAGGCGAGTGCCTCACTCCACCGGCGCAGAGCCTCCCTCTGCGCCTGGGTACGAACTACCTCCAGCTCCTGTGGGGCAGATCATCCCCCCCGTTCTCGGACGGCACCCCGATGCCGATACAACTCCGACTGGACGCGTGCATCGACATCCCACGGCGTTTGACCCGCAAGTACGCAGGCCGCGCCGTGGCTAACCGTGCGATAAGCTCGCACGGCCCGGGCTGCTATGACCCTCTGCGGACGTCGCAGGAGGGCCACCGTTCGGGGGGAGAGGCACTCTGCCCATACCGGGGCTCCGTAGAGTGCCATTGACCGTATCACCCCATGATACAATCGACGGCACGCCGATCCTGGCCCTCCCACATTAGGGAGGACCCGTCCGAGTGCAGCTGCGGCGGCACACAGCCGTGGAGTGAGGAGCTTGAAGTGCTCCTCGAAGCTCCATCGGGGATCTAAAACCAGGCCGAGGTACTTAAAGTGTGCCTCGACCGGTATGCGGACCCCCTCCACTCGGACACGGAGCCCCGGTGGGATCCTGCGACGGGAGGCGTGGAACATCATGGCCCTCGTTTTGTCGAGAGCCACGTCCAGGCCTAGGAGGCGGATGCGTCGGACGACGAGTGAAGCGCCGACCGACGCAAGGTGGGCCGCCTCCTCCCCCGTATTTGCTTTCGCCGCGACAAGTGTGTCGTCGGCGAAGCAAACAACCTCCATTCGTGGAAGGAGGTTAAACTATGATCTCCTAGAAAGTCTTAAAATTTGGCACCGACTTCAATATAGAAGTGTGATGTTGTCTGTACCTATTCTTATATTATTTTTTGAAGTCGGTTTTTATTTTTTGTAAAATATATTTTTTTTTTAACTTTTTAGTGAATGAAATCTTTATAGTGAAAGAAACCCTAATTAAATACCAGCTCTTGGCATTTAATTAGTGTTTCCCTCAATTTTCATGGGATCCCATCATCAGATCCTGACTTCGGTGACCTTGTGACCACCCTAGGAGTATACTCTATCGAATACAAAAAGAAATTTGAAAATCGGTCCACAATTGGCAGAGTAATCGCTTAACATACACACAAAACACGTTGGAAACACCTTAAAAATTAAAGGTTTTCCTCGATTTTCATGGGATTCCATCATCAGATCCTTACTTTGGTGACCATGGGACCACCCTTGGAGTATACTCTATCGAATACAAAAAGAATTTTGAAAATCGGTCCACAACTGGCGGCGTAATCGCGTAACAGACACAAAAAAAAACATACGCATCGAATTGAGAACCTCCTCCTTTTTTGAAGTCGGTTAAAAAAATAGATACTTAACGGAATTAAAAAAGGGGGGAGATACGACTTTATCTATTTTTTATATGTTTACCGATTACTCCGCTATTTGTGTGTCAATTTTCAAAATTCTTTTGTAAATAATCTCACTGTTACTAAACCTCATATCTCAGTTTTCAGACTGTTGAACATTTTATTTGAAGTTTAAACTTTTTAATTTACACCAAGTCGTGAGAATTCAGAAATAGTTTTTATAATTGTCAGAAATAGTTTTAATAATGTATTAAATAATTGTTTATTTGTGAGAACCTATTATTGACTTTCTGTTTTTATTTTTAGTTCATCTTATGTATGTTTAGCTGTTGGTTTTCCTCAAAATAAAAAAAAATAAAATAAAAATAGGTATTTGTAAAATGTATTGCTGTCGTCGCGCTATGTTCAATCGTTCTGAGCACGATAGATACAAATGCAGCTCGGACCGAAAATACCTTTTTTTTTTTTTTTCTCAGGGGGAAATGCGTAACCGCACCGTACCCGCCGTTGGCTAGACGGCGAGCGTGTGTGGGGCTCTCCCGGCGGAGTGCCAGGCCTACCCACTAAAACCCCCCGGTGTTCTCCCTGCCCTTATGAGCGCGCTAGGTAAGGTCCACACTGCGACTCCACTACCCACGCGCCTGGGACGGACCGAAAATACCTAAAAAAGTATACAAAATATACGTTTCATAGGCCCCTATGTTTTCTCCGCTAAAACTAGACCTATTAAATTACTTTTGCGATAAAAATTGAAGAACGGCTTCTATGTTTTGCTTTTTTCATATAATCTCGTCAAATATGTTTGCTAGATGTTTGAATATAGCAGGAAATAAAGCACATTTTTCAGGTTTTTGAAGGTTTATATCTCATTTAATAATTAACTTAATAAAAAAAGGAGAACATAGGAACATGCTAATACTAATAGTGGCCATTGATTTTTTTGGAAAAATAGAACAGCTATTGCCAAAATCCAGGAAGGAAACAGGGGATCTGGGGCATAATTCCGCTAATCTTAGCGTCGTTATCGTGTCTCGATAGCGTGTCAATAAAACTGCTTGTGTCGCTTTTATATGCATTTCCTGGTGCAATTTATTCGTACTACAATATCTTAAAAGGTCAGTAGTGACAAATGTTTTCTTTGGTAATCGGTTAATCATCAATAACTGTCTCAAAAAACGATGCTATTGAAGCGTTATTGACACGCCACAAATGCGTTAACGCTAGCAGAATAAGGCCCAAGGTTGTATGGAAAAACGACCCGTACGATTTTCTCTTACGAGTAACACACTGAGTCCATATTTGTATGTAATCGTTTCAGTCTCAAATTATTTCTTGGATGCAGTCGGTTCTTGCTTAATTGTTTATCTGTGTGCTCTACTTCATTGTCACGGTCTCGGAGCAGTAGATTGGTAATTTGTGGAATGGTTTAAGAATTGTAAAAAAATACAATTTTCGGTAGGAATAATTTACTGAAATCATGTCAACCTCGATGCTCTGGACAGATTGCAGCGTCGCGCTATTCGAATAATTGACGATGTAGAGGCAACTAACACCCTCGAGCCTCTACAACTTCGTCGTGACATCGCCTCTCTTAGCGCCTTATACCGAATGTTCCATGTGGAATGCTCTGAGTAGCTCTTTGACCTTATCCCTCCCTCTCCATTCCTTAACAGAAACACGCGTAAGGGCCTTCGGAGTCAACCTGTAACACTGTATCCTCCTTTTCTTACCGTACCAAGAAATTCCAAGATTCCTTCTTCTGTCGTTCATCCCACACTTGGAATTCTCCACCTGCGCACGTGTTTCCTCCGTCCTACAACATGGGCTCCTTCAAAAGAGGTGTGAAATATCAGATTACTATAGCTAAGGGCTGTAAGGCATCAATTGCAGCCCGAGATAAAGACGCACGAGCGCAGCGAGGGCGCCTATATTTCGAGGGTGCAATTGGTGCTTGCACCCGAGCTAACTACTCTGCTTTACATCTCGATTGTGAGGTAATTAGGTACTTATTACCCCCAAATGGGGCTTGTAGATGACCAATAAGCGCTCTAGAGTAATAATGTAGCTTGGAAAGCCCTAGGGCGGTAAGTAATAAAAAAAACACTACACTATTTCAAAAAGTTCGCGTACATCTAACCATCATACTGGCAATAAATTACTTACAGCCTCAGGGCTTTTCTAGCTACATTATTACCCTAGAGCGCTAATTGGTCACCTACAAGCCCCATTTGGGGGTAATAGGGACCTACTTACCGAACATGAGAGATGTAAAAGCATTTTATAGGCCGGCAAGGGGCGGGCAGGTAGGATAGTGGATGTCGTCCCTCCTCTATCTGTCAACTCATTTGGGCCTCTTTCACCGCTTAACATCAGGCGGGAGGAGGTCATATGCCGAGCCCTCCAAAAAAAAAAAGGTGTGTGAATTAAAATTTGTAGAAATTACATTAGCTTGTTTGTCTAGCCGCGATTAAATTTGCGGGGTGTGATTTTGTAACTCATCGGCAATCGCATTAATTTGACAGTTCTGTCCGAATGAAACCGATAATCGTATACGTTTGGTATTTTGTAACGTTGTCCGAGCGGTCTCAATATGTTCATCGAATCAATTTGCAAACATAGCCGATGAGAGAATGATTCTCCATACAAAAATATATTTGACGGAACAGTAATCAATCGATAACGATTAATCGTCAAATGAAAGAGGTGACTCCCAGGTATTGTTATTTTGTATTTGATATGATTAACATGATTGGGTATTGTTTGTTTCTCTTAAATTATTTACTCCATAATCTAAGATGCTTTAATGTGGAAGGCGAGAGTGCTCACAATTGGACTAGAGATGGGACCCCAGTAGTGGGGCTGATTGTGGGTGAGTGTCGCCAACAGTGAGCTTTTCCTGAGTGAGTATGCCCAGCAGTGGGACTGATGATGGATGGTTTATAACATGAGTTTAGTAAATTCTCATTTTTTGTGTTCCACACTTCAAAAGGAAAAAAACTGAACCTTTATAGGATCATTTCGTTGCCCATCTGTTCGTCTGTCTATCAAGGCCCTTTTTCTCTTGAACACGCAGAGATATCAAACTGAAGTTTATTTATATTCTATGGTCAGGTCAGGTCAGGTCAGGTCAAGTCTATGGTCTATTTCAGCTGTGAAGAAATCATACTTGTAAATCAACGCAATCAATAGATATGACCGTTTATCTCGCATATTTTATCATATTTAGCGATTCCACAGGGGAACCAAAACCTACCCGGTTGACCTAGAATCATGAAATTTAGCAAGAAGCAAGGTCTTCTTCAAAAAATCTGAATACCGTAAATATGGTACAGAGGAACTTATATACTCAGATAAGTTTTTACGGGACCTTCGGTGCGCGAGTCTAACTCGCACTTGGCCAGTTTTTTTATATATCATAATAGAAGAGGAAAACAGTAGGAGTACAGGCAGAAGAGCATATTTTTTTTTCACTTATATTAGTTGTACCCTTTATCATTCGTTCATTGATTACGATAACGATCCAATCGAAATCGAGAAGTCACAGTAATCCACTTCCTATTATCGAGACTCGAGTTATCGGGTTCGATTGCGATTACCAATTAATCGACAAGTTACAAAATCGCACCTCAGGTCAGATAATAAAATCATTGGACGCAGTATATGGTATGCTACACGTTCAATATTTATCACGATAAATATCGTGATAAATATTGAACGTGGACCCGGAATCGTTTATATGAAGTTAGCGGATCGCGACCCCTCAATATCATATACATATACTACACGATCAATAAATATCGCGACCCTGGATCGTAGCAGTAGATTGGACTTTGGACCAAGGCAAAACTTTCTACTATGTATGTATTTAGATACGTAAAATCATAAATTAACATAGTATGAAATTCTCCGGATGCTCGTATATTAGAATCACAATATTTTGCTTCTTGTGACCTCGCGACCAATCCACCTCCCGGAGAGTTCACTGGACACTACGTGGGGTGATGTTTACGCATGTTAAAGTGGCACAGTCTAATTTTAACTTTAATCTACAATGAATCTTATTCTGAAGACCGTTTAAGCAATTTGGTGTTATGATTGAATATACAAACTATACTATTTGGATAGGAAATTCTTATCTTCATTTTTAAATATTACAATGGAAAAACAAAATATATTTTTTCCTATATACAAGTAGCATTGTAGAAAGATAACGCTTAGTTCCTAAGAGATAACCAAAACGCAACGTTTCCTTATTCTTCTTACATTATCCTCTTATATATAAAAATGAAACGCTGTGTGTTAGTCTCGCAAAAACTCTGAAACGGCTCGACAGATTCTTACGAAATTTCCTGTGCGTGTTTGAAGAGGTCCAAGGAAGGTTTAAACGTAAAGTTGAACCCGATAGGTGGCGCTGGAATCGGGAAGGACAACGTCTGCCGGGCCCACTAGTATGATTATAATTATTAGGCATTTACACATGAAATTGTCGTTTGGTATACAAAAAGTGAAACACATTATTTACTTATATTTTTTCATATTTCTGTTAGAATCCATTGATGATGCATCTCCGCCAGCGCAGTGGTAACTTTTCAATGCAACAAACTCTTCAAAGGCATTTTGTACTGCTTCTCGGAGTGTGAACTTTGTCTTACCAAGAAGTTATCCAAATTTTGCGAAGAGTTGAAGTCTGTCGGCGCATGTAGGCTAGATGAATGAAAAAATATTATTGCTTTAATAGATAGAAGCTCATTCATATAATAAACAGAAAAAAAACAGTTTTCGAATAAGTATAAAAACAACCAAGATATAAGGTATTAAAGATTTTCCTCCATTTCTTTCTAGCAAAATGGCTTGAATTTACATGGAGTTTATATGGCCGTACTCAACAATGACGTCACGGTTGATGTCGGATCTTTCTGTCTAATCGCTTCCAAATTAACAGCTTAAAATGCTTGTATCTAATGTATTTCTAAACCGATTTTAATTTTAATTTCACATGATTGCATCTTTTTCTATGGTTTTTTAAAATATTTTATAACGAGACGTGAAAATTAGAATTCAGTCATCATCCCAGTACTGCTTCGTATGGTGTGTGCTTACTTAACGCAAAACATCCAATTTTATTTCTTGTAGCTAAGAGACTGGCCATTGTGCTGTGTGAAATGTCGTCAAGCGTTGTCGTTCAGAGCAAGCAGGAAGAAATTTGCGACCTTCTTCATCCTTGTGTCCAGTTCCTCACAGTACAAATCCGCAGTATTGTTCGTGCTATTTACTAGTGAACTGAACTGATTAGTTTTTACTGACTGTTTTTTCTGACTAGTTCTAAATTGTTCTGAAATACATATTTACATTTTTTAGGCAAATTTAGAACATTTCAGACTGATGACAACCATTTTTATTTGGTTTTTACATTCATTTTCATTTGATTTTAAACTATCAAATATATTTTAAAGTTGTAAATTCTATTAAAGCGATCCAGAACTTTCTAGACTGTTAAAAATGATTTTTAGAAAATTTTGAATATATTTATTTTATATTTTAGATTATTCTAGAGCAGTCTCGAAATTTTTAGAATAATCTGGAACTTTCTAGACCAGTAAGAATGATATTTTGATAATTTTAAGTACTTATTTAGATACATTGCAGAACTTTTTAAATCATTCTTGAAATTTTGAGAACAATCTAGAACATTCTGAACCAATTACACTCACACATTTTCGTAGTTCATTTCAAATGTTTAAAAATATCCTAGAATCTTCTAGAGCTTTCTGAATATATCTGGACTTTGATTATATACAAATCAACAATATCTGGATTATTCTATAATTTTTTCAACATTATCGCTCACAAAAACATATAACGCTATTCATCAGAATCTCTAATTTATATGAGCCGTAGAATGTTTTGAAAAGAATATAAGTATCTTATCACACTACCAGAAGAGGAACGAAATAATATCATTTTTCAACAAGACGGTGCACCTGCTCATAATAGTAGAAATTCCAGGGCTTACCTTGTTGAAAACTTCAATGTCTCGATTGATACTAACGGGACGATTCAATGGCCTTTTTTTATTTCACCCTATGTTTCTTAGAGAAAATTTATCTTTAACATCGAATGCACTGATTAGTAAAATAAAATGGCAAGAGTTAATTTTTGATTTTTTAGTTGGTTCGATTCCCGGTTCGGGTAAGCTTTTCGAGAAAATCTGTGAATGCAGTTGCGTTTCTTTTTAAAAATAAAGGAATGTTACCTTTCAATAAGTTGAGCTATTTTAAAGATTTAAGGTACTTTCATCCAGGGCCGATTTTTTCCATCATGTACACCTATACACACTTCCCTAATAATGTATGTTCAAGACACCACAGTCGTACGTAAACGTTTGAAAAATCCTAGTGGAAACACGAGTTAATCAATTCTTTTCCGAAAACAAACACTGATATAATTATAGCGCAGAAGGTGTGTTATTTTGTCAGATTCCTCAGGACCGCGGGAGAGCAAGGGTTATTAATGTTATCGCTGCCTCGTAACGGACAAATTTACATGTTTTGTTGAAAATGATTGAATTCTTTTTTTATGTGCACGTATAATAATCTTTTTACAATGTTTTGGTTATCTCATTATTCCTTTGTGTATTCGACAGCGACTCTATAGTTTCCATTGGAGTCGCTACTATATACTATGTGTGTACTCACATGAACTAACTTTGGTTTAAGAGCATGCAATTAATTGTAACACAAGACGAGTTGTAATAATAAATAAATAAATATAATATAATATATAATTCTTACTATATACGATATACTGTATAGAGAAAATGCCTGCCAAGTGAGCCAAGTGGTAATTGGACCTGTATACCCATCGTACCGAACAAAGCTATAGGTTTAAAGACATATTGTAAATTGAAAAAGGAACATAATTATTTAAAAAAATAATATATAAAAAAAAGTTACTGCGATTAAAACACTATAAGGGCAACGTGTAGAAGGAAATCTGAACCACTCTTACGCCGGGCAGTTAAATTGTGTTTTTCGAGGGTCTCTATTCTAGGCACACTGATAATATCTGTGACATTATCCGTCGATAGCCGAACACAGAGATTTCAGATATAAGCTTCTTTTTGTGTTATACCTTGTCTTTCGCTTGTTGATTCTATACATACATATTGTCTTCCTTATTTCGGTTTTTTTAAGTTTGGAGAGAGCAGAGACTGTGTGAAAAACAGCGTTATAATAACTTACGAGTATAATATATGAATAGTATGACCTTATATGGCACGAGCTTTGAACTTGCTTTCATTCATAAGTTTGCAATGGACCTACCATCTGATGATGCTTCGGTCACTACCTGCACCGTGTCGCGCGTCGGGAGGAAACGCCGCGGTGTCACCACTGCGACGCTCACGACGACACTGCCAAGCACACCTTGTTGGTGTGCCCGGCCTGGCGACCCCAGCGCAGCGAACTTAACGCTGCGCTGGGAGGCGGAGACCTCTCGCTGCCGAGCATGGTCGTGGCCATGCTCCGCGGCAAGGCGAAATGGGAGGCTGTGGCCTCCTTCTGCGAAGAAGTAATCTCGCAGAAGGAGGCTGCGGAGAGGGAGCGGGAGGAAGATCCCCAAGCCGCTCCCCTCTGCCGCAGACGGATAGGCAGGCGAAGGCGGGCATTCGCGCAAGCAATGCCCGTCTAATGACCCTGCCGTGGAGGCCTGCGTGCATGGTTGGTCCCGTGCACGCCGCCGTCAGGCCCTCTGTCTGGGGATTGCTCTGGTGTTCTCGGGCAATCCCCCCTTGGCGATAGCCCGACCAACTTGGCCGGGCTTGCCCTGGCACGCTGGTAGTGGTAGTCGCAGTGTGGACCTTACCATGCGCGTCCACAAGGGCAGGGAGAACACCGGGGGGTTTTAGTGGGTCGGCCTGCAACTCTGCCGGGCCAGCCCCACACACGCCTGCCGTCTAGCCAACGGCGGGTACGGTGCGGTTACGCATTTGCCCCCGAAAAAAAAAGGTCCATCTGATGATGGGTACTTATTTCATTGCGCTACTGTTAGCTATAGTATGTGATTGTTGTAATATTCTCAAGACCCCATTGTATATTATCAATTTGTGACCTAATGTTACAGTCACCTTATGTTATAGTCCTAGAACCCTGTTTTATTTTCCTCTTCTCAGACTTCAAACCGGAACACAACAATGCAAGTAATCACTGCTTTGCAGTTACATTCTTTGGTATTTTACAGGACACAGGTTTCCTTAGCATGCTCGTATCTTAGGAAGTCCACACGTGTTGCGTCGATCAAGATAAGTGCAGAGACAGTACAGTTCGATTCTTAGAACCGCGTTAATTCGGTAGGTGACGTCACGCGGCGCAGGCGCAGTCGTGTCGGCCTGTTTCCTTGTCCGACGCAATACCACGGGCTTGTATATACGAGTCCATTTAGTTCCTGACATTTACGATGTAGCGAGATAATAATATATTAGTCTCGGTAATTAAAGTATCCAAACAATCTTCGTAATATCAGAAACGGTTTTGTAACCCTGCGTAATGGCGATGCGTAATGTTTGTATAGTTGTTACTTAATCCTATTTTTATAATTTCGAATACTTACACTGAATTGCGCATAATTTTTTACAATTCTTTTTTAGCCGATTTTGAGTTCGAAAGTATTTAATAGTAGGTGATAAGAATTAACAAATTTTAATGATATTTACTTTGATTGGATCATTATTGGTTGAAGGTAGGTATAAATATTCTATGTGTGATCTAAAAATTGAGTAAGGATCTTTAAAAAAATATACAAACAATAAAAATTATACTCAGAAGTCATCTTGGCACGCATCGTATAACGAGATGTTGTGCGACGTGTGATGGGACATCTTATAATACCATCTATTCCAGTGTAAGCTAATAATTTGTAATTGTAAATATTTTTGTATTTGTTTGTTTTTTTTTTGGATTATTACTTTTTTATTTTTTATCTTTTACTGTAACGTACCGCATTCTAGTGTCCTATTTAATCAGATTATTAAAATTCCCACCTAACAGGCACTGCCTATTGTGGGAGTTTTTGATTTCTCTCCAAACTTGTATTTTATGGGTAAATAAATAATAATAATTATTATTATCCATTTATTCAAAAATATTATTAAATTTAAGTTTTTTACAATATACATATATATATATACACACAGCGGCAAATTTAGAGGAACACTACACTTTTTACATAGATTCAAGCTACTTTTACAACATCATATCGATGTGTGATTGACCTTTAATGCGTTTGTTTGATTGTTATCCAGTATTCACGAGCAAAGCCATAACGGATAATGACAAAATTCCCCTATTTGTGACCTGGAGAAGAACGGCAACTTTTAATGGTGGTCTTTTTATCACAATCGTACAACTGGCTTCCGCGTCGAATGTTTTTTTTGTAGCGAATCCGATGGCTAGAAAGCTGGTAAAACTAAATATGGTTTCGTATGCTGAAATACACAGCGTTATCAAAACTAGGAGTGAATTTTTATCGTTCCCCTAAATTTGCCCCTGAGTGTATAAAACAAAATACTATAAAAAACTTAAACCTAGTATGCCGCCAACAGCGAGGCAAGGCCCAAGCTGCCGGTGGTTAGGGCTGCAGAGAGAGGAATCTCCGGACGTGCCGTGTCGAGAATCACTGCTTTCTGTATCCGACCCTTGATCCATTCCTCTAACGAGAGCCTCTTAAGATGTCGGTCGAGACTCTTCGCTATCAAGCCATTCGCCGAAACAACTATCGGAACAATGATCGTCGAATCAACATTCCACATGGCGGTTACCTCGTGAACCAAGTCAAGGTACTTGCTGACTTTGTCCTTCTCAGCTTTCACGAGATTCTCATCATGAGGGATAGTGATATCGATGAGCACTGCTCGGCGTTGGGACCGGTCGATCATCACGATATCAGGCTTATTGTAAACAATAGTCCTGTCCGTGATGATAGAGCGGTCCCAATAGAGCAACGCACGACCGTTTTCAAGAACTGGCACTGGCGCGTACTTATAGTACGGCGTCTCAGACTCGACAAGGCCGTATCGAATGGCAAGTTGCTGGTGGATGATCCTGGCCACTAGGTTGTGCCTGTGCAAATACTCGCCGTTAGCAAGATGAGAACAACCAGAGATAATATGCCTGAGTGACTCTCCGGGACGGCGGCATGCCCGACAGATGTCAACCGTACCGTCCTTCAGGATATATTTTCTATAGTTGTTCGTCATCATTACTTCGTCTGCAATTGCACAGGCAAAGCCCTCGGTTTCCCCAAACAGGTCACCAAAGCGCAGCCAGTTCACCGAAGCGGGTAGGTCTACATCAGGCCCAGTCAAGGCCCGATAAAACCTCCCATGTAGCTCCTTGCCCTTCCATACCTCTTTGCGATCTTCGACGCTAAGCACCGGTGGTTTGCGCCAGTTCTCGATTGCCATGGAGAGAGGGGTAAATCCTTTGTCAACTGCCACAACATCACGATGCATCCCACACTCGTTGTTAAGGAAGTAATTCCTAAGGCTGTACACTTCACGGTTGTGGAGATTCTTGGCATTTAGAAAGCCCCGCCCCCCTTATTATTATTATACAAGGTTATTTTTTAATTATCACAAAAAAAAAATTCTGTGCTTGTTCAGACAAGCAAACTGAATTGACTATGGGACCAACTTTGAAATCGCAGAAAAAAAATCAGCTGTTCCATACATATAGGTACAGTGCATGTTCAGTTTACTTGTCTGACAAGCACACAATTTTTTTGTGATAATTAAAAAATAAACTTGTATAAGAATACAGACAACTTCACATTTCTATAGCTATTGAAGTCGATGCCAAATTTTAAGTCTTTCTAGAAGATCATCGTTTGGCACCGACTTCAATATTCTTTTTCTTTCGTTTCTTAAAAAACGTCGCCCTACACTAGGATTTTCTCCTATGTCGTGGGTGTAATTACAAACATAGAATATCACATATACGCCCAGACCCGAACAAATTTCTGTAGAACATACAAAATATTTGTCCCGTACGGGAATCAAACCCGCGACCCGTTGCGCAGTACCTAGGCGATCACTCGACCTCTGCGCTATTCGTGTCGTCAAACTTCACTATAGGACTTCAATAATTATAGGATAGGTGTTTTTGAAGTATGTTTTTATTTTTGTATTTTTATCTTTTTTATGAATTGGATACCAGCTCACCGAAGTAACTTAAAAGAATGCGACAAAGGGTCAATACATTCCAATTGTATTAAAAAATCTAACCTCTATTCCTCAAAGTTAAGGATCCTTCCATCATCAGCTCGGTTGATGACTACCAGACGCAAATACCTGAATAGTTTCGGAAAAGACTTGAAACACGTTGGACGGGACCGGGCGCTGTGGGTAAAGGCCTTACGACATTTAAGGCTTTCCCTCGATTTTTCTGGGATCCCATCATCAAATCCTGACTTTGGTGACAATGTAACCAACTCCGGAGTATATTCTATCGAATACATAAAGAATTTTGAAAATCTCTCCACAATTGGCGGAGTAATCGCGTTACATACACACAAAAAAAACGCATCGAATTCAGAACCTCCTCCTTTTTTGAAGTCGTTTTAAAATTGCGGCACCATGTTTCTGTTTTGTTGACAAACAGAAACATTGTTGCATTTGAGTGAAAACAACATATTAAACTTCAGTGATTCGCCCTTCGAGATTACACCATTAATAGTTTTATTTACTTGTAGTAGCACGCGTATGTGCTGCCATCTTACACGATTTTAGAGTAACATTTCACTTAAAAAAAAAAAAGTGAAAATGTTAACTCTCAAATGAAGGTACTTTCATACACGTTTTGTGTGGCGGCCATCTACACGCTAGTGAAGTTTAAATATCGGTTTTTTGCTTCTAAAAGTATTATTTTCCAGTAATTTTAGCTTTGTGTGTGTGATAATTGATAATGGGAAAGCGTAAATACTATGCAGCAGAGGAGGACGACATAGAGGAGAAGATAAGGAGACTAAAGAAAAAACGCGCTAAGATTCGCCGTGAACGACACGACGATCGATACGACCGGCGACGTTCTCGCCATCGTCATCGTTCAAGATCACCATCGGAACATTCTTATAGTGACGAGAGTGAAAGTGACTATTACTATGATGATGATTACGACCAACATACTTCAACAAGTAAAGGTACGGTCGGTTTTTAATTACCTAAGTACATAATATAGGTGCAATGAGTATAGTCTGTAAGGCTAATACCGGCCAATGATATTAAATTACCAATGGAACATTAGTTCAATACGGGATATTGATCATTTTTTAAAATGGTATTGCACACAAGTAATATAGAACACAGTCCGGGAGGCTACGTCTATTTACTTACATGTTGTATATTAAAATAGTATTACACACAATTATTATCTAGAACATAGTCCGAGAGGCTATGTCAGTTTACATATCTCAAGTACATAACGTAATGCAATGATTATAGTCACCGGCCGGTCATAAATGTGATAATACATTAGGTTAATCCGGGAGGTTGATCATTGTATGTATCTTAAAAATAGTATTGCACACAATTTATTGTCTAGAACATAGTCCGAGAGGCTACGTCATGACATGTTGGTCAGTGCATTTTATAGATACCTATATAGAGTGCAGTCCGTGAGGCTTGCATCGTGATTTTGTTTTCTTTTGCACAATGGCCCTTGTTTTTGGTTACAGGAGCGCCCCCTGTCGATAACGATGATGATTTTGTTAATCTGTGCAATACCACCTACACAGTCAGGCCAAGATAAGTCTGGGCAGTCCCCCGTCTCATCACCCAGACCAGCCGTGGCTTCCGTGGTGATACCGGTTCCTGCGCTGAGTAATGACATCACGCAAGAAGATATTTCGCCTGCTACTGAGTTAGATCCCAGTGTCCTATGTATTCTAGGTGATGAACCTATTGCTAAGGAGATTTTTGGTCCAACTATCCAAAAGGATATTGCCAGCAGATGGTCAGATATCTTAGTGAATGGGCTACAGGAGGAGAATAAAAAAGCCATTGTCAAAGATAACAACATACCCGAGAATTTCAAGATTGTCCAAGCTCCGATCATTAACCCTGAAATCAAGGCAGCTGTTAATGAGAACGTTTTTAAAAGAGATAACATACTTGTTGATAAACAAAATTTACTTGCCACTGCAATCACGGGGGTTGCATCTACGATGTCAGCTTTTTTATCATCCAACGCCGAGTCGGTTGACATAAAAATCAATGCCCTGAAATCGCTCAGCGATACAGGAAGGCTCCTATGTCACATTCATTTTTCTGAGACTCAAGTCAGACGAAATTTCCTTTTAGCCTGCCTCAGTAAGGACGTAAAAGAAAATATTAGAGACCTAAAAAGAGATGATTTACTTTTTGGTAGCAATTTGCAAGAGAATCTAAAATCCATGAAAGCGATTTCGAGAACAGGAGCCGAACTTGCTAAACCAGTCTCTGAAAAAGCAAAACCACCGCCTAAGAATAGGAAAACGGAGCCTACAACATCACGAGCTTTAAACTGGAGGGGCCCACCGCCACCCCCCCGAGCTCCGCCTCGACGCCACCCCCCCGCGAGGCCGAGCTCGACGGCTGGTGGGCGCAGGCAGCCGCCGCCGCGGGCGCGACGACCGAGCGACCGCCGAGCCCCGCGTCATCCTCCGCGGACCTCCCGTCGCTTAAAGTTGATGACGTCACCCCACAGGCTAGTAGATTACCTTTTTTTTTATAATAATTGGTTAAAAATCTGCAACGACCCCGTTATATTATCATGGGTGTCCGATTTACGGATCCCTACTTCGGGTGACCTCACGCAACGTAATATTCCAATGAATAATCCAGAGTCAGAGTCACATCTACGAGAAATGTCTAAAGAGATACATTCCCTTCTTGAACTCGGTGCTATAAGAGAGTGTGAGCCTTGCGAAGGTCAATTTCTGTCAAGTATATTTCTTGTAAAAAAGAGTAATGGTAAAAATAGATTTATTTTAAATCTCAAGGCTCTGAATAAGTTTATACCTACTTCACATTTCAAGCTTGAGGATTATAGGACTGCAATGCGACTCATAACAAAAAACACATACATGTGTTCTATACATCTAAAGGATGCGTATTTTTCAATAAGTATACATAAGGATTATAGAAAACTTTTACGTTTCTTGTGGTTAGAAAAACTATATGAATTTCAGGTACTACCTTTCGGGCTAAACCTATCTCCTTATGTGTTTACTAAGTTGATGCGGCCTGTCATGTAATCCTTACGCAGTCAAGGCTTATTATCAGTAATCTATTTAGATGATATCTTATTACTCGCAAACTCATACTCACAATGTAAACATAATTTCAATGTGACTCAAGACTTACTCATTTCTCTCGGTTTCACGATAAACTATGAAAAATCGGTATCTACCCCGAGTCAATCAGCTGAGTACCTAGGGTTTGTTTTTAATTCTGCCGATCTTCTACTCAGTATTCCGCAAAATAAAAGACAAAAAATTAAAGAGGAACTTCTATATTTTTCTTCCATAAAACGGTGTAAGCTTCGAAATTTTGCACATTTGATTGGCTTGTTAATCTCAGTTTGCCCAGCAATACCTTACAGTTGGTTATATACAAAAAACTTTGAGAGATTTAAATTTCTTTGTTTAGAACAAAAAGACGATTACAATCAATACATACAATTACCCGATTCATTAAATTCAGATTTTAACTGGTGGATTCGTAATATAGAAGTACCAGGTAACCCTTTACGGTCAGGTAACTTTCAGCTTGAAATATACTCGGATGCTTCGCGATCGGGCTGGGGTGTTTATTGTTCCGGTAACACAGCAAATGGGCAGTGGTCTAGCCAAGAACAAGCCGAACATATTAATTACCTTGAATTGACAGCCGCTTTCTTCGGTTTAAAAACGTTTGCGAAAAATCAACGGAATTGCGAGATTTTATTAAGAATTGATAACACCACGGCAATTGCATATATAAATAGAATGGGTGGTGTTCAGTTTCCCCACTTGAATAGTTTGACTCGGCACATATGGCAGTGGTGCGAAAAAAGAAACATATTTATCTTTGCTTCGTATGTAAGCTCAGCCGATAATTTCAGGGCTGATGCGGAATCTCGTCGCATACATGCCGATGTCGAGTGGGAACTCGCGGATTACGCATTCGATCGAATTTGTCAAGAATTTACCCGACCGCAGATAGACTTATTTGCGAGCCGCTTGAATAACAAATGTACTAAATTTGTCTCTTGGCATCGTGACCCTGAAGCGTACAAGGTGGATGCATTTACAATATCCTGGCTTGCGTACTATTTCTACGCATTTCCCCCATTTTGTCTTATCTTAAAAGTATTGCAAAAAATCCAAACAGATAAAGCGACAGGGATAGTCGTGGTCCCTTTATGGCCCACTCAGCCCTGGTACCCCCTTTTCCAAAAATTGTTGATTACCCTGGTTGCCGGAGTGTTGTCAGGGAGGCGTTCTTAAAGCAGGGCACTCCTCTTGATGCTGTGGATGTAATGCTAGCTTCTTTGACAAAAAATACTTTAAAGCAGTATAACACTAGCCAGAAATATTGGCACTCTTATTGTAGAAGAAAAAATCTGAATATTTTTTGTAATTCTGTACCAGACATAATTTCATTTTTATTTACATTGTATCAACAAAGTCAAAAATATGGTAGCATTAATTGCGCAAAAGCAGCATTATCACTTATACTTGGAGCCGATATTATGAATAACCCACAGATAAGACGATTTATGAAGGGGCTATATAAATTAAGACCTCCCACTCCACGTTATAATTATACATGGAATCCTACAATAGTGTTGGATTTTCTTAGCAATTACTATCCAAATGAGACCCTTTCTTTTAATGTTTTGTCTAAGAAATTAGTGACCTTACTGGCTATTGTCACTGCACACCGCGTGCAAACCCTCTCCCTTATCAGACTCTCTAATATAAGGAGAACAGCTAATGAGAAATTCATAATTAACGCACACAGTACACGGCATGCTTCGACTTCCGCGGCCAACAGGCTCGGCGTGAATATTGACATTATAAAGAGGACAGCAGGCTGGACTGGCACCTCTAAGTCTTTCGCACGGTTCTATAATAGAGAACTTGATGCTGATAGATCCGATGAGTTCGCTCGCTCTTTGTTACAGGATTGCTTAGATCACTCTGATGATTAACTTAATTTAGATTATTAGATATACTTAACATCATAATTAAGAATAAATAATGATTGTACACTAATTATATCGTTTCTTTGCTTATATTTATAAACTACTTTTGTAATATTTCCATTTGTGCTGTTTCGTGATAATCTCTAAACATCTACAAGTAAATAAAACTATTAATGGTGTAATCTCGAAGGGCGAATCACTGAAGTTTAATAGAAAATCAAACGAACTTACCTGTAAGTGACGTTCGATGATTATTAAACGAAGTGATTCGCCCGAGAGATTACACCCCCTCCCTCCCAAACCGAGACCTCCAGGCTCGGTCATCCCTGAGCATCACGAAACAGCAGTTACGATAGGCCTAGATGGTACTGAAACGTGTATGAAAGTACCTTCATTTGAGAGTTAACATTTTCACTTTTTTTTTTTTAAGTGAAATGTTACTCTAAAATCGTGTAAGATGGCAGCACATACGCGTGCTACTACAAGTAAATAAAACTATTAATGGTGTAATCTCTCGGGCGAATCACTTCGTTTAATAATCATCGAACGTCACTTACAGGTAAGTTCGTTTGATTTTCTATTAACTAATACATATTAAAAATATTATCGAAGAGCTCATTCTTTTTAACCGACTTCAAAAAAGGAGGAGGTTCTCAATTCGATGCGTATGTTTTTTTGTTTATGTTACGTGATTACGCCGCCAATTGTGGACCGACTTTGAAATTTATTTTTGTATTCGATAGAGTATACTCCAAGGTGGTCCCATGGTCACCAAAATTAGGATCTGATGATGGGATCCTATAAAAATCGAGGAAAACCCTTAAATTTTTAGGTGTGTCTAACGTGTTTTGTGTGTATTTTAAGCGTTTACTCCGCCAATAGGCTAGATGACTAAAAAAATTTTTTTGCTTAAATAGAAGCTCATTCATATAGTAATCAGAAAGAAAAAATCGGTTTTCGAATAACTATAAAAACAACCAAGATATAAGGCATTAAAGATTTTTCTCCATCTCTTTCTAGCAAAACGGCAATTTACATGCAGTTTATATGGCCGTACTCAACAGTGACGTCACGGTTGATGTCGGATCTCTCTGTCTAATCGCCTTCAAATTGACAACTTAAAATACTTGTATCTAATGTATTTCTAAGCCGATTTCAATTCTAATTTCACAGGACTGCATCTCTTTCCACGGTATTTTCATATTTAATGACGAGACGTAAAAATTAGAATTCAGTCATCATCCCAATTGTAGACCGATTTTCAAAACTCTTTTTGTATTCGACAGAGTATACTCCTGGGGTGGACCCAAGTTCACCGAAGTCAGGATGTGATAATGAGATCCCATGAAAATCGAGGAAAACCTAATTTAATACCATTTCATTATCTAAAATTTAAAAAACAAAATTTAAAAAAATAAAAACCGACTTCAAAAACACTGAAAAGTTAAAAATAATATAAGAATAGGTACAGACAACATCACACTTCTATGTATATTGGAGTCGGTGACAAATTTTAATACTTTCAAGGAGATCATCGTTTGGCACCGACTTCAATATAGAACTGTGATGTTGTCTGTACCTACTTATTCTTACATTATTTTTAACTTTTCAGTGTTTTTGAAATCGGTTTCTATTTTTTTCTCTAACAATCATTACTACATCGATTTTTACAGAACTCACTGTAGTATAGCGAAAAATGTAAAACATAATAAACTCCATGCTAAAAACGAAATCTCGAAATATGGCTTCCTTCACTCCGTCCTATAAAAAGCTTCCAGTAAATCGATATGACAACAAAAACTAAATTATTTTGTTCATTGCCAGATGTTCAATTGGGGTGCGTCGTCGCTGCGGGATACCACTCGTGCTTTACGACTGCGTATCTCCTATCGGATAAAAAGTGCAGTTGCGACTTTTGTTTACATGTCAGCCCTTTTTACTTTGTAGTAGAAATCAAGTGAAAATGAATTACCTACAGTCATCATTAAACTATAAATAACGATTTTTGCGATTTTCAAGTCTGCAGTGGACCAGTTACAGCGTGAAGTAGCAAATCACAAATGAAATATGTTGGGAATTTGGGCAAAATTTATTTTTTCCTGTTCTTATTTTACCTATCCCGTGGAGCTGAAGTACCGAGGTCATAAATAAATACCAAATATAGTTTTTAGCAAATGAACCCTTTATCAATTACCATATTTGTCCATGTCATTATGTCTTGCTTCTGTATGCGACTAAAATGTTGCCCTTTCATTGTGTTTGTTATATTGACTAATGACATGCACTATGTATGTATAATGAACTTATTTCTAAGTGGTTTAAAAAAATTAACCGAATTCATCCATTCTTTTGCTACCTCCTTTTGGAAGCATTCATTAAGATGACTAAATCGGTGATAATCGTTGAAAAAAATTAAAAGCATCGTCGGGCACTGATTGGAACCACATGACGGGCGCCGAGCGACAAAATAAATTAAAAAACAATCACCAGATCATTTGAGTAAACAGAAAAAGTTTTAAGCCTCAGTGCCACCGGGACATTTGCCGCCGTAAACAAACCTGCTCCTCCGCGGAGATTAGTAAATGCATTTTTTGGGTTTCGTCAAAAATTTTTGAACGGGATCGTGTCGAGGGAGCGCTGGGCTCTCGTCTCAAGGACTGAGACGCAGCGTGGGAAAGCTCACTGGGGTCAGGTGGAAGCACATGTGGCGTGCTCAGGGTGTTTAAAAATAATATGGAACAAAACATAAATGTAGGTGTCTGCGAGGGATTATTGCTTCGCGGGAGGGTTATACGATACACACATCTCGAGCCTGGTGGTCCGTAAACAATAACACTGAATTATTTATCTCGGTTATGACGAGCGTTAACGATGGCTCGGCCGACGTGCATACTCGGCAATCTAAATTAATAAACCACGTAATAAAAGTGTTCTATATCCTCTCCACTTACACGTTGATGAGTCGGCTTCAGCGGCCAGCTTTATAGATCATTTTTAAGAGAATTGTAATTAATTTCATAGTGGTTTAATGAATACTCCATTTTTACAGTGTTATTCACATTATTACCGTAAAACATTTCAGCTCAATATCTTTTGGCAGTCTATTTATGTTTCAATTATAAGACTAGGCTTCTCTCAATGAATTTGCCCGCGTGGTTAACTCGATTTGGGATCGTCTGTGTCTAATAGTTTGGTTACATTTTCACAGTCCCTAAACCAGAACTGATCAACTTATTCCTCATACAAATTTTAATCTTAATATGTATTACTTACCCTTTTTACTCGTTATAGAGATAATACTACTGCATGATATTTTATGGATTATCAAAAACCTAATTAATCACTCTCATGTTCATAACTTAAAATATGACATTTCCTATACAAATTGTCGTCTCATTTGAGCACCACGCAGGGACATAATTTAAAAAATTTTAAACAGTCATTTCATACTTCTATGACCAAAATTGAGCGACAAATTTACAATCTTCAACTCGCCTCTTTAAGAAGGAATTTCCAAGAATTCTGTCACTTCAAGTCATTCAGGATATTCAAAGTTTTTTATCAACTCCCAAAATTTTAAAACGATTTAGAAACAAATTATCATCCATCCATCTCCTCAATGAAGGAGTGTAATACCAAAAATATTGGTTTACATTATTTTGAATTTAATTAATTGCGTATATACCAATTTTCACACACTTTTCCAAGTTTAAAAATGAGGAATTCACAAACAACCTCTGTACCAGGGTCGTGTGCTTGGGTACCTCCGTCTTACCTATTTCTGCCGCAAAGCAGCAGTGCTTGCATTTCTGTGTTCCGGTTTGAAGGGTAAGATATGGCACTGAAATTACTGGGTACCGTGACTTTACATCTTAAGTCACAAGTTGGCAACGTACACTGTGGCCCTTGTGGGGGTTGCAGTTTTACTGCAAATCTCACAGATGCCAAATGTATTATAGGTGACTGTTATCACTTACCATCAGGTGGGCAGTTTGCTTGGTTGCCAACTTAGCAGCAATAAAAAAAACAAACTTCCACCCCTCATTTAACCCTTTCCAGTAAAGATTTTCCCTAATTCTTTCTTGGTTGATATCTTCTACTTATAACCTTTATACGAGCCAATTTCCATCTTCATAAACAAAGAAGTTTTTGCGGCACTGAATGAATAAATGAATGATGCTTTTATATACGAGTTTCCGTTGGATTCCTCAACAACTGAGGAACTGAGTGTTTCAACTCTAATTGTCGGAAAATCACATTACGACGATGATCTTAGCGAAGATGGTGGTAGCTAGAAAAGCCCTATCATCAACCAAACTAAGCAGAAAAACTTCTACCCTCATGAGAAATCGAGTTTTCCCCAGATTTTTTCTAGATAATAAACGCCCTTGTCAAGGAAAAAATCTTTCGCAATCGTCAATTAATTTGATAGTCATTGCGGCCTCAATGTAAGACTGTGCCCACTATCTTTTATGAAGCAGTGATAGATGCAAAGAGCATCTATCACTGCTTCATACTAGAGACTTTTTTTATAGACTTTTCAAAATAGGCATGCGGACTGAGTATGAAAAATCGAAACCAAATAAGTCCATCAGTTAAATAATAAAAGAATACAAGATAAGTATTTTTTGCTTTGTCGAAATAACAAAAATCCACTAAAATAAAGCGATTTAATGTTAAGGAATGGGAGCTCGCTACGTCACAAGTATTAGAAAATTTATCTACGTAGGTACGACGTCATGCGACGTCACAAATAAATGTAGGTATCGTCGAATGTTTTTGATTGTGTAAAAATAGAAAGAAATACGTTTCGTATTTTTATATAATTTACATATCGGACATTTAAAAAAAATGTTTTCTTTCTTATTGAAACCGATCATGATAGATTTTAAGTTACACAATCAAAGGTTCGCAAGATTATCCGGGTGCTCTCAGCCACTAGACGACTAGGATGTTAAAAAAAATTATTAATGCGTATAATTTGTTAAAAACCGAAATCATAGCAGAATAGTCACAATAACCTTACAAATAAAAATAAAAATTAATAAGTACAAATACTATAGCTATCTATAATGATAAGTGACGTACTCGTACATGATTATGTTTTTTTCAGCTTTTATCGAACCTTACAGTAAATCAAGACATTCTTGAAGTTTTGAGTCGCGCACAAAAACTAAATCTGCGAGCACCGCCCCGATGGCTTCAGTAGTCACACGAGCCCGTGGGACCATCGATAATGGTCCGGGATCAGCGACGTGGGTGTCCATTTTGTGCAGTACTTTTTTGGCGCACCATTCATTTTCTGCGCAACGATGCGCAGTTAATGCAAGCTTTGTCAATGGGCTGAATACGGTATAAACACGCCCAATGACGCGTCAGCGCATTCTCTGGTCTACTTGCGCGTGCTACCAAACTTCCTATTCAATACATACCATTCTTGGCTCTGTCGCCGATCGCATTCTTTGCTTAGAAAAATTACGTTTACTTATTCAATAGGAGAATAAATCGAGAGTCTGTTGTGATTTCGTTTTCTGTTCTTAGCGTCAGTATAACATAAACACGATGACCAATTCTGCGCACTGCCATATTGACGATTGTCGTAATTGTGAATTTGAAAAAAACCGACCAAGTGTGAATTGGACTTAACAAACTCAACTAAGAATGTAAATGTTCCTAACTATGTAAATATTTACTGTTTTCAGATTATTCCTTACCATGTGCTACGAGATATTGCTTGCCAAAGAAGGATGCTCGATTTTGCCCCACTATCAAGTTCGATGACCAATAAAGCGGTATCTATACAAATAAATAACATTGAAGTGTCTGTTTGTAATGTCAAAATAACAAGTTTTTACTAAATGGGTATGAATGTATAACGGGTACCAATAACAAAAACACATTTAAAAAAAATTGTCTGTCTGTTTGTTCCCGCTAATCTCCGGAACGGCTGGACCGATTTTGATGGGACTTTCACTAATAGATAGCTAATTATACAAGGTATAACATAGGCAAGATCGGTCCAGCCGTTCCTATTCCACGCGGACGAAGTCGCGGGCACAGCTAGTTTCTAAATAAATATATTTAACAAAACATAATTTTATAAGAATAACATCACACTTCTATATTGAAGTCGGTGCCAAACGATGATCCCCTAAAAAGTCTTAAAATTTGTCACCGACTTTAATATAGAAGTGTGATGTTGTCTGTACCTATTCTTATATTATTTTAAACTTTTCAATGTTTTTGAAGTTAGTTTTTATTTTTTGTAAAATATTTTTTATTTTATCTTTAATTAGTGAATGAAAACTTTTTAGTGAATGGAACCCTCATTTACCTAAATTAGGGTTTCCCTCGATTTTCATGAGATCCCATCATCAGATCCTGACTTTAGTTAATCTTGGGACCACCCCAGGAGTATACTCTATCTAATACAAAAGGAATTTTGAAAATCGGTCAACAATTGGCGTAGTAATCGCGTTACATACACACAAAAATAGAACCGACTTCAAAAACACTGAAAACTTGAAAATAATCTTCTTCTATATTGAAGTCGGCGCCAAACGATGATCTCCTAGAAAGTGTTAAAATTTGTCACCGACTTCAATATAGAAGATTATTTTTAAGTTTTCAGTGTTTTTGAAGTCGGTTCTATTTTTTGTAAAAAAAAAATTATTTTTTACTTTTTAGTGAATGAAATCTTTTTAGGTGAGCATGGGACCACCCTTGCAGTATACTCTATCAAATACAAAAAGAATTTTGGAAATCGGTTTAAAAATGACGGAGTTATGAGGTAACAAACATTTAAAAAAAAATACAACTGAATTGATAACCTCCTCATTTTTTGAAGTCGGTTAAAAACACGTTGAACACACCTAAAACTTTAAGGATTTCCCTCGATTTTTATAGGATCTAATTATCAGATTCTAACTTTAGTGACCATGGGACCACCCTTGGAGTATCGGGGACCTTTCATTTGGCATAATGTTGTTTGTCATAAAGACGCTTGGCATAAATCACTAAGCATAATAATCGAAAAGCATAACATTAACTTCACATAATTTTTTCTTTGCATAATTTGTATAAGGCACAATTATCCAAAGGCATATTTTTATGAAGCATAATTAATGAAATCCCTAATTTCTTTTGACATAATATTGGTAGTCCTAAAATGTTTCGCCACAATTTAAGTGTCATAATTAATGATATCCCTAATATTTTAGGGCATTGATTATAATTGGAAATGATTTTATTTTAAAGGATATAATGTTTACTCTGTTTTACAAAAATTTTTATAATAACATTTCATACTTATTTTATTTTATCATTATTTTATTCAAATATGATACTGGAATATTCTATATTTTCATCTGATATAATTTTTTCATAGTATATATTGATTTTTTATTTGACAAAGTAATTCATTCATGCTACTAGTGACAGAAAGGAATCGCTGCAGAACCGACTCCACGTAGTCTTGTTTGTCCTACTCCTAGAGTGTAATTCAAACCCGCAGCGTCGGAGCCGTGACAGAAACCATGCATGTGCATGCTTGCTTGCATGTTGCATGGTTGCTTGCATGTTGCATGCTTGCTTGCATGCTGCATGCTTGCATGCATACTGCATATTTGCTTACATTGCTGCATGCTTGCGCGCAAGTTTATGCCTAGAGAAATTCTGCGTAATCGTATTGTTCGATGTGATTAATATGCTAAACATTAATTATGCTTTGAAAAATTATGCGTCAAGTTGTTCTGTGTTTCGAGTTTATGGGTTTTAATACTTATGACAAATGATTTTCTGCCACACAATATTATGCTTATAACCATTCTTCTTCCTGATTATTATGCGTCTTGACGATTATTTCAATCGAAATTATGGAATATGATTTTATGATAATAATTTTTATTATCATGCCTAGAAATAGAGAGCCTGGAGTATCCTCTATCGAATACAAAAAGAATCATCAAAATCGGTTCATAAACGACGAAGTTATCCGTGAACAAACATAAAAAAAACAAAAAGCATATATACGGTCGAATTGAGAAACCTCCTTAGAAGTCGGTTAGATGAAGGGATAGAAGCGCGGGTTTTTTTTCGGAAAACAAAGATTTTAATTCATTTCCTGTTACAAAATGGCGATTGCATATTCATCTATGTATTTTTTTTTCGCTGTAGCTACAATAACAACTTTTTCAGTGTTCTGAGTTAATCGTTTACAATTACATTTTTTACGCTAATTACATTTTTTAACATTGATTTGTAATTCATCATTTCAATCAAATAATATGTTTTTGAAATGAAGAAGATGTTGACAGATCGCAACTATAAAACCCCGTTTTCCACTTAAGCAGCGCAAAAAAAATATATTGGATATCAATAGACTTAATGTCATGTAGTATTGTTATCTTATTTTCATTAATAAAGCAATATATCGGCATAACTAGTTTGACATCTTGCAAAGATACGTATAGGTCGCTTAGGTTAGGTTGAAACAATTTTTTTATGAATATCTTCGAAACTGTAGCTTTAATTTTAAAAATGATTGTGACAGGTTTGTAATTCGCACAAACGATTTTCCTTGGTAGGTACCTAATTCGTTACTGCCATTTGATGAACTAATTTGTATAAGCATTTAATTTTCATAAGCGACACTTTAAAGGCAATATTGTTTCAGTTTGATTGGTACCTATTCGGTAAAGATATTGCAATTTTGATTTTTTTAGATCATCAAAAACCTTTTCCTTGTAAGAGTTCAAACTATGTACTACTTTAAAAAATTAACAGAGTCAGTTACTTACCTATTGGTACAATATTCAGAAACAAAAGAACATCCTATCGATGCTAAAAAACCCACTTCCAGTAGCCAAGTCACGGCGTTTGTTTCGTGAATTAACATCTTGGTTGTGGGCGGGCAATGATTGCAAGGTAATGAATGACCGACAAAATAATACGGAAGCACGAAGTAACAAACAAACAGTACGTAGGTACCTATTTTGAATAATATTATTACTGAATACATAACACATACATTTCACTTAATTCAATTTGTATGTACCACTTGCTTATAATATTATTATTGGTGATGACGCTTTTGTAATTTGCTTTTAAACCCACATTGTTATAACGATTTATTTACCGTTTATAATTTAAAAAGAATAATTTACCAAACTTTTTGAAATGTTGAAAACACTTACGGTCTTACTACAGAATCTGTAAAGTTAAACATAGTTAATCAGTCTCTTAAAACAAATCACCATTATGTTTAAGTCCTAATTAACTTTAAACAGTGTTTTGTGTTAGGTATGTAATGTACTATACAACCCAAAATATCGTAATCGAAATCAAAATTTAATATAATAATAGTAAGACACAATGGGGTGCTGACAAAAAAAAAGTTAATATACTAAAAGATATTCACTCAATAACAATTGCAAATTTTGAATTACATTCATCGAATTACTAGATCTAACACAACTCCCAATCACACCCGGATTAAGTAAGAAGTAACGTATCAAAATATTTGGGGCATTCACTGTGGGAGGCCCAGTAAATTCCTATTATAGTAATCTGTCGTATACTCGTATATAGACTAGCAAACATATCACTGGAATTTTTATTAAAATAATGAGTCGAGTATTGTTTATTAAGCCTTTATAGTTAGGACTTGTTTGGTATAGTAACAAGGTATAAAGTGAAAATGTAATGCATTGCAAAAGCCAAACGCGTTATTTTAAAATATATTTCACAAAAAACAAAAGCCGACTTTGGTAATACTCTTAAAAGTCAAAAATAATATTTATAAGAATACAAAAAATTAACACATTTTTATATTAAAGTTGGTGACACATTTTAACTGACTTCATTTTCTTATCTTATTACGATTTTCCGTAGAATATCGCTTGGCAACAACTTCAATATATTAAAGTGAAAGATTGTTTGTATTTTGTATTGAAATATTATTTTCTTTTTTTATGTTTTGTGAAGTCGGTTTAAATTTTTTGTACAATAATCTATTTACAGTATTTTAAACGTGAGTATTTTAATTTGACTCGACGAAAATATCAGACTTACATAAATAATGCTTTTCCTCTGAATGGTAGGTACTAAACTAACTATCCTTCACTCTCTCAATGTAATAGGTGTTATACTTTTCAATATAAGCTTATCCTAATCATTTGAAGCAATACAACTATGGTTCAATATGTACGATAAATATTTAAAAAGATGACGATGACTACCAGACGCAAATATAGCTGCTAAAAAAATCTCAAACAAATTGTACGTATACCTATACCTAGGATCCAGTCATCAGATTACGACTTGGTGTCAATGGGATCACTTTGGGAGCATGGGCGTAGGTAAGGGGCTTGAGATCTGGACATCTCCCATTGAAGATTATCGGAAAAAGTTTTCCTCCAAGTAAAAATAAATAAAAGATAATTTTTTTTTTACAAAAAATAGAACCGACTTCAAAAACACTGAAAACTTAAAAATAATCTTCTATATTGAAGTCGGCGCCAAACGATGATCTCCTAGAAAGTGTTAAAATTTGTCACCGACTTCAATATAGAAGAAGATTATTATAATATACATGAATTTTTGAATGATAAAGGCCTATTATAATATACATGAATTTTTTAAAGATAAGCAATTTATAAGTAATAATACATAATTTATACTCGTAATTATAAATAATATTGATTGACATAGGTAATAATTTGATTTGTATTAATTATTTATGACATGTATTAATTATTTGATCTTTTATCAATATACTATCTATAATTAAAATATGTAATGGTAAAAGGAAAATGTGTCAATTTTTTTATATTTTTGTAAATTTGCATGCCATTAGGCTAAATATGGAATCCGGGCGCGTAGGTAGTGGAGTCGCAATGTGGACCTTACCTAACGCGCCCTTAAGGGCAGGGAGAACACCGGGGGGTTTTAGTGGGTAGGCCTGGCACTCTGCCGGGAGAGCCCCACACACGCTCGCTGTTTAGCCAACGGCGGGTACGGTGCGGTTACGCATTTCCCCCTGAGAAAAAAAAAAAAGGCTAAATATGGAATAGTACTACTTTTAAACATTGTAACACCTCTCTATCACCTATATTTGCAATTAAATGTGATTTGATTTGATTTGATTTATTTGTAAGTTTTCAGTGTTTTTGAAGTCGGTTCTATTTTTTGTAATTTTTTTTTATTTTTAACTTTTTAGTGAATGAAATCTTTTTAGTGAAAGAAACCCTAATTTAATACCAGCTAACCTTCGGTGAGCTGGTATTAAATTAGTATTTTCCTCGTTTTTCTATGAGATCCCATCATCCGATCCTGACTTTGGTGACAATGGGACCACCCTTGCAGTATACTCTATCAAATACAAAAAGAATTTTGGAAATCGGTTTAAAAATGACGGACGAACAAACATAAAAAAAAATACAACCGAATTGATAACCTCTTCCTTTTTTAAAGTCGGTTAAAAATAGAAGTAACAAAAATGGGTAGTACCTAACAGAAAATAAAAGCTGAAAAAACGTTATTAACCCAGCGATAAGAGTTTAAAGATGTGGTGGCATTGATTTTAAAGAGAAAAGTTTTAATTTGTTCAATGTTATTTTAGTTGAATACCTATCAATCTAGTAAGACGTTGCAAGGAACTTACCAGTAATTTGGCTGTGCTTAGTCAAATTGTCTGTAACCCAACTAGGTTCATTCATTGATCGTGTTTTACTATTTCTTTCTCCTCTCTTTTTCTAATGGAAAAGCCCTATTCCTGGCATATGGGAGGGGAGCTTCTATATTGGTCAGTATATACTAGGCAATTTGAAATCCTCAATCTGGACACCCCTCATCGAAAAGTCATACCTACGCCAATGCTTAGGAGCATAGGTACTCTTTTGAATAGAAAAAGAAATCAGTGAACATACATCAAAAGAGCTAGACAACCAACCATGGAAGATACATGATTAGATAGGAGATAAATTGTAAATAAAAGGAGATTCATCATGATTTTCAAGAGCGATATTTTTTTAAAAGACGGAAAACCTAATTGTGCTCATATGTTAACAGAAATATAAATGGAAATAAAAGTATAAACAGAATTGGCCGATGAAAAAGGCCAATCTCAAAATTGAATGTTATTCGTTTCTATTTTGTTTTTCGCCCCCTTAACTACATTTTACAGAACTGCATAAGAACAATTTCATATATTTAGAAAGAAATTTTCATTACAAGGCTTTTAATTTCAAGACGGTATACCTAGTTTCCGATTTACGGAAGAATAAAAAGCAATATACCTACTACTTATTTTTGTTCGTCAGTGTTTCACAACCTTATTGCATTTTATTTTTCATGAAGAGGATCTCATAAAGTCCAAGCTTACTACCAGGTTACTAACCTATCGCTAGCATTGCGCCTATCGAGAGAAAGACATGTATAGAATATTTTTACGTAGAACAAGGATGTAATGAAATGGTTTTGTTTAAATTGATAGTCCATAAGCGTGTGTGGGGTCACTCAGCATCACTGCCTCTCCAATATTCTTTGTCCGTCATGAACACTGAATGAAGCCCGTAATAAAATATCTGCCACACGTCATCGGGTTTCCCGTCAAGTGATGCTACTTTAAACGGGTTCCTTTAAATTAAAGCTTGATTAATAGATAAGCCTTTTGAGAGCTTTTAAAACAAGTTATCTAACTACTGTTTTTACGAGTATATGGTTTTTAGGTCAAATTAATTATTTTGTAAGGTATCTCCTCTTGTAAATAACTTCCACAATTTTGTCATTTTTATTCTTGGGCATAAACTTTAGTATAAATTGTGATTGACCAGGCTCTTATAGCCAAGAAGAATAACAAATACATACTAGTCTTTACTAGTATTAGAAGACACAACAGGGCCATAAGGGACTGCTTACAATAAGCTAGCTGTCGTAAAACCGATAGCAAATTGAATAAATAATGTCCACTATGTCTGTCCAACGACAGTCTCAATATATGTGCAGACTCAAAGGTGGGCAAGTGGGCAGGACACATATCTCGCCGGACTGATGGCCGCTGGGGCGGAAAGGTCCTCGAGTTGTGGCCGCCTACCGGGAGACTCAGCGTTGGTATGCCCTCTACAAATTGGACCGATGATCTGGTGAAGGTCGCAGGAAGCCGAACGGTTTAGAGATCCCTGGGGGAGGTCTATGCCCAACAGTGAGCGTCTCTTGGCTGAAATGATGATGATGATGACTCAAAGGTACAATAATTTATCAAACGTGCATAAAACTGCATAACAACTATGTTGTTACTATGTAGTTTTGTGCACGAAACATACAAGCAGAGTCTGACGCGGCTGTTGAAAAAAAACGTGCGTGCGTACTTTGCGATTCGTCTTGTCATGACAACTGTCGTGTAACTGCAACTGTCGCTAGTCTGCAAGCTCCCTTACTGTGATAGGAATACAGCAGGCGTACAGCGCAGTCGCCTTGAGTGGCGTTTCCCGGTTCAACGCTCCTCAATGAGATCGCACACTAAACGATGACTTAACGCCTAGCCCGGAAAGTGCTTAGCACAATATTCCTTTAAATGCCTGGCGAATAACATGCGACCTTAACGGGAATGCTGAGTGACGGTTTCCTATTACGAAGCTAAGTTAATTATGTCATTAAATTAATCGCTTTTAGAATTTTGTACTGTCTTACAGTTAAGAGGACGAGATGCATTTAATGTGCTGGTATTAAAAATAAATCTCTCGTTGAATATCAAAACAATGAAAATATCTCTACAAAAGAAATAGAAAAATAATATAAATATTGCTGGAATGTAAAATGTTTGGTTCTTGAACATATTGCTTAATTAGACTTGAAATCTATACAAATAAATAAAATTGAAGTGTCTGTTTGTAATTTCAAAATAACAAGATTTCTCTAAATGGGTATGAATGTATATAGGGTACCAATAAGGAAAACACAATTTTTTTTTTGTCTGTCTGTTTGTTCGATCGTTCGTTCGTTCTGGACCGATTTTGATGGGCTTTTCACTAATAGATAGCTAATTATATAAGGTATAACATAGGCTACTTTTTATCAAGATCTTAAAACTATTACTATTCCACGCAGACGAAGTCGCGGGCACAGCTAGTTTATATTAAAATTCATGCTCATTTTCTAAATAATATTCCTAGTAATTTATTTACATGCAGTTACTGAAAGAACTACGAGTGGGTATGTTGCACAATGACAATATTAAAAATAATTGACCATTATATATATTTTATTTTATATTTTCAATTTAGTAATGCTTAATATTTAAATGAATATTAATTAATTGCTATGCTTCATAAACAAAAAGACATTATTTCCAAACTCTACCAGATTTGTGGAACTACGCTGTTAGCTCTCTCTCTAGACAAAACTTCGCGTTTGATTTTCTGCCTACGGTCAGACAGGATTTTTTTATACACTAAAGGGAAGCTCTTGGTTTAAAAGAATCCACTAGATCAGTGGTTCTTAACCTTTTAGTGAAGAGGGTCTGTTTTTTTCAAATATTTATTAAAATTCAAATATTAAATACTAGCTTTCCGCTCGCGGCTTTGCCCGCGTTATTATTGTTTTCCCGTGGGAATTTAATATTTTACCGTAAAATAATTCTGTAGCCTATTATATAGAAGACTGTTATTTATATTTAGGAGCTGGTATAATAAATTTCATAGAAATTGGAGCAGATTTTAAATATTTTCCATAGAAACTTTCAACCCCTATTTTGCACCCTAAGGGGGTGAATTCCAATAAACCAGAAAACACGTGTTCAATGAAATGTTTTTAAAAGAATGAATCTCAAGTTGTATCAATCGTTGCTAATTTAAAGATTTTTCCATACAAACTTGCAGTCCCTATTTCATCCTTTAAGGATATATTTTTTTAAATCCCTTCTTAGTGTGCGTCCGCATTTTGAATGCAGTCCAAATTTCACAACTGTTGGCAATCAGAACATCGGGTACTGACAGCGAGTAAAGAAACAACGAAACCTTGTTCTGTGCTGGGCCTCAATAATGTGTTTATAACTTTTGATAACAGCGACCAAGATGTATAGCATTCCTACACTTTGTTTATGTTAACGTAATAATGTGCCGTGTGTGAGTTAAATATTATTCCTTGGTATTTAACTGAATGTAACATGACTGTTGATGCGGGGCAGTGCGAATAGAGCATTGGTAACGAGTGCCCGCTCCAACAGTGTTATGCCAATGTCCAAAAACATATTGCTAAGAGTACGATTAGTGTGGTAATTAAGTAAATAGTGTTTAATACAGCCGGTCTTTTATTGCCGTGCCAAGGTTCCTTACATCAGAAGTGGGATAGTTATCACCAAGTTACCATGGGAAAGCATGAGAGAAAACGAGCTCGGTCGACATCAAGTGATAGTAGCAGTACTGGAATACCATCTGCCTCCCAGCAGGCCTAGCACGGCACGTGGACTGTAGAAGAGGAAGTGTTACTTCTGTGTTATATGAGAGAGCGAGAAGAAACAGGTTGTTTGTCTCTTGTCCCATTTTGTTCAACAACAAGAAGGTATCTTATAAAAAGCAAACAGAAACTGTAAGTACAAATACAATTACACAATATGAATGACAGCATGTTCCTTTATAATGCGTTGAACAAATTGAAAAGTTCCGCAAAAATGTGGTACGACTCCAAGCAACGTAATGATTGCAACTGGACGAAGTGGTTATGGAAGGATCTGAGAATAAAAATATTGTTTAATTTTGAAGTGAAACGTAATATGTTTGAATTACTATACAAAAATTATAGATAAAAACGAATAATAATCAATAGTTATATACATTTCTTTTCGAGCAACAATCCAAAATGGTTCATCTAAATTTCACAAAAATGTTTGGTATTAACCGATTTGTACATGAAGCTTTTATTGATACGGGTGGAAGTAACTGTTTTCTCATTACATAATGATTAGTAACGGAATATTTATTGCCAATAACAACTTAAGAGACTCCAATCACATTGCTAGGTTGTTCAGGCCACAACGTCAACATTATGTCTGAAGTTGTATAAACGAAAATTTAAGTTAGATTCTGTAGTAATCGAAAACGTCGAAGTGTATATTTTAAGTGATTTGTCGGGATGTGATATTTTGATTGGTCGCAATGTAACCGAACGTAATGACCTAATGTGTACACGAGTGGTTTATACATTAACTTTTAACTACGACAAGCATTTTCATAATTTTTTCAAAGTAATTTAGGAAAATAATTTTAAATCTGATATTGATTTTCATCACAATAAATTGGAAAGAATATTTGCAAAATATAAAGAATGTATTGCATCTACTATAAAGGAACTTGTTAATGTTGATAACCGCGAAATGCAGTGGACTTAATTAAACCAAAACACGTTGACTGTAGACTTTACAAAACATCTCAATCGAATAGGAATATTATTTCTGATATAGTGGAGGAGCTTTTAAAAAACGGGATAATACGTGAGAGTCATTCTGCTTATGCTAGCCTAGCGTTACTTGTCAATAAGAACAACGGGGAGAAACGGCTGTGTATTGATTAGAGAAAATCAAATAAAATAACCGTAAAGGATAAATATTCAATACCACGAATCAAGGATTTTATTGACAGGTTACATGGGCGCAAGTACTTGAAAAGCTTAGATTTAAAATGTGGCTACTACCAATTTTCAAGGGTTCTTGTTAAATTACGAAGGTATTGGGTCACGATCGTTACGAAGTTGCAGATTTAAGCGATAGTGAAAGGAGTGCAAAGAGATATACAGAACAGAACGTTGCCAAAAAAAATGAAACTATGGAGTAATGTTAAATATTAATAACTGGGACCTATGCAACAACGTACAATATTAGAAATAATAATGTTAATGTTGGCAAGGTTTGTTATATTACTGAGTGAAGAAATACTAAAAAGCAATTACGTATATGATATTATGAGTGGTTAAAATTGTAAGCATTGAGAGATGTACTCTGACTAGAGAAACGGTTCTGCTCGCTGACAAATTATTTCCTGGTTGCAGGAGTTGCCTAAGACTAAAGGCCGAAATGCATCAGGAGATAAAGTTGTTGCAACTATGTTTTGCTTCTGGTTGCAGGAGTTGCCTAAGACTAAAGGAACTGCCGAAAGCACCAGGGGTAAAATATGTAGTAGACAGTAGAGTCTCCTTCTGGTTGCAGGAGTTGCCTAAGACTAAAGGAACTGCCGAAAGCACCAGGGATAAAATAGTAGATAGTAGAGTCTCCTTCTGGTTGCAGGAGTCGCCTAAGACTAAAGGGACTGCCAAAAGCACCAGGGGTAAAATATGTAGTAGATAGTCGAGTTTGCTTCTGGTTGCAGGAGTCGCCTAAGACTAAAGGGACTGCCGAAAGCACCAGGGGTAAAATATGTAGTAGATAGTAGAGTCTCCTTCTGGTTGCAGGAGTCGCCTAAGACTAAAGGGACTGCCGAAAGCACCAAAGGTGAAATATGTAGTAGATAGTAGAGTCTGCTTCTGGTTGCAGGAGTCACCTAAGACTAAAGGGACTGCCGAAGTGACCAGGGGTGGATATGTAGTAGGTAGTTGAGTTTGTTTCTGGTTGCAGGAGTCACCTAAAACTAAAGGGACTGCCGAAATGCACCAGAGGATAAGACTGTTGAGTCCTTTAGCTGCAAGAGTCACCTAAGACTAAAGGGGCTGCTGAAGCACTGAAGGCCACAGCTATGTCTACCTATTCATTTGTACTTATCTTTCTAAAATCTGGAGCGTCATGATAGGCCGAGGCGTTTTAATATTATTAACCATATCAGATGTATAAATGAAGTGTTATATTATGTTTCATAGACTGCAAACCATCAGTGAGGGAGTGGTGCATCCGTGGAAGTGCCTAAGGGCAGGCACGCTGCAGCATGGCCGTGTTGGCAATCAGAACATCGGGTACTGACAGCGAGTAAAGAAACAACGAAACCTTGTTCTGTGCTGGGCCTCAATAATGTGTTTATAACTTTTGATAACAGCGACCAAGATGTATAGCATTCCTACACTTTGTTTATGTTAACGTAATAATGTGCCGTGTGTGAGTTAAATATTATTCCTTGGTATTTAACTGAATGTAACATGACTGTTGATGCGGGGCAGTGCGAATAGAGCATTGGTAACGAGTGCCCGCTCCAACAGTGTTATGCCAATGTCCAAAAACATATTGCTAAGAGTACGATTAGTGTGGTAATTAAGTAAATAGTGTTTAATACAGCCGGTCTTTTATTGCCGTGCCAAGGTTCCTTACACAACTGTCCAAATTTCACGTTTATACCATTAGCGATTACGGCTGTGCCAAAATTTTCATGTAAATCATAGACATGATGATGATACTATGATTTACATGAAAATTTTGGGTGGAATGACATTATGTGTAAACACATTTTAATAGTGAGTTTTCGATAAAGAATTGATTATTTATTGGTTATTTTGAAACACTGTGTATATACATTGGCCATGGACCACCAACTCTAGACCAATATAGAGTTTATATGAATAAAGGTGGTGGTGCCCCAAGTAGACTCCACCACGTCGGCGTTTCACCGACTTGTATTGCTGAATTTTATTCTCCGAATACCAGCTCTTGGAAAATTGGTATTACTTACCTTGGTTCCAATTGTCTCCGTCCGTCTCCTCCGTAGCCGGTGGACTTCCTGAGCTAGCTCGAAGGAAGTCGCGGCTCCTGAAGTTCTGCAGTGGATCCACCGGTGGAGACCGGAGCACTACAAAGGCCTATTAGGCCACCACGACTCACACACGCGATTAGAACACAAAGCGGGCACTCTTTTGCACAACACAAAGCGGGCTTTCGCACCCCGATATTAGGTGCGCCGCGCAAATCACTATAATGCTTAATTATTGTGTATTATATTTTATGGATGCCCGGACATCATCCTAACCTAATTCAATGTCATGACATTTCGACTCGACTCAACTGACATATCACATGCGGCCGGCCGCCAAAAAAGCTGTCACTGCACAGACTAGAATGCAGTGCCGCCACTCGCTCTTCCTCGAGCGTGAACATCCCCCCGCTCCGGACAGTCCCGGACTGTCCGCCAAATCAGTCTAAGGGGAGGCGAGAAAGAGTAGCGACCGCGCGCTTCAAAACAGAATCCCCAACTAGGACCTCGGCAAACCTGGGCACACCATCAGACCCTAGAGTAAGTTGGACAATGCGTCCGCGACGCCAACGTAAGGGTGGCAGGTTTGGGTCCTTCACTAACACGAGGTCTCCAACCCTCGGTGGGTTTGTCTTATCTGACCACTTAACGCGCTGTTGCAAAATGTGTAAATATTCAAGGTGCCAGCGGCGCCAGAAACTCTGGGTAAGCTGCTGGAGCAACTCAAACCGCGAAAGGCGTCCGGGATTGATATCTCTATAAGGATACTCGGGCAGGGCGTTAAGTGGTCTGCCTATCAAGAAATGGCCCGGCGTGAGGGCCTGCAAATCGTTCGCGTCGGTAGACAACGGACATAACGGACGCGAGTTGAGAACCGCCTCAATCTTATGAAACACCGTCGCGAGTTCCTCAAACGTGAGAATAGTCTCCCCAATAACGCGGCGAAGGTGAGTCTTGGCGGCCTTTACAACAGATTCAAAAATCCCTCCCCAGTGAGGGCAAGACGGCGGGGAGTATCGCCATGTTACCCCCCTACGGGAGAGTGTGGATCCGATCTCAATATTATTTTTATCTAAAAATTCACAAACTTCTCTTATATGTCTATCAGTGCCCTTGAAGTTCGTCCCACAATCGGACCGAATTAGAGAAGGCAGTCCCCGGCGGGAGACAAATCTGCCTAACGCTGCTAAGAAAGCGTCCATGGTGAGCGCACTCACCACCTCCAAATGAACGGCTTTAGTGGCCAAACAAACAAACACACACAAGTAAGCCTTTTCAGTCTTAGCATTACGGAGTCGCGACGTTTTTATAGTGAATGGTCCCGCAAAATCAGTTCCAACTCCTAAGAAGGTCATCGATTCATTGACACGATCAGCAGGCAAATCACCCATTTGGGGCTGCATCGTCTCGGGGCGTAAACGATAGCAGGGCAGACATCGAAAGATAACAGATCGGATTATTCTTCGCGCTGACAAAATCCAAAACTCCCGTTGGAGGAGCGCGGTCAATGCATTACATCCGTCATGAGCATTCTTCACATGGCGATCAATGATCAACAATCGCACCAATGGTCCGTCCTTGGGGAGCAACAGGGGATGACGTGATCTATAAGGCAAGTTAGCGTGCCTCAATCGGCCTCCTACACGCAACAATCCCTTATCATCCAGAAAGGGAGTCAAACGCACCAAGGGTCCCTTTAATTTGGACGTCCCGGTACGGAAAACCTTAAGTTCCGGTTCAAACGCTCTAGACTGGGTCATACGCACCCAATGCAGAAGAGCATCTTGGCGCTCCTGCGGTGAGAGGACCGGACACAAATCTTTGTCCTGAGGCCGGCGACAATTTCGAATAAATCTTCTTATCCAAGCGATCACGCCGAGCAACTTGTCCAGAGAACTGTAGCGGTCTAATAAAAATTCCCGCTCTGGAGCCGCCATAGTCTCGACAGCGTGAACACGCAAGCCCGGATTTGGTACCTTCACCACAGCTGGTGTGGAAGGCCAAGACGGCTGTAACAACCATTCGGGACCCCACCACAGAGTGTGGTCAATAAGCTGAGGGGCTTCGCTGCCACGTGATGCACAGTCAGCAGGGTTTATTTCACCTGGCACGTGGCGCCAAATCAACGTGGCCTTCGAGGCCTGTATTTGGGATACCCGATTGGCCACAAATACTTCCAGGGAGTGGACGGAGTTCTTAATCCAACACAGGACAACCTGACTGTCGGACCAAGCAAAGAGCGACTCAAAGTCCACACTACGTCCCAGGGTGTCAACAACGTGGTTCATCAACCGAACCAGAAGAGTAGCTCCAGACAATTCTAACTTCGGAATCGTTAATCGAGTCCGAAGTGGAGCAACCTTACTCTTAGCAATTAGCAAGTGGAGCTTAACAGCTCCTCTATCATCAACCGTCCGGATATATACGACGGCTGCGTATCCACTCTCAGACGCGTCACAAAAGCCATGAAGGCTGGCCGTAAACCGTCCCTTAGGCAGTATATGTCTAGGGATACTAACACGGTTAATGTCGGGGAGAGACAACATGAAGGACTCCCAATCTCGCAGCAAACGGCCCGAGAGGGGCTCATCCCACGACACTTCGGCTGACCAAAGTTCCTGTAGGAAGCACTTCATCCAAAACACTACGGGACTAATCCAGCCATTTCGGTCAAAGGTACGAGCTACTGTAGACAAAACCAACCGTTTCGTCCAGACCTTGGGGCTTGGCAGCTCCAATCGATAGGTGAACGTGTCCTGGACAGGTCTGTATTGCACTCCCAAAACAGACAGTAAATCTGGAGTGTTGGCATTCTCAAAAATATGAGGCTCCTGCTGGTGGTCGTCTGGCAAGTCACACAAAAGCTGAGGTGAGTTGGACATCCACTTCCTCAGTTCATAACCACCAGCCCCGAGAAGAGCAATTAGTTCATCTCGCAAAATCAAGGCTTCCTCGACACTAGAGGAGCCCGTACAAATATCATCAACAAATGCATCCTCCTTGAGAACCAAGGATGTGCGAGGGTATCGTAATCGTTCACGTTCAGCGAGTTCCACAAGTGAGCGAATTGCCACAAAGGGGCTCGAACGCAAACCGTATGTATTGGTGTTCAGCTCGTAGACCAGCATGGGATCCCTGGGATCCTCCCTCCATAATATGAGCTGATATCGTCTATCGTCCGGGTGAATCACAGTCTGCCGAAACATCATCCGGATATCGGTCACAAAGACGACGGCATGGCGACGGAAGTTGGTCAATACATCACCCACCTCGTGGTGCAACTTCGGTCCAGCATGCAGACATTGATTCAGCGAAACTCCGGTAGACGTAGGAGCTGACCCATCAAAAACAACGCGTATCTTCCCGGTGGAAGGTTTCAAAACCGCGTGGTGAGGAAGAAAATTATGTTCCTCGTTTCGCCAGTCCAGTCGCGAGACCGACATGTGCCCCAGTTGCTCATATTCTCGCATGAAGTCGACATACTTCTGTTTGAGGTCGGAGTTCCTACTCATACGACGCTCCATGGACAGCAGCCGCTTCTCGGCCAACGGCCGGGAGCTGCCAAGTGAGGGGCGAACTGACAAAAAGGGCAAACGAGTGATCAGCCGTCCCGAGTGAAGGCGACCTGTATTGTTCTGGTAGAACAACTCACACTCCTCTTCCAAGGGGTTCACTCGCTTCACGGTAGGTGGCTCTTCCACCTCCCAAAACCGTTGAAGGACATCCGATAAGGTGGAGCTAACAGTTATGTAACTGTCCACCGATGGAGATGGTGGGTTATGCCTAACTGGTCCCATCACTACAAACCCAAGCGATGTAGATAAGGCTACCAGCCCACCCGTCTGTAACTCTCTCCTCTTCCCACAATACACGCGGCCTAGAACATCGGCACCGAGCAATAAGTGAATCGGACCGGTTCGGTGGAAGGAAGGGTCAGCCAAGGTCAATCCTGATGTCGCATCAACGACAGCGCGCGAAACGTACTGTTGCGGAAGCTGACCAACAACCTTCTCATAAACAATCGCGGTAGCGCCAATTTTGGGCGCTGAAGAGAAGTGGGGGGAGAAGGAGAACAAAACCTGACCGATCGGATCCGGGATCCGCAGGTCTCCGATTCCCCGTACCGATTCAAGGTATGGAGATGTGTTCAAACTCAACTGCCGGACCAGCCAGCTGGAGGCAATGCAACCCTGAGCTCCCGTATCTAAAAGGGCGCGAACTAAAACAAAGGTGCCCCTCGGGCCCCACACCTGTACGGAGGCTGTTGGTAACAGCACCTGCTCCTGTGGGGGGGTTGCAGCCGACAGTTGGTTTAGTGAAAATCCTCCCGCATTCCCCGCAACGGGGGGGAAGGGGGGTCCGAAGAAAAATGCGTGCGCGGCGGAGGAATAGGGCGCTCAAGGCGCTCGAGCGGGTCCCAATCCGGCACGTACACACCCCGACCAAAGCTGCATCGGGGGGCCGGGCGGTGCCCATGATGGGCGAAAGTTGGGGGAGCCCGCGATAAACGAGGTCTCTCCATCAGAGGGGGAGAGAAGCGTATCGGCTCCCGGCGTGGCTCCCTAATTACCGCGGCCCAATCCCGCGGTGGCGCCTCATAAGCGGCGCGTCGATCCCCCCCGCCCGTAGGGGGGGTGGGGCGCCCAATCCTCTCACTGGAGGGGGGCGCCTGTCCAATCTCCGCGGAGGGGTGGCACGCCCCTCCGATCTCCTCGGAGAGGTGGGTGACCTAGGAGGGCCCCCGCCCGTGTGCGAGTCCCTCTCTCTCACCACCTCACGAGTGTCTCTATTGTTGAAGCACAAAAGGGGGTGATGGGCCCCTCCACAACAGTGGCAATCTCGTGGGTGGGGGCAAGCCGATGCCATATGGGCCCCCAGGCAGCGGTAGCACCAATTCCGCTGCTTGGCCATATTCCTACGCCCCTCGGTGCGTAGGCCAACAAATTTGGGACAGGCCGGCAAACGATGGCCATCCCGCTTGCAACACTTGCAAGGCATCGGCCTCTCCCTGTGTGGAGAATTCTGCCGCACTGCAGTATACTGCTTGTACGGGCGGCGCTCTCTCCGTGGCGCTGCCCGGGTGGCCTCATAGCGACCTGTACTCGGTCCCGGTATAGGAGCCAGATCCAAGTGGTCGGTCATCCGACACTCATCCTCCAAAAATCTGAGGAGATCCGAGAAGGGGGGTAGGTAGGAGGCACTATTGCCCCCATACCTCTGTTCAAAGCGCCCCTTCATCTCCATGGGAAGCTTATCGAGGATGAGGTGGAGCAAAATAAAGGACCACTGGTCCACCGGTAGATCAAGTCGTTTGAGCGCATTAATAGCGCTTAGCAGCGGGTTCAAAATCTCCTTCCTCAATGAGGAGACCCGCGATACTCGTGGCAGCCCTAAAATGGCAGCCACATGTGTGTCCGCTAGCAAGCGAACATTCTGATACCGGGCGGTCAACAACGCCCTTGCAATATCATAACTGTCATCATTGACAGGTAGATGCTGGACAAGTACACCAGCCTCTCCACGTAAGGCAGAGAGCAAATAGGCCAATTTCTGGCTAGGGAACAGGTCGTCCCTCGAGTGAACCAGGCTATCAAAGAGGTTAATGAACCCCATCCAAGAAGCCAGGTTCCCATCAAAGGTTGGGATGTCCAAAGTGGGCAGTCTGCCCAGCAAGCCGGCCGGGGTAGGCTTGACCTCCCCGGGCGTGCACGACTCACCCCTCCGGACGGATAGGATTGCCTGAGCCTTGTTTATAATCACATCCGCCTGTTCAAAACACTGATCATAATCGGCATTAAATTGGTCGACTGCCCGCAACTCAGCGGCACCCTCGGCTGGGTGGTCGAGCAAATATTGTTGATGAACAACAAAAAGCTGCTCCAATTCCTTCAAGCGAGCAGGTACTCCCTCATGCCGAATTAACAAGGCCTGTTCTCGGTCTGGTCGGTCTACCAAAGCGACGGCACTAGCAAACCATCTCAAAATCTTTTGTGCACCCGCGCGGGCACCACTAAGCGGGCTGACTGGCGGGACCATTTTGCACCAAAATTAATAAACACTATAATAATACACGGACAAACAGACCGACAACCGCAGACAACAAAACAGATCGGGAGGAACTTCAAAGGCGGAACAAAATATATAAACAAACCAAAATCAAGTGTAAATGCTAGAACTTAACTAGAACAACAAAGGCATTTAACAACAGAATTTTTCAAACAAATTAAATTCAAGTATTAAGTCAATAACTTAACAAACATAATATTCAAAGGCAAACAAAACAAAATCAAATGTAAATGCTAAAACTTAACACAGCAAAATAGTGTATTACAACAACAGCAAAGTCATTTAGCAGCAAAATTTTTTCAACAAATTAAATTCAAATATAAGTTTACAACTTAACAAACAAAATATTCAAGGGCAAAACAAAGATATGAAAAAACAAACCAAAATCAAATATAGGTAAATGCTAGAACTTAACTAGAACAACAAAAGACATTTAACCCCAATTTTTCATATACAATGACAATTAGTTAAGGAGATCGGTCCACAAATGAGCTGGTAGTCGGTTTAAAATCAGCAATCAAAACCAATTAATATGTATTGCCCGTTTGGACAACCAACAAGATTACAATATTAATTGTACAATACTAATCAAATACTCAAATCTAAGAACCACTCAAATCCAAAAACCACGCTCTGCTACCAAGAGATGGTGGTGCCCCAAGTAGACTCCACCACGTCGGCGTTTCACCGACTTGTATTGCTGAATTTTATTCTCCGAATACCAGCTCTTGGAAAATTGGTATTACTTACCTTGGTTCCAATTGTCTCCGTCCGTCTCCTCCGTAGCCGGTGGACTTCCTGAGCTAGCTCGAAGGAAGTCGCGGCTCCTGAAGTTCTGCAGTGGATCCACCGGTGGAGACCGGAGCACTACAAAGGCCTATTAGGCCACCACGACTCACACACGCGATTAGAACACAAAGCGGGCACTCTTTTGCACAACACAAAGCGGGCTTTCGCACCCCGATATTAGGTGCGCCGCGCAAATCACTATAATGCTTAATTATTGTGTATTATATTTTATGGATGCCCGGACATCATCCTAACCTAATTCAATGTCATGACATTTCGACTCGACTCAACTGACATATCACATGCGGCCGGCCGCCAAAAAAGCTGTCACTGCACAGACTAGAATGCAGTGCCGCCACTCGCTCTTCCTCGAGCGTGAACAAAGGTTTGTTGGTTATAACAATAATATTATTTTTAGGCTGGCTTGTCAGACCACTTCGGCTGCTTCCAGCTGGCCACAGGTTCTAGTATTATGTTATCTGTGCCACAGGTTAAGAACCACCGCACTAGATGGTAAATGTCGATAATGTCGAAGATGGAAGCCAGCTTCACCTGTTCTCCTCAACAACTTAGGAACTGGCTACCTGGAACAGAACAATGGAATTAATATTGTTAAAGCGATAAACTTGGGTCGCCGGAAGAAGGATGACAGTGGTAGCTAGCAAGCCAGGCTCAGAAGCCCTTTCACCAATTACATTGGGAATCCAGGACCTCACATGGGTTGCTGGTAGTGGTAGTCGCAGTGTGGACCTTACCATACCAACGCCACATTATCATGTCATCGAACGGTTTAATGGCAATTTACGCGCTCCCATTGGTCGATCGCAACGTTTAAATTTCGATTCGGCTGTAACTTATTAGCAGAATTGGGCCTCTGATTCTGTGACCGAGTTGCGAATATCAGATTGTCAGATTCTTTTTTCTCGATCAAATTACTACCTACCACTTGTCACACATCACTAAGTATTTTACGTAGCGACCAATTATTTTTTTTACACCACTCCAATCGGGTTGCTTGGCGATTTCTTACGTCAAAGCCTTGAAATTGAACAGGTTTGGTTTCCGGAAAAGTACCGTATGCCCATTGCCCACGGCCGAAGTTGAACGCTTAAATTTTGAAAGTTTCCGTAAAATTGGCAGATGCTTTAATTAGCAACTTATTGTTTTAAGTCTATCAAAGTTTTTATTAGGGAGTATTTATGGATAAGCCATGTAAGTTTCTACAAAATTTAAATCAGAGATAATCTGTCTCATTTCACTACCAAAGATAAATTGTATTATGCTTCATGCCATTAAAACATTCTATGATAAAAAAATGCTGTCAAGTCTCACAATCATTTGTCGTCAACAGTTGTCAGATTTTATGTAGAGCAAAATTGTGAGATCTTATGTAGAGCCACGTCGAGTATTCTAGATAGGTACCTTTCACTATCCGTCCACACACTTCCCGATAGCGTTCAAATACTTGATGATAATTAACCTTTATTTACATTACAAACAAATGCAAAAACACGGAAAATTAATAAAAAAAAAGTAAACTGAAAATTTCTTCTCTCTGTCATACTGTAGTAATGTTTTCCCTGCTCAACACGCATTTGTTTCTTGGTGGAGCCTAATAGCTAAGTCACAAATTATCTTTGTTAATAAAATGTATATTTAAAAAATATTTTACAAAAAATAAAAACCGACTTCAAATACCGTGAAAAGTTATAAATCATATAAGAATAGGTACAGACAACATCACACTTCTATATTGAAGTCGGTGCCAAACGATGATCTCCTAGAAAGTCTTAAAATTTTTCACCGACTTCAATATAGAAGTGTGATGTTGTCTGTACCTATTCTTATATTATTTTTAACTTTTCAGTGTTTTTGAAGTCGGTTTTTATTTTTTGTAAAATATGTTTTATTTTTAAATTTTTAGTGAAAGAAATCGATTTTCATGGGATCCCATCATCAGATCCTGACTTGGTGACCTTGGGACCTTGACTCTATCGAATACAAAAATAATTTTAAAAATCGGTCCACAATTCGCGTAACATACAAGTACACACAAAAAAAACATGCGCATCGAATTGAGAACCTCCTCCTTTTTTGAAGTCGATTAAATAAAATCAGACAAATAAAATAGTTTGTAAATATAGATTCACTTCTTAATAAGTATTTTGATGAACAAAGTTAGCTTTCAGATAGTTTGTTAACGGACGGAATATTCGATGACTATTTTTTTGATGGGTTCTCATTTCTAGTTAGTCCTCCTTCGAGTGATTCCTAGTCTCTGTCGGTAACCGGTATACTGTAGTATTATATTATCTGTGGCGGTATTTTATTAGGTCTCACCTAAAATTTCAAATGAGCTGAAAAGTTAACATTGTAATAAATTTTTCCTATAGGATTACAAAGTTATTTCATGCAGTTTGTATATCTAGAAATGCTTTATCGGTCAAATAATAATTGTATTTAAAATTTCAAGGTTGTGTCTTTTAGAGAAGTACTTTAGGGGTTTTAATGATCAGCGGGCGACTGAAAAAATTTAGGAACTTTGAATTTGAATAGTTCTTAAACTACAGGTCCAAATTGCATGTGATTAGGGAATATAGCTAATTACGAGTATGTGATGCCCTTTTGAACAATGAAAATTCAGTTCAGGCTTCTAGATTTACTCACAACGAAGTTGTGATCGAAAATGTCCTGAAAAGTTTCGAGAAAGGGATGATGGTACGGCTGTCATTTTGCTCGACTTGGCAGACCATAAGTGGTAGGAAATAAGCAGAAATCGTATTCTTAAATCACTGAGGACTTATACTCTGGTAGGCATAACAAAATATTCTTGTTGACATTATTCCCATCATAATCACACGACCTTGTTTTCTTGCGACTAAGAATAAAAAAATCGAATTATAATATGGTTAGGGCTAGCGAGAGAGGACATTACAAATAGAGCTTTGACACTAGAGAAACCCATCAAAAGATGAGGTACTAATGGTCATTTTCACCAGCCTCTTTTTAGCTTAGGTGACTCTTAGGTGGCATGCTGTCACATTCTTTTCATTAAAGACAAAAAGGGACAGCATACGTCTTAGGGGCTTCCTAAGCTAAGTTATGGTTGGTGAAATCGGCCATAAGGCTTCTTAGTGAATAAGGATAGTCCCAATGACTAGACATTTAATCTTTTTTCTTTTACATTGTCAATGTTAGTGGTTTATAAGCCAAACATTAATAAAGTTTATAACAGACTTCTAAATCTTAGAATTGTACACTTTCAGAATACAATTACTTATACTGAAGACGAAATAGAAGATGTCGCAGGTAAAAGCTTGTTACATAAAGATTAAAAACATACCAACACGATTACGAAAACTACGCAAAGCTCACGAAATTTAGATAAAAACTGGTAGAATTAGAAGGTCATTAATGTAGGCCACAACGCAAAGCAAAACAAATTCCAATTACATCAGATTACACAAGTCCCGAGAGTCGGTAACTTGTAGATCGTGGAGAAAGCAAGCCGGCCTTGGCAATGAGAGGCTCGCGCAACAGCCCGTGTCGTCGCACTAGGGCTGCCTAATCTTCAAATTTATATATATTTTGTTAAAGTTTTGACAATTTAAATTATTTGAAAACTAACGTGTAACTCGAACTTATGCTCGAGTTGGGTTTGAGCCACCTTTATGTGGTAGAGCGAAACAGTTAGGCATGGATTCTTGTATTTGACAACCCTAAACATTTGATCATCGATTCATCGTACCGTATACTATCCCAGAGGGGCTACTCTGAAATCTATAATCGAAGTTTTGTGCTCGTTAGCTGTGCAGTAATAATGCGGAACGACCGTTTCCTCGGTACAGGAAAAGCGCATGCCCCAATATACTGCAAACGTCAAATTGTAATTAATGAGAGTGCTCCTAATTAGCGTTCATCGTGTACTCTATGTTTCTATCGGCTCAGTTTTTCTCGCGTGTGCTACACTTTCGTTGCCAATGAACTTGGAAAGCGGGGATGTTCTGTTATTGTCACTTAGATGCCTGAGAATGCACTCTCGCTGATACAACACGCGCTCTAAGCTATCACGCAATACTTAGCTTGAGACAATTGTTATTCTTTTGGAGAAGCAACGCATTTGAACCATTTACGTTAATACAGTCTTCCGTTTAACGATTTGGAGTTTCGTAGTGTAATATATCGATGTTTAGGTATATTGTAAAAGATATACTCGTAAGTCAAAAGAGAACAAAAGAGATAATAAACAGATAAAGAAAATAATTTCGTTATTATCTTACTCTTAATATGAGCTCGAGAAAATTGTTATTACAAGCTTTGGAGACAATTAGCTAGTATATAAGGCTTCGGATGACAAGGCATGGACGCGCCCCATAACCCGATGGGAAAGTGTAGGCGTTTGGTCTCACTTGACGCTCCAGCGGCCACGAAAACTGCTCGCATGCTGGAAACTGCAAAGGTGTGGAGTGGTAGTGGTAAGGTGTCGAGTAATTTCATATTACTGTTATTCTGAATAACATTTCATTCTAAAAACTAAATAATACAACGAACAGCGGAATATTAAAAATGGAGCGCCAAATGTGTGGCACGAAAAGCTAGAGTAATTACTTGTGATGGTTATTGGTGTGTTGATCCAGTAGAAAGAATAATTTTACACTGCATTAACAGGACAACATTTTTTCTCGTTTTATATTGCAGATTGGTTGGAGAAATAGGACAGCGAAAAAAAAATTTACTGGCACTGGGGTAACCAGAGCTGTAGCCAGTCAAAAGAATAATGTAATTATTTTACGATATGATTACCAAATTTCTGGCCATATCGCCAAACGTAGCTGTCCATATCGTTAAACGTTTGATTATTCATTGATCCGGCCACACCACATCATGATGTGGCCAGACGATATTGGCCATTTCATGAAATACAAACATTTTTCATGAAATGGCCGGCCACATCATGAAGTGGCCAATTTTACGATATGGCCACGACATAATACACTGTCGTTAAAATTTAAGGAATGCATCTAATTTCTTTTTTCGAAAGCATGTCATTGAATTTGGTGAATGATTATAAGACTGGTGAAAAATTATTTTAATTTTCCTATGTCGTGACATCAATTGTTCTATATTTAATTACTTATTAGTTCTATACTTAATTAAATTACAAAAAAATAGCACAAAAATAAATTGCTGAGTGTGGGGTATTTGTGCCGCTTAGAGTGCCGCCTCGCGCCTGAGTGTTGTATCGGATAACCAGAGGGTCTCATCCAACGGTTAAGTTTAGCGATCCAGCAAGGGAACGCGGCCAGCTTTATGTGCACCCTACCAAAGGTTTTTTTTTGATGAAAACGTCGCTCCACACTAGGATTTCCTCCTGTGTCGTTGGTGCAGTTACTAACATAGAATATCACATGCACATACGCCCAGACCGGAACAAAATGTGGGCCATACAAAATATTATGTGGGGGAATCAAAACCGCAATCTATTGCGCAGTAGGCGATAGCTCGACCTCTGTGCTTACCGTGTTGTTAATTTAGAATTAATATTTAATTTGTAATGTGTTTTTATTTTTAATGAAACAATTACATCTATAAAATAATTGTAAAATATCTTATTAAATTTATTTTGTATTTTTGTTGCAAAATGATAAAGTCAAAATAAATACAGTATCTCCATACATTCTCCTGTTAAAATCTCAGCTCGTAATAAGAAAGGCTTTCGGGAAGCGCGCTCCATTGGAGTCGTCGTTACGGCCCTTCGTCGTCCAACTGACGCCATGCATACGATTTGTCAGGGCGGGGCTTCAAATCATCATTAAATGGTGTCTATAATATAAAGATTTACAGCTGCAAGGATCACTTGTTGTCGAAGGCTAGTTCTGTCATCAGCAGTACAAATGTATCTAAGAGGACCGGGTCGCCACATTTTTCTGAGAGCCGATAAATCGTTGGGTTAACTCGAGTGACCGGTCTAAGTGGCACGCCTTGAGAGAGGTCTATAGTACTATTACTTATTATGTACCTATAGTCCTCGGCCAATCTCAATAGAGACCAGCCATCTGGGTGGAAAATATTATAGTGCACAAGTGTCTGCGTAAATACAAGTGCGTTCTCTGTTTCTTCACTCGCGTTGTCCGTTGGTACCTACGGTAAGCCAAGCCGACTGGCGCGATGATTCCTGATCAGGCGCAGGAACCAGTGCTTAAGGCATATTCACACAGATTAGTGAAGTGACAGTTCCGGCACAGTATCGCCACGGTGAGATTTATTCTTTGATACATTCTCTATGAAAGCCTGTGTCTCCACCGACACTGACAGATGTGGTTACGTTCACGGTGGCAGAACTGTGCCGGAACTGTGACTTCACTGATATGTGTGAATCAGCCTTTAATACGCCTGCAGAAGTACGGAAGATCTCGAATCGTTTCACTTTTTTGGTCACTAATTGATCATAGCATAAGCAATCGTTAGCCGAACGAACACGTCACCGGCGTCACCGATCTCATAATAATGGGAGATATAAACATATCCAGCAGAGAGCTGCATTGGCTGATAATGATGAAATATTTTTCGTGCTTTGATACAAACCTTTTTTATCAGTCTTTGGCTAAACTATACATTTTGAAGTCTTTCCATTTGACTAAATTAACTAGCCCACTACCAAGTTAAAGAGATTGTGAGCGATGTGAAGAAGACTTTGTTATGGACAGATTGTTGGACACCTTTTAAGGAAGTTAAGATATTTGTGAAAATCGCAATAGAATTTCAATAGAACGTGATGGCAACAGTTTGATTTTCAAGTCTGAATTGTTATTTTGAAGTCATTGCATTTAACTAAATTAACTTGCCCACTACCAAGTTAAAGAAATTGTGAGCAATGTGGAGAAGCCTTTGTTCTGGCATATTAATACAACATAAGCAAATAAGGAGGACCATCTGTAGCGCGGCCTATGAGAGGTGACCAAAAATGCAAAACATCTCGAGATTCATGCGAAGTACCTAGGAATATAATGAGTGGTTTCCCTAGGGAGGCACTGTTAAATTAACACCTGGATGCGAGGAGAGGCGCTGAGCACCACGCTTACGTAACACCTTCGATAGCTTGGTTGCTAAGATGCGGGCGCACTATATATTTTGACAGCGGCATGCGATGGGCAAGCCTTGGCTTATACCCACGGCACTTTACACTAGCCTAGCGGTGGGTTTTAAAGAATGCGGAAGCGGGGATGCGCACGATTGCGTTCCGATGCGGCGACAGACAGCGATGAGTATTTGATGGCGACTAACTTAATTGAATTTGCGAAATTGTCTTTTTGTTAACTGGTGCGCTGCGTGAGGGAGTTAGGAAAGGTGTAAGGCGCGTGATTTAAATAAGCAATTGCGTATAATTATGGTGTTAACACATCAAACGGCACATAAAATAGTGGGTCCAGCGCCTGATTTAGTTCCGATCATGTCAGCTTAAAGAACCATCCTATCGGACTACGTGAATGAAGCAACAGAGAATGCATTTCTGTTTGCGCAGATACTTCTGCACTATAGTATGTCACGCCTGTGTGGAAATTGACAATATCTGTTTTATTATAATAGCGAATAAGGTCTACTTTGGCTTAATAAGGTACAAAGAAAACAATGCAGTTAAACAAAAGTACTCTGGGACTGCGATAGACCTATGTCACTTAGTTTGTGGTCGTTAACACGGTGGTGACGCAGGTCGCAGGTTCAAATCCAGCCCAACGGTGCAATTTGTAGTATTGTTTGTTTAAAAAGTAGGTATGTGGTATGTCCAAGCAAAATGCAAGTTTAGCATTTTGCTTGATATGAAGTTCAAATTTTTGTTTACCTCAACAGGTAACATCAGTGGCTATTTAAATGTATAATTTGTACAAAAATATATTGTTATAGTTACACTGGGTACCAAAGGTATGGAGTACGGAGGCGGGAGTCTCATAAGTTGTGTCAAAGGAAGTGAGCGGGCACGGCCTTGACATTTCCCGCCGTAAGTGCAGCCGGCACTAGGAAGTAGGAACACTTGCCGGTACATAGGGTGACCATGACTATTAGAAGAATTGGACATCCGTCACAATTAGTTGTTTTTTTTTGAAAAAGGAACTTTTTGTTTGGTGTCAGTTACCAATTGGATAAGTATCTGAATCTGTTAAATCGAAAAAACAATTATTACAAAACTTTTGAATTCATAATTGCAAGATGATTGATTTTAATAAAATGTGTCACTTGAGGCTTAAGTTATACATTGCTTAGTTTAAATTCATATTACTTTGTAGATAGTGATAGAAATTATGTCATTATTTAAAATCTCTGTAAGCCATAACTTCAGTCTTTATTCGTATTCGTTAAACGTTTTGAGAGAAGCTTTAGCATATGTGTGGGTAACTTTAGATCTAAAACGATAATTAGCCCTCTAATTTCCATGTGTCTGACTTGCGTGATTCTCATATCCATATTTGCCCATATATGCGAAATTATTAATATCAAACACCAGCTGTTATTGCGAACTCCATTTCACTTATGAAGTTATATACTAAAGTAACTTTCGACCCCTATTGTATTCCTTAACTAGTATTTATTTTGCAAAATAAATCTTACCTAGGTAAGAGCCTTCCAAGTTCTCGTCTATCTTTAAAAAATTCAAATCAGCGTAATCGTTAAACGGTTGGGCGTGAAAACGTATTACAATTCCATCACAGTATAAGTAGTACCTATCTGGGATACTAGCAAAGGTTTAATGCCAAACCCCTAACACTTACTAGATTCTTACTATGTACAGTCTGGCTTTTGGAAATGAACTTCTTGTTAGCAGCTAACTGTGCTAACTGTGCTAACTGTCCCTAGCGCTATGTCCATTTTCAAGCGAGGTTTAAGCGCATAGTAGGGTCAATCATAAAAAATCACTACAGAAAAAACCGGTTCTCTTCATAAATATTTAATAAAAAAATCTTTAAAAAAAATATTTTATTATTCAACGCATTCTTTAGAGGATGGTCTTTTTAATTTTTTGAGAAATTAATTTTAAAACCCGGTTAAAATGTGACCCAAACATGCCTCGATTTTAAAACTTTAAACCTAATTGCGTCGTAAATATTAGGTTAACGCATATACTTTCGATTTTAATAAATAAAGTGAACAATATTCTAGCGGATGGTCTCTTTAGATTTTTCTTGTTCGCCTTTATTAATTTTTAATTGAAATAATTCATCTTACGCGTAAAGGTTTGCTTAAATATTCCCCTCACTCTCACTCACTCACTCCTATGTAATCAGTGCGGGACGATCGACGCAAGGTCATTGGGACCACTATGCGCCTTAAGAAGAGAATTACATTTACCACTTACATCAGGTGCTCGTCAATAAAAAAAGTAAAGCAATAAAAAAACCTATAGCTGTGCAGTAAAAGTCAATGGCCCAATACCAATGACAATGAGATCATATTTTATTATCTAGTAATACTCTCTCATAGGGAGCGTCGGTGGCGCTGTGGACTCGGCAGTTGCCTTCCAATCGGAAGGTCCGGGGTTCGAATTGGACATGTACCAATGTGTTTTTCGTTTTTCGAATTTCAAATGTACATTTGTCTCACGCTCCTATTACGGTGACGGAAAACATCGTTAGGCAACCTGCATACATCTGCAAAGAAATTCAAAGGTGTATGTGAAGTCGACAAACCCGCACTGGGCCAGCGACTAAGGCTAAACACCCTAAAGTAAAACCCTAACTAAGGGTAGGCTCGAGCTCGAGCCCCTCGGTGGGGACGTACCTATATGAGCTGCTGTGATGATGACTCTCTCATATCTTAGTATTATATAAAAACTAGATAAATGGGAACATTCTCCAGCAGTTTTTTTACTGTGTACATTTTTGTTACTGCCTCTAAATAAATACTGACTTACAGAATATCTGTCATTTAGCAAAAAAAAAAGTATTTAAAATGTATCCTCCTAAATGTAACTCGGAAAAGGTAAGGTTTTTAGAAAATTTGACCAAATGACTATACAAACCAGAAAACATTACCAAACAACGAAATAATATATACATATATATAGTTCTATATTAATGATGGTGATCCTACTCATTACTTATTTTACACCGTGTGACTTGATGCTATGACATGTCCGCCTTCTCCAAGGCCTCCATTTTTTTGTTTTTCTTTAAAAACCAGCATTTACGTACAACTTGTTATAATTGTGAAGAGACGGTTTTTTTTACAAAAAAATACATCAGTATATTATATTCTTTGTTGCCTTAAGAAGATAAGAATTTAATTTGACGAAGAATAAATTCAACAAACAACGCTTTGAATTTTCTTAAACGTAGAAAAAATATGACACTTTTTAGAAATGTATTTATAGTGTCGGTTTTTTTCACACAATCTTAATGAACTATTTTAGACCTTAGGTCCTTATCAATATAGACAAATTTTGAAATTATTATACATTATCTAGTATTAAAATAAATATTTTTTATGACAACTTTGATACTAGCGTATCAGTATCCGGATAGATAGTGATATCCTAGTATAGTATAGAAAGACGCTTGGATTGAGCTTGGTGTTTCAGTAGGTACAAGTATACTAGGAATTTCTGTAAAACTCTGACCACTCCTTATCTGCTTTTCAGATAGAAGAGAGATTAGAAAAGTAAAAGTTCGATTTTTATGATAACAGGGGCTACATTATCGCCAATATTTATTTTCCCTTATTGCAATATAACTTTTCGACAACAATTTGTGTTGCTAAGGCTATGTTAAAATGGGACATGACAAATGCTGGGCCAAACTCCTATGTATTTCAAGTTAATGTGGACGCAGTATTACAACAACATAAAGAGACTGCAAACTTATGAAATAACGATTTCAAACAAAAGGTTTAAATAAATAAATATTAATTTCTATTTGAGCTTAGCGCATGTTTAGAGTGAGGCATGACATAATATTTATCGTTGGAATAAACAGGCTGACTGAGGGAATACCTCTACCACACAGAAGACCGCAGAAGTTGGTGTGAGTAAGGTCGCCAGCTCAACGAGTGCCAGTACCTACGCTAATGAGAGACGTGTAGGGATGTGGGTGGACTGGGTGGGTAACGCGCTACTGACCTATTTGATCTTATCTTGTAAGTAATGCTTGTTCGCCGGGTAAGTATTTTTTTATAAAAACAACAGATTGCACAGCTGGTGGTAAGTGACTAGTTACCTGTATATCCACGATGTTACGTGTGTGATTTTTGATGGGCTTGCAAGCTTTAATTTCACTGTTTGTTCAATCCGTAGCCAACAACGCAACACAGCTTGCTTTGCAACCGAATAGGTAAGAAGATATAGACGAGACGAGCGAGACTCACTACCGCGTCTCCTTCTGGTGAGATATAAATAATATAATAAAATTTGTATAATTTAAACAAAAAACTTATATTTTTGTTACAATGAAAATATTTTTTTATTCATTATCATTGACCATCTTTGCTCTAAACTGACCTTTGTAAACGTCAATGTCTCTGACACAAAATCAAAGAAAATTTAATTTCTAATCTAGCTGTATAATATAAAAAAAAGAAAAAGACACAAAATCGATAATTTTGGGATACTTTCATAAACTTACGGTCTGTGTTGTATACGACTACACAATGATGCAGCTGACAGCTGCCTGTAGACGACAGACTTAATGCAACTGCTTATTACGTCATTATCCAACCAATCAAAACCTACGATGTCTCAATGAGCGGTAGAAAATGAGATGTCTCTGGCCCTACAAAGGGTGCATTGAAGCACATCGTACACAATATACCCGCAGGGCAGCGACACTCGAGTTTCAGCTAAAATAAAGCCACGACAGGCCCACAGCCACAGGGTTAAAAAACCCTTTCATGCTCGGCTTGCCTTAATAACCTGGAGTGGAGTAATCATTGAAAATTTCAAATAGTTTACGGCGTGACTGTTTCTGTTATGCTATTGTTGTACTCCTCTATTTGTCAAAGATGTGTGATGTGATTCTTGTGAAGATCGATCATGGCTCCTTTGAAGTCACGCAAAAACTAATAAAAGGATTTGGATGAGATCAATACACGTTATGACCGCAAGTAGGTACTAAATAATAAGATTCAATGTACGCATAGGTACGTATTTTTCATCTCGGACATCATGAAACAATTTTTAAATCCAAATGAAGTCACGGGCGTGGTACCTACGTGGCTTTAAAATGTTATAAAGAAACAAAAACCTTTTTGTCGGTGTGATAACGCATTTTAGAACGATTACGTGCGATATTATAAAATATTAAAAGAAATGTTACCTTATATAATGTTATGTAAAACATTACAATTGAAAAAAGAAGAATTAATATGTAGTAGATTTATTGATTTGGGAGGTCGGGCGCCTCCTGGAGAGCTATTTTTGAATTACGTATGCGACTTCGAAATCACCGATGTGACTAATAATCACCGATTTTCAATAATTCTTATTTTTGAATATCACTTATGTGACTATCTTAGTCACGGATGTGATTTCATTACGAGTGCCCTCACCCACTCGTAAACAAGTCATACATAACTGTGGAAACGTTATCTGTGTTTTGTTTAGAGAACATATTGACAAGTTTGAAGTTGATGTGTGTTGATTTTGAGTTGGATTTAAAATTTTTAAAATTTGTCAAATACGTAAATATACACGGTTAATTTTTATCACCTTGGAAAATTTAAGGGACGCTTCACGACATGGTATTAGAATGATTTAAATATAAATAAAAAAAATAACTCACTTAATTTTTTTATTTTTTTTTAAAATACAAAAAATGCTGCACTTGTTGAGAGCAGCATTTTTAGAGATTTTTTTAGTTTTTTTTATACCTATTTTTTATTTTTTTTCATTTTTTTTTTTATATAATATTGGATGTGTCCTGAAGCGTCCCTAACATTTTCCAAGGTGATAAAAAATAACCGTGTATAAGTTTAAAATCTTTTAAATTTGTGTCACAAACAAACTTAGACCAGTATTTTCTTATATTTTGGCCTAGTTGCAATGAATTTTTAGCCGTATAATAACCGGTATATACCGAAAACGGCTACATTCTGCGTGGAACCGAACCCTTACGTATGTGTGTACTTTATCTATGTTGGCAGCTCTGCGTTCGACTTTCAAAAATAGGATGTTTGGGAATTCGTGACTTCAAAGTCATCGCTGACTATTTAGTCAGCGGTGATTTCTAAATCGCATACGTAATTCAAAAATAGGTCTCCTGATCCAAATGGAACCAGTCCGTATATTCATAAGATCCATAATATTGCGATGTTCATAGCAGACTAATGGCACAGATTAGATAATAGTTACTACGTAACAGATACATCACTCCCATAGAAACGCTCGAATCGCTGTAATAATAATAGCCAAAACCGACAGACAAAAGTCGCTGCAAGAAGAAAAGGTCTCTATGAACGCGCGCCGAGAGTCGAGATTCCCGCGTACACCGCGTGATTGCGTCATCGAGCGAAAACTTAAGGGTTGTACAAAGAACATAAACAAAATGGTATACGTAGGATTAATGAAATAAAGGGATTGCAAGAAAAGCCCCTGACTCAAATGTGCTCTAATTTTATAAAATGATAATAATAATAGTTCTTTATTTGCAAGAATTGGTAAAATACATGATTGGTGTTAAATTATACACACTATTCCTCATAATCTACTTCTAAATTGGCAGTGCGCAAATATTTAAAAATTTTAAAATATTACATGTCAAAAAATAAGAGAATAGAATATTATTTTATCGTCATTAATACATTTAAAAATTATAAAAAAATACAAATTATTAAAAAATTACCAATCCCGCCCGAGGCAAAATTTTTTTTTCATATTCATTTGTCAAATTACAAATGATTAAAAAAATTACGAATTATTATGAAAAATACATGACCGATGTTTTTTTTTCATGTTTGAACTCACGGTTATTCAGTTTTACTAAAATAGAATTAAATTTTTTGAAAAAAAAAAATTTTTGAAAAAAAAATCGATTTAGGTGTAAAAATCCCGTTCGTGGTTCTGAAAAGAAAATTATTAATAAAAAAAATTATAAATAAAAAACAAAACGAAATTAAAACCAAATTAATATAATAAACAATAAAATTAAAAAAAAACAAAATAATAAAAAACAAATTTATAAAAAAAAAACAAGTTACAAGATTTGATAATAATAGTAAAAGTCTCGCGTGCGGCGCGGCGGGTGGCGGCGGCGGCCCTCTGCCGGTCGGCGCGCCGGCGCGCTACTTAGCGGTAGGTATTTATAACGCTGCATTGCGCGAGTGACGGGGGCCTGCTAATGGCCTGCCTAATTTTGGAGACTACGATACTACTTTGGAATTACAATTAAAGTTGCCTTACAATAATATCCGTTCTATCACCTGGTGATATTATGAAAATTTAAAACGATTTTGAAGCGTTGCCGTAAGAAATGAGGCAATTTGTTTCGCGTTCTAACTTATATTTTGTATGTAAGGTGGTACTTATTTTATTTATATTGATGATTATATTTAATCAGATTAAAAAATTGTCCAACCACACGCCACGCACCTTTGGCGTGTCGGAAGTCCGGCAACGGACGTTTTACAGGCAGGGGGTCAGCGGGAACAAGGCCTCGCTGTTGTCCCTTTCCCCCTGTCTTGTGAAGAAAGGAGCTGTTGTAAGTTTTAAGTGGGTAGGCCTGGGCCGAATTGGTCCGGGGAGTCCCACATACTCTCGTGGTTTGGCTTGACCACGAGGGATGCGTTAAAGCATTTTCCCCCTCCCAAAAAAAATAAGTACTACTTGCATGCTTCTCCTTTATTATTTAAAGACTAATAAACACCTAATGTTACTATTTGTATAAAAAAATCCTGTTATTATTATAGTTACTTATTATACATATCTACGTACGTAAAAAAAGAATAGGTTAATATATTTCGCGTTGTTTTGATGTATACAGTTGATGTAAAAGGCATTCCAGTAATATCTGATTCTCGGGTGTATACCTACAATCTAAAAGTAGTTCATTATATTAAATGTTACTATTATGTCAATACTAAAAGAAAATGATAAAGCTAATTTATCTTACTTAGCTAATTTAATTACAAATTCATCTAGGTTGCGCCACCTAGTGTCGGACAGCTGAACACTTTATTAGATTTGCTGCTACTCACTAGAGGGCGCTTTTTACTTTACATATGATGAATTTTCTTCGACAGCTGTTTCGAATTAAGTTAGTTTGACAGAGGTCACAAACCTCCCTCCTTATTACAAAACATGGACTAAAGTTAGTCTTGGTTTAAACCAGGACTAAGTTGACGCTGTCTCTATCTATGTATATTGACACAAGTGAAAGCGCACTACATTTAAACCAGGACTAACTTTAGACCAGGCACTATTATCTATGCTGTGGACCAGGTTTAAACCAGGTTTTGTAATAAGAATAGTTTAACAAAATTGTGGCGCCTCGTCGTGGAGAATTTAAAGTAAATCCATGAAGTAGCACAATTTGACCAAAGGACAATGTCGAAAATCGCCCCAAGACCAACAAAAATTTGATTTACGTCATAATTATATGCATATTTTATAACACTCGTAGCAAATATATGTATTCGACGGACAAATCAAAAATATTTAAAAGTACTTTCAGAAACAAAACCAAATGAAGTAAAATATACGAATGGTTTTTGTAATCATTACTCGATTGCATAGAATTGAGTCGCTTTTATGTAGGTATGGACATTTATTTATTTGTCTACATTATGTTTTTCATAACTTCTTTCACAATTGACAACGTTAACACACGTCAATTGACTACTCACGCACTGTCACTTGTTAGTTCGTTGTGTTTTTGACTAGCTTTATATTTCGAGATTTCTTGTTCTTTACTACGTGGCTATAATAACGTTCTTTGATTGATTGCAATAATTATTATTTTAATAATTATATAGGTATGAACTATGTGTATTGTTCTAACGAAATATAGTCTTACTTCAACTAACCTCAAAATCTAATTGATTTTGATATATAATTCGATTTCGAAGCTTGTCCGTAGTAATTGATGTAGGCGTACAGTATTTTATAATGTCTAATTATACGAAAAGCATTTTTTCACTGCTGTTGGTATTGGGGCGAACAATGTATGGACGCAGAACAATTCCCTTTGCTACTTCATGAAATCACACAAAAGTAGCAGACAAGCATATCCTAGGTTACCTGCCGGTTGAAAAGAGAATATATGCCGGTTACAACTAGGGCTGCCACCCCTCCGGGTTTCATCCGGAGTCTACGGACTTACAGCTTACAGCGTGCATATCCGGGCTCCGGGTTGAACATCGATATCTTCGGGTCAGACAGGGCGATGACAGCGAAACAACATTTTTGAGGGGATGTTTAGAGGGAAAAATTTGGGTGGGGGAGAATTTGGGGATTTCTGATGATAAAATAAGACCAAAATGGAAAAATTAAACACCTTTTTAGTCTTCAAAATTGTGATTATTTTCTAATTTTGAGTCGGCGCTAACTGAGAAACTAATAAGATAAGGCTTGAACGTAGGCTATTAATATGAGCTTAAATTAAAACTAAGAAGATGTTTTATATTTTTGTCTTTGAGCTTCCTTTGTATCCGCTGCATTTTGATGTAAAGAAAAATAACGGGTTAGGAATAATGCCATTTTATGTTCTCTCTCTTATACTCCCTAGCATCTGTTTATTCCATCTCACTTTCGCGCACTTTTCAAACTCATGCAAAAATATTTTTTATTAAAAAAGCGATATTTCTAATAGCATCCCGCGCGCGTAGGTAAATATTCCATTAAAATATATTGAAAGGTCTTTTCAAGCATTTAGGATAAGAAAACAAAAATGGTGTTTTGACGATTTTCAGTCATCTCTGCATTAAAATTTACGTGTTTCCATAAAAAAATTTCGAAATTATCCCCAGCTTCAACAAATATTTAAAGAAAAATCCGTTCTCGAACTTTGCCTACGCCTAGCAAAACATTAAGCGATACTTTTCGGTCGAGTAGTCTATTGAACTCCCGTTGAAATAGTTTTCGCGATTTTAATCAAATACATCTATAGTGAATTGTTTACTTTGATGGTTTGAAATATTATCACGATCTTTGGAACACATAATAGATATTTTCAATACTATTTCCAGGCGGTTGCCACTTTCGGCCGAGCACACCCTGTTGGTGTGCCCGGCTTGGCGACGCCAGCGCAGCGAATTAAGCGCCGCGCTGGGAGGCGGAGATCTTTTGCTGCCGAGCATGGTCGTGGCCATGCTCCGCGGCGAAGCGGACGGGCGCGTGGGTAGTGGAGTCGCAGTGTGGACGTTACCTAGCGCGCCCATTAGGGCAGGAAGAACACCGAGGGGTTTTAGTGGGTAGGCCTGGCACTCTGCCAGGTGAGCCCCACACACGTTCGCCGTCTAGCCAACGGTGGGTACGGCGCGATTGAGCATTTCCCCGCGAAAAAAAAAGGCGGTTGCCACTTCAACCCATTTTCTATCAGCTCAAAGACGAGTCGAATGGGCGTTTTTCCATTGCCTGCACGGTTTAGCACCAATAACAGCACAGCAAAAAAATTGAATAAGTACCATGACGTCTCCTTAGCACCGGCAAGTGAACAAACATACCATATATTTCATACATTTTGAAAATGAACAAGACCAATTAATTTTATTTTTCTCATTTAAGTAGGTATTTGCATTTCATTTAAAACTAAAACCTTTACCTTAGAAATTGAGGAGATCAATTCATTTTATTTTTCTCATTTAAGTAGGTATTTGCATTTCATTTAAAACTAAAAACTTTACCTTAGAAATTGAGGAGATTGCAAATTCAAAAAGAAAATAAAAAGTCTTTCGAATATAAAATACTGTGAAGCGTGGACTAAAACTAGATTTCTCCGTCTACGCTGTGAAGCCATAAAAAATATTATAAAATGTACTCCTCAGTAGCCTTATATTAGCCTGGAGTAAAAGGCTACCGAAAAGGTAGATTTACTGGATTAACATAACTAAGTATATACATTATGTTCTAGCCATGACATAATTTAGTCAGTATGCTATGCAATATTCATGAGATGATTAGTTAACAGAGTGTATTGTTTATAGTATGTTTTATTCGAGGAACGGCTGTGACCGGAAGCAATTATAATAGATTTCTTCGTACCGATAACCATACCCAGATTTTCACAGGCGCCTACGTGATGGTACGTAGTTTACCGGGTGTAAGCTCCACGACAAACAAAACTACTGTAGTTTGTGACCGCTATGACCGCCAAATATCGTCATTTGTATTCAATATACAAACACTGTCAACTCGATCTCCTACACATACAGCTATACTCACTACCTACTAAATAAAATATTTAGGAAAGATATTGAGGATAACAGTGCCTAATGTTCGCTATGGGCAAACATTCAAATGAAATTAAGTAAATACAAAATTATATTAATTAAAAGATCTTTCTTTTCTAAAGAAGTTTTAATTCACAACTTAGTTCTGGCTGGAAGAAATATCCGACCCGTCTTGAGCTTGACCGTCTGTCAGTCAGGAGTCAGGACCACGGGATCAAAACGTATTCGATATTATCCATTGACCTCAAGTCACGAAATTTTGTCTTAGTCTTAAATATTGATAGTCCATTAACTCTTTGACACATTGACTTTTTTACGATTATTGGTTCTCGCACTCACCTAATTGTATGCCGCTTTGTTTTATTTATTTGCTTCAAACTTGCCTTTTTGGTTTCATTGAATCATGAAAGATGATGATAATTATCATAATCATGTTACTGATTATAATCAGTAACATTGTGCACAGTGTTTTGCAAATCTGTTCCGTGTTTGTTATATTCCTGACTTATTGTAATCTAGATCTTATGTCATCCAATTCGATTACAATTGCCGATTAATCACCGATTTTCAAAATTGCCCTATTCAATAAAACGTGAACCTGCTCATAATTCGTCAACTCTACAAAACGGTAGCAACTTTTAACACATGATAAAACCATTTTAAATACGTAAACAATCTCGTTAGATTAGTAATTAGTAGTTGATATACCTAGGTACTGCAAAAACGGGAAAAAATATATGGTGAAACGTAGTTCGCGGGCAGAGCTAGTCTATAATATATTATGTACTAGTTATGCCCGCGAACTACGTTTAGCTATATATTTTTTTCCCGTTTTTGCAACATTTTTTATTGATGCTCAGCTCCTATAAGTTGTAGCGTGATGTTATATAACCTAAAGCCTTCCTCGATAAATGGACTATCCAACACAAAAATATTTTTTTTAATTTGAATCAGTAGTTCCTGAGATTAGCACGTTCAACCAAACAAACAAACTCTTCAGCTTTATAATATTAGTACGTATAGAAGATATATAGATGCGAATGTAATTCTGTCTGTCTCCCGTAGCATGACCAGTGACCATGCTACGGGGACTGAGGAAGGATTATGCTACTATTTAACTCGAATTAATAAGTTTCCTTGGCAATGTGTGGTATTTAACTGAACTCGCGGTAGGTATAACTGATTTCCACGCAGACGTAATAGTGGCAGTCAACAGATATGCTTTTTATCTATAATGCTGTCTCAATTTTATTATCACCAGTAAATTATATCCACCACAATATGTAAATCAATAACAAGTATTAAATTAGCGTTTCGATTTTCATGGGATCCCATGAACAGATCCTGACTTTGGTAACCTTGGGACCACCCCAGGAGTAGGTATACTCTATCGAATACAAAAAGAATTTTGAAAATCGGTCCACAATTGGCGGAGTAATCGCGTAACATACACACAAAACACGTTGGACACACCTTAAAATTTAAGGGTTTTCCTCGATTTTCATGGGATCCCATGATCAAATCCTGACTTTGGTGACCATGGGACCACCCTTCGAGTGTACTCTATCGAATCCAAAAAGAATTTTGAAAATCGGTCCACAATTTTGTAACCTCCTCCTTTTTTGAAATATGACGAGCCAGAAAACGTTGCAGTAATGTGCAAGCCGACCAAGGAAGTACCTACATTCACCTCAGTGAAGACCTATATACCGCTGTATGCCATAGTGTAGCATAATATATTTTTGGTATAGGTCATACCGAAAACACCGGATTGCTCTGACTATGGTGGGGGTGGTGAAGAGGGGCCCGCACAGAACAATATACTCTCTACGAGAGGGGGCCCGTCACGAACGGCGAGCTGTGGCTGGTCGAGAAGACGCCCCGGCAAGGGGCGACCAAATGCCCGATACTCGCATCCGCCAGACGGTACAACAACCCCTGTCTGACTACATACAACTATGGATAAGATTTTCAAGGTAAGTTTAGGCTAGTGGATAGGGAAGTATACTAGTACCTAAACAGTGCCCAACTAACTATTTGTACAGTCACTAACTGTACAAATAGAATTAAAAAAATCCCCGCATAATATTAAAATAATAACCCATTAAAGTGATGTGCTTTAACAATATTTAATTTAGAGCCGCGCTTTGTAAATTTCACACAAATTCCTTGTTTGCAATGTCACATGCGAGGCGCCATCAAATGTTTGGGAAATTACCTAATTATATTCCCCGCCCACAGAAAAATGTTTGATAAACATTAACAATTTGATTTGACTGACTTTGGAAATGTTCGCACTTTATTTTGTTCCAACTGTGCCGTACCTCATCATCACAGCTCATATACCTACGGCTACGTCCCCACCGAGGGGCACGAGCCTACTCTAACTAGTTAAGGTGATTAGGCCTGGCCCAGTGCGGATTGGTTGACTTCACATACACCTTTGAATTACTTCGCATCGCAGGTGAATACAGGTTTCCTCACGATATTTTTCTTCACCGTAGAAGCGTCAGATAAATACATATGAAATTCGTCAAACGAAAAACACATTGGTACATGGCAGGATCGATTACGGGCCTCTCGATTCTACTCGGAGCACAGTGCAGTACCTATACTTTACTATTACCGTGTCTATAATAATATGAGCATTATTTAGGCAATATCAAAATGATTGAAAAAACACATATACGACTTATTTTAGAGGAAAATTTTATCAACAAATTGAGTGTACTTTACTAAGAATGCGCAAAAGAGGGTTTTCCCGTTCATCGTGTCGTCGTTAATCCATTCTAGTGCTTACAATTAAATTACCATAGTTGTCGAAGGAACGCGGACAGCAGGAAACGGCGCTCGTCGCTGCATACAGATGCCTGGTGCTTCTTAGTAAGCACATCCATAGAGTCACCGTCTTTACTTAAACATTACCGCAATCGCTATTCCGTAACATCACCTCACATGTATTTAACAATACCTTCTTACAGTACAAGAAAACATACAACAATATCAAACATACTCGCTACTATTATAATTGAGTCTGTATTTCATTAAATCATCACAACACATAACCATTTTAACCGATGCTACTCAAACCAAAGTAATGTATGCGTTATTTTCGTGGAACAGCACTAGACTCATCAATATGACAATAGCGGAAAAAATGACAATTGTTAACAGGTACTTGAGTGTCAGCTTAAATAGTTTCGCACCATTCTCGCTAGTTGGGGAGGCCGCGACCATACTGGAATACAAAGGCGGGCGGCTCCTTACTTAAATCTTTGGGGTTTCGCAGACGACCGTTTTTTACAGACGATTCTATCGATCGAACTGCACCTCAATAACCAACGCATCAACGTTTATATTATTAATAATTGAAAGCAACATCAAAATAAATGCCATGTCAAAAAACTGGTCAAGTTCGATTTGGACTCGCGCTCCGAGGGTTCCGTACAAACTTATCTCAGTTCTTAAATATGTATGTTCTTATATATTTAAGGTTTTTTTTAGATTTCACCCAAACATGTGCTATAAGACCTCGCTCGTGTCAAATTTCATGATTCTAGGTCATCGGGAATAACACGCCAAGCAAACAGTCCACTTCGCCACCGAGCTCCGCAATAGAACTACAATGTTGAATAACATTGTTATTTGGATGACACAGAAAAAAAACTAATTAGTGTCAGTACTACAGAAAGGGCACATGTCACTTGATCAGAATCCTGTTTAAATAAAATTCACCATCGTTTTAGCCGCCAGAAAACTATAGCCAGCAGTGCGTAGCGTAGGTACTACCTACGCACTGCTGGCTATAGTTTGCTGCCTAGAGTGGAGGATTTGAGATGTCACCTAGTGCGTTGATCTTATGATCGTATCTCTTAGGTTTGTAGAGAATATGTTGTTCGTCGATGAGGAAGGTACCCCACGTGTAGGCGATGTTGACGACGGGACGACGGGCCCGTCATCCCGTCAAATAGTTGCGTTAAAATTGCATCCTACCTCGTCTGCAGGGCCTAGTGCGGTTTTATTTGGAAGCTCCTGTATACTCTCTTTACACCAGTATTGCGAAATATACCTAATTTCTACTGTTATCACGTGTCGAGTGCAATGGATAGTAAGTCTATGAAATCGATCATGCGGTCGGGACAATCATCGGACCTATAAAAAGTCGGTTCCATGCAAGCACGTTTTATGCACGACATGCACAGTTGCGGTCACCGACTCCCAGACCCCTCCCCCTCTGCCCCTACAATATGCCTCCAAGCCACGTGCGCCGGTGCCCAAGCGCATACGTACGGCGAAAATGGACATTTCCACGAAACCGCCGGAACTTAAAAGCTTGTGGCTTCTTATCGAAAACAATATGACTATAAATTCCGTTTTTATTACTCATTTTGGAAATAAATGAATAATGTGGTATTTAAATGTTAAAACAAAAGTATACCAGCGGAAGACGTTTATATCTATACTAAATACTAATATTATAAAGAGGAAAGATTTGTATTTTTGTATGTTTGTATTGAATAGGCTCCGAAACTACTGGACCGATTTCAAAAATAACAATGCTAGTAGCATTGTTGTGTTCCGATAAATTAGAGGTAAGATAGCTCCTCAGTTGTTGAGGAGTCCAGGTGAAGCTCGCTTCCACTTTCGGCCTTATCATCACTTACCATCAGGCGAGCTAAAGGCCAAGAGCTTGCGTGTCGTATGTAAAATCAAAAATATTCGTCTAATTGCGTTGTGAGGTCAAATCATGTTGCTGAGCAGATGATGGAAAGTTCTTGAGAAGCTAGGAGATATGGAATAGCTATTTTAATATTATGGGTTAACTCCTTTTTGTATTTTGTCAAGTCATTTAGATGAACTGATAATAGATCGGAAGTTAGGGAATGTTTGATTAAGTACCATTTAGTGTTAATTGTACTATTCACTAAAGTTATTCAGGATTTCAAACTCATACTTTTTTTCGAACTCAAACATTTTATTGAATAGTTATAAATATACATATACCTTCATACACATCATACCTTCTCTGACATATCCATACATATAATATATACAGACATAACAGACCCTCAACGGGCATGGCAACAATGTGTGTTTGCTCGGTGCTGAGTAAGTCTATAGAAAAGTTTATTTAAAATTAAAAATAAATCAAATCAAATTCAATTCAATTAAATTACATTAGACAAAATAACACTAAGTTATTATTACTGTTTTCACACGAGGTTCTTTAATAAATTATGAAACAAGGAAATAATTGAAATGAAAATATTTTACATACAATAAATACAGGCTCAAAAAGTATGAAAAATAAATTAAAGCAAAAACACTCATCAAATTTTTAATTTTATTTTAAAATTTTAATTTTGCCGGTTCCAGGCGAAAATCTACTGAAAAAGACTGAAGCCGATTGGTTTGGTGCGTTGCAAAAAGCGAGTTTACGCCATAAACAATTAGGTGGGCTAATTTTAATCTTAGTGATTGTTAATTCATTGACTTATTGGATGGATTGCAAACGCGATTGTTTGAGATTATTAAAATACGTGCAAATAGTTTTTTGAAGTGTTATATAATTGTGCTTATATTACTTATTTAAAACATTTATATTTTCCTTTTCTGTGAAAATTATATTTATAAGCATTTATCTAATAAAAATATTTGTATATAACAGAGTGTCGGAAATCTACTGAAAGAAAAATCTTTTTCTCATAATTTACGACTTTCCAGTCCATTCAGGCGCCGATTATAATATAATAACCTGGTAAATGTTAATGTTTAAATACTATTTTGAATTTCGGTGTCTTTTTTATGTAGGTTATTCAATAAGTATTTTTGTAAAATATTTTTAACCTTAAGGTTTGATTAATTTATTATCACTAAGTATTATTATAATATGCAGATAATGTTTGAATAAGTAGATGTGATAAGTAAAATATTCACTACGATAATTATAATATTGACTTTCATAAAGAAGTTTGTCACCACAGGATTCTACTGACTAAATGATAATGTCGACAGCGTAGCGCTTGACTGGAATAGAGGTGACTCAGCCAACAGAACTTTTAATGAAATTCGAAAATTGATCACATCTTGCCCAAAATAGATACGGTCGGACGCTAAATATACGGACAAATTGACGTTAGTTATAAGTATTATCTGGAAATTGGTTTTAGTAATATTAAATTTTTGAAAACTAGAGATATACTTAAGGCGCATAGTGACGTCAATCATAAAAAATCACTGCCGAAAAAACCGGTTCTCTTCATAAATATTGAATAAAAAATCTTTAAAAAAGATATGTTATTATTCAACGCAACCTTTAGAGGATGGTCTTTTTAATTTTTTGATAAATTAATTAAAACTTGGTTAAAATGTGAGCCAAACATGCCTCGATTTTAAAACTATAAACCTAATCGCTTCGTAAATATTAGGTTAAATCACATACTTTAGATTTCAATAAATAAAGTGAACAATATTCTAGGGGATGGTCTTTTTAGATTTTTCTTATTCGCCTTTATTAATTTTTTATTGAAATAATTCATCTTACGCGTAAAGGTTTGCTTGAATATTCCCCTCACTCTCACTCACTCACTCCTAGTGCGGGACGATCGACGCAAGGTCATTGGGAGCACTATGCGCCTTAATACAATTTCCAAAATCTTAATTGTACGAACTTAGGCCGTCGTTTGAACACTTTTCAGCATTTACAATCCAGTGACCACAAGATACGCAAAAATATTTAAATCTTAATTGCGTTTCAAAAACCAGCATTGATCTTGAAAATTATCGATTTAGATAGAGTTTCATTTAAACTGCTGGGATTCTGAGATTAGAATGCTAACGGGAAAATACGTTATATAGGCACAGATCATAATATAATACTACTGTCGTTTAGATGATTAATAATCAAATATTTTTTTCTTAGGTAGGTAGGTACTCACGTTACGAAATATTCGCCTTAAATAATTTAAATATGTTATTCCAATTCATCAGTCACGGGAAAATAGCTCGTGATATTATGAGCAGGCAGACATATACCTACTGAGCAACATACAATACATCTAGATACATCATCGGATGATACTCGTATATTTGATAGAAACGGATAGCTATTTGGCAGCATACCGGAAACCGGATACTCAGCCGTTCCTGAAACCGGATATGCAGCTGAACATTATTTTGACTGCCGATTGTTTGGTGCGTTGCAAATAGCGAGTAACGACATAAGCGATTAGGTGGGATCAATTTTAATTTCAGCGATTGTTTCATTGACTTATTGCTATCGTGTTTGCAATCGCAAACACGATTGTTTGAGGTTATTCAAATACGTGCATATAGTTTTTTGAAGTGTTATATATAATTGTGCTTATATTATTTAAAACATTTATATATTTTTCTTTCCTGTGAAAATTATGTTTGTAAGCATTTGTCTAATAAAAATATTTGTATTTGTAATTTTAATTCTTTTAATCCCAACAGAGTATTGCCTAGGGATAGGGCGGACGAATTCGCGAGCGGACGAGAATATATTGTATGTTTGTTTTTTTAATTCGCTATTTTTCATCTCTTATTCATAAACTATATCAGATTCTCGGTACGGTATTCTATTCTGATTCGACGGTTTTATCTGTTGTTGATAGAAAGAACATGTAAATATTTCTTTCATAAAATAAAAAGAATTATAACTATCCCTTTGCTTCTACTCGCCCTGCGTCGACTGTTGGGTAACGAAGACGCAATAAGCTCTTGATGTAACCACAGGCCTGCAACCTTTCCACTAACGCAACGCGGTCCTACGATAGCACAGTTAGTCGTGGCTTTACGGAAATAAGTACGCAAAATTACATCACTGTAAATTATTTCAAGATGGAAACTTATTCCGTCTTTCTTCTTGTGAAATAGATCATGGGATAATTAAGCCGTGAACAAACTTATTGTCGAATAAAGTACCTATTCATTCTGACGCAGCGTTTATAAGTTCATGTAGGTAGAGAATGTTTATCTATCCGAATAGTGTAAAATGTGGTTTCGCCGATAAAATATCGTCACAGTCCAAATTATGGAACAGGCATGTATTTCAAAAATAAAATGTGATTTTTGTTAACACAAGCCCAAACAATAAACGAAAGTTTGCTCTATCATCGTGAGAAAAGAGCGCAAATCCTTCTAAAACTGGAATGATGTAATTAGGATGAGTAAGATTTGGAATAAATAAAATCGAGATCAATGAATCCAAGTCATATAGAGATAACTGAAAAACTGAAGGGTAGAAAAAGACCCATAAAGGTGTGTATACTATGGATTGCGTAAAGAAAGATTGCATGCAATGTAAGAATTGAGATGACGTCCGCGTCGTCGTATGAAAGAGACGATGGGAAAAACATTTTTCACCAACATAATAGGGAGAAGAGATGATTATATGAATTCCCCAAAAAATGTTTATATCTCGATCTTTATATTTAATATTTTAGATTTAAGTTAGTGTAGTAAACCATAGAACAAATAGTCCAATCCTTATGGATATCATATCAACCTGTTCATGAAAAAATTAAAACTTACTTACTTTTCACCATACTAAATCTAGTTGCAATATAAATATGTAAGGAGATGACTCTCTGTCACACCAGTGTGACACAGAAGATTTTTTTTCCTGACAGTCAAATATATACTGAAAAACTGAAGGGTAGAAAAAGAAATATATAATGATATAGAAAATTGATAGAAACTTCTTCAGAAAAATAATATTAACCTTTGATATGAAGGCGGAGAGTTATTGCATCATAATATATGTATTATTCCTTTGTATGTACATGTTTATAAATACGATAAAAGCTGGCAAAGGGACTTGACATGTACCCGGACACACTTATAATGCTGGGAGCATGCCGCTCACTTCGCGATTCCTGATGCGCGCCGCATTCATCGTTATTTAAAAAAACAATCGTTGACATAATCGCACCTCCATATTGGTCAAAAATACATTGTTTAGTGTGTACTGGAACAATAGAGTTTACAGTAAAACTACTTCTTATTCCGAACGGATACGGACACAGGGACCGACCGGCTTGGAGTCTGTGAATTCCGTACATTGTAATTCAGTTTGAACGTCGAACGCGCACGAGTTGGTATGCGGATGTTTCAAAACGCCATGAATTTTGACTGGATGTGACCGTAAACTAAGTGCACTGGAAACAGCCACTAAGCCGCAAGAAAGATGATGCTTATTCTTAACCACATCTGTTGTTTTTTATGGCGGTTTTTGAGTCGGACGTCAACAAATTTAGTTTGGGAAAGATAGATGGATTATTTTGAGATTATACAATTACTCAGATGACTTAGTTTGTTGTAATTTTTTGATAAAAACTTAGTATCCATTTAGGTACTTATAATAAAACTGGTAATTTATGGTCATTACTTATATATTGTTTTTATTTATTTGTACTTTCCGTTCGGTTGACCGGTAGAGAATGCCTTGTTGCATTAAGTCCACCCTTAGTACCTTTATAGTGCAATAAAGATTAAATAAATAAATATATGACAATACTAAAATCTAATGTTGAAGTACCTACTTAAGTAGTCTAGAAATAGAACATGGTTAGAAGAAGCTTCACTCAAGAGAAGTCATTTTTCTTAAAAGTTCAAATGCACTGTTTCTAGGAAGCGACGCCGTAAGCTTCCGCGTCTCCACCCACTTTATTAATCAGTAAATGTCTAGCGGCCAATAAAAGTGAGGCATTTATAGACTGGCCGTATAAAACACATAAATTTAAGCCAAAAGAATGGAGATACCCGTCCAACATCACAGAAAGGGATTTCAAAGGAACGCTGTTTTTCATAGACTCAATAAACTCAGGTGTTTATAGGGCATTGTCATTTTTGCGTTAATGCGTGTTAAGGCGATACTTTCATTTTATTCATATTATTACACTTAATTGTCTGACCGAATGTTATTGTTATTTGTATCGGTAGTCGATCATTAACTACCCTGATGACTTACAGTTCATGATAGATTTAAAAAAATCCAAACGAACTAAAAATATTCCACCTGAAAGTCTTAAAACTTAAGACTTTCTAGGAGATCATCTTTTTCACAGACTTCAATATAGAAGTGTAATGTTATCTGCAGAAATTTAATCTCTGGTTATCTGCATTCTTATATTATTATTACCTTTTAAGTGTTTTTAAAGATTTTTATTTTTTATTTTATTTATTTATATCTTTTTATTGAATACCAGCTTACCGAATTAGGTAACTTGAAAAAGGAATACGAAAGAGCGTTCATACGTGCTTATTGTTTTTAAAAAACTAACCTCTAACTCCTGAAAGCTAAGGATCATTCCATCTTCAGCTCGGTTTATTACTACCAAACGCAAATTATATTAGCTTCGGAAACACGTTGGACGTACCTACCTATAAAATTTAAGGGTGTCCCGCTATCTCCTTGGGATCCCATCAACAGAACTTGACTTTGGTGCCAATGGGACCACCTCAGGAGTATACTCTATCGAACACAAAAAGAATTTTGAAAATCGGACCACACTTGACGGAGTAATCGAGTAGCGTAACAAACACAATAAGTAGTACGAGTACATTACGATAAAAGTGATTTATGTTGATTGGTTATATAATATAACTCACAAGGCGGAGTTTCAGTAATAGAGCCGTGTGTGTATAGTTAATATACGCACGTATATAGTACGACCTTTTCAACACACTTGTGATGAAAAATACTTAATAAACTATTTATTAACACGAATCATTGTCAATTTGTAGACAAAACTAAATAATGGTATGAAAATATTTAGACCTAATTAGGAACCATGAAATCACCTGTTAGAATTTTTAATTTAAAGTTGAAATTTTATGTCATAAGTAATTTACCAAAAGTTATCTTATAAATTTGTACTAACATTTTCATAACTTTCATGAAAGGTACAACGCTGATTATTTTAAGCATAAAAGTATAACTGATGGAAATTCAGTAGCAAAAACAATATCTGAAAAAAGACTTGTTCCTTTTTCTTTGAATTTTTTAAGTTGTTCAGGTCGTAAATTCTCAAGTTCAGTAAAAAATTCATAACTCGAAAACTACAAAAAATCGCGGAACATACATGGGAGTGATTGGGATAGCCCAAGAGGTGCTCTATCTCTGGACTTCCGCTTGACACTATTTTTTGGGAAACCAGGTGTACATGTTATAAATTTACTATCAAAATAGTCTTTATTCAAATATGACTCAGATAGAAAGCTCTTTTGAACCGCCCACTTTTTTTCCACCTACCAGCCATTCGGGACAACTTTTAGCTGATAGAAGTATGGACGTAAAGCAAGAAACTTGTCAGCTTTATCAGAAATTTAGCAATATTATTCACATAATAATACACAACAACATTTCTTAACATTATAATGAGTAATGTCTTCAAATTCCGTACTTTTCCTAATTTTATTTTTCTAAATACACCGGGCTCTAGAAATAAATAGCTTTTGCTAATATAACAAGTTATATTAAATTACCAAAAGCTATTTCACATTATTTTCCGTCGGTGTTCATATTTTTTAGTCACATGCTCTTTTTGAATAAAATAAGTGACAAAAAAGTAAAATCTTTAAAACAGCCACCTATACTCGAAATATTTTGACAGCGCGCTTATGATTCGCACCACCTTTGTAATCGGAGATTATTATAATCACACAATATGAGCATGTGACGACGACTTTTGTTTGACAACACGTATCAAATTATAAATTGTGAAGTCTTTTATGTTAAGAATCGACAATTCCCTGTACACAAACGCCGAATTTTCGGTTTCGCTATCAAACAATCAACAGGTTCTCGTGTCTTTGTCACTACAAACGGTTGCCGAACTTTTGTTGATTCTTTCATAAGTCGCCGACAAAAAAACTGTTCCTTGCTGACACACGGTGAGAAAACACTTTTTACTAAAGCTTCCTTAACCGCTTTTTGGATTATATTTTTTTATTGTGTAGGTACTACCTACTACAATGTATATTAATAGTTAGGTAACAAGGTAACTGCGTTTCCAAAGACAATTAGATATATAAGGAAATTATACGTTTTACCTGATTTTCTGTGGTAATGATGAGATATATATTTAGCAAACTTATTTATACTTTCTGATTCACGTATAAATCTCAGCCCTGGATCTCGATTTTTTAGAGGCAGAGCAAGCTTTTATTTAACTTGCAGTGTATGTATGTACTATGTTCGGGTCAAATCTTGCAAGTTATAAGTATTTGATCTACTTGCCAGTTGGAGACGGCGGAGTACGGAGTATGGAGATCTGGCTCACTTACCCATGAACAGAAACAACTCTAGTCTCATTTTAAACGTTTCTCGTCCTTGAATAGAAAACAAGTATTGTTTTTTTAATTAAGGCTGCAGTTTCGTAGATATTCATAAAAATTGCTCCTAACCTTACTAAGCTAAGCGACCTAACTACCTATATAGTTGCAGGAGTCAAACTAGTTATGCTGAACTATCGATCATTAAAAATCAGATGTAAGTACAATAATACCTAACATCAATATATGCCTATTGATATTTAGTATTCTCAATAACTAGCTGTACCCGGCATGCATTGCAACGCCACAAAAATGCAATTATTTTGCTAGGAACCCTCACGGGCGTCTCCAGAATACTCTATCAAAGTTTCATTACAATCTGATGAATGGTTTCGGAACGCATAGATGACATACATACATACGTTGATTTTTAATTATATATTGATAAGGAATCAATTGTGTAACAGAAACCGTAAAGAACGCAACGTGACAACTTCTGTATTTGGCTGCACGACTTCAGCGCCACCTAGCGTCCGCAACTTTGTTAGCTCTGACGCTTTGATATTCAATCGCGACATTATGACAAAATATTAAAATCAAAAACAACCTTTCAATTTATATTACAAAATTACTGTGATACCTTGATTTGGATGGACAGAGGGTTTGGAATAATTTTTGATCATTCAAATTAAGTGAAGTCAGTAAAATTGTTTCAAAGTGCGTTTTATTTTAGTTATGTCAGGGGGTTGTTTACTTCATTTTTAGTTGTATTTTTCCTTTAGAACAAGAAGATGAAGCTACTTTAGGTTTCATTAAATAATAGCAAACATATTTAATTGTTTCTGTATTGCTTATAAATTAAATATCGTTTGTAGATCGAAATAAATATCGTATTATTCTAAAGTGAGTAATCACTCGCAATATAAAATTCTAAACCTCTAAAGGAAAATTGTTGGTGTCTGCTGGACATCGTTTAACCGTCTTCGTGGTCTAGTGGTTGAGACCACCGGGTATTGATCCGGAGGTCTGGGGTTCGATTCCCCATGAGGGTAAACAATTTTATACTCGGTTTGGTTGGTGATAGGGCTTCTAAGCCCGCTTAGCTAGCTACCCATCACCACCATCATCTTATCTAAGTTTGTTGCCATAATAACAATATTAATAGCATTGTTGTGTTCCGAAAATTAGAGGTAAGATAGGTAGTCTGTTCCTCAGTTGTTGAGGAGTCCAGGTGAAACTCGCTTCCACCTTCGGCCTTATCGTCACTTACCATCAGGTGAGATGAAAGCCAAGAGCTTCTCTGTCGTAAGGTGATCGTAAGTATGTAAAATGTATATGTGTGTCCGGAATGTAGATGAATTAAGAACAAAACAGAGACAAAGTTCAATAATTCTAGCTCGCATCATAAGATAAGCATCTATTACTTTGACACGTTACAAAACATTTTTAAAGGTAAACAATTAATCTCCGTCAGTTTGATTGAGTTTTGTTTATTACACGTTATATATTCATTCATTATTCGCCAATATTTATTTAATTGCAAGTGTTAAATGTGATTGCGTTTATAGATATGACAGATGATGACAGAGCTTACATTATTTCTACTTTTGGCCACCATGAGCGCTGCGATAGATGACATTACCTTACCATTATCATAGACGAAGAATAATCCTTGCCATTAAAGTACTTCGCACCCAGCGAATAGCAGAGATTTGAATTAAGAGAGCATAGCATCTACTACTAGCGCCGCCATTCGTTTTTTATTATTTTTGGTAATAAGTAGTAAGAAGAGAATAAATTATCTTGTAATGGAAGTTGAGCTCAAACTTCTGTGAGGTCAGCTTCCAATTGACGACTCTGTAACAATACAGGGAGAAAAAAATAGCCCTTGCTGGTTTTCTTGCTGATTCTTTCCAGTACAAGGTCTCCCGCCGTAGACTTGTGAACCAATGGCGTAGCTGCTTTGACTTTCAAAAGAGATTGTAACAATCCAATTTGAATAAAAGATATTGAATTTGAATTTGAATTATTAATTATGATAAATTAAAGTCGTTTCTACAAAAAATAGCACAGTCAGGAACTCAATATAGATACTTCAGATTTATATTTACGTATTTTGTACACATTAACCGTATAGAATAGTCGAAATCATAATTATTGCTTAAAGTGGCCACTTTTAGCAATAATTCTGACTATGATTACTTCTTACTTTTAATCTATGCCTGAATGACTCCCTAAAATCTAAAATATATATATTGAGTTCCTGACTGTTCTATTTTTTGTAGAAACGTCTTTGTTTTGCTTTGTTTTGACGTCAATAAGTGCCTGTAATATATAGGCCTAAGTTGAAGAAAGATTTTTCTTTTTGAATTGTTTGACATGAATGACATTGATGTAAAGTAAATTTGATAACATTGGAGGCACAGATAATATAATACTACAGTATAAAACATATTAAAAACAGTTTAGATGTAAAGTAAATTTGATATCATTGGAGGCACAGATAATATAATACTACAGTCTATAACATATTAAAAACAGTTTTATTCAAACTTACAGGCACTTATTGACGTCAAAACAAAGCAAAACATTCTAATTTAAAGGAAACATAAATTTAACCTTGTATGTGCATTATAATTACATTCATGTCAAACATAGGTATAAAAAGTGTATGACAAAAAATCTTATATTCCATGGCGGAACAACCCCTTAGGTAGGCTTATAACATGGATTTATTTATATGTCACTTTTTTACCAAATTGTAACACATTTAGCTTGGTGCAGCCGGCCGTAAGCGTATGATGTTTTAAAAGACCTATTTACGTTTACAGTTTACGCATAAGTCAAGTCATTGCAATACAAAGCCTAAAAATGTATGGGGGCACGGTAGTGTCCCCACCAAGTCGAGCGCGAAGCAAACACTGCCGTACCATCCTATATTGGAACCATTTCGCCGCATTTTCAGGCCCCTATTTGAGAACCTCTGAATAAGACCAGAACGCAGAAATTTTCGTCATCCAGTAAGCTATAATCACATACTTAAAATCCAAAATTTCAAGTCTGTAGGTCATTTAGTTCCGAAGTTAAGCGAAAGCAAAGTTTCGCATTTATGACACTCACTCACTCACTCATGATCATCAAAATAGAACTAGTACATACTTCCCATAAACTCAGAGAGCTGAAATTTGGTACAGAGTTAGGGTTTAATGGCCACAAAAGGAAAACTATAAAAACTAGGATAATCGAAGATCTGGAGTACCTGGTGACCCTGATTAAAAAACACAAGTTGAGTGCGTGAGAGAACTACTGAGCCCAATCTAGCAAAGGCTCGATGGCCCGAGCTTGCTCAGAATTGTCAGTGGCGTTAGTTGCGTCATCTCGCGGTGAAATGGTGAAATAAAATAGCTCGAAGAATGATAGGATTAAACGAACTTACCTTAAGTGAAGTTCAATCCATATTATATGAAGTATTTAATCCAAGACAACTATTGTAGTAGTACCGCCTGTTCCCGCCACACAATACGCGAATTTAAAGACACCACTAAAAATATGAAAGAAAAATACACCTGGCAACTCCACCGTCACCATAGCTCATTAGTTTTGAGTATTGTCTCAGAACAATCTGCTTTAGTTATTCTTCTGAGAGTATTGTAAATATAATTGGGTTAGTAATTCATTACTTCAAAAGGGAAGTTGTTATATGAAAAATATGTCAAAGAATCTGTCAAGTAAGCTATTCAAAACTTACTTATTGATTGTGTTATAATTATATAATTATAATTGTGTTATAAATATAAATCATTGTTAATTTGTAGACAAACTATAAAATGCTATGAAAATAATCATTTGAGCTCTAGCTTTTAAAAAATATAGTATGTACATTACTGCCGCGGCCGGCAAATGCAGCCTTAGGGTGAGGCCAAACCGACGTAATTTTCTGAGTTGTAAGAAAAAATATGCTTGTCTGGCCTCACCCTTAGAGTGTGGCATTGCCGAACTCTGTGATGCGTGCATCGGCTATTATAATACACGCGTGTTTTATGAGCTACTTTATGTATCTAAAACCAGTAAAATTAGATCCACTTTACGAGCAAGTGTGTTGAAAAAGTACCTATATTATAATAACAACGTGCAATGGGTGGCATTATCGGAATGAGCGATTTCTTCAAGGCAAACTTAAAATAGATAATGTTGGCAATGGACAACATTAAAAACACAAATACGTGTAATATATACTGTAAAATACTTCCACATTTACAATAAACGCAAACATTATTTCCGCCAAGGGACGCCCAATGCTGGACATAGGCCTCCCCAGAGATCTATAAACCGACCGGTCCAGTGCCTTCCGCATCCAGTGGTTTTCCGCGACCTTCAGCAGGTCGCCGTCGGTCTACCTTGTGGGGTGCTTACTGCTGCGTCTCCCGTACGCGCGGCTGCCACTCGAGGACCTTTCCGCCCAACGGCCATGCACTTAAGGTTTGCAATTTTTTGGGCTATGGCAGTGACTCCAATTTCTTCTACGGATCTCATTATTTCTGATACGATCGCGTAGAGAATAAATTGAGAATTGCCCTCTTCGTTGCCTTTTAAGTGACCTTGAAACTTCTTATGAATCACAATGTAAGCAGCCACGTCTCAGTTGCGCACTAATGCGTAGCAACACGTACGAACTGAAGATTTTTGTCTTGAAACACTGCGGCAAGCGCTGTTGTCGCTCGCAAATCGGTACAAACGCCTTTTATCAAATTGATGATGGTAGCCATAATCGTCATTCGGAACACAGGGCCCAAACCTTGACAGTGGCAGTTGTTATGTCAACTGTGTCATTTTTATAATTATAAGTGTAAACTTGTCATTGTCAAACAAACTCAAAATTGTGATTAATTCGTGCATAAAATAACAAAAAGCTTTTACACTAAATGTTTGAAAACTGGATTGTACCAAATGATAAAATGCAGGGTACTATTAAAGAACTTGTGGATGTATTGGGGTAATTCTATTGCTATCTTTAATAGTCAGCTTACTGTTTGTTGATAATATTTAAATTTTTTATCTTCATTTACAGATGCACTTTAGATGCTGATACTGTATTGGATTACATACAGAATGATCCAAATTATGGAAATTACAACTTCTCAACAAAACAAGTAAACGACTATGCCCAAAGATTGGCGCTTAAATCATCTAATTCAAAGGCGTTTATAAAAAAGTATGAAGATCTGAAAAATCGCAAGTAAGTAGAGCATTGGTTAAAAACTATACATAAATACCTACTGAATTAGTGATTAAATACTAAGATAATGCCCCTATTTCATTATTATTTTCGACCATCCACTATCTCAATCACTATATCTGTTCATTCTGTTCAAGTCAATAAAATATGCAAATGGTGCAAAGCACTATGGCGAAAGGAATCGCCTTACCTCTGCCACCAGCAAAGGTATACGCCGCAATCGGCTTCCAGCGAAATCCACACCTCTTCTTAACACAAGAAAAGGTGACTTCGCCCTCTTCTTGTGTTAAGAAGAGGTGTGGCTTCATGCGGACTTCCCCGCATGAAGCAGGTGGCCACACAAAGTGATCCGCCCAGTTAAACCCAGCTTTCCTACGCCCCCCCTCTATGGGGGTTCTCTCGTCAGACTACTAGCCCATGGCAGCGAATCTGCCAGGTGTCCCAGAGTGCACCACAAGAAGGTTGTCTGACATCACACTCCACTAGAGTTGCCAACTGCCACTTCTTTATTTAAGGGTTACCACAAAAAAACAGGGGTTTTTTTACGGGAGACATTAAAATGGCATTATTTTATTAAATAATCTTTAATTTTAAATGTTTATTTTTATAACAGGAAACCATTTTTAACATATCGTCATTTATTGTTTTTATTAAAGGAAATATTTATTAACATTTCTTTATGGAGTTTTGCTTACTCTGTTTTTAATTTTGCTTTAAATTGTAAAAAATGGGGCATCTGTAATTTGTTAAAGATAGATGGCAGAGTCTTGTATTGACACTGTATTGATTTTCATATCAATTACAGTTGTGCTAGATTTTTACATATACCGGGTGTAACGGAATACCGAAATAATATTTAAGGTTGTTGATTAACAAAAAAAATGTTTTATGACTATTCTTTGTATCTATAATATATAAAGCTGGCTGGATATGCCTACTTTCGATTTAATATGCTTAACAGTTAAGCGTATTAAATCGAAAGTAGCCATATAATAAATAATTTTGAGCTTCCAGGCAGGGTGCTAGGATATATATATCAATGGATATATATCATGATCATCATCATCATCATCATCATCTCAGCCGCACGACGCCCACTGCTGGGCATAGGCCTCCCCCATATCATGATATATATCACGATATATATCAATGGATTTTTTCATAAAAATCATTGATATATATAAATTTTTTTGGTTTGCAGAAAACTGTTATAATTTACCATGAATATTAGCTTAATGGGCTAGATCTCTTGGCTTGAAAACATCAAACATTTGTTTATAAAAATTGCTTTTATATTTTTAATTACTTTTATTGACAATTTTTACTGGTTTTTAAAACTAAAAATTGTTTTTTTATAATCTAGCTTTGTTTTTCCGTGGGAATTTGAGATTTTCCCGTAGGAAAAATAATTTTGTAGCCTAGATGTTAATCAGGAATAATGTAGCAATCTAATGGTGAAAGAATTTTTGAAATCGGTCTAATAGTTTTTTTTGTTCTTTGTTTTCTAATAGTTCTTTGTTTTCTAATAGTTTATTCGTTACATACTACATACAAATCTTTCCTGTTTTTATTGTATTAATAGTGTAGATATACAAAAATCTCGTGTCAAGCCATTTCGGAGGAGTTTGATAAGAAACTCCTTCAAAATGGCTTTGATAAGAAACACTTTTTATGAAATTTTTTTGTGAATATTTGGCAGGTCTGAGAATAGGCCGTAGGCTATTTTTTATAAGGGTGGCCCTTTCCAGAATTTTCTGATAATTATTATGGCTAAACGCAGTTCGCGGGCATAGATAGAAAATTGCATAAAAATTATATTGCATGGAACAAAATAGGAATAGTAATAAATAAAGTGTCTGATTATATGACAGATAAAACTGCTTGGGATTGACAAAAAATGTGATAATTGATGTTCAAAGGGTGTTAACACTTTGTGATAATGGGATAAATTTCATTCGTTCCACTCACACTGACAGGCATTTCTATATTATTCAAAAAATGTTTGTAAAATATAATATTGTAATGTTGGCATTTTAAAAGAGGAGACAAAAAAAAATACAAGACCTTCCGAGTTTCTTGCCTGTTCTTCTCGAGAAGGCTCTCCCAATTTCCGAACAGGTGTAGAGTCAATTTTTTCTTTCATTTGACTTGTATTTGCACACATCTTAATAATGGTTGGGGTGTGTGTACATACAAGGATTAAATAATTTAGTTAATTAGATTCTTGGTTGAACATTTTAATGTATTTTTTTGACGTCAATAAGCGCCTGTAAAGGCATGTAATAGTTTCTTTATGAAAACAATGTAAGAAACATATATTTGGATATATATCAAAAATCCGATTTTTTGATTTTTATTATAAAAATCGGATTTTTTCGCACCCTGCTTCCAGGTTAAATTTTCACTGTTTATAAAACTACACTATTAATATAAGAAAATACCCTGTTTGTTATTTCATTTTAGCACGGACAACTTATCTGATATTATTGCATTATTCTATAAATTGGTGTGCGAAGAAAAGAAATCAAGGATAAGTAAGCCTAAAGTAGCACCTAAACCTATTCTTGGTGAAAGTAAACACCACATAACCAAGGACGATTTACCACAGGTTTGTGGATATTGTTAAAATAAAATAAAAACTGTTTTAAATAAATATGTTGACATTAATGACTATGTTATTGAAATGATGACTATGTACGATGTTTCAGATAAAAGACAAGTTGCTAAAAGCTGTAGATGAGAGCAAAAAACTTGTGATGAAATCTTTTGAAGAGAAAGAGACTAGATTACAACCCAGCTGGTACAGTAGCCTCGATCTTCCTAACTGGCAAAAAGATCATCCAGCTATGTCCTGGGACTTTCCTAAAGAATCTGTGCCAATAGTTTCTTGCTTAGGTAATATGAAAAATGATACGGTGTGGTTTTCAATCAGGAGCTTAATTTGAAATATTTATTTATATATCAAGGGCTGCCTTTATATTATTTTTATCATGATATGATTTTTTTAACAATATTAATGTTTATTGTCACTGTAATAGCATATATTATTAGTGACGTTATTATTAAAATAACTATTTTGTCCCATTGATGTCAAATACTTGACCAATAATGTTCACTTAATCTTTTGAATCTCAATCATAGAACACTCATATAGCAATTATTCACTCATATGGCTTCTTATTGAAATGTTATCTTCTATGTAAATAAAACTGATTTGATTGTGGTCTCTGATTAATGTGTTCAAGTCACAATATGTTTTTCAGTACTTTTTGAAAATAATAAATTTAAATTAAATGAAATAATTTAAAATTACAAATTCATTATAATTAATGGTAGCTGGTGCTATTTCTCGGAAGTCCATTACTAATTGTTAATGAGGAGATATATAGAAAAACTTGTGACAAAGATGTCAGCCAATGTTGCACTCCCCTCCTATTGATGTAATTAGGGAGACTCTTATATCATCATATCATATACTCTTAATATCACAAATTAGTACCACACCAACATGAAAATACTTAGATTTGACATGTTTTGCTACTCCACATGGCATCTTCAGGATGTCGCCTTTGCTGCGTTCCAATGACTCATTGGAATAAATGTGTTTGTTACCATAAATAATGTAGTCAATTGAACTCACCACTGCATAGTTTTGGTATATTTCAGCATATCCAGGCATTCTATGTTCAGTGGCTTATAAAATTAATCTAAATATGACAATATATATATCTTTTCCTTGTTTGGCTATGTACTGAATCAATCCTGTAAATTTTGTTCCTAACTGAAATTCAACCCAGTGTACCAACACCATCTTGAAAAAATTAACAAAAATGTTTCTTACTTTTTTGTGAAATGTGACATATAACACAATAGACTTTAATTTCTATTGCCCATGAATTATGTACTACCATAAAAGTGTACAACATTAATTTAATTATTCAAAAAATGCTTTTGTAAAATGAGACTAAATTACTCATAATTTTTAGAATACCTGCCTTTTTTGTTAAACTGGTCAGAAAATATTTAATATCTATCCAAGAGTCTCTTGATGGTTATGTAGGACTCCTCGCTAATCCGGGATTACCCACTAAAAACTTCTCCGTTGTGTCATGCCAGTTGTGGGGTGCCCTGGGATCTGGGTGACCCAAAATCAGGTCATCCTCTGAATTTTTAGGATTCCTGAGACAAGCTCTCGTCAAAAAGTTCAGTGGGGCTAGCACGCAGGAGAATCGAAAATCGAATCGAAATCCGAATCGAGGAGTTTGTATGGCAATTTTATTAGCGCCACGGCGGTGAGTAGCAGAACTAATAAAATTGCCATACAAACTCCTCGATTCGGATTTCGATTCGATTTTCGATTCTCCTGCGTGCTAGCCCCACAGTTAGGCGCATAATACATTGCACCGGACACCGCTGCGGTGTACGGAGGGACGAAAACCGCATGCGGCTGCGGCGGCACGGAACCGTGCCACCGTACGGTTTGCTCCGTATCACCGTCCGGAGCTGCGGTGCACGACGACGCCCCGCATCGCCGCATTATCTATGTTGAGATCTATTAAGCGTATGCACGTCCTTTCTACGCAAAAATCCGTATGATACTGCGGCACAGTGTGGCATACCCCGCGAACCGCACCGCATCACCGTCCGGGAGTGCGGTGCCGTCGCGCGCGCCGCTCAACCGCACGGTGATGCGGTGCGAGTGTGTTATACCCTGCGGTTTTTGTATACAAATTAAGATTCTCCAGTCAAAATTAAAAACCGCAGCACCGCACACCGGAGCGGTGTCCGGTGCAATGTGTTATGCGCCTTAGGTTTCTTTGGAAAAAAATGAAAAATGTGTTGTTATTACTCATTTTTGTTTTATTTCAGCTGGTATACCTGTTGTTTCTCAAGAAAACATAATGATAGATGAATTGTTGTATCTGTTTTCTGGTGTTCCTGGCAACTATATAGTACACCACACTGTAAAAGATACTTATGATTCTCGTACATTTACTATTGCCAATGACTTGGATGAGGCTTTGAAGCAGATTGTTCAACAAATGTTGCCTTTAGCTTCCAATTACTCTATAGTCAGAAGATTTATAGAAAATTGTGACATGTGGTCAGGACAAGTACTACATTCCTTGGTCGCAGCTATTGAAATATTATTAAAGGACTACTATGTAAGTAATATAAGCTTATTAATGTTCAATATAATGAAATATGTGGTAATTTTTATTTTATACCAGGTGTAAGTGACGGTGTCCCATTTCTTTTAACAGTGAGTTCAGACCAATGCTATTATTTGTTTACCGATTTTTATTTTTACCGGAAAAGCTTTTATAGCGAAAAAAAAAGTTTTCATTTTTTTTTGTTACGCAATGTATGGGGCGCCGCCATCAGTTTTGTTCCGCTCACACCGCGCACCTGTGCGCTGACGTTCGATGACTCAAACAGAGGCGCGTTCAGAGCCTTCGCGCGAAGTACAACTTTTCGCTCTAACCCCGTTCAATGCCTTCGAGCGTGACAACCGGGTGAAACAACCGCCCGTTCAAGACCTTTGAGTGTCGGCGCGAGTTACAACCGAACAACCATCGAATTTGATGGTTGTAAAACGCTCTGACGTTTATGACTGAAATACTCTTACGTGATTGGATGATATTGGCGGCCATATTCTATAATGTCATCTACTAGAAAGAGAGAAAAATAAAAAATCATGTGAAAGAGGGAGATAAAAGATTTGGTTGCTGCAATCCGTTCAACGCCTTTGAGCGAGTTAAAAAACAACCGGACAACTACACCCAGAGGCGCTGAACGCGCCTCTGCTGATGCTGTGCACAGTATGATGGAAATGTAATACGATTTATATTGTGAAGTTTATTTTTTGGGGAATAATAAAACGATCGAATAAAAAAACAGGTAGCGACTGTTGATGAGATACTATTTTAATAACTTGAGCGGTATGAATTTGAGTAAGCGAAAAATTAACTAAACTGACGACGAATATTAATAAATAATAAAATCCAGAATGAGCTTACAAAAAGTGTGTTTAGAATAATCGATTTTGGATATTAAAATTTTAAACGTGCGACTAAATTACTATATGAGCGACTAGAAATACAGAGACGGCATCTTTTGGTATAAAAAAGGGCAGGGGGACGGGGGGGCGCAGCCCAACACAAAAGAAAATAGGGGACAAAATTGCCTACTGTAGGTTAGGTTCAGAACATGACCGTGCGTCATACCTACTATTCTATGAGATGTTCTCATACCACTGATATCATATTATTAAAATCTTCCAATTTTAACATCTTTTAATTCTTAAATAGGTTCAAGGTGCGGCACAAACATGATTAACTTATACATAACCCAACCTTTTCCCATACATTTTGAGATTAGGTTTGTGAAAGTGTTAAAAATTAATATCTCGAAAACTATGCATCGCCGAGAGGAGGGAGAGTGGTACAGGGGGTGGCTCCAATCCTCCTCTTGTTATTAATTTTCAAAAATTAATTACAATGATTTAAAAGAAATTAGAGCCAAAGTGCTCTGCTCATTATGGTATTTTTCAATGTGGTTTTTCTATTCGAAACACCTCATTTAAGATAAAATGCCGCTCAACATAAATAAATAATTTGCCAAATACTGAAAAAAATGCAGGACATAATATTTGTTTGAGTGTCACTCAAACAAATATTAGGTCGCTCAAATATTATGAAGCTTCTCATTTTGTATTTGAAGTAACTCAAATGAATGTTTATAAGTTACTGTTCTGTTCATTTATCGTCATTCGCAGCCAGTCGCTCACTTAGTAATACAATAACCCAAATTAATTATTTTTGTATCTTAAAATTTTCATTTACAGTCACTTGTTTAAATACTACCCCTATTTTTTGTGTAATTATTGTGGTTTTATTACAGAATATGATTTGTAAACTAAGTTATTAGTTATATTACACCAGAAAATTTAGAAAAAAATAATAAAATTCGTAAAATTTATGAATTTTCCGGGAAAAAATTTGAGTGATTTTCAATTAAGAATTATGGTCTGAACTCACCGTTAGATAAACGGGACACCGTCACTTACACCCGGTATGTAAGCTTAAAGAATATATGTAATTGTATATTATTTACTTCTTAAACAAATTATATAACAGTTATATTTAATTGAGAAAACCATTTCAGACTATGATAGCACAACTAGAAACAGAGCACATGACTGGCAACCTTACCTTGCAAAAGCTATGGTACTTTGTTCTACCAACTATGCATACGATGCAGGTACTAGCGGCAATTGTTACGAATATTGGAAAGGTATGTAAAGCATAACTATCTATTGCTTTCAAATTTTTCAATGTTTTGTTTCATTGTCTACTTACTTGTACATTTCAGAGTGAGCTCCGTGGTGGTGCTGTGCTTACAGTGCTTCATGACAAGACAAATACTCTTATGGGTGACGCCAGAGCCCAGGAAATGTCATTGTTCCTCACTGAACATGCTTGCCGACCATACCTGGACATATTACACCAGTGGATACATAAAGGGACCATAGTAGATCCATTTCAGGTAATATAAAATATGTTAAAGGTGGATTTGTAGCCTAAAAGATACAATTTTCACAAAATTTTATCAATCACTAGTGGGCCCGGCGGACGTTGTCCCGCCCGATTACAGCACCTACCGGGTCCAACTGTACGTTTAAACCTTCCTTGGACCTATTCAAATACACACAGAAAATTTCGTTAGAATCGGTCGAGCCGTTTCAGAGTTTTTGCGAGACTAACACACAGCGTTTCATTTTTATATACAGTGGCGGACACATAATTAAAGACACTTGTAGGACATTCAGTTTTCAAAGTTTATCTACCCTATATATTTTTATTATGATGCAATACCCCTATTGCATCATATGCAATACTATTTAAATTATTGTAATGGTTATCGTTAAATTTGTAATGAAATAAAGAGAACAAAGATATTGTATTTTAACTTTATATTAAGTGTAACTTTATTGCAAGCAGTATGAACTAATATATATAAACTTGGCCAACTAATTAAAGACATGCAAATTAAGTAACTATTAAAAAATAAATATTGTAAATATTGAAACGAACTTGATTATTATATATTTCAGATGTATTTTAAAAACATAAAACCGCGTTATTAATATTTTGTCGCATGTCCTTTAGCAGCAATGATAGCCTGACACCGCCTAGGCGTTGAAAAGATTAAATTATTGCAGGTTTCAATCAAAATCTGCTCCTATGCTTTTTTAAATGCCGTGTAAATCCCGTTACTTATACGTTTTTTTGCCACTATTTTGTTCACACGGTACCACAAGTTTTCGATCGGATTAATGTCGGGACTGTACGGTATCCAATCTTAAGCTGTTAGTGATTGGCTCCTAAGAAATTCTTTGACCACTGCTGAAGTGTGCTTGGGATCGTTATTGTGTTGAAAAGTCCATATCATTGGCATAAGCCAATATGGTTTCTCCTAAAATATTCTTATATTGAAAATTATCTATGTTACCTTCTATTTTTTTAATAGGTCGCACACTGTGACCAGACAGAAATCCCCAAACTTTGATATTACCCCTTTCATGTTTGACTGTTTTCTTTATGTACTTTGGATCCATTCCTTTTTTTGGAAGATGCCTCACGTAAACTTTTCTATCAGAGTTAACCATATTAATTTTGGTTTCGTCGGAAAAAATATACTTCTCCAGTCTCGTTCTGTCCAGTGTGCATATTTTTTGCCAAATTGTAATCTTGTTCTGATATTTTCTTTCTTCAAAAGTAGGACTTTACGAGAAATTCTTCAAAACAAGTCTGCCTCACATAATCGCCTTCTAACCGTTCTCGCAGACACTCCTCCAGACCCCTCTGCACCAAATACTTCTAAACGAATAACTTCTCATCCTTTGAAAGGCTCTTTTTAGCCAACAATGCTATTCTTGAGTCTTCTCGCGGAATTGTTTTTCTTAGTCTATGTTTCCTAGGCACATTTATCCGTAGTATTAACTTCTTTAAATGCCGGATAGCGTTCATAACCATATCTTTAGAGCATCGCAAGTGATCTACAATTTTCCTGTGTGACCAACCTTTGTCATAAAAATTGAGAATTATCTTCCTTGTAGAAGGTTGACAACTTTTGCTTATCCCATAATAATTCAAATTGAATTTCACAATCAAACATAAATCAATGTTAAAACTGAGCTTGTTCTTGCGTATCACGAAAATTTGCGGCCAAATGGAAAAAATAAACGTGCTCCTTTTATTTTTATTTTAAATTTACAACATGAAACACGCACTGTCTTTAATTAGCTGGCCAGCGGCAAATGCATCGAAAAAGTTTGTGTTAGATTTGAAAACGGAATTAAATCTAAACTATTGCTAAAGTTATTTTTTTGCTGTCCTCATTTTAAAAATACGACGTCAGTGCAGTGTAAAATGACAATTCAAATGGAATTGATACCTATCTTGGGTATTTAAATATCATTAGTTTGTTGTATATGGTCAACATCAAGGGTGTCTTTAATTATGTGACCACCACTGTATAAGAAGAAGATTTGTTTGACTTTCAGGAATTTATGATAGAAGACAATGAGTTGATAAATAAAGAAGAGCTTCCAGTAGACTATTCTGCTGATTATTGGGAGAAACGATATTGTGTTCAGCGGGATAGAGTGCCAAAATTTCTGGACAAATTTACTGATATAATTCTTAGGACCGGAAAATATCTTAATGTCATCAGTCAGTGTGGTGGGTATTTTTAAGTCAATATTGACCTTAAATTTCAGTTTGAAGGAAAGAGGCGTGCTCCTTCCTTTGATACTGCTTCATTGAGTCCACTATTAATAGTAGGTTGAAAATGTCTAATGTTCTATACACAGTTATTTTTTTATCACCCTGGAAAATTTAAGGGAGGCTTCACAACATGGTATTAGAATGTTTTAAATATGAATAAAAAAATAACTCACTTATTTTTATATTAATTTTCTAAAAAATCCAAAAAATGCTGCTCTAGTTGAGAGCAGCATTTTTTGATTTTTTTTTTCATTTTTTTATTATTTTTTATATAATAATGGATGTGTCCTGTAGGGTCCCTAAAATTTTCCATTGATAAAAAAATAACCGTGTATAAGATAACAAATTGCTTCCATTTTCGGCCTTTTTTTATACAGCTAAGTTGGCAAACAAGCAAACGGCCTACCAGATGGTATTTGGTGACAGTCACTTATAGTACATGTGGTTCTTGTGAGATTCTGCAACCCCCACAAGAATTACAGTATACGTTGCCAACTTGTACATACTTGCCAATGTATGTACAAGTTGGCAACGTATCTATGGGACCATTTAAGGTATGAGTACTAGAAACGACAGAAATCGCCAAAAACATTTCCCATACATTTTGTACGGAAAATCCTCTTGCGGTGATCTCTCTATGAATCCTATTTTTTACTTTTAAGGGAAACTGTAATTTAAATAAATACTAAATTAAATCATTTAAACATGTATAAACGCAAAAATATCTAATCTATCTATGAAATAAATTACTCAAAATGTCCGCCGTCTTCACGAATACATAAGTTTCCTCGCTTTTGTACTGAGGACGTAGCAGCTAATAATTTTCTTGGATGGATGTTATTTAAAGTCCTCGTCAATGCATATTTCAGTTCCTGAACACTGTCGTATTTCTTTTTGTAAAAAAATCTAGTGGCGTTAGATCGGGGCTGCGAGGTGGCTACTTTATTGAACCATGTGTCCCTATCCACTGTGTCCTGAATTGTCTGTTCAATTTGGATTGGCGTACGGCGGCTGTTATGTGGTGGTGCGCCATCTTGTTGAAAATAAACATTTCGCAAATTCGAGAGCGTCCATCCATCAAACTGGTTTTGGAGATTCTCTAAAATGACGTCGTTATACACGGCAGAATTCAGAGTTCCTTCCCTTAAAAGTAAGAAATAGGATTCATAGAGAGGTCACCGTAAGAAATAGGAACCGAGGATTTTCCGTACAAAATGTATGGGAAATGTTTTTGGCGATTTCTGTCGTTTCTAGTACTCATACCTTAAATGGTCCCATAGAGTCTTTTGATCCCTACATGAAATAGGATCGATAGGCATAAAAATTTTTTTTTGCTATCTCAGCATTTTTTTTGTTGACTGTAACTTTTTCCAAAATCTGTGAATGCAGATCAGAATATCTTAACAAGTTATGGATGGTCGCCTAACAATGTTTTCTTGTAACTATAACGGTTAATGTACCTGCCCTTTAAATCCCATCTCAAAAATCCATCCTGTATATACAGGTATCCCAAAAAATAGTGTCAAGCGAAAGTCCAGAGTTAGAGCACCTCTTGGAGTACCCGAATCACCCCCATGTATGTTCCGCGATTATTCATAGTTTTAGAGTAATAATTTTTTTTCTGACTTTTTGAAAATTTCGATCTAAAGAACTTAAAAATTTTTAATAAAAAAAAGTTGAACATATTTTAATGTTTTTCTTTATGCCACTGAATTATCTTTAGTGCTTCTTTTATGTCTAAAATAATCAGCTTCGTAACTTTAGTGGAAATTTAGAAAACAGTAGTGTAAAGTCAAAATTTGAATGTTAGTGAATAATTGCTTAAAAATTCATCTTTAAATTAAAAATCTAAACGAATTCATGGTTTCTAAGTATGTGTAAAAACTTCTCTAGACTCTGCTTTCATAATAATTAAAAAAAAGTACTTAATAGGGCTACTTTGACTTAAATCGGCCATCAAAGACAGCAAGGTGAAAATTTCATAAAACTTGACTTCTGAATAATTTTTTTTTAAATTCCAATTATTTATTAATAAACCAAAAATGATTGTAGAAAAGCTAAAAATTTATTATTTGAAGGTCAAAAATAACTGTTCCTGCTGCCATCTTTAATAACCTTTGAAGGTTTATTATAACTTAATAAATGAAACAAAACATTATTTTCAAAGTATTTATTATTCGATCGCTTAATGAAAGTTTTCAAAATGACGACCTTCGTGCTCAATACATATTCTACATCGTCTAAAAAAGTTTTCTTTTAAATTTATAAATGCAATTCTGTTGTTTTTTATTGTTTCTTCCGCTTGTCTTAATTTTGTTCTTAACACTGTGACGTTTGTAATGTCCTTGGCGTATACTAATTCCTTGTAGTATCCCCAGACGAAAAAATCTATGGGGTTCAAGTCGGAGGACCGTGGCGGCCACGCAATGGGCCCTCCACGACCGATCCATCTGCCTGGAAATGTTTCAGACAAATGTTGTCTAACATTTCTAGCAAAATGGCATGGAGCGCCGTCGTTTTGAAAAATCATATTTCTCCGCGTTAATAGGTCTACATCTTCTAATAAGACGCCGAGATCACGTCGTAGAAATTGCAAGTAGGCCTCGCTGTTCAGTCGGTCCGGTAGCACAGAATAGATAATAGTACTAAAGTACAGAAGGATCACTCTCGAAGAAAAGCTAAGTTTAGGTATGAAAATGTACCTACTCTTGCGACCTTCAACTGACTTCACGGGAAATTGAAATTTATTGCAGGACACGAGCGTTCTAATTCCGTTACGAGTCGCTGACCCGATACCGAGTTGGCGACAAGAGCGCAGGGTTCCCACTCACCGATATATTTACGAAAATATTAATTAATAAATAAAGATAAAAGTGTGTATTAATTAATTCAACAAAATATATTTCTTGTCTATCTACTAAGTTCTTAGTTTCAGATTTTTGTATTGTCAAAAGAATAACATGTTTGTCAGTTCAGAAAATTGTTTTTGATGAACCAATTAAAGAATTTTATCGCAGGTAGAAAATTAGAGGAGCAAAGAGAACCACCAGTCGCCGTAGTTGCCGTTGAACGAGCTTCGACGCGGCACCATAATTGTAGACCAAGAGCTTATTTATTTAAATTTAAATAAATAAGCTCTTAGTTTATTTAAATTTAAATTATGAAATTTGAGGGTTGAAAATATGTAATCGAATCCTTACAAACAATCTTATTAAATAGTCCACAGGAAAACACGAACATGGCAATGTAGGTAATTGGATTTCTTGTAGTAACTGAAACAATTCACTTCCAAGATTTCCTTGTAAATGGTGCTCAAAATTATGTGTAAATACTGTCTGTAATTTCTGAATATACTCATTCATTTCTTGAGAGGGCATCTTTAAACTTCCATAGAATGATTTTCTTTCTTCTTTTGTTATAAGCTTTATAGTGAGTAATAAAATAAAACAAGTATGGTCCATATGTATATCATCTACCTACTTGACTGCGTAATCATAATAAGCATAATTTATCAAGTACAAAAACTATTGTAATTTTTTTTAGGTAGGTATTTTTACTATTATACTTATTTCGCATTCATTCATTTAAACGCCCTAAAACACTTACCTATTTTTAACAATTTTATCCTTATCATGTGGGTAGGTACCTACTAAAATAACAAAGTAGTTAGGATGTGATGTGAAAAATAGTCAAATAGCTTTCCTTTCAATATCTTTTGGTATATTAAAAAATAATAATTTTGCATCCTTTTTCTTCCGTTTAGTTATACACCCATAAACACAACAGTACCTATCATACAGATGACGTGATTATTTCGAATTAATTGTTCGTTACAAAAATCACCGAGAAAATCTTAACTATTACCACCTATTACGTGCGACGCGGCTAGCCGAGTGGCAACCCTCTGCCATATAGCGGCTGGCCGGGGCGCCCGGCCAAATGTACCTAAACTGCGGAGTGAGACCCCCTGCCGGTAGTTCGAACGGACCAATCAGCTGTCCGTTTAGGATGCCTGACCACAAATTGATACTAAATTGTTCTTGGAAATTAGATTCCCTTGTGAGGTGTGGATTTTCAATACTCCACGAATGGTAGTTATGCGCATTAAACCACATCGCTTAAAATGTGATTCATCAGTCCATAGAATATTTTTAAAGAAATTTTCGTTTTCAGCTTGTCTCCGTAACATTTCCTGACAAAATGCCACCCTTCTCGGGTAGTCTGCGGGCTTGAGCTGCTGAACTTTGTGGATGTGATATGGGTGAAAACGCTCTTGATGAAGTATTCGATGTGCTTGTGATTTCGGAATTCCGATTCGACGTTCTATTGTTCTTACACTAACTGATGGATCTCTCACCACTTCTTCGACTACTGATTGGACAGTATCTGGGTCACTCATTTCAGATGGGCGCCCCGATCTTCTACCTGGTAGGCGTCCTTCCATGTAAGAGTTATGTACTCTTAAAATCATGCGATGATCAGGCCAAGTTTCATGCTGAGGTCCACCTCCATTTTGTACTTGCTGCCGGAACAACCTGGCTGCTTCAGAAGCATTTCCTCTTGCATATCCATAAAAGTAATGCATAAGAGCATATTCTTGCGATGAAAAAGACATCACAAAATGAAGAGCTTGAAAAGTCCGTTAAGAATGCCAAATTTGTCAAAATCCCGTATTCACACAAAACCAAATCGTAATCGCACTCAAGGTCCGTAAAGAAAGCAAAGTTCGTCAAATAATCACAAATGAGCGTATCGTACGTAAGGCGCAAACAAAAGCAGGCAAACGACTGGCGCCAGAACACAATAGGCGCTCGGACTACACCCCCCGCCTCATCCCCTTGTCACAAAGAATAGCATTCCTCAGTTACAGTTATCCATTTCGCCAATGAGAGTGAGAGAGATAGCAATAATGCGGTCTCTTTCATATCCTCTCACTCGGGCAATTTTTTAGCAGGTAAGTACTGCGTTACATCCAACACTACAACCGATGTGATCCGCGAGAAAAATATTTAAATATGGGTTTCATGTAGTTAATTTTTGCTAAATTGTAATTAATCTGAACCTTAGAAATTATAAAAAGACCAGATATTTTTTTTTATCATCTGATAGGAATTTGGTAAATTTTATGAAATTTTCACCTCGCTGTCTTTGATGGCCGATTTAAGCCAAAGTAGCCCTATTAAGTACTTCTTTTTTTAAATGATTATGAAAGCAGAGAGTCTAGAGAAGTTTTTACACATACTTAGAAACCATGAATTCGCCTGTTTAGATTTTTAATTTAAAGATGAATTTTTAAGTAATTATTCACTAACATTCAAATTTTGACTTTACACTACTGTTTTCTAAATTTCCACTAAAGTTACGAAGCTGATTATTTTAGACATAAAAGAAGCACTAAAGATGATTCAGTGGCAAAAAGAAAAACATTAAAATATGTTCTACTTTTTTTTATTTAAAATTTTTAAGTTCTTTGGATCAAAATTTTCAAAAAGTCAGAAAAAAAATTATTACTCGAAAACTACGAATAATCGCGGAACATACATGGGGGTGATTCGGGTACTCCAAGAGATGCTCTAACTCTGGACTTACGCTTGACACTATTTTTTGGGACACCCTGTATATACACGGTGTTTTAAAATAACCAATAAATAATCAATTCCTTATCGAAAACTAATTATTAAAATGTGCTTACACGTAGTGTTATTCAACTCGAAATTTTCATGTAAATCGTAGTATCATCATCATGTCTATGATTTACATGAAAATTTTGGGTTGAATGACATTATGTGTACCTCAGACATTTTAAAAATGAGTTTTCGATAAAGAATTGATTATTTATTGGTTATTTTGAAACACCGTGTATAATTATCTATGCCAATATACTCGTAAGTATTTAAACATCTATATAATCATTTTGAAATATGTTTTTATTTCTTGCTATGTTTTTCGGTACATCTTCCACATTGTTTCTCTGCATCACCCGAAAGTTGACTGGCAGAAAATGCCTCAGGCAATTAGTCCACCTCTGTACAACAGTATTTGTACTTAAATAATTATATAAATAAATAGTTACACAATCAAGGGGCTGGTCGCTTCAAATGTATCAGAATAAAAGTGTTGGGTTTTTGAGCATGCTTTAAATCTACACTATTATTATAAAGAGAAAAGATTTGTATGTATGTATGTAACGAATATACTCAAACACTACTGGACCGATTTCAAAAATTCTTTCATCATACCTGCTACATCATCCCTGATTAAGATAGGCTACAAAATTATTATTTTTTTATGGGAAAATATAAAAAAATCCCACGGAAAAACAAAAACAACGCGGGCGAAGCTGCGTAAAGTTAAGCTATTCGAACATTAAAATTTATGAAATCTCTATGTGTTTTTCAGGTAAACCAATAACAAAAACAAACACGGAGGAAATCAAGTATTCATTACGAGAGCAAAACTATGGTGCCACTATTCAGAAAGCTTACGCATTCGCCAGTAAGTCGCTGTTGGAACTATTACTCAAAGAGTATGATCTCATGGGAAGACTGAAGTCTGTCAAGAATTATTTCCTGATGAGTCAAGGAGACTTTATCGTGCAATTCATGGATGCAACAGAGCAGGAGCTTTCGAAAAAGATTGATGATATTATACCATCTAAATTAGAGTCGCTCCTAGGACTCTGCTTGAGGTAAGACAAAGTGAAGCATATTTCTGAATACTATTTACCTAATGCTATCACAAATTAAAAAGCTTAAAATGTGTATGTACTGTTATGCTATATACAGTTTAGTGTCTATTATTGTACTCCAGACAGTAAAATTTATAAGAAAAGTAATTTTACTATCGGAAAAACAACATTTAAAGCGCAATGGAATACTTTTTTGTTTCAGAAATTAATCTCAATCTCATGTAAACCCTGCCTCCAAGTTAATTAATAATTGATTATTTCCTTCCTTAACATTAATTAATTATTGATTATTTCATCAACACACATGTGCATACTTTTCTGTTAATGTAAATAATGCAATCTGTTATACAGTAACATTTACTGTCTATACTAATATTATAAAACTAAAGATTGTTTGTTTGGTTCCACGCGTTATTCTCTGGAATTATTTTTGTGTTGGATAGTATATTTATCGAGGAAGGCTATAGTCTATACACGGTGTTTCATAATAACCAATAAATAATCAATGCGTTAACTAAAACTAATTATTAAAATGTGTTTACACGTAATGTCATTCAACCCAAATTTTCATGTATATCATAGTATCATCAGCATGTCTATGATTTACATGAAAATTTTGGGTTGAATGACATTACGGGTAAACACAGTTTAATAATTAGTTTTATCTACACTCATGTTCTAATTCTAATATTAAGAACTCAACACTAATATTTTAAAGGCATAACTTAAAGCCCTTGGCCTTTTACAAATTACATTATAATACAGGTTCGTCATACAAAACCAGTACTTTAATGTAACTCGAACTCCAATAAAATACAGTTTGATTGACGAAGCCCGTCCAAGGAGGTTTTGTCACAATTTTCTTTTGTGCCAGTACATTCTCTATGGCGGCGCGTGCAACAGCGCATGCACGGTAGAATGTTTGTGTTGGCGCCATTTCTCTGAATTTTTCATTCATTATTTTGCTGTTATTGGTTAAAATAATAAATAATATAAATGTATGTAGTTTTAGATTTCTGTATTAGTTTCACAATTGCACTGTTCAAAATGCAAATAATTATTAGAATAAATGAGTTTGATTTTGTTTTATTTTTGTGTCTTTTATTTAATTTAGGTAACCACTGATTGCATGAGTGTAGATAAAGTAGTGTATGACATTGCACATAATTAGCTCTTAAAACACTCGTGTGGTACTATTAAAATTCTCGGCAAGCCTCGAATTTTAAACACACACTAGTGTTTTAAGACCCCCTATTATGTGACTATTTCATAAACTACTATTAGATAACGCATTGATTATTTATTGGTTAATATGAAACACCGTGTATAACATCATGACGTTGCTATTTTCTGACATCCACGCGAAATAAGTCTAGGCCACAGCTAGTATTATACACGGTTATTTTTTTATCACCCTGGAAAATTTAAGGGACGCTTCACGACATGGTATTAGAATGATTTAAATATAAATAAAAAAAATAACCCCCCTCCTTAATTTTATATTAATTTTTTAAAAAATACAAAAAATGCTGCACTAGTTGAGAGCAGCATTTATAGAGATTTTTTTTATTTTTTTTATATTTTTTTTTATTTTTTTATTTCATTTTTTCTATTTTTTATATAATATTGGATGTGTCCTGAAGCGTCCCTAAAATTTTCCAGGGTGATAAAAAAATAACCGTGTATATAGCTGGTCGGAAGAATAACATGACAATGGTGTCAATTTTCAGGTTGTCTGCAGCTAGTCATGATCCTTATAACGAAGATATGAGGGTCGAACTCTTGCCATATGATCTGCAGTTCCAGATGTTCAAGATATTGTCTATAGAAACGGAGGAAGAAAAAGGTAATTTTTCCGCCACATTACAAAACCCTTTCAACGTTTTCAGTATTTGTAGGGGTTGTGTAAGGCTTGACGGCTCTTAACCAACCCTTACAAGGACCATAGTGTACGTACCAAATTGTGACATAGTATCCCGAAATTTCACTGCCTGTCTTTCTTTTCTATTCGAAATACAACAATAGGAGTTGGTTTGCGATGGAAATAGGTAATATAGAGGTACCCGTACAAGTGATTCAGTGCAAGTCTTCCTCCAGAAAAGAGAATAGTGATATTGTTTCTTTTTATTATTTTTTTTCCATTTTCACCACTCAGTCTCCTAGCACGTCATCGGGAGATAAGTACCCTTATAGGCAGCACATATTGTCGTACATTCTTTATTTTGTACAGACTGCGGTAAACTACTAGTCCGCTCTGAAGCAAAGGTCTGATGCAAAGGTACAGTCACGCACATAAAACATATTATCTTTATCTTTATCGTGCTAAAATTAATTAAGTGATGTGACATTCATCCGTCACTTATAATTTATGTAGACAGACAATATAGTTTAATTAAATTATACCTCTATTTCAATAGTGCGGCGCGAATCGTGCTCTGTTAAGAGCGGACTACAAGTTTGGAGCAACCTGTACTATTTGTCCAGAAAAATACACACCTATTTATAATTGTCCTTGTTTCAGAGTACAAGCAAAATAAGGATTGTCCGCCGCTCACGGGTATCGAAACGTTTTCATTCGGGATGGAGGTTAAGTGGCCTGTGTCCCTGATTCTCAACCACAAGGCTATCGCATGCTACCAAATGATATTCAGACATCTGTTTTATTGCAAGCACGTTGAGCGGTTGCTTTGCAGGTTTGTGACTGCAACATTTCTAACATATAGAGCTTTCAGGATAATAGGATTTCAATACAAATACATATTTCACTATATTATATGATAGTTTTAGATCGTTATGATGGCATAGTTTTTAGTGTTACACTGTTGTATTAGCCTTAAGCTCTGTAAGAATAGTGTAATGGAAGCGAAATAAATAAATATATCTTTAAATCTTACTTATATCGAGTACATAGATAAAATGCGCCGTAACTATTAATAAGCCACCAGCTCCTTAGAGCATTTACACGGGAGATGGTAAGGCTGGGCGAACCCTTCTGCCAATTTACGTTGACCATATCCCATATAATACACGTTATATAAAACTAATTGACGCGCGGCCGCTGCCATTAGGTGTCGTATCGTATCGCAAGTAAGAGCTCGTAAAAAATGTAACCATTTTTGTATTGTGCAGTTTCCTCTTGCAAAAGGCTATCCATTAGGTAACTTAAATCTTCAAGACTATGGCGTTTCCTATCACATGTAACTTTAAAATACACTCGCGAGCAAAAGTTTGGAATCAGTTACTTGAAATTGGTTGCGCGTTATCTTGAGTAGTTAATACTTTTTTAATAATCGTAAAAATGACATCATTTTAAAGGTTCAACTCTTTACTTTTAAACTGATACCGAATTCATTAAAAACAAGCCAGTATTTAGCCAGCCAGAAGGTGTATCGAAAAAGACGTGTTTCAATTGTTTGATACGTCACGAGTTGCGACCTATTGACCCCCTATAAAAGCACCTGTTATCGGATTTTCTTTATCAGTCGACTTTCACACGTTAACCGGTACACATCTCCGCCACTTTTGACCCTTTACCTTGTACGACAATGGAGACAACACCTACAGAAGCAGCACAAATTGTAGCCCTATTGCAAGAAGGGCTCAGCTAGCGGGTTGTCGCTCGTCGGCTCCACATAAGCCAATCCTGTGTTTCGAAAGTTTATAAGCGCTTTCGGGAGACTGATGGCTTTATCCCGAGACCAAGATCTGGACGGCGCCGGTGCACATCGGAGAGGGATGATGAGTGGACAGTTCGTCGACGACTCAAGCAAGCGAATCTGACTCCAAAAAGGCCTGCCACAGGCCGGAAACTCACGGCAGCTCACCGACAAGCACGCCTTCAGTTTGCTCGCACCCATCTTGATTGGGAGGTTGAACAATGGAGGCCGACGAACGAAGTCCTGTTCTCCGACGAAAGCAGGATGTGTTTGCACGGTAGCGACAGAAGAAGACGGGTCTACAGGCGGCCTGGGGAGCGATTTGCACAGTGCTGTGTCGCTGAAACAGTGGATTATGGGGGCTTATAATGTGGGCCGGCCACTTATAAAATTCTAATATATAACACGGGCGATTTTTTTTAAATCGTCGCCCCACACTAGTATTTTCTCCTGTGTCGTGGGTGCAGTTACAAACATAGAATATCACATGCACGTACGCCCAGACCGGAACAAATTTCTGTAGGCCATACAAAACATTTGTCCCGTACGGGAATCGAACCCGCGACCCGTTGCGCAGTAGGTGATCACTCGACCTCTGCGCTAAACGTGTCGTCAATCGCATAGTCGATTGCATAGATACACGTTAATTTGTCGATGTGTGTGTGTTTCTTTGTAGTGAGGTAATATTTTCATAGTGTGCGTATCTGTAATTGAATGCTAGATTTTCGTAGTGTGCCATGCGTGTTTACCTCGCCTCCCGCAAAATGTGGCAGAAAAAGTATACTGCGATTTGTTGCGTACCATATCCATAGGCTAAATTCCGCTAAATGATCTAAGACCAGCACGCGTAGCACAAGGAACGCGAGAGTATTTTCTCGGCCTGTTTGTCTACACCGAAATGTCACTTTTGACAGTTGCGAATGAGATATCTAATGGATAGCTATTATGTGGTGTCGAGAAAGTGACAGTTAATGATAGACATATTTATCTCGGGGTCCTTGTGCTACGAGTGTTGGTTGCTACGTTGTTGGCAATCAAGAGTACAATATACTCAGAAACCACAAGGGTTTAATTGTTCCTAAACATCAATCATGGTGTAATTTCATTAACCCCACAATAAAATTAAAATTTTCCTAAAAATGGAATTTAAAGTTCTAGACCTTTTTACTGGTTTTCATAACTAGTAGCAAAAAGAAAGAGCTGCATTGTTCATCATTATCATCTTTATGTTTTTTTTTTATGGATGGCCCGGCAGATGACCTCCTCCCGCCTGATGTTAAGCGGTGAAAGAGGCCCAAATGAGTTGACAGACAAGAGTAGGGACGACAACCACTCTCCTACCTGCCCGCCCCTTGCCGGCTCAAAAGATGCTTTTTCACGCCTCTTTTGAAGGAACCCATGTTGTAGGATGGAGGAAACACGTGCGCAGGTAGAGAATTCCAAGTGTGGGATAAACAACAGAAGAAGGAATCTTGGAATTTCTTGGTACGGTGTGAAAAGGAGGACACAGTGTACGGATGACTCCGAAGGCCCTTACGCGTGTTTCTGTTAAGGAATGGAGAGGGAGGGATAAGGTTAAAGAGCTCTTCAGAGCATTCCCCATGGAACATTCGGTAAAAGGTGCTAAGAGAGGCGATGTCACGACGAAGTTGTAGAGGCTCGAGGGTGTTAGTTGCCTCTACATCGCCAATTATGCGAATAGCGCGACGCTGCAATCTGTCCAGAGCATCGAGGAGGTTCTGAGCGGAGCCGTCCCAAAGGTGCGAGCAATATTCCACGCAAGACCTAACCTGAGTTTTATACAACAAGCATTGTTGGTCCGGCGAAAAATACCTACGCACCTTGTTCAGGACACCGAGTTTCCGTGAGGCAGTAGTTATGACGGATTCGATGTAGTCTCTGGGGTTCAGATCGCAGCGAATGATCATTCCGAGCAAGGTAATGTTGCTCTGTGTGTGAAGGGTTGTACCCTGGAGAGAAGGGAGGGGGAGGAAAGGTGACCTTTTCGCCGAGAACGCGCACACCTGTGTTTTCTTAGCATTGAACTCAACAAGATTGTTGGAGCCCCATTCGGAGACGAGGTCCAGCGTCCTGTTGAGCTCAATGATAAGATTCTGCCTTTCCCTACCAATATCACCGCGAGCAGCCCCTGAGCTTCCGTGATATCCCCCATGCACTGTACTGTCGTCTGCATAGCAATGTATAGCTCCCAAGGAAAGCATATCATTGATATGCAGAAGAAACAATGTGGGGGATAGAACGGAGCCTTGCGGAACTCCAGCGTTCACTGCCACGAACCGCGAAGCGCAGCCGTCAACGATAACGCGAATTCTACGCTCGTGGAGGAAGCTGGCAATCCACGTACAGAACTGCGCGGGTAATCCGTATGCCGGAAGCTTGGAAAGAAGAGATTATTGAAATAAATAAAAAAAAAAAAAAAAAAAGAGCCTTGTGTCAGACTCTATCAAAAGCTTTGGCGATGTCGAGACTAATAGCCACCGATTCGCCGCGCTTATCGATAGATTCACCCCATTTGTACAAAAGGAACTCTAGAAGGTCACCTGTTGACCGTTTAGGACGAAACCCATACTGTCGGTCCCAACGAGTGACCTTCCAGGTAACGGATCATCTGGGTATTAACCCGTCGGGACCCAGGCGTACTCATCCATGATCCAGGATCCTCTCCATGATTTTACACAAAATGGAAGTGACCGCTATAGGACGATAGTTAGCCGGATCAGAACGATCTCCCTTTTTGGGAACCGGCTGGACATTGGCCTCTTTCCAAGATTTCGGCACACAACCAGCAGAGAACGACAGACGGTATAGACGCGTAAGGACCGGAGTCAACTCCGCTGCACACTTCTTAAGAACAATCGCAGGAATGCCGTCTGGTCCACTTGCTTTTCGAGTATCGATCGACTGGAGCTCCGCCCGCACATCACGCTGTCTGATACGGATATCGGGCATGGTGCTGCCACAATGGGACAGTTTCGGAGGTTGTGTACCACAGTCATCGACACGGGAATGAGCCGCGAAGAGTTTTGCCAGGAGGTCGGCTTTCTCCTGCGGCTGATGAGCAAGTGAGCCATCGACATGTCTCAGCGGTGGCAGCGAGGGTTGGCAGAAGTTTGATTGCACAGCTTTGGTCTGGCGCCAAAAAGAACGGCTACCCGTAGGGTGCGATAGCAGTTCCTGGCCCACTTGTGCAATGCGCTGAGCATCCGCTCTAATGTAAGCCCTCTTACACAGCTTGGTGGCATTATTGTAGGCTGTTTTCAGTAGGCTCGGCCTCTGATCCAAGCGCGGTAAGCCAGCTGTTTGTTTTCAACAGCAGAGGCGCACTCGCGATTGAACCAGAGGTTCTTTCATTTAAATCTCAAAATTTCTTTTAACTAATTGCATAAAACGTCTTTTTAATAAAGTATTCAAAAACACAGATATTGATGTGTTTAGTAAACCAGCAGGCCTATTACCGATCTCATGGTTTGAATGATATCATTATAAAATCATAGTACAAAACGAAAAATAAGATTTTCGGTCAGATTTTTGATCATTCCTTCATAATATATCATGATGACATCATTGAAATTATGCCAAAGTGATTATATCATTAAAGATCGGTAATACCAAATGAAGTATTCATGACTGAGAGATGTAAAAAAAAACAAAAATCGGACCGCGGTGATTGTCGAAGGCATTCATACTAACTTTAACAACAATGATTGCACATATAAATATTCCTTTTTTTCCCAGACTCTATCACGTTTATGAGCGTCGGTGGCGCTGTGGACTCGGCACTTGCCTTCCAATCGGGAGGTCCGGGTTCGACACCGCCATGTACCAATTTGTTTTTCGTTTTCGAATTTCATATGTACATTTGTCTGACGCTCCTACGGTGAAGGAAAACATCGTGAGGAAACCTGCATACATCTGCGAAGAAATTCAATGGTGTATGTGAAGTCGACCAATCCGCACTGGGCCAGCGTGGTTGACTAAGGCCTAATCATCCTAACATAGGGTAGGCTCGAGCCCCTCGGTGGGGACGTATATGAGCTGTGATGATGATGATCACGTTTATGTGTTTTTTGGATAAATCATAAGAAATTTTTTAAGCACATTTGTAATGAAGAAATTTGTGGACGCTGTCGCTAAATGATTCTTTCGGATATTAATCTGCCATTGTTATTATTCTGCGGTTATTATTCTGACATTGTTCTTTGGGAAAATTGGCAAAACAAGACGAAAAAATCAGTAAAAAAAAATTGGTAGACTTTGTCTAAGACAACCATGGCTTAAATGGTTCTAAATTGTCTACACTTTCATCGCCTTAAGAGGCCTATTACAAAAAAAAGCGCAGATTAAGGTTTTTAAAATTGTATACCTTACCTTAGTCGCAATAATTATCATCATCATCACAGCTCATATACGTACCCACCGAGGGGCACGAGCCTACCCTAACTAGTTAGGGCGATTAGACCTTAGTCAAACCACGCTGGCCCAGTGCGGATTGGTTGACTTCACATACACTTTTGAATTACTTCGCAGATGTATGCAGGTTTCCTTACGATATTTTCCTTCACCGTATGAGCGTCAGATAAATGTACATATGAAATTCGTGAAACGAAAAACACATTGGTACATGGCAGGATCGATCGCGGGCCTCCCGATTCTACTCGGGGCACAGTCCAGTGCCGAGGCCACAGCGCCACCGACGCTCTCCTATGTTTAGGCAAAAACTCACGCGGACCTGATTTGGGAGCTCTAATTTACATATTTTGTTAAATATCAACTATCAAAATATTTATTTTATGTGACACAATATCCTTCACTTCAATAATAATAAAATATATTTTCGGTAATATGGCTCCTAAGTAAAGAAATAAATTCTTAATCTAATCAAATTTTCTAACGAAAAGGCGCGAAACAAGTCAGATTATGTACGAAATTCTTCATCGTTTAAACGCAATTTTTATGCCAAAATGTTATTTAATGTTTGCTCAAACTGTTGTATTATTTGTATGTATATATATCGATACTATATTTTTTTATTAACAAAATAAAACTACTATAAATTTTGCCGCGCCGGCGATGCCAGTTTGTTTTGTATGGCGCGACGCGATTTTGTGATAGGCCTCTTAAAGCTTTGCACTCATGTTCCAATCACCCTGTATAGTCTCGCAAGCTATTATAATAGGTCCTTTTTACCCAAGTTAGTTAGTTAGTTAGTTTGGCTGGGCTCTTACGCACTTAGCCTCATGATTGGGCCATTGTGCGTCCTAATCTACGTTTGCTTCCACCCTACTCCATCCATCCCAGGTCTCCCCAGAACGCCAGCAGCCTCTGTGGGCTGCTGCATGCTTCCGGCATAGATGCCGGGGAGTGGAGAAGTTTTGCCCGTTGATCGGCCACGCTTGTGCATTCCAAAAGGACGTGCTGTGGCGTTTCTTCTGCCTCCATGCACCCTCTGCATAGAGGGCTGTCTGTCACCCCTATTGTGAATAGGTGTTTGTTTAGTAAACAGTGTCCGGTTATAGTAGCTATAACTTTTCGGATTTTGTCTCTCTTTAGTCTGATGAGGGATCGGGCAAGCTTCTTTGATGGTACCGGGATTGCATCTTTTGTCTGTTTGCATCCCTCATTGGTTCTCCACTCTGTTAGATGATGTTCCTCGGTTTTTTCACGCAGCCAGGTTTTTATCTGGGCCTGTGGAATGGGTAGTAGGGGCTCTGGTCCGTACATTTTCGTGTTTGAACCCCTCTTAGCCAGTTCATCTGCTGCGTCGTTACCAAGTGAGTTACTGTGTCCTTTAATCCATTGCAGAGTTACCCGGTTTGTATCTGATATGGCTTGGAGCATGTTATGACATTCCAGTATAAGGACAGAGTTAATAGTATTGTTTTGGAGGGCCTGCAGGACAGACGCGCTGTCTGTGATAATCTTTATGTTAAGATTAGTAACACCTCTAGCTGCAATCGCCTGTGCCGCCCTGGTGATGCCAATGCACTCTGCTTGGAAGATGGTGTTCCGTCTGTCTAGGGTTATTGATAATTTGATATTAAGGTCGTTTGAGAAGACGCCTGCCCCAGTTCCATCAGTGGTCTTGGAGCCGTCTGTGTATATCCTAACTTCTTTGATGTCAGAGCAATCTTTCGATTCTGCTGTAAGTTGGATATCGTATCTTCTGTCGAAGACATGGTGGCATGGTATTCTATCGATTGGTGCATCGAGAAAAGGTATTTCTTTTGTAATCCAATCTAGGATTATCGTGTGTGTTTTTCCTATGTTGTTTTTCCATAGTCCCTGCGATCTTAGTCTTAGGGCTGCTGCTTTCGCCTCCTCTTGTATGACTAGATCTAGAGGTCTCAGTTGTAAGAGGTACTCTAGGGAAGCTGATGGAGTGGTTCTCATACATCCACTGGTCGATGTAGTTGCTAAGCGTTGTAGACTTTGGAGCTTAGCTTTTGCTGTGATCAGTTGGGTTCTGGGCCACCAAACCACTGATCCATAGGTTATAGAGGGTCTGATAACTGCAGTGTATAACCATAGTGTGATTTTTGGATTGAGACCCCATTTCTTACCAACGAGTCTCCTACATTGGTTAAACGCCAAGCATGCCTTCTTTGTTTTTGTTTCTATGTGACTCGCCCAGTTTAATTTGTTGTCAAAGATTATGCCCAGATATTTGACTTGTGATGATAGGGAGAGTTTGGTGTTAAAGAATTTTGGTAGTTGTAGTTCTGGTAACTTTCTTTTGTTGGTGAAAAGTATAAGTTCTGTTTTATTTGGATTTACTGACAGTTGATGTTCGTCACACCAATGTTCTACTAATACTAGGGCTTCACGCATTTCTTTGCATAATATGTTTTCTGCGGTCCCATTTATCAGTATTGCCAGGTCGTCTGCATAACCAATAGTAGTATAGCCTCTGTCGTTTAGTTTCCTTAGGAGGCTGTCTACTACTATGTTCCACAGAAGTGGGGACAGGACCCCCCCCTGGGGACATCCTTTAACCACTTTTGCTCTGATGGTGTTGTTCCCCACTATCTGAACCGCCCTTTTGCTTACCAGCTCCGTGATCCATTTTGTTATTGCTGGTTCTATATCGTACTTTTGAAGGGCGTGGTTAATGCTGTTGTGCATTGTTTTGTCGAAAGCTCCTTCTATGTCTATGAAGGCGCCTAGGGTTGAGGATTTATTGTGTATGGCCGACTCTATTTTACGGACCACCATATGTAGTGCCGACTCTGTGGACCTGCCTTTCCTATAGGCGTGCTGCTGGGGATGTAAGGGTCTTTCATGGAGTGCTCCATCCCTTAGGTGTCGGTCTACCAATCTTTCCAGTGTTTTGAGCAGGAATGATGTTAGACTTATTGGTCTGAAGGATTTCGCCGTAGTGTAGTCTTCTTTCCCCGGTTTGGGTAGGAATACTACCTTCGCCTCTCTCCATTGTTTTGGAATATATTTGAAGGCTATGCAGGCCTTATATATGGGTTCTAAGTATTTTACTGTTAAGTTGGGATGCCATTGTAGCAGCGCTGGGAATATTCCATCCAGTCCTGCGGATTTGAATGGTTTAAAGCTTTTGATAGCCCATTCTATTCCAACTTTTTACCCAAATGTACCTGTCAATTTTACTCACATCAATAGAAGATACTTGCGCGTTCCCGGCCCAAAATTCTATGCCGCACCCCGCTGAGCTCTGGCTACTCACTTATCACATAATATACTTTTTCTCAAACATGCTCGAAAATGTAGGCATTATTGTACTAAAAAGAAGACACGAAGTTTGTAATTCTTGGCTCATGCATTACTTTCCCGGCCTAGGCCAAGAAAGTAAGTATGAAAATTCATTTTTGGCCGCTGCTCCAATGTTTTTTAATTTATCTATAACTTGAATTATGTAACTTGTCATACAGCCAATTGCTACCACATTATAAAAATGCACTCTTCGAGCATATACAACGTGTCTTATATCTCCCCATAAAAATTATTATAAATCATTGTTAACCCAAAAATAGTTAATGAACACCAAACTTTTAACCACATTTTAATTTAAAACGACATGCAAATATTTAACATCTCGTTATATTACACTAGGTAAATAATTATTTACCCAAACATAGTAAATTAACTCCTAAAGTTTGACTTTTTACTATTGTAAAATGTTGACTTAGGTCAGCTTTTTATGTCTCTATAAATTGATTAATTAACCACTACCAAAAAAATGTTTTTCTTGAGAGTTTATTTAACCACATGCCTATACCTAAGGTTAAAAAATAAAACTCATACAATTTCAATAATTGTTTTATTAAAATGAAACAAACATAAAAAGTCAGTCCTCTTTAAACTAATAATCAATATTTTAAAAATCTTAAGAAGATGCAGTCTTCTGTAATAATTTTATGGCAATCATAGTGGTTTATCTAAGCAGAAATAGCGCATTAATTTGCTCGCTAAGATTTGGTGATCATTTACTACATTTGATCTTTGAATACAATTTGAAGTGCAGTCGTGACTAAAACAGCTAGAACTATTGTAATTTTAGACTTTGTTTTTTGGTTTTTTTAAGTATATATTTTTGGTAAAAGAGGTTAGGGTATCAAAGTATTTTTTGGTGCTCATTATATTTAATCCCCTTTTAAACACAGATAATTAAAAAAAAATGAAAAAAAAAACAACCTGTAACATAATGACCACAAGCAATGGTTCGATTCATTAAATAAAAACTACTTTTCCTAAAAAAACAAACCTATGGCGAAAGTGTTTTAGATAGCCAAATTGAGTTACTAGTTGACAGTCTTGACAAACCCAATCGACACTTTAAAGAACAAACCGTGATGCGCCCGCAGTGCTGACACAGTGAATTAAATGTACATTTGGCGCCATTTTATCTGTAACAAACAAATTACTATTTTTGTTTTATTTGAATGTATGTATCAGTGTAGATAAAGTAGTGTATAACTTGATATTATGACACTCGCGTGATACTATTAAAAAACTCGGCAAGGGTCGCTTGGCGAGTCTAAAACACCCGTTCGAGTTTTAATAACCTCTATTATGTGACAGTTACATAAAGAACTATATAAATTAGACATGATATCTATCTCAAGGCTTGTGTATTATCAGGGTGTGGCTGTACAATAAAGTGGTGAAGCGCTTCTCCGAAGCACGACTGTACGCGGACGCGTTCGCCCTGCGCCAGCGCATGCTGAGCTGCATCCAGCATTTGCAGTACTACATGTGTGTGGAGGTCATAGAGCCGTCCTGGTGCCAGCTTATACAGAGTCTCGACAAGGTAAGGTGTTTTGCTTTAGAGTATCTGAGGTGTAATTTTGTTACTTATCTATTAATCGTCAGTCGTAATCTAAAGTGATATTTTAAACAGACTTTTGGTCATAAACTGTCAGTATATCGATATTGCGAAGGCTGACACGACGATGTGATTAATGCCGATTATATTCGATAATCGGTTTCAATCGAACAGAACTGTCAAATCTTTGCGATGTGCATATTCAACGAGCTACAAATACGCACCTCCGATTGATTTACTGAGATGAGATTGTTTCCAAAAAGTCTAGGAGGCTGCTCGTGAAATCAATTACAATCGATTGACATTGTAATCTTCCGGACTCTTAAATGGCAACACCAGCGCTAAATTATTCCGTATCCGTCTCCGTATTACGTATCTTTATTCTCCGGACCTTGAGTAAATTAAAGAGATAACACTTGAGATTAGTTTCGTCAAGATCCGCGCGATACGGAACTGATTTGGCGCTAGTGTTGCGGCTCAAGAGAACAGAAAATCACAATATCAATGTCGTACGATCGGGACTGAAATAAGCCTACAGTATGTTGTTAACGTGATTGTTAAATTTTTCATCACAAGACATCTTGTTTAATACTATTTGATTCACTAACATACCCACAGAACAGAAAAAAAATCGACAGCGGAAGGAAAAATTTATCTAAAGGTGTCATATCATACCATCAATAAGTAACATTTAATATTATTTTTGAAAATTAAAGAAATTGCAAATTCCATCACCTCTAGAACGAATTATTAAATAGTAGATTAGTAGCTAAGGGCTGTAAGGCATCAATTGCAGCCCGAGATAATTGGTGCTTACACCCGAGCTAACTACTCTGCTTTACATCTTGATTGTGAGGTAAGTAGGTCCTTATTACCCCCAAATAGGGCTTGTAGGTGACCAATAAGCGCTCTAGGGTAATAATGTAGCTTGGAAAGCCCTAGGGCGGTAAGTAATTTAAAAAAAAAACATTTCACTATTTCAAAAAGTTCGCGTACATCTAACCATCATACTGGCAATAAATTACTTTTTGGCTTTTCTAGCTACATTATTACCCTAGAGCGCTAATTGGTCACCTACAAGCCCCATTTGGGGGTAATAAGAACCTACTTACCGAACATGAGAAATGTAAATGAAATTAACCTTATCACAATAAACTTAAGGTTAAACTTTCAACGCATTTCAGAACTTCTTATCTCGAAATTTCCGTAATGAATCCTAATGTCAAACGCTACTCAATTAGTGATGTGGCACATAGATACTTAACACCTAATAAGGTAGGTACTTAATTTTTGTATCAGATATTGTTATTGTTTGAATTATGATTATAAATTATCATGTTTGTATGCAAACTTAAAGCATTACCCTATGGATATGGCAAGGCTAGGCGAACCCCGCTGCCAAAGTACATAGGCCATATGACCATGCACGTTATATAAAACTAGTTGACGCGCGGCCGCTGCCATTTGTTGTCGTTTCGTGTTTCAAGTAAGAGCTCCTAAAAATGGTTGATTGTGCAGTTTTGCTCTTGCAAAAGGCGATCTAGTAACTCAAATCTTCGAGACCATGGGGTTTCCTATCACATACAAGTATAAAATTTACATTAACGGTTTTTTTATGTACAATGTTAACTGAGGCCAAAAATGCTTGGCAAGTGGCCTGCCCGGGAGCAGAGTTTCCAACAAACCTGCATTCGCAGCGGCTATGGGACGAGCCGCTCTTTAGATTAGCGCGAAACAATCTTATAAACGCGGCTAGGAACTCTACAGAGCGTGCTCGCCTCTTGGCCGTTGGTGAGTGGGAGTCGGGTCTCTGGCTCCAGGGTTCAAGGAATATCGGCACTCTTTTGGACCGTGCTACATTTCGGATCGCCGCGGCCCTTCGCCTGGGTGCTCCCTGTACTGCCCCGCACCAATGCATTTGTGGCCGCCCGGTGGAACAGCTTGGCCACCACGGCCTTTCATGTCTAAGGAGTGCGGGCCGCCTTCCTCGGCATGCGGAAATTAATGATCTCATACGTCGGGCCTTTACATCTGCAGGTGTACCCGCGGTACTAGAGCCGAATGGCCTATCTCGCGATGATGGCAAAAGACCCGACGGAATGACAATCATGCCCTGGAGGATGGGTCGACCCTTGGTTTGGGATGCCACTTGCATCGACACCCTCGCACCGTCCCACCTTCCAGCTACCGCAAGCCAAGCTGGTGCCGGAGCAGCTGCAGCCGAAAATGCCAAGCGGAGCAAATATATAGCTCTTATAATGTAATGTAATGACTACATATTTGCTCCTTTTGGTGTGGAAATGCTTGGACCGTGGGGGCCAGGTGCGCATTCCCTGTTTCGGGAAATAGCAAAGCACCTGGTCAGCCTCTGCAAGGACCAGAAGGCTGGTCTCTACTTTGGTCAAAGGATTAGCCTCGCCATCCAGCGGGGCAACGCGGCCAGCCTTCTGGGCACTGTCCAGCATTCAGAGGACATGGGACAAATTTTTTATCTCTAATTTTTTTTTGTGTAGATGTATAATTGTAGTTTTTTAATAGATTAAATGTTTTTTTTTATATATTTTGTTCTTGTTGATTAGGTTAATTTAATATAGTTTTAAATTAGTTTTCTATTTATAGTTACTCGTTGTATTAGGTAAAAATTAATTTGTAGAAGATAAAAGAATGTATCTTATTAAATAAATATTTAAAATTTTGAAGTACCTAATTTTTATGCCGTTACGATAGAAAAATACAGTGGTACGTTGGCAGCTCAAACAATTTAATATTATTATTTTAAAATAAGATATTAATAATTCTAAAACAATTAAAATTTCATATAATATGTCATCGTATTATCGAAAAGAGTTACTGAATCGCAGATACATTGTCTATTTTTTTTCTAAATTATTGCTCAATTGTACTACGTTTATACTTTTAAAATAATTATCAACCATAAAAATGTTAAAGTCCTTTTCGTTATTCGGTATCAAATATTCTGACTATATAGTATTATATTATCTGTGCTGATACCTATTTCTGTACTGCATACATCACTAAACGGGTAGATTTAAAAGCAACATTTGTAACGCCATCTTGCGCTTAGTAGTTGGAACTTAATAGTTGGCGTTTGCTTATTTACGGAAGCAATCGATTATAGGCTGTTTTTATTTTGCAATAAGATTGAATTTGAATTGATATATTTTGTGACATAAGACAGTCTATTTGATATTCTATTTGACCAATTACAGCTCGGTATTTTGTATTAGGTGTTGAGTTTGGCGACTCTCTTTACTGTGGCATTTCATTCTGTGAAACACTATCAATCATACAAATAGACTACACTGTTAGCCTAATGAAAGTTATATTTTTAGACTCTAACGTGACCAGTTGTATTTCGTGTGCTTGGACCAAAACCGAAGCTCTTGTAAACAATGTTATAACTCCATGGGTTATAAATCATATTCAAGCATCACTTAAAAACGTGAGTTATGTAGGCGTATCGACCGACGCCAGTAATCATGGTGCTGAAAAAAAATTTTGATTTTGATTAAGTTTTTTGTCTGGCAAAAGGGGATTCACTTAAAACTTTTGAAAGTTTCTAGTACAGCAAATGATAAAGCCAAGATCGTTTTTTAACATAATAAAAACGGCTCTTGAGAAGTTTATCCTCCTATCTAAATACGTGTCTTTCACTGAATATAATGCCAGTGTTAACTTTGGTGGCAGGCCTCCGCGGCAGGGTCACCAGACGGGCATTGCTTGTGCGAATGCCCGCCTTCGCCTGCCTATCCGTCTGCGGCGGAGGGGAGCAGCTTAGGGATCTTCCTCCAGCTCCCTCTCCGCAGCCTCCTTCTACGAGATTACTTCTTCGAAGAAGGAGGCGACAACCTCCATTTCCACCTCACCGCGGAACAAGGCCACGACTATGCTCGGCAGCGAGAAGTCTCCGTCTCCCAGCGCAGCGTTAAGTTTGCTGCGCTGGGGTCGCGAAGCTGGGCACACCAACAGGATGTGCTCTGCAGTGTCCTCGGGAGCGTCGCAGTGGTGACACCACGGCGTTTCCTCCTGACGCGTGACCCGGTGCAGGTAGTGACCGAAGCAGCCATGCCCGGTCAGTACCTGCACCATGCGGAATGTGATGCTGCCCTGCCTACGCCTTACCTACTCCTCTGGCTCCTGGCCGGCAACGTACGAATCCGCTCCACCTCCTGTAGAGCGTATCGTCCCAACCGTTCGCGGGTAGCAACCCGATGTTGATACACCTCTGCGAGGACGCGTGCAACCACATACCACGGCGTATAGCCCGCAAGAACGCAGGCCACGCCGTGACTGACCGTGCAATAGGCTCGAAGCAGACGACCTTCGTTCGTGGCAGAAGATCGCCTCGCAGGACCCAGTTGTACCCCAGGTTCCATAATAGAGGACCTAGTACGGAACCCTGGGGTACAGCTGCCGCCATTGCCCACGTATGGACGTGCTCATCCAGCCCCACCTAGAGGATGGACCTGCCTTGCAAGTAATGCTCCATGAGGGCGCGGAGGTACGGAGGCACCCGGTGGAAGCGGAGTGCTTCCATTGCACTTATGAGGCAGGCTGAAAGCGAAAGCGTTGAAAGCGTTGCGGATGTCAAGAGAGTCCGCAACAACGGTCTCCCCACGAGCTGTGGCTTCCTCAGTCCACCCCCTGAGGAGGGCCACCGCGTCCATCGTGGGACGGTCGGCCGGTGCGAAAGCCGAATTGGTTGTCAGCCAAGTCCGGCCTCTGGTTTTCTAGGTGCTCGACGATGCGGGAAGCGAAGATTTTCTCCAGGAACTTGTCCTCGTCGAGCAGCACCACCAGCCGATACCCAGTCGGGGAATCCGCGGGGCGGCTCTCCTTCCTTAACAGACAGAGCCTGCCCGCTTTCCAACGACTGAAGAAGCGGCCCGAGGCAATGCTTAAATCTAGCTCCGCCCGGAACCGCTCCTCAATGTGTTCTGGGTCGAGGGCCAGAACCCTGCTTGGGACACCGTCCGTTCCCGGCACCTTCTTTGTGCGCCGAAACCGTTCCCTCACCATCTCGAATTCCACGTTCGACACGGGAGGGATGGCGGCAGCCACTTCCACCAGAGGAGTGTCCGGGGGATCTTTCTGGGGTGCTGGAACGGACCGAGATCGGGAAGCGGAGTCCCCAGCACCCAATCCATCAGCCCTCTGTCCATAGCGGAGGTAGGGGGAGTGGAAGATTTAAACTTCCCCCTCACCATCCGGTACGGACGCCCCCACGGATCATCGTCCAACAGCCGTATAAATTGCACAAGTACTTACGTACATAACATTCTTCACCAGATTAACTGCATATTTGAAACAATTGCTTGTTGCTGTCCTTGCAGGGCTTGCAGACAGTACACTAAATCTACAATCCCGTCATACTCTAGGACTAGGACTGGCTACTTTAAACAAAGGCAATAGGTACACTGAATCCACAATCTCTGCATACTTTATCAGGCATAGGGTACCTGGGGTATACTGAGTTCACAATCCCTCCACACTTTACCAAGCTTAGGACTGGCTACATTAAACAATTAAAAAGCAATACTTAGGTAGGTATCTAATCTAAACCACCAAAATATGTGAAAACGATTAAAGTAAGCTATATAAAAATGGGCAACCACTTTAAAAGACTTCACAGTCGCCAGATTGCCAGTTCTATTGGGGATTTGTGAATAAATTTTGCCATCCATGCTCGAAATGCAACTGTCGAGGGAGTATCTTACATTATGTACCTAATATTTTGTATGAACCAATACAAAAAAAAACTATATTTAGTTCTATGAACCTTTGTCTGTTCCTACCTAAAGCCAACAGTGAAATAATCGATACGGTCAAAGTTACAAAAATATGTATTCATTAATTAACAGACTTTATTAAGGTAAAGCTCGTAGAGTATACATATTCTTGTAACTTTGACCGTAACTATCTTTTTGTACTCGAGTGTACAAAAGCACTTTGACACCAATGAGTCCACTGATAATAATATACCAATGTCCCAATTGACATCAAAAAGATTTCTTGTGGTGTATGTAAATAAAAGTTTAACAATCTGTTAGCATTTTAATGTAGGCTCTTGACACCAATTCCGATCGATCGACATATTGATCCACACTCTTTATTTGCAACATTTGGTAACTTTTAGTAGCACACGTATCATATTTTACACTATCCCACCTTTCTTTTATTTTCTTCCTATTACTATAATCACTTTCCTATGGTTGCCTGGAAGAGATTGCTGTGTAGTAATAAGGCCACGTGTTCATTAGTTATTCGTCGTTTCAGGTAATTGTTATGTTTATACATAATACTGTCTTTTATTTGCACGAGTACCATACATACATACATTTAAATAGGACTTTTCGCATTTATTTACTCACGTATATTTGGTTTTAAACATTTTAATTATTTAGCCCGACGCTTCGAACGCATTTTAGCTTTCGTGGTCACGGGATGACTAAAGCTAGTGGGTGTCATAGTAATATTTATTATTTTACTACTCTCATCTCCACAGAACAAAAAAACAGTTTATTCAAACTGTTTTTTCTGTTCTGTGGTCATCTCATACACATTGTGGTCCGTTTCACGTAAACAGAGCTTACGGTATCCGTTGTTTTAGCAGTCTATGGAAGCGCTTGGGATTTTATTATTTTCACGATAGGGCCAAAGATTTTGGAATACTCCACCATTATCTCTTTGGAAATTCGAATGTTTTTGAATCTCAATAGCCTCGCGTAGCATCATTAGGATGAATCGGTGTTCTTAGGCGAGGATCCGTGGATTATCAAAATCTTTAAAAATAGTTGGGTCCGTCAATATGATGTTTTTCTATGACACCCACCAGCTTTAGTCATCCCGAGACCACGCATGCTGAAAAGCGTTAGAATCTTCGAGCAAAATAATTAAAATGTTTTTTAAACTAAATCCGAAAAGTGTAGTTTTATTTAAATGTGTAGTACACGTGCAAATAAAAGACTATTACGACTGTAACGACTTATCATCAGATGAGCAATTTTGTTAACTTAGTGGATGTTTGGATGTTTAAAAAATAGACATTACACGGTGTTTGTGAAACCAGTTTAGATATCTAACAAAATGCAGAAATCACTTATCTGAGAAATAGTCAAACATTGGACGTAGGATTAAAATCAAACCAAAGTTTACAATTCTTAATGTAATTAAAATATATGGAAGTAATAGAGAGGTTATAATTTAATAAAAAGCTAAATAAAGCATAGCATAACGGTTTGTTTTGCAAATAATCTTAATTTTAATATTTTGTAGTTATGTAAATACATCACAAGCTTTTTATAACATTATAAAATATAAATTGGTAATGTTGTTTTAAAATATAATGACAATAACAATTTTTATCAATATCTTTGAATTGAGTGTAATACTTCAAGAACCTTCTTTAATTGATTATCAAGGTGGTCAAATTTCTCTTCGTAATGTGCAAGTTTACTTTTGATTCCATCAAATTCTGAAATGTAGGTTTTTTTATTAACTACGATTTTTGCATTTTTAACAATTTTTCGCTCCAGCCTATAATTTTGGCAACGTTCGAAACAGCATCCACCACTTTCGATATCTTCATAGTCATCACCAAATTTGCGCAAAGCTTCAGCAGGAGGAATTTCTATTTTGTTATCTTTATTAGGTTTTACTTTTATTTTGTATTGAGGTAAAAATTCGGGAAACAAGCATATCCTTTTCGCTAGAGGTTTGATACATAACATTGTTGGCTTTATCACATGTATATTTTGTAAGAATGATGGCCAGAACCAGGATGTTGTCGATCTAATATACTCTTTAGCATCGCCTATCAGAATACTTTCAAAATAAGAAATCAACTTTATTCTTGAAATGTGACCTACCAATTCTGCGTCCGCTCTAATCTCTTGTGTATCGCTAACTGCTAAGCCGTTTAACAAATTAAAAAGCACGATCGGTATCATAAACACAAACACAATAAATATGATATGACTTGTAACTGGGAATGTGCTAAATTTGATAGAGCTGGCATCGAATTCACCAGTCAACATGACTATTGTTTTAAACAGAGACTTGCCGGGATCCTCGAAAAAGTCTTCCTCTTCTTCTTCATCTTTGTCTGTGTTATTGGGGTTAGGTGGCACTTGATCCTCTTCAATTTCATTGCGGAACAGTGTATAGAAACTTAGAGCAAATGCAATAATTAAAATACAGTACCAAAGCAAGAACTTGAAGAAATTCCAGGATACCGTTTTCAACATAACAATATTGGTAGACAGTGTCGGGAATTGACCTATAAGTAACACTAATTCTGCTGATGATAGTAGAATAGCAATAGCCGATAATTGTTGCTTCGTAGATTCTTGCACAGAGCCGTCCGATACAATAGCAGCTGTAACAATTATTAATGCTATTTCCATCCAGTTTTCAATACTCTGTAAATATCGAGTTGGTGATACCAACAATTGAAACAACTCCCTTATTATTAAAAAGAATAGACCAATAATAACACCAACGTGAGTAATAACATTAAGTGCTTCGATTGCGTTGGACTGTTTCTTCTCTACACCGTAACCTAATAATATGTAAAGTATCAAACACAGCCAAAGTAAGGAATAAAATGTTATATTCGCATAAAAAAGGCAACTTATCCTTTGCCATTTCAAGTACAAAAAGCTAGTAATGACAGGATGTTTCAATAATTGCTTTAACTCTTCATTTCTTGTCATGTATAAAAGAGCATCAGTTTCAGGTGCTAAAATAGCAGCGTGTTCCATAGTGTTATTATTGTTACTGCTATTAATCAAAGGCTCTTTGCTTAATTCATTTTCCAGTGAATTGTTTGGATATACCAGAAAACTGTAATTAATTTCAATTTCGTAATCGTCATCACTGGGTCGTTCATCATTCGGCGTAATACAATAATCTAAATATGTTTCTAGCGTCTTAGCATTGATATCTGCCAACGGGGGCTCATTAAATTTATTTCTCAAGCCTATGCAGGCACCCTTTTTCAACAATTCTAATACTATATCATTGTCACCATTCCTCGCAGCGTAATGCAACGCCGTATTGTTCTTCGAGTCTGAGTAGTTAATATTTATCTTGACTTTTTTATTTTTCATTAACAATTTAAGACATCCCTTGTGATCACTTTTAGTATTTTTCCAATACGATTTCATGCCTTTTATTGTTATTTGGATAAGTGATTCTCCATCAACTGGTTCAAAAGAAATGGATTCGTGCTCAACAAACTTCCTTAAAATTTCTAAAAAGCCGTTTCGGCATGCAATCGCAATAGGTCTATTTGTATTAGGGTCTGTACCATTAGCCAGTAAAATGTCAACGACTTTATCAAAACCCTTTTCTGTAGCTAGTTGCAGCATGTTGCTTTTGACGTTTTTGTCAAGTGCATTATCTTTTCTGTTAATTAGTATTGTAAAATCTCTAACAAAATTATCTTCTTCATGTCTATTCAAATACGAAAATAATTTCTCGTTGTCAACGGTTTCGATTACTTCGCTATACGAGTTGAATTTTTCCAAGAGATGTGGAAAAGCTTCCTTAAGAAAGTACCGAGCTGTTTTTCCCCTTCTGTCTTTGTAAAGATCTAAATTAATAGGGTACTTAGAATAATCAAGTATTAATGTTATTACTCTCTCCAGACCTTGTTTACATGCTGAATAAACTGGAGTTATTCCTTTTGCATCGCCAGCATTGGGATCGCAGCCAGCTTTAAGAAGCAATTCTATCATATCCTCGTACAATGTCAAATCTTGTTCGCGGTCGTCTTCTAAATCTTCAATTTTCTTAATGGCTAAAAGCAGCGCAGTATTACCTTTACTTTTGATGTTAATATTTATATTTTCGACCTCTAGTAGTGCTCTCAGTGATTCAATGTTTCCGTTTTCTACGGCAAAATGTAGCGGAGCTGCATCGTGCGTCTCATTGAGCTTATTAACATCCACATCGTGTTGTAATAGTAACCTGACAAATTGTTCTTTGCCGGGCTCAGAAACAGCGATTTCCAGACATGATTTGTAATCAGGATACTCGTAAACAAATTCAGGTTTAACATCGCCGTAACTAAGAAGTTTTTTGAAAGTGACGTAGTCGTTGCCCCGTAACGCTGACCTCAGTTGCACTTGTGGGTCTGTGCCGAAAAGCGATCCGCCCCGCGATAATCGATTGGTGTTCATCTCGTAACTGTCTCGCGTCATGGCTGGCGTTACTTTGACATCTGAAACGAAAACAAAAAATATGTTTAGCGTTCACAATTTTCTAATTAAGCCTGATTGCTCTTAGTTCCACTTTTAAAGGGTCCACCAATTAAATAATTGTTTTAATTACTAACACAAAGTAAATGTTACTAATTCTAACAATGACAGCAAGAAAGAGATACTATCAATAAATACTCGGTGGCAATTGATATTTATGGATCCGTACCTAAAAAGAAAGAAGTTAATTTGTTGATTGCCGATAAGATTATAAATTAATATTTGCCAGTCTTAAAATTTATAGGCAGAAGAACTGCATTTCGAGACTTGTGCATTTTTGTACATGTTATGTTTTTAATGGGTTCAAGTTTTAAAGTTCCCTTGTCACATATTTTGACATTCGCAATATAAGCGTCAAGTAGCAATAACCAATGTCTCGCAGTAAAATTTTTAATTTATGATTTTATAAACGCACAATCTAACATTGTTGTTAATTTCAAACTTATGTTTCCAGTTTAAATGTTGATTAAAAATTAAACATCATACCAGTATGTTAGTAAAATTTCGAAAAGAACATACAAAATAAATAAATCACAAAAGTGGTACAATACTGTCTGTGAGACTATACGGACCATAGCGCGCCTAGCAGATAATCCGCGCAAACAATAAGGTCGTATCCTTATCACTTGAACGCGATAGAAGTTAGTAATAGCAGTTGTACAGTGATGTCATCCTTCGAAATAATTTTCCACTTTACAGTTTAATAATTTGTCGGGCCCTCTATAAAAAAAAGTTTACTTATGTTAATATTTACCTAAACCGGAGCTATAATGGAGGGAATTATTCAGAATTTCTCTCGACACCATAAAATTAATTCTGCACGCGTGCCTCACGCTCCTCTCTCTAAAGTAGTATAATTGTGTCAATTTACACTCTCCATGTACTCGTAGCTACTATGCAGCCAAACAATCGTAATTACAGCAGATGTTTAGAGGTATTGTCTGTAATGATTCTTACTAACGAATACAGAATAGATTAGGTTTACAAGGTGAAAATTAAAGACGATAACCGAGGAGGAAGAACCTTAATATCCTTCACTCAATGAAAGCGATCTTTATTTTTCAAGAATAATGGATGCTGCAATGAAAGATTTTTGATAAAAAGTACAAACGAAGAACATGTTTGTGCGTTGGTGCAAAAGGGAATTTTGAGCTATTAATAAGTTGAATGAGTCAACATACAATGAAGATTATTAAAAGTTTTAAAACTGCTTATTTTTATCTTTCAGGGCTTTTTATTTTATTTTAGACAAAAATCGTTTAATGTAATAATACTTCTTTTCGAAAATGAAGGAATTTATCCATTTTATGTAATTGGCTATCGTCAATATTTTGGATACTTTCCGATTCAGATGCCGTTTTTAATGGCCACCCTGTTTTTTATATTATATAATTCTAGCATTTTATAATATTTTTATGGACAGAATTTGGCGAATATTTCATGAATGTAAACAAATTTTAAACAATTTTTGTAATCGCTTCGACATGAATAATGCATAAAACCGAAATATTGGTGTTAATAGTGACTTTTGAGTAGTACCGGTTAAATTCCTTAAATATCTACTATACTCGTAGATAAAGCCTTATTTGTCTTCAAATATTTGTCTACTAAAGCTACCGGCTCCTGGTTCATAATGAGCTGCATCTGTTTGTAAAGATAACAAATAGCTTAAGCCGGCGCAATGTTAGTCATGCCTGTCATATTATGAATACCGGTAGTTGTATCTATTAATCTGCAAATTCTGTAAGTTAAATGATTTTGTTGTGAGCCAAAATCGACATTATTTTATCCTCATCCAGTCGCCAAAATACATTTAGATTAGGGTGCTCGTCTAATTTAAGTACGTCCATTTTTATCCAATATTGCTGTTATGATATTAAAAACGTTTTCTTTAGTTTCTTTACTTTGGTTAATGTATTCGTAATGTAGTCGTGGTCAAATAATTTTTAACACCTACACTTAAGTCGCTGATTTTTACGTTGAGCTATTCAATAAGTGCAGAGATTCTGATATTTCAATAATCGAAATTTTGTATGTAAGTACGTATCGTTGGCTAACAGGGTTAGTATAATAATCTGCGGCAGAAAATGGGCATATTTTAATTTATAAATAATTGGGATAATGACTTTTTATCTTTCTACCTAATTATAATCGTAAAACAAAACATAGGTTTGAAATGTAGCGTGACGTCACACCTGTGTACATTTTGTAGCACATTGCGGCGTAGCTAGTCTCTACTCCTTAACATTAAATCGCCTTATCTCAGTAGTCTTGGTTATATTTTGACAAAGCAAAAAATACGTGTCAGACATTTTTACACGTATTATCTAACTGACGGAGGTACTTTATTTTATTTGATTTAATTTTTTCATACATCCCTTTTTACACAACGCAATCATATCATTTATACCTACGTTTAAGTGAAATTACGTGTATACTGAGACAAATAACAAGAAACTGGGATGTTGATCTGATGCCGTGCCATACCATACCACCAGACAAAAGGAAAAGCAACAAAAAGTTGATAAACATTTTAAACCGAACAATAGCGGTGGGTGCGTTCATTGGAACGCACTGCTCTACATGTTCAGCACGATCACGAAATGTGTGTGATGCGCACTTGTTTTTTACCTTATAAGTACGCGCAAGAGGGTACAATATCCTAGCAGACTAACTTTAACAAATTATGCAATTCGTTTTATTCCATTATTTTGAGTTTAACTACTAAACCTTCTTTAATCTATGAAGTATGTTTTATAACAATACTTACTCTAAACGTGCCTAATTTTTTATTGATTCTTTCGATATCCGTTTTAGTATTCATTTTAGGTACCATCCTTGCTTTTTTATTGCATTGTTTAAGAGACGTATTTTCGACAAAAGACATAAAAATGGTATTATCAATCACTCCGAAACGTTGACGATAAACATTCTGCGTCTGCGAATACTCAATCGGTTCATTTTATTTTATTGTCAGAAATAGCGAAGTGTAAATGCTTTTTAAAGGAACGCTTTTTTAAATCTATGGTCTCACATGAAGAGATGCTGTTAAAAAGATTGACATATTAAGAATGTGTATACGTTGGCCAATAATATCGAGATTTCTAATGGAAAGCTTATCTCCGATCGCGTTTACCTTTTTTGTTGCCCTGACATTTAGATAGGTACGGTGTAATGATAAAAAAGGTAAACAGCAAACCATTCGGAAATAACCTTAACATTTGTTAATGTAACCGGAATAGAAATGGCATTAGACTGTCGGTATAAAATTCAGTCAATTTACAGTGAAACCGCAAGTAAAATGTATCGTGTCTGAATTTTATTTAAGTGCTAAACGCTTTTGAAACATACTTCTGTTTCTGTCAATTGAACGAGTGTTACGGAAGTCGTCCATAATTTTTTAAAGGTTGCTATCGTTTTTCTGCTAAATTTGTGTTCAATAGATACGTTAAATCTATTTTTTTCAGTAGGGCATAATTTTCTCATTGTAGTTTTTACTAAGACATGTCTCCTGCGCCTTTTTTAACCGACTTCAAAAAAGGGGAGGTTCTCAATTCGATGCGTTTTTTTGTGTATGTTACGCGATTACGCCGCCAATTGTGGACCGATTTTCAAAATACTTTTTGTATTCGATAGAGTATATGCCTGGGGTGGTCCCAAACTGACTAAAGTCAGGTTCTGATCATGGGATCCCATGGAAATCGAGGGAAACGCTAATTTAATACCAGCTCACGGAAGGTGAGCATTAGGGTTTCTTTCACTCAAAAGATTTCATTCAAAATAAAATATATTTTACAAAAAATAAAAACTGACTTCAAAAACACAAAAAATTTAAAATAATATAAGAATAGGTACAGACAACATCACACTTCTATATTGAAGTCGGTGACAAATTTTAACACTTTCTAGGAGATCATCGTTTGGCATCGAATTCAATATAGAAGTGTGATGTTGTCTGTACCTGTACCTATTGTTAGATTATTTTTAACTTTTTTGTGTTTGAAGTCGGTTTTTATTTTTTGTAAAATATTTTTTTTCTCCACAAATCATAGAAACACTACACAAAATGCCAGATAATATTCGAAAATTTGTATGTTGTGTAATGTACTTATATGAACATACATTTCACAAGTTATCATAATTACTCTTCAATTTTGTTGATTACCCCAAACTTGTTTTGTCTTGCCCATAATATGAGTTATGACGATAAAATCGAACTTGTTTTATGTTGAGAACATCTACTTTAACGTGTATAGGAACGTTGAAGTACCTACTGTTACCTTGACTCTCATTTCAATAACCATTCTTATTCATCTGCCTGTATCCCCTATTCATGTGTTAAGTGGTCTATTGTTATATTAAAATGTTATCTTCGAAACATACGAAATCATGTAGTACTTAGTTGTTTTTTTTTCTTATGTGAGAATGTTTAAACGAAACAAATGAAAACTACTAAGTATTCTGTAGTGAGGATAAAATTGATATTTGCAAAAACAAGAGAGTCAAACGATAGGTTTTGTTTAGCAACTTAAACGCTAACGTTCTTTGTTTATAGGAGAAATTTCATAACTGCTTGAGCTTAGCGGTCATATAATTGTGTTCAGCTTTTTTATCGTAATCATAGCGTTTTTTTTAGCTCCACGCTACCGTCTCGGGTGGCTTAATTGCACACCACGCCTCCGTTTACTCGGAAATTGCTTTGAAACAAAATTATATTAAATCTCATACGTGCGTTCGTGTAATCAGATCCAAGTTTGTTACTGTTGGATTGAGTGAAAGTTGAATTATACAAAATTATCTAACAAATAAAACTTGCGGTTTAAATTAACAGCTGAATGTATAACTAAAAATTGTGAACGTGAGTTAATGTAAATAAGGCAATGTCAATACGATTTCATGTTTAAGTTTTTCTTCATTTTCATCTCGTAAACAAAAAGTCTGAATAGAAACTTCGATTGAAGTGAGCAGTCAAAGGCAAATTAAAGTTTCATTTTAATTTATCTAAAAATGTATAATTATTTAGGACTTAATCCTTTATTAGTAGCTACTTCTGATGAAGTGTAGATGTGAGTTTAAAATAGGAAAATTTTAAAAGACAAACAAATGTTTAAGTTTTCCTCTATAATCAATTTATTTTGTTTGTAATGTCATAAGCACCAACGATTTAAAGAGTTAATTACATAATGAGGTAAGTCGTCTAAGTTTTATTTGCGGAGGTTCCGAGTAACTTGTTACATTCAGGTTCTCCCATGTCGCCTGCAGGGTAAGTACCTACCTATCATAAATACGACGGTGGATAATAGTACATTATGGTACAAGTGTGTAATGTTGGTGATTACCGCTGAGGCGCATTGAGGCCCGAGCCGTCAGGCGAGGGTCTTAAGAAGCCGAGGACGGTAACCATCAATACACACGTGTATCATACAACGTTTTTCAACACACTTCTGAATAAAACAATACTTAAATAAAAAAACCATTTTACATAGTAGATAAAAAGTTTACTTAGAGAAACAATTAGTAAATGTGCAGTTAGTAAAATTATAATTAACTATTTTTGATGACATAGCGGTCTCATCAGATAGATTATTTATTGAAATACTTTCATGTTCTATTGTTATTTGTGATGGTTCATTATTCGTGTAGGTAGGTGAAATCCAATCATTGGACGTACTTGGTATTTCGCCAGTAGGATGCGTCTCAGAATCAAGTTTAATTCTTTTTGTGATTTTTGCACAAATTTCCTTCTTGTTTTGTATGGAATCTTCTACGTATGATTCTGCTACATTGCTAGATCGCCACCCGCCATGTCGCTTCAAAGTCATTATATCAGCTCCTGAATTTGCCAGCAATGTAGCTGAAGTTCTTCTGAAACTATGTCCAGTGTAGCTCTCAGCATCTACTAAACCCAAAAACTTAGCGATTTCTTTAGGCATAGAACCAAATTTGTTTATACCTATAGGCTGACAGGTACATTTACCATTCTAATAATTTAGAAAGAAACGGTCATTTTTTGTTTTTGGCGAACGCAAACTTTCATACTTCTTAACAATATCATAGAATGGACCGTGTATGGTGAATGACCTAGGTATTTTATTTTTCGTGATAGGTATCTTCACTAAAAGCATCTGGCCATGGTTCTCTATATCTTTTACAGTTATATTTGTTAATTCTTGTATCCTACAGGCACCAGTTACACCAAATATTAAAGCAACCTGAAACAAAAGAAACAATAATTAAGGTCAACACACAACACAAGCTGCTATTAAATATTTAATTAAAATTAATTTAACTAACCTTTGTAGCCAAATATTGGTTATCTGGAGCATCTTTAATAAATTTTTCAATATCATCAGATGATAAAACCTTTGATTTTTTGCTTCTAAATCCATCAGATAGTCTCTTTAGATAAGCTGACAAATTCGAGTATGTTTTTAAGTCCACTCCATTCTTTGTTCGGACTGTACTTTTTAACATTGAGTAAATACACCACAAAGAGCTAGGTTTGTACTTAGAAGATAATTCTTTAAAGTACGCCATGAACACATTTTCTGAAAAAGACTGCGTATTCTTGTTGTTCTGCCATTGTATGAAATTTTGGTACGCTAATAGATATTTTTCCTTCGAGTTTTCTGGTAGTAAACTTTCCATAACGTTCTGGGCTTCACATCTTATATCGGGCGGTGTACAACATAAATCATTTTCTTCATAAATTGTATTTGCAGACATCTTAATTAATAACTAACTAAATAACTTCAAAAGAGAAAACGAGACGAGTTGTGAAAAATGTTTCGTAATGGCGGGAAAAATTAATCAGTTTTCCTATGCGCGCGCATCGGCCATAGACTAATAAATTTCGTAATGGCGGGAAAAATTAATCAGTTTTCCTATGCGCGCGCATCGGCCATAGACTAAAAAATGAGGTTTCTTTTTTTTGGGCTTTTCGCGGATAGCATTTTAGCGCAAGTGTAAGCGTAACTCAACCAATAATATTAAAAAAAACTATTACTCACTCGTGAATAATAGTAATGAAAAAGTCACAGTTTGATTATAGGTGTCATTATGTGCCTAATTGCCATGGGATTAGAGCCACTTTATGAGGAAGTGTGTTGAAAAAAATATTACCGAAGAAAGACTTTAATTAGACTTTAAATCCATTTGAATCTGCATTCAAAGATTTTTAAATATTCGCCAGTCTGAACCGAAAATCGAACAGCCCTTAAGTAGAAATTGTGCATTCTGTATTTTTATGACACTGCTCGACAAATTCGATAAGCTTCAAATTCGGCAAACAAGCGTTGAGAGCTTAGATGACGCTAAATTAATTCACCTCTTTTTTTCCTTTCTTAGTATTTCGTCTTATGCCATTATGCATTAGATTTTTATGGTCGTCCTCAAGTTTCCAACTTAAATAATGTCTATCAGAGAAATGTTCCCTGTGATCGACTCTATCGACCGCTATCATAAAAATACAGATGTTAATTTTCTACATTTGGGCGGTTCAGACAGGCAAATACTTAAATTTATCTTTGAATGCAGTTCGAATTAATTTTATCGTGTTTTAAGTACTTTCTCTCCAGGCGGCATCGCCGTCGGACTCCCTGTATTGGTTTCCATCTTCACATTGATATCCAACCGCAAACACAATATCCTACTGTGGCTTTACACAAATGTTTTTAGTATACTTTACGATTTGTTATTTCCTTCGCAGCGGATAACTTGTATTTATAACTCGTCTCCTAACAACAAAATTATAACATAGTTTTCACTTCTTTACCAGTTGGAAAAATACCGGCCCATAACTATAATGAGCTGCTTCCCATTACCATATAACTGCATGCTGTTGAGCAATTATTAAACAAGTTTCACAGGAATTTTGATTAAATAACACCATTTTTGATAACGGTGATTTAAGTCATGGTACAATCGTACATTTTATTCACGATCACAAAAAAGCCTAATGAAAATAATTCTTTTAACCTCGGATCGAAGAGTGATGAATGTCTTTATATGTATGATAAGAACATAGTTACGTTCAAAATAAGCACAGTAATTGCTACTGATCTCTGGCACAGCAAAGTGCGTAGCCACATATCCGGTGCTTGACCAACAAACAGATGAAAGCCTTCCGTTCCGCACACGACATTTCAATTTGCCTTTCGTCTCGAGTTGTGGCAACGGCAGAGTTTTTGTTAACTTTGTGCTTAATTTGCTTCGCCCTAAAAAAACTAGAATTTCTCTATTGCATATAATATAAAACACAGATGTTATCTATAGATCTCCCACTTATATGTCAACGTAGATTAGGGCTGCCATACGTCCCGGACTCCCGGTACACCGGGACATGTCCCGGTTTGTAGGATTATGTCCCGATGTCCCCGTCAATAATTCATTTATCCCGGCTTGTAGCTAGGTAGGTATAGATATTATAATAATAATAATTTATTATGCCAACAAGAAAAAAGAAACACCAAGAGTTATATAATCTAGGATAACACATTAAAAATACAATAATAATAACAATTCTTGATGTAAGGAGTTCGTGCAGAGTGCAAAGTGTACCCCTAACTCCCAAAGTAGGAAAATCCTGTATCTTGGGAGCTAGTGATTCCTCCGATAAGTACATTTTAAATTTAGCATTATAAGACCTCAAGCAATCTGAATATTACGAATACGCACCATTAAATTAAAAGAATATGTGCTTGTTTGTATGTGTCTCACTGCGTGTGTGTATGTGTGTGTGTGAGAGTAAGTATTATGCACGAGTCGTACGCGAGTGCTTCGAAAAGTCGAAACTTAGAAAAATATGAATGGGCAAAGAAAAGTGACACGAAGAACAAGAACGTTGAATAAGAAATAATGCAAAGAAAATAAGAATGTTGATTTTCATTCAATTTTATTTAATTTCTATAAATGTTCTAAGTACTAAAAATTTAAATTATTTAATTAATGTTTTTTAAAATATTTATGGAGTTTTTGAATTGTCTATGATTTCCTTTTTCTATTCCAAATGTCCCGATTGATGGTTCCGAGCTTATAGAAGGCCTAACGTAAATTGAACGATTTGTACGCGACGCGCTATGTGCAAAGCTCCGAGTAACTTGTTACGTATCATAATTGGCTTATTTGAGGAACAGTGCATCGATGCTTAACAGTCCATTAAGAGGGACGTAAAATTGTAGATATTTACGGCACCTCGAGGTGAACTCTTTGAGTTTCTATTTAGAATCGCTGGAGCGGCGCAGACGCGCTCGTCTTGTGATTAACACTTTTTGCAGTTTCCGTAGGCACTTTTTTTGTTATTCTGCCGAACTTTCTATCGGTACCCTGCAATGGCTTTAGATTTATCGGCTTAAAAACTTTTATATACTCGTATATACATATATTTGTTATCTTATATCTCTTCTAAGTTTCCTAAAAAAGGCAGGATTCAATATTTTTTATGTATTCATATGTTCGTCATACTTGATTGCTGTTATATTGATTGTTTTTATATAAAGGTCAATTATATAACACATTTTTTTTATCAAAATTAACATATAAGACTCCACACGAATTTTGTATATTGATCCTTTAATTCTAATCTTATTTGATTAAGATATTTTTTTGTGTATTTCTTATTGTAACATATAATAAATTCCCAAAAGAATACATACTTATATAATATAGTTTTCAAGATGACCAAACCTTAATTTTTTTTTATGTTGTCTACACACTTAAGATTGTAAGATGTGCACTATGAAAACCGCTGCTATTACGAGTGACGTAAAGGATCTCGTAAGACCAATAAGTAAAGTTTATGTTGTCATAAAATAAGGACTGTTGTCATAAATAACATAATTGATACGAGTAGTTGAAAGTTTAGGAATGGTCACACAGGAAATGTAACCTGTGTTTGTTACTCTTATACAAAATGCTTGAATTGCTCATAAAAAAACTTATGTACTTGTTCATTCGAATTTGTTCACAAGTGTTAAGGTAGTAATTAACAACCAAAAACGGCTTCAATTTGTTTGACACGTCCAAATATTGCAGCTCGTTTTGATGGCAGCCACAATGATGTCTCCACCATTCGTATGAGTGTGAGCAAACATTGTCACCAAATGCTCACCTGAGCTAAGTGTACCGTTCGATTCTTACGCCAATAATTTATGCTGGTAGCGGCCGAAGGTCCTTATTTGGCAGCATGATGCGGGCTCGTGGGCGAACTGTTGTCATTAGCCGCCGATAGTTGCACCATTGTGCCGAGTGTGAGTAATATAAAGTTGCCTTTAAAAAGTAATCAATGTCTATATGCATTTTAAGCCGGGCTATGATGACACAATGGACAAATTCATACGATCAACATAAATCCAAATTGTGACTATGAAACTTTCATTTAATTTTCACATTTGATTAAACATAATTTGACCGGATTGTGAAGGGAACCCATCTCACGGGGCCTATAATACGAAACGCTATGTCGCTTCCATAAACCAGATACAAGTGTTCTGTGATGGCTTCAATGAATCTGGAAAATAACGACCGATCATCACACGTACTGTTTACTATTGGTAGTTATATCTATTGTTTATTTGGTTTGAAACTCATAACAATTTATAATGTGTCCTGCTTTTAAAATTGAATCGTTCGATCGCAAAATGGCATGTACACTGTCGATTTTTTGCTAGGATATTCATAGTTGCATGGGTTTTGCTCCGATCATCTTCAATCAAGTAAATTGTCAACGATATTCATATACACTTAACGATTCTTCGATTCAATCGGTCTGAAACGAATTCTCGTAAAAAACTAAACGTACCGCATGTATGATTCTCCAGCTACGCTGAACTCCGCTGTACTACACATAGTCATTTTCTACCCTTATTTGAGCCATATCAAGCTTCGCTACAAGAAGTAGCCAATGTCGATCTCCAACGTTACATCTATGTCTCAACGCGAAAACGCAATAAACAAATAGAAAAAAAAAACAATAATACAAACAGAGTTCAAACAGAGTAAGATTACAATAGTCTAATTGAAATACATATATCGAAACGAGCATTTTGTACTATGCACATCATTAAAAGTCCTGAAACTAGCGTATGTACAGAAATCGTAAAGCGTTTTCCATATTCGCTACGCTTGTTTTTCATAGTCAATTTTGGTATTAATGTATTGGCACGTCGCGTTTGACCTGACCACCATTTGTTTCTTGGCGTTGGATACCGTGGGAACTGTGTCCCGATTTGTATTAATGAGTTTAGCTTGGTCGACACCTGTCCCGTGCAAAGTTCGGTTTGAGGTCACCCTCTGTCCATCAGAGGAAATATTACCATAGATTTTTATTGGGCTCTCGTCAATATTCGTGGAAGATTGTTTGTTAAATACATTAAATAAATGTAGTTTAACTGTTTGTATTGTTTTTGCTGCATTATGTTTCTAAATAGATACTAACATTTTAGACGATTAAAGGCAACTTCGATTCTGTACATTGGTTATACCTAACTATACCAATTTCACATAGGAAGGAAGGAAGTGGCTTCTTTTGGCTTAAATGACACCCGTGTATTGAATGTTCAATTTTAGATCCAATGAATATCTATAACTGTATCTATGGATTTAGGCACACAATGCTGCAAATATCAATTTCATTATTTTTAAATTCCGCGGAAACGCAGAGTTTTCGGGTGTTTCTTAATTACCGTAATTCTAATATGCCTCACTCTTAAGGACGAAATAGTTTTCATACTATAATCCATCTACTTAACACCAAATGAACAAAAAAATAGAGAATGCTAATTGAGGGTCCGTTACATAGCCCTTTCAACTAAACTTCAAAAACAAACAAGACTCAATTATTGTCTTTTTCGTCTTCATTAGCGTATTACCTACGTATACGTCAATGTTCGTTTTTAGTTACCATAGATGTAGTTTCCTGTGTTGGTTTTTGGTTAATCAAATGTTTCAAACACCTTTAGCTAATCAGAACTATTTATGATTTACCTACATATGAACTAAAGTCTCCGATCACAAACCTTTGATAAATAATTTGATTTGTATTCCTTCAGATATAGAAGGAGGATTTGTATTGTAGACAATTGTAGACTTAATGTCTACAATTGTTCATAACTCGCGATTATAAGCAAAACTTAACGTGTTTTTAAAATATACTCAGTTTACTGCATTAATATTTATGTTCCATATACTTACGCCTGTAGATTTAGATCGACAAACCAAATACATCGACGTAACAAGGTGATAAAACCATTACTTTAAAGTGAATTTTCAATAAATCTGTTTTACCACACTTGTCACTCGATAAGCAAAAGCGCTTTCAAGTGATGTTTCTAAACAAACTACACAACCGAACCGGTGTAAGCCTTTATGTGAAACCTAGAATAACCTGTTAGACGAATGGTCTATCACACGATGTATTAGTAACATGCGTGCAATAAACGTTTGGCAAGAAAGTTATAAAGGGTTAATACACAATATAGGAACTAATCACATGTGTTTATATCCTGACGACAATTCCACTGGGAAAGACCAGTGCCGACTAGTAAATATAGTACTAATAAGTACATATAAATAGTGTTTGATTATGTTCCCTATTGAACGAACATTGGATTAGAAGACGTTCTTAACTTGGAGGTGATTGTGTCACTGTCGCGTCGTCCATTACCTTTAAATAACCTATTTTGTTCTGAACTGACTAAAATTTACCTAACGAAATTGCACTCATGCTTGCTTACAAACATAGTATGTGAATACGCTGATAGTGTGCAAACCCGATCTGCGTATTTATAGGCTTAAAAATTGGCTTATAAAATAAACCAATATTTACCAATTTACTATCTCTTGCTTATATACGCTACTGTATACTGACTTTGGCATTAAGGATGGATTAGTAATGCATATCACATCTCAGTAAGTACTTTGATTCTGTATTCTTAATCAGACGCCACTTGTATAAGTAATTGCTTTAGAGAACTAATTACTTTCACTTCAAGTTTCTTTTGTCTCTTTAACTGAACAGAATATTGCTTGAAATAACAAATTGAATCCAACACCGGATATGCTCCTGCCAGTTTCAATGAAAGCAGCTCGGCTTGCCCATTTTATCGTCAATTATACGCGGTGTATGGCGCGATATCCTGTTACGTCGCCTAACAGACTCATAAATTGTTGTTGCTTTATTGAATTTATATTCTATTATATTATTATTATTAATTATTAAACTTTAATTCGTAAGTAATGCTATCTGATTGATTATACAGTCGACCGAGAATCTATCGTTAAATATTATTCGTTAAAAGAACTTTCAAGTCAATATTTGTGTCGCCGACTTGTTTGTTATTTGTGAAAAGTCTAAGTGCCTAAACTCTTAAATACAACCCATATGTCTTCCTGCACCATAACAATGACGTCATCTCGTGACCTTATCCCAGGTCTCTACATCTCTACATTGCCCGATGTTTTGTTGTGCGTTAATTGCTTATGATTCATTGTTGAATACTTCGATCTTGATTTAATTATATTCTGGACAATAACACCCTTTAAATTCATAAAAATGTATTGTGATTAAATGGCAATGAGCTTTCTTGTGTGCTAAAATATTACTTTCACATACCTATCATATAATATATATACAATTTGCACTATTTTTCTATGATTGTTATCTCAGTCATTTTATTTTATGTAAATACCGTGATTCTAAAATATTTGAGGTACCTACTGCGAATTTGCGAAATAATATAACACTCAGCTAACGTCACTACAGTTTGCATTTATTTATTCGCACGCACAACACAAAGATAGTTGTGAAATGTTTGCAGTTTAGGAATCGCATACACAGCTTCAGTGGAACCTACCTGGAAATCACAATGTTTTGTCACTGAAATAGTTTGAAACACTTTTCACGGGCACTTGTAAACGTGTGGCACTGCAAAGTCGGCTCGCATTGCGGCGCGGGCGCACAATGTGACGACTGGTCCGTAGTGGCGGCGTGGGCGGCGCGGGTCCTGCCTGCCGCTGAGTTGACCAAACTCAATTACCGGTACAAGCCGCGCCATTGATTAGGCGCCGGTTACATCTGTGTTCATTTACGACTCTAAACTTTACAACATAATGTTTAACCCATAACTTGTTCGAATAACAAAATTGACCTGTAAATAAAGCAGGTTTTAATAGACCACTTTAAATTTGTCTAAGAAAGCATTACGTCAGTTAGTTTTTAAAATGAAACTTTTTTTTATACTACAAAGGTATGTAAGGTTTATGGTAAAAGGCTACAGTCGCCTATAGTGCATGTGGATCTGATAAGACTTGCAAATCAAACCCCCATAATACCAATGTACGTTACCAACGTGTGAACTAAGATGACAGTACCCAGTAATTTCACTGTTTCCTTCAAACCAGAACATAGCAAGGTAAGCACTGCTGCTAGACGGAAATCGGTAAAATAGAGGTATCCATGCAGAGGACTCTAGTACAAAGCCTGTCTGGTATTTGCTAGTTTCTAGTTTAGTAGTTTCTGGTATAGTTGCTTCAGTTAACCAATTTGTTGCCAGATAATCATTGTTTCCATATTTTGCTACCTGTTAGCCTAGAACAGATCATTACCAAATTGTAACAATGAACCAATTTCATATATAGTAATGCCATGTACTTTAAAGTACTATCAACCTTTAGATTCAGGCCGAGACAGTGACCGGGATATCTATACTAATATTATAAAGAGGAGAGATTTTTGTTTGAATTGAATAGGCTCCGAAACTGCACGACCTATTTGAAAAATTCTTACACACTTAGAATCCTACATTATCCCGGATGAACATAGGCTACAAATTTATTTATCCTTAGGGCAAAATATAAAATTCTGCGAGCGGAAAGTTAGTTGTTCATATTATGATTATTTGTGTAATTCATAATTATTATTGTATTTTATTTATTTTTATTTTATTTAATCTTCACAGTACAATTTATGTACAGAGGTGGACTTAATGCAAATGGTATTATCTACAAGTCATTTGTATCTATTACGGATTGTTTTAATCTAGACTAATTTTATGTTATGTTACGTTTATAAAGTACCTACAATTGGTTGCAAAAGATTGTTATGAATTTCAGTATGAGAAGCGGAGAAGGCTAAGATTATTGATCGGCGCAAAAAATAATACGTGTTTTAAAACCAACACTGAGCATTTACTTTTAAAATAAAAAATGTTGGCAAAAAAATGTTTTTGAATAGTTTACAACGTTCATGGTTGCGCGGTGTAAACTTTTCTAATTCAAATTCGTACTACCCATGCAAACAGGCTTGTTAAGGTTGTATAGTTCAGCCATGTTGTTTATGTTTTTACAAAGCTTTTTGCATCGTGGGCGGAGCCGCTCACTTGCGAAATACATACGTAGGCGGGTCTTATTGCATTACGTCACAAGGTTGAACTTGTGACTCAGTTTAACCTGTCTGTGTATTAGATTGGATCATTCAACGTGAATTGAAAAGAATAACAATAACATTTTTTTACAAAAAAATAAAACCGACTTCAAAAATACCAAAAACTCATAAAAATTTTAGAATACATACAACATCACAGTTTTATATTGAAGTCGGTGCCGAAGTAACTGAGTAGGTATATTAATTGTTCTTTTCATTTTTTAAGACTTTCCAGGTGATCATTGCTTGGCACCGACTTCAATATAAAACTGTGATGTTGTATGTATTCTATTTTATTTATGACTTTTTGGTGTTTTTGAAGTCGGTTTTATATTTTTGTAAAAAAATTGTTTTTCAATCATTTTAGTTTATAATACATGCTTTTTAGATTTTGAGCCAAGGCAAACACCAGAGCAACTTAAAAATATTTTACAAAAAATAAAAACCGACTTCAAAAACACTGAAAAATTAAAAATAATATATGAATAGGTACAGACAACATCACACTTCTATATTGAAGTCGGTGACAAATTTTAAGACTTTCTAGGAGATCATCGTTTGGCATCAATATAGAAGTGTGATGTTGTCTGTACCTATTCATATATTATTTTTAACTTTTCAGTGTTTTTGAAGTCGGTTTTTATTTTTTTATTATTAGTGAATGAAGTCTTTTTAGTGAAAGAATTCTTAAATTAGGGTTTCTTAAATATTAGGATTATCCGCGAACAAACATAAAAAAAAACAAGCATATATACGGTTGAATTGAGTAACTTCCTTTTTTCTTCGAAGTCGGTTAAAAATAAAACGTCTTTCGCTCTAAACAGTACTGAAAGAATTATTTCCGAACTCCTAACCTACCAGAAACCTTCCATCATCAGCTCAGTAACATGATTGATGACTATCAGATGCAAATATCTGAACATCTTCAGCAAAAACATGAAACACGTTGGACATGCCTATGAAATTCAAGGGTTTCCCTCGATTTTCATGGGATCCCATAATCAGATCCTGACATGGTGACAATGGGACCACCTCGGGAGTATACTCTTTCGATTACAAAAAGAATTTTGAAAATCGGTCTACAAATGGCGGAGTAATCGGTGAACATACATATACTCCTCTTTTTTCAAAGTCCGTTAAAAAATATATCACCCCTGTGTGTGAAGGGATCCCGCGATAGTGTTATAGCCACTTATTTTACTATTTCAGTCAGTAACTACAACTTGGTGAGGTCTAAGAATTATACAAAGATGTGATCTTGAACTGATATGACTGAGTCATTGTTTATTTATTGATTCACAACTAAATGCTCTTAACGAATGCTTTTATTAATGGAGAGTTTAAAACATGCACCGTTTTACAGACAAGTATGCAATTGACTTTTTTTTTCAGTATATCATAGCTTCACCGACTTCAATAGAAGAATTATCAAAAAATGTTTTGGTTTTAATCTTCTTTTTCATTTTTCCTTTTTGGAGTCGATATTTATTTTGTTTTAAATATTTGTAAGTATACTAAATTTATGTATAAGTATACCAATTAAACTGTTTCTTTTTCGCGAAAATGTAAACTTCTAAATTAAGTAATTCTACAATTTCTACGAGTATATCTTTGTACAGAAGAGCGCAAAAATAGTCACAAGCATGACTCATAATGTGAATATGCAATATTTTTTGCCAATGGCATCAAAACCGATACGCATTTGGAGAACGTGGAATTTCAATTCAAGTATCAATTTTCTAGATACAGCTATGCCAAGACCGCGGCATCGGCACACAGAACAATACACTCCGAGCGGAGCGCGGCAACCCTGCTGCTTTTTTACACTCTCACTGTGCGCGGAACGATAGGTAGGGTGAGGTGGGGAACAGTGATCCAAAAAAAACTGTTGTGAAGAAAACATTGATATAATCATATAATAAATAGTCTCTCATTGCTTAAAATTATTTAAACATGATAATAATTAGCAACAACCTAATTGAAATTGCATTTCAATTTAAATTGCACTATAGGGTACACTGTTACAGAGCAAGGGTCACTATAACATCATTTAAAAAATAGAGAAATCAACAATATCAGAAAATATAAATGTTTCTTACAAGTGTTAAATTTCTTTATAGTGTTTAATATTCTTTGGGAACGTGTATAACTTGCTCTGAACATTCTTTCTTCTTTTTCACATATCTTTGCAATGTCATAAAGATAACATTTTACTCATTTGCTGTATTTCAGAGACTTATCCCACTTCCTATCATTAGAATAGCTTCTCTCATATATTTTTTTCATTGTGAAGACCTTAATCCGTCCTTCTCTAACGATTTCACTCGCATTTTCTTTTGAAACTACATAGTTTTCATTCAAAACCATTGTCACACAGTCTCCTGTAATACTGTGGCTAAAGCGAGGCAAACCGAAAAAAATCTAAGTATTGAGTCTTTTAGGTTATGTTTACAAAAAATATTTGTCATTAATTTGAAACGAAATAAACAGTGAACAAAAGAAACTATAATTACTTAGTTAAATCTAATACACCAGGAATGAACTGAATAACATTAATGTGATTTTGCTTCGTTTGATCACAAAAATTCGGTTTTTGTTGAATAATTCGAAAACGCGATATTAACTAAGGTAATGACAACTGTTCCATTACCAAATCTGTAAGTATACCAATATAATAGAAGTCAACGAAAGAAACGGAGATATATTGTGTCGCAGTCGGATTGTATAATCCGCCGTATTACATTACGGCTAGCTGTTATCAAAAACAGGGCCGTTTTGAAATGCGGCGGTTCAACGATTAGCCGGATTGAATGCGGCTGAATAAAAAACCGCCGGAATGTATTCGGCGCCATACGTCATTCAATACGGCTAGCCATATGGTAATAAAGCGAGAGATTAGCCGCCTCTTTGACAGTTTTCAGTTCCGATTCTTAACACTCGTGGCGCTATCTGACATAACAACAACAATGGCGTTGGATAAAGAAAGTGTGTTGCTAAATTGCGAAGTTATGAGTGAATTAAACAAAGAAAACGTGTTAAATATGTCGGTGAACACTGACCTTAAGAACAATTTTCAGGTGCAATTAAAGAATTTCTATTCTTCTCAATGTGGACCATGATAAAAATGTCTAAAGTCAAATATTTTATTTAGTATAAAGTAACTATGATTATAATTCTTGATTAGTAAGGAATATCGTAAGAAGAAATCTGTTAGCTTTTTCTGATTAATAAAATTGATTTTCATTTTAAACATTGTTTTATTTTGTAAGTATGGTCACCCTACAATTTAAGTAGTAGTACGATGCGGCTAAACGTGGGCCGCATTAGTGAAGAACGCAAAGACATTATAAGAGTAGACCAACAATGCAAACGAAATGTATGAAGTCCCCTTCAACCAATTTTGATATGATAATAGCTAAATAAATAAACATAATTAAGACTCATCGGTAATAAATAATGTTACAATATGATTTAGTTTTTATTACTGTTCGTTTTTTACACTACAAAACGAAGTTATTTGGGCATGTTTAAGTATTTTTATAACTTGACGCGCGCTCGACAGTCGAATGCAGTACAAATATAGTATGAGTAGCGGCCGCCTGACCGCTGTTGTGGTTGAAGGGGGTTCCTTAGAGGCCGCGCGTATTGTCGGTCTATCTCTTATAATGTCTATGGAAGAACGTATCGCAATATAACAATCCGGCTAATCGTTGAACCGCCGCATTTCAAAACGGCCCTGTTTTTGATAACAGCTAACCGTAATGTAATACGGCGGATTATACAATGTGACTACGACATATGCATTATAACAGTTTGCTCCATGTAACACTGTTCCCCCACCTTACCCTACTTATCTTGTACCTGAGCGCGTAGTGACGGAGGCCTGCACCTGCCCTGAAAGTGTGCTTGTTTTTAGTCAGGAGGCTTACCATGATCGCTTATGGCAAGGTTGAAACAGAGACACCGCCCTCAGTGCGATTTTAATATTGTTTTTTTTTATTGCAACTAAGTTGGCAAACAAGCAAACTGCCCACCTAATGGTAAGTGGAAACAGTCACCTGTAACACATGCGGCTCTTGTGAGATTCGCAGCAAAACTGTAACCCCCACAAGAACCACAGTGTTCGTTGCCAACTTGTGACATCAGATGTAAAGTCACGGCACCCAGTAATTTCACTGCCATATCTTACCTTTCAAACCGGAACACAGCAAGCAATGCAAGCACTGCTACTTTGCGGCAGAAATGGGTAAGACGGAGGTACCCAAGCAGACGACTCTGGTACAGAGTCTCTCTCTGGAAAAAAAATGTTTCGAGCGATCATGGTTAGGGGCTAGCACGGTTAGAGAGAATACATATTTGACTTTTAGGTGAACAACGTAGACGAGGTGTTGGAACGGCACAATGACTTCCTGGAGTCCTGCCTGGGAGACTGCATGCTGACGAGCCCGCAGCTGCTGAAGGCTGTCACCACGCTGTGCCTCGTTTGTGTGCAGTTCTGCACCTTCATCCAGGTACTTAGTGTGTGCCCCACACCGCGTGCACGTTGCCTTTTGTAAATGTATATTCACGTTTAGACGACATTTGTCTTCCATTATTCCTGAATATTATGGTAGTTACACTTGTGTGAGCGAAAATAAGTTAAGTATTAAATAAAATACCGGCCAAATGCGTGTTGCGTACTGTTGAATACTTTGCAAGATATTGTTGAATTATAATTGCATTTTCTTTTTATTAAAATTCAATATATGTAGTTTATTCAAATTGGATTACATAATAACTTTTGAACGTCAAAGAAGCTACGCCATAGGTTCACAAGTCATTGGATTGTTACTCATTTGAGCCTGTATTTACTTTGTAATAAAGTGACGTTCTTAAGAGGCTGAGTAACGCCAATGACCTTGAGACATGATTTGTACTGGATAACGGGCGCGGTGCGTTATTGAAAAATCAAAATATATATTATTTAAAAGAAACTAGTAACTTATTTGAAGACATGAAACATCAATATTATCAAATTAAGTGTAACGAGTTAATTCCCTGAAAATCATTAAATAACTCGGATTTTCTTCTGGAAGCTGTTTTTGATGGGTGTTTTTGGCATTTTTTTTAACGAGAAATTTTGATTAAAATTTGTTTTAGGGACATGAATATTCTCAAAAATATTTTCAAGTGTAACATATATTTTTTTTACTACGGTATATTAAACAGGTTTTGTTAAAAAAAAGTTTTAAGTAGAGCTCAATGAGCTCAGCTCAGCGTTGTCAGCCTCTTAAAAAAAAGATCACAAAAGTTTTTATGTTACGCCGCATCTTGTGATGTTTTCGTGTTTTAAAAGGATTTGAGAGTGGCTTCTTATTTTCGCTCACCAGTGTATGTCTATGTTATAAATAGTCACCGATTTATGTTAACGTATTTAGGAGGCAGGAAAACAATAATAATGCACTTGCATTTCAAGCACAGATAACGAACCGAGCTAAATTAGAATTTGCTTTACATTTATATATGCTTCTAAATTATTGTGACATAATGTATGTTATTGAAATGTTATCATTACGGGTATCTATCTAATATGGTACTGGTTTGTTCTTAAATTATACTATAGGTACATCATATTTATTTTTCTCTCTTACTATTTAACTGCAATGTATTTAAATTTTGCAAGTGCTTCTTATGAGTATGTATTTAGTAATGATTTTATATTTACTATTTTTTAACAATAATAATTTATTTTGTATTTTCCTACAACGCTACCAAAACACGTTAATTGGCAAAAGGAGATGCACAAGTACTTCGTGGACGCAGAGCTTAACAGTATGCTTGGATCGACGTATGACAGTTCAGAATATAGTGAGGTATATCGCCAAATGTAAATATTAGCACACTTCAAGTCAAAAGCACCTAACTGACAGCTCACATCGTACCTTTCAAGTCATCGTAAACCACAGTAATTGTAAACACAGTTTGTCTTGGTGCTGTCTCAAGGGATAATTCGGTCAAAGTTCTTAGGTGTAAACAAGTCTGTAATGTTGTAGTTCTTTGAAAATTTGCGAATCTTGCGCTTACAGTGCTGGTACAGTAAGCGCCACTTCAAGCTTTGCATTTACCCTACGAAAACAGCCGCTATTTCGATCGACATTACTAACGAGGTATAGGTGAAGGTATAGCTTAACGAGGCGCTTACTGTACACGAAGCAAGTAGATTGCGAAAGTGCTCAACATGCGTTACTCACACCGTGTACATACATTTACGGTCGGCCTTAGAAATAGATAGACATTTTAGTACTATGTCACATTAACTATTCCTTTACACCTATATTGCATTGTAAATAGTTGGTATAACATAGTACTACAATGTTTATCTAATTTTAAGGCCGACTGTACTATCGCGCGCAGTTCCGCCTGATCACCGCTACGCTCATTTTCGTTTGCACTAGCGCTCTCTAGCCCCACCCCGTCGACCTCGAATAGACATGGAATACTGAAATAAAAGATTCTTCTTCGGCCTGCCGCCGAGCCGCCGAGGAACCCCCCAACGCCGATTAGAGAGAGAAAGAGTATTTCTTTTCTAATAGGCCAAAGGGGGCGTAGCACGGCGCTTCCGCACGATTCAAGCGAATAAATTTTTAAATGATCAGGCGGAAGTGCTCGCGATAGTACATACCCTTCCATACTTCCTAATTCAGTCCCTTTGTGATGTAACTCAAAATCTATTACATTATTTGACAGTCAACGGTCACTGCTTTATAAAAGGACAGCAAGCACAGAGTCTTGAATCGATGCTGCAATAATTGTCATATCAAACGCGATCGTGATAAATTTTGAGGTGTACGATTTAGTATTGAAATATTGTTTGGACCTTATGTATGTATGTAGTAGATACTCGTAGATTCATAAATGTATACCTCTACAAAAGCTTAAGGCTCATTGTCGTATTCAAAATGTTTTTTTCTTCTCCTGTCTTTCTTTTTATTAACATACATACGACAGGGAAGATAGGACCGAAGATGGAAGCGGGCTTCACCTGGGCTCCTCAACAACTGAGGAACTGTCTATCTTACCTCTAATTTTCGCAATACAACAACAATGCTGTAAACATTTTTATTATGGCGACAAACTTAGGTAAGATGGTGGTAGCTAGCCTGGCGGGCTCAGAAGCCCTAGCACCAATCAAACCGAGCAGAAAAATGTAAAATACTTATTAAAATGATTATTTGTGTTTCAACAGTTTCAAGTCTGATGTTTTAATATCAACATGGGCACAGATAATAATTGTTTAACAGCCAATTTCAGCAATCTTGTCTTAGCTTAGGACAATAATATTAAGTGCTGTCACATTTGTTCCATTGACAAGAAGTGACGGCATACCACTTAGGATTGCCCTAAGCTGAGACAAGATTATTGAAATTAGCCGTTAGTGTAGGTACGTCGTAAAGTATTTGGGTGTTTTATAAAATCGTGTTTATATATAAATAATAGATTGGTCAGATCATCAAAGTGAAAAATTTTCATTATAGTACTTACTGCGAATTCGCAACAAAAAAACAGCTTTTACATACATAAGTTCTAATCCGGGTATCCCAAGATGGATTCCCAATTCCAATGAAGTCCCCCAGTTGGTTTAGTGAGTGTTAGGCGCACGGAGAGAAAAACTAAAATATTCGAATTTCGAAAAGGTTCATATGGACATATTTCAGTTTTCGCTTCGTAAATCGTAAATAGCTTTGTAGTGTTCACGAAATTATCCCTTGCGTCAGTTTGCCTAAAATTTTGTCTACCGTCGCGTAGCAATCGATCACATTACCAATATTGCATCCATGTAGTATTTGTGATTCAAAACGTTATTAACCGCTTTCCTTGCATTTCTTTCATGACTTTTCTGTTTTTAGAATTCACCGGTGTCGGTAAGTATATATTTCACTAATATTTCTTCATAATATCCGTGACATTTCATGAATTATTCGTGCTTCATTTACTATGTGTACATTTTTGGTTGTTGTACTTAAGTAGACTATATTATGAATCAATTCATAATAAATAATCATAATCGACTAAATAGTATGAAATTGCAAATTTCACAAAAAAATAACTGAGTATGCCGCTATAATGTCCAGAGTTTGTAGGCTAAGTTTTTTAGTTTGTCGCTCTTTTCAGAGATATGTGTGTTACACTAACTGAGCCCCACGGATCTCGAAAACGAAACGACATAGCGAAAATCTATTTGCTGATATAACTTGTTCGGCAAACGTTGACAAACTGCCCCCTATCTGTAATCAGCAAACACATTTTCGCTGTGTCGTTTCGTTTTCGTGATCCGTGAGCCACCCATATCTCTAAAACGCGCAAACAACAAACTCTCAAACTTAGCCGACATATTCTGACAAACTCTAGACATTACAGCGATCTCAGGCTATCCGGCTGGTGTCCCCATACCCGGCTAAACCACCCTCCGAAACCAACGCCCCCTACGCCGATAGAGGAACGTTCGGGATCGGGAAGTCCAATTCACCGAACGCTGCAAGACCCTACCTACATCAACCCGTCTGGTCAGAGTTATGTAGTTGGTTAAATCGATCTCGTTAAGGGGAGACCCGTCACTTTGAAAAATATGGGTTGAAGTGAAATTGTTACCTTTTTGTGGCGTCTCGTCTTGTCCACTTTTAGGGTTCCGTATACCTCAAAAGGAAAAAACCGACCAAGTACGTGTTGGGTCACGCGCAGTGTAGGGTTCCGTAGTTGCAAATAGAGTTGTGTAACTCAGGAGTCATTGATGCAAAAGATATATATATCGGACGCAAGGAGTGATTGTATCAGTATATCCCTTCTTTTTCAATATTTTTTCTACCACTTTTTTGGCATCAATATTATACATACCCATACAAAATTACAGCTTTCTAGTACTAATAGACTCTGAGTAAAACCGCGGACAGACAGACAGACATGGCGAAACTATAAGGGTTCCTTGTTTACTACGGAACCCTAAAAATGGAAACCTTATAGGACCACTTCTTTCAACTTCTTTGTCCGTCTGTCAAGACCCTTACTCTTGGGAGTGCGTAGAGATATCGAGCCTGAATTTTATATCAAATACTCGGGTTTACGGGTTCTTTCAGCCATGAAAAAGTCATACTTGTAGTAAGTTAACACGATCAAAAGATATGAACCTTTATGTCGCATATTTTCCCAAATTTTGCGATTTCACAAGGAAATCAAAACCCATAGGGTACTACTTCCCGTTGACCTAGAAACATTAAGTTTGGCAAAAAGCAAGGTGCTATAGCACATATTAAGAAAAAAATGAAAACCGATAATATTATATGTAGATACATACGAGTAGTTAGGAACTTTATACTTAAATAAATTCGTACGGAGCCTTCAGTGCGCGAGTCCAACTATAGTACTCGTATTCTTTACGATTCTTAAAAGTTTTTCCACTCAATTGATGACTGATGATAAATCGTTGGACCTTTCATAAATGCTGATTCGAACTTTCTTATATAGCTAAAACATCAATGGCATTATTATTTTCAATAGACACTATTTTTTCGCGTCAATACCGACAGTCATTAGGGTCAAGTCACAATGCAGTCCCTAATCATCGAAGCAGTTATATAATTTGAAATCTGATTGCCACTAGCAGATGTTAAAGTAAACTTCAATGGATTGCGCTTACGTAAGCAATTTTCTACTGTGTAATGTTTGATATCTGTAATAATTGAATTAATGAATAAAATTGATGTTGTATCAATTATAAATCGAAAATGATTTTTTTAAATGTTGCGACTGTTTCGACTATTATTGTTTGCTAAGTAAATCTATAAAGTTGTCAGTGTCAGTTATCAGCCTATGCAAGTGCTACAGCCCTGGCTGCTCCAGCTGCGTCCGGTTACATTGTTTTTTTCGTGTAAATGAAGCCACAGAACATCTCTGTTTTATTCGAAAAAAATATATATCGCAACGTTTTTAAACATAAAAGAAACATTTCATTTGAGATGAGTGTACAGTTAAATGTGCTCATGAGTATAGAAAATAATTATGTATTCTAATATTCATAGTTCAGTAGTAAAGGGTGGAGGGAAACGCCACACAAAAAGTGTAGCAGTAAGTAAACAAAATTGACGCTAAGAAAAGAGACCAGCCCCCCTAGCACGTCCACTAAAACACGATATGATAATGCGGTTTATCGCTGTGAACTGTCAAAATACAATAGGGTTTCGTCGTATTTTGACAGTTCACCGCGATAAATCGCTTTATCATATCGTGTTTTGGTGGACGTGCTACGAAGGCTGAGTGGCAATAGCACTATTTATGAACGTAAAAACCCCGTGGTTTTAACCAAAACCTAATCATTACCGTTCCCATATCATTTGACATCTGACAGTTGTCAAGGTGTTGTCAGAATGTATGGGAACGGAAACGTTTCTGATTTGGTTAAAACAAGTTATCACAGGTTAGGACAAGGCGACGTAGGTACACTGCAGTCCTTGCAAATTACGCGGTTGGGCGCCGTGTTGCCTGTATTGCACTCGATCGCTGTGACCACAGAACACAGAAACCACTTTCTGTGTTCTGTGGCTGTGACGGTGGGAGCAGCTTTGGGACACAAGCTGCTTTCATGAAGAGAGGATAGTCTACGCTAGGGGGAGCTGGCTCACGTGAGCGCAGCTCGCAGCCGCTCTGAAATGGCCGGAGAGGTGTTCCCGAGGGGTTAAGTGGGCAATTGCGGCACTCTGCGGTGGAGTCCCACTCACCCTTGCCCCTACCCAAGGGCTTGGAGGCGCGTAAAAGCATTACCCTCGTAAAAATAAGGGGTTGCAAATTAGCACTTGCAGTTACTGTAGGCACTGTTAGGTGGGTAGTTTGCTTATTTGCCAACTGAGATGTTTCTTTTGCACACAGTAGAGAACCTCTTGGCCTTCACCTCACCTAATGGTGAGGGACGGAAGATAAGCTCAAGGATGGAAGCGAACTTCACCTGGGGCCCAATTCTGCTAAAAAGTTACAGCCGAATCGAAACTGAACCGTTGCGATCGACCAATCAGAACGCTACATTATCACGTCATCGAACAGTTGAATAGCGATATAAGCGCTCCGATTGGTCGACCGCAACGGTTCAGTTTCGATTCGGCTGTAACTTATGGCAGCTGATACCATGGGCTCCTCAACAACTGAAGAGCTGGATATGTTGCTCGGAATACAGCGGTCTTATTAACTTTGTTATTATGGTGACAAAATTAGGTAGGTTAGGTAGAGTGGTGCTAGTCATGCGGGCTTAAAATTCTTACCACCTACGATCATAATACTTACTCAGTTATGTCTAATGCCACCTTGCTTTCACGATAATCATTTCTCAGAACAATGCGACAGTCGAGACAAATTCACAAGTTGTAACAAGATAGGCATATGATATGCGACATAAGCATTTCGTCGAATGAATACCTATATGGTACAAAAATTTCGTTGAAGTATTCGACTCAATATTTTCATTTTGATTTAATAGAGTATTTGCATTATACTCACATGCTAGACGTTTGTTATCTTTGTAAAATACGTTTTTAGGCTACAAAAGTTATTTATAGGTTTATAGGCATAAATATAAGTAATTGATACTTACAGCTTTTAAGATTTTATACTTACTACTTACCACGACATTTTTGTAGTGTTTTTTTTTGTCAAAATAACATCATCAAAATGGCGTAGAGTGCGGGTTGCGGCGGAGTGACCGCGAGCGGGTCGGCGGACTCGTTCGCGCGCTCGGTGTCGCGGTACGGGCTGCGGTTCACCGCTGCGCTGCTATCCGTACTCGCCATCATCGAGCGTATGGCGCGCGACAACAACACCAACAAGTTGCTCAACATATCCGCCAGGTAGGCCACGCTGTACTGACTGCGGTAACCTCCGGCAGTTGATGTCACGCGGTACGGGCTTCCGAATACCTCCGCCAGGTATGACAGAGGTGATACGGGCTGCAGTTGCACTCCCGCATTGTTGTCCGCACTCGCTATCATCGTACGGATAACGCGCGAAAACAACACCAACAAGTTGCTCAACATATCCGCCAGGTAGGCCACAATGTACTGGCTGCGCGTTAACCTCCGCCAGTTGATGTCACGCGGTACGGGCTTCCGAATACCTCCGCCAGGTATGACAGAGGTGATACGGGCTACAGTTGCAGTCCCGCATTGCTGTCCGCACTCGCTATCATCGAACGGATAACGCGCGAAAACAACACCAACAAATTGCTCAACATATCCGCCAGGTAGGCCACAATGTACTCACTGCGTTAACCTCCGGCAATTGACGTCACGCGGTATGGGCATCCGAATACCTCCGCCAGGTATGACAGAGGTGATACGGGCTGCAGTTCACTCCCGCATTGCTGTCCGCACTCGCTATCGTCGAACGGATAACGCGCTAAAACACCAACAAACCGTTCAACATGTCCTCCAGGTACGACCGCGGAAGGAGTTGCGGTATACCCCTGTCAGCTACGTCACGTAGCGGCGGGATACACTCTTCAGGTACATGAAGCGATACAGGCGATGCATGCAGTTTAACCCCACTAGATATGTCGTACAGTACGAGCTGTGGTATACCTCCACCAGGTACGTCCACGTGACTGGTTGCAGAACGTTTTCGCCAGGCATGTTTTACCACGGATTAGCAATATCATATATAAATATCTAATAATGTTTAACTTGCTCTTTATAAATCAGAATATTCCACTTAAATTATTTTTTATTATAATACCTGTAACTATATGAAAATACCTGTCATGTAGCAATTATTTTTTATGTTGTATCATTGACATGATAAACTGATACTGATGAAACTGAGTGAATGCATCTTACCGTTTCAATGAAAAGCACTTCTACTTGCCAATGTATTATTCCTCCTGTTATTCAAAATACACTCACGTAATTAATTATGAAAGCGAGAACTTATCCGTGACGATTTACGTTTTCAGGTTGAATTTCAACACGTACTACGTGAAACAGCTGGAGAAGTTCTGCTGCGACGACAAACTGATGGACGGCGAGAAAAAGCAAGCTGTTTCCTAGCAGCGGGCCGTGCGCAAGCGCACCAACCTCGTCACCTCCGTGTGAGGTGCCTCACAAGTTACATTGCAAGTATTTATACAAAAACATTATCCATTCCTAACGCTTCTCTTATTCCTCCCGAGTTCCGGCTGATACCATGGGCGAGCGTATTAAATTATATATTGTGCTTGTGTATTTAAATATAAGAAACAGTGTTCAAAGCTTAGGCGCTAGATATTTTTAGGCTTGCTTATAACGCAAAATTGAATGCAATAATGTATATGTATTTAAGATTAATGTAAAGTAATTTTAGTCCTAGATGCACGCAAGCATTATTTCCTCGATATAACCGACGTTCTCGAATATTGTCATTTCAGTTAAATTCGATTTGTTGTCGATTTTTAGCGCATCGCCTCAATAATTACGACCGTAATATACCACCAATTTTTGTTATTTATATATAAATAATCATTTAATAAACGAGTAGGTACGAAGACAATACTATAAATATGCATATGGAGTTCATCATCATCATCATAACAGCTCCTATACGTCCCCACCGAGGGGCTCGAGCCTACCCTATGTTAGGGTATTTAGGCCTTAGTCAACCACGCTGGTCCAGTGCGGATTGGTCGACTTTACATACACCTTTGAATTTATTCGCAGATTATGCAGGTTGGCTCACGATGTTTTTCCTTTACCGTAGGAGCGTCAGACAAATGTACATATAAATTCGCAAACGAAAAACACATTGGTACATGGCGGTCTCGAACCCCGCACCTCCCGATTGGAAGGCAAGTGGTAGCGAGTCCACAGTGCCACCGACGCTCATATGGAGTTTTTGCAATATAATTATTATATTAGACGAAACTCTCCATTTCAATGTGTATTTTAGTAAATTTTCGGTAAATATTATTAAAAACATATATTATTTTAACTATGTACAAACCAATTAAAATATATGTATATGAACTATAATATACATTTTATCTAAATATTAACGTATATTAAAATTAGATGAAATCTAGAGACATCATCGTTGTTCAGTCAGAGCATAAATATAGTCAATTTAAAAAAGCTCTTTAAACCAAACATTATCTTTCACAATTATACACTCTACTGCAATGACATAAGGTATATTATTGAATAAACTAAAAACTATTAGAATCTATTAAATACATATAAGATAACAATGAGATTTATGTTCTAATCTCAATTCTATCTCAGTGAATTTTATACAGTACAAATTATTATTAGGCCTAGGTATAGTTATAAATTCCCGTGGCTAAAGGAATATTTTTTGATCTAATTGTCTAACCAGACCCCCTAGACAAGATGCCTTTCGATAATCGCAAACGCAATCGCTAGAAGGAAAATGTATGCGATTTGACATAAGCCCTCGTTTAGCTTTCGAGCGCAATTGTCAAATCTCATACATTATCCATTTAGCCATTGCGTTTGCGATTATCGAAAGGCATCTTGTCTAGGGGGGCTGTAGTAACTAATATTAATATTATTATTGATATCAACTGAATCCGATATTGACACAATTTTTTAAAGTTAAATGATACTCAGTTTTAACTACCTGATGTGTATTTTTATAATTTAGTTGAATTACATCACAATTTTATAATATGTAAGTACTAATGGAGAATACTGTAGTCACAAGTTTTATTGTATTGTTCACACAAATGTATTGAGGGCACAATAATATTCATGCCTATTTTTGGCGTATGTAGGTAATTATATTATTTACTTAATAATGGGGTATTTGAATTCATTTTATTTTATAGTCCGAATGTATAATACATTCGAACTTAGGTCAGTATGTAACAAAATGAAAAAGTCAATATATTATCGAAATTCAACTAGCTTCAAAAATGTTATTATTTATTGATTACTAACATTTATAAATATACATCAACACAATCATATGTTATAACTAAATGGTATTTTAATTAAATGTGACTATTTCATTTAGAGGCTTCAATACGGAAAACAAAAAATAAACATTATTAAAATATGAGCATTTTTTAAATATATTTACAACGTAATTCAATAAAAAAATGCGTGTACTTATGTTGTTATAATTAATATGAGTGTACTTTAAATTAATTTACAATAAAAGAGTTGTCAAATACCCAATTATTAAAAACGTCTATTCTCCAAAGTGATGCTTAAAATAAAAATAAAATCGCTTCAAAACTAAATACCATTTTACCAAAGTAGGTACCTCGAAAAAGTGAAACCGCCAAAAACTACCAACAACTGTAGTTTTATTTCTTTTTTTTTTTCAATATATTATTATGTCTCGCAATTTATATAATCTATATTAAAAGCAAGGACCAAATCTTTTTCTACCGTAGTTATAGGACTGTGAATGAAAAAATTGTTTATCAGTTTTGAAGAAAACATTTTTTGAATGCGCAACTTTAAATTGTAAATCAAGCCATATTTACACTGTATGTAAGCCGCCAAGCCCCAATTTATTGTAGTGTTTGTCCTAATACAGGAGATTAAACGTAAAGATTAAATTATAAGGTAGGCATTTCAAAATTGTGAATAACGAATCTCATTCCTTGCCATATAATACATAATTGTAAGATAGTTTGCCATGACAAAAAAGTGATTGTAATTTTAGTTTTGAAGTACACTAAGCCTCGAATATAAAAATGATTCTCAAAATAATTGTAAAGTGTGATTAATGTCTTGGGTGGAATTTATATAAATTCTTGTACACCAAACATTGTCGATGGTGATACATCCGGAAGGTTGCCTCTTTCCTTTACATTAAAATATGTAAACTAGATCTTCCATAATATGCCAGTATTTTAAATTTGTAGTTTTAGGCACAACAATTAAAATTTACATTGGTTGGCTGTGACTTTTTGTCTGTCATTTTATAACAGTAAGCTCCTGTGCATTTGTGTTCATTATTGTTCTGTTATTGTATCTAATGTGCCATTTGTTAACAACTTTTCATTGTTGCGTTGTGATTGTAATGTTCGGCACACGATGCCCATTTTTATTGCCAAGTAGATATAACAAGTTGCCGGAGTGTCTTATTGTGTTTATATGCAGTGCGTTTTGTTATCTATTTTACATTTATTTTGTGTTTAACTTCACACATATGATGTCCCAAAAATGCAACTATTTTAAATGTCCTTGTCTTTTTTATCATCGTTTATTTCAATGAGTGTAAATAGCATCGATATTATTATTTTATTGCAATAAAAACACACTAAACTATTCTTTTTTTTTTTTTTATCACCTCTCCTAATTTTTATCACATCATCACCTGAACAAACATAGGTACAATACAAACCAGTGCTGAGCACGCGATGGACTTTTCAAAACATACTGTCTCTAGCCAGGCGGGTTGATATACGGTTGTTTCGGGATTTTCAGGAATAAAATTATCTAAATAGACTTAAACGACATTCACGGAAAGAAAAGGAGAGGTAGGTGTAACACATGAATTCTAAATCCGTCAACCCACATACTATTTATTTAACAAGATAAAATGAAACAAAGCGATAAAATGACTATTTTATTATTTAACAGACTATACAATCTTACTTTGTGTAACATTTTATTGGTTACATCCGATATATGTATAAGCAATTCAGACATTGAACTAACATTTTTTACATATAAAATTGGAATATTCGCTAATCTAAATTTTGTTAATAATAAATAAATCACTTTGACGATGACACAAAATGACTGGACTGCTGTTCACTATTATAAAACACAGCACGCAAATTTTTAACTAATCAATGAGGAACTAGGCATGTAAATATAAAAAAAACATACTCCACAATTTAAATATTACAATTCTACTATCACCTACACGGGTATAGGAATTTATGATGAACTAGATTGGTCTCCTGTATGCCATTCTATCACGGATCGATCATTATGTGAACACATTAATGCCAATTTACAATTCTAATCTGAGTCTCATTTGAATGTTTAAAAGTCATATCCCATGCAAAGTTCATTCGGTTTTTTGACAGAAATCCATATCTGTTTTATCAATTTGAAGAGGACTAGTAGTACATCTGACGTCACAATTATGAATAACCCAGTGCACAGTAAACATCTGCATTTGCAAGACTAACTTGAAGCACGTTAAAACTTTGACATTCGAAACATTCGCATCACACATTAAAATACTAAAGACCAATCATAATATTCATAAAATGGTCAAACATAATATCACTGCAGCGCTAAGTAAAAATAGAGATAATATCAAGTGACCTTATAATAAATAGACAATAACCTTAATTTTAAGGAAATGGTAACAAACTGTAAGCAATTTGTGCATTGATGCTGTAGAATTGTTCAACTAAAGAATTTTTACCACACATAGACACCTTCCACTTGAGCCTTAGCTGTATTACTACAATCCTTGTTGATATTACATTTCAAATGCAACTTCATTGCAACTTCGCCTATATTTTAATGATTTTACAAAAAATTTACGACATTAAAATCAAACTACACAAATCAACGAGCATTAAATTTAGAATACACAAGTTGCACAGCTGTGTGGTTAAAAATTATCTCGAAGAACAATCATACGACAGTTATACAACTACACCAAAAAAGTATAACACAAACATTGGCACGATGTCTACAAACGAAAATACAACATTACCAAAGTAAGTACTTAATAAATCGCTCATAATAACACAAAAATGTAACCGTTCTTTATAGTATAGTATATCAACCCATGTTTTCTGCTTTTTGGTTTAAAAATCTCTTTTTATTTTTCTAAGAGAGCAGCAGAAACTAGACAGAGGCATATGGTGTAATTATTTAAGTAATTAAGCCTATGCACACATCCATCTACTTAAGGGTATACTGTTTATGTACAGAGCTCGCAGCTCGACTCACTAATTCAAGACTAGTCTTTTCTCTCTGGCAGCCATCACCACATATGCGTCTCTCGGATCTCGCTGATAATCTGTCCAGCACGCTGAAGGGCCTAGAAACAAGAAATCAATTGCTGAATGTATTTGAAAAAGGCTCGAGGCATCAACGCTGACAACCTTGTACAAATCATAACTGCACCAATAGAATTATAACAACCGGTTACTGTGGGCCTATTATGGTTCTTTCATCATATGATATGGTATGATTTTGAGATAAAGAAGTCATGAAATGCTTCATTTGGTATTACCGATCTCCAATGATATCACTACGGCATAATTTCAACGATGTCATTATGATGTAATGAACGAATGATCAAAAATCTGACCGAAAATCTTATTCTTCGTTTTGCACTAAGATCTCATAATGATATCATTTGAAAACCATGAGATGAGAACCATGACTTGAAGACGAGTAAATGAGCATAGGCTGTTTGTTGTATGTTGAAGACAGACTGGCCAGCGTTCTGATTGGCCAAGCTATGACTACCGCTTGAGAAAAAATTCGAATTTTTTCTCTAGCGAACTTTTTTCGAATCCGCGAGAATCAGCCTCGCAGTCTGACTTGTAACTAACCATTGTCTCGGACTGCACTTTGTTGTCGTGTCGTTACGTACCTTGAGCATATCAGCGGCCTCCTTGCGTCGCTGCGCCACGTGCTCGGACTCATTCAACAGACTCTCGGCCTGGTCCGACTTATACAAGTGAGTCACCAGCTCCGACTGCAGGTTGTCCTTCACGTAGTTCACCAGGAAGTGCATCACCGCCTTCGGCACCGAGTCCTGAATCGACTTTCGCACGATGTAGAAGTACGACTTGATCAGTCGCTCTGAAAAGCGATGAACATAGATTTAAGGCCAGCGGTTTGGTGTGAATCTTGATTACAGAAGGGATATAGGTATAGAATATTACTTATTGATTGATTACAGAAGTAAGTATGCATTATGCTGGCGATAAAATTAAACCTTTTTTAAAATTTAAGTTGACACCATCTTCATTATATGTGTATCAAATCAATAAGTCCGTAAGAAAAATAATAAACAGCTCTCAAATAATAACTTATGAAAATAGACTATACAAAGGGATATAATAATGCATTTAATACTTCGGTTTAACTTAGATAAAAAACTAACAAAGAGTCGCAAGAATGAATATATTTGAAGTTTTAATATACTGAAGCAATGTTCCAATTAATATAAGGAATTTTAAAAATTTAACGCGCATGTATTTGTCTAATTTTTAGTTTTCGCTAAAATAACTAACATCTAATTTTACTTATCTAATAACATAAAAAACTATACATTTAAATAATATTAATAAAATAAGCTATTGAAAAAAAAACTCAATTCATTATAACATGTAAGTTTAGTTTAAATGCACGAATCCCACCAACCGGGCGGAGGCGGAGCGCGCCGGGGCGCATTTCGCACTGTGCTAAAGTAAAGACACTGTGTTCAGACTTCTGTACAAATTATTAAGGTTCGTGTTTGCATAGAATTTACACTGCTTGGAATGCGCGCGTACGCCACGGTTGCCGGTCGGTTCCTCGCGTACGCGATCGGCTGCTCGCTTACGCGATCGGCTGCTCGCTTACGCGGTCGGCTCCTCGCGTACGTCACATCAATACCTCGAATAGAAACTGACTGCGACTCGAAAGCATTGACTAGGCGCTACGAGCATGCTCGCGGAGACGCGAGCACGCGCCCGGGTTCGAGCAGAGTGCCTAGTGCGAGTTTTATCGAGCTCTACTCGATCGCACGCGTCGAACGCGTTAACGCGAATTTGTATGGAATAAAGCTCGATAAAACTCGCACTCCGCACACAGATGTAGCCGTCGGGCGGACGTGGCCGGCTACCGGCGCGTGCTCGCGCGTCCGCTGGTATGCGACTCGCTGCGCTCCTGCGTCGCCCGGTGGTGGGAATCGTATTGAAGTAGGTATGCCAATAATACAAAAAAAATGGTGCTTCCAAATCATAGATTTTTCTAGTATAGTACTAAAGTACACACAACAACAAGTTAAGACTTTACAGTTTGACCTTTGGACCACCCGTAATGGGCTCGTTTTGGTGTCACTCGACTCACTCGTAACTGCGTCTGCTTTTGTAAGTCAAGTGTAAAGTTTGACGTGTTGGCGATTGTACATTTCCGATCTATAGTGAGACATACGATGTTTTTTATGAGTGAAGAAAAATGTGCGGCAAAGCAAAATGCAAACAGCTGCGTTTTCCAGAACGATTTTTTTAAATTCCATAAATCTGTCACATTAATATATTTTAATAGATCAATTAATTATGTATAAATGATCCAGCGAAACAAAATTATGTAAACGTGCCAATAACAACTTCATAAACGACTGTTTGGATATATTTTAGTTACCTCATTAACTATTATGAACTTTATATGAAATATTTTCAATGCTTAATTGTATACTATTACAATATAATACTTTTTAAATATTATTTAAAAAGTATTACACTGAGTATATAAAATATTATAACTACGTCGAGACAACATTTGTTAATATGTATCAATCTAGTTCTTTGCTTGATCACATTCACATGAATATGTGTGTTTCTGATAATCATTTTAGGCCAGTTTGAAATGTATTCTGAGTTCATTGATGACTTTAGTGCCCTATTAGTTGCATAAGTAATTCACAAAAACAAGTAAAGTATTTATACGAGAAATAAAGGGTACCTTTGCGGATGTGTATAGGAATTCTAATAAAACTTGTAAAGAATATGATTGACAGCCTTGCCGTGGAGCAAACAACAGCAGAAATTCCATTTAATGCGGGATATTTATCAATGCTCCATTTTAAAATTGTAGTTATCAATTCTGTATCAAATATTGGGCTACTCTTACATACAGAAATTTACTCATGTGGAAACATGAATTTCATCATTAATCATTATTTTATATGTAGTATCATAGTGTAAAATGCTCGATAGTATCATAGATAAGGTAATTAATATACATGGATTTTCCGGCGATTTATAAAAGTTGAACAAAAATCGCGAATAGAAAAATTGTTTCCTGTGCAGTCCAAACGCGATTCAGTTAGCTGGTGGTAGTGTTGTAAGCAGAGTCAGCATAAGCGTAGAATAATGATAGGTGGCCGGAAGTGATAGAATGAGTAAAGCGTCTCTGAAACATCGCCGTCAACGCTCACCGACTAAGTCACCCATTTGGTTCAAATGCATCATGGTGATGCCGTCTACTGTCTTTCCGTAACCGTTAATTATCGCCGGTTGCTCGCTCCGTCCACCTAGCATCATAATAAACATGTCTCACAATCGTATATAGAAGTTATAATGTTACAAAATAAGTACATTAGAATGTTAAGTATTTGAATCTGACAAATGCATAGAGTCTGACACACGAAACATGAGCTTTGAAAAAAGCGGCAAATTCAAAAATTCTAGCTCTGGTAATACTGTCTACAGAAGGTAAAATACATTTTGATACTTGAAATATTCTAATATTTTTATTTATGTAGTAATTTAGAATGTTAAATTTGTGAAAGGATTGTCTTTTTTTCCTTGAATATAGTAGAAAAAAAAGGGGTTTATACTTTTTTTAAAATTAAATATTAGGTAATGTTTAGTTTCAATGAACTTCCAACAATCAACCTTTTATAAGAAATCGCTGTATTTGGATTTCATGAATGTTAAAATTACTTAATATCTGTAATATTCCGACAGAAATTAAGAAAAAAATATTATGAAATTGTTTATTACAATATATCAAAATCACCATGTTGAACTAAACTACATGGGGACATTGTATCAGTGTTGCTACTTGAAAAAATGTCAGGTTCATGTTTCGTGTGTCAGACTTTAACAGATTCCTGTCTGTATGCATGCATGAATGAGAATTGCGTTCAAACTGTATGCGGACATAACGCACAACGCCTCCACAGGATAGAAATGCGTTTGCTTTATCTATTATCTATCCTTTACGTGTTGACTAAACTAAAAATTCAAATCGGTATTAATTTCATGTTTTATAGAGTAGGTATACGAAACTTAACAGTGTTCATACTAGGAATTGTTAATTTGATACTTTTGTTATCTAAGGTTAAGTTGACATGACCCTGCAGTACCGCAGTGTTCAGTGATATGTAATGAATGTGACCGCACTTGGCAACTTGGAGTAGCCTCTGTAGTAACCCATAAATAAGTTTTATTTAATGAGCAGTACAAGATGAACACAATAATTTGTGTTTTGATTTTGATCCTAATAAAATTTCGGCAAGATTTAAGCCGAAATAAGTAAATAAACAGATTTGACAGCTGTCATCCCCATAGTGTATTTGTCAAAACTGACGGATAAATATGGGGATGACAGCTATCAAAACGGCCATCGTAGCGTGCCGCAACTTTAATAAAGAGCAAGAAGGAAACATCTACACTACTCAAGACACTTCATCAGTATTCTTAGTAGTAATATAGTAAACTTTCATGACACGCTCCTTGTACACACAAAACAATATTTACAAAGTTAATGTCTGCATTAGCAACAAACAATATAATATATTGTTTGAAAAGACAAATCGACTCGTAACAGTATTTCTAAAATATATCATAAAAATTATCACACAAGTAACAGATAAATATTACACAGCCTTGTGCCCTACTTACCGATGACGTCGCAATCGTGTTGTTCCCGCTCGGACAGCTTGCGCGACGTCTGACTGGGCACCTCGGGCAGCAGGTTGACGGGCTTCTGTGGCGTGAGCACTTTGTTCTCAGGTGCACCATTCATCTATAACGAGACGACATTATTGTTAGCTCAACGCCGCACAGCAGCTACACAAAACTTATTCACAGAATCTACTTAATTCCACTGAGAGTTTCAAGAAGTAAGAAAGTTCCAAATATTCAGCAAAACGATTAATCTTATCGTCTGGGATCTTGGGATACAAATACCACGAGGGCCACCTTATAGGATCACACGCGTTTGTCGAAGTCTTTTTCCTGCCCATGTTTCCAGTTTATCTGTGGTCACGCCTCCTCATTCAGCGGCGCCAGGCCAAACAGTCCTGGGCCACAGATTAGATAATAGTTACTACGTAACAGATACATCACTCCCATAGAAACGCTCCAATCGCTGTAATAATAGCCAAAACCGACAGACAAAAGTCGCTGCAAGAAGAAAAGGTCTCTACGAACGTGCGACGAGAATCAAGATTCCCGCGTACACCGCGTGATTGTGTCATCGAGCAAAAACTTAAGGGTTGTACATACAGAGAACATAAACAAAATAGTCAAAGTAAAACTTTAATGTTATTATTTTATTGATATAGGATTATAATGATATAAAGTGATTGCGAGGAAAGCCCCTGACTCAAATCTGCTTTAATTTTATAAAATGACTAGCTGTGCCCGCGACTTCGTCCGCGTGGAATAGTAACTTTTGTTGAAATAAAAAGTAGCCTATGTTATACCTTATACAATTAGCTATCTATTACTGAAAGTCCCGTCAAAATCGGTCCTTCCGTTCCGGAGATTAGCGGGAACAAACAGACAGACAAAAAAAAATTATACCGATATACATTTATACCGTCCCATTGTGGCAGCACCATGCCCGATATCCGTATCAGACAGCGTGATGTGCGGGCGGAGCTACAGTCGATCGATACTCGAAAAGCAAGTGGACCAGACGGCATTCCTGCGATTGTTCTTAAGAAGTGTGCAGCGGAGTTGACTCCGGTCCTTACGCGTCTATACCATCTGTCGTTCTCTGCTGGTTGTGTGCCGAAATCTTGGAAAGAGGCCAATGTCCAGCCGGTTCCCAAAAAGGGAGATCGTTCTGATCCGGCTAACTATCGTCCTATAGCCGTCACTTCCATTTTGATTCCATGTGATATTGGTAGGGAAAGGCAGAATCTTATCATTGAGCTCAACAGGACGCTGGACCTCGTTTCCGAATGGGGCTCCAACAATCTTGTTGAGTTCAATGCTAAGAAAACACAGGTGTGCGCGTTCTCGGCAAAAAGGTCACCTTTCCTCCCCCTTCCTTCTCTTCAGGGCACAACCCTTCACACACAGAGCAACATCACCTTGCTCGGAATGAACATTCGCTGCGATCTGAACCCCAGAGACTACATCGAATCCGTCACAACTACTGCCTCACGGAAACTCGGTGTCCTGAACAAGGTGCGTAGGTATTTTGCGCCGGACCAACTATGCTTGTTGTATAAAACTCAGGTTAGGTCTTGCGTGGAATATTGCTCGCACCTTTGGGACGGCTCCGCTCAGTACCTCCTCGATGCTCTGGACAGATTGCAGCGTCGCGCTATTCGCATAATTGGCGATGTAGAGGCAACTAACACCCTCGAGCCTCTACAACTTCGTCGTGACATCGCCTCTCTTAGCGCCTTTTACCGAATGCTCCATGGGGAATGCTCTGACGAGCTCTTTAACCTTATCCCTCCCTCTCCATTCGTTAACAGAAACACGCGTAAGGGCCTTCGGAGTCATCCGTACATTGTGTCCTCCTTTTCACACCGTACCAAGAAATTCCAAGATTCCTTCTTCTGTCGTTCATCCCACACTTGGAATTCTCTACCTGCGCACGTGTTTCCTCCATCCTACAACATGGGTTCCTTCAAAAGAGGCGTGAAAAAGCATCTTTTGGGCCGGCAAGGGGCGGGCAGGTAGGAGAGTGGATGTCGTCCCTACTCTATCTGTCAACTCATTTGGGCCTCTTTCACCGCTTAACATCAGGCGGGAGGAGGTCATTTGCCGGGCCATCCATAAAAAAAAATACCCATTTAGTAAAAACTTGTTATTTTGACATTACAAACAGACACTTAAATTTTATTTATTTGTATAGATGATGATAATAATAATAGTACTTTATTTGCAAGAATATGGTAAAATTCATGATTGGTATTAAATTATACACATTATTCGTGGGCGTCGGTGGCGCAGTGGACTCGGCACTTGCCTTCCAATCGGGGGGTCGGGGTTCGAGACCCGCTATGTACCAATGTGTTTTTCGTTTCGAATTTCATATGTACATTTGTCTGACGCTCCTACGGTGAAGGAAAACATCGTGAGGCAACCTGCATACATCTGCGAAGAAATTCAATGGTGTATGTGAAGTCGACCAATCCGCACTGTGCCAGCGTGGTTGACTAAGGCCTAATCACCCTAATATAGGGTAGGCTCGAGCCCCTCGGTGGGGACGTATATGGGATGTGATGATGATGATGAAATATTAAAAAATTCCAAATAGTACCTACATGTCCAAAAATAAGAGAATAGAATATTATTTTATCGTCATTAATACATTTAAAAATTATATAAAATACAAATTATTAAAAATTACCAATCCCGCCCGAGGAAATTTTTTCTTCATTGATTTTATTCACTTGTCAAATTACAAATGTTAAAAAAATTACGGATTATTATGAAAAATACACAATCGATGTTTTTTTTTCATCAGCATTTAACTGAAATTTTTCGGAAATCATTCGATTTAGCTATATAAATCCCGTTTTTAGTTCTGAGAAGAAAATTATAAATAAAAAAATAATTGATAAAAAACAAAAAGAAATTAAAAACTAAATTAATAAAATAAACAAAAAAGCAATAAAATAACCAAAAAAATAATAAAAACAAACTTATGATAAAACAAGTTACAGATTCGATAATAATAATAAAAGTCTTGCGTGCGGCGCGCGGCAGCCCTCTGCCGGACGGCGCGCTTATTAGCGGTAGGTATTTATAACGCTGCATTGCGCGAGTCACAGTCACTGTTCGCCTGTCACAGGTTCGGTGATACTCTGCGTATTTTAGGACAGAACCACCACGTGGCTTGGAGTTTCCCTTTGCTTCTGGGTTTCTCTGGGATTTATAATCTGTTATGAACAAGGTACGGCGATTCTTCACATGTGCGGTGCTTGCTATACAAAACGCAAGTACGGTCCTGTGTAGAATATTACTCGATTGGCGATGTAGTGACTACACCTCTGCAATTGCGTCGCGATGTTGCGTCACCAAGCGCGTTCGATCGCTTATACCACGGTGAGTGTTCTGAAGAGCTTTTTACACTAATCCCACCTTCTTCCTTTTTTAGGATCTGCGTTCTCACCTTCTTACTGTCACTACTATTCCAACGCGAATCAAGAAATTTAGCAATTCATTTCTATGTCACACGATCAAAAAATGGAACTCTCTGCCAACACACGTGTTTCCTCCTTTCAATCCCGGGTCGTTTATAAAAGGCGTGAAGACCTTGCAGGTCGGCAAGGTTTAGGTGGCTAGTGCGGCGTATATTCTCTTTCCCGCACTAGCTATCTTGCATTTAGACGCTATTTCCACTTACCACCAGGTGAAATGAAGTCAAGTTCAGAGCTTTTTTCATTCAGGTAAAAGTTTTTTTTTCGTAACAACATATTAATAGGAAGAAACTTATTACGCAATATATTTTTTTGCATGCATGAATAAACCGGTTTTACGATAACTGCGTGGCGCGGCAGGCACGCGGGGAGAGTGGCTGTTCTCTATCAGTGCGGGCGCATAGAGAAGAACAAAGCTGGACGCTGATAGAGAACGATGCCAGTCTCCATACAAAAATACCCCTTTAAAATCATGCGCATTATATGCGCGGGTGTGGGTTTTTTGCGTATGTATTAAATTGTCAATGTTCAATATCCAATACTCTATCTATGACATAGAATATTAGATATAGAACATTGCGTGACTCTGTTGTAATAAGATCCCTACTTTTCGTAGTATAAAATTCTAGTGAAGTATCGTAAAAGTACTCATAGCTTCGAAAATGATAAAAATACATTTAAAAACATAGTTTGTAAATATTTCATGTTTGTCTGACTTGACTATGTTTTTCGATTTTGCTACCAAAAATCGAATTGTGATTTGTGTTATGCAATAACATAAGAACTCTTAACGGAAAAAAAGATGAATAAATCAATAATGAAAAAAATTTCGTCTCGGGCGGGATTCGAACCCGCGTCTCCAACATACCGCCTTGACCAACTAGGCCACCAAGGTCTTACCAGCCCCAACTAAATTCGTAGCTCTATTGATCTTCTTTATTCTTTGTTAAGCCAAAGATGATGCTGACGCGGGTTCAAATCCCGCCCGAGTCAAAATATATTTTTTCTTTATTGACTTATTCAACTTTTTTTCAATTTAATTAGCATTTTTAAATAAAATGCAAAGTCACATACTTATAAAAAAACGGACATCATTACCTTTTTTTTGTATACACAAAAACCTAAACACATGTTTTATATTTTCATTCATACTGTCCACATACGATAAATAAAGATTGTACAATGAGAATTGACGAAGATATTGGTTTTTGTTGCCTTATTGTAGGCTCGTTTTCCACCACAAAGCGGAGACGAAACGAAAGGAGACAACATGTATTATATACAACCAATGGAATTTCGTTATTTAAAAGTCTAAAGGCATGGCACAGGGGCGTGGTGGCACTTTTCTTCAAAAAAGGCGACAGGGGCCAGTTGACGAACTATAGACCCATCACGCTCCTGAGGCATGTTTACGAGCTGTTATCGAGGGTCATCACGAATCGTCTCGCACGAAGGTTCAACGACTTCCAGCCTCCCGAACAAGTCTAATAAGATAGATAGATAATTTTATTGTATTTAAAACGTCAACGAATATTCGGAAGTCAGTCTATGCGCTCCGATTGGTCGATCGCTACGATTCATTTATCGGTTCGGCTAACTTATTAATAGAATTAGGGAGCTGCTCCGCTTTGGTGGAAACAAACTGCCCGCTATGCCGCTCGTCTCCACACATCTAGTCTCGTCTCGGCTTTGGTGGAAAATGGGCCTTACTATAGACACCGCGCATCGCATTGCGACACCATGAAAGAGTACGAACGAGTATGGTACTTAAGAGCTTTCAGACGGGAGATGGCAAGGCTGGGCGAACCCCTCTGCCAATTTTCGTTGACAATATGACCATACACGTTATATAAAACTAGTTGACGCGCGGCCGCTGGCAATAGGTGTCGTTTCGTATCGCAAGTAAGAGCGCGTAAAAAATGGTTAATTGTGCACTCAGATCTTCAAGACTATGGCGTTTCCTATCACATGTAAGTATAAAATATACATAAACGTGTTTTGAAGTAATTATATGCCGTTACGATAGAAAAATACAATGGTACGTTGGTAGCTCAACACAATACACGGGCATGATTTGCGGGCGATTGCGTAGATATACGTTAATTTGTCGATGTGTGTGTGTTTCTTTATAGTGAGGTAATATTTTCGTAGTGTGCGTATCTGTAATTGAATGCTAGATTTTCGTAGTGTGCCATGCGTGTTTACCTTGCCTCCCGCAAAATGTGGCAGAAAAATGTATACTGCGAATTGTTGCGTACCATATCCGTAGGCTAAATGATCTAGTGTGGTATGAAAGAGGCAGAACGACACGCGCGTATACGACACAGTGTATCAGCTGTTTTATATTATTGTGACTACTCTACAATAAAATTTAATTAAAGGGGCAAAATAAAACCACCTGCAATCGATTTCGTTACTAATTCTGAACAACTACTTTCAGGTTTTATGTATATGTTACGGCCATAAGCTAAATTACGGTCACACCTTGTTTTAGCCGGCTAGAACTAGGTGCAGCCAGCAGGTTAAGTTAGGGAGTTGCCTGGTGACTTTCGGTCACCCAGATCCTAGACCACCCTACTACGACTGGAGTGACAGAACACCCCGGAAAAGTTTTTATTGGGTACCCCCGTACTAGCGATTGCCTTGCCCAACCCAAGAGATTGCCTTGTAGATAATAAAATCTTTTCTAACCGGTTCAACAAAAAAAATTGGTTACGAGTTCTAGTCGTCTAAAACTAGGTGTAGCCGGTTAAAACTAGGTGTAACCGTACTTCGGCTTTTAGCCGTAACATATACAAAAAAATTTAGATAGTCTACAACCGGAACTGACAAAGGTTGAAAGGTTGAAACTTGTCCAATTCTGAAACAACTTATATGTTTTTAACATCGAAACTCTTACCTGCGGCGTGGCCGGTGATTCGCTGTTTTGTGACGGCGACTTATGTTCCGTACCGTCGGTGATCGCTGGCATATGCTAAAACGAAAATAAACATTACAACGCTGCCATCGTCTAACTAAACTAAAACAACGTATAAAATGCAATACATGCATAGACAAATTAATCAACAATGAAATCTAATGATGGAAATATATTAGCAACGGAACATGAAAGAGAGCCCACAATAGCATTTCACAAAGCTGTGATCATTCATGACGGCTGGGAAATGTGACTAACATGAAATTTTAGATTCATGTAAGTCACTATGATCATTTATGACGGCTAGGAAATGTGACTAACATGACATCTTCAATGTACAGCGCTAGACTAGCTCACACTGCCATTCGCGTGTTACCTTACTGTTGTGCATCTCCAATATATTTCCCAAGAATACTAGGGTGGACCCTCTTTCACCCATTTGCCGAAGAAACAGCTACAAATAACACGCACAAGTTATTCATTCCAAGGCAGATTGTTGAAAAAATCAGATAAAAACAATAAATATTATTATAATTGTACTAGAATTAGAAGATCCATCATACAAAGCACATAATCATTATTATTATTGTACACTCAACAGCACGTCAGGCTATACAAAACAGTTGAATTTCTTTAATCAATTGTGAACTTTAAACTGTTGGACGTTTAGTTCGAAATTGATTGAAAAAAAAAGTCATTTTGTGATGGTCTGACGTCCTGTTGACTGTACTAGAAATAAGATCATCAAACAAAGCACATCTACACTACACAAATGAAAATCTTATTTGTCAAACGGGCGTGTTTGATCCATGTTGTTTGACCAATTAGTGAAATCTCTACCTGTGAAAGTTTTGCATCCAGAAATGCAATCGAACAACTTTACTACTTATTTTACAACATATCCCTGTCAAATAGCCCAATAGTGTTAATTTTGGAATTTAAACTTTTCTACTAAATTATAGCAATAGGACGTAAGTGTAAATATTAGAATTTCCGCACATAATTCTAAAGTAAATTACGACATCACAACCTTATATAAATTATTAAATGTTAAATATTATAAATATGTATTAATTATATGACAATACCTTACTTTATAATTAACTACACCAAATTATATTTTATACATTCCATTCATATAGATTTTTTTTGTATTTTATTACATATCAGGATTTACTAGATTAGTTCTTTCTTTATATTCTGTATAACATACTACATGCAATTAATATTTGACCGTGGTTAGAGGAGCCGACTACCGAAATACAGGTTTTCTACCTAGTTCGGTACCGGATGCTACAATTATTATGTAAGATCTTTCAACTTGAAATATGTGCACAATTTATGTAAACAATCAAACGTATTGTACAATAAAGATATTATTATATTAGAAAATAAAAAGACAAAGAATTCATAAAACTACGCTGATAAAGTCTAAGTATTAAAGTGTACGCCACAAAACTCGCACGGATGCACGAAGCATTTCCGCTTGTCGCTTCATTGTTCGGCATACCAAGCTGAAGTCAGGCGAGAACGAGTCATCGCGACACGACAGACAGGCGGTACGACGTACAATAATGTCGCTTAGCAACATTTCTTCGTGTTGCATTAATATTTTGGAAAGTCTCTTTTACACGACACGGCTATCATAATTTTAAACAATATGTTAGTGATAACTCGTATGTTGTAAATGTAGATTGCATGCCCAAAATGCCACCTGCGCGTTTCTTTTTAACGTTCGCCCATACCATACGTTTAAGTGTTTATTTTTCCGCCAATGCAAAACTGTTGTACATATACACCAAAATTATATTTACATGCAAGGGAAAAGATATTTACATGCAATAAATTGAAATGAAATTATAATGCCACGACAACACAACAATGAATTCATAGAAAATGTGAAACCTGACAAGTGTGTACATTTTATTAGATGACAGCTGTTGTAACAGAAAGGGGCAACACAATAACTACCAACTCATTTTTGTATTTTTTGTATTTCTTGGCTAGCTCTAAAGTTGTCTACAAGACAACCGGCGCGAGGGCTAAGCAGCCAAACTCAGTTGTCAAACCGGCCTTAACAGAACAACTTAATATGTCCATAGAGTTGTAAAACTCTATATTTTATATGTTCATAAGAATAAAACGACACGCGCATAAAAGTGTTAATTGTTAATCACCTGGTTACGCATAACAGCATAACATCCCTGATCGCAAGGTTAGGGGGTTACATCCCCGGCCCGGAAGCAAGGCGGCAAAGAAAAACAGCGAATCGATATATACTTTGAACATGGTGGATACCGGTGATGGCGTGGCGCGTGGGGTCTTCCTGAGGACGGGGCTGTCGTCCGTGAGGCCGTCGGCGCTCTTCAGAAGGCCCGAAACCAGCGCCGCCTCGCGGTGGAAGTCCGGATGCTTCGTGTTTATGTACGCCAGCTCGATCGCGACTAGATTCTCTACCTGTCAATGGCAAATATCATTCTCATTCGTCCCCTCATCACAGCCATACTGTTGGGCATCCCCAAGATGGAGAGGTATGGGCCGTTTCCAATCACCCTGCGCTGCGGTTGATATGTTACTGCTGTATACATTTGTTTATAGATGATTATAATGAAACATAGATTTTTTTTATACATCTATTCCAAAAGAGATACTTGTGGCCATTTTCACCAACCTCTTCATATCTTAGGGTACTCTTAGGTGGCATGCCGTCACATTCTTTTCATTAAAGACAAAAAGTGACAGCATACGTCTTAGGGGCTTCCTAAGCTACGTTATGGTTGGTGAAATCGGCCATTAGTTCCTCATAAATAGGGGGGAAGCTTTTTTATCCCTATGGGACCAAAAGTGATTTAAATTTGGAATGTAGATATTGTCAGCAAAAGTTCCAATCACCAAGAAGAGTTTTTTAAAATTTATTAAGTACTTTTTTTTCTTTCTCTCGTCCGATTGTCCCTAACTGAACGTAATTAAATAAATAAACATGTATTTTCTCATAGAGAGTGATAAAAAGTTAAGTATCCACCTCGGGAGCACTACTATTTTAAGCTCGAGTGATGTACTTTGAGTCCCTTGCTACGCCCAGGACTCTTAATCCTTTGCTTCGCTTTGGATTAAAAAAAATACTCATCTTAACAACGCTTGCACCCTTTTAGTAAACAATCTACTCATACCTAGCGTGAAACTTACCATAGAGTTGGTGGCTGGTAAGCGCGTGCGCAGCAGTTGAGTGACGACGTCCACGATGCGTTGGTGCAGCCGCGGGAACCGGAGCATCTCTTGCTGCACCTCCGTTCCGCAGTGCTGTACGATCCGCTGCATTTCTTCGTGCACCTAAACAAAATGTATATTTTAGGTATTGATTTATAAAATAGACCAAGATGTGGTTTCAATATTGACGACACGGTTAGCGCAAAGGTCGAGTGATCGCCTACTGCGCAACGGGTCGCGGGTTCGATACCCGTACGGGACAAATATTTTGTATGGGCTACAGAAATTTGTTCCGGTCTGGGCGTAAGTGCATGTGATATTCTATGTTTGTAGCTGCACCCACGACACGAGAGAAAATCTTAGTGGGGCAACGTTTTTTTTAAATATATAAAGAATGAAAAGAAAACCTTGTTGAATATTTTCTATTCTAACCTTGACAATATTTTTAGCAGATAAAAGCTTGAATTCAGAATGAACGAATGTTGCTTAAAATTATCATAATAAATATGTAGTGGGTAAAATGCTATTGAATAATCTATTGTACCACATATTATTACCTGACTTGATCATATGATTGGTGGCGTGTGTGGTAACAGATTTAGAATATACGTGTGGCCGCTTCCTTTTTTGTCATGAATATCGTTAGAGCCAACTAAGGTAGTCTACCGCAGTTACACCTCTATAATGAAATGAAAAACTGGAAACAAAACCCATCACCAACTTGACTGGCCAGCGTAACTTAGTAAGTAAATTCCTCCTCATTTGAGGAGAAACACCTGTCCATGTCCAATGGTACGACATATAAGGGTTGAAACGACGAACACTCAATTTTACTGTATTCAGTAAATTGCAACTTGGCAGAGTTGTAAACTTACCAATTCAACACATCGAAGCGACGGGTCCTCTAACCGCCTGATTTGCCTTTTGACTAGCAGCTCGAATGACACTTCTGGCACAAACAACGCAGGCCGCGGACCAGTCGCGTTTCGAATGGCCGTCAATATATCCATGCGAGATAGCCCTAAAGAAGTCAGTTTTGTTAGATAAAAATGCTTTTAAATCTTTCGTTATTAATAACTTTTATTGACTTATGTCGTGAGTTGGGACCTTCAAATTTTACTTTTTTTTGTCGTCAACTTGCTCGATCGTGAAAACCTGACATATTTATGGGCAATCAACTACAAAAACGCTTTAACATTAACGTCTCTACAAAACAATTATCAAATTAAATAATATAAATTATCTATCATTAGGTCATTCATTGGGCATAACGTACAACCAACCACTCTCAATAGCCTCTATTCCAACATGTTCAACTATCTGTTCTACCAGATGTTAGTTAAACAAACTTTTCTATACAACACATTGAACACTTTTTTATATTTATACAAGTTAAAATACTTGGATAAAAAATTACAATTAGTGCAATCACAATATTATTATTATTAATAAAACTAATTTTAAAACAGACTTAAATGAATTTATCGGTTCCAGGTACCAGGATAGCAGAATCGATAAAGAAAGAGGTTTTTCATTCTAGATCCACAGTGAGATCACGGGCAGCGATCGCCAAGGGAAAACCTCTTCAAGATTAATGGCTTCCTGGTCCGAAAATTCCTGTGGGTTCCTCTGTTATGACTATTTTATGTACACCCTAACTTAGGGTAGGCACGAACCCTTCGATGGGGATATAATATGAGTTGTTGTGAGGAAGTACTTTACAGTGTACGCAAGTTGATAAAGAAAAAATAGGTAAAATCGGAAGGTGTCAACTCGCGCGCCTCGTGAGTTTCACTCGCCAGTTGAGGAACAAGTCCTTTTAATCCGAGAATGTTATTGTTTGGCTGAACATATATCACGCCCGCTTTCAAAACAGTCTATTATCTACTTACCTACTAAGGGATGTATTGAATCCAAAGTCCGGCCGAACGTTTCATGGAATATGTAACAAATTCTTGCGCCTCCGCACAATTCGGTGGTCTCGATATTTCTCGCCGTACCCTCGATTGTCGAGCAATAAGCGCTCGCAAATTTTGTGATTATTTGTAATAGAGTTTGTGACTTGTCCGATACATCCTCCCCGTAAGAGTTTAGTAGCGATTGGAATTGAGATATCATTACATTGACGCGAACCTACGATAAAGGGAAAACATAGAAATACGTCATATAATAGGATAAAATTAATTATAGGCATTCCAATGATCATGAGTTTTACCTTGAGTTCAGGTAAACAATCTCTTATATGGTGCATTAAAAGCCTATTCAATGTTTTTGCTAAATATGGTGTACCGTTTCTAGTTGCTATAGTCGGATATTTTCTTTGGAGATATGTAGCTTCATCTTTTAATGCATCCTGAAATAAAATACAGATTACTTAAGCAATGAATGTTATTGGTGTTATCTCTAATAACATTATGAGTCAAATTTAGTCTGATACAAAAATTATAGATGGTAATAAATCATTTCATTAATCAATACTTTATATCGATAACTAACCGTAATCGATTTCTTATCGATTATATCTTGCTGTGATCTATTTACAACACCAATGATGCCAAGTTTCACAGGAATAACTCTGCCACACAAAATATCTATTGCGTCAGTACCTGAAAGAAAACAACGAAATCGTTGAAATGATGATGAAGCTTGTTTGTTCTGCCAGTCTTATTGCCGGGGTGCTTGCCGTGCTGAGTCTTACACATCTAAATTCAATTTTATGAATAAAAAAATCAAATACTGACGAGATGACGGCCTCACAGAAGGAGGCGACAGCTCCCTATTCCGCCTTGCCGCGAAGTATGGCCACAACCATGCTCGGCAGCGAGAGATTTCCGCATCCCAGCGCAGCGAACTCAATGCTGCGCTGGGAGGCGTCGCTAAGCCGTGAAATTAACCTACCCTCGTTCAATCTCGCTTCATTGTTTTTTTAAGGAGGGCCCGGGAAATGACCTGATGTTAAGCGGTGAAAGAGGCCCAAATGCCACAAATGTGTTGACAGGTAGATGAGGGACGGAATCCACTATGCTACCTGCCCGCCCCTTGCCGGCCTAAAATATGCTTTTCCACGCCTCTTTTGAAAGAGCTCCTCAGAGCATTCCCACAGTTATATAAAAGAGCGTGAAAAAACTCGTTATTATCATGTCTTTTGTCCCGTTTTGTCCACGGTGAGTGCTACATGCTACTGCACAGACCTCATTTCACGCCAGATAACCGAGGCGATATAGTAAGGTTGACTGTCAAAATTACGCACGATACTGCGGCACACGTAGCCATACGCTAAGTCTCGCTCCACACCAACGCGGGAGAATGCATGTTCTTCTGCATGTAGTCACCTAATTGCAAGCAACATTACAGTATGCACTCCCACGCTACGCACGGTGCGGGGTATACACGGTAAGTGTCGCCTTATGGTGTACACCAGAGGTTCCCAAAGTGGATGCCGCGGCACCTTGGGGTGCCATTGGAGAGATATCAGGTGTGCTGCGGGACGCCCCTGATATTTGTGCTAAAAACCAACATTCCAAAATAGGTACAAAAATAATAAAAAGAAATAAAGAAAATTCAAAATTTTTAAGTTCTAAGCCACGACTTGGAAAAGTTTGCGAACCCCTGGTGTACACAGTGTTTCTACATGATAGGTACTCTCTCTTTAAGGCAGAAATAATGTTTTATCAAACACAAATACTTTCAGTATTGGTTTCGTATTAGATGTTTTTATTTTACCATTGCTTACCATTTTTCTTTTTGAAAATACCACTCCTAAATGTTTAACTAGCAGTCGAAATGCAATTATATATTTATGTTGGGATGAAATAAAGATTTTACAACATTTGTTACCTGCGTCCATGAGATCCAGTTTGGTGACCACAGCCAAAGTCCTCCTGCCATCTGGATCTACCTCTTTTGCCATTTTAATAGCCTCACTCGTAGCCATGTCAGTGTTAGCAGCTGTCACGGCCAGTATTATAGAGTTAGGGTTGGCAATATATTTAATAATGAGGTTTCTAATTTGGTTCTCGATATCTTCGGGCTGGTCTCCTATAGGCACCTGTAATTAGGTCAATATAGTAAATCAAACTGCAAAAGATTTTATAAATGTGTAGTATTAAATATTTAAAAGCTTTTTCACCTTAGTAATACCGGGCAAATCCACAAGTGTAAGATTTACTACCTTCGTAGAATATATTTTTAGATTTATAGCCTCTGGACATATGCCTTTATTGCTACCTGCCATGCGATCAGTTTCTCTTTCGATTTCTTGTCTTATTTGGTCGAAATCCGAGTAAATTTTGTCTTTCGTGTGCAGAAATTTTCCCCATTCTTCTAAATTAACAGTCCCTAAAACAAAAGTAATGTGAAATTCTATAAAACTATTCAATAAAACAGTGTAAATGAGGCACTTTTTTAAGTTTTACTGTAAGCTACTTTGTCACAGCTATTTCTTATAATTGTGATCATACCCTTATTCAGTATAACACTTATTATTATAACGTATTTGTATCCTGACAGCTTTCAAAGACGACTCAAGATTCTCACTATAAAGTTAACCCACTATGGTGTTATCGGAAGCGTTCTTAGCCTTCTAGTCACACCCAGATAATAGAATACATAGAAGGGATCTTCAAGACGTTAAGTCGTTTGGTTCATTCTCGAACCATTTTCTGTTTAATTCTTTATTAATAGATTTAAACTGAAAATGGTTCGAGAATGACTTGCCAATCATCACATTGCAATGCAAAGTACCTATACTGAATGATAAACATATTATTATACAATATAATACTCAAACTTAAGTATGCACTATTTTTTTCCACATCAAACTATATATTACAGTAATAACAGCAAACTTATAGTAACAATAATGATAAACAAAACATTGATACATAAAATTTTAAAGTTTGTTCTCATTAGATGTATGAGAAAGCTTGTTAGTTTATAATCAATGTTATTTTGTGAAAATATTTCAAATAAGTAGTACCTATTTTACGTTTGTTGCCCGTGGTGCCACCAGTATTGCTATACCAGTAGCACCACGGGCATAAAAATTTACCGTTGTGCTACCAAGCCATCCAGCACCACGGGAATTATTTTTTTACCCTTGGTGCCCTAACATTATTATTAATAATAAATGAAGTCATTTTTAGTACATAAAGTTTTATTCATAATATCTATCATAGAAGTCGGCGTAAAACAAATTATGTAGTTAATTTACTAATTGAATATGACTAAATATTTCCGATCTAAAGATATAAACTTCCTGGCCTTTTCAAACCATCGAAATACAAACGAATGATGAAAAAACAAATATTAACTATTCGAATATGAGAAAAATTATTTTTCTTACATAAAATCATTTTAACTATTGCTTTATTTTTTTATAAAAAAATATGAACTAAATCTTAGAAATTAAAGATTAAAATACACGTTAATGTACACACGTATAAATACTATAACGCAATTTTTCAAGAGCATATCCGACTGTTATTTCTCCCGATATCCTAAGTTTAATAAAATATATCTGATATGGTCATCATTTATGATATCAATTTTTCTCCTTTTGTTCGAATTATAAATTAAGCTACTTTATTAAGCTTCATCTTAAATTAATTTTAATTAAGCTTTATCTTAAATTAAGATACTTTTTTCAACACATTTAGCAGACGCATTAAGATAACATTGTTTTTATTGATGTGCTTATTTAACTTTGAGTGATAGCCTTCTAAAACATTGTTAGTGCGGTGCTTCATACCATAAACACTCAACAGGCTTGGTATTTTTCTCTCATCCACGTACGTTTGACGTTATTTAGATTTTTATTTAAGTTCATCAATGAAAGGAAATAATATGACTACTACCAGAGATAGTAGTAACATGGTAGAAAAAATAAATTAGGCTCTATTTAGAACAAAACACGAAAAATTTAATAACATATATGATGACAATATCAGACAGATTCTATTAGAGCATATATAGGGAGAAATAACACTTGGTATGCACTTGAAAAATTGCGTTAAATTATATACGTACAAGTACTTTCAGATTAAGTTCAAATTTTTTTATAAAAAATAAAGCAATAGTTAATAGGCTTTTATATGAGAAAAATAACTTTTCTCATATTCGAATTAATTAATATTTGTTTTTTCATCATTCGTTTGTATTTCGATGACCAGGCCAGGCAAAAAAGGCCAGGAAGTTTATATCTTTAGATTGTAAATATTTAAAGTCATATTCAATTAGTAAATTAACTACATAATTTATTTTTACGTCGACTTCTATGATAGATATTATTATGAATAAAACTTTATGTACTAAAAATGATGTAAAAATGTCTTAACTTTATGTAACTTATTATTAATAATGTGGCACTTAATTATTAATAATGGGGCACCACGGGTAAAAAAATATTTCCCGTGGTGCTACTGGATGGTTTGGTAGCACAGCGGTAAATTTTTAAGCCCGTGGTGCCACTGGTAGCAATACTGGTGACATCACGGGCAACAAACGCTATTTTATACATATAAAAATTAATTCCTATTTCCCTTGGTCGCGCCATAAATTGAGAACGACTTTAACAATTTCATTTATCCTTTTTATTATGTTTTCTGATACTTTGGAGAAGATTCTTACGAAAGGAAAAATTAAGAAAATTGCGCAGAAAATTGGAAAATTTAAGGAAACATGACGGTCATTTTAAGTGCGTTTGCCAGTTCGGGACAGCTAGTATGGAATAATTGCACAAAACAATTTTAGAATAATAACAAAATGAAATAAAATTTTGAATAGCTAAGAATTTTTTTTACTCTACTTGTTTTTCTTATTTTTTACAATATAAATACAAAAAATATATTAATATTATTATCAATTGTAAAGGTTTTGAAAATATGCCTTTCAATGGTTGCTAGGCAACGGCCTTGTCATTAAAACATTCTTTTCGTAAGCTTACTGAATCTAGTACTGACATCTATACAAATAAATAAAATTGAAGTGTCTGTTTGTAATGTCAAAATAACAAGTTTTTACTAAATGGGTATGAATGTATATCGGGTACCAATAACAAAAACACAATTTTTAAAAAATTGTCTGTCTGTCTGTTTGTTCCCGCTAATCTCCGGAGCGACTAGACCGATTTTGACGGGACTTTCACTAATATATAGCTAATTATATAAGGTATAATAACATATAATTTTTATCAAGATCTTAAAAAAATTGCCTACAAAAATCAAAATGCTGCCAAAAGTTACTATGCGGACGAAGTTGCGGGCACAGCTAGTTCAACATATACCTACACTTACTGACGTCAAACAAAGATAAAAAAGGATGATTCTACCATCTGTTTGTAAATTGAGAGCCCTCTTGAGGAAATAGTACTATGTCAAATTACCCTACGCTACTTTACCGCAACTGATTTGGGCTGTAGTTAAAAATTTACACTTATTTATTTATTATGTTATTAATGCTTTATGTACATTATGTACAACGGCGGACTTAATGCCTGGTAGACATTTTCTACCAGTCGACCTTTGGATGGTGCAGAGAACAACTATGGTAGATGTACCAAAATCAGAATTAACAATTTTACATCGAAATTATTTAAAAATATTTAAAACCTAATACATAAATATAACAAAAATAAACTAATACATATTATTATTACCCAACATTAACAAGTTAAGTACAACAATAATACTGTCAACAAATAAGCGACGTTATGACATACAGTTCTGTTGCACATATTTCCGCAGTTTATTTATAAATTGTTTTAACAGATTTCTTAATATCTAAAGGCAGCGCATTCCGGAGAAGAATGGATTGTACGAAAAAGGAAGAGTGAATTATTTCAGAGCTATGAGATGGACATGTAAGAAGACAAACACTTCATGCATATTCTGACATTTAAAATCAAACAAAACATACTTCTTCTCAAACAAACCTTTAGGAAATAAAACAGGAGATAATTGACTTAAAGAGCCCCATAGCGTAGTCTGTATGTTCTGGTTTCGTAGTAGTACTATTGCAAACAGACAAAACAATACTTAAGTTTATATGTTTATTTGATGAAGATTATTTTGATTGAATGTCTAAAAATTACACCCCTCCCTTCCCTGAGTGCTGAGAACCGTTAAGAAATATAATCATACAGAGAATTCAATAGTGATTGTTATATCCATAGAACAGAAAAAACCGTAGAAGTCGCGAGTGGGCGGTACCCGCGTAGGGCCATATAAGCGTATTACGCGCATCTCGATCTCTAACCACCTCAGTCGCATGTTAGTACTGCCACGGAAATCATCTCAAAAAAATATAGTATAATGCCGTATTGTGTTATGTTATCGTGTAAAATCGACAGTGGAAGGAAGAATTTATCTAAAGGCATATCATACCATCGGTAAGTAACATTTTATATTATTTTTGTAAATTAAAGAAATTGCAAATTCCATCACCTCTAGAACAAATTATTAAATAGTACATTACTGCCGCGGTCTATAATGACTACTTTGCTGGTCGCGCTAATGATGGCCGACAGCGCAGCGTAGCGCAGCTCCAGGCCGACACAGCGTGGTGAGCGTGCTGCACTTGATGGACGAGTTGAGATAAACTTTACTGTGAGGACAGCAAGGGCTGCAATGATGGTCAAGCTGGAAGCCTAGAGCGTAGCTAGGCTAGCTCGAGGCAATCATAGCGTGACCAGCGAAGCAGTCATTGTGGGCCAAGTTTTGTAATAGTGCTTTACTCAAAAATGCAATAAAACCAGCAAGTAATTTAAATAAAAACTTTGCCGGCCGCTCCTTGAAACAGAATGGCAAGGTCGACTTTGCTCAAACAAGGTTGTCAAAATAATGACTACATTACATGCATTTTTGAGTAAATGAAATTAACCTTATCGCAATAAACTTAAGGTTCAACTTTCAACGCATTTAACAACTTCTTATCTCGAACTTTCCGTAATGAATCCTAATGTCAAACGCTACTCAATTAGTGATGTGGCACATAGATACTTAACACCTAATAAGGTACTTAATTTTTGTATCAGATATTGTTATTGTTTGAATTATGATTATAAATTATTATGTTCGTATGCAAACTTAAAGCATTTACCCTATTACCCTATGGAGATGGCCCCAAGGCTGGGCGAACCCCTCTGCCAAAGTACATTGGTCATTTATGACCATGCACGTTACATAAAACTAGTTGACGCGCGGCCGCTGCCATTTGGTGTCGTTTCGTGTTGCAAGTATAGAGCTCCTAAAAATGTTTGATTGTGCAGTTATTTGTTCTTGCAAAAGGCGATCCAGAAACTCAAATCTTCGACCATGGGGTTTCCTATCACATACAATACAAGTATAAAATTTACATTAACATGTTTTATTTATGTACAATTTTAAAGTAATGTTTATGCCGTTACGATAGAGAAATACAGTGGTACGATGGCAGCTCAATCAATTTAATATTATTAGTTAAAGCTTTGTGTTGAAATTTCTTGATGGAACTTTTAATTTTTATTTATTTATTACATTCCATAACAATTATAACATTGTGTCGGACATAAAAATTATAAATTTAATTAAAAAATTGTCTAAACTTAAAATATAAAAATAATTTGTTGAACATTAATCAAATTAATTACTCAGTCAGTACCTACACATATAATTCCTATATCCCAAAATCTTATTATACCCAAAATATATACATTTGAAACAATCCCTCAAAATTAAATCTTTTTTTAAATATATGTATGTATATACAGGGTGTCCCAAAAAATTGTGTCAAGCGTAAGTCCAGAGTTAGAGCACCTCTTGGAGTACCCGAATCACCCCCATGTATGTTCCGCGATTATTCGTAGTTTTCGAGTAATAATTTTTTTTCTGACTTTTTGAAAATTTTGATCCAAAGAACTTAAAAATTTTAAATAAAAAAAAGTAGAACATATTTTAATGTTTTTCTTTTTGCCACTGAATCATCTTTAGTGCTTCTTTTATGTCTAAAATAATCAGCTTCGTAACTTTAGTGGAAATTTAGAAAACAGTAGTGTAAAGTCAAAATTTGAATGTTAGTGAATAATTACTTAAAAATTCATCTTTAAATTAAAAATCTAAACAGGCGAATTCATGGTTTCTAAGTATGTGTAAAAACTTCTCTAGACTCTCTGCTTTCATAATCATTTAAAAAAAGAAGTACTTAATAGGGCTACTTTGGCTTAAATCGGCCATCAAAGACAGCGAGGTGAAAATTTCATAAAATTTACCAAATTCCTATCAGATGATAAAAAAAAATATCTGGTCTTTTTATAATTTCTAAGGTTCAGATTAATTACAATTTAGCAAAAATTAGCTACATGAAACCCATATTTAAATATTTTTCTCGCGGATCACATCGGTTGTAGTGTTGGATGTAACGCAGTACTTACCTGCTAAAAAATTGCCCGAGTGAGAGGATATGAAAGAGACCGCATTATTGCTATCTCTCTCACTCTCATTGGCGAAATGGATAACTGTAACTGAGGAATGCTATTCTTTGTGACAAGGGGATGAGGCGGGGTGTAGTCCGAGCGCCTATTGTGTTCTGGCGCCAGTCGTTTGCCTGCTTTTGTTTGCGCCTTACGTACGATACGCTCATTTGTGATTATTTGACGAACTTTGCTTTCTTTACGGACCTTGAGTGCGATTACGATTTGGTTTTGTGTGAATACGGGATTTTGACAAATTTGGCATTCTTAACGGACTTTTCAAGCTCTTCATTTTGTGATGTCTTTTTCATCGCAAGAATATGCTCTTATGCATTACTTTTATGGATATGCAAGAGGAAATGCTTCTGAAGCAGCCAGGTTGTTCCGGCAGCAAGTACAAAATGGAGGTGGACCTCAGCCTGAAACTTGGCCTGATCATCGCATGATTTTAAGAGTACATAACTCTTACATGGAAGGACGCCTACCAGGTAGAAGATCGGGGCGCCCATCTGAAATGAGTGACCCAGATACTGTCCAATCAGTGGTCGAAGAAGTGGTGAGAGATCCATCAGTTAGTGTAAGAACAATAGAACGTCGAATCGGAATTCCGAAATCACAAGCACATCGAATACTTCATCAAGAGCGTTTTCACCCATATCACATCCAGAAAGTTCAGCAGCTCAAGCCCGCAGACTACCCGAGAAGGGTGGCATTTTGTCAGGAAATGTTACGGAGACAAGCTGAAAACGAAAATTTCTTTAAAAATATTCTATGGACTGATGAATCACATTTTAAGCGATGTGGGGTGTTTAATGCGCATAACTATCATTCATGGAGTATTGAAAATCCACACCTCACAAGGGAATCTAATTTCCAAGAACAATTTAGTATCAATTTGTGGTCAGGCATCCTAAACGGACAGCTGATTGGTCCGTTCGAACTACCGGACCGACTGAACAGCGAGGCCTACTTGCAATTTCTACGACGTGATCTCGGCATCTTATTAGAAGATGTGGACCTATTAACGCGGAGAAATATGATTTTTCAAAACGACGGCGCTCCATGCCATTTTGCTAGAAATGTTATTTGTCTGAAACATTTCCAGGCAGATGGATCGGTCGTGGAGGGCCCATTGCGTGGCCGCCACGGTCCCCCGACTTGAACCCCATAGATTTTTTCGTCTGGGGATACTACAAGGAATTAGTATTACAAACGTCACAGTGTTAAGAACAAAATTAAGACAAGCGGAAGAAACAATAAAAAACAACAGAATTGCATTTATAAATTTAAAAGAAAACTTTTTTAGACGATGTAGAATATGTATTGAGCACGAAGGTCGTCATTTTGAAAACTTTCTTTAAGCGATCGAATAATAAATACTTTGAAAATAATGTTTTGTTTCATTTATTAAGTTATAATAAACCTTCAAAGGTTATTAAAGATGGCAGCAGGAACAGTTATTTTTGACCTTCAAATAATAAATTTTTAGCTTTTCTACAATCATTTTTGGTTTATTAATAAATAATTGGAATTAAAAAAAAAAATTATTCAGAAGTCGAAGAAAGTCGAAGTTTTATGAAATTTTCACCTTGCTGTCTTTGATGGCCGATTTAAGCCAAAGTAGCCCTATTAAGTACTTTTTTTTTTAATTATTATGAAAGCAGAGAGTCTAGAGAAGTTTTTACACATACTTAGAAACCATGAATTCACCTGTTTAGATTTTTAATTTAAAGATGAATTTTTAAGTAATTATTCACTAACATTCAAATTTTGACTTTACACTACTGTTTTCTAAATTTCCACTAAAGTTACGAAGCTGATTATTTTAGACATAAAAGAAGCACTAAAGATAATTCAGTGGCATAAAGAAAAACATTAAAATATGTTCAACTTTTTTTTAATAAAAATTTTTAAGTTCTTTAGATCGAAATTTTCAAAAAGTCAGAAAAAAAATTATTACTCTAAAACTACGAATAATCGCGGAACATACATGGGGGTGATTCGGGTACTCCAAGAGATGCTCTAACTCTGGACTTTCGCTTGACACTATTTTTTGGGACACCATCCATGTATAACACGCGCGGCCCGACCGCTCGCTTGGTGGGACGCTTGGCGCCTCATAGCGGGTTAGCGAGGCGAACGGACGCGTCGGTTATTTGCTTCGATTACTAGGATGCATTGTGGAGGAATTGATTGATAATAGCCCTCTGTATATAAAAACAAGTTATTTGCTTCGATTACTAGGATGCATTGTGGAGGAATTGATTGATAATAGCCCTCTGTATATAAAAACGAGCCATTGTCAACTCCTTCCCACATGTTACGTAAACAATTTATGTGTGTTAAAAAATTGTGGCAAGAAGTAACCGATATTTTACAATTGTTTTACAGTGATGTTATTATTATGTTTTATTTTTTTGTATTAAATTTCAAATTCTCAGTTAGTAGACGTCGACATATTAATATCACATACTCAACATGTTCGATTACTTCGAAATTAAGAAGCAATTTTTTAGAAAAATTTAAAAGAAACATTTTACTATAACAATATATATGTCTATAAATACACTTTAGACCACCAGGCGTGCGCTGCCAGTATGGCCACTATCTATCGAAGCATTTTGACCACTAAGCCTGCCTCCTAGCCAACCTCTAAGCCTGCCACCTCCGGTGTGGCCTTTGCCTCAGGCATTAAGTGCAGTACAGAAATAATTGTGCATAAAGTGTTAATAAATAAATAAATGGGCAGATGACATAATTCGAGTTGCTGGATAGAATTGGGTAGATATGGGGCAGCTTGATTGGGCAGATTGGAATGGTATGCGCAACTACTTTGCATCTATCCCTTGGAGGCAATGCTGCCGTCAGCCAGCACTGCTGCGATTGCTGAGAAGATGCTGAGAAGACTCCACTGACGATCCATGTCAAGAAAGCAGAGTCTTACAAGGGAAATACCATCCATTTGAATAACGAAAACTGAGCAAAAAACTTGTATATCGCGAAATCCAAAAGGGAAATGCCACCAAGCAAAAATACTCAAAAATACTCATCAAGATTAAAGAGGATTTATCATGATTTTTAATTAGTGTAATTCTTAATTAGAATTTATACATAAATGTGAAAAAAGCTGAATCCTAAATTATTGGAATAATAAATAACATAAAAATGTTATTTAAAAACATGTCATTCATATATTAAAAAACCAAAATTATTAACATTAAACAAATAATGCATGTTGGTTGAATACAATCAGGGAGTTGAAGAATTATTATGCTAATAATAGCAACAAAACATAAATTATGCATTCATCTTAATAACAACCTTAATAACACTGATAACAGGAAGGAAGCTTATAAATAAAAAAAAATACTTTAATGTTCATTGTTTTGTCAGTAGTCAATAATGCAATTTGTATTTTGTTACATGCCAAAGAACAAATAAATTAATTAATTTATGTTAGGACTTCTAGCTTCTATTCTATTCTTTGTGCGGAGGCACTGTCCTTAAGGATTCCAGCGGCTTCAAGTATGCCGCTTAGATTTTACTGTGCCATAATATAAAATGGCTGAGACCTTGGAAGACCTGAACACCATGCTCGGAGATCTCAGTAGTGCTTCCCAAAGAGTGGGTCTTAAAATGAACATGGATAAGACAAAAATCATGTCGAATGCCCATGTTGTACCCACTCCAGTTAATATTGGGAACACTACACTTGAAGTTGTTGACAGTTATGTATACCTGGGACAGATAGTCCAGTTAGGTAAGTCCAACTTCGAGAAAGAGATCTCTCGTCGAATCCAGCTCGGATGGGCAGCTTTCGGGAAGCTACGAGAAGTCTTCGCGTCCAAATTACCTCAGTGTCTCAAGACGAAAGTCTTTGACCAGTGTGTGTTGCCAGTGATGACCTACGGAAGTGAAACGTGGCCATTCACTATGGGTCTCGTCCGAAGGCTCAAGGTCGCTCAGCGGGCAATGGAGAGAGCAATGCTTGGGGTCTCCCTGCGTGATCGGATCCGAAATGAGGAGATCCGCAGGAGAACTAAAGCAACCGACATTGCTCGAAGGATTGCTCAGCTGAAGTGGCAGTGGGCGGGACACATAGCGAGAAGAACCGATGGCCGCTGGGGCCGAACGGTTCTCGAATGGCGACCACGATCCGGACGACGCTCAGTGGGTAGGCCCCCGACCAGGTGGACCGACGATCTGGTAAAGGTCGCGGGAAGACGCTGGATGCGGGCAGCACAGGACCGATCGTTGTGGAGTTCCATGGGGGAGGCCTATGCCCAGCAGTGGGCGTCGTGCGGCTGAGATGATGATGATGATGATGAATATAAAACTCTGCCTTTAGCTTTTAAGACTGATTTCCATTGCCCACTACTAATGCCAGTAGATTTCGAAGCCAGTGCTATAGGCTTATTCTTGCAACCAGTTCTGATCAAATTAGTGATTTTCATACTCATTAGTTGTTGCATTAGCACCAAATTAAATACATCATTCATGCAAATTTTTACATGTCTTTAAAAATATCACTGAGGAATTATTAGTTTACTTAAGATTCGGTATTGCACTAGTGTTGCAACTCAAATAGTTCAAGAATAAACCTATTGACTCAATACAAGTATCAGGACCTATATTACTGATGGGAATAAATGCTATGATTTAGTCAATGCCAATGCTGGCCCTGTATATTATAATGACCCAATATAAGCCTGCCTTTAAATAGCTTGAATTCAATAACAAATACATTTCACAGCAATAATTATTACAAGAACTGTGTTTCTTAAGCTGCCAACATTTATTTGTTCATTTTAATATGTGGCTGTCACTTTCAGTTTTAAAGAAATGATAATGAACAAATTGTAATCAATAATGAACATTTATTGCAATGTTAAACAGAAGACACACTCCACTTCACTTTTTTACAGAGGTTGACCACTAATTAGTTTAATCTTAAGATGTTAAATTATACATACCTTCTTCAGCAGAACGGTGCTCCTTGCTATCTTTTGGACTATAGACAAGTTGTAGGATAAGCGGGCGCCTTGTTACAATGCCAGGGCCACGAGGCAAAAATGAGCGACCAACAAGACTTTCAATCACAGAACTCTTTCCCGAACTCTGCACAAGGAATATTAAAAATAAGTTTTAAAGTATTGTAATGATAGTCATATTACATATGCACATATTGTTTCAATAATTTATTTATATTAAGAATTAAATTGCTGATTATACTCTTAGAAATAATCTATTGAGACAAATAGGTACAAATTTTGAACTGATTATTTTGATTGAATGATATTTGCAGCCTAAGTAGTCTTACTTTCTAATAGAAAATACAAAATATAGCAACAAGGCAATTTCAATAAATAAGTATTAAAAATAAGTTTTGAAGTAGTTATTGTAATGATAGTCATATTACATATGCACACATTGTTTCAATAATCTATTTATATTAACAATACAATTACTGCTTATTCTTAGAAATATTCTATTGAGACAAATAGGTACAAATTTTGAAGTGATTATTTTGATCGAATGATATTTGCAGCCTAAGTAGTCTTACTTTATAATAGAAAATACATAATATAGCAACAAGGCAATTTCAATGAATAAGTAGACTAAAAGTTGAAATAATTCAGGATGAATAAAATGGGGACAAAGAACTCCAGTGACAGTTTACATAACCATATTTCATACAGATACAGTTGACGTAAAGCAATGAATAAAGGCAAATTTGATAAATTCTATGAAATAATTTATCAATATTTACCTGGGTTCCAAGAACTATAATTTGAGGTAATTGAATAGCATCCGCTCCGACTGTATTAAAAACATCTTGTAATTTATTTATCACAGGAATTAGAGCTTCCATATTTATTGATAGATTAAATACTTTAGGATCCGTTAATAATAACGATCAATATCTATTTTTCTAACAACAGCGTTAGGTATATCAATTTTTGGATCAAAACAGTTGGTACTGAAACCGGTAAAGGTCAGCCATATTGATTTTGAAAATGAAAACCACAGAACATAATTACTCGCATAGATATAGAAAGCGGAGATGAAAACTGTAAAAAAAAAAAGTTTTTTTTTTACACGAGAAGGAAATAAAAATTGTACCCATAATGCCATGTTTTTTGAAGAGAAAAGATTTGTTTCGATTGGTAGTCTGGCTAACCGTGCGTTTGCACTGAGAAACATAAAAGATGTAATGTTTTACAACTTGTTGTATGATACAAATCTCAAAACTTGTTGTGTATGCTTATGCGTTCGCACTGCCGAAAATCGTATTGGATTCGGAATAAATCCTAAGATTTGTTGCAGATTGCGTTAGGATCGCCTCAAAACTTGTTGTCTGTTAACGTTTTTTATGGATTTGTCAACAATTGCGTTCGCTATTGCTATTGTTCGCTATACATGTTTTGCAACTTGTTGGAGTGTTGACAATGGAAACGCATTCATAAACATTGACAGCAACATGTTTAAAAAACATGTTTTTATGTAGATGTTTCGTCAGTGCAAACGCACGTAACGAAAGCTGAAGCTGTCATTTTTTCAAGTTGCAACACTGATACAATGTCCCTTTGTACTTTAGCTAAACATAGTGTTTTTGATAATGAGGATCTACGCGGTTTTTAGTTTTGAATGTAGAATTATAGTCCGTAAAAAATCCTGAACATTGATATCATTAGTTTTTTTATACGACCAAAAATGAGTGAGTAGCTTAGAGCACTCATACAGGAGACGGCAAGGCTGGGCGAACCCCTCTGCCAATTACGCTGACCATATGACCATACACGTTTTATAAAACTAAGAGCTCCAAAAAATTGTTAATTGTGCAGTTTCCTCTTGCAAAAGGCAATCCAGCTACTCAAATCTTCGAGATTATGGTGTTTCCTATCACATTTAAGTATAAAATATACATTACCGTGTTTCATTTGTTTATAATTTTGAAGTATTTTTTACTTAGATCATCAACAGGGTATTGTAATAAAAATACAATTTATTGTAACATTTCAATCATTCACTCACGTCACGACGACCTAAATAGTTACTCATTCTTTGTGTCACATCACTAGGGACATTAATTCTTTGTGGTGGGGCGATTGCGTAGATACACGTTAATTTGTCCATGTGTGTGTATTTCTACATTGTAGGGTAATATTTTCATAGTGTGTGTTCGTAAACAAAAGAACAATGTCTCTGTAAGTGTATTATACATTTTCGTAGTGTGCGTGTTTATCTCGCCTCCCGCGAAAAGTGCCAGAAAAATTTACACTGCGATTTGTTGCATACCGCATCCATAGGTTAAATTCATACGGGAGACGGCAAGACTAGGCGAACCCCTCTGCCAATTTACGCTGACCATATGACCATACACGTTATATAAAACTAGTTGACGCGCGGCCGTTGCCATTTGGTGTCGTTTCCGTGTCGCACTAAGAGCTCCAAAAAAAATTGTTAATTGTGCAGTTTCCTCTTGCAAAAGGCGATCCAGCTACTCAAATCTTCGAGATTATGGCGTTTCCTATCACATGTAAGTATAAAATATACATTACCGTGTTTCATTTGTTTACAATTTTGAAGTATTTTTTATGCCGTTACGATAGAAAAATACAATCGTACGACGGTAGCTCAACACAATACACGGGCATTATATTATCTGTCACACGGGCATTTGCTTAGTGCTGGGACAACGTGAGTGAATGATGCTAATTCATATTTTTATTTATCATTCATTCACTCCGGAGATTGTTTATTGTTTAACCAGATATAAGATTAAAATAGAAATTCAAGTGGAATTTAATTGAACAAAAAAATATCAAGGAAATATTACTTATTATTTTGCTTCAACTTTGCTTTGTAGATTTAAAAAAACTTTTTCTATACAATATACTTACTCTAAACAATTTTTCGACTGCGTCTCACTTGATTTTAAGCCTATTAAATAATCTTTATTGGTATTTTACAAAATACAATGTAAATTAACCCCTAGAGATGGCATCATCACTCGTGTTTACTCCAGATAGAAAAATGTAATATAATGTCCTCTTAATTTTATGTTGCAGTTGAGGTTAAAAGTACAAAAAAAAATAGTTATTTTATTTGTACTTTTTGTTTTTTTTTGAAAGGCTGAAAAGATGCAAAATGTTCATAAACTCTCAAGTATATTTTATTCAACTGTACTTCTATTTAATTTTATACGTTGACTGCCAGACAGCGGACAAAATAGAAAAACTATTGTTTGCCCGTTAACCGCGTTTTCGTTTCGTTTCCGCGTTGCATTGCGGTTTCATGCCACCTGCTCTATGCAGCAAGTTGTTGGGGACATCAGTAAAGAGCACAAAGCAAGTGATTGTCATCATCGTCGTCATCAGAGAAAATTTTAATAATGCAACATAATTATTAAAATCACACAATAAAACTTTTTCTACTTATTTTAGTAGCTTTGAAGTTTGTACGGCCAATGTAAACAAAAACACTTTCAACGTCACGTTATGACAAATGACTTACATGTCTTACTATATCTAAATAAAAACTTTCATAGTAGTAAACATCTACTAAGCTAAAATGGTAGAACTAACTCCACATACGTGTAGCAAGGAATTATACCACGACGTTGCATCCTCGAGATTTATATATTAACCAGGTAGTCCACTTTCCAATGTACCGGGCACCAAGCACAATTTTAGAGCGAAGACATAAAAATAAAAAGATAGGTAGGTAGTTTTAGTATTATTCACCCGCTTGCGCGATGTTACGTCGTTTGACTCATTCGCTTTCTTTGTGCGGGCATCACAGCATCGGAATATTAAAGATCAAAGTTTTATTATTTTATAACTTTATTTTTAGTGTGTTGTGTAGTTGTTATAGATATCAATATGTGTAAATGAAAACGTAAGTATTCTAGGCAATATATTAAGGAAAAGATTCGTAAACAAGAGAAACGTTTGCGTCACCGCCGCCGCCGCTGCGAGCATTTTGATGGTGCTGGAAGTACCTATGTAAGTTTAAATTATAAGTGTTTATTGTTTATTATATTGTACTATTTTTTCGACACGTTCTCATCTTTGCATTTCGTTCGTTTAAAGCAAAACTTTATTTCGTGTTTGTTCGAATCAGTAGATTATATTTAGCTCACTAATTAATTTCATTTTGAAATTTATTGAGCAACAAAAAGAGCCTTGCTATTTGCGCATTGCCTAACGTTACTGTTTAATTAGAAAATATTCTGTATACAGTGTTAAATAAAATGGTATCCGCAGAATACCAGCGTCAAAGCACTCTGTGCCTCTGCATGCGGGGCCTATTTGGCCTAAAATCTATCTGAATATATATTTATATTTTTTTGTTACATTGTGTGTTGTATTTTTTGTACCAAATAAACGTCTATTCAAGCAATAATTCATAATTACTAAAGAACCGTGAATCGGCACTTTGAAACACGCCTTGTACACGTGTTTAAGTGTTATTATTTCTTTATATTTATAGAACAGTGTGCCTTGGTACTATGACGAGATTATAATCACGCACAGTACCTACTACGATGCGATTGTAGTCATGTTTTTTGGTCAGATTTATTGGTACCGTGACGCGATCACGGTCTCGATCACAACACTTCGTGTCATGATGCGATAATGACCTAGCTTATTTTTTCAACAGAAGTTATTATTTCTTTATATTTTATAGAACTGTGTGCCTTGGAACTATGATGCGATTATAGACACACACAGTACTACAATGCGATTGTAGTCATGGTTTTTGGTCATATTTATTAGTACCGTGACGCGATTACGGTCTCGATCACAGCACTTCCTGTCATGATGCGATCATGACCTAGCTTATTTTTGAAAGAATGTTATTATTTCTTTATATTTTATAGAACAGTGTGCCTTGGTACTATGACGAGATTATAGTCACGCACAGTACGACGACGCGATTGTAGTCATGTTTTTTGGTCATATTTATTAGTACCGTGACGCGATTACGGTCTCGACCACAGCACTTCCTGTCATGGTGTGAGCATGACCTAGGTTATTTATTCAACGGAATGTTATTATTTCTTTATTTTTTAATAGAACAGTGTGCCTTTGTACTATGATGCGATCATAGTCGCGCACAGTACTACCACAATATAGAGAATGGTACTACGATGCGATTGTAGTCATGTTTTTTGGTCATATATATATTAGTACACAGGCTGAGGATAGCCTCGCAGAATATGACTCGCCTCGCAGAATATTACTAATGTTACTCGCCGACAAACTACTTCGTAGTTTTGTGTTTATGTTTATAATAGTACATTTTGTTAAATAAAATAAAATAAAAATCTATGGAGAGGATTAATTGGCTTCAGTGTGTTATCATACATCCCATATGTTCAGTCAGTGGTTCATGTGACTGAAACTTGTAATGAGTGACAACCTAGTAATGTACAGGTGATGATATCAGAAGCATCAGCCAAGTGTCCCATACCACCCACTAGCTCTCAGGTACGTGTAAATGATGTTAACCCTCCAGCAACCAATTTATTTGAGAATATTTTAGAGGTCTTAGGGACCTCAAAAGGGAAACACGAGCTTTTCGGAACAAAAATCCAGGATGAAATCTCTGAACGTTGGGGTCATATATTGTGCGGAGGCTTAAATAAGGATTAAAAGAAAGAGTTAGAGGGCAACATCTTCATACCTACCTGAAAACTTTCAATTAGTTAAAACACCCAAATCGAATCCTGAAATCACTGCTGTGTTACTCAAAGAAATCAGCTTATATTGGACCTTCATTATAAAAACACGCTTAATCGAAGGAAATTAATAATGTATTCATTAGATTATAAGTTTAAAAAGATTATGCACGTGTACGAAGTGATTCATTTCTCTTTGGCGGGAATCTCACTAATAAAATTAAAGCATCGAAGTTGGCAGAAATATCGACTCCAAATCAAGAAAGTTCCAGCGGCGAGTACTTCTTCTTCTAATAGGCCTTCAGTCAGCCAGCAGGGAAACTGCAAAGCTACACCGCGTCAAATGCCACGCACGCAGAGACGTGGTTAGGCGTGGAGTCACTCGTACCATTAGTCTGCGAGGAAAGCACCTGTAGTAGATCGATATCAGACAACGAAGTCTCGACCAAAGGCGCCGATCAAAACATAATAATAAAAAAAAAAAAACATTATTATTTTGGTAGGTACTTAAATGAAAATATTTTATTCACACCTAAAAAAAAATACAATCGATCCAGTTCTCTTATGAGTTGTAACGGGTAAAACGGATTACAAATTTCTTTTTAAGAAACCGAATCTCAAAGATGTTTACCTATAAGCTCACGTTTTTCACAGTCAAATATTGTGACATTACGTTATGAAATTAAGAAGTTATACTAAATGAGAGCAGTAAGATGATGCAATGATGAATTAGATCAATTTATATATAAACTAACTAACATAATATTTCCCACCTGTAATGCTCTTTTCTTGCTAATTGTCAAAATTTGGGAAAAGAAAACAAATTTAATCCTTGACTTATTGAAATAATAAGCTTTATATGTTTACATACAGTTTCCTTATGCATAAGCATAAGAGAACAATACAATCATAAGCCAGCCATCATAATAATAGTCAGATACAATCATATCCTTAGAGTTGTAAGTTAAATTAAAGAGAATCAGGTACCTATATTATAATAGATACAGAAATCTATACAATCAAAGGGCAGAATGGTTCGGGATTTTTTATCAATCTCGGTATCAAACTAATATATCTAAAAATTGGGTACAAATCTGGGTAATGGAATACACCAAATGAAAATGTTTTTTTTCTTTTTTTTAAGATTAGCCTTCCCCGTAACGGTGGTTAGTGGATCGTACCTTCGACTTTAAGTTCTTGCGATCACGGGTCAATGATACTGTACTCCAATTCCTTAGATTTTATATGTTTTAGATATGTAATTCCACAGAATTCTTCCTTGTTATACTAGTTGTTTCTTAGTTCCTCCACTGAAAAACCAGACAGCCAAGCCTTAAGGGAACTGCCCTTTTTTTTTTTTTTTTTTTACGAGGGGAATGCGTTTGCGCACCGTCCAAGCCCCCGCAGGGGCAAGGGTGTGTGGGACTCCGCAGCGAGCGACTACCCACTAAACCCCTCGATATGCCCTCTTTGGCGCCTAGCGCAGCCACGTCCAAAGGACGCGCCGCTGCCGAACGAGGTCGTGGGAACCCTTACAGACCGACCATAACCCCGTCCGCGGCACCTGCCCACCAATGGCGGGCCCCTCACGCCCTCTCCAAGATGGAGATGGAGAGGAGTTCCCGGGGCATACTCCGGGTGGTAATTTTTTACTGTGGTTTTCTTCCACGCGGCCCGACGCTCAGTGCGCCAGGCCCCCGGCCCCGCTCAGTGCGGGGTAACGGGCTTGCCCGACGGCAGACCCCACTGGATCCACCGCCGCGCACACGAGCCGAAGCTCAGCGGCGCCAAAGCGCCGACCCACCGCAAAAAGCGGCCACGGTGGCCACACGAGGTGGCGCGCCGAGTAGCACTCGGCCATCCCACGCCCCCCTCATGGGGGCCGCACAAGTGTGCCGAAGCCACACGTTGATCGGGTCAGCCTCAGTCCTTGGAACAACGACACGCCGAAGCTCAACGAGCTTGCACCGACTCGGAACAACGACATGCCGAAGCTCAACAAGGACCCGCACCAACCCGATCAAAGGGGCAACGGCACAAGGCGCAACGCGCCATGACCCGCGAGCGGGTCCCCAGGCGACACACAACCCCATCTTCAAAAAGAAGGGGAGGTGACGCCCCACATGGTCACGTGAAGTGGCCCGCCGGGTTAAACCCGGCCACACCACGCCCCCTCCACGGGGCAGCTGTCAGACTCTTAGCCCGCGGCAGAAAATCTGCCGGGTTGCCCAGGGTGCACCACGAGGAGGTGTTCTGACATCGCACCCCAAGGGAACTGCCCTGGAGATTCATAGTACAGTGTTGGGTTAAATATATGTAACATGTCTATGATCATATGGCCCGGGGCTCTCACACTGGGTTTTACAAACATATTTTTTAATAAATTGTTATATTTTGTTATTTGTTGGATTATAAAAATAACATATGGAGGAGAGAGCACCTATTTTGTGTACAACTACTACCATTAATTCAAAGAAAATAGCCTTTGTTTGTTATTTGCCAAGGAGTGATCTGAAACTTTCTATGGTGAAAATCTAGAATATTTATAACATGAAATCTGTAAATATTGTTCATTAATCCACCAAGATGCCGCTTACTATCAGGTTTTTTTATGAAATAGGGGATGTAAAAGACGGATTTTGGGAATATATTGTGTTTGAAAAAAAAAATCCTACCTACCAAAAAACTTAATAAAATCTGTTCTAAATCAAAGAGAAAATTCAAGTAATTAAGATATACCTAAGGTACCTTGGTAATTAGCGTAAGTACTTAAATTATTATAACAAATTGATGAATCATTCGGAGAATCCTTATTATTTATAGCTAAATATGTATTGCGTGTCTTGAGCCTTGATCTCGAACTGGAAACGGAACCTCGAAGGTCGCGTGCACTTGATATGTTCCAACGAAACTATTTCGTAATTTTTCTTGAATAAAATGAAAAGCAGGAGAAATGATATACTTCGATTATAACTAGGGATTGATTTTTCTAAGGTCAAGGTTGGTAAAGGAATCACACCCATAATACCCCAACCAGTTACACCACCTATGAAACTCTTGTTATGAACTATCAATTTAGATGTCTATTTTTTAGCCACTATGCATTAATCGTCGAAACATTATCTTAGATTTAAATTTGAGCAAATAACTTAAGAATTTCAATGTCTTCCCTTTGCACTTGCTTCAGCTTCATACATTTTCACTAAGCTTTTGAAACCCATATTATCTTATCTTAGAAGTCTAGTTTACTATTATAAATTATTTAGGTGATTTTCTGTGCCTTGGAAATTCTTATCAAGATTCTATCGAGTGTCTATCATGCGTAATAAAACTCTTATTCACTGATTTAGATTTTGTTATAAATTATAAAAAAAAAATCAACATATACCGAATTAATAAGACAAACTTTCTTTTTTCTCTCACTTCTAATCAAAAATTTCTCAAAATACTCTAAACATCCTACCTGGTTAATATATAAATCTCGAGGATGCAACGTCGTGGTATAATAAATGGTTAAACAAACTTACCTTTGTGATGTTTGACCATAATTATACGAGACGTTGCATCCGAAGAGATTTATACTCCCTCCCTACCCATTATTTGCTGTGTTGCAAATAAATACCCAATGTTTTTGAGAAATTTTGCTCTAAAGGAATGAGTCAAACGACGTAACATCGCGCAAGCGGGTGAATAATACTAAAACTACCTACCTATCTTTTTATTTTTATGTCTTCGCTCTAAAATTGTGCTTGGTGCCCGGTACATTGGAAAGTGGACTACCTGGTTAATATATAAATCTCTTCGGATGCAACGTCTCATATAATTATGGTCAAACATCACAAAGGTAAGTTTGTTTAACCATTAATTTTATGTTTACTTTAACTCACATTTTTTTGGTGCAACTTAAAGGAAAATGCCCGATATCGTCCCAAGCGTTATAATACGTTGGGCCCTATCGCAAATGAAAGGTTTCCTAAAATACTAATTTTGTTTGTATGGCAGTAAGTTGCTATCTCGTGCTTTTTACTTGCACGAGATAGCAAATTACTACCATACGAGCAAAGCTAAACGAAAAAGTACCTACCTATTAAACATGTTTATAACTATGCAGATATATAATAAAATCAGAAATTATTTCTTGGTATATTAGCAATTCTCACGTAAAACATCTAAGACATTCCCGGTACAACTGCACCCCGCGCTAACGCGTTATTCTACCAGACCAGTCAAGCCCTTTCATTTGATACCCATATTAAGAGAGTTGTGAAAAAATACGTAATCCACCATTTTGTGGCGGCGGCCATCTTGGATCGATAGTCAGCAAACATAGCTAAGAACACTCCCGACTAATTCACCTTTCAACCAAAAAAATGTTAAGGCAGTGGGGTCAGATACTGGCATGGGCAGCGAAATAAAAATGTAGCACTGCTGTATACGTCTCGTTTATTATTCCCAATAAAGCAGCACGTATAAATTGTCCAGAATAATCACAATGAACATTGATTACAATAATTACAATAAATTATATTTCAGCTTCTTCGGTAAGCACATTTCGATAGATAGATTGTCAATGTCAAGACAGAAAAAAAAGGAACGTCAGACTGTAAGCGACTTCGCACACGTACTATTGGCCACATAATAAAGGCTGTCACACATGTGAACCATACATCAAGTTTACATTATCTTCTACACTTCCCCTTATGGTTCACAGTGTTAAAATAGTGTACAAACAAATAAGTCTACAAACATGTCAATAAATGTACACAAAGTCAATTATAACATACACAAACATAAATACAGGACAGTAGTTAAAACTATTATTAATTTATATTCATTGCCTCCACAAAACAATTATGTTTTAATTTACCCAGTGGTTTTGTAAGTACATCTGCGAGCATTTTATCTGTAGGTAAGTATCTAACACAAATAACATTTTCCTTAATCAGGTCTTTTACATAGTGATATCGCAAGTCGATATGTTTTGTTCTTTTATGACTGAGTTCTTTACATTGTAATAGTTTCTGAGCACTCTGATTATCATTATAGATAATACAATTCAAACTATAAGGTATGAGCTCAGACAACAAGTTTTTGATAAAAGAAATATCTTTGCAAACATCACCGATCGCCAGATATTCGGCTTCAGTGCTCGAAAGAGCTACACACTTCTGCTTACGAGACTCCCAATTTACAGTATCACTTCCTAACTTAACCACATAACCAGTATAGGACTTCCTATCATTTAAATCATTGGCCCAGTCTGCGTCAGTATAGCCAAACAACGACCAATCCCTACTTTTATGAAAACATAAACTATAGTGAATTGTACCAGCCAAATAACGCAGTATACGTTTCGCTGCTAACCAATGAGTTCTATCGAAGCAGTTGTTAAACTGGCTTAAGACACTGCAAGCATAAGATATATCGGGTCTCGTGCATACAGACAGATACATCAAGCATCCCAATAATTGCCTATAATTATACATCTCGTCTTGTAAATTTTCACCATTACTAGACTTTAGAAGCTTACAATTAACTTCCATAGGTGTTGATACGGCTTTACAATTACTCATGCCAAACCTAGTCAACAGTTTTCTTATGTACTGACTTTGATCAAGTTTTAGTAAACCCTTTGACTTATCTCTTAATACATTTATCCCTAAACAACTCTTAAGGGGACCCAAATTCTTAATATTAAATTTATTCTGTAAAACAGTAATTATATCTTTCTTAATTGAGCTATTGGGGCCATAAAATAAATAGAAGTCATCTACATACAATGCGATGATGACTAAATCAGTCCCAGATTTGCGAATATAAACGCAAGGTTCACATTTACTTTGTACAAAACCATGATCACATAATAAGCCATGTATTTTACAATTCCACATTCTACTCGCTTGCTTAAGACCATAAATACATTTTCGCAATAAGCAAACCTTATTATTATTTTCACAAAAACCAACTGGCTGTTCCATATAGATAGTCTCATTCAAATCACCATGGAGGAATGCTGTCGCTACATCCAAATGGTCAATATCTAAATCTAAATTATTAGCAATTGAGAACAAAATACGCATAGTGGAGTGACGTACTACAGGAGAAAATGTGTCATTATAATCGAGACCCTCACACTGTGAATATCCCCTGGCAACTAATCTAGCCTTAAATCGATCAAATTTGCCAGATGCATCATGCTTAATTTTATATACCCATTTACATTCAACAATATTTACATTACTGGGTCTGTCGACTAACTCCCAAACATTATTCTCTAAAAGAGACTTGTACTCACTTAACATCGCGTCCTCCCATTGCTTATGGTTCGGGCTTTTTATAGCCTCCTCATAGGTTGATGGCTCATCCAAGGAGGAATTGTTGTGTTGTACCAAAAGAGATGACATATCAAAATCTGCAAACCTTGGTGGTGGTACATTACGAGTGGATCGGGTAGGGCGGCCAGGTGGAACAGCAACGGTCACAGGACGAGTCGCAGCTTCCCCTCCAACGGCCTCGCCAGCAGAAGACATGACATCATCTTCACTGCTCGAACCCGTACAATACTCTCCTTATTTCATTAGGTATCCAAAACTTTTGCGTGTGAAGTTGTCTGTAAATGTTACAAGGTATCTCGCACCTCCCCAGCTAGTTTCTTGCATTGGACCACATACATCTGAGTGTATGAGCTCAAGTGGAGAACTTGCACGCTTGGCTTCACCTTTCGGGTAAGGTACGGCCGATAACTTCCCCTCTAGGCAAGCAGTGCAGTTTTTCAGTGCACCATCTTCAGTCTGAAACAATTTGTTAGTTGTTTGGTTTTGTAATCTAGACATACCTGTCAAACTGAGATGCCCAAGTCGATAATGCCACAACTCCAATGCTGAAACAGCCTCTGTAGCACTCGGTGCATTCTGCCTATCACGCAGGATCAAAGAGTGCATCTTATTTTGCGAGTTACCGACTGACCCACACACACTACCTTTTAATTTATAAATACCATTAACACAAGATGCTTTGGCTATACAGTTTCCAGAGATTTTACAATCTACATAAATATAGCAACCGTTCCTATCAAAATGCACACTATGACCATCATCAACAAGCTTACTGACTGAAATCAAATTGGCAGACAATTTAGGCACATACATAACATTTTTAAGGCTATTTACCATGTTATCACATTCCAAAGTTATGTCACCAACACAGTTTGATTTCAATTGTTCATTATTTGCAGTGTACACCGTGTAGTTGCAGTCTTTTGATTTCGTAATCAAGTCCATCTGATTGCACATGTGACATGAACTTCCCGAATCAATATAAAAATCAGCAGCAACACTCCGTGCCAAAAACGCAGTCGCAGTCCCCATTTTGTCAATCTCCTTCTTTTTGTCTCGCTTCAGCTTAAAGCATCGAGCTTTCATATGTCCAAGTTTTCCACAATAATGGCATTTTGTCTGTGGCTTCTTCTTTAGATCAGCATGATCAGCATGTTTACGGCTAGAATAAAAAGCACAGCCATTCTCACCATTTACTGTGGTGGTATTCATATTTGATTTGCGGTATTCTTCCTGAAGAAGTCGGGCGCGAACCGCTTCACTCGTAAGTGTGCCAGCCAAACTTGCAGTCTCGAGATTCGTCACAACTGTATCATACTCCTGAGGCAGACCCATAAGTAAGACCTCGGCGATTTCACTGTCGTCGACAATGCGTCCAATGTCTGATAGTTGATGTACTATGGACATAATTTCATTTACATAATCCGCCATGGAATAAAACTTATCAAACTGAGTACTATGAAGTCTGCGAAGAAGAACAACTCGCCTGAACAGCCCTTTGTCCTCTAATGTATTTTGGAGGTTATCCCAAGCACATTTTGCTGTCGCCGCACTCCGCACGTATTGAAACATCATTGGAGTTAGCGATAAACATATTCGTGCCAATGCTCTTTGATTTTTAGATATATCGGGGTCAGTGCCCTCAACGCAGCCCCACAAACCTTCAAGTAACAGCAGATTTTTCATGACAAATTTCCATGATGCGTAGTTGCCGACGCCGCCAAGCTTCTCAACAATCATGCCATGGCCTCCATTGATAACAGGCTGCTGGGTAACCCTTTCTTCATAGTTATCGCTAGCACGTGCTGTCGACATCTTGTCGAATCAGCACACCAAAACGCAAAGCAATGTGCTATGTAGCCGGCGCCTTCGCTCCGCCACAAATATTCCGCTGCCTGCCACCAGTTATTCGTTTTACAAATCTTTCTGATAGGTAATCTACTTTTCCTTTTCGGGGATTCTCTTTGTCCCTGGGCCCATAACCTGTTAAGGCAGTGGGGTCAGATACTGGCATGGGCAGCGAAATAAAAATGTAGCACTGCTGTATACGTCTCGTTTATTATTCCCAATAAAGCAGCACGTATAAATTGTCCAGAATAATCACAATGAACATTGATTACAATAATTACAATAAATTATATTTCAGCTTCTTCGGTAAGCACATTTCGATAGATAGATTGTCAATGTCAAGACAGAAAAAAAAGGAACGTCAGACTGTAAGCGACTTCGCACACGTACTATTGGCCACATAATAAAGGCTGTCACACATGTGAACCATACATCAAGTTTACATTATCTTCTACAAAAAAAACAAAATCAAAATCCATTCTTCCGCTTGGGAGCTACGATGCCACACACACACACAGAGAGAGACACGTCAAACTTAAAATCAGAAATCAACGCGGACAAAGTCGTGAGCAGAGAGCTAAAGTCTGTTCCCCGAGAGCTGATAAAAATTACGCATCGGAGCGCTTACTGTGTTTCTTTAACTGAAAATATAAATTCGCCCCCCCCCCCCCCCTCCTCATCAAAACATTATACCTACGCCTATGACTGAAAATATATATTTATTTCAGTCGATCAGCTAAACAGCAAATGAAATAGGGTAGTTGACTCATATCAAAATTTATTAAAATATTGTTTATTTCTAACAGTATTTGGCATAAGGTTCCACAATATACCGATTTTAATAAATAACAATGAATTATTACTGTAAATTTTAATTTGAAAATGCTAGAAATAACCTTTTTTATCTCACGCCGTAAACGCTTTGATATCCTGTGGTCAGGGCCGTGACGTCACTCATACAGTAAACAAAAAAATGTCAAAGTCAGAAGAACTAAGTACTGTGTATCCACTGTTTGTTTTTTAATTGACTCCATTCTGATTTTACGTTATTTTATTACCAAGTTTGAATGAATATCTATTTTGTAGAATAGAATTTCTACTGGTCTTTCGGACGTCGGATGTCTTTTTAGATTTTAAAAGTTTAAAAGTTAGACATCAATTTGAAAATTGCAAGTTTATTTAACCATTCGATTCTGCTAATAAATTATCTTAAAAAATTTGCTAATAAGTGATGTTAATAAATCTAGACCCCTAAAAATCCCCCAAAAAAATCTTGCCCCTAAAAATTCCCCTGTGAATGTTTCTACTCCCTAAGGGGCAAAACCCCCAAGTAGGCAACTACGAAAACCTACTGTTAGGTTAAAAAAACTTGTATCCAGTGGCCAATAAAATTATAAAAAAAATCTACTGTCACCGTGACAAAAGCAATTTGTCTTTTGTCACCTTAGACTATAGACACCAATAGACATGAAATACCTACGAAAAAAGCGTGCCAACATTTGGGTTGGTGCTCTAAGATGGCGGAAAAAAACTAGGTACGCCGCATCTAAGACTCCACACTTTTTATATTTTTCTCATTGATTTACTACCAAACGTAGATAGAGCAGTTCATACAAAAACGCGCTTGAAATCTGTCACCTAATCGACTATACATTTGTAGTCGCTGATATATTGAATATGCACGCCCGAATTAAAATTACCATAAAGAAAGGACCGTATTTATCGAATTCAACTTTATTCTACATTATTGCGGCAACTATTTTAAGTACAACTGTGAGAAGTTACATCATTTCATACCTAGCCACAGATCAATTGACATTTTAGTAATTGCTACAAGAAAATATCAACTTTATACTCTCGAACATAATGCTCAAAATTGCTTATCGTGTTGTCGCTCCAACGCATGAATGAGACAATACATCGTGATACGATGCCCGTGCGAGCGAGACGATTGTGATGTGCCGACACTGACGCGAAGCGACACGTTTATGATTAAAATAATTGTTTTAATTGGTTTTTACGTATAAATCGATTATTTGAATACATGATAAGATGTGTAATGAGTTTACTCACGCAAAATATGAATTCCCATCTTTTTTCTGCCGTTTCTGGCTATTGTTACCACAATTTTTGAATGAGCACTTCGGCATGTTGACGTGCCGACAGCTAATCACTTACTATGGAAAAGAACTGCACGAGTCGCGATTGGGCAGTTCTTTACCGGCCCACTTCTCGAACGTTCATGCGTTATCAACGTTTGGTAGTAAATCAATGTTTTTTCATTATAGAATTCATTAAAAAAATCAATAAAAAACGTATAACTGTAAAATGCACTCACAAATAATGCTCACCGACTGATATTTTAGCACAACAACAAACACGGTGCTTTGTAATGGCGGACTGAACTGGACGCTTTATTTGAGACATATATTATCATTGCGAATCCATTGGTGTACTTAATCTGAGATTAGAATGGGTATTTGATGTTAACTTTTCGTGGCAAAAATGTTTATGTGGAACATACGAAACCAGGGCCCCGTTTCACGAAGCAACCAGTTAACAAGTAACAAGTGAACGGATAACAAGCATTGTAATGACAAGTTTACAGGTACAAGTGTTTCACGAACGTTACTTTTTACACCATAATTATTTTACAACCGTAAAATATCGGTTACAAGTAAGTAAGCACATCATTGAAATAAATTAAAAAAAGTAAAGATATGAAGAGGTTTTTGTGCAGAAATAAACAATAGCAAGGATTAAACTACTCTTCTAGCGAAGAGAATAATAGTTATCTATAACTAATGGATAAAATGCAAAAAGTTAAATTCAGTTTTTGAAAGAAATTCTTTCTAGAAAAAAGTTTTATCTGGTGCACAGTATCACTGTGTTGGATATCACCAATACAGTGATACTGTGCACCAGACAGACCCCATCCAATGTAAGGCAATGCATAGTTGCAGTTATTCTGGTAACGCCTGACTTCTTGCAGTTTGATGTTTTAAGAATGTTCCCAATAGAGTGAGAAGGTCTTCCATTTTCACTGAAGTAAGGCGAAATCGTTCGTTGAACTCTTACTCCGTACGGAATTGCGTGTTAATTCTCTCCCGGAATACTCTTGGGTATGGGTGTCGACCATTAGTGTTTTCCCATAATTTCACATAATTTCTCTCCTCGACATGTTACTCAGTAGACAGATGAGGGTAAGTATCAAAGATTATCCAAGCAATATTAATTTTATTACACTATTTACTTCGTTGTTTAACTATTTAGGCTAAAAAGTTACAAGTCTACCGAGAGGTTGAGGTGAGTAGAATTGTTTAACAAGTGAACAAGATTGTCAACTTGTTTTTGCATATCTTTGTGAAACACTAGTAAAATTAACCGGTAATTGTTAAAATAGTCTATGGTTTGTCTGTGGATTGTAATACAAGAACTTGTCACAACAATGATACAACTTGTTGCATAGTAGTTTCGTGAAACACCTTTTTCTTGGTTTTTAACTAGTGTTGCCAGTTTTTACCTGTAAAATTGTAACTTGTTGCTTCGTGAAACGGGGCCCAGCACGAAATGTTAACACCAAAGGCAAATGAAACGCGTTGATTCTAAAAATGTTGAAAATATTGCAAATCCGTGCTTAGCTGGAACGGGCCTATTATAACATTGCGAATCCATTGGTGTACTTAATCTGAGTTTGTCACAGATTTTGGACAAACTAGATATAGAATGAAATAGATGGGCTATAAAAGCCGTCAAACATGAGGAAAAGAGATAAACTTATACACATTGCCAAAGGAAAGAAGAAGATGGCATCATTTTTTTTGTCCTTGTTACCGTATATAGGTGAAACTGGTAGTGGGGATTGTTTATCACCAGCGTCTGGTGCTAAACAAATACGTGGAAGAAATTTGTTGTGTGAATTATAGCTTACTGTGTAATTATTTAACACTTTAATTAGTGTAATTGTGAACTATTTGAACATTTAAATCATGGTGCACTGCTCCGTTTTAGGTTGTAATAGTGATAGTGCTAGAAAACAGGAAAATATAACCTTTTACAGTAAGACCTAAATTGTGTCAATAAAAAGCTCCAAAACTATTTTTTAAATTATAAATACAAGTTATATTGCAATATTTTATCATTCTACTATGGTTCTCAATCATATTATGGGATTAAACATGAAATTTCAAACTAAGTAGTAAGGTTACTGTTAACCTAACAAGCTAGGAATGTCGCCATTCATTATGGCCACGTATACAGCCAACGCGTATAACATTTTGCCGGGTTATAATGATACCAGTTACGCTACGACTATTTTTCCTTGATTCGTAGGTAATTTGTTACGTGAAAGGGAACTCACGTATTAGTTTCTGTGTTACATTAATATTGACATATTTAAGTATAAAATTTTGAGCATTTTAGATAACAAAGTTAATTCTTTTGAAGTGAGACTTTCCATTTGCTTGTTTGTCTGTATTTAACAGATTTCCTTCGGAGATAACTACTCGAAAACAGTTGGGTTAAAGCTACTGGTCGATTGAATTGGCAGCCAACCAAGCATACCCGAATGTGTTCTAAGCATTTTGAACAACAGTAGATTCAGAAAAACAAAAAAGGCACTTTTCTTAGGAGTGGTGCTATTCCTAAACTTTTTTTACAGATCAGTAACTTATACATATTATATCTACAAGGTACATACCCTGTCAAACCAAAACCTAAATTTATTTTTCACAAACCCAACTATTTTTATGGGGGAAATTTATTTTACAGTTTTGGATTAACATGGGTAGGGTAGGTACCAAATCCTTTTCTACTATTTTGATATGGCCAAACATATTATTAATGGTTTGATTTTGGTCATTTTCTATTAATATAACAAGTCTGAACATTAGTACAGATACAGTTAAAAAATTTATTAATTAATATTTTTAATGTTGTAAAATTAGAACCTGCTTTTATTTTTAACCTGTATACATATTGTTTCAGGACGCATCGGTGTTGGATTTCGGTTCAAATTTGAATACGCCCCGAAAGAGAAAAATGCGGCTTCAAATGCTGGGTTTGAAACAATCAGCGAGGTCATCAAATAAAAAACTACGGCCAGTGCGTCAATCGCTTAGACGATTGGGAAAAAAAGTAGTCACACTTGAAAATGTGTAAAGTGATTTGAAGTGTAAGTTAATGATGCAAAATTAGTAGTTGGACATTTTAGATACTGTAGGAGGAACCAATAGAGATTTTCTGAAAAGATTTTTAGGAGTTGACAAAAGAAAGTATTCTGAACCTTTAAGGAAATTCGCGCTGTGCTTACACTTTTTAAGTTCAAAGGCATATGAGTTTGTACGTAAGCAATTTAATACGTGTTTACCACACCCAAAAACAGCTGGTGAGTGGCGAGGAGTAGACAGCCTCTAGAAAATGTTTGTGATTTATTAGCAATTTTGTGCCATAGCTAGTAATCTGGCTTAATCCAAATGAAATAAGTCATATCTCTACTTTGTCTGTATATTTAACAAGAACACATAGGATGTAGATATAGCTCTATGCACCGAACAAGTGTTTCTAATTAATTATATAGGTACTTGACAGAACATAATCTTCCTCAGAGATCTACAAATTGGTCTTGTCCTGCGCTATTTCCAAGTTGCCGCCAGCGGGGGCGAGGTTGGTTGGGGGTGGCAACACGGGCAACTAAGAATAACCAGCTATCTACATCGGCATCTTGCGTTCTTTGCCAGATCTTTTTTCCACATTGTGAGCAAGCTTACCAACTTTGGGCTTTTAGCACCATATTGAGTGCGGTATCAGTAGTTCAATTCTTGAACTTACCCAGCCCAAGTGAATTTTTACCTGTATTGTAGTGAATTTTATCTCTGTAAGCCGAAGTCCTTTATTCGATGACAATAACGGTGCTATTGAAATATAATTTTAGAAAATGTTTATTTAAAATTTAATATTATACATTTTCTAAATCTTCACAAATATTTAGTAAATGTGTAAATATTGGATTTTAAATAAACTGCAGAGATAAAGAAAAAACAATGATTATTGCCCGCTGTATTCATAATCGAGCGACGATCTTCGCAAGGTACCTAGCTGGCAAAAGCTGGAAGCGAGTGGTCGCGGATCGTGCTCAGTGGCGAGCACTTGGAGAGGCCTATGTCCAGCAGTGGACGCGTGTGGATGATGATGATGATTCCTAATATTTTTTCTTATATTTGTAAAGATGTTTACATAATAGCTTAAATAAATATTAGTAAAATGTTTTAAAACGAAATATACTCGAGTAATTTCGAAAAGTGTAGTTTTATTTAAAAGTGTAAATAACTTTAGACTGCGGCGAAGGTTGAATGAAGAATTCAATTATAAAAAATCGCAAATTCCTCCTACTTTTATTTTTTGAGACATATTATTGAGCGAGGGGCGCTCATTAAAATGTCTCAAAAAAAATACGTAGATCAATTAACCCTACTTTATGTTTATAGTGGTAAAAGCCACTATAAACATAAAGTAGGGTAAAACTTAAAGCAACATTGGTATACCCATCTACTTTAGGCAGGTATGACGTCATCTATGTCTGTCCCTTACGGGTATACGGTCACGTCCTATCTATTTATTCTCTATCTAATGTTATTCGCCTCGCTATTCGCCTCGCGATTCGCGCGAATGTGTAAATGCGGTGTAAGGGACAAACACTGGACAAAAGTCACCCGTGCGCGCCTTTGGGTATATGTGTTCTGTGGTGCGCGCACCCGTACCCGTACCCAACCCGTACCCGTAAACCAATTTGTGAATAGTCTGTTTGTTTTGTTTGTATATTTTGTGATATTTCCTAAACTATGTTGTAATAAATAAAATAATTAATTTTGTTCTTAGCGTTAAGTCGAGATTGATAACTCACAAAAAAATTCTATATGACAACCGACCATTATTGTGGTATAGAGTTTAAGAGATATAATTCTCTTAGCGTTTGCCGGCTTTGATTCTAAACAAAATGCTGCAGGTAAATTCATGTTTAGACATTTAATCTTTGACACATTATTTCTTCCAATATTTTAAACAAATAGCGTTTTTTTAGGAATCGAGTGTGGATTCAGGGCGGCATGCTACAAATTCACGATCTATACAGTTTGGGCCGTGGCATATATCCTATGATGTAAGCTGTATATTACCGAGTGTTTGTTCTACGAAGGTTGTTTGTGAGCGTGACGATGATCAGTTTTGTCAATTTTGTATGTAAGTGCACTAATATTTGCAATATGAGTAAGGGTAAAAGGTTTTCTGTTCACTAGCAATTCATTAATTATTATTAATGTATTTGCTGTGCATGAGTCTTGTTTGTCACAAATTCACAATGAAAATATTATACTGGCTCCAGACTCACGTGAGAAGAACTTGCGCGAGAACCAAGAAGGTATCCACACTCAGGGATCTTCTCATTTACATTCTCGGTTGTGATCCGGAATGGACGACAGTGCTACTGCCTTGGTATTGTGTGCGTTAGCACATTATAATCTCATTAGCACGAAAATTAAAAATAATATTAAGAAAAAAAGGCTCAAAGGATGGTGGTTATTGACAAAGTACTTTTTTTATAGAAAACGTTTTGCTTCCCACAAAATAGACTGTGTGAAAATATTATTTAAACTTTAACTCTTTCATTTTTCCACATTTTTTACTCGTATGTCTAAAATTACTGAACTAAAAAGACTAACGAAATATCTCAAAACAACTAAAATCTTCGTGAATTTAAATTATTTTCTTAATGATATTTATCACAAATTATTTTGTTAAGCACTGATAGCACAGATGAGAGACTATGTTAAATGAAAGAGTATACAATAACTGTGAAGTTATCTAAATGATACTGATATGCATCAGACACCACAAAGTATTTTTTTTATAAAATAAATGGCACGAGATAACATGCGATCTATGCCACGGTCGCAGTCGCACTGAGAGAGAACAAACGAGAATGTGATAGTGTTCTCTTTTCTGAGAAACCCTTTGAAGCGGGCAAAAAAACCGACACCGATCGGAGAACAGGCGAGCCCGAGAACGAGAAGCCGAGAAACCCATCACATTCACACTTCTCGGGTGTTCTCGGGGGTTCTCGGCGTGAGTCTGGAGGCGCCTTTACAGATTACTGGTAATTTAAGGCTACAGCAAAAATTATTACAGAATTAACAATTTTAGCAGCTGTTAGATTAGGAGAAATTATTACATTTTACTAAGACTTAGCCAATAGGTAAACAATAATTTCTATTTTAAATTACATGTACTAATGTTGTAATTTTTTGTATTGTTAATAGGCTGTTTAAATAATTAGTAGAAATTAAAATAAAATTATTCTGAATTATTATTCTTATTTTAGATACTGCAAGGAATTGTCTCTACCACATTTTCCTGATATGGTGTTCCCAAAAAATATTTTGTGTTTATCTTACAAGGACTCAGCTAATATATCTTTCAATCCTCTCGACGCATTAAAATGTGTTGCAAGTACCATTGAAAATATAGAAGTGTCATGTTCTGAAGCCTGGCTTGAAGCTCGGTAAATATATTTTTAATATTCTGCATGTTTGAGAAATAACAATGCTGTTTATCTATGTCAAAATGTTTGTTGTAAGGTTGTATTTAGGGTATGCAATTTGGATATCTGGATATTTTTTTCTTTATACAACCAAGTTGGTAAACAAGCACACTGCCCACCTGATGGTAAGTGGTAACAGTCACCTATAGTACATGTGGTTCTTCTGAGATTCGCAACAAATCTGCAACCCCCACAAGAACTACAGTGTATGTTGCCAACTTGTGATGTAAGATGTTCAGTCATGGTACCCAGTAATTTCATATCTTACCCTTCAAACCAGGGACCGGACCCGGTTACCATTATAGCCGGTAACCTTAGGGTTTTGATCGGGTATTTTATAACGCTGGGTTTTCAATGATGTGTTTTTTGTTTTTGATTTTCATATTATGTAATATGTATATTTGCCTGACTCTTCTACGGTGAAGGAAAACATTGTGAGGCAACATGCATACATCTGCGAACAAATTCAAAGGTGTATGTGAAGTCGACCAATCGCACTGGGCCACCGTGGTTGACTAAGGCATAAACACCCTAACTTAGGGTAGGCTCGAGCCCCTCAGTGGGACGTATATGAGCTGTATGATGATGATGGAACAGGGTGGGGCAGAAAGTGTTCTCTGATTTGGAAAGTTAATAAAAATCAAACTAATAATGATATACATAATAATCTTTATTTGTCAATAAGCATACATACTGACATTTTTAATCAATTGCCTGTATTGTTTGATACACTGAGTGAGCCTTTCCCGATTATTTTTTGCAGGTTATTTCAGGCGGAATGTCAGCAATTCCCTGGATTACCGTCTCCCTAAGAGTTCCCTGTGTTTGAGCACAACGTTGATACAATTTTTCATTAAGGTAGCCAGGAACCCGATCAAGTCGGCCAAGCTCGAAATGATTGCGAAAGACACGCTGAGACATTATTGGTGTACTGCCTTTTCGATTAAACCTTAGCTACGAAGGTGCGGTGTTGTCCCAACCAAGCTATGGTTTACACTAAACGTGGTATGAATACCCACATCGAACGATGGATTTCCCATTGCGCTACCATCACCATAGCCGTAGCTAGTCTGTGTGTCCAAATCAGGAAGCTCTTTCTGCCCCATTGCCTCTTTCTGTCCTATTTGCATATACCTGTATATGTAGAAGAAATAAATTGAATGGTTTTTTACAGTCCAAATGCTGAAAAACAGAAGAAATCATTTGACTGGACCTTTTCCACTGACTACAAAGGCACCCTATCTGACAATATAATTGTGGAACTATCAGATGAAAATATTAATTTTGAACTCCTGAAACGAAAAGAGCAGATTCTCTTTTATCATGATCTTACTTTGTTTGAAGATGAATTACATGACCATGGCATTTCTAAGCTATCTGTGAAAATTGTAAGTTGTTTGAATTGTGACATAGTGCCTTGTTAGCACTATAAGAACTATAATTCTTATAGTGCTCCACACACAGAGGTGGCAAATGGGACGGTAGCGGAGCTGAATTTTTTGTAATGTACGTGTTGCTATGGACAATACCACACAGAAACCGCCCGCGGACGCGGCGCGGCGGAAGTAAATCGCTTACAGCAGTTCCGCTATCGCCCCGCTTCCGCCTCTGTGGGTGGAGCGCTTATATGCTATTAACAAGTACCTATTACAAATTTTAAAATGTGAATGTTTGATGTTCAGTCACAAAAACAGCTGAATGAATTTGGATGAGATTTGACTTATAACTACTACCACAGTTTAATAATCATACAGTTTAGAAACGCGTTTGATATTGGACGATGCCGCCGGCAGCGTGGGAACTTACACTGTCACTCGCAAATGTGTAAGGGTTATCAAAAAAGAAAAATTAATTTAAATGGGATTATAATGTAACTTACAAGAAGTACCCATATACCTAACTACATTTACATATGTTAGGTAACTATGTCAGGTAGGTGATCGGTGCTCGTAGGTGAATTAAAGTATAGACATCGAATACCTACCTAAGTTCGCCATATTTTAAAAGTATTTAAATGTCTAGAAGTAAAAAAAATTGCATTAAACTTTTTTGTCGTTTCTTATGACATCCACGGGAAGATACCTAGGTAGCGGCGATACATTTATTCTAGAGTTTATTCAAATATAGTTGAGAATTAACAAGGAAGTATTTATTATTATTGCACTAAACTCTCATAGTGCGTAGATGCAGATTGTAACTTTTAAAATTTTGAAGTTATACTTTAACCTTTTTACTAGTATAATATCACTATACGACGGATATAAATAGTGTACCTACCTATACAAAATAAATAGACGATACCAATTTGGTTAAGTAATAATAAGAAATTATAGGAATAAATATACTTCGCGTCGCGGGGAAATCTATGGAATCTTAATTCCTTATTGTATTTTGCGGTCGAAAAACATCCGTATACAGAACAAGTGTGCACCATTATAAATAATGTAATAAACTATTCACGTAAAAACCAATGAATATTTCGCTCGCGTATCACACAGTCACACAGTCGTTTCCTTCAACCCTCAGCGTTCGAGTAAACAAACTCGGCGAGTTTGTTGGCCACGGACCGCGCCGCCCGCTTCCCCGTGAGTTCCCCGCCGTTGCTCTGCGCAAACACGTTCGTTTCGTAACTGTATGATTGTTAAACTGTGCTACTACTATACGTATACTATACCTACACATATAGAAAAATTTTGTCCTATATACATACCTTAGTAACTGTCAGTAAGTAGGTTATTGCAAGGGAAAATCGACCTTGTTATTTTATGACGCGAACTGAATTGTGCGAAGGTTAGAAGTTTAGTAATTATTGTGATTCATCAGTGTTATGAATACTGACAGACCTCATTCCGTTGATATAAAGGCTAGATGTTAAATATTTATCATTTCAGTATTTTCGTATGACATGACACTAGGTGGCATTCATCGGTAGGCACAAAGAATTACCCGACAAAGGGGTCCAATGTATATTAAAGGGTTCAGTGCTGACCGCACATGCACCGATGATAAAAAGACTGTCATTACATAGATGCTAGTGGAGCAAGCATTTGACTAGGTACAATCAGGTTTCTGTCAAACTCAGTGATCGGGATGGACTTTTTTACATATATCAGAGAAGTTTTTGGCCTTCATCTCATCTGATGGTAGGTTACGGTGCTCTTCAACAACCGAGGAACTGATGTAAGTCATTAACACAAACTATGCAGGTCAATGTTGCACCACGCTCCAATGACTAACTTCACGTGGAGCGCCGAAAGGCGTTCTACCACCAACTAATTATTGTCAGATTCATTTGACAATTCTGGGATGTAGAACTTTTGAACCCCAATGCAAATGTATTCATTTGAATGAACTAGTTGATAAATTATCATTTTAACGAATATAATTATCTAACTTGTAACTTTTATATTTTTTCAGAGAGTAATGCCTTCTTATTGGTATATTTTACTAAGATATTTTTTGAGGGTGGATGATGTACTAGTTAGGTCTCATGAAACTAGAATGTTCCATATGCTTAATACAAATTATGTCCTGAGGGAATATACAGCAAAAGAGTCGAAAGCTTCAGATTTAAATGTAAGTATTTTATTAGCGATGGTTTATTTTACAATAATCATTGTCATGAGCATGAAGATGGCGGGACCAACGTGCCGATTTAAAAAACATATCGGGACTTTAGTACCTTATTTGTACTAATTGTTAGTACCTACCTTTAATATATTTTTTTTAACGTCTGAAAGTAAAGGTAGCATGTCTGCATCAATTTTTCTGGTCTGGCCTAAGTATATGACGTCGACCGCAAATTTTTTTTTCTACAGACAATAATCCCTGTGATTCTAGTTTTTTTAATTATAACTGACAGTAAACGAACAATCATAACGAGGTTTACTTAAAGTGGCCTGGGGCCCAACCATGATCACTAATAGCAAGGTTAAAACAATATTGAAACAGTCACCGCTCTTGCTGCATATAGCGCCATCCCGCTGTCAGTGCGGCTTTAATATTGTTTTGAGCGATCATGGTTAGGGAGCTGTTTGTCATAAGTTTTTATTTATTTTTTATTACATAACAATATAGTTTATACATGTTTCAGCTATTCATCTATCTAACTATCTGTTATTCTGAGAGGGCTGAGGGCGATCTTCGATCATTCCCTAGTGGCTCACTGCGCTCTGTACAGTAGATTCATTTTGAATCATTAGAAACGAATGTTGAATTCGAACACGAATACAAATCACGTGCGAAATTATTTCTACTGTTCCCAATCTATACATTTATATTCTATACATATAACTTTTTTTTTGTGGGTATCTGTGAATCTGTCAACAGCTTTAAAATTCCAGCTCTGTATTATTTTACATTTTAATATAAAATAAATTTGAAATTATATAAAATTAAACCTGCAAATGTTGGCATAAGTCATCCTGCAACAGCTGTATTATTTTTTCTCATAACACTCTCCAATATGAAGGTGGATCTGGCCACACAATTACACAGCAAGATGGAAGATTTGGTGTCCCTTTTTTCAACAAGAATGGGTGTGTTTGAAAAGAATCTGGCTGATCAAGCAACTGGCTCGACTGCTCCTCAAACTGTTAAAGCTCTTTCAGCTGAGTTTGTAAGTTTTAAATCGTTCATACTAAGTGCTGTCTCTATACTCAAAGATCAAATAGATCTTCTGGTCCGCAGTTATGATCACTTAGAAAGCCATTCCCGCCGCAAGGTTCTCCTTTTTCATGGCTTGCCAGAGAAGAAGGATGAAAATGTGTTCAGTAGTATACACAAATTAGTGGTTGATCAAATGAAACTGTCCGGTTTCAGTAAGCAAGACATTGAGTCCTGCCACCGCTTGGGTCAGCAAAAGAAGGACAGGAACCGACCAGTATTAGTTAGATTTACACGGGTAAGAAAACGAATAAATATATGGAATGATAAAACAAAACTAAAGGGCTCCAAGGTATCAATTAAGGAATTCCTCACAAAGCCGAGGCAAGAGGTTTTTATTGCGGCGAGAAAGCATTTTGGCATAAATAAATGTTGGACATCGGATGGCACTATCATTATTCTTCTCTCTGACGGTGAACGCAAGAAGATAACATCCATGTCAGAACTTCGTGAACTACAATCGCAACATCCCATGCAACACAACTGATTTGATTCTTACGGTGCAGGTATCATACGAAAACTTGTTGTTGAGGTACCTCCACCACATTGACACTAACACTATTAGTACTTGGTTTTGCCGGTTATTCCTATTTTATAGATTAAGGTAGATTTAACTATTTTCAATGATTTTTATTGTTTGTTTGTATTTAATTTTGTAGTCTGTCCTGTCAGCTGTCGTTGTATTGTAGTCGGGTCAGGTGCCCTACGCCGCGTTCCGTTTCGCGATTATAGTGACCATCAGCACTGTGAGCGCGCTAACAGGCTGCCCGTTTCGCAACAATAGCGTTCACGTTAGCATGCCGTTCGCATCATTATCGCATCTATTGATTCGGTCAGGGTGTGAGCAGTTTGAGTATTATGTATATTTGTTTCATTTCATTTATTTGAATAATTGTAAATTGCTTGTTTTTTTTTATATATTTTTTTCTTTTTTTTGTTGTTAAGTAGCTATAAATGTGTGCTTATGTGCTTACTCGTAATGTCTTTGTAGTTGATGCTTTTTATTTTTATGTGTGTTGTTGTGATTAGTTTAGGCATTTTTAATGGCTGCATCCATTTTTATTCTTAGTCAGCTGTGCTGGGTGCGTTTTTTGATTTTTTGATTGTATTTTTTTACTCTATAATTATCTGTATTTTATTTTTTATATTTTTATATATTTAATTATATTTATCGTTTTAAACTATATATAAGTATTTTATCATATATGAGTAGGATACATTTAGATGAACAATTTCAGTCTTGCTCCTCAGACGAGTATGAGAGTGCAATAAGTGACATCTCTTTCTCTTCTGATTGCGTTTCTTCGGAGCCTCTGCATGGTCAGCTTTCGCATGTAATGAATCGTGTTGGCTTAAGACTTGTTCATATTAATGCTCAAAGCGTTTTGGCTCATTACACGGATCTCCTTTCCTCTTTTGGTGACCAAAGCGTTGATGGCATTTTAGTTTCTGAATCATGGTTAAAGCCCTCACTGCCTTCAACGCTTTGTTCACTACCTGGATTTAAATTGCTACGGAATGACAGCACAAAGGACGGGTGCTGGGGCGGGTGGTGTTTGCATCTATTTAAGGGCTGACATTCCTTGTACTATTATTGGGGTATCATCTTGCAGTGTACCGTACACACCCTCTCTCGAATACTTGTTAGCTGAAGTTACACTTCATCACACTAAACTGCTATTGGGGATACTTTACTGTCCTAGTGATAAAATTGGGTACTTCGATACCTTGGATACGGTCTTAACTGATCTTTGCGCGGATTATGATCACGTCGTGCTAATGGGCGATTTAAATACTTGTCTGCTCAAGAATGATGTGCGCTCTCGAAGTCTACAAGAAGTTTTGGCAGCTCATGACCTCTCAGTTCTCCCTTCTAAGGCCACTCATTATTTTCCACATTCCATTCCTTCCCTAATCGACTTGGCGATCGTTTCCAAAGAGGCATGTGTCTTGTCTCACGGCCAATTGACTGCACCATTTTCGTATCACGATTTGATTCACATCTCATATAAACTGTGCCCACCTAAACGCAAATGCAGGATCATTCAGCGCAGGAACTTTCGTGATTCCAACGTGGACTAGCTGAAACAGGATGCTGCTGGTCTGGATTGGTCAAACTTGTTTAAGGCTGACTCTGTAGACACGACAGTGTCATCCTTAACGTCTCAAAGGGGATTGTCCATTTTGTATGAGACTTTGGCTAATGATGAACATTCATTTACAATTAATTTTTTACAATAATTAATTAGTAAGTAGCCTCATATAAATAAATTTGAGCAAGAATTAGTATCAAAGTCTTTAAATTGATTTTTCTAGCGCTTACCAATTTTGTAAAATGTATAACAAACAACCTTCCATTTGGTGTCTTTAGCTGAGCAAGAGTCGGAATGAGAGAGAGAATCGATGTCCGTGGGATGGCGAAGGAAAGAGAATTATCGAGGTCCATTATAAATTAACAAAGTCGGCGTTGCATAAATCACGAAAATAACACTAACGATGTAGAAAAACAAAGCGAATGACAATTGATTTTTTTCTTGTTTTCGTATTAGTGTTGCCATATGTCAAAAATATTAAAATCATAGTCAGAAACAGTTCCTATTTATTTTAATTCATAATTTATTATTGTATTACTGATTTAAACTGAAAAATGTTATAACTTTATTTATTTTCACTTAACAGAGCGCAGCATTTTAATCTCTCGCACAGTAGCAATTATTATTGGATAGAATACCGTGCGCTACGCCGGAAGATGTCATGCTATTGATCGCATAAATAAAATAAATACTGAAAAAAAATATATTCACAAAAGTGTTGTTTGATACAAATCTGTTTAAGTATAAGTTTGCTAAAATAATAAGATAATTAATTTGCAAATCATTTTCCTTGTGGCATTGTGTTCACTGGTAGCCAAAAATGGACATTGCCCTTTGCGAACTTTTTGGCAAACATGCTCCACTGCGTACTGTTCGCGTTAGGCATTTTCCTGCACCTTGGCTTCCGCCAGAACTTAAGAAAATGATGGCAAAGCGTGACAGGGCAACATCAGCTTTTAAGAAGGATCAGACAGAGGAAAAGCTTCTCGTCTATAAAAAGTTGCGCAATTACTGTAATCGCCAATGTCGGGACAGTAAGCGCCGTTATATTCATGATACATTGAAAGATGCTTCTCCTGGTCAGACGTGGCGATTCCTTGAGACTATTGGTGTTTGCGATGCGTAAAGTAAGCAGTGTGGGTCTGAAATAGATTTGGATGCATTAAATTATCATTTTTCCACGCCACCTTTCTTACTCGACAGCACTGCTAAAGCTTCCACTCTTCTCTCTCTCTCCACTTATGCGCTTCCCGACTGCGAGCCTTTCAGATTCATTGATCTCACAGAAGAAGAAGTTCGTAAAAACATCTTAGCCATATCCACCAGGGCCGTGGGCAACGATAACATATGTCGAGAGATGCTACTTCTCATATTAGACTTTCTGGTTCCAATACTAACTCATATTTTAAACTGCTCTTTAAGTTCTAATATTTTTCCGGAGGCTTGGAAGTGTGCATATGTGACCCCTTTGCCTAAAAAGTCGAATCCTTCCTCCTCTGAATTTCGCCCTATTTCTATTCTCCCCTTACTCTCCCAAAGTTCTAGAGAGTCTGTCCAACGCCAGCTGCATTCACATTTATGTAGAAACAGACTCTTAACTTCACTTCAGTCTGGGTTTCGTCCTGGGCACAGTACGGTTAGTGCATTCCTGAATATTACTGATGACATCCGTAGTGCGATGGATAGTAAAATGATTTTATTTTAAATAGGTACATACATTGATAACACTGATTCGGTTTAACCAGGTGCTCAAAACTAATCTATCAGCAATAAAGTAATAAATGCTTTGAAATTAAATATAAGTTTTTTTTTCATTTCATACATCGTATAAACTAAGTAGGTTTACTATCCCTGGACTTCGTCAGTATGCCGGAATAGCCCCCAAAAAATGTTTTCACGCTTATAATGAGATCTAGTCCCTATTTTTACAAGTGTAAGTTATATAATTGACTGTCGTTCACTAATAAATGTTTCACTTAGGTGTAGTCTCAAATTGCTTTGTTGTTGGCTTATTATTGCTACATGACAGATTTGCCCCGATTTGCGGGAAAATCCATCTAATGGGAAGGTTTTTTAAAAATGCCGTTTATCTTAAAAAGTTATTAGTGATTAGAAAAAATTATAACTAAAACAAGAAGTTACATAAAATTATTTTTGATAGCAACTTAAAAGGAGGATGCCCACTTTTGTATGGAGAATTGCCCCATTAAAAATTTCCATGAACAGAAACAACTCCAGGCTTATTTTAAACGCTTTTTGTACTTGAATAGAAATCAAGTATTGTTTTTTTAATTAAAGCTGCAGTTCCGTAGATATCCATAAAAATAGCTCCTAACCTAACCTATGCGACCTGTACAAGTTGCAAGAAAGACGTCAAACTAGTTATGCTGAACTATCGATCATTAACAATCAATTTTATTATAATAACACCATCAATAAACCTATTGATATCCAATATTATCAATAATAAGGAATAAAATGTGTAGGTAACAGAAATCGCAAGCAACGATGCGACTTATTTTAGACGCGTTCCACCTAAGTACAGATTTAGAGAATTTTCAACAACATCGCGAGTCATTAGTTTTTGATAGAGTAAATGCTCTATGATTTTTGACCGTCATCGAGCAGCGTATGTTAACGTAATGCGCTACATTTAAAAATATAAAATATTTTGAAAAAGATTCCCTTTGTGAAAAATAGCGTGGTTAAAAATGTTAACATTAAAATTGTATAAAAGAAACGCAAAATATAAATTATAATTGATGTTAGTGTAAAAAATGTTGCGCTGCTTAGATGGAAAACGGGGTTTTATACTCTATGCGATCTATCAACCTTCTGTCATTGAAAAAATTGCTTTTTAATTGAAATGATGAAGTGTAATATATTTTATAATTTATACGAAATAAATATTTAAAAATGTAATGAAAGAAATAATGCATAACATTGAAAAATGTGTTACTGTAGCTACAACGATAAAATGCATAAATATGCAGTTGCCATTTTGTAACAGGAAATGCATGTAAGTTTTTATTTTATTGCCGAAAATAACTGTAGCTTCTATCTGTTTTATATTACACTGAAAAATCATGTTTAATAAAATATATTTAACTAGAAATACCGCTTTATCGGTCGTTGACTTTGATAGTGGGGCAAAATCGGGCATCCTCCTTTAGGTTTCAAAAAAGTATGCCGGAATTAGCCACCCTGACCTTACATGACAATATTATGTCCTATTTAATTTTAAAATCATTTGCTTATATTATATACACGGTTATTTTTTTATCACCCTGGAAAATTTCAGGGATGCTTCAGGACACATCCATTATTATATAAAATTAAAAAAAAAAAATAATAAAATTAAAAAAAAAATACAAAAAAATACAAAAAAATCTGCTTTCAACTAAGGCAGCATTTTTTGGATTTTTTAAAAAAATTATATAAAATTAAGTAAGCGAGTTATTTTTTTTATTCATATATAAAACATTCTAATACCATGTCGTGAAGCGTCCCTTAAATTTTCCAGGGTGATAAAAAAATAACCGTGTATATTCATATATTATTATATTTCTAGAGATTTTGATTTTCATTTGTCAGTTTCGAATGAGGAAATATAATTATTTAGTCGAAACTAGTTTCGAAAGAAGAAACATTATTCTTATTTAGAAACTAGTTTCGAACCTTGGTTTCGAATGTGGTATTATACTGTAATACTGTATATTATAACTGTAATACTGTATATAATTGTAACTGTATATTATAATACAGTGCATAATATAATAGCGATGCAATATAGTATAAAAATAAGTCTTTCTTCCTACGTGAGATATACTTAAATCTAAAACTTAAAATATACGAAGTAGCGTCGTCGTAAAGCTTCCATTTTAAATTTTGCACGAACTGTCACATCATATCAATTCAGTACTCTAATTACATTTGTATTATCGAAGTGTAGGTATTAATGTTTCGATCACATATTTGGTACATGTGAATGAGTCTGGATTTCAGCATATCGGAGTAGCACATTTGTACAACTAATTCAGATGTGAAGTACTTGCATCTGAGTAGGAGAATTGTTGTATGCTGGTTTTGCTTTTAGAGGTACAAAATATTAAGGGTGCAAGTGGTACATATAAGGTATACATTAACATCCCGATATGGTTTTATTTAGGTACACATCAGGACTCGGGAGTTTGGTACCGCCATCATGATGCTCACGAAATGTAAATTAGAAGCACCTAAGTATATTGTGCCGAGCTGCTTAACTAGAATTTTAAAATCAGGTTTTTTTTCGAAAATGTTCAATCATGTATATATATTGTTAATAACCATGTATATTATAATTTAAGGCGCTATATCGAAAATGAATCAGACAATGGGAGGCGTGGTCTATACGGGGCACGGGGCGCCCCCCGTGCTCAAGCAGCTAGTCTTTATATCTATGTCAACAAAGTCGTGAATGCGTTGCGCCCGCATGCAATTAGATCGTTTAGAAATTATCGACGTAAGCGACAAAATACAAATTATTTTATTAAAAAATAACTATAATGATTAGAAAAAATGCTTCTGTACGTTTCTGGATACTAATGATGGCTACTTATTTAAGGAACTTTTTAATTAATACCTAACACCGTTTACTAGTAATCCTGAATATTCTTATTTTTAAGAGGTAATTTCAAAAATGAAAAGTATCGAGGCAAAATCTTTAAATCGCGTTTTCGGTTTTGCTCGTGACTAGCTAAAGATATGAAGAAACACATATTTAACTTTCAGATCTGTAAGATCTGCAGGCGTAGCACGGGCTGCCAAGAAATTTGTGATAAGACTCAGTGATACGTATCTCTTGAGGAGCGTCAAGAAATTTTATCATGTCAGTCACACTAAGGCTGCGTTCCGAAAATCAACAAGAATCACTATTAGCGCGCTCAAACGCGTCCCGAAATGTTGTGAGCGCGCTAATGTTAGCCAGCATGAAGAGTCACATGATGCCATCGTTAACGTCATATAGAACTTACGGCGCTAATGCTCTGGAGTGAAATCACTTTATGCGAACTGTCAGTCTGACGTTCGATAATTGTGTTATCGGTTCAAAATGAATGTACATGTTCTTCCGGACCGAAATCGTAAGCATGCTAATAGCACTTTCAGTGTTCTCTTTAATTTGGCCAAGGCGATTATAATCGTTAGCACTGTGAGAGCTGTTATCGGACCGCAGCCTCAATAGGCGCCCTCGTACTACTCTTTAAGACATAGATGTTATGTCACTGAAATTGTGAGATAATGCGTGACTCAAGTCCCGTCTTGGCAGCCCGTGCTACGTCTGCTGTATTACCTATGACATTACATTCAAAATAACCAATATTTTCGATATAGCGCCTTAACGCATTATTATGGTTTTGCCCTTTTTGAGTCTAAACTCATTTTGAAAATATTTTTCATAATTGTTGATTGATGCAGTTACAGTTTATGTAATGCTTATTAAAATTTTCATTATATTTTCAGATACGAACAAGTCAAATGAAAGAAGCAGACGATGTTGTTCCATTTTTAGCTGTCAAAAAGAAAGTATCAGAAAAATTAATATTTGGCTCTTAGTAATATAAATTAGGAGAATTTAAAAGTAAACAATGTTTAAATAATATAAAAAGTAATGTGTAAGTAAATAAATAATAACCTAATTCTAAATATTGATGTAATATTTGTTTTTATTTTAATTTCCTCCATCCTCCTCCCTCTGAGCGACACGTACATTATTTCAGTTAATATAAGTTAACAAATTAAAAAAAAATGGGTTATTGCAAATCGAATTTGTAATTTTACTGTCACCCAAAAATTGTTTCGCAGAGAGATTTATTGGCCCGGCGTCAATTGATGGGTATGACGTGGTAGAGGATTTTTTAGTTGACGAAGAAATTAAAAATATTTAATAGTAGGTGAAGTAATAAAGTTGATAGTTTATATTAATTGATGGCTGTAACAATTAAAACTCCGCTCTGAAGCTAAATTAAACTTTCGATTTTATTTGTAAGCTACTTAGTTATGTTCGCTTTCGCCAAGTAAAATGTGTGCAACCATATCTTACCGTCAATAGGCGCCGGGCTTATCATATATAAATTCGAGATTGATTTCCAATGAAAATCATAAAAGTTCACTCCATCCATAATTGAAGTGAAATGATTAGAAAAGTAGCTCTTTATACAGCCTGTAATGAACAACAGAAATAATAGTTAAGGGTATGCATGCATCCATCACAAGTGGTGATTCTGTAGAGAAAATATTGGCGCTAAAAGCTATTTTTTCCATAGAAGATAAATATTTTTTTAATTATAAGTGTCGACCACGTGTCGACAGTCCTACATCAGCATATCTTGTTTCTTCATACAGTGCTTACATTTCGTTTGTGTCATACCTACCTAGACTGGTTGTCATTTGAAAGTTTTTATTTTCAGTAGTCAGCTTAGATCACAGCACTTAGGGTCCATCTAATATCTAAATCTATACCATTAAATCTTATTTCTGCTTTCAGTTACACTTGGTATGCAGTGTTTACCCGTGGTACTACTGTTGGTAGGTACTACTGGTAGTACTACGAGTAATTTTAATTGCCCGTGGCACTACTCACATGTCCGGTAGTACTACGGGTGATTAATTTTGCCCGTAACACTAGTACTTATTATTTTTGACAATAAAAGAACATAACTATCTGTTTTAATATTTATATTAGGACAAGTGGGGCGCATTGGAATACGGGGTACAATAAAACAAAGACGATAATTATTGTAATTTAAAATAAATTCGCGCACTTTTGCTTCGATCTTTAAGAGCGTCTCATGCGGCACATGATAGCACAGTGCAATATGACCAGTCTTCGACAACAAAGTTGCACTGTGAAAAAAATTGTTTTGAGGGCTCCTAAGTTGTAATTTCGTTACGAAGAATTTTCGATTTCACAATAAAAGTATCAATACAATAACAGGTGTAATATTTTCCTGCACGAATTTTAATCAATTTACGCATTAAATACAGTTACATGTGGAGTGAAAAACATAACATTTTTAAAGGATTCAGATACTTTATGGGGCGCAATGGAATGTGGTACTATGGGACAGTGTTCATTGTGCCTGCCCCGTTATTATATGCCCGGGATACATTATTGGATTTCTGTTACAGATTTTGAAGTAATAATGGGTGAGAATTCGTAAGGGAAAGACATAAGAGCTTACATAATAAAACTATGTGCGAGCAGCTGTTGAACTTGTAGCATATGGTATGAGTTTGCGAACTGCTGCTGACCTAAAAATGCCAAGTCCAGTGAAATTGCATCGATATGTAAAAAAACAGCAGGAGATAGAGGCGCAGGAGTGTATATAGAAATTTCCATTTTCTTATATTTATTAGTCTTGTTCCAATGTACCCCAGACACAGTTTCATTGCAAAAACGCATTTTTTTATAGGTTAAGGTTAATTTTTAACTTATTTTTGTTCTTAATAGGTAGATTATAATCCGTTGTTGATCGTTCTAAACAAATATTATTAAAATATAAAGCACAGTATAAAAAAAATCAAAATGCTTTTTTCGTTTCATTGTACCCCAACTGTCCCTATTTTGAAGAAATTAAGGAATGCTTTAATAACACTATTTTGAAAGCAACTTAAACGCAGATAGTGTAATTTCATTTTAACCGATTTCACAAAAAGGGGGACTTTATCATATGCGATTGTACAATTATGTTCTTTTACATCTCATGTTCGGTAAGTAGGTCCTTATTACCCCCAAATGGGGCTTGTAGGTGACCAATTAGCGCTCTAGGGTAATAATGTAGCTAGAAAAGCCTGTAAAAGGCTGTAAATAATTTATTGCCAGTATGATGGTTAGATGTACGCGAACTTTTTGAAATAGTGAAGTGTTTTTTAATTACTTACCGCCCTAGGGCTTTCCAAGCTACATTATTACGCTAGAGCGCTAATTGGTCACCTACAAGCCCCATTTGGGGGCAATAAGGACCTACATACCTCACAATCGAGATGTAAAGCAGAGTAGTTAGCTCGGGTGTAAGCACCAATTGCACCCTCGAAATATAGGCGCCCTCGCTGCGCTCGTGCGCCTAATTATCTCGGGCTGCAATTGATGCCTTACAGCCCTTAGCTACTAATCTACTATTTTACGTTTGCTAGTACATGTAGATACAATTTTGTAAAAATTCCACAGCTAAAAATCTCTCCAAATTTAATAATTCTGCAACAATAGTAGATTATGCACCAAGTATGACGTAAGCAGTGTCTTACGTCACGGGAAGAGTCCTGAGTGAAGCGAGGGGTTCAAGTCGCCTAAGACCAAGACGCTGTTTTGCTGCTTGGGAGTTTCATACAACTTTATATCCCTTGGAAGATAATTACTTGCCTTACGTAGAGATTAAGGGGCTTATCCAGCCAGCCTTAATTTAAAATATCGATTTTACGCATTTTCAAAAACGATAATTGCGAGCCACAGACTTATCGTAGAATTGCAAAAATTCTAATCCACAGCACAATGAAGTTTTAACGGGTTGCTTGCGCCTTTGAAGAGTCGGATTTGCGCTCTGCCTGCATTCATCGAGAATTATTCAAGCAACGGCTTGGTGTGCGCCATTTCTTGCGCGACTTGCTAACGCATAAGGTCCCATAAAGTCTGCTTCCGATCCTTGTCCCGTGGCATTTTCGGCGTTCTCGTTTCCTTAGAAACCCTCATGTCGTGGAATCCATATTAAATGTATTTTTCTTTGCAAGTTTATTTAGTACATTGATGGTATTCAGGACCATTTAGAGTGAACTTTATATGACATCAGTGCCTTTAGCGCCGCTTGACTATCGCTTATGATGTATATCGTCACCTGTAATATGAATTAATGTAACCGCCATCAGCCGATTTTGCAGGAGAGGTAAAAAACTAATTTGAAAATTAGAAAAAATGTTGTAACTTCTTATATACTTATCCTTTTGAAATTATGTTTATAGCAATAATCTTATATATGTGAGACCTTTTAACTAAACGAGGTCTTAAAAAGCTAGCTTTTATAGTTTAGAAAATAGCATGGCGCTTACGTTAATTTATTCTTATACCTAAATGTGTGATTACATTAAGCATTATTAAAAAACAATAGGAACGGTTTAAGGTAAGTCACAAATACTTAAGAAAAATTAAAGTAAGGCACACCGTTTTCGTAATTTGGACTTACGTTACTAAAAAGTTATTTCTTACACTTTCAATCTTATTCCCTTTTAATAAAGTCCAATATAAAAAAAAAACTTCTGCTGTAGTTTATTTGTGGCAGGGTAGTAAATTATGAATAAACAGGTTTAATGTAGGTACAAAACAGTTAAATACTTATAAAAACTTAAATCTTTATCTAAAAACAACATTAAGTCTCAAAATTAACAGCCATTAGTAATTTAGTAATAACTTACCTGAGATCAACAAAATACACGTAACTTGACATTATAAGACACCTAACTTCTTAGCTTAATTGCTACTTTTCTTTACTGCTTTTACTCGCTTTGCTTTTCCTTTTTCTACAGTACTAAACAGTTTAGTAGTAATAAAAACATTCTCTAAAAACAAAATTTACTCTTAAATTTAACAGTCATTAGAAATTCAGTAGTAACTTCTACCTGAGATCAATAAAATACACGTAACTTGACATAAGAAAACACCTTACTTTTTATCTTAATTGCTATTTTTCTTTACTGCTTTTCCTCGCTTTGCTTTTCCTTTCCCTTTTTCTAGAGTAGGTACAGGCTTTTGCTTTGTCTTTAGGTTTCCCCTTTTTATTATATTCCTTTCTTTTTGTATGGCTTGCTTCTTATTTATTGCGTTTCTTCCTTTGGATTCATCAACCTCGTCACTTTGGTCTTGGATTTTGTCATCATTAGTTGGAACTTCATCTTGTATAATGTCATCTAGGTAATCAATCTTGTCCACATAGGGCAGCTGTAAATAATCTTGCACATACTGTTTGGGTATCACCTCGTCGTCACAGAGTTTTTAAGGTCCATGTTCTTTTTAGTGAAAATTGGCAGTCGGTGCACATAAAGTTTTGGCAGAGAATCGTTCGATGCATTATCATTTACGACCCGTGCAGACTGACCTTTCCCTTTTCCTGTTATTTTTTTTTGCTCCTTGACCCAATATTATTTTGAATGTATCCGCATAATCCTTCATTGTATATTTGACTTGCAATTCATTTAGGTTTGGTTTTTTGATAGTAGCGATCCTAATCTCTTTCAGTCTAAAATGTGAATCTGAAGTTGTTTTTGAAGTAAATACTTCATTGGCCCAATGTTCCCATAACTTATAAAGTCTGTTTGGTCCACGGTGTTGACAAATATTTACTAGAACTTTAGTGTTACTGACAAAATTCTGTTTGGAGCGTGTTTATACTTGTAGTACCTAGCTATATTTTTTAAACAAGAACTTCGTAGCTTTTTTATATCTTGTAATTAAAGCTTTTGTTTTATAGCTTTTTTAATAATTTACACATACAAATTATAACACTATATTACAATCATTTATAATTTTTGTTTCCATTTTACTCAGAAACTTGCTAGGAGCGGCACTGTAATGTAAAATGTTTTGTTAATAATTTAGTTTTAAGTTAAAAAACTTATCTGATCTCAAATAGGTAGGTACCAAGAGTATGTCGCATTTAATTCAAAACTCTTTATTTATCTACTTTCAAAATTACCGTAACAGTCAATCAGTTCCAATGTGCCACAAAATTAGCTAACGTAAGAGTCATTCTGATGCAGATGAGTCTTACATTAATGTTTTTTTCCAATTTTGGTCAATACATTAATACGCAATCACAAATCCGTCGTTACGTTAACCTAATAATAAGTAATTCATGAAAATTGTGCCATACATTAAAAAAAAGATGGTAAAATGAAAAATATGGTCCGATTTTGGTTAACGTAATCGACATTTTTTTCAAGATATCGAAATGTTAATTACAGTAATCGATAGAGCGTCAAATTTGCAGCCGAACAGTATATATAACTCAATTTCGTAATTTTGGCGGTTACATTAATTCATATCACAGGTGACGATATGTTAAGTCCATTGAGCCTTTATCAATGTTTTCTTGCGCACAGCAAAAACAAGCAAGTTAATGCCATTGCTGATACTAGCTTCAAAGCCTTTTGTTAATAAATTCCTGCACCTGAACTAGTGTCCATTTTGGAACCGTCTTGTACCAAATCATGCTATTCCTATTAGGAGGCGCTAGTCCTTTGTTCCAGTCCTTCCTTTTTGGGATTTGTATACTGAATAACCTCCTGAAGATATACCTGGGTACCATCTTATCAAGTCATCACCGACCATTTTCAGTAGTTCCGCCGATCTCCGTCGCGCGCAGTTCGATGAACTGGAACTAAAGAAAATTATTAATGATTTAGAGGATTTGTCAGATTCAGGTTCTGTGAATGCTAAGTGTGTTGTTCTGAACGTGGTTATTTTATTCAACAAGGTGTTATTTACAGGTATAACCCTGATATTGAAAATAAAAATACAGAGTTAGTTATACCTTAGTCAATGCGTCTTGATATAATAAAAGAATGTCATGATTCGGCAATGGCTGGTGATGGTGACCATCGAGTTGAAAGAACATGCTAAATAATATCACAAGGTTTTTATTTCCCAGGTATGTATAGGATAGTCAAAGAGTATGTAGTCAGAAGACATGTCCTACATGTCAACGTTATAAAGCATCTAACGCTAAGCCATCAGGGTTACTTCAGAAACCAGTTTTTGCCAACGAGGTGAAGTTTTAGCCATAGATTTATTTGGTCCACTCCCTACCGGTGACAAGGGGGACCGTTGGATTTTGTTGGTGGAAGACACTGCAACTCGATGAGTTGAGCTATATCCCCTGAAAGTAGCAACTTCAGAGGCGTGTGCTCGTGTTTTAATTAAAGATTATTTTCTCCGACAATGGACTTCCTCGTCGTATTGTGTCTGACAATGGGGTTCGATTTGTTTCTGCTGTAATGCAACGTGTTTTGTTTGTTCGAGGTATTACACAAGAGTTGTTACCACTATATCACCCATCTGCGAATCCTGCTGGAAGGAAAAATAAAGTTCCCATTAACGAGCGATGGACTGTATAGATGTGGAATATGTGAAAAGATGAGGACACTGGTTAAATAGCAATAACAATTTAATAAATTTCGTACAATATAATATGAGATCAACTCGACATAACTATTACTTTCTGAATTGAATTATTTGAATTTTTTATACGTCTATGTATAAGTTTGGTAGTTATGTTACTTCGCATAGGCTCCTGCGTAAGCGTATAAAAATATTTTTTTTAGTTTTATAATGCTCACCCACAACGTATTGAATTTAGATACTTAGTCATCATCAAAAAATGTTAAAACTATGTCTGTATTATGACTAGAATTTATAATTTAGGTATTTTACTGAACAAAGGTAAAGAAATCGAACTCTCTCCAATAGCTCTGTCTTGTAGGGGATAAGGTACCTACCGACTTCCCCTATGGGTTGTTTTCGTCGATGAAATCGTCCATACAATCCGCCTTTAGTCTCGTGTGTCCTCAACACCACTGTTTAGTTAATCAGGAAAATTTGAAAAAATGGGCGGGGAAGTCAGTGAATTTTTTTGAACATTAGCAGTGGACACCCTGTCGAAGTTTTTGTTGTTTATTGATCCACTGTGTAACACGCAAAGTTCCCTCTATATTAGTTATTTTTTGACGCAAAGTTCACAAGGTGAACAATTGCTAATAAGTTCTAGGAACACAATGTGCGTAAGGATTATAACTTCCTTTGTGTGGCCGTGTGGGAAGCCTGTCATTGCAATTTGCAACGAGCTCCGACAAATGTCGTCCCGAGCCGAAGGCGAGGGTTGACAGTCGGAACGAGTGGAAATGACAGTCCCGCACGTGTATTGAACAACTATTTTTAATGCAGTTGCGAAAAAATAAAACAATAAATACGTAGCAACCATATGTAGCAATGTACCTGCTTTTGGACTTTACAGGTAAAATACTCACACTCGCATTTTCTGCAATTAAACATAATTCCGGTGGTGTTAAATCAATTAATATGTTATCAGAGTTCTATAAAATGAGTTGTTAATTCTATAAAATAAGTGCATTTTATAGAATTAACAACTCATTTTATAGAACTTTTAAGCAAATAACAATAATCACGTAGAAAAGTGGCGCCAAATATGTCGTCGTACGTACACAGCGGTGACAAAGCAAATGCGTGCTATGCTTTGCTTGCCGTGTTTTTAAAAGCAAGGTCCGGCCGTGCTTTTTGTTATGATTTGCTTTTAGGCATGCTTTTACAATACAAAATCTGGTAGACCGGTCAGATTATTTAGCGCAATCTTAACTTAGCATGCTAGAAAAAAGCAGGAAAAAAGCAAAATGTGTGTCAGATTCTAGACATTTGGTAAAGAATCAATAATCACGCAGAGAAAATTTTAGAAAAATGGCGCCAAATATGTCGTCGTACGTACACAGCAGTGACAAAGCAAATGCGTGCTATGCTTTGCTTCCCGTGTTTTTAAAAGCAAGGTCCAGCCGTGCTTTTTGTTATGCTTTGCTTTTAGGCATGCTTTTACAATACAAAATCTGGTAGACCGGTCAGATTATTTAGCGCAATCTTAACTTAGTATATATGCTAGAAAAAAGCAGGAAAAAAGCAAAATGTGTGTCAGATTCTAGACATTTGACATTTGGTAAAGAAAAAGCACTACTGCCGTGTTACGCGAATCTAATGTATCTTGACTTACATTAGTTGCGCTTAACTGAGCTTAATCGTATTATATCGATGGAGTTTATATGGTGCCACTTCATTTTTTAAAAATAATATCAAATTGAATAGCAAACAGTAAAAACCAAATTAATGTAACTCCAATTTTGTACGGAATTATTTTGCGTATCTACTCTAATTTTAGGTACGTGAAATAGGCATAACAATCAGTGTAGCGACGACCCGCGGCAAGGTCCGGCAACTCGAGATACATTAAATAAGCAAAACAGATCTTGTACGAACTTGCCGCCCTTTGAAGCGAACACTCGTCACGTCATTTGGTTATATGCTCTCGCACGCGCTGTACATAAATTAAATAAAGTATATTTCTTAGTTTATGTAACTTTAATCAGTTAAAAATGAGTGGGCTACGTAGGAACGTGATGATGCAGTTAACCAGTAAAAATAAAGTGTTAGACACTATTAGTATAAATAATACGAATCCCGTGCTTTCGTATTATCAAAGTATCGATGTTGGAAATAAAGAATTTTCTCATGAAGAACAACATAATAAAAACGAAGAGAATTATGAACTAGCTCAATCGAAAACATTGCTAGATTTTGAACCAGCTCAGACTTTGCAAGGTAAGTAGGTATTTCCTAACCAACAATTTTTTTCTTTTTTTTTAAATTGATATATTAAACCGTTCAAAATTAGCTCTTTTGACTTTAAACAATGCCAAATACTTTTTTTTAAATTATTTAGAGTAAACACTGTTATCAGAAGCTCCTACAGGATGTTTATTTTTCATTCTATTACCTAATTAATATTAAATGCAAGTATGGATGTTTATTTATTTATTACTCAATCACGCCGAAACGGTTGAACAGATTTGAATAAAATTTAGCACACAGAAAGAGTTTAGTCAGGAATAACATGTTTTTTTACTATCGAATGAAATAAATTGAAATGTTTTATATACTTTCTGTAATAGATCATATTCCACTAATGCGAAACTGCGGATAACCTGCATTTTTAATGGGATGTTCATTGCTTTTTTTTGTTAATTATACTCAAAAAATTTATTCAGTCTCATGGATACGTTCCAGTTTGTCATAGTCATAGTCTCATTTCTAGGCCCCAACTCCAAAACCTTCATTTCACCTGGTGTACCTAATTTTGTTTAATTTTAGGTACTATTAACGAGCAGACTATTTCACCCTTCAGCTGTGCCAGTGATCTTTTAAGATGTACTCCAATTTCGGGTTTGGAAGAAATAATAACTAGCCGAGCTGGATCTCCACTGGTATATGAAGATATTTCTGCTTGTACAATCAAAGTACCAGTAATCTTACCAAAACCTGATATTACCGCGAATCCATCGCTAGCTGCTAATAACTGTGATGGTCCAATTTATCGTGAACAGCTTTTTGATGAAAATAAAGAAAACCACAATAATAAGTATTTCAAGGGATTAACTTTCGATAGTCCTGCAAATGACAAACACGTCACTGGAAGAAACGGGTTCAATGTAAAAATTTGTAATGATTTATCAAAAGATAAAGATTCCTTGCCGACTAACGACACCTTTCAAACCTTTATCCTTCCAGAAAATACATCTACACCTAATCAAAAAAAATCGGCTGGTCAATTAAATTTGAACGAGGATGATGAGTTTGAAAGGAACTTAGACCAATTAATTGAACACTTGAGCAGCGAGCAAAATTCTACTAAAGAATCGAAAAAAAGCCATGAAGAAAACCCTAAAAAAAGGATAAGAGACCCAGCTAAAAAGATTGAGGCCGAGAAAAAGAAATATCCTTTGCTCCCGCCTTGTAGAAACTACAAGAAAAAATGTAACAGTAAATTTAGTGATGAAGAACGGAGAATTATTTGGACAGATTTTAGAAATTTAAATAAGCAGAGTCAGAGAAATTTTATCTCCCGGAATGTGTTAAAAATAGCAAAAAAAGTAACGACTGTGAAACAGTCTCGCAGACACAATACTTTCAAGTGGCTCTTGAAAAATATTTCGGTGTGCAAACAATTTTTTTTATGTACATTGGGCTTCAAATATGATCAAACTGTGATCACTATTCTAAAAGCTAATTTCAAACGCGGAGTCAAAAATGTAGAAACTCAGGATGCTGCTCCTGAACAAAGAGGAAAATCTGAACCGTGGAATAAGCTTTCAGACGAGTATAAAAAAGGAGTTGAGCAATTTATTATTAAGCAACAACCCACAGTTTCTCATTATAATATCAAACATGCCCCAAAACGGAGGTACTTACCATGTGGAGTCACATTTACAGATTTACATAAGGATTACAAAAGTTATTGCATCCAAACAGGAATAAAAACTTGCAGCTGGACCTATTTCCACCAAGTAATCAAGAAAATGAATTTATCAACAGCAAATCCGACACAAGATCTTTGTACAACTTGCATGAATCACGATATAAAGCATCCTAAAAGTAATGAAAATAACCACAGCTGTGACACATGTAACTGCAAGCCGTGTAAAACATTTAAGCAACATGAAACAAACAAAAGATTGTCCAGGCAGCTTCTAAGTGACGATTTAGAAAACGAGAATCCTGGCACCAAAATAGTAACTGCTGACATGCAAAAAGTAATTATGATGCCAAAACTTACAGTCAAAGAGAATTTCTTTTCCAGAAAGGTAGTTCTCTTAAACGAAACGTTTGCTTCACCTGGTAAGAATAAACCTGCTTACTGTGTTGTTTGGCATGAGGGAGAAGCCGGTAGAAAAGCCCACAATGTTGCATCTGCTTATGTCAATTTTCTTTCAAAGTTTTGCAAAGATGAAAAAGAAATAATAATTTATGCTGACAATTGTTGTTCACAAAACAAGAACAGAGTTTTATTTTCCGCACTCCTTCGTTTAGTAAATTCTTCATCCATTATTTCTGCGGAGAAAATAAGAATAGTGTTTTTGGAGCCAGGCCATACTTATATGGCAGCAGATACTGTGCACGCTAACATATCAAAGAAATTTTCGCGTTATAAAGACATCTATGACAAAGATGATTTTATTGATAAAATCAAAAAGTCACGTAAAAATCTGGAAGTTCTTGAAATATCCCACAAAGAAATGATCATTTTCAAAGATGACTTGAAAAGAACATTTCCGAAAAATTATAATATTTCAGCTTTGAAGATAGTAGAGTTTAGACGAGGAACTACATCTCTGTTCTTGAAAAAGCTTTACGAGGAAAATGAATTCAAAGATTTCGCTGGTCTCAAACCAGAAATAGAGACTTTATATGCAAAAGAAGAAAACGATCTATTAAAGAATATTGAACGAGAAACAAAACCAAGAGGCATTAGCTTAGCCAAAAAACAAGATTTACTTAAATTATGTCCAAGCATGCCTCGACCACGACGCAAATTTTTTGAAGATTTAGAAGTCAACGATAACGTCGGGGATTTGGATAATGATGCAGAATAACACTTTAAGGTTTATTATAACTTACTGCTTAAATAATTAATCCAACTTTAATTATTGATCTCGTTGTAATTGTTATCGCTTATCTAATTGTTTTACTTTTTTCCTTTCTTTTCTTGAAACTTAAATAATAATAAAAAACACAAACCTGATCTGGTGCTGTGATTTAAAACTGTGAGATTAAAGATTTCACTAAGGTTTCATGATGGCTGAACTTAGAGCTGTGATTATGACGGTTGTCATTTAAAAAAAACTAGTTCCATCGTTGATTATAATTAATCATTTGGAATAAAAGTCTTTTGTTATATTAGTTTGTTTCATTTTTATATATTAATTTATAAATTGTGTATTATATTCAATACCTACATAAGCTAAGAAAGCAAACTTTAATAAAATTTAAAGACTGTACTCGTATAGTGTCTGCAAAAACAGGCACCTTGCAGATTAATGAATTTAATTAAGGATAAAAAACGAAACATTTTGGCCTAATTTAACAATACTGTCAATTAAACCATACATATCCCTTATATCTATGATATGATTTAGTAATGACAAATTAAACCATCCTATACGTATCGTGTCCTGTATGTATTGTATATTAAAAACAAACACCTAGTCGATCACAGTCTATATTATTACCTGTTTTAGCTTTTCCCTGTAACTACAAATGCATGAAATTACCATTTCAACGAAAAGTCGACTCTTAACTCGGTGAACTAATGTATTTGAGATACATTATCATGCATAACAGGATTATTATGACATTTTAGGTTGCTAAAATAATAAAATGGTTACAATACGACATATAACAGAAATTTGCAAATTTTTTTGCTCGCCTCTTTTAAAAATATGTGCTTTATAATTGGTAAAAAAATAAAATACACAACAAATGCATTACTTAGTAAGTGAAAGTCAAAAATCGTTTCCAAAGTTTAAAGTCATTTTGCTGAAAATGACTCTCTGCAAGATACATTATATAGGTGTAACACGGCAGACTAGTGCGTAATGGTGGTCATTCCGCACGCTGAACAGCCCTGCAATATACTACTTTTTGAGCAACTGTATTAAAAAAATATTTTTTTATAGTAAGAAATATTTATAGGTTTATTATTTAAACTTTTATGTCGTCATTTATGAAAACGGAGATTGGAAAAAAATTTGCTAATTAAGTAACAATTGCATAACTTATTAAAAAATTAATTTATTTTTTTTTCCAACGGGCATATATTCTTTCAAGTATCTAGATGAGCCCACAATTTATTCAAATTTTTAAATTAATATTTGTTACTATAAAAACATATTTTTTTAATACAGTTGCTCAAAAAGTAGTATATTGCAGGGCTGTTTAGCGTGCGGGATGACCACCATTACGCACTAGTGCTTTTTTTTTACCAAATGTGAAATGTCTAGAATCTGACACACATTTTGCTTTTTTCCTGCTTTTTTCTAGCATGCTAAGTTAAGATTGCGCTAAATAATCTGACCGGTCTACCAGATTTTGTATTGTAAAAGCATGCCTAAAAGCAAAGCATAACAAAAAGCACAGCTGGACCTTGCTTTTAAAAACACGGGAAGCAAAGCATAGCACGCATTTGCTTTGTCACTGCTGTGTACGTACGACGACATATTTGGTGCCATTTTTCTAAAATTTTCTCTGCGTGATTATTGATTGTTGTTATTTGCTTAAAAGTTTAATAATTCTATAAAATGAGTGACTCTGATAACATATTAAGTGATTGTACACCACCGGAATTATGTTTAATTGCAGAAAATGCGAGTGTGAGTATTTTACCTGTAAAGTCCAAAAGCAGGTACATTGCTACATATGGTTGCTACGTATTTATTGTTTCATTTTTTCGCAATTGTATTAAAAATAATTGTTCAATACACGTGCGGGACTGTCATTTCCACTCGGTCCGACTGTCAACTCTCGCCTTCGGCTCGGGAGACATTTGTCGGAACTCGTTGCAATGACAGGCTTCCCGCACTTGTAGTGAAAATAACTATTATGTGGTACGCTGTCTTTAGCGGCAGTGCACCCATGCCGTAATGGCTGCGCGGAGCCCTATTTTCAGCGTTAAATTAAAATTATTAATAATAGAGGTAAAATTCCGGGAGCTGGAACTATTTTTTCGGAAATGTCCTCCTCTTTAAGGACATTTTTTCCAAATATCGTAAATATTAATAGTTTATGAGTTATTAACAAAAAACTAAATACCTCTTTTTTTTATCTTATTTTGTTAATAACTCCTTTTTCTAGAGGTCATTCCGAATCCAATGAGCTATCATATTTTAGGAGCTTTATCTCTATTTTTCACGTTTTTCAACTTGTTGACTGGACTATTAAATTATTTTGAAAACGCTATGTATACAATCCTGATAAAGATTTATGGAAACCAAAGTTCACTATATTAGGTAGTGTAGTACTTAAAACATTATTTATCAACGCTGATTTTATCAGAACAAAGACGGGGCCTATTGCAAATTGTGCGCAGCGCAGCAAATTTCAGATAGCTACGTGGAACCGCGAATGAGGTCGTGTTGAGAGGAAATGTTTTTCAATTACCTTTTTTGGATTTTGTGGATAATAGGTAAGTAAATTCTTGTATTATTTTTGACTTTTGAGTGTTTTTGAATTCGGTTTTTATTTTTGTATTTTGTTATATTTTTTTATGTAACTTCGGTGAGCTTGCATTAAACTTACTAAAAAGATAAAAACATTTAGTTAACACTTTAAAAACACAAAAAGTCATAAATAATATCAGAATACACACAACATCACATATTTTACTCTGAAGTCTGTGCTACTCATGATCGTCGATCATTCGCAACGACTTCAATTTTTTTATTTATTTTTGGAGATACTTAAATTTTTTGTTACATTAAATTTTTATGTGTGTTTCCTTCCTGCAAGATGTATTGGCATTACCTGCGTTGACAGTGTGATATCGCACTTTTAGATGGAATTCAGAATGTGCGTTCCACATTTGACGTGGAGTTAAAGGAGCCAGTGAAGATGCAGCAAGGTTTAGGGTGGCCGCACCAGCTGACGGTTGTCGAAGGCCACGAAGCGTTGATGAAGCTCACCACAGTGGCTCCCAACCAGCGGTCGTGCTTTGTCACTACACCGTCGGGAAAAAGTTTCGATGTTGCCGCTCCCCCTAGCAATAGGTATGTTAATTTTTCACATCTTAAATTGTCTACACGAATTCATATGGAAGCTTTTACGCTGAAATCGGAGCGTTGCTGCGTGCGCTGTGGAGGCTTTCATAATTATACCGGGCTATTTTTCCAGCAGGAGCCAAATTTTGTGTGCTTGTTTAGACAAACAAAATGAACGCGAAAACATCAGCATTTAGGATAAGAGGATGTTGAACATTTGTATGGAACAGCTGATTTTTTTTTCGCGATTTCGAGATTGGTCCCATAGTAAAAGATCTTCATTTTGTTTGTCTGAATAAGCACACACAATTTGGCTCCTGCTGGAAAAATAACCCGGTATGAGGCCGTGCCACACAAAGAGCGCGACTGTCACCGTACCAACTGCAACTGTCAGTGTCAGTGTGTTTACAATATTCTCGATATTCTCAGGGAGAATTTAAAGCAAAGACAAGCGCGGATCCAGCCCTCGAAAATGGTTGGTTGTTGTCACCTCTGTCACATCCACCCGAAAATAGAAGTTTACAAAACCATTGCCCTGACCAAGATTCACTGGTTTTTTTTATATTGGATAAAGTGTCATCATCTCATTGTTCCAAAAAGACCTTAAAAGTGTAACGTCACTATATTTTTTCCTTTTTTATTTGTTTTTCTTATGGGTTGATACATTCTTGCTCCATCTGTATAAAATTGGGAAGTGGGTGATGGCAAGGGTGCGCGCTGGGTGTTATGATGAAGTGTTGTTAGGAAAGATGGAAGGAAAAAATGAAGCAAAAAGGAGCAAAAACGTCTCAAGTATTATATTAGGGTTGAGGGCATGCCCATCGTGCCCACAACGGTGGATCCGCGCTTGAGCAAAGAGAGACAAAAATTCTGTAGACTTATTTGCAATACAGAGATATGCCACTGGGCATGTCATCAGTCTACATGTCTTTGTTTGCGCTCTGATTAATATAAAAGTGATGGGGATATGCAGAGATGTTTGACCTTTTGCGATGTTATTGCCTACAACAAACTTGAACAGGTAAGATGAGTGGACGTGAGCCAGTGGAGTCTAAATGATGGATTGTTATTCATTTTGAGAATATCTCAATACTGATACAATTGTTTGTGCCTAAGGCCATTCAAACTTCGAGGTTATCATGGTTCAATCATGGGAAATGATCATGGGAACTTGAAAGGACTCTGCAGCGCACACGTCTTGATTTCCTAAAAATTTTTTCTCGCTTATCCAGTCTTCAACGCGTCTTCTATAGGGATAAGTGAAACAATGCTTGCAGCTACGGCTTCGGTGCGAGCTTCTTTCTAGATACTTCCTAACGTCATACGCCTTTTGTGCTATTGGTATACGATTTACATCTACGCCTTTTTACGTGTACTACCTACGTTTTTTTTAAAAAAAAAACGTCGCTCACACATGGATATTGTCCTGTATCGTGGGTGCAGTTACAAAACATAGAATATGCACAAGCACATACGCTGAGACCGGAACAAATTTCTGTAGGCCATACAAAATATTTGTCGTTGCGCAGTAGGCAATCACTCGACCTTTGCGCTAACAGAAAAGGTAAATTCTTAATAATGAAATGAAAATATTCTGCCAATTCATAGGGGCATAAGTAATGCATATAAGATTTAGTTTTCATAATAGATTCAAGATTATTAATTACAATGCGAATTCAATAAAGAGCAGTGCTATGAATTGGCAATTAAAAAAATATTACGTTAATTACAATCAAATGAAGATCAGTGAGGTATAGATTTTTATTATCTTTCTATTATAAATAATCTCTTACCACTGTAGATAATTTACCTAATATTGCTTATTACGTTTATCAATAATAAATCCTACACAACGATGGACAAATGTTGGTATTAACTGATTAAAATATTACTAAATTAAAACACGTTTCCAACCTTTTGCAGTGATTTATACTTATCGAAAATTTATAAGGTTTCGTACGAGTGACTTCTTCGAGGTGCCAAATGGGCTATCGGTACATCTAAGTGTTGCAGTCATTGTACGAAAACGCCACCATGTCAGTCCGCCTTCAGGACCATAACTCGAAACCAATACGACTTAGGCGAGGTGTGAGACAGAACGACGTTAAATTAAATTGCCCAAGCGGTTTGTTGAAGGATATATATTTAAGCTTCTGGATCGAAGAGGACTCAGCATCAAAATAAACGTCGAGGACACGACTTGCCTTAGTTTTGCTGATGCAATCGTACTAATGGTTAAGACCGTGGAATACCTGGACACAATGCTCGATGATCTACGAGTATGTAGAGTTTGACGACCTCTCTATTGCTAGTGGGTCTTCAAATGAACACGAATAAGCTTAAAATTATGTTAAATTCTCTTATCGTATCCACTTCAGTAAAGGTAGGGCTTTAGACTGGAGATTGTTGAAGAAGTAGTACGTTTTAGAGGAAACACTTAGGTCTAGAGAATTCAAAAACTTGGCACCGAAGATACCTATAAAAAGTATACAAAAAAGATGTTTCGTAGACCCCTGTTTCTCCTCTAAAATAAACCCAGACCTAGGCGCATAAAACATAATATTGCACCGGACACCGCTCCGGTGTGCGGCGCTGCGGTTTTTAATTTTGACTGATGAATCTTAATTTGTATACAAAAACCGCAGGGTATAACACACTCACACTGTATGGCACCGCACTCCCGGACGGTGAAGCGGTGTGGTCCGCGGGGTAAGCCACACTGTGCCGCAGTATCGTGCGGATTTTTGCGTAGAAAGGACGTGCATACGCGTAATAGATCTCGACATAGATAATGCGGTGCGTCAGCTCCAGACGGAGATACGGAGCAAACCGTACGGTGGCACGGTTCCGTGCCGCCGCAGCCGCATGCGGTTTTCGTCCCTCCGTACACCGCAGCGGGATGCGGCGGCAATGTGTTAAACGCCTTATTTAGTTACTTTTTAAAAAATAAGGAAATACCTACTTTGGCTATATTTCTGTGTTTTGCTTTTTCATATAATCTAGTCAAATTCGTTTGTTGGATGTTTGAATACTGTAGAAATTCTGGCCGTATCTGAGTTCATTTGTAGATAGAACTGAATCCTCCGATGTGAATTATTTGCACAAGAGGAGCTTTTTATAGTTGGTCAAATTGTCCTTGTCCAAATTTGTCCTTACGGTGGATGGAATAACGAAATCATTCAAACGAATTCATTAATTTTAACCAGGCTTAAAGCCTGGTTTTCACTGGTTCTTGACCGCCCAGAAGTCAGTAAGTTATGTATTCTACTTTATTCTCAGTAGGTACTGTCACATTCCCAAGGGATTGTAAAAATAGAACAATATATACTGATGCACATTCTGGGCGTTATCACAGAATAAATAATAGTACTAAAGTTATACAGGTACTAGGTTCCGAATAGCATTTGGATTTATTAAAAGGAGATTATTCAGATTATTCAGACCCGGGCCCCAATTCAAGTCGATTGCTATTCGGACCCGATGGAAGCGTAATCAAAAATAACTTATGTGATAAAACTGAAAACTGTAGGTTAGGTTAGACACTTAGCTAAGGTTAGATATTATGACCACACACAGTGGTCTGGCCACATAAGTACTGCATGTTTCATGCTCCGCTCCCAAAAATCTTTTGTTACGTAAAATCCACCCTCCGTCGCCATTTTCTCGCCCGGGTCCGAATAACAATCGACGTCAATAGAGACCCGGAAGGGTTATTGTGTAAGAAAAAATATATCGCGATAGCTTACGATTTGACAGTTGCAGTCTGTCCATCGCTCTTTTATAAAAGGATGTCGGCGCAAAGTCTTGTGTTCATGGCGCAATGGCTGTCAAATTACAGGCGATTGTGATAGATTTTTTCATAAACAATAACCTATAGAAGTCGCTAGTTGCTATTCGGATCTGATAGTGAATTGTTATCGAAAAAAAATTATAGGATCAAACTGAAAACTGTAGGTTAGGTGAGGTTAGATATTGTGATCACACACAAAACTAAATAAAAACTGCATGTTTTTATTCTCCAGGTCCGAATAGCAATCGACTTCTATTAGGACCCGGGTCCGAATAGAGACAGCCTTTATTAAATGCTCGTAGTGCATTTTGCCGTTCAACAGACAGGGTTCCGTGTGCGGAGTGCGAGTTTTATCGAGCTTTACTCGATCGTACGCACACGCATCGAATGCGTAAACGCGAATTTGTATGGAATTAGAGCAGTGCCATCTAGTAGTCACTGAAGCTGTCTCATTCCATAGCAGGTACTAGATGGCGCTGCTCTAATTCCATACAAGTTAACGCGTTCGATGCGTACGATCGAGTAGAGCTCGATAAAACTTGCACTAGGCACTCCGATGCTCCTCACCTGCACTGGGTCCGTGTGGGAGGAAGAACGATGAATGATAATGGTTTGTTGTCTATAGGTACGAAGCGTGGGGTACTGGTTGTGGGCTCAGAGTCCGGCGTGTCCAAGTGTCGGACTATGGCCGCTGGCGGCTAACATCTTCGGCAGAAAACAACTCTCTGACTGGATGGATTGAAGTGTACGTTGAAGGTTAGATTATCACCAGTTCCGAATTACAAAATTTTTTGAGCTAATAGACTTTGATATTTGTTTATGATTAACAAAAAAAAATAAAGTTTTTACTGGCTAGTGTAGGATTATAATACCCAACAAGCTACGAAGTTCCTACTGTTAAAGCAAGACTTGCCAAGGCATGGCCAAAATTTCGCAGTTTCTGTTTTAACATATTTTTTCCGGGCAAACTATCATTTAGAGAAAAACGCTCAATGATAAAAAAACCGCCTTTAAAGCAAAAAAAGACAAAAATAATACCTATAAGAATATACCTACATAACATGGTTTCGGCCGCGTACGAAACTAAGGCTTCGTAACCAGTTACGATATTACATTTTTATTTTGAAGTCCGTGCCAAATTTTAAGACTTGCTGCTGGGAGATCATCGCTTGGCACCGACTTTAATACAAAAAATGTGATGTTGTGTGAATCTTATGTTATTTTTGAGTTATAAGTATCATTGAAGTCGGTTTTTGTTTTTTTTTTATTTTTTTAGGTATTTTGATATCAACTCAGCAAAGTAACTTGAAAGAATACAACTGAAGGTCAACACGTGTCTCTTGTATTGAGAAAACTAATCTCTAACTCCTAAAAGTTAAGGATCTTTCCATCATCAACTCTGCTCAAAACTACCAGACGCAAATACCTGAATAGCTTCGGTAAAAACTTGAAAAACGTTGGACGTGCCTATAAAATTTCGCTCGATTTTCCTGGCATCCCATCATCCGATCCTGACTTTGGTGACAATTTGACCACCTCAGGTCAGGAGTGTAGGTTAGTTAGTAGTCTATCGAATACGAAATTAATTTTGAAAGTCGTGTAACATACACACAATAAAACCGGCCAAGTGCGTGTCGGGCCACGCGCAGTGCAGGGTTCCGTAGTTGCAAATGCCAAGTTTGAGTTCACACTCACACATGTTGCTATTAAATTAGGCATTATTATTGTTATTAAAGCTGCAATGATTTTATATTTCCTTAACTTCACGTGGTTCGTAAATTTATTATTTTCCCTATTATTGAAGCAACAATAAACTGTTTATCTAATATCTATCTATCTTATATTCAGTACTAATTTTCAATGAAATTTTACTTTTCCGAGAACATTTTATAAGTTGGTCGTCCGTCTATAACTTTTTAGTTTGTACTTAGTACTCAACTCTGATAGTTTTCCTCTAAACTTCGTTATATCTACTACTGTTGTAATTTTTTTCACGTGTCCATATACTCGTACATATAACCTTTTAGCAGATAGAGGGGGGGACACTAACCTCCAACAAAAATTTGCACTTTAAACCAAATATTTCAGAAACAGATCCCTAAATATAAATGGTGTTCTGAACCTTACATTATTTTTAAAGACCTATTCAACAATAACCCACACGATGGGTTAGTTGAGAAAAAAAAATTACTCCCACTTTACTTGTTTATCCCAGCTTCCCAAAAAAAATTTTCTAATTTTTCTTTTGTGCATCCTGAAGGTAGTCATTACGCTGCCAATTGTTGACTGATTTTCAAATTTATTTTTGTATTTAATAGAAGATACTCCAAGGGTAGTCCCATGGTCACCAAAGTCAGGATCTGATGATGGGATCCCATGAAAATCGAGGGAAACCCTAATTTAAAACCAGCTCACCTAGGTGAGCTGGTATTAAATTAGGGATTAGGTAGGGTGACAAATTTTAATACTTTCTAGAAGATCATCATTTGGCATCGACTTCAATATAAGAAGTGTGATGTTGTCTGTACCTATTCTTATATTATTTTTTACTTTTCAGTGTTTTTGATGTCGGTTTTTTATTTTTTGTAAAATATTTTCAAATCTTTAATGGGTATATCAATATTTTACTGATTTTTCCCACGCATCATGCACTTTGTTGCGATCTTCTGGATCCCATATTATAGAATGACTCTGGTACAATTCTAAAAACGACAATTCAAGATCGTGCGTCCAGTTTACCGACACATTTAAAAGATTTACGTACGTGCGCTATGGTGTCTGTCGGCTGACTGGCGCGTAGACAGCGGGAATATGGAGAGATAGATTAGCCTAAAGCACGCTCTACATTCCCGTAGTTCGCCGGGAGGCGAAACTTTCGCCGGGGAACAAAAATTGACGGGAGCACATGAGAGCAGCTCTCTACATTCCCGTTTGGCTCAATTGAAAAGTGACGCTCATACTAGATGGACGTCACCAAATGTTTGAAATGATCTAATTTTTCTTTTGTGCACCCTGAAGGTACTCATCGAGAAGTCCTTTTCATTTTTTCAAATCTTTAATACAGTATTTCACAGATTTTTTCCACGCATCATGCACTTTGTTGCGATCTTTTGGATCCCATATTATTCATATTATAGAATGACTCTGGTACAATTTTAAAAACGACAATTCAAGATCGTGCGTCTAGTTTACTGACATATATAAAGGCGCCTCTTCACAATGGCCCATGATGGCCCATCAAATGATCGTCCATCATTGCCGCCATGATCGGGCAACTCTCCACACAATCGTGAACATTCATTTACTAACTGTTTACTGTTATGATAAGACATCTATCAAAAATATTTTACAAAAACTAAAAACCGACTTCAAAAACACCGAAAAGTTAAAAATAATATAAGAATAGGTACAAACAAGATCACACTTCTATATTGAAGTCGGTGCCAAACGATGATCTCCTCGAAAGTCTTAAAATTTGTCACCGACTTCAATATAGAAGTGTGATGTTGTTTGTACGTACCTATTCTTATATTATTTTTAACTTTTCAGTGTTTTTGAAGTCGGTTTTTATTTTTTGTAAAATATTTTTAGTTTTTTAGTGAAATCTTATTAGTGAAAGAAATTCTAATTTAAAAAATCGAGGAAAACGCAAATTTTAAGTAAATTAGCGTTTTCCTCGTTTTTCTTGGGATCCCATCATCAGATCCTGATTTTGGTAACCTTGGAACCACCCCAGGAGTATTCTCTATCAAATACAAAAAAAATGAAATTCGGTCCACAATTGGCGGAGTAATCGCGTAACATACACACAAAACACGTTGGACAAACCTTAAAATTTAAGGGTTTTCCTCGATTTTCATGGGATTCCATCATCAGATCCTAACTTTGGTGACCATGGGAATACCCTTGGAGTATACTCTATCGAATACAAAAATAATTTTGAAAATCGGTCCACAATTACAAAAATTAATCGTAAGCGTAATCGCGTAACATACACACAAAAAAAAACATAAGCATCAAATTGAGAATCTCCTCCTTTTTTGAAGTCTGTTAAAAATGGACATCGAAGAGATTATCGCGGCAGCGGCAATATTTTTACTTAGCTCTTATAATCATCTACTTAATGTGCGTGAAAAAAGAAACATCATATGAGTAAAATTTATTTACCGAGAAGTCTACACTGTACTCGAGACAAATACGTACTGAGTAATGGGCGATTGTGTGGACGCGTATGCCATCATGGGCCATAATTCCTTACCGACAATTCGCCGATTGCTCACAATTACCGGCGATGATGGCCGATCATAGACAATCATGCCCTCTACACAATCGTGAACATTCATTTACTAACTGTTTACTGTTATGATAAGACATCTATCAAAAATATTTTACAAAAACTAAAAACCGACTTCAAAAACACTGAAAAGTTAAAAATAATATAAGAATAGGTACAAACAAGATCACACTTCTATATTGAAGTCGGTGCCAAACGATGATCTCCTCGAAAGTCTTAAAATTTGTCACCGACTTCAATATAGAAGTGTGATGTTGTTTGTACGTACCTATTCTTATATTATTTTTAACTTTTCAGTGTTTTTGAAGTCGGTTTTTATTTTTTGTAAAATATTTTTAATTTTTTAGTGAAATCTTATTAGTGAAAGAAATTCTAATTTAAAAAATCGAGGAAAACGCTAATTTTAAGTAAATTAGCGTTTTCCTCGTTTTTCTTGGGATCCCATCATCAGATCCTGATTTTGGTAACCTTGGAACCACCCCAGGAGTATTCTCTATTAAATACAAAAAAATGAAAATCGGTCCACAATTGGCGGAGTAATCGTGTAACATACACACAAAACACGTTGGACAAACCTTAAAATTTAAGGGTTTTCCTCGATTTTCATGGGATCCCATCATCAGATCCTAACTTTGGTGACCATGGGAATACCCTTGGAGTATACTCTATCGAATACAAAAATAATTTTGAAAATCGGTCCACAATTACAAAAATTATTCGTAAGCGTAATCGCGTAACATACACACAAAAAAAAACATAAGCATCAAATTGAGAATCTCCTCCTTTTTTGAAGTCTGTTAAAAATGGACATCGAAGAGATTATCGCGGCAGCGGCAATATTTTTACTTAGCTCTTATAATCATCTACTTAATGTGCGTGAAAAAAGAAACATCATGTGAGTAAAATTTATTTACCGAGAAGTCTACACTGTACTCGAGACAAATACGTACTGAGTAATGGGCGATTGTGTGGACGCGTATGCCATCATGGGCCATAATTCCTTACCGACAATTCGCCGATTGCTCACAATTACCGGCGATGATGGCCGATCATAGACAATCATGCCCTCTACACAATCGTGATTGTGTATACTTGGCCATCATGGGCCATTGTGAAGAGGCGCCTTGACATGTATTAAGGCGCCTCTTCACAATGGTCCATGATGGCCCATCAAATGATCGTCCATCAATGCCGCCATGATCGAGCAATTCTCCACACAATCGTGAACATACATTTACTAACTGTTTACTGTTATGATAAGACGTCTATCAAAAATATTTTACAAAAACTAAAAACCGACTTCAAAAACACTGAAAAGTTAAAAATAATATAAGAATAGGTACAAACAACATCACACTTCTATATTAAAGTCGGTGCCAAACGATGATCTCCTAGTAAGTCTTAAAATTTGTCACCGACTTCAATATAGAAATGTGATGTTGTTTATATGTACCTATTCTTATATTATTTTTAACTTTTCAGTGTTTTTGAAGTCGGTTTTTATTTTTTGTAAAATATTTTTTATTTTTTTGTGAATGCTATCTTTTTAGTGAAAGAAACCCTAATTTAAAAAATCGAGGAAAACGCTACTTTTAAGTAAATTAGCGTTTTCCTCGATTTTCTTGGGATCCCATCATCAGATCCTGATTTTGGTGACCTTGGAACCACCCCAGGAGTATACTCTATCAAATACAAAAAAAATATGAAAATCGGTCCACAATTGGCGGAGTAATCGCGTAATATACACACAAAAAAAACATAAGCATCGAATTGAGAATCTCCTCCTTTTTTGAAGTCTGTTAAAAATGGACATCGAAGAGATTATCGCGGCAGCGGCAATATTTTTACTTAGCTCTTATAATCATCTACTTAATGTGCGTGAAAAAAGAAACATCATACAGTAAACTTTATTTACCGAGAAGTCTACACTGTACTCGAGACAAATACATACTGAATAATCGGCGATTGTGTGGACGCGTATGCCATTATGGGCCATAATTCCTTTGATGTACCGACAATTCGCCGATTGCTCACGATTACCGGCGATGATGGCCGATCGTAGACAATCATGCCCTCTACACAATCGTGATTGTGTATACTTGACCATCATGGGCCATTGTGAAGAGGCGCCATTATAGGTGACTGTTACCACTTACCATCAGTTTGCTTGTTTGTCAACTTAGTTGTCAAAATACAAAATATGCGACATAAACAGTGATATCTTTTGAAAAAGAGCTTGGTGGAACCGTGTTTTTAATACGAGTATAAATAAGGGTTTGATATCACTACGCGTTTCTGAGAAAAGGGACATTGACAGACGGACAACAAAGTGATCTTAAAAGAGTTCCGTTCCATCCTTTTGAGGTACGGAACCCTAAAAAGCAGTTTCGACCTCGGGTGCCCTTACCACGATCGCTTATAGAGCAGGGTTCCTTATACATTATTTCACCGAGCTTTACCGAACCTTAAATAATTATTTCATGTGTTCGCACTTTACGTGTTCAGCAAAATCAAGAAACACGTTGTTTTTATTTTAAATACATTTTAATTTTTTGAATTACAAGTAATTACCTTATTACAGATCTTGTAAACCTTAAATAGATAAAACATATTTTTTGAGTAGGTACTATTGAGATACTTGAGCTTGCATGCTCTGACCTAGTTGGTCGATTCGGGGTTCAGTCTTTGCGAGAGCTATTGTTTAATCGCTAAAGTTTTTATTAAAACTAGAAATAAATAAGAAGACGAAAATAGAACAAGTATTTTCTAGAAAGGTCGGACGGGGGTGCGTAACAGATCGCACTGCATGTTGAGTTAGGACTTATCGCTATTTATTAAGCAGCATTTAATGGACTGCAATTTGGAACAGTTAACAGTTAATCAACCTGCGCGTTGTATTTTTTTCATTCGGTAAGGCAAACGTATTACACGCTCCTTCCCCCTGACATTTCCCTGAGACTTCCGAGGTTTGAGCAAGGTTAAAAAATATTCAAACGAGAGGCAGCCATTACAACATATAGCTCCATCTCTCTCTTTCTCTCTGCAGTTTAATACTGTTTTAAGCACTCATAGTAAGGGGACTGTTGCTTTTTACTAATCTTTTGATAATAGAATGATCTAGTCACTAGATCATTCTATGATCAAAATGAGTTAGTCCACCAGGATCCCCTAGCCCGATCCCCTAGCTAGGGAATCAACTCGTGACTAGATTTTAGTCTAACCTTAGAGCATAGGGTAAATGCTCTAAGAGTCTGACGCAATTATTTATTATTTTAGCTCCGTGAATACATATGTAAATACTCGTACTCCACTTGAATTAAACAAAATGTTTATCAAAAAAATCTTAATTACTCTATAATCAGTTTTTATCTGAATAAAGTAATTATATGTGATTTGATATCGTGCTTAATCAATCATTTCTTTATTTATCAGTGTGTGTATCTGTTGCATATCGATTGATTATTTCCAAAAAGTTTTAACAGCTGAACGTATAGCTATTTTCATATTTTTTTTATGGTTGTAAAAAAAAGTTGGTAAACAAGCAAACGTCCAGCGGGCCTATTTTCTAACTCCGGTTGCTTATTAGAACTGTCATTTTTGAGAGAAACTTATCCATAACTGCTATTATGAACGCCGCAATAACACATAAAATCACTAAACTAGTAATGGATATAATATTTCATTAAAATATGACAGCTGGCTCTAGCACGGCTCTACTTACCAACCGTAGTCAGTAAATACGCCTGCGCTAAGTGGCTACGCTACAGCCACCTATTAGTACTGTAAGAGGCGCGTTAAGTTATTAAACTGTTTGGTTTGTTTGACCTTTGGACCACTCGTATGTCGCTCGAAGTAGCGGCGGTTTTCGTAGGGGAAATATAAAGCTTAACGTGGCGCTTACTGTACATGTGGGACTTGTAAGCTTCGCTTTCCAACCCGTACAAAAACCGTTACGTTGCCAACTTGTGACATAAGATAAGAAGTCATAGTACGAGTATCCAGTAATTTCACTGCTTATCTTAACCTTCAAACCGGAACTCAGCAATGCAAGCATCGCTGCTTTGGGGCTGGTGAAGTTGATGAGATAGAGGTGCCCGCGCAGACGACTCAAGTACAGAACAGAGTCTCCCTCTGGTATCACAGACAACATTAGCTGACACACTGAAAAATTCTTCAATTGTACACACATATATGTAGAAGTATTTTTTAACCGACTATCCAAAAATGGAGGTGGTTCTATGTTCGACTGTATCTGTTTTTGATGTATGGTCACAGATTATACAGAGTGACACACTTAGATCGGTCAGTATGGTCAAGTCCGTAACTATAAGACATACAAAGATCTGCTCTTAGGAATCATGTCATCGATTCAGCTGACAAGAAAAGCTGCATACATAAATTAAAAAAAACTTGTACTCAGTTCAAGAATCGAACCCGGTGGTATTGAAAAATGAAACTTACATTATTTCTATTGGGTATCGATTGTGTAGGTCATAAACAGTAAATGTTATTATGAAACAGGATATCTAAAATAAATATTTAAAAAAAATTGAATGAATAAATTTTATTTCATATCAAATAACGCAAATAATAAATTAAAATTATGAAATTATAATGCAAATTCACCACCTAAAAATAAAAAACCCAACAGTAAACGTATCGTAACCTAAACGAGTTGATTATTGCGTTGAAAAAATTGTTGACATTTCGAATATATAACTTAATTAAAATAAAGGATATGAAATACTATGCATTTTATTCATTTTAGATAGCACGTTTTAAAGTAACATTCACTGATTATAACCTACATAATCGATATCCCAATAAAAATAATGTAAATTTTATTTTTCAATACGCCGGGTTCAATTCTTGTCAGTTTTTCTTGTCACTAAAATCGATGACATGGTTTCAAAAAACAGATTTTAATTTGTATTATAGTTACAGACTTGCCCATACTAACCGATCTAAATGTAGGTTTTTAACAATCAAAATTCTTTTTGTTTTCAAAACGTACTCTCCTGAAGAGATCCCATTCTCACAAAGTCAGGATCTGGTGATAGGATCTCAGGAAAATCGAAGGAAATCCTTAAATTTCATAGACACGTTCATCATGTTTCATATTTTTACTGAAGCTATTTAGTTACCTACGAGTATTTGCGACTACCTAAAAGCCATCATTTTGTAAATAGGGAAAAGAAAACACAAAGTTGCGTGTGTATAACGTGAATGAATTATATTGAATTAGACAGATAAGTGACAGTAAAAAGAATATAAAAAAAAAGTTTAAAAAAACTTTTTAAAAAACACGCTTTTACCAAAAAGACTAAAAACCAAAAAGTTGAAAATATTGTATTGTCACCGGGAATACATATGTAGAAAAAATTTGAGCTCAATTGGAGCAATAGAAGTGGTCGAAAAATCGATTGCAAGATTTGATCGTGACAAAGAAACCAACAGACAGAGCAACTCAATGAAAAGCGTGTAAAAATATGCGTCAAAACATCTCAGGGTGTAGATATTAAAAAGTACAAAAAAGGTTAGCTTCAACACCTCCCCGTAATATAAACACCCTGTATTTGAATTACACATAGAGCGTAGGAGATAATTTTCACCAAAAGTTCTTACCTATCATTGAACACCTAAACACTTCACACACTTCATGTGCTTGATATTAGGTAAACTCTTTGTAAGGACATCAGCAACCATATTACCAGTTGGAACGTATTTGACAATGATTTCATTACTGGTTATAGAGTTTCTTATGAAATGGTACCTTACTACTATGTGTTTTGTGCGAGAATGATGTGTATTGTTTTTAGTAAGTTGAATTGCACTTTGATTACCACAGTGTATAGTTATAGCCTTACTATAGGTAAATACTTTCTCTAATAGAGACTTTAAGTACAGGCAGGGCCGGATTTAAAGGTCTGGAGGCCTCGGGGCAACAAAGGAGTGGAGGCCCCTTGACCTCAAATTATTTTCCAAATAAAATGAGCAAGTGCTTATCAGGGCCATTTGAGATTTTGACATTTTACTGATTGCCTGATTGGAGTGAACAAATATAGATCGATGATTTCTGTGAATATTTAATGTAATCATGTTTGTACAAAGAACTGTAGGTAAAGGTAAAACGCGAAGAAAATAATGAAAGGAAAAGTTGTTTACTAGTGTTTACTAGTCTGAATTTGATTTTTTTTCCGAAGTCTCTATTGTGGTGGCCCCTCTTTTGTGGAGGCCCCGGGGCGGTAGCCCCGGTTGCCCTCCCCTAAATCCGGCGATGAGTACAGGGTTTCTTTGGTTGCCTCACAAAGAGCCATGTATTTAGCTTCAGTGGTGCAGAATGCGATTGTGCGATGCTTCCTCGACTCCCAGGATATGGCTGAACCATTTAAGAGAAATGCATAGTCTGTATAGGATCTGCGATCAATGGGATTGGAGCCGTAATCTGAGTCAGCATACCCTACCAAATCACTATTTCCTGTAGAATACTTGAGCTTTCTATCTTTGGTTGCTTTTAAGTACCTTAGCACACGTCTGGCAGCTCCAAAGTGTACCTCCCCGTAATGTGCATTAAATTGACTCAGAACTGATACAGCATGTGAAATATCAGGTCTGGTGCCAATGGAGATGTACATTAAAGATCCTATTAACTGTTGATAAGGTAGGTCTAAACATTCTTGATCTTTTTTGGGCAACCAACGACAAACCCGTACAGTTTCGCTATGTCTGTCTGTCAGCTCTCGGTTGAGCTCATAGGCTCTTAGGAGAAAGCTGTAATTTGGCATCATGCTTATATTATAAATGCGAAAGTGTGTTTGTTTGTTTCTTTGTTACGCTTTCACACCAAACCACTAAACTAATTTTAATGATATTCTATATAGCGATAGCTTAATCCCTTAGGAATAACATAGGCTATGATTGTATATCAAAAACGCCGATAAAGTAACAAAATAAAGTTTTGAAAATACTTCAATTCTCTATCTAGTGTATGTTGATTTTCAATGGAGGGTATCCGGACCCCAAGCCCCCCCCCCCCCCCATACCTACGCCAATGGAAGTGGGGATGAATTTGTTTGTTTGGTGTCGAATATTGTAGGTGTGTGAACACTATTTTTCGATTAAGGGATCCGTTTGTAAAAAATAAAGTTTTTATAAATAGGTGATGGTCTTCTCGATCCCGAACAGACTGCATCGAAGTATATGGAGAACAGTGTATGGCGAAGCCGAAACCTACACCACTGGAGTAACGGAACCCGACGACGACATCAGTAAACATGTCGCCATAGACATCCCACAGCACCCCAGAATAACGTCCTCACATTATTTTTTTGATCAACACAAACTCAACGCGCGTTTTATACCCCGAGGACATCCCTCTAATCGCTACTGCGTTGGTTATGGCTTTACGATGAGAGGGAAGACAGAGTTACATAAAGGTTATCGGTCAATCAATTGATTTCTAAGAATCAACGCCCAAGACCTAAATAGTAAAAGTATATCCGCATGTTTGAAATACAGGTGATACGCGGGCGTTCGAAGCTCCGCCTATATCTCTAACGGATGGACAGCAACAGGCTGGGGTGGATCTCACGTCTCTGGACAGCGAGTATTGTGTTGTCGCTCAACCGTTCTCCCAGAGCGTGCTCATACCTGGCCACTGTCAAATCGTGCTTGACAAGGCAACGAGAGCAGTGCAGGGGAACTGGGACATTCTCATGGGGCTGCCAGGACGGGTTAATGAGTTGCAGCTGGATAGACGAGTTATTGTAGAAGGTAACTGTTGTTTTTTTTTGGTTTCCACCACATTATTTTCGGGTCAATGCTATCATGTGATTCTGCTACAAAATAATTTGAAACTTGTTACAGCTGAGCGATTGGATGTCGGGTACATACACGATTCAAATACAAACAAATTACACCTGTATTGTAATATTTTACACTCGCACAAGAACATTACATTTTGCCGATTCCAAAAAACTGCGGAAACTTTGGGATATAATGTAATGGAAGGTCTGAGTGATGGAGTTCACAGGTAAGTGTGGATGTACTCATTACCATCATAATGTACTCTTATGTATGAGATATCTTTTTGATAAATTTTTACATTTTTCTGATGTACGTGCATTTTAGTTATTATGGCGATGGTTTTGTAGCCAAGCAGTGTGGTATGACAATCGAGAGCCCAAAAGTAGGAGATTTCTCCACCTGGAGATGTTCAGTGGGTTCTCAGCAGTGGGTTGGCGATAAAATAGAAAAACAGACTCCAATGCAGGCTTTGATCAATGTTCAGTCAGGTTGGTAATGCTGCGTTAAAACCAAAAACATTACCATGCGGTAACGCCGACACACATTAGATACATACTTCGAGCAGGCAGTAGAGAGTGTGTGTGATTTGGTAGGTCGGTAGTTTCAAGTAATTTCAATCATAACTTAATACAATAATTAGAAATGAGTATACATGTTTTGGGGATTGGAGTCGCTCACGTCCGTAGGTTTTACCCTCGAGACCCTACACGTGATCCCCGGGTGGTGCTAATCGAGTGACCAACTTCTGGTGGTAGGGCTTGAAAAACCCGACTGGCTAGCGACCACCGTGCGCATGATGTAAAACCCGTCAAGTGGCCATTTTTGTCCGCGTTTCGGGATCAGTCTGCGCACAGCCAGAGCTTGAGGGGTCGTTGCTGCGATTCGTATGGTTTGTGCGGGCTTCCGTCGAACCAGTGCCAGGTTGACTGCGTTGACCCTCCGCCCAGGAAGACCCGAAGAAACGGCTGTTCCGCTGGCCGCCCGTGGTATAGTACAGGGGCCCAAGCGGACCTAACCAGTCCGTGAGGCTGCCCCACCATGCCACGCATAATCTCGGAGTGGTCCGTCGTGCCGGTTGGTGACCGGACGGTGGGTCCCGGCGACCACTTCCGGGGGGGTTCGGGGGCCCTTCCGTGCGGAGGGTCAGCGCAAATCAGCTGTCGGCTGTTCCCTGGCGAAACAGGCCTACACACATTAACTATGCGAAACGCGGCAAGGACACCTCAGTTTCACGCCTCTCACTCCAATAATTATGGCAGCGCAAAATATTAAGACAGGTCGTACAGCGGTGCATTATCCCACCAAAACACCATTATTCGAGGTGGGGCTCGCTAACATCCGCGGGCTTCATTCTAACCTCTTAGCTGTCCACCACCATCTCGAGACAGCCCGTCCAGCAATGCTGTTTTTGACGGAGACGCAAATTATCTGCCCGGCCGATACAGGCTACCTTACTTACCCCGGCTACGCTCTTGAGGAGTCCTTCAAGGCGAAGGCTGGTGTTTGCTTGTTCGTCCGGGCGGATGTTTGCTGTCGTCGCCTGCGCTGTTTGGAGGAACCTTCCTTTTCCATCCTTGCGGTACACGTTGATTTTGGCACTCATTGCCGTGTCTACGTCTGCGTCTACCGTTCCCATCGTGGTGACTTGGAGACAACTCGACTTTTTGAACATCTAAGTCGGGTGGCAGATGACGCGCAGGAGCGATTTCCTTCCGCCGAGCTGGTGTTTTTAGGGGACTTCAATGCTCACCACGAGTTGTGGTTAAGTTCCTCTAAAACTGACCATGCGGGTAGGACTGCCCACGCATTCGCTCTCACGCACGACCTGACACAATTGGTCACCCAGCACATCAGGGTACCAGATATTATCGGTCAAGCGCCCTCTTTATTGGACCTTCTGCTGACAAATCGCCCTGACGGATATCAGGTGGTGATTCGAGCTCCACTAGGATCTTCGGATCACTGTCTGGTATCCGTCACAGTGCCTCAGGCGTCGCGACCGTCACCTGTGGTTGCAGCACGCCGTCTGTGGCACTATGCGTCAGCAGATTGGGACGGTATGCGGGATTATTACGCATCTGTTCCTTGGTGGCAGCGCTGTTTCAATAGGATGGATCCGGACTCCTGCGCTGCCTCTGTTGCTGACGAGATCATACTAGGAATGGAATATTATATTCCGCATTCCAATCTCGTCAGTAGAGGCAGACGTAACCTCTGGTTCAATCGCGAGTGCGCCTCTGCTGTTGAAAACAAACAGCTGGCTTACCGCGCTTGGATCAGAGGCCGAGCTTCTAAGGATCCCAATACAAGCCTACTGAAAACAGCCTACAATAATGCCACCAAGCTGTGTAAGAGGGCTTACATTAGAGCGGATGCTCAGCGCATTGCACAAGTGGGCCAGGAACTGCTATCGCACCCTACGGGTAGCCGTTCTTTTTGGCGCCTGGCCAAAGCTGTGCAATCAAACTTCTGCCAACCCTCGCTGCCACCGCTGAGACATGCCGATGGCTCACTTGCTCATCAGCCGCAGGAGAAAGCCGACCTCCTGGCAAAACTCTTCGCGGCTCATTCCCGTGTCGATGACTGTGGTACACAACCTCCGAAACTGTCCCATTGTGGCAGCACCATGCCCGATATCCGTATCAGACAGCGTGATGTGCGGGCGGAGCTCCAGTCGATCGATACTCGAAAAGCAAGTGGCCCAGACGGCATTCCTGCGATTGTTCTTAAGAAGTGTGCAGCGGAGTTGCCTCCGGTCCTTACGCGTCTATATCGTCTGTCTTTCTCTGCTGGTTGTGTGCCGAAATCTTGGAAAGAGGCCAATGTCCAGCCGGTTCCCAAAAAGGGAGATCGTTCTGATCCGGCTAACTATCGTCCTATAGCCGTCACTTCCATTTTGTGTAAAATCATGGAGAGGATCCTTAATACCCAGCTGATCCGTTACCTGGAAGGTCACTCGTTACTTAATGACCGACAGTATGGGTTTCGTCCTAAACGGTCAACAGGTGACCTTCTAGCGTTCCTTTTGCACAAATGGGGTGAATCTATCGATAAGCGCGGCGAATCGGTGGCTATTAGTCTCGACATCGCCAAAGCTTTTGATAGAGTCTGGCACAAGGCTCTTCTTTCCAAGCTTCCGGCATACGGATTACCCGCGCAGTTCTGTACGTGGATTGCCAGCTTCCTCCACGAGCGTAGAATTCGCGTTGTCGTTGATGGCTGCGCTTCGCGGTTCGTGGCAGTGAACGCTGGAGTTCCGCAAGGCTCCATTCTATCCCCCACATTGTTTCTTCTGCATATCAATGATATGCTTTCCTTGGGAGCTATACATTGCTATGCAGATGACAGTACAGTGCATGGGGGATATCACGGAAGCTCAGGGGCTGCTCGCGGTGATATTGGTAGGGAAAGGCTGAATCTTATCATTGAGCTCAACAGGACGCTGGACCTCGTCTCCGAATGGGGCTCCAACAATCTTGTTGAGTTCAATGCTAAGAAAACACAGGTGTGCGCGTTCTCGGCGAAAAGGTCACCTTTCCTCCCCCTTCCTTCTCTCCAGGGCACAACCCTTCACACACAGAGCAACATCACCTTGCTCGGAATGATCATTCGCTGCGATCTGAACCCCAGAGACTACATCGAATCCGTCATAACTACTGCCTCACGGAAACTCGGTGTCCTGAACAAGGTGCGTAGGTATTTTGCGCCGGACCAACTATGCTTGTTGTATAAAACTCAGGTTAGGTCTTGCGTGGAATATTGCTCGCACCTTTGGGACGGCTCCGCTCAGTACCTTCTCGATGCTCTGGACAGATTGCAGCGTCGCGCTATTCGCATAATTGGCGATGTAGAGGCAACTAACACCCTCGAGCCTCTACAACTTCGTCGTGACATCGCCTCTCTTAGCGCCTTTTACCGAATGTTCCATGGGGAATGCTCTGAGGAGCTCTTTAACCTTATCCCTCCCTCTCCATTCCTTAACAGAAACACGCGTAAGGGCCTTCGGAGTCATCCGTACACTGTGTCCTCCTTTTCACACCGTACCAAGAAATTCCAAGATTCCTTCTTCTGTCGTTCATCCCACACTTGGAATTCTCTACCTGCGCACGTGTTTCCTCCATCCTACAACATGGGTTCCTTCAAAAGAGGCGTGAAAAAGCATCTTTTGGGCCGGCAAGGGGCGGGCAGGTAGGAGAGTGGATGTCGTCCCTACTCTTATCTGTCAACTCATTTGGGCCTCTTTCACCGCTTAACATCAGGCGGGAGGAGGTCATCTGCCGGGCCATCCATAAAAAAAAAAAAAAAAACATGTGTTAAGCGTTTTTGAAAATTCTCCCCTTACAAATGTGCATAGGGGTGGAAATTTATCACACCTGTCTTTCAACGGGTTTTTTCAAATGCTTTTGTTTTATTTATAGTTCGGATTGCTTTAACACGGAAAAATACAGAACACCTACGGAAATAAATTCCCACGGGAAAATCCTACGTGAAAATACAGAAATATAGTACTTAACTTTCAAGCTAAATACAATTATTTTGTATTGATTTTGTTTATAAGATGTTATGTTTCAGGTGTCGCTAACTCCACGGATCATTTAAAAGAAAAATTATAATATTCGCCTCTTAATTATATTCACGAATCTCTAATAATATTATAAATGTGAAAGTAACCGTTTGTTGGTTTGGTTTTCATGCCCAAACCACTGAACGAAAAGCGTGATATGACTTCATACCACGCAGATGAAGCTGCGGGCAATAGCTAGTGAAAATTTAAGTATCATTTTCAGTTTCTAAGGTCAAGCGCGATTTACGGCAAGGGAAGACAGAGCATCGTACAATTTTTGTACAAGAAGACCGAAGTTTTACTGTAACATGTAAAGCAGACGTATCTTTGTCCTATTGTTGGTTTCTGCATCCTAATGGCACTCAATTCTCGCCGACAGCTTTTACATCTGACGACCAATTGTTTTGGTGAGTTTGCGTTGTACGTTGGTCACAAGAATTAAATACTTCAAACTGATAGTCATAATCTTCTTTACTATCTGAGTTTACCCACTACTTTGTTTTCTCAAAAAGGAAGAGTGGGTTTGCGCTGACATTTCTAATTGATGTCGTATTTTGATAAAAAATATATAGCAGGTGAAGATTCTTAGTTTATATCTTCTAGGTATACGGGGGAAAGCCTTCAAACTGGTGACTGTGGTATCACTTTTACACATGCACATGAATTAGATGCGGGCGACTGGGTATGTCACATGGGCGGCAGAGATCAACTGGGCGAGGAGCTGACTGAAACTATCGAAGTGCGAGTCACCGGTCCACTAGCAGCTAACAAAAAAGCCATAGATGTTGTCCTTGGTGAAAACACTACTATTTATTGCCACACTGCTAATGGTAATAGACCATTGGACTACTGCCGGTTTTTAAGTCCTAATTTTATGGGGATTAACTTGGATGATTCTCTCACAGAGGACAGGTGAGTCCTTTCCAATTATATGTATATTGCATGCATAATGCATTCGTTTAAAACATTGAATTCTGGTCTGTCTGATACTCGCGATTCCATTATGTTTATGGTATATGTATTATTTTAATTTAATTAAGGTATGATATTAAACTGAAGGACTTCAGAGAAACAAAAAATATTTGCTTTTTGGTCTGTTAACTATCACGCGTTTTGACCAGAAAAAAAATTAGGTTGTGTACTATTATGGCAATTTCGTTTATTTTATAATTTGATAATCAAAAACAGTAATCTACGACAGTAATATAGTGGAAAATAGGCACCTTTCTGCGTTCCTCCTGATTTGTCCCTGACTGTAGGTATAAAGTTTTCCCGTAACCCGCAAAGGATACGTCACGTTTAAGTGTAGCAAACAGTCATTTAGTCTATGCTCAAGCTAACCAAGTCATGGAATTCCTGTGGGCGGAGGGTTCTTTGAAATAGTTTTTTGATAAGAAGGCGTTTTTAATACTTTTTAAATGTGTTGTGGTTTCAGAGCTATATTCGGAAGATATTATTTTACACCTGAACGATTTATGAATCATGGTGACTGTTCGCTTACCATAAACGGAGTGCGAGATGAAGACATCGGTGTGTGGACTTGTGCAGCTCTGATCAACGCTGAAGTATTGGAATCAAGCGATACGACTACACTGAATATTGACCAAAATGGAGGTAAGCGTAGACTATTTTTGTCGTGGATTTTTTGAGAGATGCTATGAAATGAACACTTCCTTGGATTTGATCCAGATTGTTATTTTTTTACCTAGATTCATAGAAGATTGTTTCTTGATTGATTCAATTTAAGAGCTTGTTGATAATTACGACTTCTCTACGGCCACATAGGTTGCACTATCTATCTTCTAAATCCGCTGCCAGGACAAAAAGTAAAGAATGTTTGCTGTTTTGCTTCGCCAATCAGTTCTTTTGCTGTCGAGTAATAGTAGTGAGCGAGGAAATGTCATTTCTATAGTCACCGTTGCCGTTGGCTGTAACTATTCATTTTATTAAATTAAAAAAAGAGTTGGGTTCGGAATAATTTTCTAAGAGCCAAAATTCATCAATTGACATGATATTATGTGTTCTATCGACTTGTGTTATGTATAATGTTTAGATGACTATATTTTAGTTTTCCAGTATGTGGATTCATATAAATAAATCTCTCTTGTAGGTATTGATTAGTAATGAATTTGCGACGGATTTTATATAATTTATCCAGTGAAAGGATTAATTTGGTATTATCATGCTTACGCAATTTGTTTTTATTTTTAGGTGTAAGACCACTAACAACAGCTAGTATTATCGGGATGGTTGCCGGTATTGCGTTCCTTGTCGTTGTTTTGGGTGGAGCGATGTGGTATAGATATGGAAAGCCAATACCTAGAATGCGATGGCCTATACGAAGTGTTGCCACGGAATCGAACAGAATAGTCAACCCTTATGACGTTGTGTCATTTAGCACAGCCAGCCAGAGGACTAGCGTGAAGTCTAACAATAGTAGCGATAGTGGATCTGATATCATCGAACCAGAGACGTCACAGCAGCAACATCACCTGCAAAATGTAATAAATCCTAATATATCAGCAACAAAATAGATTAAAAAAACACGCCGCGATGTTCACGGGTTAAGTTTTAAACAGGAGCTAAAATAGGGGAGAATTATCAATAATATAGCCGATCGACGTAAGATTTGTCATTGATGATTTTTTTCTAAACCCTCAGTTAAAAATAGAATCGTGCATGAAATTATGAAGAACAAAAATCAGATACCTATTTCGTACAAATGTTCAACATTCATCACTGAACCTACGAGATGTATTGAATAGCTGATTATTTTTGCGATTTTGAAGTTGGTCCCATAGTGAAAGTTGGTCAGTTTGCTTGTCTGAAAAAGCACACAAAATTTTTGTACTTAAGTACTAAAAATGTGACTTTGTATAAACTTGCATTTATTATTAATTTATAAGTATATTTTTTACATTGTAGTTCTGTTTAATTATAAAACTTATATTAAAATGTAATTTTAAAAATAATGTCATTTACTTATAGTCTGATCATTCTTCTTTATCTTCCTCCTCGCGTCGTGTTTCCTTATTGCTGGGGACCGTGACCTCGCCGGAGCACTTTTTCTGGAGTAGGTAAGTGCGCTTTGTTGTCCTATCTTCGGCAGTGCATCATTATCATACGTCCCCACCGCGGGGCTCGAGCCTACCTTAAGTTAGGGTGTTTAGGCCATAGTCAACCACGCTGGCCCAGTGCGGATTGGTTGACTTCACATACACCTTTGAATTTCTTCGTAGATGTATGCAGGTTGCCTCACGATGTTTTCCTTCACGTTGGGAGCGTCGGACAAATGTAGGTACATATGAAATTCAAAAAAAAAGAACACATTGGTACTTGGTAGGATCGAACCCCGGATCTCACGAAAATTAACGAAAATCGAAAATTAATATTACAAATTTGAGTTTTCAAGGACGCCATTTATCTTATATCGATGCTGAACATGCTCCTAAAGGGTTCACAGGGTTTTTGCTACGCACCACGAAAAACAAACGATAATAAATAGCTGCGACTTCTTCGACGTCCATTTTGGAAATGGGTCGAACCACAGAACACAGAAACCTCTTTCTGTGTTCTGTGGGTCTAACAAACCGCAAACCACGACGGGTTCTTAAGGGGCCACAGTACCTAACCTACTACTAGCGCCACCATTCGTTTTTTATTAGAGACGTTTCTACAAAAAATAGATCAGTCAACTACTCAATACAGATATTTCTGATTTTTTGAGCTATTCAGGCATAGATAAAATGTATGTATAGGAATAATCATAATCCGAATTATTGCTAAAAGTGGCCACTTTGAGCAATAATTCGGATTTTGATTATTCCTATACATTTAATCAATGCCTGAATAGCTCAAAAAATCTGAAATATCTGTATTAAGTAGTTGACTGATCTATTTTTTGTAGAAACGTCTTTAATTTATCATAATTAATAAAAAACGAATGGTGGCGCTAGTAGTAGGTACTGTGCCCTCTTAATCGCGTTAATTTTGGTCATTTGCGTATCTGGCCATACACGTATTTGGCCATTTGCGTATCTGGCTAAATGCGTCTATTGGCCTTTGGCGTTTTTTGTGCTTGCGGCTAGCCACCATCCAGCAGTTTGCCGCAATTGTAACCGCGTGCAGCGACCAGCTGGACGACGTCCGCAACGCAACGCGGTTAGCCGCTAATTGCCCAATACGTCTTCGCATTGGCGTAGGTAAGGGGAGGGGGGGGGGGGTCTTGGGGTCCGGACACCCCTCATTGAAAATCAACTTATACTACATAGAACAAGTATAAAACAAAGTCGCCTTCCGCTGTCTGTCTGTCCCTATGTATGCTTAGATCTTTAAAACTACGCAACGGATTTTGATGCGTTTTTTTTTTAAATAGATAGAGTGATTCAAGAGGAAGGGTTATGTGTATAATACATGTATAGTATAGTATTATGTTATCTGTGGTATAGTAGAGAAACACTGATAATTTTAAAGGTTTCTAATGTAGCACTTTATGATTAGCAGGACAAAAAGCTGTGAACGTTGTATATGTATAAAGACATTCTGTAGTATATTTAGTATCAGCCAGCATTGCACCCGTGCGAAACCAGGGCGGGGCGCTAGTACTAGATAGAATGAAGTTTTTCTCCAAACAAAAGTTTTGTATCAGTATATACTAGGCAAATTGAAGTCTTAAACTGGACCCCCCCTCCATCGAAAAGTTATATTTACGCCTATGCGTCTTCGGATGTTCGCCTCGCTTGAACTATTGTTGGATAAGCCACTGATGAGACCTTATGACTGACCACTATCGTTTAGTCTTGCTCCTATTTATGCGTAGTCACAGTTCTCTACCGACGCATGATTTACTACCAAACGTTTGGTAGTAAATCAATGTATCGACGCAATCAATTCATTCCAGACAAAATAGCGCAGATTAGTTATTCTGCCCCATCGATTGTGACCCTCCGTTTCCTCGCAAGTTCGTTTTTGATTATGAGAAAGAGTAAGAAGATGCATCCTTTTCGAATTTTAAGACTTTCTAGGAGATCATCGTTTGGTAACGACTTCAATATAGAAATGTGATGTTGGCTGTACCTATTCTTATATTATTTTTAACTTATCAGTGTTTTTAAAGTTCGGTTTTTAGTTTTTGTAAAAGTTGAAGTACCTATACGACAAAGTGTCAATACGTACCTACCTATTGTATTTAAAAAAGGGCCAATACGTGCCAGTTGTATTTAAAAACCTCTAACTCCTAAAAGTTAAGGATCCTTCTATCATCAGCTCGGTTAATTACTACCAGACGTAAATACATGAATAGCTTCGGAAGAAACATGAAATACGTTGGACTTACCCATAAAATTTAAGGGTCTCCCTCGATTTTCATTGGGATCCCGTCATCAGATCCCAACTTTGGTGACAATGGGATCACCGCAAGCGTATAGGTACTCTATCGAATACAAAAACAATTTTGAAAATCGATCTACAATTCTGCCTTAATTTAATTGCGGGAAATCGCACTTTTGTTTCTAAATTTTTAAATTGATGTATCATATTGATTATAGCAGATAAGTGAGATATTTAAACGGATACCATTAGTTAAACTTGCGTAGATTAACCCTAAATATAATTTATTTGTTTAATATTAGTAGTTTTTTTTTATCTAACGAAATGTACTTTTAGTTACCACTTCTATCAGCCCAACCAACACTTTCTTAAACATATTTACAGTAAGTCGGTAACATACTGTAAATATACTTAACGAAATATCCTGTTTATGCAAGTTACTGATAATATGTTTAAGTAGTATATAAATACCTCTATATAAAGAAATGTGAATGCCCGAAAATCCAGTGTCTGTTCTGCAATCTTCAGTTTACGTTCACGTTCTTTTGTAAAGATAGTAAAATGATACTAAAAAAATCAAGTTTTCTCGAAATTTGCCAGGCACTAAGTTACGAGTAATTTACTCTTTATTTATAAGTAATTAGAGCTCTCCAAAGTAAAAAAAATGCGTAATAATCTAAGATATTAAAAAGTAACATCAATGAATTATCAGTTAGTCTTATTAGAACAGCCTCCATTTTTAATAGTATCCCCAACAATTATTCAAACAGTTTTATAATTATTTTAGATTTCAACAATTACACTCTTACGGCCTTACAAATAAAAAACTTATACCTCGGAATAACCTCGGAATAGTTATTCCGTGTTTTGTCTTATTTTGACATATTACATCTGACATGTGCTAAAACAAGACAAAACACAGAATAAATTATTCCGAGGATTATCCTCGGTATAAGTTTTTATTTGTAAGGCCATTAGTAATATTAAAATTCTAGTCTCACTAAAATTTAACCTGAGTTAAAATCTCTCACTTATATAAAATCATACGAATTATAGTCTTACTAATAATTAAAACAGTTAATTTTCGACTAAATAGCACAATCACATTCGTGAAACAAAGTTAAAAGTCTTACAAATAACATGTGATATTTAAAAAATTTGAAAAAATATAAAACTGACTTCAAAAACACCAAAAAGTCATAAATCATCACCGTTTTATATCGAAGTTGGTGCCAAATTTTATTTATTTATTTTAGTTAAGTTAGTATATGCGTATTGGAATTTGAGTCAAACACCAGAATAACTTAAAATAAAATGTATTTCTCTCCAAACTGCTTTGGAATAATTAATTATTCCCGAAATCCAGAAACCTTCCGTAATCAGCTCAGTAACATGACATGATGACTACCAGACGCAAATACCGGAATATCTTGAAAAAAAGACACGAAACACGTTGGACGTGCTTATGAAATTTAAGGGTTTGACCAGGATTCCATCATCAGATTACGACATGGTGACAATAGGACCACCTCGGGGGTGCACTCTTTCGATAACATTGGTCGAGGTAGAGGGTCTTGGTCATTTTAATCTTTCTTAAATTTCAAGTTAAAATGGCCTCTTTCTGCTTTGATATAATGTAATGTCCTTTGCTTTAAGTAAATACAAGGAGAAAAATATTGAGTCTTGTGTTGCAATATAAATTCATCATATCCATAAAAATCTGTAAAGTTCATTTGTTTTGCGATAGTTTTTTTGCAATTCACACTTTTTACATGAGCAATATATTCGACAAAATTATAGACTTTAGTGTCACGCAAGTTTTTCTTAACTTGATGATGGTCACGCGGACCAATTAAGTAACTGTTTATAATATTTACTAAAAAGACAATAAATAAAGCCCAGTTACGTTTAAGATAAGACGATCAAAAAACATAAACATATTTACAGTAACTATCAACTTTACTGTTAGATTGATAAAATAACTTTGTTTTTATTTATAACATTGTATTTAGCATAGTTACAGTAAGTATTATGCGCTCACTCACTTACTTGAGGTATACTAACGGATCAGTTTTATTTTTTTATGAATTACGTAATCTATAAATAGAGTACCTATACTTAATGTCAACATGTATAACGAAAATACCATATTTAAATAATAACAATCTACAGTGACTTTAGTTAAGGTAAATATGCCAGAGAAAATATTATCGTAACTTTGTCAATAATTAAGATAAAAAAAATTAAAAATAGTGGTATGTAGGTCTTGATTACAGGATCACGGTATTGCAAAAAAGTCATAACACCAGTAACACGACTTACTGTATATATGACAACGGGGGCAGAATTGGCGGCGAAATCACATAACATACACACAAAAAAAAAACAACATACGCATCGAATTCATAACTTTCTTTCTTTTTGAAGTCGGTTAAAAAACTAGCTGTGCCTGTCAACTACGTTTCACCATAATAATATAAAAAAGGTCCCCTGGGGGTATAAAAGATAGTTTTCGACCTATTTTCAGGTCTACCAAATATACACAAAAAATCGGTCAAGCTTTTCGGAGGGGTTCGATAACAAATATTTATGATTTATATCTGCTGACTGACAAAGGTCATAATAATATATTGGATATTATTATTATGAGTATATCTGCAAAATATCAGCATAGAGATGGTACTTATATAAATTATAAACGCCACATCCTGTATCTTAATCAATGGAGCGAACAATAAAAGTCACCAATTAGATTTAAATAAACGAATTTAATTTAAACTTAACTAAATATCACAATATAACACATTATAGTCTGTCCTTATATCCCTTAATCATTTCTGATAGGGGAATGTTGGCGAAGAATTTGTTAATCGCTTTCACCACAGTAAGGACGATCTGTTTGATTGCTGGGGGTGCTAATTCGTCCATCAGCTGCTTCCAGTTTTCATTTGCAAATTTCAGAGTTGTTTCAGCTGAAAACAGAAATTTTCACTATAAAAATTTGCGTGATCCAGTGGTTGAAGTCACAAGGTTTAGATCTGATAGACGTTTTTTGACTAGTTTCGTTGGTTGGCTTTTTGATCCCGCCTGGCGCTTAACTCCGTCGCCACCGTCATAACTGAGTTTGTCGTCATAATGACAAATAGCATTGCTTGTTTCGACAATAAGAGAAGTTTCTTTCAGTTGAAGAGTCCAGGTGAAGTCTGCATTTATGTTTACATATAAAGAGAAGGTCAGGAGCCGTTCATTAATAAACAACAATATTAATCAGCCTATCCGCCAGGAAAATTAAATGAAAGTTTGTGATATTAATTTCGAATATTATCAAACAAGTAATTTTGCCTAAAAGCATTTTTAAGGCTTACCCAATTCCTTGTTTCCATTAAAAAGATTCCTGAGATCAAACGTGGTCTTCTCAATATCGTATTTGTATACTGGTGTGACCAATTTCAAATGTTCCCCTTTGCTATTTTTCACGTGAATTAGTTTACTTTTAATATTTACTTCGACGCCTTCTGTAAGTAACAAAATATTTTTAACAATTTTACAATTCGATTAGATTTAAACCCTATTTGATGATCTAAAATTACAATCTAATAATGCTTGAAGCTCAATTAGACCCAAGTCATTGCTAAACACGTATCACTAAGAAATATATGAACATATCAAGAATGGAGAGTCTACCTCTGCAATATTTTGGGACGGCATATCCAAAAGTAAGTAGTTTTAATTTGTAAAGATTAAAACTACTTACTTTTTAAAAACCCTCGTATATATACATATGTATATAAACAAGGCAATGCGATTGTGTCAGTAATTAAATATAGATATTTTTTTTATATTATAAAAAAGTCTTGCGATAAATATTAACTATACATATATATTATAACTAGCTGTACACGTTCGCGTATGTCGGAAAATAACAGCACCGTAGCCTTTCTCGATAGATGGACTATCCAACACAAAAACATTTTTTCAAATTGAATCAGTACTAAGTTCCTGAGATTAGCGCGTTCAACCTAACAAACAAACAAACTCTTCAGCTTTATAATATTAGTAAGTAAGTAGGTATAGATAAAAAATTGAAACAAGTCTTCAATCAATACGGTACTAAATAATAATCACTAAAGATACGGTAAAAATCTTATTGAATGTTATGTAAAACATTTTAACTCCAATTACCACAGAATATAAACAATCGGCGCATATTTAAGGTTTCTCAAAAGTTTCTGACACTGTTTCCGTGATTATACTGACGTCATTTTAAATTTGTCATTGTTTATACCTGTTTCCATACCGGTTGAGATTTATAAAACCGGTATTAATTCCCACAATAGAAACATGACAAGATTAAGCGGGTCTCTTTAAATAAATCTAATTCTGACGTAATAATGTGACACTGGGTGTTAATAAACAATAACAGGTCTAAAATAACTAAATAATTAGGTAAACATATTGTGCTTTAAATAAATCAATTATATAAATGTATTTATATTTTAGATTTTCATTTGATCGTTAATGGTGCATCATTCTTGATCCAGTTAACAATTTAGGTAAGCGATAGGTCACGCTTACCTAAATTGTTAATATGTATGCATTCACTTTTTTTTTAACTCAAGATACTTACGCGTATAAACAAATGCATCTCCATTTCCTTTTATGGGCAATATAAGAATTCTTCCATCTATATCGTATTTTGCGACGAAACTAAAGTTGGCTTTGATTGTGAGGCTGAATGCTTCATCTTTGGATCCTAATTCCACCCTGGAAATAAAAGTTTAGTTTGTTACCATAACTTGTAAATCTATAGTAATATTATAAGGAGGAAAGATTTGTATTTTTGTATGTTTGTATTGAATAAGCTCCGAAACTATTGGACCGATTTGAAAAACTCTTTCACTAATAGAACGCTACAATATCACGGAGTAACATAGGCTATATAATATTTTCCTACGGGAAAATATGAAATTCCCACGGAAAATGATAACGCGGGGGAAGCTGCGAGCGGAAAGCTACTCATTCATATAAGGTTAGATTAGACAGCAACAAAGTAGGTTATCAATGTGAGCGGGCTTATTCATCTTAGTATCTAGAAATAGAAATCTTTATTTGCCAGAATATGGTTGCAAAGGTGTTACAGTTTGGTTGTTACAGTATCAATCTATTTCTGCATACAAATATCATCCAAAGTGATTGTTAATTTCAGTAAGACAATATAGGTAGATTTAGATTAATTTTCAATCAGAAACAAAGTCTACAAGAGCGATTCGGGTATCAGTAACATCGCCGATCTATAAAAAAAAGGCTTTTTCAGTTTTAACTAGAGTATATAGCAGTACGTTAAAAGTAGCAAGTACGAGTTGATAGAATAACGAAAACTGTTGAACTATCAATAACTATTAACTAATCTGTGCCTATACCTATTCCGTGTAGTCCCATTGTGAGAGAAATATATGATTAAGTTTTTTTGCGTCTTTTTTGTACTTAAGCCTGAGTTAGTATGATAGATTGAAATATGGATGTAGTTGACTTAGTAGATAACACGAAATTCTTAGGCATTACTTTAGATTCACGATTACAATGGGACCCATACCTATATTAAAACCTTAGCAAACAAACTTAGTTCGGCGGCGTATGCGGTAAAGAAATTAAGGTTTTAACTGATGTTGAAACGGTGAGATTAATTTATTTCAGTTATTTTCAAAGTATTATGTCATATGGATTATTGTTATGGGGTTCGGCAGCTCATATTGAGAGTATTTTCCTGTTACAGAAGAGAGCAATTCGCGCTATTAATCATTTACGGGCTAGAGACTCACTTAGAGAATTATTTACAGAAATTAATATATTAACTTTAGCAGGTCAGTATATTTATAACAATTTAGTTTATGTTCACAAGCATTATGACACATTCAATAAAAATAGCAATTTCCATAATATAAACACAAGAAATAGAAATAAGCTTGCCGTTCCAACGTACAGGCTTCATGAAACTAGTGGCTCGTTTCTGGGGAAGTGTGTAGCTTTTTATAATAAGCTTCCACGAAGTGTTACCAACTTATCAATTCATAAATTTAAAGTTCATCTCAAAAAGACTCTCATGAGCAAAGCTTGAGCAAAGATTATTATAAAGTGAGTGATTATTTAAGTGACCACACGATATGGAACTAGCTAGACTAAGTTATCATATCGACTTTCTTGCCTGTTCTTCTCGAGAAGGCTCTCCCAATTTCCGAACAGGTGTAGAGTCTACTTTTTTTTCATTCCTACTTGTATTTGCAGACATCTTGATTATATTCAGGATGTATGCACATACAAGGTTAATATGTTTCCTTTAAATTAGAATGTCTTGCTCTGTTTTGACGTCAATAAGTGCTTGTAAAGGCCTATGTTAAATAAACATTTTTGAAAATTGAATTTGAAAAAAGAAGATTTTGATCGGAATAAGAAACAGGTTCGCCGATCTGATCCAATGACGGACGCAACCAGTCCGTGTGCGCGTGTGCAAGGCCGATTGGTATGCTGACTGCCGATACACTAACGAGATTTACGTTTTTGTGTAAATAATATCCTTCGACGATAATAAACAGTTTTGGGAAGAGTTTATTGCAATATTTAAGAAAAAAAGCCTTGGGATAAAAAATGCAGCCTATGAGTCTACGTTACTCTTACGAGACTCATACTATGAGTGTCTAATAGGAAAACTTTTTGCAAACGTAAAGTAACAAAACGTAAGAAACTAAAATGTTTATTATACCTAAGTATTAATATTTTAAGATAAGTAAGTACGAACTAATAATAAACAATCAATATTAAATGCGGTTTACCGGTCATATACTATAATAATATGTCTTTATTTCAAATAATGTATCTTATTAAGTATCTTTAAGGTAATCAAAATATGAAAATCTCATTGAGGAAAACTCCACGTTATCGATTTGCATGTTTAAGTCGAGTTTTAAGACAAAGGAATTGCACCTGATCAGTTACATACACTGCAATATTTAATAAATCAATCATATCAAACACAAGAAAATAAAAGGGCATTGAAATTAGCATACAATGTGCAACGTGCTAGGTATGTAAGCCTTTTGTAACTCTTGATTGTCCTGTTAAGTGTATCAAACAATGACGTACTGGCCTGTTCTTCCGCTGTTTATATTTTTGAAACTCAAAAGAGTTGGTTCCTTCGCACTACCTAGTGGCTTGGTGGCGCATTGACGCGTGGGCTCAGCGAACGATTGCTAAGGTTAAGCAACTTTCGCTGTGGTCAGTCCTATGATGGGTGACCAAAATACGAAACATCTCAAGCTCCTTCGTGCTTCAGAAGGCACGTTGAACAGTGGGTCCTGCACCTGATTTCGCCCTGGTCATGTCGACTAGGCGAGTGAAGGAATAGATAAAGCGTCTGCCGTATAGATATCCTACTACCGATTTATATAAGTCCTGTAAAGTTCTATCAATTAGAAAGTTATATATTCTGCAGTCATATATACACACACATATACATACACACATATATATACACACACATACACATGCACACACACCCACCTACACACACACAAACACATACACCTTAAACATACATACTAGATCAAAACGTACGTCGCTACTTACATGAAATATGTCTTTATTTTAGATGGGTGTGGGGCCTGGCGCTCCGTCACACAGGTTAACCCTTTTACGGACACCAGGCTTTCATATTTTTATTTGATTATAGAACCATAATTTATGTTAATTTTAGTTGTAAGTTTGTGAGAGCAAATATACAAATAAAGAGAGTGCTCTTGCGTTAGGGCATAGTCACTTGTGCACTATAATATGTCCTGCGCAGATGGCTAGTCTCTATTGAGACTGGCCGCCGTGACCGAATATGGGTTAGGAGGACATTATTATTATTGAATAATTAAAATATACAATGAGCTTTATGCAACAGAACTTGTTTCAGTCTACATTCTATGATAAACTGTTTGTTCTTCAATTTCTCAGTTAATTCTTTGTTTTTATTTCGACACAATGTTCATTGTTTATGTAAATGTGATCCTGATGTATGTAAATATGATCTTGATTTATTTACGTTGTGATCTATACCACGGAGATTCTGCTTCGTTATCATTTTAATTCTCATTGTTACTTGTAATCTCCATCTAACCGTACCTACTTGTCGATGGCTAATCGACAGGCGTGTGACTCTTCTGCGAAGTGTATCCGTAGTCGGGGCGACGCAAAGTTTGGGAAAACCTAACCAAGGGGAGTGCCCCTTACACTGGATGAATCGCCCACGGTGACCAGCAGCTAGGAAGGCCAGTGCATCATTCTACCAGCGTAGAACCCCCCTGCGTCTGAGTTTTCCCCTTCGCACGACTTTTGTAACGGGTTGTTCCTCCGATACCTCGCTGCAACCCGATGTCTGTGCACCTCCATCAGGACGCGTGGGTCGATGACAAGGAGCTTAAGGTGCTCTTCGAACTTCCACCTGTGCCCACCACTAGGCCGAGGTACCTCATTTTGACTTTAACGGTTATGACAGCCTGAGAAGGCCTTGGCTGGGTCCTGTGATGGTGTAGATGGAAAGTGATGGCTGCTGTCTTATCTACGGCCCCGTTAACACGATATAAAATTTAGAGTCTCCTCTATGCAAGACTCTAAAGCTTGGCTGTTAAATGCGTTGCAAATGTCTAGTGACACCACAACAATGACCTAACCCTCCGCGCTGTAGCCTCGTTAGTCCACCTCTTGAGGTGGGCTACTACGTCGACAGTGGACTGGCCTGTGCGGAAATCGTTACTGGCAATTTGCCACACTGGTCCTCTGTCCTCCAGCTTGGCTATGCTTTGGCTAGGATCCTATTCAGTCCTGGCGCTTTCTTACTTTGGCGACCAAACCGCTTCCAACTCGATGTCAGACATGGGTGAATGTCGGACTGGATTAGAGAGGCATTGTGACATTTTAGGGGTTCGAAGGTTCGGTATCAGGAAAAGTGGTTTTGGCTGCGTATGTTGACATTATAGATCAGTAAGTAGCATGCCTACTCGAAGTAAATAATATTTAACTCAATCACTACTTTTCGTTACTGTCATACATATGTCAAACGAATGTGGTATTCTCAGATGGTATTAATCAGATTGACTGTCCGAAAAATGTAGCCAGCAAAACAAATCGTTATTTACATCCAACGCCATCGCATGATTTATCATGTAGCAAATGTGATGTATGGCAGTGGAATGATACTGAAGCTGCTTGACTTATATTGTTCTTGCTTGTTATTTATACACGACAGTCGTGTCCACCCTAAATAATAAATCTAAGTATTTAATTGTGATTGTTTTGCAAATTTATAGCTTGTAAAGTTAGACTGTAAAAATGTTAAAAATAGTAATCATGGATGATTGACGTATATACGTAATAATTAATTTTAATTTAACAGGACAAACTTATAAAAATTACTGCTATATGCGATGTGTCAACAACGAGGAAGACCCTATTTCCAATATCGGAAATTTCATTGAAAGTTTTAACCCGCTACTAAATGAAATGTTGATTCTTAATTCGGAAGAAGCTATCATTTATAATAAACAAAGTGACGCGGATTTTTGTTCTGTTTATTGCTACCGTCAAAGAAAAATCAATTTTAAAATTTTGTTAAATTTAAGTTTAAATTGTAATCTAAGTGCGAGAAATAATTCTATTATTTGTTACTGCGCAAAACATGTATGTACTTATTCTAGTTGTATTCTCATGCGATAGCATAAAGTTTTGCACCGTCATTAATCTTCAACTTAGAAGCCTTGTAGTAAAGTGATGCACTTTGCATGATGATTATCTATACTGTTTTGTTTGTTTGTTGTTTGTTTGGGCAATGGAGAGGGCTATGCTCGGGGTTTCTCTACGCGATTGCATCAAAAATGATGAGATCAGTAGAAGAACTATCCGTAGAAGTCACTGATATAGCCCAAAAAATTGCGAGGACACATAGCTCGCAGGACTGACGTTGGGGCGGAAAGGTTTTCGAGTGGTGGCCACGTACCGGGAGACGCAGCGTTGGTAGGCCCCCCACAAGGTAGACCGACGATCTGGTGAAGGTCGCGGGAAGCCGCTGGAATGCGGGAGGCACAGGACCGATCGGTTTGGAGATCTTTGGGGAAGGCCTATGTCCAACAGTGGGCGTCTCTTAAGTTATGATGATGACGATAGCACTTACTTGAGATCAGTGAGCTCACTATGGCTGAGGCCGTGCATGGATGCCTCAGAGAAAGTGAGGTTCAAGCCGTTCCCATTAATTTTAATGTCGTCCAACATGACGGGGTCTGTCGGGGGCACGTTCAGCTCTGGCACGCCTTTAGTGAAGTGCGGGAGACTAGCGACGATCTGCTCTCTCACGCACGCAGTTAGCTCTTTGTCGTCAATGTCGCACATTTTCATGTACGGCGCTAGAAAAGAAACAACATGCCGTTTCAACGAATTATACCGATGTCGATTTGAAAGAGGGTTTTGTAAGTTCCTACTATGATTGCAGAGGAGCTATAAAGGATGTATTTCGCTGATTACATTCCAACTGATTCAAAATTACTGATTGCATGCTATAAATTATGATATTAATACAAGTGTATTGTTTAGTTACCAAAAAAAATTTCTGTGCTTGTTCAGACAAGCAATCTGAACAACTTTCACTATGGGACCAACTTTGAAATCGCAAAAAAATCAGCTGTTCCATACAAATGTTCAACATTCACTGAACCTACGAGTAGATGTATGGAACAGCTGATTGTTTTTTGCGATTTCAAAGTTGGTCCCATAGTGAAAGTTGTTCAGTTTGCTTGTCTGAACAAGCACACAAAATTTTTTTGGTAACTAAAAATAACCTTTTATAAATAATTGCATATAATAAGTATCTGTAATTATGACCTTAAAGAATCACATAACACTTTCATTATGATCAGCCGCAGAAATAGTACCTGGGACCCGATTCTCATGTAATAGAACTTTTCCGCATGGTAAATTCGTATGCGAATTTTTCGATTCTACTGAAAAGTTCGAATGATTCGTATGAACCGTATTCTGGGGTACCCATAGAACAATATTACCAATCGAACTAGGAAGTCTGCAATAGCATTGACAATTTAATGTTTCGTACGACGTTCATGAGGCGTTTTTAAAAACACTATGGCAACCACTATAATTTACATCTTAAAATAGTTCTTTTTGGTAAAAAAATATTACTAAATCTATTTTAACACAAAATATATTTTTAAATGTGATCATATTTTCTAAAAATAATACTTATATTACAAAATATAAAAGTTCAATTTTTAATATTTCGTAAAGTACATTGATTGAAACGGAACGCTCCAGACAGCACATTCATAAGTTCTGACGTTAAATGTCATTAATTACAACAAAGTTTGTCTAAGATAAATATTGAATTGAGACAAATTCTTATTTTAATTATTTTATTTATATAATAATCTGTTATGGAGCAAAATAATATATCCAAAAAATTTGCTAGTGCGGAGCAAAGGCTTCGTCTAGTACATTTAGTAGAAGCCGATCCACAGCTGAAATGTGGCAAACTTGATTGTCCAACTTAGTCCCGAATCATTCACTAAAAGCTAAAAGGCGGTAGATAAACATCAGTGAAGATATAAACTCCATCACAGGGGCTAAAAAAACTTGGGCGGAGTGGCGCAAGGTAAATTTTTGAAGTTATCCTCGATGTTATGTGTATGTGGTTCGGCGCTTGCTGCCTCTAATTCTTCCACCAAATTGGGGAAGAAGTTCACCAAAAACTCTTCCTCATTCATTTTAATGAGAGAAAACACAGTTTGAGTCAGCTTCGCGGTTTGTGCTCGTTTATACAGAAATAATCACAAACTCCTTGTATTTTTATAATTTTAAAACACTTTTGACAGCTAAATTCGTATACGAACCTCAACTTCGACTGGTCCATACCACTCGTTGCATTCGAGTGATGTTCGTTCGAATTATTTCGATTGTGAAATTCCGAGAATACACAAACTGTGGTTCCTTCGAAAAAAATTCGAATTTCGAACATTTTTACGAATGTGAACTTTTTTCGAATGCATGAGAATACAATCATGCGAATTAGCGACATAACAATTATCATGTTGCTGTTTGTTCTTCAAATCAATTGTCTTCGAAGATTATAGCTGGGTAAAAGCAATTACCCACTGAGTTGGATTCGATTACAATGTTACAATGCAACGAGTGTAACTACTCACTTTTACATAAGATGTTGTTTCTATGAAGTTCAAGTGACAAAAGGATACAATTTTCCTAATTAAATAACAATAAATTGTAATTATAATAATCTTCGCAAAATGATCTTTAGTCTTTTGTTTGCGTTAGGATTTACATATTGGTGATACAAACGTATATAATATATCACGATAGTAGGTACACATTGAAAGACAGTGATTCAAGCATTTATACATCTATTTAACCACCGAACTTGCAATATTTTAATAGATTGGGTCAGAGAAAAAGTAAATGAAGTAAAAGATTCAGTACTCCCAAGATAAGGAGGATTTTGTTCTTTTTTGCGAAACTAACTGTAAATTTCTTTCGGGATATTAACTTTCTACATCACTGACGAGAGATGTTTTCATCTATGTTTATTCTTTGTAATATAAAAAAAAATACTAAGATAAGTAGTATTCAGTCTTTTCATTTCTCATGTTCCGAAAGTATGCTTGAAGCTATCTGAACACAGGGAAAAAGCAGCAAAAGCATTTTCATTCCGGGCAACAATTTTCCCTGCTGTCAAATTATGAAAAAAAAAAAACACTACATATTCTATTCATTCTAAAACATATTCTTTTTCAGCCTTGTCGATTTTTCTATGCAGCTACATATATTTTTGACTATATCATGAAAATAACTGTCAAAAACATTTATTAACAATTTTGTAACATGACTTTATACATAATATAATTTATTTTTACATAGAGTTAAATATTTACCTAAGTACTATCTTCAATGATGCAAACACACAAAAAAAGACGGGAAAGCGGCAATTCGATCTTCAGTTGTTTTGTCGAGTGGTAATTATGCACGCATAAAATGAACTCAACAAATTCTGTTTAACTTCAGGTTTTTATATTATATTCGAAATAAAAAGCAGACTGTTTCCTTCGGGTGAAAGAGCTTTATAGCCTTATTTTACTAAAGTGATTATATTGTATTTAATTTATTTAACCTTTATTACACTATTGGCAAGTATTCCATTGCAACGAGGCATTCTCTACCAGTCAACCGAACGGCAAGGCAAAATAAATTACCTATTTGGCGCAAGAAAGATGTGAAGTGTTGTCCTTTCCTGGACTGGATAACAATCTATCTACTATTTATTTAAACAGATTTTTCCTTGATTTTTATTCATTTTTTATTACGATGAGATAATTTTTATTAGACATGATAACCATGATTTACTTTTTTGCGATATAAATAGTTACCTAGGTATATAATCCAGTGATTCTTCGTGTATGAATGCTATTTTTGTGAGCCTCTTTTTTTTTTTTTTAATAATTAACCTGTAGTTCTAGGTTCGGTTCTGAAGTTAATTTCAAATATATGTCAGTTATACCTAGAGCTGATTGATAAAGAATAAAGATTTAAACAGAAGAAAAACTCACGCAATAATCGCTTTTTGTCTCCAAGTGTGACGCAGAACAAACTAAGGATCACAAAACTGAACGTAGACTGCATTGTGCTCTGCTCTTGACGATTTCACACAAATGTAACAATTTTGATGATCAATGTTTAATGCCAATCAGTTTGTCGAAGAGCTGAGCACCTACTGTAAGGAAACTGGTGTTGGCCGGTCTATATATAATATGTTGCGAGTTAAGGCGCATCAGCCCATGTGAGGTCACGGCCTTATGTCGAGTCAATTCACGGGTTATTTTGTTTCGCTTCAAAAGGGATGTTGTGTGCAGAGTCGGTGGCTAAAATATTACGAACACAGAAATACTCTGCCACAGCAATTAACGAACAGTTGAACCTTGCCAATTACATATTCAAAGATCACAAGATATGGGTGTGGCAGCTGATAGAAGAACGTGGTCTACCACTTTTCGCCAAAACTTCGCGTAGATATAAACAAAAGATCGTTAAAGATGCTTAGTAACTGGCATTATGCTGTTTTAATGGAAAATAAATTTTGTTATTTCATGATATGAAACTTAATTTGAACCATAAGTTGGTATACAATTTTTTGAAGATCGTACTTAATTAGAGTGGTTACGAAGCCACACCTTACAACCGAAGTATTTATCGTAAATAGTTAGGTATGTGATAGATAATAATTGATTTTATACATTGTTTTAATATACATAATATAATGATTAAAGCCTTAAAAAACAACTCTTGGAACTGTGGTGATTCCGTGGTGATGCTTCGACAGGAATGAAGTCATGACTTCACTCATGTCGAAGCATCACCACAGATTATAAGGTTCTAAGAGTTGTTTTGTAAGGCTTTAATCATCAATCACGATAAGACTGGATGGTCCTGTAATAGGTATAGGTACTGTTGTAAGGTGCTCGTTGCTCTTTACAAGAAGTTGACTCCTTTTTTTCTTCGGGCATGGAAATGAATCTTGCATATGAAATTGGCCCTTTATTTTTTTTCTGATATAAAACTTCGAACAAATGTGGTTTTCCCAACTGCTCGTTGTTATTATATTATTTAGTTTTAATTGCGTTTATAGGTATATTTTTTTAGAAATCACTCGCCAGAGCTGGGATTCGAATTCAAATCATATAGAAAAAAACACGGCGTTAAAAATTTAAGGAAGTCCTTTATTTGCCAGTGTAAGCCATAAATTAATTTTCAGTTTATTTTTGCAATTTATGGGATTGACTATTAAATTCGAAATACCGAAAGGCTATCTTTATTTGCAAAAAAACAACTAGCCGACTTAATTCTACTATAACTGAATTTGTTATGATTGCATTTTTTTCTTTATTTCTAATTTTATGTTCTTACGATTTCTAGTTCTGGAAAGTGGATTTTAATCTATTAATACTGTTTTTAATAACGAAAAGATTCATTTTAATAAAATGTATAAGAATACTTTGAGAATCCTTCGTGGCACATTGGATTGACTCACAACAAATACGAAAAATGTACTACCTACTGTTGAGAGTTCACGACTCATTAAGTTCTCTATTAATAAATACATAACTTACGAATATATACGCACAAATTTTACTAAATATTTTTATCGTCAACCGGGAAGAAAATTATTATAGCCTACACTGTATTTACTTATACAACTACTACACACAATTATAAAACAGAATCGATAATGATCTATTGACTTGAGATCGTAAGTGATTGATTACGAGTTATAATAATAGCTTTGTTGCAATTAAACTATTCATCCAAGAAAATAATCGTGGCGCAAATAATATCATAGGATATTATTTGCGCCACGATTAATATCATAATATCAATATCATAGGAAACAATATATAAGAATAAGTAAGTAGCTCTGCAAAATACAGGATCGTTACTAGTCGATATTTATTACCTACTGTGACCTAATCTCTGAAGCTTTGGAGTACACTAATTATGGTTCGTTTGCCCATAAAGGTTTTATATATCTTTTTAAGTTTTCTTAGACTCGATAAGAAATCCGATTATGAGGCTTACGAGCACACGCACTTGCCCTTATAGATTATGTAACCGCGATTGCTAGCTAGAACTGTCATTTTTGATAGAAGCTTTATATCCACTTCTGCTATAATGAACGCTGAAGTAATGGATGTGAAGTTTCAGGAAGTTTCATTCAAAAATGACAGTTATGGTTAGCAAACGAAGGGGTCTTTTCATGATTGCTTAGAGCAAGGCAACATTGAATTGGATTTCGCTATTGCAATGTACTCGTGTACCTAGCGCTAACTCGCTTTCACAGCGGTTTGTATGCTGTTTTTATGCGATCTTGATAACGGAGCATCTGCCCCCCTAGACAAGATGTCTTTCGATAATCGCTAACGCAATAGCTAAATGGACAATGTATGAGATTTGAAAATTGCGCTCGAAAGCTAAGCGAGGGCTTATGTCAAATCGCATACATTTTCCTTCTAGCGATTGCGTTAGCGATTATCGAAATGCTTCTTGTCTAGTGGGACTGTTGTTCTAGCTGCAAGAACACTGTGTTGTTCTAGCAGCTAAAAGACAACTGAAAATGCAGATCTGCTTAATAACCTTGACCGACTTCTAATAACTGCATTCGATTCGTTTTTAATTTAAGAAAGTTTGATCATGTCTCTGAATATAGGCTTTGTTTGAAATGGTTGCCTATACATATGAGAACTTTAACTACACTCTATTCTTTGCTTAACAGTCCTAATACTCCAAGTTACCTTAATAATAAAAAATAATTTTTTGCTCCACCCATGATAGATCCGTTCGTTCTGCCTATGGTCTCCTCAAATGTCCCTCTCATAAATCTGATATCGTACATTCTTCCTTCCTTGTCCGATTATTCTTTGGAATGCACTTCCTCTTGATGTCAAAAAGTTTACCAGTAAGTTAGGTTTTAAAAATAAATTACGAAAGCTTAAACACAAAAAATTTGGTTAGTTCATACTGTAGATAATCTTGATACAATGGTTAATTCATTAGGAAAATATGTATTACATAGTTTATTTTTCCTGAAATATGTATGTATTAGTATTTTATGTATTTTTGTAGGTTAAAACAAGTTTACTTTTGATCTTGTTAGTGTAAATATTGATGTTATATAATTATATAATAATAATAAATACTTTATTGCACATAAAGATATTGAGACAGAAATTTTTCAAAAACAACACAGATGTACAACACAGGCGGCCTTATTGCTAATAAGCAATCTCTTCCAGGCAACCTTGGACCAGGGAAATACATATAGGAAATTTAAATCGGGGATGGGTGCAGTAGTAGCTAAATATGGACAATGAAGGACTGATTTAGCTAAGGATTTAAGGATAGAAAGTGATTTCGGACTTGGTTCTTAAAGGACTCCAGCGTACGAGCTCTCTTAATACTCTCAGGGAGAGAGTTCCATAGCCGAACGGCATATGCGGGAAAAGAGTATGAAAGAAAATCAGTCTTTTAGTAATCAATCAGTTCTGAAAATTATATCTTTTGGTTTAATGATGAATTAATATAAAACTAGTATTGTTTATTCTATTACATCTACTTATAACTTCTTATTCTCTGCATCACCCAAAGGTTGACTGTTAGAAATTTATTTGGCATTAAGTCCGTCTTTGTACACTAATGTAGGTAGGTACTGGAAGTGTTACTAAATAAATAAACTGTTACAATCTAGCAGTTTGTCTTTTCATACCTACAGCCTGGCATCTATGAATTTGACGTGGTGACAGCTGAAACTAAACAGCTTGAAAAGACAAGAAACTACTAGATTCTACGTATTTGTTGTCTTATTTTGCTAGAACAATATAGGTAGCACTAAAGTTGAATTGTTCTATGTTATTCTAGTAGCTAAACACTATAAACTGCCAGAATCTAGCACTTTGTTGTCTTTTCATGTACAGCCTGGCATCTAAGAATTTGATGCGATGACAGCTGGAACTAAACAGTAAATAAACTTTTTGATTACTTATTATCTCATCCTCCTCCTTGCGTCGTTATACTCAATGCTGAGGGTCGTGATCTCATTGTAGTAGCACGTTCTTGCCAACTATATTCCGCCATTTAGCTCGGTTTTCAGCAGACCGGATGGCGTCGCTGGAGCCGAGTGCTGAGCGAATCTGGTCGGACCAACGCATAGGGCTCCGTCCCTGAGGCCTCTTTCCTTCCACCATGCCAGTCACAAGTAGCTTCTCCAGGTTATCCCAGCGCTTCTTAGCAACGTATCCTAAGTACTCGAGTATCCTGCAGAGACAGGTGGTGGAGAGTCTGGTCTCATCCAATTGTGATTTAATATTTTGAAGATATTTTTTCCAATTGTGATTTATTCATTCGTTTACTTGTTTTTCAATAGGTGCGTCTTTTTTCTGCGTTTCAAGTGCAAACTGCAGTAGTGGTGCCATTAATTTTAAACTCTTCTTGGGCAAGGCAAGCCAAGCCTTAGTAAGGAATTGAATTTTTTGGAAGTGAGTAAGAAAAGGAATTACAAAGAGCGAGTTCTGCGAATTGATACTGTGGTTCAGAAAAGGACGATTGACTTTTTGAACGACATCGTATGACCATTATTTGTGGACTTGTACTGTCTTTTACACTTCCACTTGTACGTTTATTATTTCTTAGCTGAATGACATAAATAATGGTGTAATGTCTTATTTTGAAGGGAATCCAAAGCTTCGAGGACGCGTTTGTGCGGATCTCAGAAGAATAACTAAAGCATTGTTCTGAGGTGCGGATAATTTATAATTGTCACTCACAAAAACAACAAACAATTACGAACAATCCATATCGCGACGTTGAATTGAGTTTGTTTTGTGCATTCTCGAATTAGTAACCGAAATGTTAACCAAAAAAAACGAATCCGTACCTTTGATTACTGTATTGTTACACAATACAAAGGACCCTCACTGATGGATTCTTTTCATTAATTTACGAAGAGACAATTATTTTTCTGAAACACGTTGTTGATTAAATATGATTTTTTATTATGCACTTCCAAACATATAGAACCTACTAACAAAACTTTACAATTTCCGACTACTTATTACTGGAATAGAGACAAAAAACTGTTTGTATTCTTTGAAACTGCAAACGCTAATTAGCATTCCAGGGTCACACGAGACAATTAAACCGGTTTTTACTATATATATTTATTTTAATTATGATTCAATTACCATTATTACACACATTATATAACATATTTTTGATAATAATAACACTTTACGAATAATGAGTAATATAAACTGGTTTTTCAAAACAAGAACAATGTAGCCTTTTTTTGTACACAAAGCTTTTATATTATTGTAGATTTAGTTACCCAACATGGAAATATTCAGACTTCTTGAAGACGCTCTTACTAACAGGACGAGACGTTCCGAATACGTCTAGGAAATTAAAGAAGAAGAAGAATGAAGCTCAAGAAGAACCCTGAATAACGGCCTCCCACATGGCTCAGTGCTGGCACCACCGCTTCCCTTAAACCTGAATACCTATGATATCCCTGAATGAAAAGCAGAGAGTTTCCTTGTGCAAAAGGAATCTACTTTTGCGACCGAGATGTTTTGGTGGCACACGAACCTAACGAGGTTCCAATGTTCGAGGGCCTAAATAGGTCTTTCGCCCTAGTGTAACGATCTAAAATTAAATAGCGTTAATTAAGTTCATATATACTTACCTAGTACCTACCTATATACTTCTATGTTATATTTCTGTGACTTTAAACTTCCTGTGACCGTATGTCCACAGTAAATCTATCTTCGGCATTGACCTTCCCTTAAGCAAGATCTTATGATTCCACTCAATTTATTCATACATACCTATGGCCGATTATAATTACACTCCTTTAATGCATTATTAACTTGTCTTATCGATGAGATCTTATACCTACTCTTAGAAGTAATCAAAAACATCAAAGCACTCCTAATACTTAATAGGTATAGTTTTAAATGCACTCATTGCTTTTAAGTATTCTCGTTAAATTGCTGCAAAAACATCAAAATTAAGTTTTCATCGGCACTAGTACATATAGCCTTATTTTTAAATGATTATCTATGTGTCAGTTTCATTAAAATCTGTTGAAATGGATTTGTCTGATAGAAGAGAATCTGCAAACACTTATTCCAATTCCTTTTATTGGAAAACACCCTGTCCTGTCATAAATTCAATTTTTGATAATTTTTTGACTTTTAAAAGTTGGATAGCAGTGGTGGTGGCAGCTAAGGCGTCCATCCAGCACCTATTGTTAGCTAAGATTGTCTCGAAACGATCCCATTAAGAAGAAACACTGGGCGAGAAAATTTAAGGAGTCGACCCACCAGTGGGACCACGGAGGAAATGTGGTTCCCCGTGGCCAATGAGACCATGCGGAATACCATTAATCGTCCCTCGTTGATCTATTTATAAGATCCTCTATTTCCTTACAGCCAAACTGATTTACCAAAACAGTTGGGTCACAAGGAATTATGCCAAACTCTTATTACTTAATATGCTGTATATACACATGCCGACCTACGCTTCCTCCGCCTACCCCAAAATAGGGAGGCACCATAGGAACGTGTTAATAGTGGGCATAGATTTTTTGGAAAAAAAATTGCTCTGTTACCATTATTAAGGAAGGAAACTATGTTTGTATGGAAAACGGCCCTTAGTGTTGCCTCCGGTTTCTTGCCCCCTAGTGGGCTAAGTTTACCGAAGATATGCGTCAGAGAGCTAGCCTTTCCCCGCCATATCCTGTCTAACAGTTCCACTTCCTGTAGCCTTCACGGTTTCTGTGACGCTTTTGAAGCTATTTCGCGGCCATATTATTACGCGTACAACTATTTGGCTCCACCCATCTTGTCAAAACCAAGGGCAAGCCTAGAGTTCCTTGGCCCGCTAACTCGTAACACTGACGACCCTGTGGATTCGATACTGTGATTGATCTCGCAAGTGTGTTTTGCACAAACTTGCTGTGGAAATGTTACCAAAGAAACAAGAATGTTGCCAGTAGTCTAAAGAAAAAATCTGAAAACAAGCTGGCACCGCCACGCGCTGACCTGTCCTGGTACATTTTGGTATGTGTCAGGTCTATCGTAAATAAGCGAGAGACGATATGACCGGTTTGAATTTTAAGATATATCATATCTGAATAAGGTTTACATACAGGAAGTATAAAGTCAAGGATTTTGTATTATTGTAAATGATATTATTTTTTATTTCAAAAAGGAATAAGTAACAAACCTAATATTTGTTTAGGTTATTTAATGCAGGCTTTCCACAGTCAGATTGATGTTTCATACTAAGTTTTGGTGTCATCAGCATACAAAAGAAAAAAAATATAAAATGTTAATGCTAAAGGACTTTTTGCGTGAAATATAATATAGTATCTTTTAATGTGCACTTCATGAGTATTTCTGCAGTTTTGCCATGCGTTGTTGCCGTGTGAACGAAACGAGACTGAAGGAAAACGCTCTCAATCGTCGCGCAGGACAGAGTTTTGACTCCGACAATTGCATCTAGTTCTTTTATAGTACATCAATGTATAAGATAAACTGTATGGTATTTATAATGTTGCTCAGTTGTTGAAGGAATCCAAACGAAGATTACTTCCATTTCAGCCTTATAGTCACCATCAGGGAATGTGAAGGCCAAGAGCTGCCCTGTACGTCTAGTATGAGTTTTGATAGTTTTTGATTCGAATCGAATACTTTTATTAATAGTGTTGACGATTGTGGACTGTAAAATGACACTATTTTCATGATTCTTAACACGTTTTATTCCCGGAACTAATTACAAACTTGACACACTGTTTAATTTGCACAATAAAGACGATTACTAATTATTATGTTAAAATTATTACGGAGCGCACACCAATGTGTCGGAGGCACGGACGGAAGAGAGCGAGCGAGACAGCAATAGCTATGACAAAGACAGTTATATTAAACATTCTCGCCCCCTATTTTAAAATGAAAGGCTATATTAAGTTTATACATAAAAAATAAAAATAATATATTAATTTTGATAATATAATGCTAAACATAAAATATAAGTAACAATATTGACACTGTTATAACTTCAGGCAACTAAGTACCTAAGGAAAGTAGTTATTTTTAGCAAAATTAATCTTAAGTATTAGTAGTACAGGTACTCTAATATGGTGATTCCAGTCAAGACAAATTTAATCTTGGTAGCAAGATAAATAAGTAATGATTATCAAACAATTCTATTATAATTTTAGTATGTAGCAAAGCAGCAAGTTGTAATTTAATTAGACAATTCTAATTTATTTATTTTAAACAATAACAGTTTTAAGTAGTAACCCTTTCAACTTTCTTATAAATAATGAAAATATCTTAATAACTTAAAACATATAAAAGTTAAACATTTTGTTAAAAATCAAATTTTGTATTAGGCTTCTTAAGTAATAGTACAAATTATTTAAGTAACTAGCTTAAAAAAATTACTGCATACCATGTATAGGTAGCAATATTAACTTATGTATAGGTCTAGTATAAACACCATTAGCAGTACGAATAGCAGCTGATCTTACTAAGCCATCAGTTTTGTTTATATTTGTAGAAATAACTCTGCCTAGGGGCCAAAAGGTGGGAGGAGTATTTTCATTTTTAATAATTACAAGATCCCCTGATTTTATATTATTTTGTATTTGAAGCCATTTGTTTCTAGTTTGTAACTCTGATAGATAATTACAATAAAATTGTTTCCAAAACTTTTGTTTTATTTGCATTATCTTTTGATAAACATTAAGTCTAGATTCATTTAAATTTAATACATTAGGTTCAGGTAAATCTGTAAGAGCTGTACCTATCAAAAAGTGACCTGGTGTTAAGCAAGTTATGTCATAAGGTAAGTCTGATAACTGATGTAAGGGCCTAGAGTTAAGAATGCCTTCAATTTGTGTTAACAAAGTATACAGAAATTCATAAGTTAACTTAGTAGTAAACAAAGTCTTCTTAAGCAAAGATTTCACAGACTTTATGCCTGCTTCGTATATTCCTCCCATGTGACTAGCTAGGGGAACAGTGAACTTATATTCAATACATCTTGTTGACATGTAGTTCATAATTTCGCTGTAACATTTTTCACTTCTAAACATTAAATATATCTCGTGTAAATCAGATTTTGAACCTTTGAAATTAGTAGCATTATCCGTATATAAACAAGTAGGTAAGCCTCTTCTAGAAACAAATCTTTTTAATGCACAAATAAATGATTGTGAAGACATATCTGTAACTAATTCTAGGTGAATGGCGCGAGTAGACAAACACACAAATAAACATATGTAACCCTTGGAATACCTACAGTTTCTAGTCATAGAACTTCTAATTGCTATGGCACCACTAAAATCAATACCTACATGTGCAAATGGTCTTGTTAAAATAACTCTGGGTGCTGGAAGATTTGCCATTTGCTGTCCACAGACTTTGCCCTGGTATCTTAGGCACTTGACACAAGAGTGAATACATTTTTTTACTTCAGACCTGCCATTGATCGGCCAATATTTCAGTCTGAGATTGTACAAAGTGCTTTGTACCCCTGCATGCAGTAAATTAATGTGACATTGACGAACTATGATAGATGTAATGTGATCTTTAGGTGGTAAAATAATAGGGTGTGCTTGATTGTATGGAATGTCCGAATGATGTATGCGACCGCCAACTCTTAAAAGACCTGACTCGCTAAAGAAGGGGTTTAATTTTTTGAGTGGACTAGAAGTGAATGTGTATAGTTTGAGTGTATGAGTATTAAGGTCAGAATTCTGAATAGACTTCAATTCATTAATTTCTCTTTGAAAAGATTTATATTGACATGTTTTAACTATAAAATCATGTGCAAATTTTACTTCTGATGAGGATAAGTAGGGATTACATTTTTTATCTTTATTTTTAGGATTAATATTATGTATGAATCTAAATAAGAAAGCAACTGATCTAATTATTTTATTGAAGTTAGAATGTTTACAAATCAGTTCATAGAAAAATTCATAATTAATAGTCTGTTTTACAGATAAAGAACATACTTTATTTTGTGTGTGGGAAGATTGGTTCGAGTGAGAATGAATGTCATCTATGGGCTGAGCAATATTAACAGACCAAGAGGTTTCATCTTGAGTCAACCATGATGGTCCCTGCCACCACAACCTGGATGATTGTAAAGCAACAGGCATCACTCCACGAGTGATCAAGTCAGCGGGATTTTGTTTCGTATGAATATAGTACCAGTCATGACTATGTGTGGTATTAATTATGGGCATAAGACGATGCGAAACATATGTATCATGTTTAGATTTATATGGAAATTTTATCCAGCTAAGTACAATAGATGAATCTGCAAATAGAAACATCTTATTTACTAAAATAATATCCTTAATAGAAGCAACAAACCTATCCGTGAGCTGAGACAGAAGATGAGCTCCACATAATTCTAGTCGAGGAATAGATTGCTGTTTTTTAATTGGGGATACTTTGGTTTTTGCAGTAACTAAACTACAAGTGGGCTGCTTATTCTGATAAGTAGCTCTGAGATATAAGCAAGCTCCATAAGCTTTAATTGATGCATCACAAAATCCAATTAAATATATTTTATCAGGGATGTCTGTGAAATAATACCTAGGAATTTGAATATTTTTTAAATTATGAAGTTGACTAACTAAATTGTGCCATCTAGTTTTCAATTGTTCTGATATAGGAGAATCCCAACTATTATCTTCCTTCCAAATATCCTGCATCAAAATTTTAGCCATTATAGTAGTAGGTGCTAAGAACCCCATTGGGTCAAATATTTGAGCTATTTGAGATAAAATGTTTCTCTTAGTACAAGGTTCAGTATTAGAAAAAATTGGAACAGAAAGTTGTAATAAATCTTCATAAGGTAACCATTTTAAACCTAGAGTTTTTACACAACCGGTCAGTGTGAAATTATATGAGTTACTATTGTCTTTGAATGAAGTATGCAAGTTAGACAGATTTTCAAATAAATCAGGATAATTTGATGACCACTTGTGTAATTCGAATTGTGCCTTAGCCAGCAAATCAATGAGCTCTGAACACAACTGAATAATTCCTTCTTTTGAGATATGACCACAAATGTAATCATCCATATAGGAATTGTTTTTTATACAGGCTGATGCTAATTTGTGTGAAAGGGCATACTTTTCAGCTAAATCCAACATAGTACGGCAAGCTAAATAAGGAGCACACTTTGTGCCATAAGTAACTGTGTCTATCTCAATACATCTGAGTTTCTCAGTAGGAGAATCTCGCCATAAAATTCTCTGTAGTGAAGTTTGTTCTGGGTTTACTTTAATTCCACGGAACATTTTGACCACATCACATGAAAATGCATATTTATACATTCTGAATCTGAGAATTATTTCAAATAAATCATTAAAAATGTTAGGGCCTTCATATAAAATATCATTTAGTGATAAACCAGTTGAAGTTTTAGCACTAGCATTGAATACAGTTCGCAACTTGGTTGTAGCACTGTCAGGCCTTAAAATAGCAAAGTGTGGCATATAATAGGCATTCTCATCGGTAGGTGAGAAATTTTCTACATAATGTGCATGACCAAGGTTTAAAAATTCGTATATAAATTCTTTATATTGTTTAAATAGTTCAGGATTTTTATGCATCCTAGATTCAAGTTGAAGGAAACTCCTGTAAGCCATACTGAAAGAGTTACCTAATTCTTTAATTCTATCTATCTGTATAGGTAAGTTGACTATGTAATGATCTTGTTCGTTTTGTTTAGTGGTTGATTTGAAGAGAGACTCACAGTATTCATCTTCCGGTGAGAGCAATCTTTTCGTAGGAAGAGATTCCTCCTGCTCCCAGAATGATTGTAATAATTGATCTGTGGAGTTGGTAATTGCTATCATGCTGACATGCTCTGCATTCTGTGTCTCACATAAATTGTCCATCGTGATAGAACCAGAAACGATCCAACCAAAAGTTGTCTCAATGAGGAATGGTAGGTGCGGTCCCAATTTCAATCGACCTGACTGTAAGACTGTATAGAATAATTCAGCACCAATGAGCAAGTCAACCGAGCTAGGAATATAGAATGTAGGGTCTGCAAGTGACAGCGCTTGCTTGTAGGGTATAGGCCAAGCATGAGTGGAAATATATGTGTGTGGTAGTGGTACAGTAATATTGTCCATAAGCATAAAAGAAAGATTGGCAGTATAGTCATTGTAGCGAGAAGAAATATTTGCATTAGCACTCACTTGTGTAGCCTTTTGGCTGTTACCAATGCCTCGTATCATACAAGAATTTTGATTTTCTTTAAGCTGTAGTAATTGAGCAAGTCTGTGGGTAGCAATGTTCACTTCACTTCCAGCATCCAGTAAGGCACGAGCATTTACCCAGTGTCCAGATGACGATTGTATCCTTATGACAGCTGTTGAAAGTAAAACATGTTTTTGATTATTACTGGAAACTAGCACAGTGGAAGAGTTATTGTAGCAATTATGTGGTGACTGTGTGCAGTCAATATTATGTGTAGCTGTGGCTATATTTTGTTGATTATGTGGGGTATTCGTAGGTATAGTAGGTGTTGAAGATGTAGGTATTGTAGACATAAGCTGAAGCACATCTGATGAAGCCTGTAATGAAGTCGTGTCACGACTGACCTTTTGTTCAGTTAGAGCTTTATCCATATGAATACTTGTGTGATGTCTACCATGGCACTTTAGACATCTATATTTAGAACACTTGTGTTTTATATTGTAGGGCTGTAAACAGTTAAAGCATAAAGAGTTAATTTTAATTATTTTAATGCGATTTGAAATGGGCAATTCTAAATAGTTAGGACATTTATGTAAGGCATGATTACTCTGACACAAAATACAACATAATTTAGGTATGACTGAGGTAACATGAGAAGATCTGACATTAATTTTATCATTATGTTTATTATCATTTAATAATTCAAAAGCAGTGCGACGTAAATTCAAAAATTCAAGCAATTCAGATAATTTTGCAATGGAGTTTTCTTTTCTATTGATTTCCCATGCTGCACGCAATGAATTATCTAATTTCTGACTTATTAAAAACACAAGAATTGCATCCCAGCTGTCAACGGGCAAATCAATAGATTTTAGTGAGTCCAAACTTTGTTGCAATGTGACTAAAAATTCTTTTAAATTATACTTTGAAATTGAGGTAAAGTTAGTTATAGCTTTTAAATGATAATTAACAACAATTGTTTTGTTTTCATACCTTTTGGAGAGTATGTCCAATGCCTTTGTATAATTTAAATCTGTAATGAGTAATGAGGAAATAAGACTAGCCGCTTCTCCAGCGAGTGCAGACTTGAGATATTGAAGCTTGTTCACTAGCGGTAAATCAGCACTATCCACCGATGCATAAAAAATATTTTTAAATGCAGGCCACTGTCTGATATCGCCATCAAACTTTGGTAGCTCGAGCTGTGGCAGTTTGACCCGAGGTTTTCTTGAGGCACTGCAATCATGCGCTGTTTGCTCTAGGGACAGATTAGCGGTTTGAGTTTCAGATATTTCAGAAATTTTGGCTTTTGTCGAAAAATAACGCTCCTCAAATGTTTTACGCTCATGTTCATGGGCACTGTTTCTCTCAGGGTCAAGGTCGAGCGACCCAATCTGTGACTGAATATTGTCGAGGTTTTGAAAAATGGTATCTAGTTGTGAGTTCCGCGCTGACACCTCATGCACAGAATTTCTTTCACTGTCAAAACTGTTAACAAAATTCACAATTCTTGTTAGTTTTCCTTTCCACGTCCCTCGTTGTATTTTTAACATTTCAAGATCCATGACGAATGCTTCTTTGAATAAGTAAAATAGTAATATGGAAAAGTAGTTTGTGCTACGTTGAAACTTTTGCTTTTTGATAGCGTGGCGTGAGCGCCGTCGCGTCGATGCTCGTCCCGTCTCCCTCGTTACACCGTGAACTTGCTATGTGTGTCTCTGTCGTGTTCGCTCGCTCTTGGGACGATTCCCTGCCGGGGCGCAAAATAAAATGGCGTCTGGCCTTTTTATCCGGCTCGAAGGACCAAACTTATGTTGACGATTGTGGACTGTAAAATGACACTATTTTCATGATTCTTAACACGTTTTATTCCCGGAACTAATTACAAACTTGACACACTGTTTAATTTGCACAATAAAGACGATTACTAATTATTACGTTAAAATTATTACGGAGCGCACACCAATGTGTCGGAGGCACGGACGGAAGAGAGCGAGCGAGACAGCAATAGCTATGACAAAGACAGTTATATTAAACAAATAGTTTGAACGATCGAATAGTTTTGTTTCCATACATTTCACACCAGCGCCTCTATTGGAAACTATAATGAACTAGAATTGACAGTATAAGTTACAAAGTAATAAACTACTCGTTCAATAAGTACGTATTCGAGTAGTTTTTGAGTCTTTGGCAGTATGAGTTACATGCATGTTACATGTTTAACATTTGTTTGACAGTTTACTCATAAACTATTGTAGTTTAGGTTCTCACCTTACATTTTTATGTCATTTTGGTACATTAATACGTTTTTTTGTGTTTTTAAATATTAAAATTATGTCTGCATGGTGGTACTTTGCATGGAGGGCCATGCAAGACGAAATAGCGCATGAAGAGAGACGGAAGAAATCTAAATCATTTTCTTTAAGCCGCATCTCCGAAATACACTTTACTCAGCGCTACCGCCTAACAAAAGCTGCTTTCCATCATGTTTTCAGTAGATTATGGGAGTATAGTGACCTAGTAGTGACCTTCGGAGTTCGCAAAGAGTGTCTCTAAAAACTAACTCTCCCATGGGCCCCATCAACCAATTTACTTAAATCACCATTCCTTAAAAAAAGTGTTAAAAATACACATAATTTAACGGAGATTTTTAATTATATTTTCATTCCTAAAGTGTTTTAACACAATAAATTTTTTTAAACTTTCCATAAACTCTATCATTAAAATAAATTGCTGACTGCGGACTGACTTGTCCGCGACATTATAAAATAATATAATTTACAACAACACTTTAAAAATAATAAAAACGGCTAAGAAAACGCCACAGTGCCAGAATCGCGTGTCTCTTTCCATTCACATGTGCTTAAGAGAGATATAAATATATAATGTGAAGTTCGTCTAATCGAGTAAAACTAACTCGCTATCGTTTAAACATGAATTCGAAACGAGCAATTCATACTACCGTTTACATCGTAAACTAACAGTTTGGCGAGCTAACGAAAACTATTGTAGTTTACTAGATTTAAAAACTCGTACTAGACGTACTGTACTGTAGTTATTTAGTAATTTCATTCTATTATAAAAGTTCGGCGTCCAAAGTGCAAAACGTCGGAGGCGCTGTGTTTTTCGTTTAGAATTTCATTTATGTACAATTGTACATTTGTGTGACGCTCCTATGATGAAGAAATACATCGTGAGGCAACCTGCATACATCTGCGAAGCAATTCAATGGTGTATGTGAGGTCGACTAATCCGCACTGGGCCAGCGTGGTTGACTAAGGCTTAATCACTCTATTTATGGTAGGCTCGAGCCCCTCGGTAGGAACGTATATGAGCTGTGATGATGATGCAAATTCTCATCTTATGTAACTTATACATTAAACTATAACAGGTTTATAAATCAAAGCTATTATAAATGAAAAAATAAATATATAATGTAAACTCCGGCCTTCCTGCAACATAGACCAGCCCCGGAGAAAATTCTTTAATGTTATTTTGCGTTTGAGCCCCATGGACCTAGGATCTCTACGCCAAACAGTAATAATGTAAATAATAATAGTTTTGTTGCTTGTTTTTGTAAATAACATTAATTTTGCTTTCACGGGCATAATAATGAATAATACTGCTTGGATGACCGCTGGATATACACTCGTTAGTTAGAAACATAATATGAATACTCCAGCAAATCTACCGTAATGTTAAGTCAATAAAGCCTGTCGATCTATGAATACATATTTTTGTAACTTCGACCGTTTAGATATTATCTTTTTAGAAAGATAATTTTTATGATATTGTTGAGTCTTTGTCGTTCAGGTCGATATTATGCATAAATAAAATAGAAATTGTCCCTAATAATCACTTTGTCAGTTTATAGTCCGATTGCTGGCAGTTTACCATGCAGACAAGATATATAGATTTTCTAAAGTTATTTTTATATAATTTAATAAAATCATATTATTTAAGTTAGGTGTATAAGTAATATTTAATGCCAGAGTTTTTTTTAAGTTTACTTATTCGAGATCGATAAATTATTCATACATAAAGGATACCTACACACTCTAATAAAATGATCTGTTATTTGCGTTAAACAAAGGTTTTGTTGGTTACTGTGAAAGCTACCCTTTTTACTTACTTATCTATTCATGATTCTGGACACAGCTGCGTTAGTTTGCTCTGAGCTCGGTAGAACATAAGGTATGTAAACCTGAGTGCTGTGAACCCTACCGTGTTACGGAATTTCAAAGACGCTAAGCTAAGCGTAACGTCTATAAATTTTGTTAGTATTGAAAATATGAGCTTTCTCCGGCAGCTACGAGGAAATTCTCAATTCGATTGTATGTTATTATATTTTTTTATGTTTATTACCTCATACTTATTCAGTTCTTGTTAACCGATTTTGGAAATTATTTTACTTCGTCCATCGTCCCATTGTCATCAAAGTCAGGATCTGATGATGGGATCTCAGGAAAATCGAGTACCCTTAAATTTTATAGGCATATTCAACGTGTTACATGTTTTTTCTGAAGCCATTCAGGTATTTGGAAGGATCCTTGATGTTAAGGAGTTAGAGGTTAATTTTTTACATACAATAGGCACTTACAACCCTCAGTTATATTCATTCAAGATACTTCGGTGAGCTGGTATTATATTCACTAAAATCATAAAATAAAAAAAACACAAAAATAACAATAGACTTTCAAAAGTCAAAAATTTTTTGTCTTGAAGTCGATGCCAAATTTTAACTCAAGATCATCAATCATCCGCAATTTCAACAAAATAAGAATTTTCCAAATCGGTTAATAAATGACAGAGTAATGAATGAGGTAACAAACATAAAAATGGAACATACAAAATCGAATTGACTGATTTTTGTGAAGTCGCTGAAAAATGTGGAAAAAATCATCCTTGATATTTTTTCGTAAGTATACTACCTAGTAGTATGTACTACTAAGAATAAGATTCCCTTGATAAATTTTTTTCTTTTTAATTGCGGGTTATGAGGTGGCTCACACTCCAGTATCATACCAGCTACCTTTTTCTTTAGAAATTTAGTTAAATGAAGTTTTCCACGTAATATAATTTCTGAATTCGATCTAAGTAATAAAATTATAATAATTTCATTTAAAACTGTAAAGGAATAAAATTGTGTCATTAGACTCATTAGTTTTGAGACTTGGGAGAATCATCTCTAATTAAATACGTTTATTCTTATTAAAAGTTTATTCTTGTTCTTTTTATTATTTACACATAATAAACTTCGATTTGGGTTCAAGGCTGACGAGAAATGTTGAGTGGTCAATTTGCACCTGCATTGTTCGGTCTGTTGATGTCATGCTGTCTTCATTGAAATTCGATGAGGAAATTCCGCATTCGAAATAAAAGTGCGTGCAATTCGAGCGCTTAAAACCGAAATGGGATTCAGCGGAAGGATGTATTTTACTTTTGCATCTGGATTTATTACTGTGACCTTTGAATGAAACACTGGTTGTATACAGCGTGAGTCAAACATGTTCTAGCGAGCGACTTTTAAAAATAATGAATGCAGCTATTATTACTTCTTAAAATAAGGAAACTATTTAAAATATATGTCGAATATTAGCTATACTTATTTTAAAGTGTCTATCAAAGCACCTAACAGGAAGCTAGATAACCAGTTTTGTAGGTACAATACCTTCGAGACTCCTTGTTTGGTACAACACCAAACAAGGAGTTTCGAAGCATCTTGAATGCTAAAAGCTTTTATTTTAGAAAGCCTACTTATAAAGTAAGTCTTTCAGTAAATTGAGAAGTTGGAGTCACGTCGCCTTTTAAATTAGTCCTTAGAGTTGGGATTTAGATGCTGCTTCAATATAGTCATTATTTCGCACTTAGATAGTTGAATCAAGTAGGTATCCATGCAGCCTGCTAACTAGCGGATAGACAATCATTTTTATTTTATTCTATTGTTGCAGTATATTTTAAGACATGTTATGTACTTACATTCTTATGATGATTTCTGGAATTCATTAACTAACTATAGATTTGTATTTAACGATGACAGGCTTAAAAAGTAATTATTATGCTATTTTAGAATGAAACTATTTCATTATTTTCGTTAAATATAGTAAGTAGGCAAGTGGGGCGTATTGGAACCGGGGTACAATAAAACAAAGACCATAATTATTGTAATTTAAAACAAATTTGCGCACTTTTGCTTCCATCAATAAGAGTGTCTCATGCCATGCTGCACATGATAGCGCAGTGCAATATGACCAGTCTTCGACAACAAAGATTCAATGTTAAAAGAAAATGTTTTGAGGGCGCCAAAGTTGTAATTTCGTTACGAAGAATTTTCAATTTCACAAGAAAAGTATCAATAAGAGGTATGTTATATTTTCTTGTATGATTTTTAATCAATTTACGCATTAAATGCAGTAACATGTGAAGTGGAAAATATAAGCCAACATTTTAAAGATATTTTTAAAAGATTCAGATACTCTTTGGGACGCAATGGAACGGAATACAATGAGACAGTTTTCATAGTGACCCGTTATTATATGCCCGGGATAGATTATTGGAATTTTGTAACAGATTTTGAAGTAATAATGGTGACAAGTCGTAAGAAAAAGACAGATAAGAGCTTGTATAGTAAAACGATGTGCGAGCAGTTCTGTTGAACTTGTAAGATGTGGTACAAGTTAACGAACTGCTGCTGACCTAAAAATGCCAAGTCCAGTAAAATTGCATCGATATGTTAAAAAAACCAAAGCAGCAGGAGATGAGACGCAAGAGTGAATATAGAATTTACCATTTTTTTTCTTTATTAGCCTTGTTCCAATGTACCCCAGATACCGTTTCATTGTACCCCAGTCCAGCAGGCGTATAGCACGGACCGTGGATAAAACGGGACAAGAGACAAATAACATGTTCCTTCTCACTCTCTCATATAACAATGACGCGAACCGGGACGAGGGTTAGTTACTTTCTCTTCTAAAGTCCACGCGCCGTGCTAGGCCTACTGGGGGCTCATTGAAACAGAAGAGGCGTTGAGCAAAAACGCATTTTTTATAGGTTAAGGTAAATTTTTTAACTTATTTTTGTTCTTAATAGGTAGATTATGAACCGTTGTTGATCGTTCTAAACAAATATAATCAAAATATAAAGCACAGTTTTTTTTTATAAAAATGCTTTTTTCGTTTCATTGTACCCCACCTGTCTCTACAAAATATAGGTAAGTACGTAGTACCTATACCTATGTTTATAATCGTAATAATTAAATACGTTAATTTACGGAGTTTTCTAATAATTATCAGTTCTGTTTATGTATGAAATAATTATTATTTTCAGTACCTATATGCATGTTGATTCGCGTTTGTAGGCAACTGACATTTTGGGCCCATTATCTGAAAGTCAATTTCTTAAGACCTCCGTGATTCTGGACTGAAAATGACGGTCACGTGCAGTATCGTTATCTTCTAATATTTTTTTACCTCGCCATTGTTATCGTGTTCTAAAATCCTAGATTTTATGAAATAGAAATACATTTCTTGTCTACGCTTTAGGGACAGTTGGAGCGCATTGTAACACGGGGTACTTACAATAAAACAAAGACGATAATTATTTAAAACAAATTCGCTCAGTTTTACTTACTTCGATCAATAGAGCGTCTCATGTGGCACATGATAGTGTAGTGCAATATGTTCCGTCTTCGATAACAAAGTTTCCATGTAATTAAAATTATTGTCAGGGTCAAAAATGCAATGTAATTTCGATACGTAAAATTTCAGATTTCACAAGAAAGGTATCAGTAACAGATATAATATATTTTATTGCATAAATCTTATTCAATTTACGCATTAAATACATGTGGAGTGGAAAATATTATGAATCGTTGTAGATCGTTCAAAACAAATATTATTAATATAATAACCATAGCTTTAAAAAAAAATGCTGTTTTCGTTTGATTGTACTCTAACTTTCCCTACCTACAAGCAATTACACAATCACAGTTTCTTGTTTATGTTGCAATTACTCCTGTTCGAAACCACGAGCAAAGGAGAATAATTAGAACACGTAATCACCGTAAAACATGAGGCGTTTCGTGCGTAGGTATAATAATAGTCACACTACCGTAACGATTAAATTCATAATAAAGCATTCGTTGAAGGGTTAAATTATTAAATAAGTACTAACACTTGGTGGGTACTGGAACCGAGGCATTAAATAAATTTTATGTAGATAATACGGTGAAGAAAAACATCGCGAGGTAAACTGCATACATCTGTGGAGAAATTCAAAAGTGTATGTGAAGTCGACCAATTCGCACTGGACCAGCGTGGTTGACTAAGGCCTAAACACCCTAACTTAGGGTAGGCTCGAGCCCCTCGGTGGGGGCGTATATGAGCTGTTATGATGATGAGAGCGAGATAGCGCTACACGCGGCAAGAGCGGTATCTCTGTTTCAATATTGTTTCAGCCTCGCTTGAAGTCATCATGGTAAGGGGGTAAAGTGGTCGTCCCGGCCTCCTTGTTACAAGGTCTCCAGTTGTATACCCAGAAGAGACATACAAAATACAAACTTCTTTAAACATCATGCTTTAAGAAAAAGAAAAAAAAACGTCTTGGCTGACTGATTGATTAATCATTAAAGAGTATGAAATTTGACCTGCTGGTTCTTTTTTAACCGACTTCGAAAAAGAAGGAGGTTTCTCAATTCGACCGTATATATGTTTTTTTTAATGTTTGTTCGCGGATAACTTCCTCGTTTATAAACGGCTTTTGATGATTCTTTTTGTATTCGATAGAGGATACTTCAAGGGTGGTCCCATGGCTAGGATCTGATGATTGGATCCCATAAAAATCGAGGGCAACCCTTAAAATTTTAGGTCTGTCCAACGTGTTTTGTGTGTGTACGAGTATGTTACTCGATTACACCGCCAATTGTGGTCCGATTTTCAAAATTCCTCTTGTATTCGATAGAGTATACTCCTGGGGTAGTCCCAAGATCATTAAAATCAGGATCTGATGATAGGATCTCATGAAAATCGAGGGAAACCCTAATTTAATTTTCTTTTAATTAGGGTTCCTTTCTAAAAAAAGATTTCATTCACTATAAAGTTAAAAATAATAACTGACTTCAAAAAACTGGAAAGTTTAAAATAATATATAAATAGGTACAGACAACATCACACTTCTATATTGAAGTCGGTGACAAATTTTAAGACTTTCTAGGGGATCATCGTTTGGCACCGACTTAGAAGTGTGATGTTGGCTGTACCTATTCATATATTATTTTAAACTTTTCAGTGAATTTGAAGTCGGTTTTTATTTTTTGTGAAATATTTTTTGTAGCGCTAACATCCACTAGGGTGGATTTTTATAATTTACAACAACTCTACATATATGAAATAAGCGATGAAGTTAATAGGATAGAACTGCTTTTATTTTGCAACTAGTGTCATGAAACTTTGTACACATTAAAGACGTTTGTGAAAATTCCGCACTCAGAGTTATTGTGCTGATTTCTTCTCGAGGATCATGTTTCAGCGTAGGTTTTACTGTAGGAAAATATATCATTACTGCAGGAAAAGAAAAGCTCGTGATAAACTGAGGGCGGAAAGCTAGAATAAACGTGTACTTTTTTATATAATTAAATGCAATACATATTTCTTTCAGCTTCAGTTAAAAATTCTAAAGTTTAGTTTACAACATTAGATCTGCATGGGCTATAATTACTTTATCATTATACACCACAAACAATATCTAGACACATATTCAACATCAATTTCCGTTCGAGTATAGAAGTGAACAAATTAAAGTTTTGTCTTCAGATCTATCCACCCTTATTACGAATACAACTTTCAGCAATCGTGTGGAAATTGCTAAAAGCTATCCTAAAGCAGAATCGTGATCGTGAAAGCTTGCTGAAAGCATTTTCAGTTATTCGCGGACCGCCAGCGTAGTAGGATGTGCGCGTGTAGTCATCCCCGAAAAGCTACGCGAACCGAAGTTCGTAACTTTTGCTAATTCTAAGTTCAAAGGCGAAATCACTTCGACTTTCATTCTATGTAAAGTTAAACTAATTGGTATTAACAATGTGTGCAAAATATTCAATTTGAGTGGTTTTAACCGATGAGAATTATTATCCAGCACAGCAATGGTTGAACTGCAATGGCGTAAGACATAAATAAGATTAACTCGCTTTGTAATCAATCGGTCCATAATGCACATTTTTGTAAGAATTGTTTATGAGTCAATCAATCAATCGATCTTGTTTAGTGATAGTGTCGCGCTCTGTGCAAAGTCAGCTAGCTATTAGCTCGCAATTTCCTTGATGGGCAGAAATTATAATTTAATGAAGTATTTTCTTACGGCTTAAAATTATTGATGGATAAATGTAAGCCATAGTTTAACTTCATTATATTTCTTTAAAAACTATTTTAGTGGCTATATAGAACGTATGCAGATTTATTGCAAAGCAAATAAATAGGTAAGCTTAAAACTTTATAAATACTGATTTTTATATGGGATTCGATTATTGAATCCAATAGGATATATTATCACCGGAAGTCTGGCATTTCTCAAATTGCAGAGTTGATTTCTAAAGCCCTGTAAACGATCAAATATGTTTGTCAAACTTGCTTGACAAACTTCATGTTTTCATCAAACACGACGTCAATCCAGATTCTTTTCAAACACACCAAACACGTAGTTTGTTTGCCAAACGCGTCAAACACAGCCCCACACGAACAAACATGTTTGTCATACACGTAAATTTGACAAACATGTTTGATCGTTTACAGGGCTTTAGAAATCAACTCTGCAATTTGAGAAATGCCAGACTTCCGGTGATAATATATCCTTTATATATAGGCCTTTAGTTAGTCATTTGATCCTTGAGATTTCAATGTGATTGACTCTGATCGAAAAAAATTGTCTACTGTGGATATTCGGCGGGTCCGTTCTGCTCAGGGCAGTGATTTTTAAAATTCTTTGTATTTAGTTCACGAGCGTCGGTGGCGCTGTGGAATCGCACTGGACCAACGTGGTTGACTAAGGCCTAAACACTCTAGCTGAAGGTAGGCTCCGGCTAACGCCGATCCCGATTGTGTCTCTACGGAGGTAGAAGTTGCTGGAGGGTGGTTTAGCTAGGTATGGGGTTTATACCCGAGACCAATGGCATATCCTTGGAGCGGCCTTGTCAGAATCAAAACGCAGAAGTGCGAGCACCGCTGCTTGCGGAAAAAATAGGTAGAGTTACTCATGCCACAGACTAGATAATAGATACTACGTCCATGGAGACGACTCTGGTACAGAATATCAGAATATGGTAAATTTGAACTTTCTTTCCTGAATTAGAGTAAATTCACATAAACGGCAACATCTTTTGATCGCGTTGACATACAGGTATGATTTTTTCACAGTTGAATGAGTCCGTAGAACTCAGTTTTTTCACAGTAATTTCAGTTTGTTATCTCTACGTGTTCCCGAGAAAAATGTCTTGACAGACGGTCGGACGGACAACATAGTGATCATATAAGGGTTCCATTCCCCCAGTTGTTTCTTTGTTTTATATGATGATGTTGTTTGTATGTATATGTTACTGTTAAAGCCCGAACTGCAACTTAAGATTTACCAACTGAATGGTAAAAGTCCGAACTGTTGTGTGATCATTGTCCATTTCAGACTTTTACCATCATATACTCGGTAAATAAAACTCAAACTCAAAAAATCTTTATTCAATATAGACCTTTACAGGCACTTATTGACGTCAAAAAAAAAACATAAAAATCTTCAACCAAGAATCTTATTAACTAAATTATTTAATCCTTGTATGTACACAACACACCCCAACCATTATTAAGGTGTGTGCAAATACAAGTCAAATAAAAAAAGAAAAGTTGACTCTACACCTGTTCGGAAATTAGAACTTACCATCTTAAAATTTACCACCAAGACGCGGTAAATATTGAAAATATGGTAATCATATATAGGATAAAGTTGAAAACTGTAGGTAAGGTTAGGTTAGATATTGTGACCACATACATGAAACTGCATCTGTCATGCTCCACTCGCAAAAATCAATAATGAAGTAAAATCCACATTCGTCGCCATTTTTCTCACCCGTTTCCGAATAGTGAATTGTTATCGAAAAAACTTATAGGATGAAACTTAAAACCGTAGGTTGAGTTAGATATTGTGATCACATACAGTTACTGATACCCAAAACCAACATTTACCAACCGTCATTGGTAAATCCTAGCATATCCCAAACTCTAATGGTAAAAGTCCGAAATATCGTCTTTTATTTTCTATAAAATCCTTACATTTACCAACTCATGTTGTAAAATCCTAAGATTTACCTGTAAAACCTAAGATTTACCAATATACGGACTTTTACAGTAACATATACAGTACATTATAAGTATGTAGATATATGTATTTAGATGGTGGGAGATTGTTAATTTTAAAGAGAAAAGTGTATTGCTTATTTATCGGTTTCAACACAAACAACTTTCTTGTGGTTAGTGACAAGAAAGATAGAACAAAAAGGACTTAAATAACAAAAATAACGAAAAAAATTTAAACACGTTTTAAAACTATAACACAATTAATATCTATAACATGTCACAGTTTATTATAGAAAAATTCAAACTTTTATTTAATGTCACCTTAAAAGAGGTATTCGTCATCTGAAGTAATCTTCGGTTACAAGCTCGGAAAGTTTTTTTTTTATTTGACTTCGCAAACTCGGAAAGTTGTAAACCGAATTTTTCGCCTGCCATGTTATGTAACGGTACGGCATTGCAGGTTATTATATCCAATTCAGTTTGAATTTAGCCCCCGTGGCGATCGCCAACATCCTATAAACTGTGACAGATTTTTTATAAAGTCACCCTTGTATTATAGGTTGAGCCTAGTCTATTAGGGTACGTTTTATATATTATATTTATCTTAAGGAGTGTAGGAAAAAATAAAGTAGGTATTACAAAATAAAGTAGCTGCGCCTTGTGCCTCAAAAAGTTGAATAGGAATTATGGAATCCCCTGCCAATTATATATCAGAGTAGGTACTCCTTAAGACACAGGTGTGTGTGAGGTAGAGAAATGAGTTGATGACCGAGCAAGCATAGGATTCTAAAATTTGAATCCTGAGCGTTAGCGAGGGAATCAAAAGAGCACAACGTGAAAAATCTTTGCACTCGAGTGCAACACGTAACTTTTCATCCCCCCTCAGCGAGGAAATGACTAAATGCAAAATAAAACATTTACAATCACATGATACTATTATTTCAGTTTAGGTATATATTTACTACAATATTATGATAGGTAAGTATTACAGAAAAATATTCATATTATGTATAACAAATAATACGTTTTTTTACTTGTTTTGCTACCCTATTAAAGCAAATGACTCCAAACAAATCATTATTAACCCAAATATAGTTAATAAACACTAAACAATTAACCACATTTTAATTTAAAATAACATGCAAATATTTAACATCTCGTTATCCTATTAAAGTAAATTACGCTAGGTAAATAACTTTTTACCCAAACATCGTAAATAAGGTCCTAAAGTTTGACCCTTACTATTGTAAAATGCTTACTAAGGTCTGAGCTTTTTATGTCTCTAAATTGATTAACCACTACCAAAAAAATGTTTTTCTTGAGCGTTTATTCAATCAAACGCCTATACCTACCTAATGTTAAAGAATAAAACTCATACAATTTCAATAATCCTTCTATTAAAATTTTAACAAACATAAAAAGTATATGTATCGTAATTATTTCAAAATAAGGAAATCTTATATAATCTAAAAATGAAAAAGTATTAAAGTCATTATAATGAAAAGTTCATCCGTTTGAAAATGAAAAGTGTAAACCTCTGGAGAAATAACTAAAAATGTATGTGTGCATAAAAGCCTTCGCTGCAAATACAAATTCAAAATAAATTATAGTTACTGTTAAGCTTACACACCGAGCATCTATGCAAACACTACCTATATCCGGATTTTTCAATGTTTAAGTTTCCAATGAATGTTCACTAAAACGGGCATTCATTCAGTGGAAATTGTTGAAAGATCTGATATCGTTGTTAGTCTTTTGCAAACAATGGCTTTGGTACCTATTTCGTTTATTTTTTATTGATTTACCTTTAAATATTTTTTATCGTTTACATATTTCTTATTCTCATATAATCATAATTATGTATGTAAATCGAAGGGTACATATTTATCGATTTACATATTAATTATTAGAAAAAGATCACACCTAGAAATAGTTGGATGTTTCAGTTTTTAAAGTGAAACTTTTTTTACATTCCCCAATTTTTTTCGTGTATTTATCACATGTCGCATGACACAAAAACAATCTTCGACTTTAAATCTAAGTTGTTTTTTTCATAAAATTGTTTTTTTATTATTTTGCTTTTATTGATTTTTTGTTTATGAATTAATTATCTTTTGTCTTTATTAGATTTATTAATTTTACTTTTATTATTATTATTTTATTTATAATTTTCTTTTTAGAAAAAAAAGATAAAAGAAAAAGTTAATATTAAAAACGTGATTTTCATACCCTAAATCGAACAATTTTCCGATAATTTTCTGTTAAATGCCTACGATCCGAAAAAAGTTTTACTTGCATCGTGGTTGTTAACTTTTTTGGAAATTTAAGTATTAATTAGTGATTGTTTATATTTATAGCGAATAAAGGATTTCTTTGTTTTCTCAGTAGATAAGTTCTTAGCCAAGCAGTCCCAGCTACTATCACTGGATATCCTAGGGGGTGGAAATTATGAACTTTATGACTTTTCACCATAGATATAGATAATCTCTGCAAAATGATGTATTTCCATACAGAGGGGAATTCCCAAAAATATTTTCTAACGCATGGGGAATGCTTTTATTTAAGTTTTATTTAGCTTTTATTATAAGTAAAGAAAATTTTGAGATTGCTCGATTTGTTAGTGATCCTTAAATAGATTAAGATTTTCATACCCATTCTTTTATTTTCATTAGCATTTATATAAATGCCTTTAAACAAGAAACAAATGCAAGTTGTTTTAATAGTATCATCCTTCTGATATATTGTTTAAATTAATAAACTTGCTTGTGAAATTTTCACACGATGTACAAGATGCGTACGTACAAACGGGGATAAGATTTATTCTTTTACCTGGCAAGTTTGCCGGAAATGAGATCAACTAAATTTAAACTTCAAAGCATTTCCACGTTAAGTGCTGTTCGCAATAAAACAACAAGAGTTGATAAATGATCTTAGAGTTCTACACGATTAGAGTGTTGATTTTTAACTGAATATTAGACAGGTGCTATAACAAAATATATGGGATTCTACCATCCTTACTTCCTTACTTTATTTATCCATACTAATATTATAAATGGGAAAGTGTGTGTGTGTGTTTGTCCGTATTTCACGGCAAAACGGAGCGACGGATTGAAGTGATTTTTTAAGTGGAGATAGTTGAACGGATGGAGAGTGACATAGGCTACTTTTTGTCTCTTTCTAACCCCCCACTTCCCTAAAATGGGGGGTGGAAGTTTTTATGGAGCATTCCGCAATTTTCAAGGTAAAAAGCTAAAAATTGGTATGCGAACTATTTGTGTTGTGACTAACAAAAAAATCGTGCATCATTTTTTTTTGGAAATCTGCCCCCAACCCCTTAAAAGAGGGGGTGAAATTTAATATGGGACTTTTTGCAGTTTTCAACGTAGGAAGCTAAAAATCGGTACACAGACTCTTTGTTACCAACGAAAAATACCTGCCTTATTTTTTTTTAAATCTTCGGTGTTACCCCGAATTTAACGCGAGCGAAGCCGCGGGCAAAAGCTAGTAATATTATAAATGCGAAAGTAACTCTGTATGTCTATGTGTTACGCAATCACGCCTAAGCTACTGCACCGAATTAAATGAAATTTGGTACAGAGTTAGTTCGAGTCGCGATAAAGGACATAGGATAGTTTTTATCCCAGAAGTCTTCCTTTAATGGGGTGAAAACGGGGGTGGAAGTTTGTATGGGGAATCAAAAACCGCTGAACCGATTTAGATGAAGTTTGGTATGGAGTTTGAGTTGTGGCGAAGGATAAAAGTAGATTGTATAAAAAATTTATGATTCCACGCGGGCGAAGTCGCGAACAAAAGCAATTTTTTTTATAAAACAAAGCATTGTATAATGCAAGTCTTGTAGTTACCACGTATACTAAAGGCGACTGCAGCACTTATGGACCATCTCTTACCATCAGCCTGCTTGTTTCCCAACTTTGTTTTATAAAAAAAATAGCTTTTGTTCGCGACTTCGCCCGCGTGGAATCATAAATTTTTTATACAATCTACTTTTATCCTTCCCCACAACTCAAACTCCATACCAAACCCCCTATAAGTACGGCAATGTACGTTGCCAACTTGTGACATAAATGTCAAAGTGTACTGTGTACCCAGCATGGACTTAATAATCAAATATTAAGTCCTTGGTACCCAGTAATCTACTGCCTGATTTACCCTTCAAACCGAAACACTGCAATGCAAAGTACCGCTGCTTGGCGCAGAAATAGGTAAGATAGAGCTACACAGCAGAATACTCCGGTACACACGTCTGGTAAAAATGTCATATCAAATAAGATAACACATTTGTGTAGTATACAAAGTCGGTATAGAGAATATACTTAGAAATCTTCGTCACTCAGATAATTTAGTTAGACCACATACAACTCAGGAAAATATTACTTTCGTAGATCTTTGAAATTAGAGTTTACATTAGAATTTAAAGAATTGAAGTGTACCACTAAAGACATTTCAGCCAAATACCTACCAGCTAAAAGTAGGATAATATGTCGCCTTTTGTCAAATGGGCTAGGTGCCAGTCTACCTACTCACACATTACCGATTTTGGTTATTTCACAAAGCATTCTCACACTACCTTGTCTCCCACATGTGAAGGAAATTTGAATATCTATCTGTTTCTTGTGAACTTATTTTTTGTGTCAGTCGGTGTGCGATAGAGCGGTCGATATAATAGTGAAGTCGTAACATTATGAATGTAAATATGGGGAATATATTATAAATATATGAAGGTGCTATTAAATCTATTAGGTATTATTCATTTATAACATTATTGAACGTAAAGATAATCATCATCATCATAACAGCTAATATACGTCCTTTACCGAAAGGCTCGACTTCTCTGTGTTCTGTGCTCGAGCCTACCCTAAGTTACGGTGTAGGCTTCAGTCAACCACGCTGGCCCAGTGCGGATTGGTCGACTTCACACACACCATTGAATTTTTTCGCAGATGTATGCAGGTTGTCTCACGATGTCTTCATCGTAGAAGCGTCAGACAAATATACATATGAAATTCGAAAACGTAAAACACATTGATACATGACGGTCTCGAACCACGGACCTCCCGATTGGAAGGCTAGTGCAGTCCACAGCGCCACCGACGCTCCTTAGATAATAAATATAGCACAGTTTAACAATGCATAAAAACTGAGAATATAGTAAAGATAATAAATTTAGTACTTATATTGTAGACGAAAAATGTAATGAAGGAATTGAAAAATTCATTCCATACGTATCATATTGAACAATTAAAATTAGTTTCTTTCTAAAAATTCTTGAACCCTTGGCATGTGAAAGTAGATTCCTCAAATAATTAATATTTTTCAGCGAGCCCAACGTAGGTAAGACTTGAGAGATACAAGTACGGCAGAAAATTCGTTTTCATAAGCTTTCATCAACCTAAGGATCCTTGTCAACACCTGCGAGTTCATTTCAATTTAACGTCCTTTGAATATTGGGAAATCCAATTTTGGAGCGTGTAAAAATCCATTCATTATGAACACTTACCCACTCATATCCGAGTGGTTTGTGGCAAGTGTAATCTATTCGTGTATTCTGAATAGGTACATTTAATGGTAACTATTCACGACAGTCGTGATTTCTAGAAATCTATCACGTTTTGACCAAAGTACACACTTGCGAGTAGCATTTCAATGCAAAATATTAAGATGGCAATATGTTTTGTACATTTAATGCTAACTATTCACGACAGTCGTGATTTCTAGAAATCTATCACGTTTTGACCAAAGTACACACTTGCGAGTAGCATTTCAATGCAAAATATTAAGATGGCAATATGTTTTGTCCAGGGTGTTATTTTTAATGGTTATACACTTGCGAGCAATAAATCCGGGTTGAGAACGATATTCCGTTTAGGGATTGGTATTAAAGAGATGTGCCGCTATTGGTTAATTCTGATAACTACTACATTTCCATTTCTAAGCACTTGAAAATCAAAGGCTTCGGATAGCAACGTATAAGTTACTGTGAATGTCCGGAGCGCAGTGTACCTATGTTAAGATACGCTGGTGTCTGTTGACAATCACCAAAATTACTGGTGAACTTATTCTTTTCGTGTCAATTTCCGTCATTCACCTGCTGTTATCTATAATTGACCACGACGACCTGGTTAATGTTCTTTATGAGCAAAATCTCGACCACAGATTACATAATACTTACTAGTATCTGATCTCGACATTGTGATCACACACACTGAGCGAGCAAAGTTAGCGGTGTATCAACTGCATGTTGCATGCTATACACATGCCATGGTTAAAGTTAGTATTCTGCTGTCCTGTCATATGTAATAGATCGACGTCAATCAGACAAAGAAAATAAATATTTGAACTAAAATTCTATCAGGTACTTGTATCAATAAAAAATAATTGCATACCTAGCAGATAAATCAACTGATTAGTTGCTAATTGCTCAATTAATTAGTACGCCTTAAAATAACACGAGGTAAAGTTCGCCTCAATTTTCCTCATCAACATCTTTGGGCGGTGTGTTTCTATTTCCGTTTGAGAAACGACAATGATAAATGGTATTCGGGGAATAATTACTGGTGCACAATTTATTATACTCAACAGGGAAACGGTTAAGCGGCTGGATATATTTCTAGAACAGACTAGAATTGTGTTAACGCTTAGAAACTTGGCACTGCGCAGCTTATGACATCATTATTGGGGTGATATATTACCCAATTGCAGTCTGAAGAAATCTTCATGACTGCACATAAAATTTATTAATTTGGTTAAGTTACGAGAACATATTATTAAGTCAGCACAGCTTAATGGCCGGTATACACTTTGTTTAGTTAAGTGCTTAGTGTTTAGTGTTTAGTAGACTGTTTAGTGTTAAGTGATTAGTAGGTGCTGTCCATACACTGTTTAGTAAACGGTGTTTAGTTTATTTGTTCATTATATGGACTAAACACTAAACAGATCTGTCCAGACGTGTTTAGTGAGTGTTTAGTGTTAAGTGAGGGGTGAAGGCGGGAGAGCGGGAGGGGCGACTCGCAGAAAAAATAGAACGCGTTCCTATTCGCTAAACACTAAACACTTAACACTAAACACTTAACACTAAACAGAAGCTGTCCGAACGTGTTTTTTACTAAACACTTAACACTAAACAAGCCACTCGCACTAAACACTAAACAAAGTGTGTACCGGCCATAACCGATATTTGGTTACGGGGCGGCTAATCTTAACGGAGACTATCCGTGTGGACATGCTCTCGACACACAAAGCGATTGCGAAAAGTTCCCTTTGTGTGTCGGGAATGCGATTTTGATGGAACCCCCAGTTTTTTTAGTGGGTAGGCCTCATTAGGAGAGTCCCACATAACCGCAGTCGGGCCCCACTCCCACTGCGGTAGATGTAACATCTTATTGACTGGGTAAAAAAAAAAGGTGAGAAACGACATCATCTATACAAATAAATAAAATTGAAGTGTGTTTGTAATGTCAAAATAATAAGTTTTTACTAAATGGGTATTATATGAATGTATATCGGGTACCAATAACAAAAACACAATTTAATTTTTTTGTCTGTCTGTCTGTCTGTTTGTTCCCGCTAATCTCCGGAACGGCTGGACCGATTTTGACGGGACTTTTACTAATAGATAGCTAATTATATAAGGTATTACATAGGCAACTTTTTATCAAGATCGGCCTAGCCGTTACTATTCCACGAGGACGAAGTCGCGGGCACAGCTAGATGTCTACTATAAATTTCGGAATATCACCTAAGTTATCTAAAGTACGCGACAGGTTGACATGGAAATCGAGGTATGAGATTGAGAGTAGATCGCAGACACCCCGCACGTTCCCACAGCACTCGTGCCGATCTTAGTATGAGTCCTGCACAAGTCAGCATATATAGGTCGCATTTTTTATCAATGTCGATATCGCTCACGTATCTATGCCGGGTTATTTTTCCATCAGGAGCCGTTTGTATGCTTGTTTAGACAAGCAAAATGAACAACTTTTACTATGGGACCAAACTCGAATACGCGAAAATAAATCAGCTGTTCCATACATTTAGGTCCAGTGGATGTTGAACATTTGTATGGAACAGCTGATTTTTTTTGCGATTTCTAGATTGGTCCCATAGTAAAAGATCTTCATTTTGCTTGTCTGACTGAACAAGCACACAAAATTTGACTCCTGCTGGAAAAATAACCCGGTATAGTTGTTTATAGTTTTGTATTCAAAATGTAAATTGGATTGTCATGTCGACCTGACGCGTACTGTAATTGGGATGATGACTGAATTCAAATTTTTACGTCTCGTCATTAAATATTAAAATACCGTAGAAAAAGACGCAGTTCTGTGAAATTAGAATTAAAATCGGCTTAGAAATACCTTAGATACAAGCATTTTAAGTTGTTAATTCGAAAGCGATTAGACAGAGAGATCCGACATCAACTGTGACGTCATTGTTGAGTACGGCCATATTGACTCCTTGTAAATTGCCGTTTTGCTAGAAAGAGATGGAGAAAAATCTTTAATATCTTATATCTCGGTTGTTTTTATAGTTATTCGAAAACCGATTTTTTCTTTATGTTTATTATATGAATGAGCTTCTATTAAAGCAAAAAAAAATTTTTGTCATCTAGCCAATTTGCTACTAAATCAGCAATGCAATCAATTATGGATCTTTCATCGTATGACATGGTATAAATTTGAGAAAAAGAAGTTATGAAATGCTGCATTTCGTATTACCGATCTCTAATGATATCATCACTATGGCATAATTTCAATGATGTCTTCATTAAATAATGAAAAAATGATCCAAAATCTCACCGGAAATCGTATTTTTCGTTTTGCACTATGATATCATATGATATCATTTGCAAAACCATGAGATCGGTAATAGGCCCTCTGACGTGAGCTTCGATTGATTTTAGAATGTGGTTCCTCAAATTTCTAAATCCATACTCACACAGATATTCTACACAATACTTTGCTCCTTACTCGCCGATGCGACCGACGACGACGCTTATCTAAACGAGATAAGGTGCAGTACCCACTGTTTTACGGACTTCCTGAAGCACGGAGGAACTCGATTCCGGTCACCAATCATAAACCTGAATACGGCCAAATTTTCTTAATTTTAGCATTCATTACGTAGGTAAGTACATGCCAACGCGCCACCGAAGTCCAAAACTAGCTTATAAAGTATGTAGGTTGAATGCATTTGCTGACTTCATTGATATCTTAGACACTTCTGTAATGATACGGACTTCTGTAATGATTCGACATAATTTGAATGCCGACTATTTTTATATAACTTTCTGATTCCTCGATGCGAAAACCATTGCAGCGCTGAATATGTCTCAAGATATTTCGTGCTAACAACATATAGCTCACTTGCAGTGTTACTCAGTTTTGTAAATAAATATGATAAAGATGATATAAAATGCTAATACTCGTCGGAACTATAACCCAGCGATGAGACATTGTTAATACGAAAATGATATCGGGGGAAAGAACTTTGTGACAGAATGTGTAAGCCTGTGAAGAGTGTTGCGTGGGAGACGGAGGCGCTGATGGGGGCGCCGCCGAAGTCTCGCTGGGACAGCTTGTGTCCCAGGGCGGCCCTGTCCCACGTCGGCTTGTTCGTTGCGTTGATGCTGTATACTGCTGGTGGAGGACTTGTAAGTATTTTTAAACATTGTTTGTAGGAATCAATTATCGAACAGTGTGAGTCACTACACTGCTCATTTGACACATTCAATTGAAGCTACTGAACGCAAATATCAGCACGCATCGTACGCACCGCATTATATGACGTCATCAGCATGCGTATTTCAATACCCGGACACCTACCGCATTTTTGAAATTCGGCGCGTACGGTGCGGCCAAATGTGCGACCGACGTTTCATATAATTTCATACGAATTCCAAAAAGCGCGTACAGCGTGTGCGGTGCGTGCGGCGCGGACATAGTGCGTTCAGCTTAAGGCGCATAGTAACGTCAATCATAAAAAATCACTGCAGAAAAAACCGGCTCTCTTCATAAATATTGAATAAAAAAATCTTTAAAAAAGATATGTTATTATTCAACGCATTCTTTAGAGGATGGTCTTTTTAATTTTTTGATAAATTAATTAAAACTTGGTTAAAATATGACCCAAACATGCCTCGATTTTAAAACTATAAACCTAATCGCTTCGTAAATATTAGGTTAAATCACATACTTTCAATTTCAATAAATAAAGTTTTCAATATTCTAGGGGATGGTCTTTTTGGATTTTTCTTATTCGCCTTTATTAATTTTTTATTGAACTAATTCATCTTACGCGTAAAGGTTTGCTTGAATATTCCCCTCACTCTCACTCACTCACTCCTATGTAATCAGTGCGGGACGATCGACGCAAGGTCATTGGGAGCACTATGCGCCTTAAGGCGCATAGTAGGGTCAATCATAAAAAAATCACTGCAGAAAAAACCGGTTCTCTTCATAAATATTGAATGAAAAAATCTTTAAAAAAGATGTTATTATTCAACGCATTCTTTAGAGGATGGTCTTTTTTTTTATATAATTTTACTAAATCTTGGTTAAAATGGGACCCAAACATGCCTCGATTTTAAAACTTTAAACCTAATCGCGTCGTAAATATTAAGTTAAATCATATACTTTCGATTACAATAAATAAAGTGAACAATATTCTAGCGGTAGGCTTTTTTAGATTTTTCTTATTCGCCTTCATTAATTTTTAATTGAAATAATTCATCTTACGCGTAAAGGTTTGCTTAAATATTCCCCTCACTCTCACTCACTTACTCTTAAGTAATCAGTGCGGGACGATCGACGCAAGGTCATTGGGAGCACTATGCACCTTAAGGGGACTGTAAAGTGCCAATTTATGGCTCGAGTATGCACTTTCAAAAATGTAGTTTATTGCACACCGCTTAGAGTCGAAAGTCCGAGGCAAGTGCCTACATTTCTTATTGAAATATTGTATCGGGCGATAACTGTTTTACCCCCCTAATCCTTTACGAAATTAGACACTTTTGGTCTCATTAGATTCAGTATACTTTAATCTATGTTTGTACGTTCTAAAAAGATAAAAATGCTGGAGGTAGTTTTTAAGTCTAAATTCTAGATATTTAGGTGTTCGAGCCTTCGCTCGAACCACTGTGAGATTAACCCTTTGAATTTTACCTGTTTGCAGTGTGCATCTACCCTATATACAATTATTCACCTAACATTTTCAATGAGGGTATGTAAGTAAGTGCGGGTGCCATCGCCGACTAGCTTTTCTCTTCAGTACGTTTTTGAATTTTGTCGTGAGCAGTGTGCAAAATTATTAAAACTATATTGTTTAAATTAAGTAACACAATTAATTTCAATAAAAAGTAGGTTTTTTTAGTGCGCTATTTGCTGATATAAGAAATATATATATATATTAAAAATTATTTAAGAATAGCTGTTGAAGATTTTGAGGTAAGATCCTTCCTTTATTTAGTGTACAAGTTAAAAAAGTGCTTTGTTCTTGCGAATGCCCGCTCTCCGGACGGCAGACTCGCTACTCCACACATGAATGGAGGAACAACTTCATTATCCTAGCATGCGTATCATGTTTTAGGAACTAGCACTTGTATTACAATGTGCTTTCCTCTTGCGAATGCCCGCTCTCCGGACGGCAGAATCGCTACTCCACATGTGAATGGAGGAACAACTTCATCATCCTAGCATGCGTATCATGTTTTAGGAACTACCACTTGTATCACAAAATGCTTTCCTCTTGCGAATGCCCGCTCTCCGGACGGCAGACTCGCTACTCCACACATGAATGGAGGAACAACTTCATCATCCTAGCATGCGTATATCATGCTTTAGGAATTAGCACTTGTATCACAAAGTGCTTTACTCTTGCGAATGCCCGCTCTCCAGACGGCAGATGCGCTACTCCACACATGAATGGAGAATCAACTTCGCCATCCTAGCATACGTATCATGTTTTAGAAACTAGCACTCGTATCACACGTACGAGTAGCTTTTGTTCTTACGAATGGTCACTCTCTGGACGGCAAACTTGCGACTCCACACTTAAATGGTCGAACAACTTCACCATTCTAGAATGCGTTTTATGTAAAACATGTACGTGCAGGAATTAGCACTCTTATCACAAAGCTATGTCAGCTGCACAGCCATCACTTTAAAATTGTGCGTCGGCCAGTGAACCGACCCCTACACATGGTGTCGGCTGCGCAGCTCTCACTGTCGGCTGCGCAGCCCTCATCGTCAGCTGCGCAGCCCTCACTGTCAGCTGCGCAGCCCTCACTGTCAGCTGCGCAGCCCTCACTGTCGACTGCCCAGCCTTCACTGTCGGCTGTAAAGCCGTCACTTTTGAACTGCGCGTCGGCTAATGATCCGACCCCTACACAGTGCCCGCTCAAGGCAAGTTTTAAGATGGAGCGAGTTCCAATTATGGCGCCCCCTTGCGCCCAAATATTGAAAAAGTGAGGATAATTTTTGACCACTGACGCGCTCCCTGGAATTTGGCGCCTGGAGCTGCCGCTCCGTTTGCCCTATTGTAGGGCCGGTCCTGCCCCTACACATAATATACTAGCTACGCAGCCTACTTCATTAGCAGGCTAGCAATGAAAAATTACGGAGCACACGATCCTTTGATCCACTAGCCAACTGGGAGCCTATCCCTAGGTAGCTCTGCCACATGAAAAGTTTATCTAAAAATAAACGATAATAATGCGGATTATTGGAGATCATGGATGGTTGACTGCGTCTGTCATCTTTTACAGACAGATTTATTGAAAGAACAAGGAGGATTTAGCCATCACTACCGCCTACTACCAATATGCATTAAATGGTAGACCAAGGGTGGAAAAAGTTAAACGATTGGGATCAGAACGAGTTTTACGAAGGCCAGCAAACATTTGCTCGATATCAGGGCCAGGAAAATTAAAAACAGGGAAGTTTGACATGAGCAAATTCAGATTTCAAGGCGGGCTAAATTAAAAATTATATTGAGGTGTGAAAAGCTCAATTATCCATATTATCTGGATATAAGTTACTTTTCACATGTAATCATCATCACAACTAATATACGTCCCCACCGAGGGGCTCAAGCCTACCCTATGTTAGGGTGATTAGTAGGACTTAGTCAACAACGCTGGCCCAGTGTGAATTGGCGTGCACATATACTCGTACCCTCATAAAATTAAAAAGATTTATAATAGTTTGGATACATGCAGTTAATTATCTTGCTCTATCACGAAGGATATGACATCAGAAATAAATAAAATGTTAAAATGTAAATCAATTGAAGGTTGTCAAAACTTTTCAGAATTTCTTGTAAGTAGTCACGGACTGTAAGAAGTCCCGTAAAGAAAGACCCATTTTGTTACAACGATACAATCTCTCAAATGACTTGACTACTTTTTCTCCTCTCAACTACACCCCATGCAGTGCAGTCATAGTCAAGTGAGAAGCGGAATCTCTTCGAATCGTCATGGCGTCAATTGAATCTTAAAGACTTATATTCCTACTTCGGAGCGGTAGAATGGGGCGCCCAGAGTAACAACTGCCAATAGCTGATAATCCCAAGTCAAATGATATTGCCCTATATATTTTTTTTGCTTCATAATCATACACATATTATTACAAAAACATAGCAGTTCATAATTCATAAATCAGTAGTGGCCACTTTTGCTGACCCCGAAAGAAGTGAACGTCTTAGTTGTAATTTTTTTTACACAAATTAAATAATTACTCCTTTGATATCAATAGAAACAACATATACTAAGTGTCACGCTATGTGGCTACATTTATCCTCCTGTGTTCAGGTAGACGTATTCACGAGTTGACTCTTTTTGTCATACATCTCAAGACATTCGTATCGAGTGATGATTATTATTATACTATGGCCGAAATTTGGTTCCAAGTCTGATTCATCAAAATTTAGGCAATCTGGTTGGATGCTTAATATTATTAGGGACGAAAGGCTAATTTTAGTATTTTGGATGAATAAACATATATATACCAGTAAGCAAATCAAGACGTAGAAGCATAACAAATTTATTCGTATCTACCAGGGGGAAAGTTAAACCACCCTCGCGAAGCGTCATTGCATGTTATTTTCAATCTTTATTCAAAAAAGCGGGAATCATCCCTTCACCCAGCAGCTGTAGAGCTGCAGTTACCTTTCTCTGAAAACTGAATAAACAGCAACCTTGATCTAGATGTCTTAATTATAAGGGAAAATTGTTGACCTATACAATTTTTTTTCTCTCAGACATTATTTTGAAAGGACGTCACCTCAATCTGCCTAATCGATGTACCGCGAGGTACATACACAAATCTTTTTTGTTTGAAAGAAAATACGTCATTTTATCTGTAACAATTAATCTTTGATACTCAAAAACCTGTTAATCAATTCCAACTTTACAGGTATCAGTAAATGAAATTATGAAATTTTTATTGCTATTGTTAAGTGTTATATTAATACTGCAGATACTATGATTATATTGAGTGAGTACAGAGTACACGTCCGAGTTTACGTAAACTAGTTTGAATGAAAATGTTGATATGCACTTTATACGATGGAAACGGACGATACCATAATAGACCGTGGTACTACCCTACCTGAGAGTTGTAAGAACTCTCAGATAAGGTACCAAAATCTTACTTTATTTTCTGGTTGAAATGGAACTCGAATCGGAAGCATCTGATGAGTGAATCTGTCTTATCAAGAATCTGTCCTTAACCGAATAATCCGTCGAAGACTAAAACATTGAAGAGTGTATCGCACACAATACAATAATATGATGCTTCAACATTCATAAAAGATGCTCTTCGTCTTTTTTAGTTGGACGGTCTTTGATGGGAATATGGAAAGCATTTATTATAGCCCCTGCAGTCCCAAAGTCCATCGTTAGATAGGTAGCGGCATTGTTTGTTACTAAAGTCGTTTCTTACTAACTTGAAGTCCCTTTTGAATCGTCCATTCAAAGAGTTTGTGACACTAACATTTGGTCATTATAGATCGTATTTTGACATTTTGTAGCGTTTTGTTACTTGCGTAGAGACAGATGAATTGTAAGTTACAATTTCTTTTTATTTTTTTACTTTGATGGTTATAATCCCATTAAGTTATGTTTTTTATTTAAGTGCACGATACATCAGTACATGAGAAAAAATAAACTAAAAATAAAATATTTTACTACAAGTTTTGCAGACGTCGAAACTAAACGCAATTGAATACTCAATGAGCTCAAATTCGTATCGAGTAATTAACACTTTTATTTATTTATTACCTAGTTTTATCTTAATAAAAAAGGAATTTTCGGAATTCTCGAATTTTTCTCTACAGTTTGGTACACATGTACTCCTCAAAGTGTACATACATGGGCAAAAATGAGTGGACTATTGGCAATCCTCAAGCTCCATTTAGCTAAACTTAATCATTTATTCCGATTTAATTGTTATACCTAAATCCTTAATTGTACATATAAGCAAACAAGCATATCTTGAATTAAATAGTAGTCATATTGTTCCTTAAAATAATTATTAAAATAATTTACTCTGTAAAGTCACTTTGTTTTTCATTGAAAAACGATTTGTACAATTTTACAGTACGTCTAGCCATCGCCGGCAGATTGTAAACACATCTCACAGTGGGTCGAGCGAAGGCTCGAACACCTAAATAGAATCTTTTTCCCCCCGAAGGGTAGAAAACGAATATTTAGGTTTCAGCCGTAGCTCGACCCACTAAATTTGCTGTTCTAGCCGGCGTGTGAGAAAAGTACTGAAGAGAAAAGCTAGTCGGCGATGGCACCCGCACTTACTTACATACCCTCATTGAAAATGTTAGGTGAATAATTGTATATAGGGTAGATGCACACTGCAAACAGGTAAAATTCAAAGGGTTAATCTCACAGTGGGTCGAGCTACGGCTGAAACCTAAATATTCGTTTTCTACCCTTCGGGGGGAAAACGATTCTATTTAAATGCTAATAATTTATATTCTGAGCAAATATTACTTCAAAATCAAAACGTACAAACCTAGATCTTCAGTATATCTACAACATTTCCAAAAATTATGAAAATTGGATTATGTAAAGAGAGAGAAAAGCGTTATCGTTTTTTGTATGAAAATTTAAAGCTTCACAATCCTCTTAAGGCGATTTCCATATTTTAGTATTAGTTGTTTATGGAACGTTAAACGACGAGTGAACGAAGACGTGAAAGAGAACGACATACGGTGGACTATATCAAATCGTAATTTACGCGCTAGTTTCCAAGGACTTTATTGGGGATCAAATCAGAACAAAAACTTATTTCTTACACGCTTTTTGCATTTGCGTTTTCATGCATCCCAGTTTCACATTCTTTGTTACGTTTATGCGTTATGGCGTTTTGGAATTCTGTGGGCTGCGTGCGAACATGTAAACTGTTTTGTAAATTGTTTTTGATGTCACAAAGCTCCACTGCAAGGGCTTATGTTGAATAAAGAGCTTTTTTGATTTTGATTTTTGATTAACGTAGCCCCATTAACAATGTCATCTGCCAAAACATGCTATGCGCGCTAAACTGTTGGCATCATCTGTCACAATATTTGCATTCATTATCGCGGTCAAGATTTAAGTGGAGTAGTAGTTTTGAAATAGTCTACCAATGTTTGTTTCCATTGTATAATACTATTTCCATAAAGTCAAGAGTAAATCTTCATACAAGATTACCTACATGTTTAGCGGCAAAAATATCTAATAATATGATGGTATAAATTCTCGTAGTTAATCTACGAAAGAACATATTTACCAAGAAGTTTGTAATGCTTTACAGCGTGAGGCTTAATAAATTATGACCAATGATGTATGATTTCCTTTTATCACGGAAATAACTAAATAAAATAACAACGTGACGTCACTGAGCGTGGGTACGAGTTGCGCGCCAATTTATGTGAGCATCACACAGATGTAAAAAATACCTATTTGCAACCGTATATAACCGTAATGTATAACACAATATATTAATTTATGTCCTACCAGCCTGTTTTAAGATATTGAAAATAAAACCTGGTATCGCCAAGTCCGTCTATCTGTCCGTAGTTTGGTCCGTATTTTACTCAGTGGCACTTGTACTAGAGAGGTGTAATTTATACCCTTTATAACAGACAGAGGCTTACGTTTTACCTACATATTTCATACACATAAAGTGGTGGGTTTTGAAAAATGTGTGGGTATAAGCTGACACTTATTATTTGTTAATAATTTGGGTGATAATTATTTTCAAATTCAGCTACAAAGTTTATTTATTAAAGTACACACTTTATGCACAAATTATACAAATTTGTGTTTTTTACATTTTAATGTTGGCAAATGGTTTTAAATTCAACATCATATTATCATGTAAATATATGCATTAAAAGATTACTTGGTTTTTAAACACCTTTAATACAGGAAAACTATTTGAGCGTGGACATGGTTTGGTCTGAGTGTTAATGATTCAAGAATACCTATAATACGAGTATTCTTTATAATAGACACATGCACATACACGCCCAAAAGATTAGATATGTCACAGAATATTACGTTGGATATTTTGAAGTATTGAAACATATAAAATCTAAATATTTTAATTTCTAAATAAAAATAAAATGCCCTCACCTGTATACTTTTTTTTGCATTATGTATTGTATTAAAATATTATTTATCATATTAAAGAATTTATTATAAAATGTCGGCGTAAAATAGGATAATAAGATAACCTCAACTTTATATTCTATATTTTATTAAAGAATGATATCTGTAATATTAAAGAATCCATTAAAAATTATCGGCGATAAATAGGATAATGTTACCTTAACGTAACATTAGAAATCAGCGAATTCCTCTTCAAATAAACATACAGGACTTTCCTTGAGAGTTTCCCCTTCAAATGTATCAAAGTTAGTAGCATCACCTGGGGAACGAACGGTAGGTATAAACGGTGGACTTACACGCATGTTTACGAGACCATCCCAGTCGATTTCTCTAAACCACTTATGGTTCTTGAAATCAAAAGCGCCGTTTCTTAAATTTCCATAACGCCTCGTTATATCTACTTGGAGGATATGTGACAGTAAATCCCGAAGCTCTTCAGAATATTGCGAAGGACATCTGTATTTGCATTTTATAATTCTCTCATAGATTCCCATCGGCTCTGAGGCGTAGAAAGGAGGATAACCAGCATTCATTTCAAATATTAAAATTCCTAGTGACCACCAATCTACCGATAATCCATATCCTCTATTTAGAATTATCTCAGGCGCCAAATATTCGGGGGTTCCACAAAGCGTCCAAGTGCGACCCTTGATAAGTTTGCAAAAACCGAAATCAGTTATTTTTATGTAACCAGTTCGATCTATCAAAATATTTTCAGGTTTGAGATCGCGGTAAATTAGCTTACAGTGGTGGAGATATTCCAGAGCCAGAACAACTTGCGCCCCATAAAATTTTGACGTGGATTCATCAAACTTTCCCGTCTTGCGCAGATGTAAAAACATTTCTCCTCCAGCAATAAATGGAAGAACGTAATAAAGATATACATTGTCTTTAAAGAAATATTTCATATACACAACAAAAGGGAAGTTTAAGCCGCACAGAATCTTCTTTTCGTAGTAACTGTGTTTTATTTGTTTGTATTTAACAAGTTTCTGCTTTTCTAACATTTTCATAGCGTAGTATTTGAAACTTGGTAAATGCTTTACTAAATACACGACCCCGAAGGCACCTGTGCCTAAGATTTTATGCAATTCGAAGTCCTCTCGTCTAGCGCTACTTACTATGTTTTCATTCCACGAATCGAAGAAATCCTCTTGGAGTTTTTTTAGATAAAGCTCATACTGTTCTTGTTTTGAGTTAGAATAGCCGCTCAAATGTCTTCGTCGCTTAGGTTCGTCTGCCATATAATTTATTAATAACAACTTTTTAATTAAGAACAACAGACGTTAATCTAAAAACGATATCTGAAAGTCTTCTTGTTCTTTTTTAGTAATGACTTTGACCAGACTATTTTTAAAAAAAGAGGAACGTAATCTGTTTTTGTATCCATAGATTGGATCATAAACACTTTCTTTGTGAATTGGTTAGATTACGTATAGATAATAAATGAATTGTATCTAAAAACTTTTTATAACCAAGCAAACAATTTATTAGTATTCAAACGTGATTCAAACTAAAAATATCGAATATTGTTTTTGTCCAGTATTCTAAAACATGAATGAAATAAAAGTTTATGATTTGATAAGAGTTTTGGTCACGGAGTTGTTTACATGCTATTAGTTATTACCTAATCTATTAAGATTATAGCTATTTAGGTATTTAAGTTTTCGCCAATGACCTAAATCCATGGTTTATCGCCTTTGCAAATGTCACAGTATTATCTGTGAGTTTACCCAGAGAGAAGATAAACAATACGATTTTAGGTACTTATAAGTAGGTACTCAATACTATAAGTAATCAAAGTAACAGTCACACGCAATCTGTCACTTATTGTTTTGAGAATTTCGAATAAAAATAAATAGGTACTATTTTAACTGTAGTTAGTATATTTTAATATCTTTGAAATAACGATTATACTGGAAAATTATTTCAATGGATCACGTTTTTGTGAAAAGGGAATGTCCACCGTTTTAGCGTATACGCAACAAAATCAACAAGATTATAATAAGCATTTAGATAAATTAAAAGAAGAATTCAATAAATTGTTTGAAAATTCAGTTCAATGTGAAAAAACGGTTATTGATTTCGATTCTATAAAAGTAATCGGTAGCGGTGCCTACGCTGATGTGTTTTTAGTGAGAGATAAAAGTTCGCTAACGTATCATGCTATGAAAGTCGTCAGTAAACAAACTGTTGTAGAAAGAAGTCACGTCAAACATATGTTAGTGGAGAAAAAAATACTACAATGTGTTCGATTTCCATTTCTAGTGTCGCTTGATTATACTTTTAAAGATAACCTGTATCTTTATTTCATATTACCTTATATATCCGGAGGGGACATGTTTACCTATTTACAAAAGTACGGAACTTTTTCGGAAGCATTATCAAAGTTTTATGCAAGTCAAGTTGTTCTAGCTCTTGAATATTTACATTACTGTGAAGTAGTACATAGAGATATTAAACCGGAAAATATTCTTATTGCATCTGATGGATATTTAAAAGTGTGCGATTATGGATTTAGCAAGTTGATTAAGAAGAAGACATGGACCCTTTGTGGTACACCAGAGTACTTGGCCCCAGAAGTAATAATGTCAAAAGGATACGCTTTTTCTGTAGATTGGTGGGCATTGGGCGTTCTAGTTTTTGAAATGCAAGCTGGTTACCCTCCATTTTATGCTGGAGATCCAACTAAGTTGTATGAAAAAATTCTGAGTGGATCGTACAAATGTCCTGATTCGATACGAGCTGATTCTAAAAATTTTGTAAAAGGGTTATTACAAGTAGACATATCAAAAAGACTAGGTTCGTTAAAAGGTGGAGTTTTTGATATTAAAGCCCATTCATGGTTTCGTGACATAGCTTGGCAGTCAATTTTGTATCAAAGAGTGGACCCACCGTTTGTACCTAATTGCCCATCCGACGGTGATACAAGTAACTTTCCAGAGTTATCGCAACGGAAGTTAAAAAAAGCGTCTAAGTGTGCATATGAAAAAGAATTCGAGGATTTTTAATAAATGTGTATACTATAAATTCGTACTTGATTGATTTACATAGAAATGAAATAAAAGTTCTAAAAATTATAAAGACCTCTTCGCTGAAGGAGGCAACAGCACCACCCCATTAATGGCACCGCAGTATGTCCTCTCAACGGACGTGTTTGGTCATCATCTACACTGATATAGGTGCTTCGTCGACGCTTCACCAAAAGCTAAAATACTTAAGCCAGGTTTTCACAGGCCTAGTAGCTAGCGGACAGCGAAGGAAATTAAAGTAGGTCCGACAAGGTCAGCTACTGGGTTGTCACTAGCTCCGTATCAAAGCAACTAGATAGTGGCGGGTCAGTCCAGAGGGACAGTGGACGCCTGGACCGATAGATTTTTTCTTCGTTGGCATTCCAAATGGCGGTGGCAAGGTGTTGGAGTGATGCTATAAAAATCTTCAAATTATATAGAGATAGAGAAATGTTGAGGAATTGCCTTCATAAACCCAGTTCAGACCCAGTAGTAAGAACACGTCGGGAATGTGACAGTTCCGTATAGACAGCAGAATGTACAGTTACTGACTACTGGGTGGTTAGGAACTGGGCCTGTTTCAACTCCGTATAATGGGTCTATCATTTAAGATGATAAACAGTCATACAAATTGATCAGGTCAAATAAGAAACATTATGGGCTTATCAACGGCGTTTATTATTATATTTGTTTCGTGATAAAGGCGGCCGGAATTTCATAAAAATCAAAGAAATTTAAATCAGCATGATAATATTCGTTTGCTAGGAAGAAACAAGATATTATAATTTTTATATAAATAAATCGATTTTATAAAAAAAATCCTTATATTTTTTCGTGTCATATTTGCCTATTATGATTGCACTGAAATCGGACACTTTTTGAAAGTAACTATTAGCTGCTCTTGCAACAAGAGTTTGACATTTGACAGATTCCAGTCGACATTTCATGCTTCTGAGATTTCATTACTACATCTACATTTCTATTTACCTTTGTGACTTTATGATTTCAAGATATTATTATGCTCTTGTGTCAATTCCGATATGTGAGATAGCTTGAATCTCAGAACAATAAATTAAACATGAGGCTGAACCAAGACTTGTCCAGCAATTGAAATTTGGAAATTGGTTATAAAACAATTTAATTAATGGAGGTCAGTGGAAAAATGTGAGAGAAAAGAAGAGAAATTGAGTTAACGAATCGTGTGAAGCTTGTTTCAGTGCACAGAACACATTTCAGTGTGTGCAGAGATAAGATAATCAATTCGTGTGTGTGTTGTTGTTTTTTTAGATTTGCATAATATCAATTACTTCCTCATCTCTGCTTAAATTTGTAAATATTACTTACAAGTTAGTATAAATATTAAAAGTTTTAGTATAAATATTTGTGAAGTTTTAGTTAAAATATTTTTACACTAAATTTTACAGATAAATGTACAATACTGCTGGAGATTATAAAATAAAATCTTATACTCATGAACACCAACTGAATCACAATCGTTGCCTTAACGGTTTAAAACAAGATTTTTTGGATCGGTTTGGTAACTCAGAGGTATGCGAGAAGTCGGCAGAAGATTTTGATTGTATAAGAAATATCGGAGCTGGCGCCTTTTCTACCGTCTTTTTAGTTCGTGATAAAACGACATTCTTGTATCACGCTATGAAAGCTGTAGAAAAAAGTTTCGTGATGAAGAAGAAGGCGATAAAACAATTAACAATGGAAAAGAAAATTCTTCAGAGTGCGAATTTTCCATTTTTGATAAGTTTAGATTATTGTTGTAAAGACAATGCTTATATTTATTTTTTGCTACCTATAGAGAGTGGCGGTGAATTATACATTTTGATCAAAAAATTAGGGCTATTGTCCGAACCATTAGCGGAATTTTATGCTGCACAAATTGTTCTTGCGTTGGAATACCTTCATCACTGCGGTGTTGTGCACAGAGACGTAAAACCGGAGAATGTGTTCATAAATGAATCTGGCTACATAAAACTTGGCGATTTTGGGTTCTCTAAGATAATAAAAACACGGACATGGACTTTGTGTGGCACTCCTGAATATTTGGCGCCAGAGATAATAATATCTAAAGGCTATTCGTATTCTGTTGACTGGTGGTCGCTGGGTGTTCTTGTGTACGAAATGATTTCAGGGTATTCTCCATTTTACAGTACCAATCCGATGAAATTGTATGAAAAAATTTTAGGAGGACATTTCAAAGTTCCCAATGTTATGACGCCAGCATGCAAGTCCCTTGTTAAGGGGTTATTGGAAGTGAGCCCTACGAAGCGTTTAGGGTCTCTGAAGGCGGGTGTCTACGATATAAAGAGCCATCAGTGGTTCAAAGAAATAGATTGGAATGATATTCTATACAAGAAAGTAAAACCACCATTTATACCTGTTTGCGGTAATGTAGCAGATAGTCCTTACTTTAGAGAATTTTCGGATTATAAGCTTAAAACATCACCTGTATGCTTGTATGAAAAGGAGTTTTCAGATTTTTAATAAATTGTGGATTTCTAAAACCATGTGTTTTATTGTTATCACTCTGAAGCCTACTTCTCTTAATCTATTTACATATGTTCTCATATCATCTTAAGATGTGTTTATTCCAAATTATTTGAAAGTATCATCTTCATCTCAGGATAGGATATCGTTAAAGAGATAAAATGTATGTTTGTAGGTGTTTCGAGCACTCGAGTATCCAGCAGAGCTGGCAAAGCAAGAATATCATAGGGAGAGATTGTTGTCAGAGAGATGGAAATTGATACGCTTTGTTTCGGAGTACAATGGAAATATAACACAAGTTGCAAGCATCGAGAAGTTACTTAGTGACCACTTAGCTCTGTATGAGAAGGTAATATTGCTGTTTTTGTACATTTTAGTCATCAAGTACTTATTAGAATAAAATATTATAATCATTATCATCATTTCTTACAATTTTTTATATTAACTTAATTTTGTAGTATTAACTAATTATTGTACTATAAAAATTATTGCTTAGGTATTAGAAGAGGCGTCTTCCGGTGGACTATTATTAGAGGTGGATAGAAATTTTCCGCCAGCCGAAGAAAAGTGGAGTATTTTACAAGCTGTATTTTTTTCGTCAACTGTGCTCACCACAATAGGTGTGTACGAACATGTAAGCATTAATGTACAATTATATCGCTATCTTGTTTGTATAAAATTATGAATTTTTCAAGAAACATGTTTTAGTGAAGTTATCACCGTGTTCAAAATCAGTAAGAAATACATCGATACAGTTACTAGGTTTAACGTGGTATAAATATTATGCAAAAAGGACTTAGAAATGAATAGCCAATTTTGTGTTTAATCTCCCGGAATAAATATAAAATTGCTATTTTTTATATATTAAAATCATATTGTCCGTAATCATTTTTAATTTTTTATTATAAACCACAAAGGCTAGTATTCCTTCGAACAGGCTTATGTTTGAGGAGGCACTTTTTGAATTTTTCTGAAGTCACGTGACACCGTTCCGGACCGGTAACGGATCGAAGTTCATTAACCTCCGGTTTCAATATTCTCTCTGTGGATTTGGTTTCTAGCGATAGTCTCGATATAAAATCTATCTCCTGTTAAAAATCAAAGATAGATAGGATATTGAAACCGCTCCCAAGAAAATGACTGAAAGTTGTTAGCGGGTCGAAGTTATGCCGCAAATTTTGTGATTTTCTCATAAGACTAATTTGTCAATTTAAGAATTATATAAAACTAGCAAACTCTTTGCGGCTTTGCCAGCGTGGATAATTTGTTTAATCTATTACCCGTGCAAAACCGAGGCGGATCGCCAGTTATAAAAACCTTCCTCTTGAATCACTATCTATTGCTGAAAATGGCATTAAAATTCGTTGTGTAGTTTAAAATATCTATGCGTACAGTCAGCGGGAGGGACTTTGTTTTATACGATGTAAAGAATGTAATAATACGCATCCAAAGGTTGCGCAAGTCAGTTACAAGTAATAAAAATTTACACAAGCATTTTTTTACTTTACCCGAAAACCCTTATACTTGAGCATCACCTTCGTTAGTATAAGAATTAACGCCTGCGTCATATCACACTGTTGAATCGTTAATTATTATTAACGATTCAACAGTAATAGATTCAACAACAACAACAACAGTCATTTAATACAGATAATAATCTTCTTGTTATTAACAATTGGCTAGATGACTAAACAAATTTTTTTGCTTTAATAGAAGCTCATTCATATAATAAACAGAAAGAAAAAATCGGTTTTCGAATAACTATAAAAACAACCAAGATATAAGGTATTAAAGATTTTTCTCCATCTCTTTCTAGCAAAACGGCAATTTACAAGGAGTTAATATGGCCGTACTCAACAATGACGTCACGGTTGATGTCGGATCTCTCTGTCTAATCGCCTTCAAATTAACAACTTAAAATGCTTGTATCTAATGTATTACTGAGCCGATTTTAATTCTAATTTCACAGGACTGCATCTTTTTCCACTGTATTTTAATATTTAATGACGACACGTAAAAATCTGAATTCAGTCATCATCCCAATTATCGATTTTCAGGCTATGGCAACATTGTGCCCGAAACGTTTTGGGGCCGGCTGTTTTGCATTGCATACGCACTCATCGGCATACCGCTCACGTTGACAGTCATTGCGGATTTGGGACGAGTTTTTGCAACCTTCGTGTCGTTCATTGCCAAGCAACTACCTGCAATGCCACGTAAGCCACCATTTTCAGTGACCAATTTAATATTATATGGGATTTTTGAGTTTGATTTTTTTTGAGTGTCTCCATCATCGAGTATCGACGACGGAGACACTCAAAAAAATCTGAAAATGTCGAAATATTACATATTATTATTAAAAGCAATATTACTGTTAAACATTAAAACCAGGGGCAAAATTCTTTGCAGGGTCAAATAATTTTTTTGTACGAGTATTAAGTAGGTACACCAGTTCGTAGCTATTAGACAGCATTTTTATGAAGTGCAGATAAATAGTACTTATTGTATTATGATATGCATTTAGGCTCGTATTAATAATTGCATCTCAAGTATGAGATCGATCTTAAGATACTGTTATTGACAGATGTTCCATACATTTAACGTCAAAACTTCAGCTTAAGATCGCTCCCAACTTTGAGACGCGTTTATCAATACGAGCCTTAAACACCTTTGCTATGTTATACGTTATGTACGAAAATAACATTAGTTTGCCACTTTGAAGTGAAAGCTGAGTTGCTGCCCTATCATCATCATCATCATCATCATCACAGCCCATACACGTCCCCACCGAGGGGCTCGAGCCTACCCTATATTAGGGTGATTAGGCCTTAGTCAACCACGCTGGCCCAGTGCGGATTGGTCGACTTCACATACATCATTGAATTTCTTCGCAGATGTATGCAGGTTGCCTCACGATGTTTTCCTTCACCGTAGGAGCGTCAGACAAATGTACATATGAAATTCGAAACGAAAAACACATTGGTACATGGCGGGTCTCGAACCCCGACCCCCCGATTGGAAGGCAAGTGCCGAGTCCACTGCGCCACCGACGCTCAACTGCGCCACCGACGCTCGACGCTGCCCTATAGTCGCCGTAAAACGTAAAGATTTTCAAAATGTTTTTCTTATAAGATAATTTGAAAATCAGAATATTAACATTATGTATTTTTACACGACAGAGATGCGACATACATTTATAGTTATACATATTACGTGTTTTGCTAAGTATAGTTTTGTATAACATAACTACATTCTGTATAAAATACAAAATTCTTCCCATAATGCCATAATTTTGTACAGAACAGTTGTAACAGAACTCCAATCCACGGCCTCCAGTTCAATACAAACTGCTTTGAAATCTACTGTGGTTTTAATTTTGGGCCGAGTAATGTCACAATCACCTACTTCTCCACTAGCTAGACACTTAGATTTTAAAAATGGTCAAGGTAGGCTGTTTTGGTGATGGCAAATGAGTAGATTTGGTGATGGCAGAGGCCATTCTCTGCATACAGTCATAAGTACTCAGAAGCTTCAACCTCAAGAATGTCAATGTTGATGTCTCCCACTAACATGATGCACTGTTTATCTTTAAGATTTTTGAGAGTATTATTAAGCTAGGAATGAAAATTATCCAAGTTTCTAAAAGATGGAGATCTGTATATGCCTAATTTTGATGTATAGTCAGAGACGTATAGAGATAACCACCACCGCTAGTGTTGATTTAACGTATGCAACAACACCTGCATTCTGGTTTAAATTGTGTTTTGTTGAGAAAACGTTGTAAGTAAAGTAAATCCTCTTAGAGGGTTGAATCATTTAGTCTGCACTCAGTCAGTATGATAACGTCAAAGGCCAAGATCATCCTTTTCAGAAGCAAAAGACAAGGATCAAAGTTTTACTAATACTTCTTATATTCAAGTTAAGCACCCTAAAACCATAGTTTGGTGTAATTCAGGTTTTGCACAAATCAGGACTGAATATTTTGTCACAAGTTATGTTTTGCATGAGATCAATTTCAGAGAATAGTTGAGGGTTACCCATAACAACAATAAAAATTTAGAAATAACAGATTTAAAAACACGAGTGTATCAAGTTTATTACAGCTCATAGTAGTGACCTGCAGCTTTACATGTGAGTGACAATAATAACTGATAAAGCAGAATCAGTATATGCTTCTGAATCTTTATAGGTAATAAAGTTGAAATAGAGTTTTTGAGTCAAGCTAGGCAGTTTATGAGTTAGTGAAAATAAGCTGGTCAAGTTTTTTATGAACTCGAGATTACAAGACAGAGTTTCACAAAGACACAAGTTACTAATACCCGAGCATACTATTGTTCTTCGTTCTTATACCGTTGGCTAAAAATTAATTTTAATATAAAACTACAAGTCAAAAGTATTAAAATGCAGTCAGTACAAAAGACAAAAATATTTTTGTGGTTAGGCCTAATTACACAAAATCCTTTGCATTAATTGGTATGAGAGCCAAACAATAGTTTAAGTTATAACATGTAAGTTGGTAAGACAGAATATTAATTAGTATAGTTTCACACTTTGTGTTAGTACACAGATAGATAGGTATTTTGGATACACAGATAGGTATTTTGGAGTTGTAAACAACATTAAATAGGCATCAGAAAGTATCATAATGTTACAATGACAAAGTTTCTCAAATTTATGTGAACATTTTATACAGTCGTGTAGATTAGAATAAATTAAACATAGAGGTGCACATCTGGCATACAGACTAAGTATGCATGTTCTTTCAGAGAAATACACATCACTATACTCAAAAGAAAATACAAACCCAAGTAGAATTATGCAAAATTTAAAAATAATATAAAACATTGTTTCAAAGAGATACACCCCACATTTCTCAAGAGACTATACAAGGCTAAGTATAACTGTGCAAAATTTAAAAATAATAAACATTGTTAGAGCAACAAGGATTGTTGTTGTTATTGAATTTGTATCACTATACAAATAAGGCTTAATTGATTGGTTATTCTCGTTAAATGCGATTATATTTTGGCAGCGTAGAACAAATGTAGTATCTGTTAAATAAGTCAGTAAAAACAAACAGAAATAGAATTCCTTGTGCTTAGGAATACTAAATAAAAAAATAACACTTCTTAAACATAAACATGTTAGACACTTAAGCATTCCTTTACTAAGTAGACTTATTTCACTAAGTAAACTTTTAGAGATAAACTTATTCTTTAATTAGTAAACAGCAAATTAATATGCCAACCCAGTAATCAAAGTGATACTATAGAGAATTAGGTAAAATAACATAACACTTAAAATACAAAATTATGCCAAAAAAAAAATGAATTTATACTGCTATGTGAAAACAAGTGAGATTTGTTATGCTGATTCCCACTTTCAGCATTTCTATACAATATGAAACAGCCAGTAGACCCAGTAATCAAAATTATATTCAAAAACATACAAGGATAGCACTTAAAATACTTAAACATTGTGAGGTCATAACATGTGCTTTTACTGCGGTATGTAAGCAAGTAAGATTGAAAAGAACTCTGCTTCATGTTAATTATGTTGTTGTACAACCAGAGTTTTAAAACAAGAATTAAAGAGGTAATAAATGTTTTTAAGTTTAAGAACTGTAATCTAGTTTATACAGATCATAGCTTAAAAATACCTTACAAGTACATAAGTATTGTACTGGGTCGAATAGACCAATATAATAGTACATTACGATATTAGTGCGTTAAGATGGTTATAACACGCGAGGCGGAATTTCAGCCCGAGCCGAAGGCGAGGGCGTAATTGAGCCGAGCATTTTATAACCAATACGCACGTATATCGTACGACGTTTTTTAACACATTTGCGAGGAAACAGAAAAAAAAACATTATTTTAAATAAACTCAATCTGTGAATGCACACTGTTGCTTTCCCGCCATTTTAACAGCGCGCTAGCGCTGCCTACTGACTGGCGCCGCGCGGCGATTAGTTCGAAATTTGAATAGCAACAGCGCGCTGCTCACTAGCTGGAGTCGTGCGGCGGCGATCAGTTCCATATTTGAAATGGCAAATAATACTGTTATGGAATTTGTATAGACTATAACTTAACTATTTGCTTTGGTAACAAACGCGTTTTTTATGACCCGCTTTACATATTTAAAACCGGTGGAATTACATCAGCTTTACGAGCAAGGGTGTTAAAAAAAGAATTTATGAGTCTTTTTGTAGTAGACAACTTACAACTCAGAAGTGTGGCCAAAGATAGACAGCTATCATAAGCATAGACATTGTTATTATCATAGAAAGTTACATATAACTTCGAGACAAGTAACAATGAGACAGTGAAACACCAAGCCAACTTGCTGCCAAAATCAGATGCAATGAGCACTTTCTTGAGGGGCCGCGTCAAAGTATTCGTCAATGACGTCATTGTGAAATATTCGTATGAGAATTTTAGTTCCAAGTACGCCCTGAAGGGGCGCTGTATACAATTCCAATACAAATATTTCACGATGACGTCAATGACGATACGAATACTTTAAGGCAAAATGTTCGTATCAACGCCCCTAAATATTATTTTGGTGATCAGTTCATCATCATCATCATCATCATCACAGCTCATATACGTGCCCACCGAGGGGTACGAGCCTACCCTAACTAGTTAGGCCGGTTAGGCCTTAGTCAAACCACGCTGGCCCAGTGCGGATTGGTTGACTTCACATACACCTTTAAATTACTGCGCAGGTGAATGCAGGTTTCCCCACGATGTTTTCCTTCACTGTAGGAGTGTCAGATAAATGTACATATGAAATTCGTAAACGAAAAACACATTGGTACATGGCAGAATCGATTGTGGGCCTCCCGATTCTACTTGGAGCACAGTCCAGTGCCGAGGGAACAGCGCCACCAACGATCAGTTACACCGGGTAAATTGATTGTAGGATTGGTACAGTAGGCGCCACGTCAAGCTTTGCACTGCGAAAATTACTCCTATTACGAGCGACATTAGAGCGGTCCAAAGGTCAAACAGTATAAGCTTGACGAGGCGCTTACTATACTATACCTAAATGACGTTATTTTTACCACAGAATGCTGTAAGCGAGTATCTGAAGCAAATCCAGCCGGTCAAAGATCCCTGTACGCCTTCGGAGCCGTCGGCTTTCTCTTCGTGTATTTGTCCGCTGGCGCCGGACTCTTTAAGATGTGGGAGGACGACTGGTCTTTCTACGACGGCTTCTATTTTTGTTTTATCACTATGACCACCATTGGCTTTGGTGATTTGGTGCCGAGTAAGTTGCCACATTGAAGTTTTTCACTATGTTTCCTAGAATACAAACTTTTGTCCATGAGTTATTCAATGTTTCTACTTATACGAATTTTTGGTCTATTATTTGCGTACTTAGGTCCATAAAATTTATGCAAGTCTTCTACCTACTAGCATTCCATATTTTTCTGTAGGAAAATATTCTATAGCCTATGTTACTCAGTGATAGTGTAGCATTCTATTAGTGAAAAAATACTTCGTTATAATATTAGTATAGATAAGTCAGAATTGGTAGTTGCGTTAGATTTACGACTTTAAATCAGTGTGGCTGTGGTTCGATCCTGATGTAGAGCGTTATATTTTGTTTATTTTATTAATGTTTTTTATTATTTTTTAATTAATTAGTTTTTAATTTATATTTTTTTTTCAGAAGAAAAAAATTTAAGATTAAAAACGTGATTTAAATACGTACCTTAAAATCGATTAATTTTCCGAAAATTTTCAGTTAAATGCCTACGATCCGAAAAAAAGTTTCACTTGAATCGTGGTTTCATAAAACCACACAATGATTTCTTTTTAATAACGTTATATGGTTATGTTTATGAAAACTTACAAACATTATTAGAGATTTTTCATTTGCAAAAGTAGATTTACAACTCGTATCATCAGGATGTTTCCCATTATACAATGTACCTATGCTACCGTTGTTGAAATCCTAAATATTGTTAGGCCGATCCGCTTCGATTGTGCGTTGATAGATCACTGAGATTTGATTTTTTTGTGAATTATATACACTATAAATGTTATAATTACCTGTGAACAAGAAGCTATTTGTAATATATTTTGACTAAACACCTTTACCTAATTCTGTTCTTTAGTATGCGTATGAAGGTTTTTATGTACTTATATGTTTTATTTTCCCTCCAGAAAGGCCCAAATACATGTTGCTGTGCACACTATACATCCTCATCGGGCTTGCACTCACTTCGACGATCATCGAGCTGGTCAGGAGGCAGTACGCCAGGTCGTGGCAGCAGCTGCGAGCGCTGTCCGGGCCTCTAGCAGACACTCTGCGCAGACTTGGCGATGCTGGCCGGGGTGTCGACGTGTCCGACCTGAGAAAAGTTTTGACTGTGGTAGGAACATTTGTTTATTTATTATATATATTCGTTATAAGCTTCCACTGGTGACGATGAAGTTTGGGTTGGCAAAGCGCAAATGATTCTGATGGCGAGAGTCCATCCATATTTACAATACTAACCTTTTAGGTTATTGTTTGCCACGTATGGGATATAAAAAAATATAAGACGCAAATACCTTGTTTCGATTTTCGTAATAGCTATTTGATCATCTTATCATATTGATTACAACTTTGTTTCCTATTCTATTTTCATGAAGAATAAAGCAATTTACCTCTAAATTTATTTATTTTATATTTTAATTTACCATTTACACACTGCTTCTTTTTGCGCGTGCAAATGTGATACAAACGCGCGTGTGTATTGATGCCTGCGACTGTAGGTATCGTGAATGCAGCGCGATTGCATTGCTACTGTCCCTTTGCAAAAAATCGTAGTATGTGAGGGTCTTTTAATGGAAAAATGCAAATAAAGTATAATAAAGAAAGGAATAATGCAAATAAATTTAGAGTTCAATAACATTAGCGTGCTTAAAAATCGTAAGTGTTCTTTATCAAGTTCCGTAACCTTTTATGGATACGAAGAGGAGAGCTATTATTGTAAAAGATAGCCTATTATGAAATATGCATGTTCCATTGGGTGATGTAATGGAAGCATTATCTTTTTATGCGTTAGTTTATAACTTTTCGTTTTGTAGCGTAACATGTGAGACTTGGCGACGCCGATGGCGGAGTCGACGTGTCTGACCTAGGGACACTGCTAGCTACGACTATGGCGCTTACAGGGTTTCTAGGGCAAGGTCGCTAGCTAATTGGATGGAGCCTAGGAATTTGCTTTATCTAGATGATGTCAAATTAATTTATGATCTAATTGCAGTCGATGTTTTTAAGATCGCTTCTCATGAAAGATTGAAAAGGTCTCAGAGGAATATGTAAAAATTAATTTTTCACTTAGTGTTGCTGAAGTCAATTTTGTGTAAAAGAGTGTTGAAACGTTAAATTGAAAACTACCAATACGGAATTAGCTGAAATATATCTACAACAGCTTCCCATCCGCAATCCTGCCTCTCTGCAAGTGGTAATCCAGCTTTATATAGTATAGATCCAGCTTTATATAGTATAGATGTAAATTCGAAATAAAGACATTTTAAGACGCTAAATAAATAACCCAACAATTATTTCGCCATTGTCCTTTGAATTTAAGCAAAAGCAATGATGCATATTATCTATGTGTTATTCCGGAAAAATCTAAACATTTTGGTGAAAAATCTTTCCGGACAAACAGACCAACAACGATTTTTTGAAAATTATTCCATCGTGTTCTGCTATTGATTTTAAGGCATTCTGCGATTTTTATTTTAGTTATTTCGCAATTACATTTTTTTACCTTTACGGTTTCAGTGTAAGTATGTATAGATGTGAATACACGATGACACACCGTATCGGTTTATATTTCCACTAAAATTTTCTGTGGTTCGCCTAGAATTTCTTAGTTTGGAGGCCATAACACATTCTTTTGTCGAACACAACAGAGGTACCCATCTCACTTCGTAGAAAGGTTGCAATAAATAATTTCGTGCTTATATGATTTATATTGCTGCCATCATCAAGTCAATGCTCATTCCATTATGAAGGTAATGCCTTTTTCTTGCGCATGAATGGGGCTATAAACACGGGGTGTTTAGGCAATTGGCCTGAACACTGGGGCTTGATGACTGCTATTTTAGGAGTACGATAGCAAACGAAATAAATTGACGGCGCTTAGATTAATTGTCTTTTAACGTACCCCGCCTATAAGTTTTGTGCTATCTATACATATGTATACATACAAATAAATAAAATTGAAGTGTCTGTTTGTAATGTCAAAACAACAAGTTTTTACTAAATGCGTATGAATGTATATCGGGTACCAAAAACAAAAACACAATTTAATTTTTTTTGTCTATCTGTCTGTCTGTCTATTTGTTCCCGCTAATCTCCGGAACAGCTGAACCGATTTTTACGGGACTTTTACTAATAGATAACTAATTATATAAGGTATAACATAGCCTACTTTTTGAAAAGAGTTACTACTCCACGCGGACGAAGTCGCGGGTACAGCTAGTTTGAATATAATGTGTTCACTTCAATGTGTGTTTGCTTAGCTGACCCTAACCTGATAGTTGCTTTTTCAAGTGTCGTACTCATGTCTAAAGTAGAGGAGTCAAGGAATAGGTGATAAGTAAAGGAATTAAAAGAATTTACTCGGTATCAGTAGTATATTCGATCCAAGTTAAAAATGTTTTGACAAATTTAATTATCACACGCCGCTAAAATAGAATGAGTCAATATAATCTAATTTTATTTGTAAAAGATACACAGGAATATGGAAAAACTAGCGAACTACACCGGTGTGGAGAGCACAAAAACAAGTTGTAGCCGATGATTATTTTTAGATATTTTCAAATGCATATTATTCTTAGATCATTTAACCTATGAATGAATGAATGTATGAATGCTCTAAGATATTATTTGAATAATATCATGTTTCAAATTAATAATCATAAAGACAGACCTTTATATTTATTGCTCTCTAGAAACTTTTGAGTACTATTATGTCTTCTGTGCTTCTGATTTGTTAACGAAACATTTTTACAAACAGGTATCCAAGGGGCGTATTGAAACCACTGAAGCGTAGATTTTTAACCAACTTCTATTTTTTTATGTAGGTATCTTTACCGATTTTTCGGTCAATATTAGACCGATTTTTAATATTATTTTTGTATTCGAAAGGGTATACTCCTGAGGTGGTGTCATTGTCACCGAGTTAGTACCTATCTCAGGAAAATCAAGGAAAGGTCTTTTTCATAGGCTCGACCGAGGTATTTCATGTTTTTTTCTGAAGCTATTTAGGTATGCAGCAGCACGATGAAACGATTCTTTAGTTAGTTTTTTAAATAGCTAAATTTACTTATACCTTTAAATAGCACGTACTGACATTTTATTGTATTACGTTAAAGCACAGATTACTAAATAGTTACGAAAGCATTCGTAAAACATAAACAAAAAACAAACGTTAAATGCTATACTATTTAACAAAAAATTAAACAGGCCTTGGTCTTAGAATGTAATCCGTGTTATCTGTGCTGGGCCCAAAGGCAGTATTTCAGTCACGGCATTTAAATGTTTGGCAGGTTTAAGACGCTATGGAACCTGGGCTGCTACTCTGTTTCTTCGAAACGAACTTTCGTCAACGAACGAAAATCAAAAGAAATTTCGAACGTGCCGCTACTCTATTTCATTTTCGGATACACACAATAATTTCGTTTCCATAGACAACTTTCGTGAACGATTGAAGAACGAATGGAATGAGACCATTGCCGTAAAGTTGGGTGATTAGAGTGAATCAAATAAGTTTCCGGGGTCAGTAGAGTGAAACAAAATATGAACAACCAATGGAGTGAGACCATTGTCGTAAAATGCGGTGGATAGGGTAAAATGATTCCGGGGTCAATAGAGTGAAACGGAAACTTTTTCCTTTCTTCGATAATTATATTACCTATTATGCGATTTTTTCGTTAATTTGTTAGAAAATAGTAAATTAATTATGGATAATCTCAAACATTTTTGTTAAAATGAAAACAATCACGATTTCTTGGAATTTGAGTTTGTATATAGAAGGTGAATAGAAGTTCTATTTTAAGTGGATTAACAATGTTTACGAGTGATTTTTTTTAGTGTCCGCTAAGTATTGCGACACATTTTTTAGAAAGGAATGTTTCAGTCGCAGTTACATTGTGTGTTGTGTTGTTTGTTTTCAAGTTAAGCATTCTAAATATAAGTGAGAATCTTTTTGGTACTTATCTATCAATAGCTATTTTGAGCTTTTATGTAAATAATATTGATGATTACTGATTTTAGCTTAAAATAACATGTTCCGTTTCCCCGTAGCAAATCGATACTCTTCTTAATTATCAATTTTAATTCTCAAATAATATTCAACTGAGTGCAATTTTGTATCCCGAGGCGGGAATCGAAGCTAAATTTAAATTACTTCCGAGGCAACGTCGGGTCTTTCTACGCTCTTCATACTCCTTACGCAAAACAGCTTCAAGCAAAAGTATTCCATCAGCAATTTCACATTAACTTACTTAAAATCTCACAATTACGAATATCAAAAGGTAACACTTTTGTGTTCGTTAATTTAAGGTCAAAATTCCGAAAAATAAACTGTCAAATTCAATTCTTCGTTTCGAACTTTCGTAAATTGAGTAGGTTTGGAGAATATATCTGTCAAACTTTTGCGGTCGAACGAATATTCGAATCAAAAAGAACCGTGGTAGGAAACATGCGAAATTTCGTTCGAAATTTCGTTCTTCGTAGAAATAGAGTAGACCTCCTGGATGGTATTATACCTGCGATACGACTATATACAAATAATCGTCAACAGATAAACATTACAATTCATTGATAGTGTGGGGTTGTTCATTATATACAGTTAACAGTTGCTCATAAATGAATAATCGTTTGGCATTTAACAAGAATATCTGCTGTTATAACTGTTATTTATAGTACTACAACCGTGTCCGCTAACTACATTCCGCCAGTAAAATACTAATAATTCGTATTTAAAAATGGGGGTTGGTGGTAGAAGTTTGTAAATATCTACATATATTTAAGTATTTTTTGATGCCAAATTATAAATAAAAAAATGCCCAAGAAAAATTCCGTATCACCTAGGGCTATAAAAAATCCTACGAGCTTTTTTATTTTATTTATTTATTTATTATCAGGCAACTTAGGCCCTGTTCTCAGACCTACCAAATATACACACACATACATACATATTTGGTAGGTCTGAGAAAATATTCATAAAAATCGATTAAGCCATTTCGGAGGACTTCGATAACAAATACTGTGACGCGAGCTTCTAATATATATTAGATGGGATGTGATGCGGGGAGTAAAGGTGCAAACAGACTGGGCTTATGTGATGCCAGTAATGCCACGCCACGTTATTTAATTAAATAATGATTTTTCAGACATTTTCTATTAAGACCGATGTCTTCTGATGGTCGTAACAACACATACGTGGCATCACATAAGCCCAGTTTGTTTGTACTTAAGCCTCATACAAAGAGCCATCAATCGGAGTACCAGCGATCTAAAAAACCTACGGTACACGGACGACATTGTGTTGATTTCGCCGGTTCTTGTCCATTTAGAAGCTAAACTCAATAGTCTTCGAGAAGCTGAAGTCATTAGCCTGCGAAAGAAGGCTTAGAAACGCAAAACAGTCATTATGCGTGGAAAATCGGACTGTACAGATTTATTGATGCTCGGTGTTCGATTGGAATCCGGCAGTACAATAACGAACCATGGGGGACATTAGGCAATAGCTGCATTTGCATAAGTAAAGCATGCATGAGAACCTAACGTGCTCACTCGGCGTAGCAAAATCTATTGTTGAGTCAGTGCTGCTCTTTGGCTGCAAAACGTGGAGACTGACGAACAAATTGCAAGCCTTCGCTGATAAGTCCCTGAGGTCAATTCTCAGTGTGTTCTGGTTGAAGACCATAAGAATAAAGGACAAACTCCTACTGCTGCGTAAATGAAGATGGTTAGGCTACACATTATATCTTCTGTGGCTACACATTTCGAAAACGGGCGACAAAGCACCTTTACATCGCTTTCGAGAGGCGTTCTTAACAGATGTGGCATTAGAGCTAAAAGCCAAGGACAGAGCTGAAGTGAGGCTAAGAAAGTCCCAGTGGACAGTAAGGATTGGTGGAACCCTAATTGTGGAGGCCCTGAGCACCTCTGGGGTGTCTTAAGATAGCAACAACATGTCAATGGAGATGCTGCTCTCCACAATGTCCCCACATTAAATTAATGAATGGTAATTAAATCTGATGAGATGAGGTTGACAGATAATGAAATAGTTTTCATATATTTTAACTGGTATTCAGTTGAAAATATGCATCAGGTTAATTCTCAAATCTCCGTCAAAATCATGAATAAAATCACAGATCCATTTCCTCTGTATACACAGCGATATTAACGGAATTACATTTGTTATGGGAGCACGCGTCCGAAGATCAGTGGATTGTGTTGACAGATGCCTATCCCTTACACCAACACTTCTTCGCTTAAGTAATGCAGCGATAGACGGATCGTTTATTTGCTTTACGCAGTGAATGTAATTTCGTAATTGAATACTATAAGTATATTATTATTCAGTATATAGGCTGAAGTTGAACTGACAGCTCTCTACCATCCATATCCATACTATAATATAATATTATAAATGGGAAAGTGTGTGTGTGTGTTTGTTTGTCCGTCTTTCACGGCAAGACGGAGCGACGGATTCAAGTGATTTTTTAAGTGGAGATAGTTGAACGGATGGAGAGTGTTATGTATGAAGGTATAAAGTCATTTGTTATATGTCAAATAGATCAGTGCGCTACTAGCATCGGCTCGTTTCACTTGTGCAAACCCCTGTCCTTATATTTATCATTGGCGACGATCACCTACCCACATCTAAAGAAAATGTCTCAGTCAACGTTTGGTGTTTTATCGACTTTTGATCATAATTCACAAACATGGGATATGTACAAAGGACGCATTATGCAATATTTTATTGCAAATGACATCAACCAAGGCACAGATGCGACGGGCACAAAGAGGAAGGCTATACTTCATAGCGCACTCACGGAGGCTACTTACAAGTTGGCGTTAGATTTAGCGTTGCCTAAAGACATCAGTGAGGTGCCTTATCAAGACATTATTGCACTGCTCGATGATCACTTTACGCCGAAAACTGTCGGATTTGGTGAGCGGCATAATTTCTACGCCGCGACGCAACACACAGAGGAGTCCCACTCGCAATGGGCAGCAAGGCTGCGAGGGTTAACTTCGCGATGTGGTTTCCTTAACGTGGAAGAAGCGCTGCGGGACAGGTTTATCATGGAGATGCGTTCAGGCCATGAAAAAGAGAAGCTTTACGCTCAAGACCTCACAAACCTGACATTTGCAAATGTGGTAGAAATAGCACAGAGTATGAGTCACGCTCGCGCAGCGGCAGTGGCCAGCGCGTCAGGCCGCGCGGACTCCGTCATCATGCAGGACAATCAGGTGTTTAGAATTTCTAAGAACACGCAAAGTGACAAAAAGGAACAGTGTAGTGTTTGCGGATACACGAATCACAAATCCGCGGAGTGTAAATTCGCTAAATATAAGTGTAAAAAATTCAATTTGCGCGGTCATTTACGTAAAATGTGTCCGAAAGTGAATTACGTATTGGATTGCGGTGACCAGGGTGAGGATGACGAGAGCGATGACGGTAAGATTTATCATATCCGTTCATTTTGTGGAGAGCCTATGGTGGAAACAATATTTATAAATAACTTTGAATTGCAATTCGAAATTGATAGTGGTTCTGCAGTAACTGTAATTTCTGAAAAATATTATAACCATTATTTCAAAGATTTTTCTTTATCAGTTACTCGGAAGAGGTTAATGTCCTATAATGGTAGGCATATTGTTTGTATAGGTACATTGCAATTACCGGTTTGCTACGTCGGAACTACTCACCCAATAGATTTTTACGTAGTACGAGAAGGTGGTCCACCACTCTTAGGCAGAGATTTCATTGCAAAATTTAAATTACAGTTATTACCCATTAATTATTGCCAGCCTACAGATTCCATGATACAACAATTACAAGATAAATACTTTCAATTATTTTCCAACAGCTTAGGTAAATTCAATAAATATGTTGTAAATTTACAAGTAAATGATAATGCAAAACCCGTGTTTTTTAAAGCCCGTCCTGTAGCTTTTGCGTTAAAAGACAAAGTAGGCGAAGAAATTGACAGATTGGTCAATTTAGGTATTTTAAAACCGGTTCAATATTCAAACTATGCGTCTCCTATAGTACCTGTGCTAAAGCGAGATGGGTCGGTAAGATTATGTGCCGACTACTCAGTGTCAATAAATAAACAGTTGCTAATGGAGCAATACCCACTGCCTACTATTAATGAATTGTTTTCGAAAATACACGGAGGTACAATTTTTTCTAAATATAGATTTATCTAGCGCGTACAATCAATTAGTTTTAAGTGAGGAGTCTCAAAACCTAACCTGTATTAATACACACAGGGGGCTTTACAATTTCACTAGATTAGTGTTTGGATTATCAAGCGCGCCGTCAATATTTCAAAAAGCGATTGAGAGCGTCCTAGCAGGCATAGAAGGGGTTGTATGTCTGCTTGATGATGTATTGGTGTATGGGGGTAATAACCACAATGATCACCTGAAAATATTAAATATGGTACTAAGTAGATTACAAGATGCCGGACTAACTTTACATAAAGATAAGTGTAGTTTTTTCAAACACACAATTAGCTATTTAGGTTACATTGTCTCAAAAGAGGGACTGAAGAAAGCACCGGAGAAAGTGAAAGCAATGACGGAAGCCTCGGTACCAACAAATGTCCATCAATTGCAATCATTTTTGGGCCTAATTAACTATTATAGGAACTTCGTACAAAATGCATCATCTATTTTAAGCCCGTTATATGACTTACTTAAAAAGGGATGTAAATGGAGCTGGTCAGCCGAACATCAATTGGCATTCGATAAAATAAAAAAAGTTATGACATCAGAGCAGGTTTTAACTCATTTTAACCCTAAAGCTAAATTAATATTGACAGTGGACGCTTCTCCGAGTGGGTTGGGGGCTGTTTTGTCGCAAATCGAAGCCGACGGCATCGAAAAACCCATATCGTTTGCATCTCGTACATTAAACGCAGCTGAAAAACGTTACGCGCAAATTCAGAAAGAAGCCACTGCTATTATTTATGGGGTTCGGAGATTTCACCAATATTTGTACGGTCGATCAGTGCCGTTCACATTACGTACGGATCATAAGCCGTTGCTTTCTATTTTCGGTCCGTACAAAGGGATTCCTGAAATGTCAGCAAATAGATTGCAACGATATGCAATATTTCTTAGTAGCTATAACTATACAATAGAATATATACGTAGCAGCGATAATTGTGCTGATTATCTATTTCGCGCGAGCTTACCGGCTCCGGTGGGAAGCGAAGGCGTCGAATCGTCTTCGCGCCGAACTTGGTGCGCGTGCACCGAACAGCATTGCCACGAGACAGAGGTGGGATGCAATCGAGCTACTTACGTTTGTTTTGTCATGGATGGTGTTATGCCGATCACTTTAGGTAGGCTACGTAACGAAACAACTAAAGACATAATGCTAAGTCAAATATTAGGGAAAAAGTCTTTTCGCATTATAGTATGTATAAACTTGTAATAAAATCTCTTTGGCTATACTATTTGTATCTGGCTGGTTTTGGTATCATTGAAAGTTTAAATTTTAAAGAACATAATTCCAAATTCAAATTAGGAAAATGTGTGATTTTCATTTGTTTTTCGTACCGCCAAGATGAGTGAATCTAATGAAGAAATTCGATACATTTTAAAATTTTACTACAAAAAAGGTAAAAATGCAACGCAAGCCGCGAAAAAAAATTGCGATGTTTATGGACCTAGTGCAGTGTCTGTGAGAGTAGCACAAATTTGGTTTAAGCGTTTTCAATCCGGAAATTTTGATGTCAAAGATGCACGTCGCTCTGGTCGCCCTATTACAGATAAAATGGATGCCATTTTTGAAAAAGTGGAGCAAGATCGGCATGTCAGTAGTTACGACGTAGCTGAAGAACTGGGAATTGACCACAAAACAGTTTTGGCGCATTTGAAAAAAACTGGGTACACAAAAAAGCTCGACATTTGGGTACCTCACGAGCTCACTGAAAGAAACCTAATGAACCGTGTACTCATTTGTGATTCTTTATTACGACGTAATGAAACCGAACCATTTTTGAAGAAGCTGATAACTGGTGATAAAAAGTGGATCACGTACGACAAGAACGTGCGAAAAAGGTCATGGTCAAAGGCCGGTCAGGCTTCACAGACTGTGGCGAAACCCGGGTTAACCCGCAACAAGGTGATGCTGTGTGTGTGGTGGGATTGGAAGGGCATTATTCATTATGAGCTGTTACCACCAGGCAGGACCATCGATTCTGAACTCTACTGCGAACAACTGATGAGATTAAAGCAAGAAGTTGAGAGAAAGCGGCCGGAATTAATCAACAGAAGGGGTGTGGTTTTTCATCATGATAACGCTAGACCTCACACATATTTAGCCACTCAGCAAAAATTAAGAGAGTTTGGCTGGGAGGTGTTAATGCATCCGCCGTATAGTCCTGACCTTGCACCTTCAGATTTCCACCTGTTTCGGTCTCTTCAGAATTCTTTAGGCAGTGTCAGGTTAACATCACGAGAGGACTGCCAAAACCACTTGTCGCGGTATTTTGACCAGAAGTCCCAAAATTTCTATAGCAATGGGATCATGTCCCTACCTACAAGATGGCAAAAAGTTATCGAACAAAATGGTACCTACATACTTTAGTTAAATGTAAATAAACTATATTAAAAAATGTTTTGAATTTTCTTAAAAAATGCGAAGAAACTTTTTCCCCAACCTATTAATTAAATTTATTAATAATGGGTGGCCACCGAAATGTAGTGATTTGAGATTGAAACCATACTTCTTGTGTAAATCGGAACTTTCGGTAGAAAACGGCTGTGTTATGAGAGGACATAAGATTGTTTTGCCGGAGAGTTTGCATCAATTTATATTGAAAGATCTACATACTTCGCACCTGGGAATCGTAAAAACAAAAGCAGAAGCTAGATCTCGGTTTTGGTTCCCAGGTATTGATAAATCGGTAGAACATATGATAGCTTCGTGTGATGTGTGCACACAGCTCCGTCCCGTGCCGCCGCGCGCCCCGCTCGCGCCCTGGGAATATCCATGCGGTCCTTTTATTAGGATACACATAGATTTCTTAGGTCCGATTAGGAATTGCACGTACCTAGTCATAGTAGATGCTTACTCCAAATGGGTAGAAGTGTACAACATGAACACTAATACCACATCGGCTGCAGTTAAAAGTAAGCTATGTGATTTTATAGCAAGGTTCGGTATTCCTAAAACGTTAGTGAGTGACAACGGAACGGCCTTTTGCTCTCAAGATTTTGAAAAGTATTGCCAATTAAATGGTATTACACACATAACTTCTCCCGTATATCACCCAGCCAGTAACGGACAGGCTGAAAGTTTTGTCAAAATAGTAAAGAAAGGTATTAAAGCAGCATTGCTGTCGAATAGTAATACTAGGGATACACCTGTTAAATTATTGAGATACCTTATGGACTATCGAAATTCTATCCATACTACCACAGGCTATTCACCTTCTCAAATAGTATTTGGCCGCAAATTAAAGTCACGTCTAGATTTAATATCGCTCAAGCCATCGTCACCCTCGACACCTGCAATACCTAACTTAGACAAAATTTCACAGTGTTCGCAGTCTGATAAAAAGTTTTTAAATAAAAAATACTTCTTTAAAACAAATGACAATGTATTTTATAAAAGGTTTACAAATAAATTAAATTTTACATGGTGTAAAGGCATCATAGTTAAGAGATTAGGGAAAGTAATGTATTTAATAAAAGATAATAATACATCTGAGTGTGTTAAAAGACACAAAAATCAAATAATGTTAAATAAAGGAGATAATATGTACATACCTGGGTTGTGTGTTACTCCGCCGCCGCCGCCGCCGCCGCCGTGTTCGCCGTTACCGCCGCCGCCGCCGCTGCCGTGCACGCCGCCGTCTGCGCCGTTGCGTACACCGACAACGCCGCCGCCCGTACCACTATCTCCGTCTCATACCACAGATGACGAGGTAGAGCACTCGTCCGACAGCTGGGAGTTGTCGTCACCTCCAGGATTGCGCCCCAACAGAAGAGCTGAGTTGTACTTACTGAATGATTCATCTCCGCCACCACCGCGCTCACAACATGCAGAGAATGAGGGGAGGGATGATGAGAATGAGATTCAACCTCAAGATGTGTTCCTAGAAGCGGAGAGTGACTAGGCGTATAGTTGCATAACTCAGTTTAGGTTAATTTTTAGTATGTAGATATAAAATTGTTTCTAGATATTTTATTTAAGTATTATAGTCATCTAACCCCTCGTTTACACCAAGAAACAAGTAAAATACTAGTTTCATACAATACTTGTAGAATACTTGTCAAAACATAATTATTTGTTTTATACATGTATTGCAACTGTCTCAAACATTCTTTCGTTCATACTGTGTTGCCAACAAGTCTCTAAACAAGTATAAACCACATCTGCGTTTACACTTAGATCTATGACATATTCAAACTAGTCTGATACATTGACAGCGTTTACACTTACAAAAAGCAATCGTGTTTTTAACAAGTTTTGTTTATTTCACTAAAATTTATGTATCATACTAATTTAAAACATGTTTTAAACTCTATCCATGCTTGTTGGATAAAGTTTTAAACTTTTACCGGACGGACCGTATTATTTTACGGGGGGAAGAGAAGAAAAAAAAATCTAAAAAATACAAAAAATGCTGCACTAGTTGAGAGCAGCATTTTTAGATTTTTTTATAAAAAAATTTTTTTTAATAAAAAAAAATTTAATAATTAAAAATTTTTTTTTTTAAATTCATTGTTTTTATTTTATTTATAATAATTGATGTGTCCTGAAGCGTCCCTAAAATTTTCCAGTGATACTGCACTCATGAAGTAAAGTTCCTCAGCATCTTTACTTTCCATTGTGAATAGTCAATTGAGTAGAAAATATTAATGAAACTACCGGACTGGCGTGTCATTTTCTACAAGTTTATCTACAACAAGTATAAAATGTGACATCATAAACATGTAGTCAACTAGTAGTTCAGAAACAATTTCATACAACAAGTTGTATACATGTTTTGTATTCAACAAGTTTTATACATGTATACGAGTGTAAACAATAAACGAAAACATTGCATAAAACTTGTTAAATACATGTAATATACCTTGGTGTAAACGAGGGGTAAGAGGGAGGAGTGTTATGTATGAAGGTATAAAGTCATTTGTTATATGTCAAATAGATCAGTGCGCTACTAGCATCGGCTCGTTTCACTTGTGCAAACCCCTGTCCTTATATTTATCAGAGAGTGACATAGGCTACTTTTTGTCTCTTTCTAACCCTCCACTTCCCTAAAATGGGGGGTGGAAGTTTGTATGGCGCATTCCGCAATTTTCAAGGTAGAAAGCTTAAAATTGGTAAGCTAAAGCTAAAAGTTAGCTAAAAATATGCGAACTATTTGTGACTAATAAAAAAATCGTGCATCATTTTTTTTTTGGAAATCTACCCCCAACCCCTTAAAAGAGAGGGTGAAATTTGATATGAGACTTTTTGCAGTTTTCAAGGTAGGAAGCTAAAAATCTGTACACAGACTCTTTGTTACCAACGAAAAATACCTGCCTTATTTTTTTTTTAAATTCTCGGTGTTACCCTGAATTTAACGCGAGCGAAGCCGCGGGCAAAAGCTAGTTCTTTATAAATTTAAATAAAATGATCATGTTTAATATATGACATTTGTTGTTTTATCAAAACAAGTCATGCTTTCCTTCCACCGATCGATAAGTAATGCTAGTTATAGTGAAAGTGTAATTGATTTGTCATTTTTGTTAGAAATGCTAAATAAATAGGTATGTTGACGAATTTTGGGACTGTTTTTATTACAGATAAGACAGATAGACACGTAGGAATTATCACGAATAAATATATTTCAAAAATTTATTCACTCAGAATTTTATAAATGAGATTTAATTAGTTTATTCTTTAAACGCACCAAATTCGTGCTTATCTCGAACGCGCCTGTTGTCTCGAGGTTTTTTCACACTACCACCGTGACGTAACGCGCTCCGATGCAGTCACAAGATACTGAGCATTATTTTAAACATTTTTGATTATTATGAATTGATTTATCACGCATATTTACACTTGCAAAATATAATTTTCAGCATTCTAATATTCACTTCTATGGTATAATCATAACTTTTAATATTTGCGATACATGTCAACATCCCTATTGAGATATGAAGTACGAGTAAGTAATACAGGAAAAAAATACAAGAATTTTTTTTACAAAAATAAAAACCGACTTCAAAAAACACAAAAGTAAAAATAATACAAGAACAACATCATTTTTTTTTGTTTTGAGCTTCATGAAAATGATCGATGATCATCTGACACCATCTTTTTTGAGGTCGGTTTTTACTTTTGTTAAACATTTTTTATTTCAAGTTTTTAAGTGAATTTAATACCAGCTCACCGAAATAACTTGAAAGTAAGTATACAACTGAGGGTCAATACGTGCTTATTGTAATAAAAAAACTCTCATCTAATTTCCTAAAAGCCAAAGATCCTTCCATCACTAGCTCGGCTCATTACAACCAGACGCAAATACATAAGGGAGAGTCGGAAATATTGTACCGCAGGATTAATCACCTCCAGATTTCCTACTAAACGGCAGTATTTCTTTACTCTGGCAATGTTAAAATATGCGGTATGAATTCGTGCCACATCACATGTCACATGTCTTCTTCTTCTTTTAATTTTGGCATGCAGGCTGATGTCACATGTCATTTTATAATGGCGTGCGGCAGTTAATTCTTAGGGCGCTTGCGCACTTATACGAATTCGGTTCGTATTCGATTCGTGTTCAGTTTTGATCCGGTTTGGCCTTCTTAGTAATTGTATGGACGCGTGCGTTATTTTTTTCACGTATCAAACACAAACCGAATACGTATAAGTGCGCAAGCGCCCTTACTCCAGTGAAAAATAAAATTGAATTTTGGTTATTTTGATCGAAATTTTACAGTGCATATGTAAGGATCTATTCTTCATAAATAGTGAGTGAATATTATAATTTATTTTTCAACACACTTGCTCGTAAAGTGGGTCTTATTACCTTGCATTTAGACCCGTTATTCAGTATATTAAACACGAGTGTTTTTCACTTTACATAATCGCACAAGTGCGGTAATCTTAACACGACAAATTCTATTTTGTTCAAGATTGCAAAGTAAATGTATGTCCAGTACGCATTCTTAAATTTGTCGCTTAATACACTTTTTTAACACTACTTTATGCGGCTGCCAATTGGAAACAAATAAACAGCCTACTACTGTTATTTAAATATTAAATTAATAACGACATTAAAAAAAAACAATAATTAATAACTGTTATTACTCTATGCTTTTACAATAGGCACACCCTGGCCGTTTTATATGATATTTATTTATAACGTTTTAGAATTCCAATATAGAATGTTTATACTTCTGCCATCACTAATTTCTCTGATGTAAACGATACAAAATATACTACTGCGTTTACCAAAAACTCTTTTATTATAAGTATAACTATAACTAAAATAAATTATTAAAAATTCACACAAACTTGTTTTTTAAAAACTAAAATATTCGGTTTATTTAGTTTTGAATTTTGGCTGTTTGGCCCTTTTTTGTTGGCTGTATGAAGAGTTTAGCCATGCCCGGGCAGGGCGCGAAAAAAAAGGCTCGCGGCATTTTACCGCTATTAAATTTTTTTGCCTTTTTGTTGTAATTGATTATCTACAAATATGTCGAGTCCAAGTGAAGAAGAATCCATATTAATTACTCCGCCGGAAATAATTATGGAGGCGCAAAGCGCGAGCAATAGTTTGTTGCCGCCAAAGTCAAAGGAGAAATACTTGGCGGCATACGATACTTTCATGCAGTGGAAGATTGAAATAAAGCGCAGTCATTTTCAGAAAAATATTAATACCACAAGATCTTTTATTTTCCTCACAAGTGTGTTGAAAAACGTCGTATGATACACGCGCGCATTGGTCATTACATACTCTGCTGTCGCCTCGTACGCAATAACCGACATAGCGCGCTCATATCATAATGTACTATAATATTCTTATGTGTTTTAATTCATTTTCTATAATATATAAGTATCTGTGTAAAAATATCTGTGTTTATGTTGTTGCTAATTTTTGAACGTATGTTTAAAAAAATAATAATTTGATGGGTAGTTTGTTGAATCCTACCACTAAAAGCTCTTTATATCGTACCGGTACGTTTTAATTAAACGACTAATTGTTTAAATTTCTACTGTTAGTTTGCTTACTAAAATATTATTGCTTTTAGATGGCTGATAAAAGATCATTAATATAAATGGACTCCAGAGGACCTTGAAAGAGCATTTTGATAATATTTTTTGTATGGTTTATTTTACTTTAAGAAAGTTCTTTGATTTCATAAAATATATTAAGTTCATTCGCACAAAATTAGATATGGCTATTACCTATGTGCCATAATAAAAACAAGACTGTAAAAAAAGACATGGACATTACTTATTTGTTTAATTTTTTAGACTATATGTTTGTTGTTTCACAAATATAGGTATTATGTGCCATAAAAACTAGATTTAAAATAAAGTGATATTACTTACTACATACGATAATAATTGGTGTAATTTTGTAAAATCTTCAATAAATAAATTAAATAATTGTTGAAATAATATACTTATTAATAAAAAATATATATTTTGATTAGAATTTATTGAAATCCACCTATTTTAGAGAGATTAAACGTACTCTATATGTCAGTGGTCCAATTCATCATACCTGTGGTACAATATATCCAACTAACTCTCTGAATCGTACCATTTGACTGCCTGTAGAAAATTGCACATCTTGGGCAAATTAATCAGTACCGGGAATAAAATGCCACTGGTTATGATTAAGGAAATACCTACTCACCTACTTATAATTCTGTACTTTTGTAAGTTTTTATAGTAAAGAGATAATTCATAAAAACTGAAAACTGGTACGATACATCCCACTTTCCCTTAAATAGCTTCAGAAAAAACATGAAAAACGTTGGACGTGCCTATAAAATTTAAGGGTCTCCCTTGATTTACCTGGGATAAACCATTACCAGATCCTGACTTTAGTGACAATTGTTTATGTGAAATGCCCCCACACTGTTCTTTTTACATTAAAGAAACCCATACTGAATTATATTGAAAGATTCTATTAAAATTTCTGGAAATTTCAACACTGTAGGTAACACTATTCTATCTATTCAACATGTTTACGGTTGAAACTTTTCACGGTTTTATTACTCAGTGCAATTGAAAATTCCATTCGCGTAACCAATACAGGCGAGTATCAGCAAATTCTACATCCAACTGGAATTCCACTGAACGAAATGTATTTCCGTGAAGATTAATACAATAAATACAATTTTCAACTATTTTGCTTTTACTGTAAAATAGTTGAAAATTGTATAATATGTATGTTATAAAATGATATAAGTAAAACAAGCCGTATTCAGTTTTTAACCGTCACCTAAATCTCCTGATAGGTACATTTTCCGTTGCGAAAAAACCTGATTCCAAGGAATTAACTTGACCTGTTTGATTTTTATTTTGTAAAATGTTTGTACAGTATATATTTTTAGAACAAACCCATTTTGAAAGCGATTCATTTTCATTGCTCCGTACTCCCTAAATCTTCTATCATCAGGACACGGTATTAGAACCCTTATGCCTAAATCTTCTATCTTCTTCTTATATATAAAAATGAAACGCTCTGTGTGTTATCTTTTTCCTTTCCCCATGATACTGCGTCCTTAATTTTTTTATGTTATTTCTTTAGGTCCGAAACCTTCAACTCCAAATTCCTGTGCAAAATGCTCTAGTGCAGCATTACGTGCATCACAATTCTTGTAATTTACTGTTTCAGTATTCCATAAACACTCATAATTGCGATAAATCTCTATGAACTTAATTAAAGAGCCATTTACATGATGCAAGTTTCTTGCCTGTTGCATACAATAAAATTGAAGCAATAAATGACTTGCATGGTCTAAACAACACGTCACATTCTTGATCTGTTATACAAGTTTCGTTTCAAAACTTTTCTTGGTGTAAACAGTTCATACAATAATTTCTTAAGCAATTCTTGTATTCAACTGATCATTTGCAGAACCAAATTTTAATACTTTTTGACTCATATTTTTTTATACACAAACCCTCTTCTAAAATGTTCAACACTTCAATAAATATTCGCCAACGCAAATACGTGCAATTCTTGAAGCAACTGTCCAATAAATGGTACACGCACATACAAGTCTCTGTTTAGACATGTCAAAACTTGAAAGCAATAATTTCCTAGATATAATTGTATTGGTGTAAACAAAAGACATTTGCAATTATTTTTTGTCAAAACTGGCATTCAATAATTGTATGCAACCTTTTTACTACATCCACGTGTAAACAGTTGCTTACAATTCTTGAAGATCAATTATTGCGCTACATTTATTGCATTCAATTATTGCTCCTGTATGTACAAGAAAATGTCATCGTGTAAATGAGTCTTAAATCAGCAGAACCAAATTTTAATACTTTTTGACTCATATTTTTTTATACACAAACCCTCTTCCAAAATGTTAAACACTTCAATAAATATTCGCCAACGCAAATACGTGCAATTCTTGAAGCAACTCTCCAATAAATGGTACACGCACATACAAGTCTCTGTTTAGACATGTCAAAACTTGAAAGCAATAATTTCCTAGATATAATTGTATTGGTGTAAACAAAAGACATTTGCAATTATTTTTTGTCAAAACTGGCATTCAATAATTGTATGCAACCTTTTTACTACATCCACGTGTAAACAGTTGCTTACAATTCTTGAAGATCAATTATTGCGCTACATTTATTGCATTCAATTATTGCTCCTGTATGTACAAGAAAATGTCATCGTGTAAATGAGTCTTAAATCAGCAGAACCAAATTTTAATACTTTTTGACTCATATTTTTTATACACAAACCCTCTTCCAAAATGTTAAACACTTCAATAAATATTCGCCAACGCAAATACGTGCAATTCTTGAAGCAACTCTCCAATAAATGGTACACGCACATACAAGTCTCTGTTTAGACATGTCAAAACTTGAAAGCAATAATTTCCTAGACATAATTGTATTGGTGTAAACAAAAGACATTTGCAATTATTTTTTGTCAATACTAGCATTCAATAATTGTATGCAACCTTTTTACTACATCCACGTGTAAACAGTTGCTTACAAATCTTGAAGATCAATTATTGCGCTACATTTATTGCATTCAATTATTGCTCCTGTATGTACAAGAAAATGTCATCGTGTAAATGAGTCTTTAGTCTCGCAAAAACTCTGAAACGGCTCCACAGATTCTTACGAAATTTTCTGTGTGTGTTTCAATAAGTACAGGGAAGGCTTAAAAGTACATTTGGACCCAGTAGGTGGCGCTGCAATTGCCGGGCAGGACAACGTCTGCCGGGCCCACAAGTATATATATCTATATAAATAAAAATCAATGTATTACTATGTTTGTTTGTCCTCTATGCGTTCCGAAACCATTCATCAGATTGTAATGAAACTTTGGTAGGGTGTTATGGGGACACCCGTGAGAGTTCCTAGCAAAAAAAGGGCATTTACATGGCATTGCAACGCATGCCGGGTACAGCTAGTATATAAATAAAAATCAATGTATTACTATGTTTTTTTGTCCTCTATGCGTTCCGAAACCATTCATCAGATTGTAATGGAACCCTCACGGTTGTCCCCATAACCTACCAAGGTTATGGGGACAACCGTGAGGGTTCCTAGCAAAGAAAAAAAAGGCATTTACGTAGCATTGCAACGCATGCCGGGTACAGCTAGTTAGTAATAAGATAAAGCTGCATTTCATAGTTACGGTTCTATTTATTTTGAAATTTGTCTATGTTTATACTTTATGATTTTTATTTATATAGTCGCTCAAATTGATGTCTCATACATAATAACGGATTGAGCAAAGTAGTAACAAGGCTATCGTAAAACAGTTTTTTTTATTAGTGGATATTGTATAAGGAGATACCTACACATATTAACGATGCGACAGTCTGTAGACGAAACGTGTAACGGAAAATTGTAGGGAAAAACTGGCTGACAAAATCGAAAAAAGATTGGTTTCTGCAGCGCAACACATCTTTGTAACGACATAAACTGAGGAGATTAGCTTTTCAACCGACTTCAAAAAAGGAGGAGGTTCTCAATTCGATGCGTATGTTTTTTTGTGCGTATGTTACGCGATTACGCCGCCAATTGTGGACCGTTTTAACAATTCTTATTGTATTTGATAGAGTATACTCCTGGGGTGAAACCCTAATTTATTTAAATTAGGGTTTCTTTCACTAAAAAGTTAAAAATAAAAAATATTTTACAAAAAATAAAAATTTTAGGACTTTCTAGAAGATCATCGTTTGGCACCAACTTCAATATAGAAGTGTTATGTTGTCTGTACCTATTCTTATATTATTCCTCGTTTTAGTGGATGGTGGGCAAAATCTTGAAAACATCTCCTGAACTCCTAATGTACGTACGATCTAATACTAACCTAAAGTTAGATAACACATTTCACGGTGTGACCATATGCCTTCGCGTGGTACAAGTTCAGTCCGAGGCCAGTGCTGAGTGCGTGTTTCAATGTCGCAATGGACACCCTTTTAGTTTTAGGGGCCAATAAAATTCAAGAGCGGGTTAATGCTTACTTTATATCTCGACGCTTTAACTATGCAGCAATACATTCAGCTGTTTTTTAGAAGTACTCCAATTTTATGCTTGGAGTGAAAATAAATATTTAACGGCATCGATACCAGTCAGGTTTATTTTCGGCTGGTGAATATACAATGTGATTTCTGGTATATTGGTGGTGGAATGCAAAAGTATAGTACATATTATTTGCTCAAATGGAGTCTCACATGATAATCCCAATATCATTCTACTGTTGGTTTCTTGTAAAGGGTGTTGGTAGAATCCGTTTACGGCAGAAATGTTTTGGAATGTGTGCGGACATTTTAATTTAAAACCTCACCAGTTATTCTATCATTTGTTTGCTTCATGTGTAAATTTTGATTTCATCATAATTTTACTACCAGAAATGCGAAATTTCACGCCTAAACCACTAAGCTGATTTTAAAAATTCTATCACCAATAGAAAGCTACATTATCAGCAAGTAACATAGGCTGTACCTATTTTTAATTAGAGATCTCTATCAGCGCGACCGTAGCCACGGGTAAAAGCTAGTATTTAATAAAAAAAAACCTGCATATTCTACATAAAAAATAATAATTTGGTACGTTTTGGTGGTGTTTGCAATTGGGCGACTTCATACAATGCGAAGTGTTTACGGCATATCTGTCTCGAATTAATGAAGCAGTTTGTGGCATATAAAATATATACGGGCGCGTAAATCCTCAGCGAATGGATTCGGCTTCCAGAATCAATAAGACATCTCGCGTTATATTTTTATAAGTTTCCGATACATTGCTCGTAAAAAAGAGTTAATGCGTCAAAAGACCTTCGTTAAAAAAGAGATGTTCGAACGTAAATTATGGCGTTTTTAAAATAGGCCTTAAACACTGGGTAGATCTTTACAAAATACATATTAAAAATTTATAAATTCTCTCTTGGCTAATCTAGTTTTAATAAATTCTTAAGAACGATATTTACAATACTTCGACACACATATTTATATCTCGACGCAATTGATTTATATTACGGTTACATAATGATTCTTATTACTACCTGAATGACCTGAGTTGGTAGCGATAGACAGAAAATAATGCTTTTTCATTTCCCTAGAAGGACATCTTTTGAGTACGAGGTGGAAGTAAAATTAATTAATTTTATTTGCTGAAATTTAGTTAGGACATTTTGCTTTGAAACAGATTTTATCACCTACGACTAGGTATAATATATTTCCATAATACTCTAATATATAAAATCGACACAGAGAACGTTTTGGTCAACTTTTAACATTAAACTGACAAGGCCCGAACGTTATAAATACAGCCATCCCATTAGGGTACTTTAAGTATCGTCCCATTATAATAAATTTACTATGTGGCCCTGAATATTCTGAGTTTTCGAGTAAATCTTAATCTATCTGCGAACCTTTTCATTATCATTCCACGAATGCGGCTCTCTTCTTTACGCGACATAAACTGGTAGATTCCGTGCTTGAAGTATTTTCTATTACATAACTCTTTTTAATACTGCAAATTAACTTTCGCAGCATTTTTCAATTGCTCATTATAATTAAGGAGGAAATAAGTGACGACGATATTTTCACGTCACTCCAAATAATAAGAGATTTTTAAAAAGATATTGATTTATTAGACAGTTTCCCTAAAGAAAGGTTTGCAACCTGTGGATTATTATCGGTCTGGGATTTCCAGAGAAGAAAAATAATTTCCTTAATAATTATTGTAACTTCAATAATATGATAATAAAACATCTAATTACCACTTTGAAATTGTCAGTAAAATAAGTCAGTAAATTTATAATTTTTCTAAATGAATTCAGGAAATGTTTATTTTTTAATTTGCATTTTTTAATTTACTTTCCATTTTTAGTGACAGTGTTTCAATGTTGGCAACACTTTTGAAATGTCAGAGTTCCGTCGAATTAAAAAATCAGACTAGTGGTATCTGGATTATTCCACTATCCTAATAATATACATTTAAAGCAGTTATTTTCTGCCAATGATAAAGGGCAAAAATAAACTGGTCAAGTGTGAGTTGGCCTCGCATACGAAAAATTTCTGTACTATCATACAAAATTTGAATCTATTTACTTTTAAATACTTTTGAATAACTAAGAGTACAGAACTCAGAGCAATACAATCGAACTGCGATGGACGCTACATAATATATATAAATTGGTGGCCATTTTGTATTTCGTTATCTTATTTTTTATTATTTGTTGTTATTGTAGCGATAGAAATACACACTCAAAAAAATGAAAATTTCAGCTATTGAGCAATTACGAGTTCACGAAAAATAGCGTCATACAGTGCGGAAAATAGAGTCCCATCGATGCCTTTCAGGTGCGGAGCTCGAAAAATAACATGTTTTATTATATTATCGATCCATTCGATGTCTCTTCGAAGTTGACGAAAATCACGTAGCATCTTCATCTCAGGGAGCCAGCGATAGAATATTTTAACGTTTCTTTGTTCGCGAAAACCTCTTTAGGCATCGCACCTTTTTTCGGCTCGTGTTCTAGTAAATCGGCTTACTGCTATCACAAAGCTTCTACGTAAAATGGCTCTGTTTTCTACCGCTGAAAATAACCTTATACTCAGTCTGGGAATATAATAAGTGGCCCAATTTTTGTTGAATGCAATAAGCAATCTGTAAAATAACAAAGGAATTTTCCCTACCTGGGTGTCAGTTGTAATGTAAATGATCGTCGAGTCGCAATCGTAAGATTGAAATATTAATCATGAGACCGCTTTATGCTGGATAAGATTTCTTCCTAATACCGTCATCCAAACGATTTTCGCTCCGTGGTGATTTCTCGTTGAAGTCGTTGAAATAAGCTCGTTCTTTTTTTGTTCTTAATGGTTAAATATGCACATGTCTGTGTTGTCATTTTTTTGATGTATACAATCAGGTTAATAATAAAAAAAATCAATTATGACATAAGCGTTACCACCTTTTAGGTATTGTTCTGTGTAGGTACTCTTACGGCCGGTTGCATCAAATTTACGTTTTAAGATTTCGTAAAAGTAATAATATAAATACGTAAGAATTGCAATCTAGTTTTAATTGTATAGTTTTATTTTATCCTTTACGTTTAAAAAGGTTAAATGTACGGCGCAAATCATATAGGTATTTAATAGTGAAACAACCCATTTTTGGTATTAAATTGTTACTTTTTACGAAATCGTATAACGTAAAACTTAGTGCAACTAGCTGTTAGTGTAGCTATATAATTTTATCATTACCATGTTGTGTATGATCCATATAGGTATAGTATACATATAGTTCAAGTGTGACTATAATTATGTACTCGGAATAGAAATTTTTTTTTATTGCTATAAAAATGAATTAATTTTAACGAGCTTCGATCGAAGTGGATGACGTGCAGTTTTTCTATTTCAATACAAATCATTAATTAATTGTAGATCTAAAATATAATTTTAGATCTACAATGGATTCATTGTTTTTTTTAGCTTTATCTGTTTGAAAACATTTGATGGTACATCCTTAACTCGCCCATAGGTGGCCGAGTTATTCCAAACATATCTGCACTAGGTCTATATTTGTCGTTATGTATATGTATTACTTGTTAAACAATGTTACTTGTTGTTGATTACTTACTATGTATATGTATTTATTATGTATATTGTAGCTTTGTATAGGTATACTAATGATCCCCCCTTGGCGATAGCCCGACCCCTGGTCGGGCTTGCCCGGGCGCGCTGGTAGTGGTAGTCGCAGTGTGGACCTTACCATGCGCGCCCATAAGGGCACGGAGAACACCGGGGGGTTTTAGTGGGTCGGCCTGGCACTCTGCCGGGCCAGCCCCACACACGCCCGCCGTCCAGCCAACGGCGGGTACGGTGCGATTACGCATTTCCCCCCGAAAAAAAAGGTATACTAATGATATATGGTAAATTATATTATATGTTTTTCATGTAGTACTTACATACACATACCTAGACCATACAACATTAATATCTGGTTACACACACACAATCATATCTTTTAATTTCATTCATGTATTTTTCCATGCGTGTATAATGTTTATTTATTTTATCATTTATGGTCTGCCACGCAGCTAACCTCGCTGCGCAGGTTAAAAAGCTGCGTCAGGTTACACCAGAAAACCAGCGCTGTGGCTTCGGCCCCAGCACATGCTGAGATGTGACCTATTCCACAATGCACCACAGCACAGTAATAAAGTATACGTCATAAAATTGTATTTTTGTCATCAATATCGCATTGCTCTGTTTTTATGTCTTTGTATCATTTTGTTTTTATTGTATAATTTCTACTTTGAATTGTGCCTATGTGTGCTTTTGTGGAATAAATGTTTTGAATCTTGAATTTTTAAACTACGCAAAACTTTTGCGAATAATTTATAGTTCCAATTTCATAATAGGTAGAAATATTTCTGCTGCATTTCATAAACGCGACAGTACTCGAAGTGGGCTCCCTACAGGCACGTAAAAACAGCATTAATAGCTGTTAGTGGTTTATGAAAATTCATAGGGGTTGTAGGTACTGAAAATATTGCTGTGGCTTCCGCGAAATGTACTTGAACAATTTAACGTGCATTGCGCGATTAGCCATAGATATCTTTTCTTATCTTTATTGTTGTTGTAATAATACTAAACAATTGTACAATAAATAAAATATTGATCAGAAAAATGTTTTGAAATAGAGAATGAGTCAGTTAGGTAGGTTTTACTGGCTTCATCTTTATTTCATCGTTTTACAGTCGTAATGGGTGTATCGTAAAAAAAAACACTGAAAGTATTAAGATGTAGTTCACTTAGACTGAATACCATGTATTTTATTTCAGGTATCAGCGAGCCCTAAAAAGGTATTCTTGAACAATACGCTAAAGGCATCTTTTGATTTTGGCCTTTAGTGTTTTTTGACAAAAACATAGAGCTGTAGGTAAATAGCGAACTTCATAATCTTTCTTTTGTTTAATTTGATTAATCAAGATATTTTTGCATTAATTATGCTTAAGGATAATGCTTTAGGCTTAGGTATTTAAATTATAATTTATTAAAATTAATAAAAAAAAGGATCCTTCCTGTACACAAATATTAAATTTTGTCACGTGTATTGAAGAATAGAGTAGCTGAATTGCTTCATGCATTTTGTTATGTATTTTTGTATGCTATTTATGCATAAATGATTATAAAAATGTTATGGAAATGGCCGAGTTTCAGATGTTTATGTTTATGTAGAATAAATATCTAGGAAATTGTAATAATTTTGAAAAGTCTTATAATGGTATAAGACCACTCACTCAATAATAATTATTTGAACTGAAATAATTAAGGATTTTTTTACGTAGCTTTCTGCTATAGGAAATAAAGAATAGGTTAGCTGTAACTCAAATGGAATAGAATATCGAAGGTGCTTTCGTACAAAGTAAAATCTGGTTAAGAATTTCAAAGTTATACTTACGATTTTTCATTGCAATCAATAAAAATAAATCAATTTGACGATGACCTAATGTTTTCATTTAGTAACAATGTTTTAAATTATATCTACCTTTTTTAAGTAAAATGCTTATTCATTAAGTAAAATGCTTATAGTCATTTCTTAAAGAGTAAAATGCTTATAGTCATTTCTTAAAGAGGTCTATGCTATTAAAAATATACAAAATACTTCACAACGTACATCCTATACCATTATTTTTACACTCTGCTAATTTGAAAGCTTTTAGAAAGTCGATATTTTGTTTTGGGTCAAAGCCTCTATTTTGCTAATTTTAACTTAGATAAAGAATTCTCATAGCACTTCAATAAAATTGGTATTGGTAGTTAACGCAAACAAATACGCATTTCGGCAGTTATTATTCTATAAAGAAACTCTTATGCACATCTAACTCTTAATTAATTAATTTATTCTTTTTCAATGTAACCTTTATATCTAGCTCGTTTGCCACAACACACTTGCAGGCAGTTTACAGGCAGTAAGTACGTGCTACAAAAGTTTTTTTTTATTTCAGATAACGATGCCTAGACTGAGTTCCGGCAAGGATGGGTTATCAGATAAGCGTCAGTTGGAGTGGGAGGCCGCCGTCGAAGCCGTCATCAGAGACATCACGTCCCCAGCCACAGCGCCGAAAAAGCCACCCATAGTGCAGATAGTTATTTACGAGTCCTCTGTTTAACGATTGAACCTTGCTGATTATGCTGTACTTTTTTGATGATATACTATATAGAATCCTTCCTTTAAAATATGGCACAGTTAATTATTGGAAAGCTTTAACTGTCGCTTCACCGGGTTCGTCAAAGAAAACATATACATAATATATATTTATTATGATTTAATAGATTTTTGGGAAGTTATCTAGTTGATTATTTATTGAAAATCGTATCACTGTCGTTGAAAAAAATCATATCACTGTGGTTGAAAAATACGAAATCGTCGCAATGCGAAATTATAGCTTATAGCGATATTTAGAATTTTCAACAGAGCTACCCCATGGCATACCATTTTTCAATAACCTTTTTGGTTATAGTTCATACAGCCTACAGTCATTGGAAGCTCAAAGTTCAATCTTTTCTTCAGAGCTTATGAACTAACTGGTCTAGAACCTTATCATAATTGCCTTAAGCAAAATTAATACAATATTGAAATAGAGACACCGTTCTTGCTGCGTATAGGGCCATTTCGCTCTCGCCGCAGTTTTAATACTGTTAAGCGAACATGGTTAGAGGGCTGGCTTAAGACCAGTTAAGGGCAGGCGTTTCGCATTTGGCCGGTTGTACACTATTTTCGTAGCTTCTGCTACTTGAGCTTAGCATATTGCTATTATGGTGAATATATTATTCTGAATTTAGTCAGAGGAAAAACAAGAAAACCGATCTTTTGGTATATAAGACTGTCGATAGTAAATTACTAGTACAAACGGGGCCAATGATAAATTGTCGTTTCGTTGTGTCATCTGTTTTTGGGTTGTTGCATTTAAAAATGGTTGGTGGCAGTTTAAAAAGCTAGTAATTTGTCAAATAACATATAGTTTTAGTTAGCTAATTAAAAGTGTACGAATTATTAAATTCACAGAATCAGCGCTTATCATGGTTGCCAACTTTACCTATTTAGATAATGGTTCTTTTGTTGATGTAATAATGATTACTTAATACGTTTTTTATGTGTTGTTAATGTGACAAAGCAATTTTGCCAGGGGATTACTAGGTATGTGTTTTATAGTGCTGGAATACAGTAACCCTGTATTTACCAACTTTTACTATGGGACCATGAATTTTAAAATCGCGAAAAATAATGAATTTTTTCAGACAAATGTCCAACACCCATTGAACCTATATGTATGGAACAACAGATTTTTTGAGCATTCCCATAGTACAATTTCTTCAGTTTGCTTGTCTGAACAAGCACACAAAATTTGGCTCCTGCCTCAAAAGTAAACCTGTATACAGGATGTAACGGAGCACTGACAATATATTCAAGGATAATGTATACATCAGAAGTGGAGATTTTGTAGGAAAAATAATAGGGCTAATCAAGCTTATTTCCATACGAACTACATACATTATTTTTTGATCCTAAGTATCGATAGCCCTTAATCAGTAGGTATACTTACTTTGTTTCTTTATTCAGTGTTAACATTTCTTTTGTGTTAATTCCATAGTCAGCTAGACTATGGTTGTCACTTGAAAGTTTTTTTTTTTTTTTTTTTTTTTAAAAAACGTCGCCCCACACTGGGATTTATTCCTGTGTCGTGGGTGCAGTTACAAACATAGAATATCACAGGCACATACACCCAGACCGGAACAAATTTCTGTAGGTTTACTGTTTACAGTTTAAAGTCGATTAACTCGGAATGTATTAGTTTTCCAGGTCTAAGACAAGCACCCGGGGTCCATGTAATATCTAATCTATATGCCATTCAAATATTATTTCGGTCTTCAGTTACACCTGCCCCTAATTGTATAACAAAAATCTATCGCGATCACTATTAATTTTGACAGTCAAAGTGCATCCATTACTATTTTTTATAAGACAATCGAAACGGAGTCTTTTATTAACACAGCAATGACTGGCAAATTCAATGCGATCGTGGTAAATTTTTTCGTAGACAATAAGCCCTCGGCTTTATAATATAATAAAATATTATGGTCACTGAACGAGCCTAGCTCTATTATGCTATTCCATTTGGGAATCTTAACCGAGTTCGTAATCTTAATGGGTACATATCTACGACAGTCTTCAATAAACAACAAACAATAGATGTCCATTCCAATTACAATCTAAGCTACGTAACTGAGAGCCGTCGTAGTAAACTTATCAAGGGAATATCCAGTTGGACATTATTGTAGTCGATTCATCAAGAGCTTCAGTGAAGTAACGACTTAACTTTGCTACAGTTGTAGTTAATTAGTCGAATCTAATCGACTTGTTTTCCGCTTCAATTGTTCACCGAGTCACGTAAGACTTTGTGCAAATTATCCCATTTACAATCTAATGCTAGGCGCTATCTTTTTTATGTGTCTGAATTGTTCCGCGCACTATTAGCGCGGCGATTGCGATGTCGCATCACGAAAACATTTGTTCCGCGTTCCGCGTGACATTTCAACATTACGAACTTTCCTCCTGGAAGTTCAAGGCACTCTTGATCGTGTTTGTAACCAGGGGCCTACCCTCTAAAGCTGCGAACCGAATTGCGTGCCAGCAGTTCGACGTATATTGGATCGTGACAGTTCTCACATTAAAGAGGGCGCATTCCTAAAGCATTGTAGGTACGGGCACCGACTTTAATTTGGGACCGTTTTTTCGTGGTCCTACTAAATTGTCCTACTAGTAAGATCACGAGTACCGTTTTGTCCTACTAGTAGGACCGCGAGATGGGACCTGCGATCGCCGCATATAATGTATGGTCACTGTTAAAATGTAACAAGGAGCAACGACAAATCGTCATGACATTTAAAGAAATTCTCGTACACATTACTTTCCACATTATTGCATTTTGAGTGTTCTAGAAATGTCATTTAGAAGTGATCGTGAGCGTATGGCAAACGAACATCTCCAAATATTGATTCCTTACATAGAGAGTGACGCAAATACTGGAGTATCGACCTAATTTTCGTGCTAAATGGCATTGTCGCACAAATTGAATACTTTGTCCAATTTTAGAAATGGTATGGTATGAGGAACTGTTTTTCGTGCCAACATCGAGAGAGGACGTGACTTGCTGTTGTGTACATTGAACTTTCCTGTGAAATGTGGATAATGAGACGTTTTCTTGGCTGCTCGTTGTCTAGACACATACGTTGTATCATTTGAAGTGTTTGTTTAATATTAGTGAGTTAGTAATAGAGTACATAGATTAAGGTTAGATTTTATGAATGTTACCAGCTGTATATTGATTGGCTGCCGAATGCACGATGCACGTAATACTTTATTCACTTCAAATTAGGTTCAATATTGGAAAAAAAATCCAAACAAATTGTTATTGTAACAAATTCAAATCATTCTTGCATATTATACTACGATTCTACCATATTCAATAATAATTAAGAAAAGACATGTTTTTGATTTAAAGACATCGCGTAGGTAATTTGTTAATAGCTTACTCTGCGAGCTACTGTGATCGATTGAATTTGGCGAAAGTGATTATGTTATAGATGAATTGCAATATTTGTAATGTAAAGCTAAGTTTTATTAAAATAAATGTAATATTTGCAAAGAATACTAGATTGTTTAATTTATACGCCCAATGTTATTATTCCAAAAAAATAAAAAATCATTGTGTGGTTCTATGAAACCACGATGCAAGTGAAACTTTTTTTCGGAGGCATTTAATTGAAAATTTTCGGAAAATTATTCGCGTCAATTCTGAAAAGTTCGTTTTTCTGAAATATTGTAGGACTTCTGAAAAGAAATTTATAAAAAAGTAAGTGATTAATAAAAACAAAAATGTTATAATAAAAAAAAATTAACAAAAAAGCAATAAAAAACATAATAATAATAAAAAAACAAATTTATGAAAAAAAACGCTCTGCACCAGAATCGAACCACTGCTACACAAATGACAATGCCAGATTCTGACCCACCATTTACGGTGATATGAAATATATGAAAAAATCTATATGATTTTTTATCTTATACTGATTTCATTATTACTTTTTAAAACTTGCGGATATTGAATAAATATAAAGCCCCTCGATTATAAAGAAATTGTATTCTATAAAGAAAGTGTATTAGTCGGAAAATTATTTATTTGGTTAGGTTAGGTTAGACTTGTGACCATGTTGAGCGGAGAGGACGAAGCGAGTGGAGCTTAAAATAGCTTAAAATTTTCATGCTTGCTATGCTGCATATTTATTTGCATGTTGCATGGTTGCTTGCATACAACATGCTCGCACGCATTGACCTTTATAATTATTTTTGATGTTGTAAATGAATATTATGGTAAGTGGGTACATGTTATGGATAATAAAATTATTGAAAATGATAATCTTACCTATATGGCAAATAAAATAATTATTGTTTATAAATACTAAGGCACTTGATTAGTTATGATAATATGACCTATGAAATTAGTGCAAATAGTAATTTGATAAATATGGCAAATGAAATGTTATTTCTTTCTAATGAAATTATGGCAAACAATATTATTGCATTTAAAATTCGGGCTAACATTGGTTAACCGTGTACCACGGACAATAAACAAATGTCTACAAAAAATCCCTCGAGTCGTACCTTCAGAAGCAAAGCTTTATCATGTGCGTTTACAGTAATGTTTAAAAAGTGTAAAAGAAATACCGCTGTTGTATTTGTATTTCGTATTTGTGTTTCGCTTAGCCCCGTTTTTGTTTTCAGCGCGGTAGGCCACCTGGCTAACAAGATGCTTCATATTAACACTTACTCAGTAAGACTAATATAAGGAAACCCACATTTTTAACGTCACAATAAAATATATTTGTGTAATTTGCTTAATAAATAGCATCTCTCTAGACTAAACAGAACAACTTACAATCAGACCTAGTGTTGATATATCGACCTTGGTCCATTTGCTACTTCCTACGATCACGCAGGGAACTCTTGTGCATCGTCTTCTGATTTTATGATGCAATAAAATTTATCCTAGTGTTTGTATTATTCATAATTTATTAGGTAAACACACCGGTTTCCATACAGAATGTAAATATTACATATACCCGGTCGCTCGTTGCATCATGTTGTATAAAGACGATGTTAATAATTTAGACACTTAATATCCACTTTGAATATCCCAAAATTTATTACCGTGGTAATAAGCTAAGGAAAAATTATAATCAAAATTTCAGTTCAGAATATTTCATTAAAAAGTGTTATTTTTATAATTTGACTCATTCGACTCACACAGCGATCGTTTGACCAATGATTTCAGTTTGATTGATTAGAGAGTGTATTAAGAGCTTCATATTTTTTGTTCCAGATTTAAAATGGATCTGTTGAAAGAAGCTATTCTCTTACATTACATTTCACAGAATCGCGACTGTTAAGATGAGCCCGTGTGTTTGTTCATGTCAGTGAGTCAGTTCCTTTCGATGCTACCCTGAAATAGTTTTCCAATATTGTTTTTGAATATAGAAAACCGTGCGGACTCATCATTCAAGCGGTGATGTCATCTCTTAAGCACGCCAGCCGAAGAAACTAAATACAAAGTAAAATAAAAAATGGCTTCTTATTGTTATTGGCATGGACTAAATTGAGACAAGAACTGTTTATTTCAGTAACAGTAAAGGGGCATTCCATTATTGCGTCGCCGAAATAACGCGGCGTTTCGGTGACATTTATAATTATATCAAGCCCGCTTGCTACGAGATAATGACGTTGTTGGCATATTATCCGAAGCAGTTGTTTTGTTTTAGGATCTGTCTAACGTATAACTATTTCGCTGTGTAAACCACAAAGCGACTTTACGCTATGCTCAGTTGGTCACGAGTCACGACGTTAATAATTCTATCTCAGCCTAAAATTGTCATTCAGAAAAAATCATCCGCTTAATGTTGGGGGTCTCGACAAGTATTATTTGCGTTCGTTTTGTTTACGCTATACGTTATGTATCAGCGGCAATGCATGAGAATGATTCTTTAGTGATGTGGAATCATTCCCATACATTTTGATCTTTTCGAACGACGTTAAGAACTTATTATACTAGTTCAATTTGTAGAGATCCTAATTAGGAAACAGGAAGGTGTAATCGCAGCTAGAACAGATTGAATACGACTTAGGAACCAAGGAGGGTCCCAACTGCTCTACTTCCTAAATTGTCTACAATTTACAGATACAGTGTTGCCAACTTAGCTCTTTTAGAGCTAAATTCATCTCTTTTTTACAAGCTTTTATTTAACTTGCAATGTAAGTATGTATGTTCGGGTGAAATCTTGCAACTCAATTTTGAAGCAGATATCTTTAACCGATTGAGCTGAAATTTTGTATGCACGTTCAGTTTGGATGACAATGCATGGTTCACTGTGTGACGTCATTCTAAATCCAAGATGGCGGCATGCCCAAGATGGCGGACCAATTATTTTTAATGCACCCCTACAATATGGGTATCAAATAAAAGGTCTTGCTAAGAGTAACTCGAAAAAAATAAAGTGTATTGCTCCATAGCTCTTCTTTGGCTCTATTCTTAAACATAATAAACTCATTTTTAGGACCTTTATGCATAAACTATTCTATTATATTATACTATTCTTGTATTGCAATTCCTTGAAAAATTTAATTCTTTTCCATTATTTCCTTGCCATGGTCTAACTAACGCCGAAGTTGAAAGATTGCTTATGCAGCTAAAAACTTTTTACACCAAAAAAGTTTTACTTACAAACATTCTCTTTTTATACATAAACACACGATTAGTATGTATTGTTGGCAAGTTTTTATTTCAAGAAACATTAATTTGAAGAAAATAATGGTCCGTTCCTAATAACAGGTATAAGGCGTAATCTCGGGTGTGACATTTCGGAATGAGAGACTAGTAGTAGTTCATTAGATGAGGTTCATATATTTATATTTTTGACTTTTGATGCCCACTAAAAAAACCACTAGCCACCAGAAACGAATTTTGCCCACCAACTAGGGGTTCCAAAACTAGTGGAAAATCCACTAACATGGCAACACTGCAGTCCAATTTAGGATTCAATTTAGTGTAGTGTGATCACTCTTTTCCGACTTTCTAATTAGATTGTTCCTATTTAGAATTTCTACAAATTGAATAAAGCTCTTTAACGTTTTTGAGTTACTACTTTGTCTAGGCCCCCAGTTTTCTTATTGTTAGTTAGTTTACAGAATTACCTTAGGGTTCAACTTTCAACATTTTGTTGGAACGACTTATTGTTACAGCCTGTTATTATTCAGTTACAAGTACAAAGGTTAAAAATGTATTAGGAACAGCAAGTGTTTTTTATATTTCATTTGTATGTTAGGTATGTAATGTCCATCTTAAACACATTAGGCTTTTGGTCAAAACGGTGAACAAGGCGTAGGCGGTGAACCATAGGCTTGAAATATAGTGGCGTATAGACCAATCATCATCATCATCTCAGCCGCACGACGCCCACTGCTGGGCATAGGCCTCCCCCATGGATCTCCACAACGATCGGTCCTGTGCTGCCCGCATCCAGCGTCTTCCCGCGACCTTTACCAGATCGTCGGTCCACCTGGTCGGGGGCCTACCCACTGAGCGTCGTCCGGATCGTGGTCGCCATTCGAGAACCGTTCGGCCCCAGCGGCCATCGGTTCTTCTCGCTATGTGTCCCGCCCACTGCCACTTCAGCTGAGCAATCCTTCGAGCAATGTCGGTTGCTTTAGTTCTCCTGCGGATCTCCTCATTTCGGATCCGATCACGCAGGGAGACCCCAAGCATTGCTCTCTCCATTGCCCGCTGAGCGACCTTGAGCCTTCGGACGAGACCCATAGTGAATGGCCACGTTTCACTTCCGTAGGTCATCACTGGCAACACACACTGGTCAAAGACTTTCGTCTTATATATAGACCAATAGGCTAGGTGAATAGAAAAATCGGTTTTCGAATAACTATAAAAACAACCAAGATATAAGGTATTCAATATTTTTCTCCATCCCTTTCTAGAAAAACGGCAATTTACATGGAGTTTATATGGCTGTACTCAACAATGATGTCTATAATCGCTTCCAAATTAACAGTTTAAAATGCTTGTATCTAATGTATTTCTAAGCCGGTTTCAATTCTAATTTCACACGATTGCATCTTTGTCAATGGCATTGTAATATTTTATGACGAGACGTCAAAATTTAGATTTCAGTCATCATCCCAATTGACAGTGCGAGCGAGAACGTTACTATAGTCTTATGAAGTTTGGGAGAGTTTGAAAGAGACAGTGAATTTAGCCTCTATTAATCTGAGATATGGATTTATTAATAGTAACATAAATTTATTAATTGATAAGTCCATGTTCTGAGCATTTAGCTATTTTGTATACATATTGGAATTCAGCCACATAGGTATTGAAATCGACAAATCAAAATTGGTCACATTTTAATGAACTCTCAGTACGTCTATATGCCAATTGAAACGTTTTCTGCTCATGGAGTTTAAGCAAACGTTATTGTTCTGAGAGGCAAATAAATGCGTTGGTGTGGTGGTTGGTGGTTGTTTTATTTTTCGAGAAGACTAGACAATTTAGTGTCATTAAGTATAAAAAAGTATGTAGTACGTAAACGTCAGTGGAAACAATGGTAGTACATACGCGTTTTTTACGTACGCGTACATACGCCCTTTCCATTTATGTGTAAGGTTGCAATATGCAAACTATTAGTAGGTACCTATTTATATTCCATCACTGATATCCAGACCTGAACGAATCATTAATAACAAGAAATACGCGCTTTAGTCGGTCCTATTCACACAAAATGTTAGGGTGCGACTACATTCAGGAATATGACAAAGGAATCATTGGTAAATATTATACCAAAACGTAGGCGTGGCTGGCCGGATTCCAAAGGTTTCTCTGCATTGTGCTCTCTATTTCGGTAAGTGAAGATGTAAGCTCTATTTGTGATGCTCTGATGGCGTAAGAGTGGGAATTGTAATTGTTGACAATGCCCTTACTATCTTTAATGATAAATAAAGCAGGTTTACCTATAAATTAGTTAAAAAACGTTTCGTAGTCACTTTAAATAAAAATATATTGAATACTAGCTGCCCGCCCCGGTCCCGCACGGGTATACTAAAAAACTTATTGACAATACAACAGTGTAAGAAACCATAGGTTTGGAGTAGCCTGAATGTCAATCTGTCAAATTCGTCACTTTTACGTGAATATTTTAAATTATTTTCTTTTCTGTAATAATTTTTCAAATATTTTCTTTTATACAAACCTTGTCCTAACAATAACGAATACATAAAACCAAGAATCATACAATTTGGTGCAGTCGTTCGAAAGTTATGGGCGTACGTACATACATTTCGAAGATCCATTTTTATTTATATAGATTAGTACAATACTTACAAAATCCAACAAAATGTGTCCGTTATAATTGAGGCATTGGCTCTACTCTGGTACTTAATTGGTCGATCAGCTTATGCCATTATATCAGATGTCTGAAAATTGGCTTTTAATAAATACAGTGCAGGATGTAGACGTCCGCACGGTGAGACGACGATTGTTTCTCTTTTTAACCGACTTCGAAAAAGTAGGAGGTTCTATGTTCAAATGTATCTATTTTTTACGTATGTTCTTGCATTTTGTTTTTCTTTTCGATTAAAAGACACTTTTGAGTGCTGATGCTAGTCAATGTTCAAAGTTCTGTAATATAGAATATAATTAGATTTAGGGAAATCAAACAGAATAGCATTTTCCATATTTCAGACTGTTTGATTTCCTGTCCAAGCAAATGAGTTAATGAAAATCTTTGAATACAGTTTTACTTATTTTTGAAAATAAAGGAATATAATAAACAATATTGAGATAAAAACTATCCTATCTTTTAATTTGGACCAAATTACATAAAGTAAGCTAAATCGATTAAGGAGTTTTAGAGTTTATTCCGGACAAACATCGTAACACGAGATTATTAAACATATGTATACAGTGGAACCTGGTTAAGTGGGACCTAGATAAGTGAGAAACTTTTATTATTAACAATTCTAATGGACTCCCGGCACGTTTTCATGGAATTACCCCTGTTCATGAGACTTTTCGAACCTGGTTAAATGAGATTTGATTGCTAGGATTTTTTCAATGTTTACCTCTATAATTGGGACTCTGTAGCTCAATTTCTTGTATAAGTGAGACATTTTACCAGGTTGGGACACGTTTGTTTAAAAACATTTGAATTTTTTCGCACGTCCTTTGTTTGTCAGTACCTACCTACTATCTCAGGTTTTATATTGAAGCTTTTTTTGTATTTTTTTTCTTGTGAGTATTTGATTAATTTTCATCACTATTTTAAATAATTAACTCAATTCATAACACCATAGACGATTTATATCATCCTTGATAACACCAAAAACACGCATTTTAATTATCATTTCCACCTCTATAAATGGAATTACGGTACATTTCGACCTCTATAAGCGGGGGCCTCTGTAAATGAGACAACAATAATTTTAAACCTGTCTAATTGGAAAACTGGATAAATGAAAACCTCGTTAAATGGTACAAAATCCTTGGTCCCTTGAGATCCCAATTAACCAGGTTTGACTGTAGATAATAGTTTTTATCCTTAATGTACTTTTTAATTATGAAAAGACAGTTTTTCGCCCTATGTATTAAGCACTCTGACTTGTTAAAATTTAAATTTTACCATTGCTTTTTTTAATAAATAATTATTATGTTACACAATTTTAGTTCGTCAGGAAATGTATTGCCAGTTCCATACTAAACAAATTACGTAACTGACGTATTACCCACTATCTCAATGCGGCTGAAGAATAAATAAGTTTATTGTTGACTAGCTTTCCGCTCGCGGCTTCGCCCGCGTTATTATTGTTTTCCCGTGGGAATTTATAATTTCCCGTAGGATAAATAATTTTGTTGCCTATTTAAGCCCGGATAATAAATTTCAAAGAAATTGGAGCAGATTTTAAATATTTTCGACAGAAAAGTATTTGCACCCTAAGGGGGTGAATTCTAATAAACCATGAAACACGTGTTCAATGAAATATTTTTAAGAGCATGAATCTCAAGTTTTATCAAAATCGTTGCTAATTTAAGGATTTTTCCACACAAACTTGCAACACCTATTTCATCCTTTTAGGGTAATTTTTTTTTAAATTCCTTCTTTTTGTGCGTCGGCATTTTGAATTAAAACAACTGTCGAAATTTCACGTTTCTTTCAATAGCGGTTACGGCTGTGCGTGCGTCTATAGATGGGAACATCTCCTTTTATATATTTAGATAATAAGCTGAAATCACATCACATGAGCTTCGGTATAAAATCGGCCCCTGTGACTTTTAACCGCGGTTATGGGAACTAACGCTCACTTTCGTAGTTGTCGAACTTCAACTCACTGACTAAAATTGAAATTTATTTGGAACATAATCAATTATTCAAATGGCATTGACAACGTAATAGTAGTGCAGACTATCTGTTACGTTTTATGGGTGAAGAACAGCACTCCTCAGATCCGAAGAACAAAACGAAACAGATTTCAACAAAAGCAGTTTGCGTATGAAGCAGATAGTTCGTATAAACACGCAGTTCAAACATTCCGTCATACGAACATCAAAGAGTTACAGCTTCAAACAAACATTAATAAGTGTCTATATAGCTGAACATTAGCAATATGAATTTAAAAAAACCGAGGCCAGGTGCGAGATGGACTCGTGTGTCGAAGGCTCCGTATAAAATTATATAAGTTTTTAATTATGGACATATTTACGGTTTTCATATTTCTATTGCCGAATTAATATTTATATTTTAGGTTAACGGGAAATACCCTATAGTTTTTGATTCCCTTAATTGTGTCCTTTCACGGACAGATGAACATTAAAGTGATCCTACGAGTATAAGGGCTCCATTTTTTCCATTTGAAGTTCGCAACTCTAGAAATGGTTGTAAATATTAAGGAAATTAAATTAAATTAATTACTTATACATGTTCATATCGAATAAAAAGTGATATTTGATAAAACATTTGAAAAAAGTAGAGTAGGTACAAGTTAAATTGTATTACTCTTTGTAATTGAAGCAAAAACTAATTAATTTTAATTAGTTACGTTTTATAACATGAGATTATACCTACTACGATTTAACCCCTTAATTGAAAAGAAAACAATCTGTAATTTGGAGTTTGCTCCAATTATATCATTATCCACATCACGTGTGTATAAATGAAATCTAATGTCCTACAATTAGTATCAATACTTAACTTTTGACTTATACACATATTGTTTTAATTGTAGTCTTGTTTAGGAAATCATTAGTACATTTTGAACTCCTTTTCGGTTCGGACAGTATACTGATCGATAAAGTTGAAAGGAAAAGAAAAATTGAATTTATATTATAAGCATTACCAAGAATATGTACGATATATTTTTAAAAAGAGTCAATAACTTTTTAATGTTATCTGGTTGTCATTTTAACCAGAGCCATGTCAATTTGAATCCACGCGATAGTTTCATCAGCCGATGGTTTTACTGGCTCAATATTTTGTGGATATTCACGCATATCCTCGGGGAGCTGGTGTGGCTTGTGTGCGAATATAAAACGGAGAGTATTGTGAAACTCACATACCTCATCCCGTGTATTACTCTCAGCTCGTTGGGTTGCGCAAAATCAATATTCCTAGTTATCAACAGCGATCGGGTTATAAATCTGATTACCTCAATAAAAAAATTACAAGCAATCACACTGAAGCACGACTTTGACACCGAAGTAAAACAGGAAATCAAGAAAAGTACTACAATTCTGACGATTTATATAAACATGAATGTGTTTCTTTACACATCTGGTCTAATAATATTTTCTATTGGCCCTCTCTTCATAACATGGGTACTCTACGAATCTACAGGGAATTTGGTGATGCAATTGCCGTTTCTATCGAAATATCCTTTCGATGAAACAAATATTCGGTACTGGCCACTAGCCTACGTTCACCAAATATGGAGTGGTTAGTATGTTTGCTTAATAATAAATATAAGTAATTACTCTGAATTTTGTTTACTATTGTGAAGGCATGTTAGCTTTAATTATTTTTTGAGGGTAACTTTTTCGAGTGTAATTCACAAATCATTTCACCATCGTATTGATATTAGGTCTGCTCCAAGCAGTGGCGTAGCTATAGGGCGGCAGGGCTGGCAAAATTTCACGGGCCCCCGACCCGAGAGGGCCCCGGCCCAAGAGGCCGCGAGTTCAGAAAAACCTAACAGTTTTAATAATTTTTTTTACCTAAGTACTTAATATCAATTTAAGTGTTGTGTCTCTATAGACCATATACAAATTCAAACTAATGATTCAGATTTCATCACATTCAAAACAAAAAGACGTCGATCAATTTTACTGGCACCCATTCAAAGAATTGGCCCTGGTCTCCGTTGGTATAGCTACGCCACTGGCCCCAAGGCAAAGTAATAAGACTCGAATGGTTGATTTTTTTTCATCACGCACGCTCATTGATTACGCTATTGGTAGCCCAGGGTTGGTGGAGAGCGAGATTGAGTAGGCTGTCGTCTCCTTTTGAGAGAGCGTAATAATGTAGGAGGCAGTGGAGAGGGAGCGGGAATGAGTCTAATGCTGCTCCTTTCCGATGCAGATAGTTGGACTTTTGCAACCCACCTATGACCTCCCTAGGTGTAGCCTGTGCGCTAGGACCCACGCCTTCCAACTAGCCATCGCCAGGTACGGTGTGCAACAGCATCCCACCTCGTTAAAAAGGGTTGGTGTAGAGTTGCCAGGAGCAAGCTACACAAAGAAAGATGAGGATGGGTCCCCTTGAATGTAATTCGGAACCTTCTATTATAATTAAAGAAGAAAATGTCTTGTGTATATCGTGAATTATATTCAACACAGAGGTCTAATGCCGCTCCTTTCCGATGCAGATAGTTGGGCGTTAAGAAGCGGACTTTTGCCTTTCTGTCACACACAGAGGTGACATATTTGAAATTATCAAAATTAAAATTACACCAAAAAATATAGCTACGACGACAGTGCAAAACACAGCGGCCAGCATAAGTCTTCTATAACACGCCCACTTAATCCTGGGTGTCATTTTTAATTTTTAGGAGACGTTACCATTGATTTAATACCAAACGTTTGGTAGTAAATCAATGGATGTTACACAAAACCTTCATGTTTATTTTCTACTGTATCACGTATGGAATGGTATTTTACATCGATATGTTTCATACGTTTGTGACACATAGGATTAGTAGTTAATTTGGTAGCAGATTGGTTATCGCAATAAATTATAATATTTTTTAAAAACCTATTAATTCCTTTAATAGAGCACTAGAGTAGACTGCTTCTTATAATATTTTTCCTAATTTTAAAATACTGTAGCGATTATAAACCGCCTATAACCTATTATAATTGAAGAAAAAGACGTATATCGTGAATTGTATTCAATACAGAAGTGAAATATTTGGAATTATCAACATTAAAATTACATCAAAAAATATAGGAACGACGACAGTACAAAACAAAGCGGCCAGGATTAGCCTCATATCACATCATTACACCCTAATCATCATATTTGATTATATATCGTATCAAATCATAAAAATATTGTCTCTAATTTTAGGGTTCATTGCAATATCGACAGTTCACGGCGTCGACAGCTTTTACTCTTTATCGTGTACGTTCCTCCAAATTCAGTTTAAAATATTGCACTACGATATCGAGAGGTTGATATCGCCGAGCTACAGATCCACCACTGGGAATTCTTATATAGAATTCAAAGAGAGATTCGTGAAAATCATTGAGAGGCACGAATATCTGATCCAGTAAGTAAGCCGTTAATGGCAATTTTGTTTTACTTATTTAGATTAGGTGAAGTGACAGCTTATTATTCATAATACGGTATGAAAATGATTAATGGGGATCGTAATTGGTATTCGGTACACCTACATATTTTGCGTTACATTATAAATATTTACTTAATAGAAATATTTATAATGTAACGCGTATGATATTTCCCATACGTAAGCACTATTTTAAGGAACTGCAATAAGTAGTTCGGAAGATTAAAAAAAAATGTTGGTAGTTTCTATGTTTATTTCCACAACACTGAGGTTTTGGCACAAAAGCGTGAAGGCGCCTTTTATGGCTTGGGCGCTGATGACGAGAAGTTGCCCAAGAGGACCGATCTCAGGGGCCCGCTCCCCACCCCCACTGCTTCCCATCATATCTCACTGCCGACTATGGACGTGACGTCAGTCCGCAGCGAGAGGTTCATTGCACCCAAGCAATTAGGGCATAGCGCCGACTTCCCCACGATGGGCAATTTCAGCTATTTCAAATACTTGCCGAAGAACTCACGTATTATTAAGTCGCAGTTGAATAAATCGCGGTTTGCAGTGCGTCTGACACATTTGCGGAGGCTCGTATCTGGGGGCACGGCAGTGCCCCCGCCAAGTCGAGCGCGAAGCAAACACTGCCGTACCATCCTTTACTGGAACCATTTCGCCGCATTTTCAGGCCCTTATTTGAGAACCTCTGGATAAGACCAGAACGCAGAAATTTTCGTCATCCAGTAAGCTATAATCATATACTTAAAATCCAAAATTTCAAGTCTGTAGGTCATTTAGTTCCGAAGTTAAGCGAAAGCAAAGTTTCGCATTTATGACAGACACTCCTAACTCATGATCATCAAAATAGAACTAGTACTTCCCATAAACTCAGAGAGCTAAAATTTGGTACAGAGTTAGGGTTTAATGGCCACATAAAGGGAAAACTATAAAAACTACGAAGATCTGGAGTACCTGGTGACCCTGATTAGAAAACACAACAGCCCAACCAAACTATTAGAGATATCGACATACCGCCTTTACAAAAAATATTCAACTTGGTGGGCCGCTTCCAATAAAGAAAAGAAAAAAAAGAAAAAAGAAAAGAATGATTTGTAATAATAAAAAAACTACCCCTAAAAAAAAACTGTCAAATAAGAAAATAAATCAATAAGCTCAAGTTACTACAAAAAGAAGTGAAATCCCACCAAAAACATTTTGTAAAAAAACTAGCCAAGTCTCGACGGAGCTGCTTGTTTATCTCTAAAAAGTAATGAAATCTAGACAAAGTCGTGCCCAGTCTAAGGTTCCTTACTGCGATTTCTTTATTATTATAGTTAATGTTGTGTGACTTGGTCGTTGAACATTCTTTATACGTTAGTGGGTACAAGTCAACGGCCAAGTCACACAACAATAACTATAATAATAAAGAAATCGCAGTAAGGAACCTTAGACTTGGCACGACTTTGTCTAGATTTCATTATTTTTTAGAGATTTTATACAAGCAGCTCTGTCGAGACTTGGCTAGTTTTTTACAGAATGTTTTTGGTGGAATTAGATACTTACATTGGATAATAGGCTAGATGACTAAAAAAACTTTTTTGCTTTAAAAGAAGCTCATTCATATAATAAACAGAAAGAAAAAATCGGTTTTCGAATAAATATAAAAAACAACCAAGCTATAAGGTATTGAAGGTTTTTCTCCATCTCTTTCTAGCAAAACGGCAATTTACAAGGAGTTTATATGGCCGTACTCAACAATGACGTCACGGTTGATGTCGGATCTCTCTGTCTAATCGCCTTCAAATTAACAACTTAAAATGCTTGTATCTAATGTATTTCTAAGCCGATTTTTATTCTAATTTCACAGGACTGCATCTTTTTCCACGTTATTTTAATATGATAAAAATTAGAATTCAGTCATCATCCCAATTCATAGCACAGTCGCCTCACTGAAGCATAGAGACCGATGCAGCACCAACAGTCTCCTAAGTGTGATTGGAGACCGCTGTGATGGTCAAATATTGAGATACGGGTCCATTTACATGTGATCTTTGTCTCTGTAAAATGAGTAATTAGGTTAAGATGTCATACTAACATATCTTTAATGTTGGTGTAATGTATGGACATTGTCTGAATTTTTTAGTATTAAAGACGCTGAGCGAAAGCTTAGGTTTTTAGTATTTTTTTCACTTACCCCATTCCCATTTTCATTTTTTAATGGAATTAACAGATTTAGTTTATAATTGACTCAAAAGTGCTAAAAGTGTCATGTGTGTGTATGTGTGTATGTTTCAGGTGCGTAGACATCATAGAAAACGTGTACTCAAAATCAAATTTATGCAATATAGCTGTTCTTCCGATAGTTATGTGCGTGTCAACCTTCAATATTGCGGTAAGATATCTTCGTTTCTGAATATTTATATTTACGAGTCCAGCTTTTATTACTATTTGGCAGCTATATAATTATTGGTTGCTTTTGTAGCAAATCGATGGATTCTTCTTGATGTCGCCATTTATTGCATTCCTTATCGTTTGGTTGATGCAGGGATTTTCACTGTGCTATTATAGCGATATGCTTATACAATCTGTAAGTAGAAGTGCCTGTTTTAAGTGGATCATAACGAATAGTTGGATATTTATATGAATGATTATAAACCAGTTCATCCAGTATGAATATAATATTCACTATTTTACATTAGACCTACATATTTTTTCAATTTCTGACAAATATTTTCAGAGTACTGAATTAAGTGATGCTGTATACAAAAGCTTGTGGTACAAAGCGGACACAAGGGTGATGAAGAATCTTAGATTTGTTCTGATGAGGTGCGATGCCCTTCTATTTGATTATTATTTAATCTAAATATCAATTAATATATAAGGATTTATATGTATATACTTACTTACCCCCTTAAGCCGAAATTGGACGGTTCATCAAAAGTGATTCACTTCTGCGATGAACAGTGAACGATGAACAGTGAATTGCGTTGTTTGAATAGACGGTTCACTTTTAATGAAACCTATTATTTCATTCCTCATGGAATTCCCGCGTGAACACAATGCCCGTCGCGATGCTGCAGTAAATGAGCTGTCGCTGTTTAGACGTATCACTTGTCGTTCATTGCCGATGAATTATGAAAGATGCTAGTGAAAACAATCGGAAGCCGGACGCTTTCAATTCAATTTTAGGCACATTTCGATGAACGTCAATTTAGACATTTCATTTTCAGTCATTCATCGATGAAGCATCGAAAATGAAAGCAAAAATGAACCGTCTAATTTCGGCTTAATTTCATTTCTCATACTGCCGTTATAAGAGTTACACTCCCGTTGAACACTAGTTAAAAATAAATTTCCAAACAAAATGTAATTTTATACAAGTGTGCAAGGGGGGTGTAATTTTTAATAGTAAGGTGGTTAATGTTGAAAGAATAAGTACAGATTTAGACTTAAGTCATTTTAATTAAATAAGCACATAACATTTATTCCATAAATGGACGTTAAATTTTCAGAGCACAAAAACCTTGCAAATTGACCGCTTCTGGATTTACAGACCTAAATATAAAGGTTTTTACAAAGGTGAGCATCAGAATTCTACATTTACATCTTTCAAGTTCATTTGATATAAATATTTTAGTTACAGATTGCTCTTAGTATATTACTATTGATAGTATAATGAGAGATTAAATGCTAACTGAAAGAAAAATTGGCCAACTTAAGTGTATTGTTGCACACTAAAGGGTTTTGTCTATTTTTTTTGGCGCCGATTGTATATTATATTGGAGGTTCAGGCAACAGAAAAAAATATCCCGACTAGAAATCAAACTGTATAGCTCAAATCATCATAATTTCAAAGTCTCATGACCGTAGATGCGTCTCAACTCTCAAGGATTTGTTACCACTTGGACTAATAATTAAATTACTTATTCCTTTTCAGACTATCAGCACGGCTTGGTCTTACTTTGCTTTGTTACAGACAATGTACACTAAGTAGCTAAAATCAATATTTTTATTATTAAATTTTGAATGAGCATTTTGTAGTAATAAAGTAGGGTATGCAACATGCATTTATAATGAGTTAATAAAAAAATACAATGAAAAAATAAAAACATTTTGCATATCGATAAAACAGCAGGAGTAGATAAAACAGAGTAGAGTAGATTTTTAAGATGTCGCAAAGTAAGATAACACCAATTTTTTTACACTATTGATTAAGGGTTGTATCACAAATACCATAACTCGATCAGTAATATACCCACATGTACTTATTCGAACCGATGGAAAATTAAAGACAGTGTTAATACCAAATGGTATTTTTATTTCTTGTATTTAACATAACATTAACATAAGCCTTTATTTCCATAGACATGTTCACAAATTAAAATAAAATTGTTAGAGTTACACGTGTGTATATTATGCCTATACCTCTCTCGGGTATAGGCCTCCTCTAGTTGCCTCCATTTTTCTTCCTCCTTGCTGTTAGCATCCAGTTTTCCCTGCTATTTCCACCAGGTCATCTGCCTAGCGGGCTTTTGACTCTACCTCTCGCTCTTTTCCCTCCTTCTGGACCAGTCCATTCGGTTGCTCGTTTCGACCATCTTTCGTCAGATAGATGTATCCACCCATTTTCCGTCCCATTTTCCGAACGTGTTGTGCTGCGTCTATTGCATTGGTCTTTTGCCGGATGATATTGCTGTTAAGCTTGATGCCTAAGCCATAAAATAATTTGGAAGAAACCCTGGAGAATAATAAGCATTGTAACTTATTTGTTACGACGATATAGACACGTAATTACCATTATTTTTCTATAACACATAAAACAAAACTCATATAATGTAAAGAGCATAGACGGCATATCGTTAAAAATCATAGAATAAAGAATAAGAATATATAAGAATTCAAAATGAATGATTCAAGTGAATACTGAATTTAGGGAAATAGTGCTTAATTTTATAGGTAAGTATGTGTTACAGAATGGCTTGACTTTGTGACTTGAAAAAGTGAGGTTCTTCATTTTAAGGCCTGAAAGAGGCTCGAAGGTTACATATAAAACCATAAGTGTAGCGACATCGCTACTTTCTCAATTCGATGCGTATGTTTTTTTTTGTGTATGTTACGCGATTACGCCGCCAATTGTGGACCGATTTTCAAAATTCTTTTTGTATTCGATAGAGTATACTCCAAGGGTGGTTCCATGGTCACCAAAGTCAGGATCTGATGATGGGATCTGATGATGGGATCCCATGAAAATCGAGGAAATCTCTTAAATTTTAAGGTGTGTCCAACGTGTTTTGTGTGTATGTTACGCGATTACTCCGCCAATTGTAGACCGATTTTGAAATATAGAAGTGTGATGTTGTCTATTCTTATATTATTTTTAACTTTTCAGTGTTTTTGAAGTCGGTTTTTATTTTTTGTAAAATATTTTCACTTCTCCATAGTCATCTTTTGGTTTCTCCATAAAAATTACGAAAATAAATGAAATACAATATTGTTTTTCTTGTTTATGATTTATTTTCATCATTTCTTCAAATTACTTAGTTTTTTTCAAGAAAATGCAAAGTCACAAATATAAAATCCTGGATAAATTTTACCCCTCCTTATTTTATTTTTCGTCTAAAACCATAAATTTATCATTCGTTCTCACCCATCTTTTCGTTCATCGCACATATTTTTATTTAAGCACTATATTATTTTGTTATTTAAATATGGTGATGTAAATATGGACTCTATACATATCGTGATCCAGTGCAAATCATATATTATTAACTTTTCATGTATTCAACAAATAAGCGAAACAATAGATAGTTATTAATGACGAGTGATGGAAAGGGTAAGATGAGTACTGATTTGAAGAACAGAGGTACTTAGATAAAACAAAAAAAATATTCAAATCTCTTTGACATGGGTGTTGCCTCGTGACGTGCCCATATTTATGGATCAGTGTAGAGCAGCCATATTTAACCTTTTTTTTCTAAGGACAAATAGGTTAAATAAAGGTGTCACAGGCCGCAAGCAAATAAGTTTAGGTGTTAATAAAAAACCTAATATTTTTTTTACATATGACAGGGAAGCTCTTGGCCTTCATCTCACTTGATGGCAAGGAACGATAAGGTCGAAGTTGTAAGTGAGCTTTCCCTCTACTCCGCAACAACTAAGGAAATGGCAATCTTACCTCTAGTTGCCGGAACATGACAATGCTATTAACATTGTTATTATGGCGACAAACTTAGGTAAGACGGTGGTAGCTAGGCAAGCGGGCTCAGAAGCCCTACCACCAATCAAACCGAGCAGATTCTTTTTGTCCCCATGAAGAATTGAAGTCCAGACCTCCCGATCAACACTCGATGGTCTCAACCACTTTACTACGGAGGCGGTTAAATTAACGATATTGTGTATTTTATAAATGAAAAAATGGCGTCTCTCGGGAAACACTCAACGCAACGTACCCCGCTAGAGATATCTATCGCATATTACTCGTACATTAGTTACCTATTTTGTTTACTCGGTGCGCCTGCAATTCTTTTAATTATTTCCAATTTTGTAACTCAAGGTACGCTTACCTTGGGTGGAGGGAAATTTGAGGAAGTCGAATATATTAATTAAATATTATATTAATATTATTTAAATAAATTAAATATTTTAATTTATTATTAATTATTTAAAAATTTAATATAGTGTTCGAATGAGAAAACCAAGTTAAGTAGATAACATTTTTTAGTTTTATCATTCTCTTATTTTAGAAGTTACAGGGGGGGGGGGACACACATTTTACCACTTTGGACGTGTCTCTCGCGCAAACTATTCAGTTATGATGTTTGAAGACCTATCCATAGATACCCCAAATGTATGGGTTTGATGAAAAAAAAGTCAGTTCTATGTATGGGGAACCCCCAAAATTTATTGCTTTTTTCTATTTTTGTGTGAAAATCTTAATGCGGTTCACAGAATATATCTACTTACCAAGTTTCAATAGTGTAGTTCTTATAGTTTCGGAGAAAAGTGGCTGTGACATACGGACGGACAGAGAGACAGACAGACATGACGAATCTATAAGGGTTCCGTTTTTTGCCATTTGGCTACGGAACCCTAAAAAGACGTAGTGTTGCATTAAACAAATGTGCAAGGTCCTACAATTTCATTTGTACGTACACGACCTACACTCACACAGATGCACCAGCAGGCGTAGCACAGGCTGCCAAGATGGACTTGAGTTACGCATTATCTCACAATTTTAGTGACATAACGTCTATGTCTTAAGGCGCAAAGTGCTCCCAATGACCTTGCGTCGATCGTCCCGCACTGATTACATTAGGAGTGAGTGAGTGAGAGTAAGGGGAATATTTAAGCAAACCTTTACGCGTAAGATGAATTATTTCATTTAAAAATTAATAAAGGCGAATAAGAAAAATCTAAAAAGACCATCCGCTAGAATATTGTTCACTTTATTTATTGAAATCGAAAGTATATGATTTAACCTAATATTTACGACGCGATTAGGTTTAAAGTTTTAAAATCGAGGCATGTTTGGGTCACATTTTAACCAAGTTTTAATCAATTTATCAAAAAATTAAAAATCCTCTAAAAATGCGTTGAATAATAAAATATCTTTTTTAAAGATTTATTCATTCAATATTTATGAAGAGAACCGGTTTTTTCTGCAGTGATTTTTTTATGATTGACCCTACTATGCGCCTTAAAGAGTAGCACGGCGGCGGCGCGTATTTAGGCTGCGACCCGATAACAGTACTCACAGTGCCAAAGATTATAATCGCCTGGTCCAAATTAAAAAGAACTAAAAGTGCTATCAGCATGCTTACGATTTGGGTTCGGGGTTTTAGCGTATCAATTTGTCAAACCAAATATAGAGTTAAAATTTGGTTTGGGTAGGTCATTTTGCTTTTGATTGCTTCTCAGTATTTTTGTTTTGCAGATTTTAATTACAACATTGTTTCCCCGCTGCTCATCCAGAACAGGTACATTCATTTTAAATCGAAAACACAATTATCAAACGTAAGACTGACAGTTTGCATAAAGTGATTTCACTCCAGATTGACAGAACGGATTGACAGACATACAGCCAGACAGACAGACGTTCATCGGATGCAAAGATGAGAAAAAAGGTATTTGTCCAACATTAAGTTTGGATCATGCTCAAAATATAGTGTCGATGCCATGTCGATAAACAGATTGTTTACGCTCGAGGAAGAGCGAGTGGCAACACTGCATTATAGTCTGTGCAGTGAGAGCCTTTGGCGGCCGGCCGCATGTAACATGTCAGTCGAGTCGAAATGTCATGACATTGATATAGGTTAGGACCGGGCAGCAATAAAATATAATATAAAATATCTAACAAATAGTATTGCGCGGCGCACCAAGTGATTGTTGGTGCGAGGGTCCGCCAAAGTTTTAGTGTCGGTGAAAGTGTAAATTCACCAAATCTTTTATCGTCGCGTGTGTGAGCCGTGGTGGCCTAATAGGCCTATGTAGTGCTCCGGTCTCCATCGGTTAACAGTAGCTCTTCAGGAGCCGCGACTTCCTTCGAGCTAGCTCAGGAAGTCTACCGGCTACATACGGAGACCGAACGGAGACAAGGTAAGTAGCAAATTCTTTAATTGTATTTGGTCGACATCAGCAATCAAATAATCGGCGAAACGCCGACGTGGCGGTGTCTACTTTGGGCACCACCACAATCTGTATTTTGTATATTCATGCGTGACTGATAAGTTTGCCAAGTGAATCACAGATCAGATCACACTCCTGACGTAGTAGGCGTGCCACCAATAATTAACTAGGGTGCGTCCAAATTGCTGTAATTTAACATGTGTAGGTACAGATGGGGACCCGTAAGTGAAATGACGCTATCAACATTTCGACAGGGATCATTTGTGTGTCCGGAGTTTAATGGAACACGTATGTACTAGCCACCTAGATATTCATTGATATAGGTACTATCATCAATGGAGATATATTACGTTTGTAATCTTATGATAAATTTCCTTTTTTGGGTTTTTAACTTAGTCCGATTAAACAATAGCCTAAACATATATTAATATCTATCCGTCATATCTGCGGCCTCATTAATTCGTAACATAACCACTGATTGATAGCTTGAGATTCTGCAGACGAAACAATTTATAAATAATCCTAAGGGAGACACACAAAAATATTCGTAAGAGCACTCAATTGGTTAGTATATTCAGACAGGCGTTCAATTCATAAATATTCCGACTGAATATAAATGGGAATCAAAGACAGAAATTTTTCGAGAAAAGTGTACACAAGATATGGAATTATTTATAACATGCATTTGAATATTCAACGTCTTCATTATCTTTTTGTCGTATAGTTTACTGAAAATTTTTCGAATTATTATTTTCTTTGAATAATATATAAAGACTAGGTACTTATACTTTATTTTAATATAAAAATCAAAATAAAAATCTCAAGTTATAACACAGTCCATAAAATTTGAATTATTTATCGGAAATACCGTTCAAAACAGTCAAAATTGAATGAATGAATGAATGAATGTATACTTTATTGCACAAAGAACACCAAAAAAAACAACAAACTGGGTATAGAAACAAACACAAAAGGCGGCCTTATTGCAAAATAGCAATTTCTGCCAGGCAACCTTAGGGCTAAGTGTTGTGATACTTACCTTTTTATATACTATATTCTGTATTCAAAATTTCCAATATTCATTATCTTAATGTCTATTTGATACCTTTATGTCACTTCAATAAAAAGCTGTATAAACAACACGACAATTTATATATTTTATTACTTCATAGCTCTAAAACCCGCAATATTTCTAGACGAAATACTACAATTCGTTATCAGACCACAATCAAGAGCTCTTAAATTCTGAAACCAGTCTTTCTTTGAGGTCATATGTTTAGTAGCACCTGAGTCTACATACCATTTATCGATACAAGAATTATTAGTAGCTCCTAATGCACACAACGAAGTAGTATCTTTAGAAATTTTCTGTGCCTTTTTCTTCGGACTATTCTTCTTCCTCATTGGACATTCTGGTCTCTTGTGACCTGGCTCATTACATCCGTAGCAAACAATTGGTTTGGTAGAGCATGCTGTCTTACTTTTTGCACGTAACGCAGTAATATCACCACTGGTGCTCTCCTTTGACATTTCGTTCAAAAGCTTACTTTTCACAAGTTGAGTCGACACCTTTACATTGCTGTTTTCAATAGCCATAATAAGAGGTTCATATCTTGAAGTTAGCCCTCCTAAAATAATAGCTGCAACTGACTCGTCGTCTATTATTTTGCCAATGTCAGCAAGATCTTGAGCAGTGCATAATACAGCATTAATGTAACTTTCCAAATTGTCATAATCACTCAATGTTATTCTGTAAAGCCTTCTCTCTAGCGATAGTCTTCTACCCATACCATTATCCGTTCTTATTGTTTTAATTTTAGCTGCACATTGCCTTTCTACTAACAACTGGAAGTGAACAAATTTATTTTTCACTTCAGTCTTGGAAGAAATAAAATAAGCAAAAATTTTTCTAGAAAAATCATCAATAAAAACTAAAACATACTTGTTACCTTGGAAAGAATTTACAGACATAGGTCCACACAAGTCAGCGTGAATCAGTTCTAATATTGTACTTGCTTTCCTATAAAGGATTTGTTTGAAAGGCCTACGAGCCTGTTTTCCCTGAACACAAGCAACACACGGATTCTTATCTATTTCCTTATAATCTATACCTACTTGATAGTTCTTCATTTGGTTCATGCCAATACGGCATAGATGTCCTAAACGCTTATGCCATAACTGATACTTATTGACAGATTCAGAGTGCACGTTATAGACTATATTCGGCGGCATATTGACAGTACAATCAAGCGTGTACAGTCCACCATAGGACGAACCATGCAGAACAGAATCACCTTTTGTATCAGTGATACTTATTTCGCCAATACCTTCGGCAGAAATTTTTGTACCGTTAGCAACAGTTACAGAAACATCACTAAGTAGAGTGTGAAAGTAAATAATGGAGCGGGAAGTGCATTAAAAAATACAGACAACATAATATAAACTAATATATACATTATATACAATAATTAAACATATACATTTTTTATAAAATATAATAAACAATATCTTACACAAAAGGACAATAAATACAACTTATTACTAAATATTTTTCCAATTTTAACTTAAATATATTTTGAGAATGTGCTCGCCTTATGGCCGCAGCTAAAGAGTTCCACAGTTTAATAGCTATCTTAGTGTAAGCTTTGGAACAACACAAGGAATGTGCTGGAAGATAAAGGAATAGGTTATGGGAGGATCGCAAGTTTAACAAAATTAATAAAGTATTCTTGCTTTCATATTATAACGATAAGAAAAAATCTATTTTAAGTAAATATAGTAAATCGTTTTCCTAGTTTGATACATTCGTTATAAAAAATATTACTAATATATTTTCTTTACGAGTTGTTATAATGTAGAATGTTGATTAATGTGGAGTAGTTCCGTACTTGGATTTGGGCTCTATCCAAAATAGGTTATTAAATTAGCGGACAAACAAAATTCTTTCGGAAAATATTATTATACAGTTATATCGTTAGATTTTCCTGCTTGTTATCATTATTTCAGGGTGAATGAAGAAATTTTGGAAGTTGTTTGTTTCCCAACAAAGTCGATTATGGGGGCGTCCGCGGTTCTTTTTCGTGAGTTTTGATCGAGGATATTTGGATTGTGTTTTCGGTTCAACAAATATAATTGACGGGAATAGCTCCCGGTAAGCTCCCGGTGTAAATTGGATTTCGTTAAAGACAACGTGACTGATAAAAAGTAATTTTAAAAAGTAAAAAGTAAGTTTTGAAATCAAACCACTGACGAAAAACGTAGTTATTTAAGATAATAAATGATAAAAACACATTTAGACAATCTACTAGCCTGACACTAACTTTAATAGAGGAGCCTTATAATTGGAATGGTCATTTTTATTTCTCTTCAGTAGTAGTAATGTTATTAAGCGTTCTTAATAGTCCTATCGTAACAATTTGATGTGTAATGAAATGTTACGTCGGAATTTAACGAAATGGCAGTTTGGTACCGAATAACATGTTTGGTGTAATGTTTTGCGAGATGATAAAATCAAATTGAAAAAAAATCCCCATTCTGAAATAGCTTGCATACTAAGACATTCAAAGAAAGGTAAACAGATTATAAATTATTTATGACTAGCTGTGCCTGCGACTTCGTCAGCGTTTAATAGTAACTTTTGGCAGCATTTTGATTTTTGTGGGCAATTTTTTTAAGATCTTAATAAAAAGTAGCCTATGTTATACCTTGTCTAATTAGCTATCTATTAGTGAAAGTCCCGTCAAAATCGGTCCAGCCGTTCCGGAGATTAGCGGGAACAAACAGACAGACAAAAATTTGTTAAATTGTGTTTTTGTTATTGGTACCCGATATACATTCATACCCATTTAGTAAAAAACCGGCCAAGCGCAAGTCGGACTCGCCCATGAAGGGTTCCGTAGGATTTATGACGTATTAAAAAACTACTTACTAGATCTCGTTCAAACCAATTTTCGATGGAAGTTTGCATGGTAATGTACATCATTATTATATTTTTTTTAGTTTTATCATTTTCTTATTTTAGAAGTTACAGGGAGGGACATACATTTTACCACTTTGGACGTATCTCTCGCGCAAACTATTCATTTTAGAAAAAATTATATTAGACTCGATTTTTGAAGAATTATCCATAGATACCCCATCCGTATGGGTTTGATGAAAAAAAAAATTGAGTTTTAGTTCTATGTATGGGGAACCCCCAAAATTTATTGCTTTTTTCTATTTTTGTGTGAAAATCTTAATGTGGTTCACAGAATACGGCGCATAACACATTGCACCGGACACCGCTCCGGTGTGCGGCGCTGCGGTTTTTAATTTTGACTGAAGAATCTTAATTTGTATACAAAAACCGCAGGGTATAACACACTCACACCGCATGCTCGTGCGGTTGTGCGGCGCGCGCGATGGCACCGCACTCCCGGACGGTGATGCGGTGCGGTCCGCGAGGTATGCCACACTGTGCCGCAGTATCGTGCGGATTTTTGCTTAGAAAGGACGTGCATATACGTAATAGATCTCGACATAGATAATGCGGTGATGCGGGGCGTCGCGCACCGCAGCTCCGGATGGTGATACGGAGCAAACCGTACGGTGGCACGGTTCCGTGTCGCCGCAGCCGCATGCGGTTTTCGTCCCGCCGTACACCGCAGCGGGATGCGACGGCAATGTGTTAAGCGCCTACATCTACTTCCCAAGTTGGAACAGTGTAGTTCTTATAGTTTCGGAGAAAAGTGGCTGTAACATACGGACGGACAGACAAACAGACAGACAATCATAGCGAATCTATAAGGGTTCCGTTTTTTGCCATTTGGCTACGGAACCCTAAAAACTTGTTATTTTGACATTACAAATAGACACTTCAATTTTATTTATTTGTAGATTTAAAGGTATAGATTATTTGTATAGATATAGATGATAGTGCCCCAGAGAGGCCCCAAATCCCCAAATGACACATTTTCGATCAGATTGCCAGCTGAAGAAAAAGTAACAAAGTAACATACTCGTAAAAACAAAGAGTAATTTTTTTTATTTTTTTATTTATTAATTTATTATCAGGCAACTTAGGCCCATAGATATATACCTTACAAACTACCATACATAATATATATAACTATTTGGTTAGTGTAATAGAACTTATAAGCTATGTTAGTAAAGAATATTAAATATTTGCCGTGTTCTGCGTGTTCTGCGGCATGCCGATGGTATTAGGTATTCGTACCCGAAATCGCCTAAACACCACACCCTTTGGCCAGAAGTCCTCCTTCATGAAAGTGTCCAGCGCAATGTTTGGGACCCGAACCACAAATGCTTTAAAACTGGCATTGTGGCGCGACTCCAGTGGCTGCACCCTCAGAACGAAGTTGGCCTTCTTCTGGATGTACTGTCCCACATCCTGCTCTGTGGTGGTGTAGTGCAGGCGGGACAGGTACAAGGCCGTAGTCGGTGCCGCGGCCCTCAGCAGGAAGTTGGGCCCTGTCGGTGCGGTGCCGCAGCGGTTCTGTGTTCCCCTTTGGCGGCGCACTCTCTTCTTCTCGACCTTGACGAAGCCGTCGTCGTCACGGTCCTCGACGACGGATCTTAAGACGTCTCCTCTCGGTAATAAAACTATCAGTTCATAGGTATTTAAGTAAAAGTTATTTTAGTGTGAAGTCTTTAGTAGTATAAACTAACCGTCGTAGTATAAACAACGACGAGACGAAGAAGTGACTCGCTGACCTATCTACTAAACCACCCCGGGGTTAGCACGGGCCAGGTAGGCGGGGAAGGGGAAGTTGCACACAAGTACATATATCCCCGTCATATCTCGCCTGGCGTTCGCCCGCAGGCACACCGTGCTCTGTTCTTCAGAGGCATGGGCGTCCGGAACACCCCACGGAGCACCCTCACTGTCGCAGAAACCTGCAGGAGCAATGCAGGCAGCCGTCACGACACGGACGACTACCCGCAGGTTCCCACTAGGGCAGCGAAGTCTGGTGGTCCACCTTCCCCGTCGCCCTGTCAACCAGCGCCTTCCCGCATCTGCGAGAAAATCCTCCTCCCTCCTGCGTTCAGCTGCCTCCTTCTGTGCGACAACAGGCTCGCTGAAGTCGACCATCGTCTCCCACGATCGTCTATGAGCCAACATCTCCCAGATGACGGTTGGGAGAGCTACGTCGTCGTCTATTACCGCCCGAAGAAGCTGTCTCTATTCGGTCCAAGCGGGGCAATCGCACAGTATATGCAGCGCAGTGTCTTCTGCACTCCCGTAAGCGTTGCAGGTCAGGCTCACTTCTCTCCCTCTGATTTGGTGGAAATATTTATCGAAGCAGCCATGCCCGGACAAGACTTGTACTAGACGGATGGTGAGTGGGCCCGACCTTCGCTATACCTATTATTTTTTAAATAAACGTCGCCCCACACTTGGATTTTATTCGGTGTCGTGGGTGCAGTTACAAACATAGAATAATAATATCACATGCACATACGCCCGGACCGGAATAAATTTCTGTAGGCCATACAAAATATCTGTCCCGTACGGGAATCGAACCCGCCACCCGTTGCGCAGTAGGCGATCACTCGACCTCTGCGCTAACCGTGTCGTCTTCCATTTCATTCAACCAGCACCACCTGAATTGCCGTAATGGTCCACTGGCCACCCGACGGGTTGGGCTGTAGCGCTGCCTACCGAAACTACTGGACCGACTCGAAAAATTCTTTCAAACTCAAACTCAAACTCAAAAATCTTTATTCAATATAGACCTTTACAGGCACTTATTGACGTCAAAAAAAAACATAAAAATCTTCAACCAAGAATCTAATTAACTAAATTATTTAATCCTTGTATGTACACACACCCCAACCATTATTAAGATGTGTGCAAATACAAGTCAAATGAAAAAAAAAATTGACTCTACACCTGTTCGGAAATTGGGAGAGCCTTCTCGAGAAGAACAGGCAAGAAACTCGGAAGGTCTTGTATTTTTTTGTCTCCTCTTTTAAAATGCCAACATTACAATATTATATTTCACAAACATTTTTTTTAATAATATAGAAATGCCTGTCGGTGTGAGTGGAACAGTTACTCGAATGAAATTTATCCCATTATCACAAAGTGTTAACACCCTTTGAACGTCAATTATCACATTTTTTGTCAATCCCAAGCAGTTTTATCTGTCATATAATCAGACACTTTATAATATGCTTTTTTCATAAGTGCGCCCTTGATAGTGACTTTAAATTTATTCAAGTTAAGTGCTTTAATATTATTTGGGATTTTATTGTAGAAACGTACACAAAGGCCTTTGAAAGAATTATTAATTTTTTTAAGTCTAGTATTTGGTAACGCTAACATATTCTTTTGCCTAGTATTTACTGAATGAATATCACTGTTTTTACAAAACGAATGTATATTTTTATGAACATATACTATATTCTCGTAAATATATTGCGACGCGACGGTCATAATACCAATTTTTTTAAATTTTTCTCTCAAAGAGTCTCTTATTTTAAGGTTATAAATAGCACGAATAGCCCTTTTTTGCAGCACAAAAACAGTCTGAATGTCGGCAGCATTTCCCCACAGCAAAATGCCATACGACATCCCACTATGAAAATAGGCAAAGAATACAAGTCTTGCTGTATCAACATCAGTCAGCTGACGTATTTTCCATACAGCGTAGGCTGCAGAACTAAGTCTCTTCGACAATTTATCAATATGTGGGCCCCACTGAAGCTTTGAATCTAAAGTAATACCAAGAAATACTACGGTATCCACAAGATCCACATGTTTATGCTTTATGTTAACAGTGGTGTGAACCTCTTTAACATTGGGTAAAACAAATTTTATACATTTAGTTTTCCCTTCATTGAGGCACAAGTTATTCGCATTAAACCAGTAAACTATTCTTAAGATAGAACTATTTACATCGTCATAAATTTGCAATCGTCTTTTAATTTTAAACATAAGTGAAGTATCATCTGCAAATAATACAATCTCATGCCTGTCTTGTACAAAAGCAGGCAAGTCATTTATATATATTAAAAATAGAAAAGGACCAAGAATTGAACCCTGCGGAACTCCCATTTTAACCGAGGCGCCCTGGGACCTCTCCCCGTTGACGTCTACTTTCTGAATCCTCTCAGTCAAATAGGAGACGAGTAAATCCAGAACAGTGTCGCGAAATCCATAGTAGTGTAATTTCCTAATCAGGGTGTCATGATGAACGCAATCAAACGCCTTGGACAAGTCACAAAAAACGCCCAGCGCATCATGTGAGTCCTCCCAGGCCTCATATATATTTTGTATTAACTCAACACCAGCACCAGTTGTTGAGCGACCCTTTCTAAAACCAAATTGTTTACAGTGTAGAAGATTATTTCTGTTAAAAAAACTTTGCATTTGTTCCAACATTATTTTTTCAAAGATTTTGCTAAAAGTAGGTAGCACAGAGATGGGTCTAAAATTATTGGGGTCTGATGTGCTACCAGATTTGTGTAATGAAATAATTTTACTCAGTTTCATTAGATCAGGAAACACACCACAGTCAATGCAATCATTAAAAATACTAGCAAGTATTGGAGCTATTGTTTCTATTACAGATTGGGAAACATCTACAGAGTTGCCCCACAGATCCACGGTGTTCTTTTTATTCAGCGTTTTAAATGACTTTATTAAATCATTTGCACAAATATGGGCAAATTTAAATTTATCATCACAAGTCTTAACATGATCTTTTAGAATAGATTCAAATCATTGCGCCATGTAGCCTCAAAACATGTCCTGCATGATATCTACCTATCTCTAGGTCAGTCTATCATTGCGTATTGTGTGTCAGTATGGGGAGGTGCAACCAAGACACGATTTTTGGACTTAGAAAGAGCACAGAGGGCACTATTGAAAGTAATGTTTTTTAGACCATACCGCTTTCCAACCGATGAACTGTATGAAATGAGTGATATACTGTCGGTGAGAAAACTTTATCTTTTACAAACAGTCTTAAAAAAACATAAGTCTCTTAATTATAATCCATCATTTCTTTCCAAAAGAAGAAAATATAACGTTGTCTCACAACCACCAACAAAATCAGTCTTTGCTAAACGACAATTTAATTATCAATCTGCTTATCTTTATAACAAAATTAACAAAGAACTTAATATTTACCCCTTGCCTTATAAAATAACTAAAAAAAAAGTAATTATGTGGTTAAAAACTATTAATTACGATACTCTGGAATCCCTCATAGGCCAAAAATGGAAATGAAATGTACGTATTTACAAATGCATGCACACATTAAACGCTAGTTGTAAGTAACTTGTTACCTTAAACATGATTATAATTATATGATTAATACATTACTATTACTACATATTATATATATAATAACTATTATATTATATATATTAAAAAAAAAACTATATCCACACTCTAACACACACACACACACACACACACACACACACACACACACACACACACACACACACACACACACACACACACCACACACACACACGCACGCACACATATTCTTAGGAATAATAATATTAAGAAATTGTTGGAACTTTCGATTAATTATTGACTTATTGTTAAGGAAGAGCGGATCTTCCTAGCACAAGCATATCTCTTGCTTAAAAGGTAGCTCCGACCACGATTTATTGTAAACTAACCTAAGTTACCAAATAAACATTTTGATTTTTTGATTTGTGATTCGGCTACAGTGGGGGAGGAATCCAAAGATTTTGTGATTGAAACTGGAATGTCAGTAAAGAATTTTTCAAATTCTGTAGCTACCTCAATATCTACTGTAACTTTCTTATTTTCAATATTTAAACAAAAATTGTTGTTATTAGTTTTTACTTCTCCGGTTTCATTATTAATAATGTTCCATGTCGTTTTAATTTTGTCACTACTATTTTTTATTTTAGAGCTTAAATAATTGGACTTTGCAAATTTACAAACTTTTTTAAATACTTTGGAATAAGTTTTTACATACAATTTAAATTGATCACTAGTATTTAATGAACGCTCATTGTAAAGTTCATAAAGTTTTATTCTGCTTTTGTGAATACCTGGTGTGGCCCATTCACTAAAAGCTAATCTACCATTGACTGAGATGGTTTTTGGAACAAAGATATTTTTAAATTCACAATAAAATGTATTAAAAAAGTTTTCATACAAGTTATTTGGGTCTTCGTCATAATCAATATACTTTAAATTAATACCAAGATTATTATTGAAACGCTCCAAGCGGCCAGCAGTCTTTGGTACAACAGTGATATTCTTTTTCGCCATAAGCTTACATTTGTAAGGTATAGTAACAAATTGACCAGAGTGGTCAGATTCTAAGTTATTAAAAACATTTTGTGCTAATGGTTCTATGTCAGTATAAATATTATCAATGCATGTGGCAGAAAACTCAGTAATTCGTGTTGGCTCCAGAAATAAGTTTTTATGATTATATGACTGAAACAAATTTTTAATTCTCATACATAAACTAGAGTTTTCTAATAAGTTAATATTAAAATCTCCACAGACTAATATTTGTTTGCCTTGCTTTATTTAAAACTTCATCCATTATATTTTCAAAGTGGTCATACAATCCCTAAGGAGGCCTGTATACGCTCACTACAATAATCTGGTTCAACTCTACGCAGGCAATTTCTATTGTTCGTTCAACTGAGAGGTTCACAATATCTTTACGATCTTTATATTTAAGCTTTTTATTTAATATGATTAATGAGCCACCGCGAATTGCATTTTCTCGACTGAACGAACTACCAACCTGGTGGTTGCTAAAATTAAACATGAACTGGTAGCTTTTAAGCCAATGTTCGGCTATACAAAAAATGTCTACTTTACTACTGTTCATGAATAACTCAACTTCCAGATCTTTGCCCATCATTCCTTGCATGTTCTGGTGCACCAGGTTGATAAAATTTACATGTTTATTATATTCAAATGGGTCTTCCAGTACATTATCTAATAAACAATTTTCATTTTGTTCTTTATTTAACATTATGCAAGAGGATTTCTCTATTGTCTCAATACCCAATTTAAATACTTACTAACTAATACATCAGTAATATTACTGACAGTCATCCTACTTCTACGTTGCTCAATAGGAGCAATTTTTGTAGCCAAGTTCTTGGCTGAGATATAAAAATAATATGATAGCGATTTTGCTATTCGTCTCTTATAATAATTTGATAGACAATATCTATGGCTACAAAATTATTTTTCCTACGGGAAAATATACAATTCCCACGGGAAAACAATAATAACGCGGGCGAAGTAGCGAGCGGAAAGCTATAGTCTATTCCCAAGAATAGGCTAGATGACAAAAAATTTTTTTGCACTAATAGAAGCTCATTCATATAATAAAGAGAAAGAAAAAATCGGTTTTCGAATAACTTTAAAAACAACCAAGATATAAGGTATTAAAGATTTTTCTCCATCTCTTTCTAGCAAAACGGCTATTTACAAGGAGTTTATATGGCCGTACTCAACAATGACGTCACGGTTGATGTCGGATCTCTCTGTCTAATCGCTTTCAAATTAACAACTTAAAATGCCGATTTTAATTCTAATTTAACAGGACTGCATCTTTTTCCACGGTCTTTTAATATTTAATGACGAGACGTAAAAATTAGAATTCAGTCATCATTCCAATTCCAAAGGCACGAACTACGGGTCTGTGGAGTTTTAAACAAACATTATATAAAAAAAGCTAGTCTATAATTTTATATATAAAAAAAGGAGAAGTTTCCCCTGGCATACAGACGCACGCACAGGCGTAACCGCTAAATGGTAGAAATGTGAAATTTTTACATTTGTTTTAATTCAAAATTCAAAATCCTATTGGGTATTGTGTAATTTCGACTTTTCGTGAACAAGTTCTTTTCTAAAAAATATTTTTACTGTTCAGTAAAACTAAATGTAAGAAAAATATTTTTCATATCCTCGTCGCCGGAAAGTAAGCATCAAAATAATATATTTTAATTAAGTAGCACTATTGACAAAAGTGAAACCATCAATTTCTGTGTGGCTGTTACATAAAATATGCATTGAAAAATCATTAATTGCTAACAAAAAATCGATAGCTATTATCTGACTAAAATTAATTCCTATAAGATATGTACACAAAGAACTGCATCTTTTGTAAAATCGTTTACCTTAGATTTTACAAAACACTATTTTTACTATAAATTGTTTAGTTTTTATACAAGAAAATCGAAATTGATATTATGTATTAAATCGATCGATTTCAAATCGATTCGACACAGAAGCTTCTTTTATTGATCCCTGACACTGCTTTGGATACCTAACCTGCGTCTGATGTTGATACTATTACCTCGGTATAGTACCCCAAGCTTGTATAAAAATATATAATTTGATGAAAACAGTGGTTGGTAATGTACACAATTATATTTTTTCCTTATTAATAATATACGATTAAAGAGTCACAAACATTAGCAACTTCTTACTGGAATATAACATTTGCCTATTTAGGCATATCACTAGAATTTCCCGCGATTATATGACTTGAATTACATATTTTTAGATACAAAGAATTAAAACTGACAATTTTTAATAAGCATGGTTGCTGTTCATGTTAAGTCATAGCACCCATACAAACTGAACAATTCCCTTTAAGGGTTCCCTCAGATCTCATCAGCACATTCTGACTTTGATGACAATAGAATCAGTCGAGATTCGAGAAGTGGGTATAATTTCTGATTGGTCCTATCTCAAACAACAAAAAATCCAAATCGGTCAATAAAATAAACAGAGTTATGAGGTAACAAACATAAATAAGGGTTTCCCTGGATTTTCCTGGAATTCCATCACCAGACTCCGACTTTGGTGACAATGAGACTAATCGGAAAGTATACCTATCCTCACAAACAAAAAAAGAATTTTCGAAATCGGTAAATAAATGACAGAGTAATGGTAGCAAACGTACAAAAATTTTTACAAAAAATAAAAACCGACTTCAAAAACACTGAAAACTTAAAAATAATATAAGAATAGGTACAGACAACATCACACTTCTATATTGATGTCGGTGACAAATTTTAACACTTTCTAGGAGATCATCGTTTGGCGCCGACTTCAATATAGAAGTGTGAATACTATACTATTATACAAGAATACTATTGATTTCCCATTATCATTCTCATTTTCCAATTATTAAGTTAAGATTATTCGATTTAGGGTTTTAAACGCGATTTTAATACCCTAAGGCCCGATTTCACCAAATATTGAATCTAATGAGACCAAAATTCGTAGTCTCATTTTGTAAAGGTTAAAGGGGGTGAAAACGTTATTATCCAAAACAATATTTTAATAATAAATGAAGGCACTTGCTTCGGAATTTTCAACTTTCAGCGGTGTGCAACAAATTGCATTTTTGAAAATGCCTACGGCTCTTCAAAGTCCTCTTAGCAAACAGATTACAACACTATTACAACGTAAACGAGATTAATAATCAAAACTATTATAATTGTTTATAACTTCAGTGATTTAAACACTTTAAAAATATTAAAAAAAACATTGTCGTTTATAAAGCAAGAATTTGTTAAAGAAAAAGAATCGTTATAAAGTGTAGTTCACCTTATTCAGCCACTTTGTAGACAATGAAAGCTCATAAAACTGTTCTTCGAATTGATATGGCGATATGAATTGATGCGTTGCGGTGTTTTTATTGAGCTCTTTATTCGATAAGGGTGAATTGTGGCCTGCTTCGCTACGTGGTACTGTATATTGCCCTCGACTGTAAATCGTGGGACGGAAGGTAATAACATTTTATTGTAGCTCAAACACTTACAGTCCAGATAATTTAACCGAGTTACTGCAGCATTCAATATACATTATGAAGATTCGTCGCGTAAACTGAAACAGCTAAATTTACTAGCAATACATTTGTTGGCAAAAATATATGAATTTCGTCCCGTTGTTGATGCTAAGTAAGCACAAAAACGTGACATATGAAATCAAGCATTTCTGCTTCGTCGGCAGAGGTGCTGTTGCAGTAGAATAACGACCAACAATAGGGTAGTTATGAAAGTAAAAATCTAATTAGCTAATTTGATAGAGAATAAAAAATTATCACACATAATATATTTTTGCTTTGTCGAAATAAAAAAAGTACTGCCATAAAGCGCTTTAAAATTAATCTCTCTACGTCACAGTGTGCTACAAAATGAACACAGGCTTGACATCACGCTACCTTTCAAGTTATCGCGCTCATCAATCTAAGGGTGGTATTCCATTTATCAAATATCTTTGTCCAAATTCTATGTCAAATATTAGATCAAATTTCTTTGACGGATGCTCATTCCATTTGTCCTATATCCTTGTCCAAGGTTTTACGTAGAAAAAAATGGTGGGACGCGGTCGCGGAGAAAGCTTATTCCCTGCGATTGTTATTCAGCTATTATTAAAAAAGAAAAAATCAAAACAATAAAGCTTTAGGTGAAGCCATGGATCTAAAGGCGAAGAGAAAAAAGCATTTCGTATAATCTACTTAGGGAATTACAGGTCGAGGTCAGACATTCGTATAAGAATTTTTTAAGTATAAATGACTCGAGATTCAGTAACATTGTGATAAAAGTATTACCGTATATAAAAAAAATAAAAACCGACTTCAAAAACACTGAAAAGTAAAAAAAATATAAGAATAGGTACAGACAACATCACACTAAATTTTAAGAGATTATAGAGAATGATCATCGTTTGGCACCGACTTCAAAATAGAAGTGTGATGTTGTCTGTACCTATTCTTATATTATTTTTATCTTTACAGTGTTTTTGAAGTCGGTTTTTATTTTTTGTTAACTAATTTTTATTTTTATCTTTTTAGTGAATGAAATCTTTTTAGTGAATTGAGAAACCCTAATTTAAGGTTTCGCTCGATTTTCATAGGATCCCAAAATCAGATCCTGACTTTGGTATCCTTGGGACCATCCCAGGATTATACTCTATCGAATACAAAAATAATTTTGAAAATCGGTCTACAATTGGCGGCGTAATCGCGTAACATACACACAAAGAAAAACATACGCATCAAATTGAGAACCTCCTCCTTTTTTGAAGTCGGTTAAAAAGGCAAAACACTAACTTGGATCAAAAATCAGTGTTGCTAGCACATTTGACGAAGTCATCTGATTTCTTAGATCAAATGTACATTGGACAAAGATCTTTGATATATTGAATACCACCCTGGCATTAATCAGTCGCAAAAATAAATAAAATTGAGGAATCTCGAGATATGTTTTAAGCATAAGTACTTAATATTTTATTTTTGCAGCAAGGGTACTAAAGAAATAAAGAAAGAAACTTTTTATTGGCCAATAGGTATGTACAAAGGTATTGAACAATTATGAATGGCTGGCCAAATGGTCCCATCTCAGCTTAAAGCTGCTGTTGCATGTTGCAACAGGAGCGCTGATTTTCAGATGGGACCATTTTACAGGTACTACAGCAGGTTTTATGCTGCAGCGTAACGATTTTCTGGACTATTCATAGAAATACATAGAAACCAATTTTATTTATTTATTTATTCTTTATGTACACAATGTTCGTACAAAGGCGGACTTAATGCCTGTGGCATTTTCTTCCAGTCAACCTTAGGGTGGTGCAGAAAAGGGTGATGCGGTAGATGTACCGAGAAATGGAACAGCTTATTAAGAATATTATATATAACATAAAATTCTACTACACAAATAAAATAATTAAAATAAACTAATATATATTATCTAAAATGCCTACGAATACCATAATTGCAATCATTTGATTGCCAATGTCTAAAAAAAAATCAATTCTGTTGTGCAAAATGCCTTCGCAATTTATGTTTGAAGCTAAGCTTGCTTGGGGCGTTACTTACCTCTAGAGGGAGGGCGTTCCATAAAAGAATAGATTGGACAAAAAAGGATGAGTGAACAATATCAGAGCGATGAGGAGGAACTATGAGAATACCATTGAAGGCAGAACGAAGGGTTTTGTTATGAGAGGTACATAAGTTCTGAAAATGTGTCTTGAGGTAGGAGTGTGTGTTAGGGTTATGAAGTAAGGAGTATAAAGTCATTAAGGCTCTCATCTGCCTACGCTGCCGAATAGGTAACCATTTTAAGCGCATTCGGAATGCCGAAACATGATCATATTTTCTTAAATTAAAGACGAATCGAATGCAGTTATTTAGAAGTCGGTCAAGTTTGTTGAGTAGATCTGCATTCAGGTCGAAATAGCACACATCACCATAGTCTATTATAGGAAAAATTAAAGACTGTACAAGCATTTTTTTGATGTCAATAGGCAGAAAGTTTTTCAGTCGGTAGAGAGATCTCAGAGTTCCAGTAACCCTCTGACAAACGTTAGTTACCTGAGGTTGCCAGTTGAGCGTTGAATCTATATGCAACCCCAAATCCTTGACACTGTTGCTCAAAGGGATAACTTCACCATCAAAAATTACGGGATGAAGGTTCTGATGCTCCAGTCTAGATATGAACCTGGAACTGCCCACCATTATCGCCTGGCATTTATTTGGGTTAACGCGGACTCCAAATTGCTCGGACCAATCCTTAATACTTTTGAGATCTTGATTGATTATAGCAATGGCATCATTTATACTATCAACATCTGCATGAGTATAAAGTTGCAAATCGTCAGCATACAGGTGATACGCATAGCGAATATGATGGGTAATAAAGTTTATAAAAACTGAAAAAAGAAGTGGAGATAGAATGCCACCTTGAGGAACGCCAGCGTCAAGATTACGCCATGAGGAAGACAACTCTTCCCAAATGACCGACTGCTGTCGTCCCCGAAGATATGAAGAGAACCACTCAATTACCTTGGGTGAGACCTTTAGATGAGATAACATTGATAACAAAATATCATGGTGAACAGTGTTGAACGCATTCGTGAAATCAACAAGAATGAGTAAGGTAATCTTTCTGTCTTCAATTCCAGCCCTAATGTCCCCGGTCACCTTGAGGAGAGCAGAAGAAGTACTGTGACCAGGTCTAAAGCCGGACTGAAAATGACTCAGAAGTAAGTTTCTGTGGATAAATGAGGAAAATTGCTTATGCACACAAGCCTCGAGCACTTTAGATAGATAAGGAAGGATAGAAATGGGGCGGAATTGATTGAGGACAGTTGGGTTAGGGACTTTAGGAAGAGGGCGAACAAAGGCTTTCCGCCAAAGGGTGGGGAAAGTTGCCGAATCAAGGGAAAAATTTACGATTTCAGTGATCGCAGGAAGGGAGTGCTCGAGGATGGATATAATCATTTGACGGCTGATGTTATCACAACCAACAGCATTAGATTTAATTGATAGGATTATCTTTTTAATCTCATCCGATGACATTGGTGAAAAGTCGAAAGGAGCGATGTTTGGCATTGGAAGCCCAGCTATGTACGCCGTGGTGTTTTCAGTGTTAAGGCTTTGATGATGAGCATTATTGGCAAAATGACAATTTAGATCATCCAAAGAAATGGAGTTAGGAAGGTCAGAGTGGCGAGTTTTGCCTATACCTAGGGTTCCTAGGATCTTCCAGATGGAGGCAGACGTAGAAGATGAGATATTGTCAAGTATGTGGCGGCGTTTAGCATTACGTATCACCTGGTTACACCGATTCCTTGCAACTTTGTAAGCATTCCATTTCTCATCGGTGCGTTCTTTCTTAAACTTTTGAAATGCTTTGTCTCTTCTCCTCATGGCTTTCCTAATTTCTTCTGACATCCAAGGTGCAGGCTTGTGTTTTAATTTTATTTTACGAATTGGAGCATGAGTGTTGTAAAGCTGAGTTACAATATTGTTAAAAGCTTCAATCTTATCGTCAACTGCACTAGCGAGAAATACGGGCTCCCAGTTTATCCTAGATGCGTCAGATCGGAATTTAGAAACATCGATCCCAGCAAAATTACGCTTGTACAGTACTTTAGGAATTGGTTTGGGAGGCTTAAGGATATAAGAAAGGAAGATAAGATCGTGGTGAGAGAAACCAGGAGCAGGATGTTGGCCATGGCAAGATATAAGACTGGGATTTGAAACAAGCATTATGTCAAGCCAAGAGTCATTTCCACCGGTATTTACGTGTGTTGATTGAAGAGGCAGAACATGTAGACTGTTTGATTCAATGACTTGCAAAAGCTTGCGAGGACGAGGAAATTGGGGACAAAGGATATTGGTATTAAAGTCACCCATGATGATGTGGTGTGCATAATCAGACCCTAAGGATTCTAAAACTGATTCGAGGTCAGTGAAATAGTCAATAGAGGGAGGACAGTAAACTACCCCAAGCACTAATTTAGCACTCCCAACGCCAACTTCCAAAAATAAATATTCAGCCGAAGCCGAATATTGGGGGGTGGAAGCAGTAATAATTTTAAAGGGAAAATCACTCCGGAGATATATAGCTACACCTCCACCACCTCTTCCAATGCGGTCGTTTCTGACGAGTGTAAATCCTGGAAGTGGGTACGAAGTAGAAGGAAGATGGGGCTTAAACCAAGATTCGGAAACCAAGATAGCGTGAACATTACATTGGGAGAATATGTCATGTAGTTCACCATAATGGCTTGGGATGCTCTGTGCATTGATGTGGCATACATTTATTTGACGGCTAGGTGAGCGATTAAAATTGTTAGTTAAATTATCACTTAGGCTTTCGGTTACAGAGAGGAAACTTTCTTCACTAGATGAAGTTGATGCGTCTTCGGCAGAAAAATATAAATCGTCTATAGGCATTATTTAAATAATAAGTAATATATAATAATGAATAAAAATGTTAAAAAAAATCTACATATGGTACAGAATAAAACTATATACACTTTACTGCACCACCCGCCAGCTCACAAAAAGCGTAATATTATATATAAACACCAATATTGAACATAAAGCACAAAACACTATCAGTCTAGGCTACATAGCAATTCTCTCTGCATACCTAACTGAACAGAACAAGTAGCAAACAAAAAATAAAATACAAATGAATAACAAATAACAAGCACCGTGGTCCGAAATGCGCCGACATTACTAACATTACAGTCAGTGCAAACAAAGTGATATTCTCAATTCGGACTACGGGGAAGGATGAATGACTTTATCTTCCCTACCAGGGTTGGATTTCGTAGTATAATTATACTATTTGTACCATTATTTCATGATGTGTAGTATGTAGTATCGTAATGCCAGGATACTACGCGAACGTACCATAATTTTACCCTCAGCTCGATTGACAACTTTTCTTGGTTCGATCATTCTCCTTTTTATTATTTAACAAATAATCAAAGTATCTACCCTACAATATAAGTAAGTTATGTTCTGTATGTATATGTATGGTACCATCGAAACAGCCAGCGACAAGCTCCAGCCGGGGATTCCTTGCATAGTGTTTTACTATTTTTTTCGTTTAGTCGGCACTCGACCGGGGGGGGGTTACGCCACTGATTGAATCTCTCCATTTTGCTTTTGCCATTGCCAATGACTCATTTTGCCAAAAAAAACGGAACGTAGTATAATTTTTGACAAGTAGTATATTTTTCATTTCCATAGACAATAATTTTGTGAGGGTCTGAATCCAACCCTGTTCCCTACCCTTCTTTCTACAATTTTGTACAGAGAAAAAAATCAAAACAAAAATAATATGTATGTATTTCCAACTAATAAATCACCATTACCATTACCTTCACTTAATTTACTCGTCTACGTCTGTGATAACGTATGAGTCTGGTTTACTTGAAGTGTGGAAGTGAGTTTCGTATCTAGCAAAATACGAGTACAATGACAAAAACAAAAATATAGCTAGTCTACAACAGCAGTTCATAAAACTTATGGAGATTGATTATTAAATTGTTGTAAAAAAAAAAAATTTAAGTACTAAGTAATCTATAGTAAGGAAACGGTCCTTAGATGAAATTAAACAAATGACCAAATTGAAAACCAAGCCATATTAGCCATGAATTCATAGCAACATACTAATTATAGAGCTCATTGTGTGATCATTCTGAAATAGCTATTACACAAGATAAAAAGCAAATTCTGTTTCACAAGAAGCCAAGCTTACAAAGCGATAAGAATGATGGCTATACCCATGTAATGTTACATACAATTATCAGGTAAGACTATAAACTTTAAAAGAAATTGGCTTATACATGCTATAGTCAGATGAATTCAATATGTATGATTGCAAAAAAAATAATCAATTAATTGTTTCTTAATTTTTGTCCTCAGGGCCTGTAGATTTCTTTGGGAAAGCAGTGATTAGTGCTGTCAACATGTCCAATCCAACCAATTTATGTCTTTTGCCATCAGATGTTTTAACATGAACAATGCCATCCAACGTCCAGCAAGAGCGCATACCGAAATGTGACCGGGCCCTACTGAATATGATTTGCCTGCTTTTTGTTAAGAATTCCCGCACTGATATATTGGAGCCTTTAAGATGCGTTTTAGCCTTCCACACAGTTGATCTAGCTTCAAAATGAGAAAACCATATTACTATGGGCCGATGGTGTTCTTTGTTGATGGTACCCAATCTATGGCAGGACTTTATTGATGAAGCAGGAAGATCTACAAGACCCATAGTTGTGTGGATAATGTTAGCGACTAACTTACAACAGTCCTCCTTGTCACCTTCAGGCATCCCCAGGAAAACCAGCGCTCTCTGCCTGTTTCTTGATTCAACAATGTCAATCTGGTTCATGCAATCCAAAAACTGGGTCCGAAGAAGTCCAAACATGTTGAAAGTAAGTTCTCTGAACATACGGAACTCCTCAGCAATCTTAGATACAGTGTCTTTTTGAGGTGCTAAGTTGAGCTGTTCCTGAAGCTCTTGCATTTTCTTGGAGACACGATCTTCAAGACTAATTTGTGCAGACAATATATTTGCCAATTGTGCCATGATGTGTTTGTTTAGTGCAGTCCTCTATCACAGTGAGATGGTGAGCTAGCAGGTGGTGTGATACTTCACAAATGTTACATTAAATGTTTTGGTAATGTAAGTAGACATTAGTAATTTTAAGTAAATAGGTATACCAAACCAAAATAATGCTAAATAACTGTAAATACAGCTGAAAATAAAACTGTGCTACTTAAATTTGTGTGTTTACTTTTTGACACCTACCGCCAAAAAAAAAAAAAAAATTTAGTCTCTGCACTAAATAGGTATCTTGGTAAGCTGCTGTCTGCGATCGTTTACGGAATCACGAGTTTAATATAAGACTGTCTACTAGATGAGCGTGATATTGCAGCAAAAACGCGCGCGATTAGCATAAAACTTGTTCCATGCTTGTGGACGAAATGTATCGGCGCTGAGCACCTTATCTTACTTACCTTATAGAGCGTAAGCGCGCTTACGCTCTCGTAAGAGTTAAATTGCGACGAAATCTCGCCTTAACCATAATCATAAGTTCAGTTTACGAGGAATTTGGATTGCATACTTTGGTAATCCCCTATATTAGAAAGAGTAAACAAAAACTATGAAATCTTTAATACTGTAGGCTGACACGACATTTTTTCGCGTGACACGGAAATAATGCTAAATCAGAAATAGTTTCAGCAGGCAAAGTGCATTAAAGGGTAACAAAAGAGTTATGAGCATGCAAACTTATTTAAATTCTTCGTCTGGATTCCCCGTTAAAACGTTATTCATGTAAATGGAAATGCAGTTGCTATCAATAGTCGTATATATACTATGAATAAAGTAGGTCAAGTCGTTCAGTAACCGTTCTAACAAAGTCGGTAATATTTTCTAGACAGGCTATGCGGTGTGTGTGTGTGTGTTTTTTCAAACAAAGAGAATTAGTAAGTACCCTTATTACCACTTACTGCACTACTTTGGGGTGTTTTTGTTTTACAAAATATCTTTATTCATCTTTTTTACAACATTAAAAAATTAAATGTAATCATAGGCTGTTGTATATTGCAAAAGTACACTTGTTTCATACTTAATGATTTTATCGCGTTGTTGCTAAAAACGATGTTATAAACTTATAATTCATAGCGTTAGATATGAATGCCATAATCACTTAATCTTTCTTGCGATGTGTTGTGGAACTATTAGCTAAGAGCAAACGAAATGGGTTCCATTTCATTTATAAACACAGTTTAGTTCAATTGAGTGCCATAAATTGAATTCCTACCTATAATTATGTGATCTATTCTACTCAAAATAACAGCTTTTGTGGAAATAGGCTACGCCACGCTAAGAAAATTGTATGTTATTCTGTTGTATCACATATTTTGTAATAGTTACAAAGCTATACATGAATTTAGAATATTTCGATGCCAGCTAACGTAATTGTAATAAAAGGTATCATCATTTTTATAAGATAGCACAATAGGTGCTAATTGCTTAAAATAATTAGTGCTTATAATATATATATATATATATATATATATATATATATATATATATATATATATATATATATATATATATATATATATATATATATATCATATATAGTTAAATATAAAGTATAGTTTTTTTCTTACAACTACTCGTAAGTTGGCAAACAAGCAAACTGCCCACCTATTGGCAAGTGGTAACAGTCACCTATAATACATGTGACTCCTGTGAGATTCGTAGCAAAACTGCAACCCCCACAAGAACCACAGTGTACGCTGCCAACTTGTGACATCAGATGTAAAGTCACGGTACCCAGTAATTTCACTGCCATATCTTACCCTTGAAACCGGAACATACCAAGCACGCTGCTTTGCGGCAGGAATAGGTAAGATCTAACCTATCTGATTTTTAAAAAGAATAATTTATTTTATGCAATAGCATTTTAAATATGGAATATATTGAATAACCTTGGACGATAGCACCCCTGGTTACTCGTACATAACACATATAAGAAAAGGGTGACAAAAACAACTGAGATAAAGCTAATCAAAGTAATGTATCGCGAGCTTGTTAAAAAAAATAATTTTATTTTTAACTTTTTAGTGAATGAAATCTTTTTAGTGAAAGAAACCCTAATTTAATTTTCTATGGGATCCCATCATCCGATCCTGACTTTGGTGACCATGGGACCACACTTGCAGTATACTCTATCAAATACAAAAAGAATTTTGGAAATCGGTTTAAAAATGACGGAGTTATGAGGTAACAAACATAAAAAAAAAATACAACCGAATTGATAAGCTCCTCCTTTTTTGAAGTCGGTTAAAAAGGAAGAAGTAATACGTGCGAAATATTTTTTCGTAATTTGCCAGACGGACATTAAAGAAAAAATTGTCCGCTTACCTATTAACATTTTTGATTGAACCAGATAATTTTAGAGTGCCTTTAGAATTTGTTAACAAGAGCTTTTTACTAGTTCATTGTATTTTCTTGTTTTTGGTATGTACATACAAAGGCTTGAACACTAGCACGCTTTATCATACAATTATTTATTGTTGCCTTTAAAGTAGTTTTCCACTATCGACACCCGTTGAATATTCAAGTCACGAAACCGTTTTACTTGATACAATAGCGTGTATTTTGTTTTCGTCAAAGCCATTTTACAAAAATGCAAGCTCACGTTCCATAATCTACGTAATAACTATGGACAAGTGGCGGAATTTTCAGCGGGTTAATTCAGCATACACGTTGTCTGAGTGGCTATCACACCATTTTGATACGTTTTTGTAGGTAGGTAGATGAAAATAAATATTTTGCTTTATTTTGTATGATGGAAACAGTAGGCATACATATAACCTACTCATTGTAAATATTCGCATTGAAATATTCCAAAAACCACATAAACTTATACGAGGAATTTGATATTCATGTATTAGCTCACATCTCTATGGTGGTATGGTTAAGTCCCACCATACCCCCAAGGGTATGGCCAGTGGTATGGTGGGTCCGGAGTGACAGCTGAATTTTTTCACAGGTGTTGCTTTTAAGACAAACGAGTTGTAAGGATTTTGGAAATTAAACCCTAAAGAGGGTAAAAAGGGGGTTGAAAGTTTGTTTTAAAGTCCGTCAATTTTTAAGCTAGTAGCATGAAAGTTTGTTTTATCTTAATTCTATACCTAAAGGGGTGGAACGGGAATTCAAAATTTGCATTAATTGGTTACCATAATTAATACATTATGAGCATCATTACTGTTAACTAATGAAAACTAGATTTATTTTTCCTCAAATTTGAAGCTACTACCTACTGAACAATTCTGTTAATTAAATATCATGTAGATATAAAAAAATAACTAAAAGCTTCATTTCGAACACGTTATGTCAGTATAAGATGTTAAATCACCTAAAAAGCTTCCTATTTAATTTCCGAAGCTTTTTTCGAATAACAGAATGAAACCATCAGAGATGAAAAGGTAAGTAAGATATAACGCCCTTAAATCTTCGCATATCAGTGTTATAAACGTGACCTGACACACATTATGGGTGATATCTGGATCTCGTGACATGGAACTATTAATCTTGACCCTTCTACCGCCTTTATATTGGTTAGGTGACCGCCCAGCTCTGACCAAAAGTAACAAGAGTAACAGTCAAATATCGGCCGGCCAACCCATTTTCGATAAGCGCGAGTGTGTACTGTCGTCAATAAGTAATCAGTAAATATGAATAGCTAGCAATTACACTTTATTCTGGAAGTCTTATCTCTCCTTTTGTTGGATATGAGACTCTCAGAAAAAGGTGTAATTGCATGAGTCTCTTGCGAAAAATTCTTTTTCATTACTCATACTCTGAAAGTTGGTCTGAAGTTGCTTGAGGAGCGGGTTGAAAGTAATACTTTTCAGCCCTAGGGAGAATCACTTTCAACTGACAGCTGCTGTCAAATTTAAAAAAGAAACTAGTTCTTTTTTCACATTTTTATGGTTCCGACTTCCTATACAGCCACTAAATTACAGCGCGGTGTCAAATTGAAATAACATAATGTTAAGTATTTAAAGAATATATTTTTTAAATGACTTTATTATAATTTATTTTCAAATATTTCTTTAAAATAACATAGATTTGGAAAAAATATTTACCATTTTTTAAGTTATGAAAATGAAAAATGACTGAATAGCTGGCCGGCCACAGAAAAAAAAAACAAAATAAGCGGGAAAGCGGCAATGCGATCTTCATTTGTTTTTTCCATTTGTAGAGTTTTGTTAATACTTCCGTATAGGAAAGATTTGTATTAACTGTTAATTATATTTGAATAACATTGTGTTAATAATTAACACAATGAGTTCATCTGATTCAGGTATGGAGTTAACGCCTGATTTTATAAGAAAAAGCGGGCTAAAGCAGTTGTTGATTTAAGTATGTAAAATAAAATGTACACTTTTTTTCTTTAGCTAATTCATTGTTTTATTTTTACTTTCCTTGTATTCGTAATGAAAAGCACAGTGTTTACCTCGGGTTAAAGACTTATTTAGTCCCTCGAACTATTGGTGCCCTCGCTACGCTCGGGCGCCAAACACCGTCTCGGGACTAAATAAGTTACTTTCACCCCTGGGGTAACAATGTACTATAACTGTTGCGTGTTAGTTTTTAAGCAACTGTTTTTTATTTTAAGAATCTGATGCCCCGAAAAATAAAGCGTATTTGTGATATGATAGCTCTGAGAATTCGGGAATTGTGTTTTATTTGATTATGATTATAATCAGAACCCTTCAAGCAGAAACACACTAACCCTATGAATGCTCGTTCAGCTTCTGAGGGCATCTGAGGCGACTGCAAATTCAAATTTAAATTCAAAAATCTTTATTCAACATAGGCCTTTACAGGCACTTATGACGTCAAAACAAAGCAAAACATTCTATTTTTTTATAGTGGGCCTAGCAAATGACTCCATACCACCTGATGGTAAGTGGAAGTGGGGTCCAAATGCGAAAATAGCTAGTGGAGCAGAGAGAATACACGCTGCACTAGCCACCCTCACCTTGCCGACCTGCAAGGTACTTCTAATAATTGAAGATTCTTGGTAATTTAAAGAAAACATATTAACCTTGTATGTGCATCGTCCTGAATATACTTAAGATGTCTGCAAATACAAGTAGGAATGAAAAAAAAAGTTGACTCTAGTACTCTAGACAAGTTACTCTACACCTGTTCGGAAATTGGGAGAGCCTTCTCGAGAAGAACAGGCAAGAAATTCGAAAGGTCAACATTTTTTATCTCCTCTTTTTAATTGCCATTTACAATGTTGGTTTTATTACAGAGTCGTCAATTGAAAGCTGACCTCAAAGAAAAAGTTTGAGCTCAACTTCCATTACAAGATTAGATGTGTCAGTTCACATTATAGATAAAGACTTCATTAACATATCAATCAAAAGAAAGTGTAGAGTTGACCTCATGTCCAAATAGTTTTATTATCCAAATAATCATGAATAATACCATTCTCTTTAAACCTATCTCTGAGAGAAGTGCGTGAACTTAGCTTACAAATTGCTCTCACTGAACGTTTCTTTGAAACAAAACGCAGAATATTGTTAGATATTAGAATTGGGAGTTCAAACCCAAGCTTTTTTGTCCGTCATGTAATCAGATACTTTATAATATGATTTTTTAATAAGTACATCTTTGATTGCAAGTTTCAATTTATTTAAGCTAAGTTCTTGTATATACAACTTGGGATTTTATTGTAGAAACGTATACACAGGCCTTTAAAATATTATTTAAATACATTTTCAAAGTTTTTAGTATCTTTTCTACTTAATAATAAGTAAGAGGATGTCTCATTACTTAATTTAAATATTTATTAAAAACATCATCAGTACCATTACTGACATTCGTTTCACTACCACAGTATTGCTCAATAGGAGCAATTTGAGTACTTTGAGTGGACTGCTCAATAAAAGCATTGTCAGTAGTGTCTCTAAGCTGGATGCAACTAGCTGAAATGTCTATCATAAAGTAAAAGTTAGATAACATTTGCACGAATGTTAACTACATTAAAGTGAAAGTGCCACTTCATGGTCGGGACAATAAACAAACCTCTCTACAACGACCTCTTAGGGTTCATAAGAGCTTACAACTTACGCTATAAATTTCACTCTGCTAGGATTTTAGTACATTGTGGCTTGCAAGAACAGTCTTTCTTGTGGAGTTTGTGACTCGAAACGTCTGGTTTATGAAAACTTTGTACGTATGCTTTGAACGTATTGAACTTGATCGGCTACAGGAATTTTTGAATTCATGCTGTTAGAAAAAATACCTCTTCTTTACCAACATTCAAGCTATTTTACAAAATTTTTGGTGGTTTTTGCTTAATCTCATTGCCTCAAATATTATTTAAACTATTTTAGACAAGTCGAAGAAATTGATCACACCCGAAAGTTTTTGACATCTGAAGGTAACTGACGATAAAGTAGAACATAGAAGCAAGCTTCGCCTTGATTTCCAAAGAACAAAGGAATTGGCTACCGTACCTACTTATAATTGCCGGAGCCTCCTTAGGAAAATGCAAATAACATTGTTGTTATGACAGCAACAAACTTAGGTAAAACGCTGATCACTATCTCAGAATACCACCAACGAAACCAAACTGAGGTGCGATTTTGTAACTCGTCGTTGATTGGTAATCGTAATGAAACCCGATGACTCGTTAATAAAAAATGGAATTCTGTAACTTCTCGATTTCAATTGGATTAACTTTCGCTTTGAACAGGATTTGGCCGGTTATTCTGGGTTCAACTACTGCAATGAGTTTCCGATTGTTGTACAGAATTTATTTTTCACCACAAGTAACAATGTCAAAATTTATTTGAAATTATGACTGTTAAGTAATGTAAGGCAGCACCCAATGCGTGTTTTTGGTGTGCTTCATTAAGTAAGTATCCAATTCTCAAGCATCTTCAATTTTCAAAATTGTTTCAAGCGATATAATTAATCCTTCGAGCTGTTTCTGCAGCGCTGATGCTTATTTCATACCCGTAATTAACACAAAATTTTAAGTTTTTAATTTTGTGAACCGAACTATATCAATGAAAAATCAATAGTGCGAAAGCAAGTGATTGATAAAATAAAATTTGAAACAAATACGAGCCTTTGAATTTGGAATTCCGAAACAAATGCCAGATTTGAGATCGAAGTGACCAGTTCGACAAAGCGTTTATTTCAATTAGGTACCTATGTAAATTATGTGATAATGTGCATTTTATTGATTAATTTGTTTTTCAATTAATTTATATATATATATATATATATAAAATATCCTTTTGGATTTTAACGGTATATTTATTTTCCTGTAATCCACAGATTTTTAATAATGTATCTTCTTTTAAGTGATTTATCATTCAATGGATATTTATCATCAATACGAAATTGCAAATACATATTTGTCGTGAACAAAATTTACGGGATCGTTTAAAAGACATCAATCTTTCGGGAGAAGCGAGGATGTTTATGATATTTATGTCACTAGTAATGCTAACGAGAAACTAATGAGTAATGAATTAATTGCAATAAAATAATAAATAGATACATACTTTACAAAATGTAGCTGGTTGAATTAGTTAGTAACTAGTAAAAATAATAAATAAATCCCGTAAATATTATGTTATCTATCCTTATGGATATGGACCTTTAGCTTATATTTTATATGATTAAAAAGTAGTCCAACAACCTTAAATTAGCATCAGTTCCGGTTTTAGTAGACATATAAGATTTACGTTGTTTAATCTTACTACATCGCGGCATAAAAATTCCTTTATCGCGGTACATATTATGTGGTATGTATGTACAGTAAGCTCCCATTCAAGCTAAGTATACATTTACACTAGAAAAAGCGCCACTATTACGAGCGACATAAGAACGGTCTAAAGGTCAAACAGTATAGCTTGACCAGGAGCTTACTGTACCTGGTCATTTTTAGGGTTCCGTAGCCAAATGGCAAAAACGGATCCCTTATAGATTCGTCATGTCTGTCTGTCTGTCTGTCCGTCCGTATGTCATAGCCACTTTTCTCCGAAACTATAAGAACTACACTGTTGAAACTTGGTAGATGTATTTTGTGAACCGCATTAAGATTTTCACACAAAAATAGAAAAAAAGCAATAAATTTTGGGGGTTCTCCATACATAGAACTGAAACCCAATTTTTTTTTCATCAAACCCATACGTGTGGGGTATCTATGGATAGGTCTTCAAAAATGATATTGAGGTTTCTAATATATTTTTTTTCTAAACTGAATATTTTGCGCGAGAGACACTTCCAAAGTGGTAACATTTCAACACCTACGCTTAAATGGTTTTCATCTTACCTTTTTGGTCGATAGCAGTGTATCAAACTTAATGACACTTCCTCGAATTGGTCGGAATTATTAGCTGGAGTGCCGCAAGGTGGTATCCTTTCCCCACTTCTTTTTTCTGCTTTTATAAATCGGATCTCCAATGTTATTTCATCCTCTTCATCTTTATGCTGATGACCTACAGGTCTATAGACATTTTCAGCTTTCAGATGCTACAATAGCAATCCAACTTCTTAATAATGATCTTGCGGCTATCAACAGGTGGGCTGGTGCATTTGGTTTGGTTGTGAATCCTTCAAAATCGCAAGCAATGATTGTTGGTAGCTGTAGGTTAAGTAAAAATTTGAACTTTAAATCAATTCCCGAGATAATTTGCAACAATACGCCTTTGAAGTACTCTAAGACTGTAAAAAACCTAGGATTGATTATGGACAGTGATTTGTCATGGTCGGCTCAAATAGCCGAAGTGAGCAAAAAAATGCATTTCTCAGTTCACAACCTTAAGCGGCTCCAATTTTTCCTTCCTTTTAGAACTTAAATCATGCTTGCCCAATCACTCTTACTTCCTATACTGGATTACGCCGATACTTGTTATTTAGACATTACCGAGGAACAGGTTAAAGAACTAGAAAGGCTTCAAAACCTTGCTATACGATTTGTGTTTGGTTTGCGAAAATTTGACCATGTCTCTGAGTATAGGGCGCAGTTGCATTGGCTACCAATTAAATATCGTCGTCAAATGCATATCTTAACTGTTTTATATAAAATCCTGCATAACAAAAATTTTCCTTCATATCTAAGATCACGATTTCAGTTTCTGTCTTGGTCACACTCTAAAAGATCTTGTGTCACTAACATGTTAGAGTTACCGCAAGGGAATACACAATTTGCAGTAAAATCTTTTACGTTTCGAGCTGCACAGCTATGGAATAAACTTCCTAGCGAGGTACATAGTAGCTTAACAATTGACTCGTTTAAAAGAAACCTTGTCAAACACTTCAATACTAAAGTATCATCATGACAGTCTTTCATACTATGTACTAGTTATTTATGTATGTATATATATATGTATGTGTGTGTGTGAATCTATATATTTATTTATATATTTTAGATGCATGTTTATATTTTTATAACTGAGTCTACTACTCACGAGAAACGTGTTATACACCACTATAGGTAGGCTGGAAGAGATCTCATATTGGGATAAGTCCACCTTTGTATACTTGTATGTATTGTTACTGACTATGATATAAATCTATATATGTTTTTTTGTGTACAATAAAGAGTATAATAATAAAATGTGTGTCCCCCCCCCCCCCCCCCCCCGTAACTTCTAAAATAAGAGAATGATATAACTAAAAAAAATATATGATGTACATTACCATGCAAACATCCACCGAAAATTGGTTTGAACGAGATCTAGTAAGTAGTTTTTTTTAATACGTCATAAATCGTAAACCGCAATTTACCTTTCATTCAATAAACCATTATTTTCTAACCAATAAAAATAAAAATCCCATCATTTAGGTACCTAATTATAATGTTTACTTATCAATAACTTAATTTAAAAAATACACTATTATTAAAACATCGATCAAACTACAAGAACTTTTATATTATGTTACTTGCTGCTACGGAACCCTTTATGGGCGAGTCCGACTAGCACTTGGCCGGTTTTTTAATGTATGTTCACCGATTACTCCGCCATTTGTGGGGCGATTTTCAAAATCCTTTTTGTAATCGAAAGAGTAGGTACACCCCCGAGGTGGTCCCATTGTCACCATGTCCTGATCTGATGATGGAATCCCAGACAAATCGAGGGAAACCCTTAAATTTCACAGGCACGTTCAACGTGTTTCATGTTTTTCCTTAAGATATTCAGGTATTCGCATCTAGTACCTAGTAGACATTATGTCATGTTACTGAGCTGATGATGGAAGGTTTCTGGCTTGAGAATAATTCTTTCAATGCTGTTTAGAGCGAAAGACGTTAAGACGTTTTATTTTAAGTTATTCTGGTGTTTGCCTTGGCTCAAATTCTAATACGTATGTATTAACTTAACTAAAGAGATTGAAATAAATTCACATGAAGGTTTAAGTGCCTGTGTAGAGGGCAACCAATTTTACTATTGATTAGTCTGTAATTTTCGTGCCTACCTACTTTGTTCTACGAAATTATACAAACGATGAACGATCCTTGTGTTCCTTTTATTTGCATTGAAGTAAAATTTTAAATTATATTTTTAGAGATGAAAACATAAAACAATATTTTAACCAAACGCTCATTGTGAATTCTACATGTACAATTTCCATGCACAAACGATCGTGGGTAACAAGTGGAAATTTACATTTCACCCGCTTATATCCAACGAGATGACACGCTTAAATAACAAATAGCTCCATAAACAATATTATATTAAGCCGCTTTACCTTTTTAACCCGGTTTTGTATTATAATACCAAGCATGTTAATATAAGTCATGCTTTAATATTAAAATGTATTTCTGATATGTTAAACTTAACTGATGGAACTGCAGTGTGCAAACTAAAAATTACTATTGCCGTGTTGCTAATTGTGAGGACCATTCTTGTTAATATGGCTCATACCAAGTAGTAGGGGTAACTTTATAATAATGTATGTAAATTAAAATATATCGCTTAGTATGTTGTTAAGCGCATAATTACTATTTTAAAGTACCTATTTATCGGATTCAATATTGAACAAGAAACATTAGAAATATTGTAAAAACATTTTTCCAAATTGTTTCAGTGCCCAAAAAATATCGACGGCAAACACGTCAAAGAGCTAATATTTAACGACGTTTATTTTGCTATGTTATTTTGACATAATTTTCAAGATATTGGGATCTATAGCCCCCTCGATCTCGGAATAGATCACCTGATTCCAATCAAGAGGTGCAATCGGGCAGCCTACCAAATGTTAAAACCATAGTAACTCACACCTCACTCATACATCATTCACACAAAATACATTATAAAAAAATCACTGTTAACAATCATTTCAATTTGCTACTATATTTCGTACCCAAAAATATTTACTACCGTACATATTTTATAAATTTACTTAAAAAATTAAATAATCCTCATACATACTCGTATTATACGTTTACACTCCTGATACTGTATTCATGATAATTAAAATTCGATATAACTAATGCTATTATAAATGATATTGATGAATTTAAGGTTGCACAGTCATCATTTTGCAAAATAGAGGACTGTCATAAGTTAATGAGCTACCCGAAAAAGAGTTTGAAAATTATACACCAAAATATTTGCAGCATAAACCGTAACTTTTCAGATTTTCAAACATTATTACATAGGTCTATGACTAATTGGGACTTAGTAGTTCTTACGGAATGTTGGTTATGTAACAAATCTAACTTACCGTCTTTCGACGGATATAACATTGCTCAAACTAAAAATAATTTTACGCAGAACGAGGGTGTTTTAGTATTTTCAAAAAAAAACTTGAGATTGGTGGTATCTGAGCCTGATCTTTGTGATGCCAACTGTAAGAAAATCAGCACTGACAGTAATGTAACAATAATTGCGGTTTACAGACCACCTGGCTATAAAAACATCCCACAATTTTTGGAATCGATAAAATTCTTTCTGAGGTCAACAGTACTAATAAAGTCCTCATAGGTGATATAAACATTGATATAATGGATGGTAACAAAGACATTAACTCCTCAACAACGTATTTAAATATGTTGGCCTCTAACAGTTTATTGCCGGCTCATGTACTACCAACCCACCACAAAACTTGTCTTGACCAGGTTATGTTAAAGTGTACATGTCCTGCTTTTTGTTATGTCGCTGAAACCTCTATCACAGATCATGACTCCCTTATCCTAAAACTCGAATGTCATGTTAAAACTGACAAAAACACTTCTTTGAGAAATATTGACTACACAGGATTAGATAAAGCCATGATTAACTTAAATTTAATGTATGGATTGACGGATGTGAATGCAGCAGCATCATTCCTTGTCTAAAATTGAAACTGCTATGAAAGCTAAAACTAGAACTATCACCATTCCAAATCGTAGGAGGACCAGAAAGCCTTGGATGACTGTAGGTCTCTTAAGATCTATAAAGCATCTTGATAAACTTCATCAAAAATTAAAAAAAGATCCCAAAAACGAAATATTACAAACAATATACAAAAGATATAGAAATTTTTATAACTCGCTTCTAAAAAAAATTAAAAATTCTTATGAGAGTAATCGACTGCAAAAGGCTGCTAGTACTAATAACAAAGTTCTCTGGGATACTGTCAAACAATTAACCTATTCATATAATGGTAATGGTTCTGCATTTGACCTAGTTTCTCCAAATTATCTATTAGGTTCAGTGAATGATATCAATCAATTTTTTATCTCCATTGGGAGGAATCTCGCTGAGGGGGCCTCTTCTAATAGCTCTTATTTATTTATTTCGCCCAACTTACAACTATCCTTACAGGTCTAACCTAATGCGATTGTGTACACCAATCGAAAATATACGTATACAAATTTAAAATAATAATAATAATATATATATAATCACTTATAATAACATATTGTAAATAACGCTGTTTTTGTGAATTCACTCAGTGAACACGCAAACAAATCGATCCTCTCTGAAATTAAATTTAATGTGAGGAGAGCGCGCGTGAGCGGCGCCTCGCTCAGAAGGCGCGTGCGAGCGTGCGGCACTTCCAGCAGCGGCGGCCGGTGCCGGCGCTCCACGTACCGATCTGGTACGTTCAAATATATTCCACATAGTAATTCGGGATTATCATTGAATATCTTATGAAAAAGCACCAACCAATCGTACCCTACACTCTTTTGTCATGATGCCTACTGATGAACCTGAAGTGAAATCTTGTATCTTATCCCTAAAAAAAGGCAATGCTTCTGGGAGAGATAATATATCAGGAACCTTTCTCAAACGTTATCACGAGATCCTAGTCCTGTCCTCATCACTGACCTACATATTGAATCTGGTCTTTATTATCTTGAGGATAATAAACTTATTTCTAGCTCACAGTTTGGTTTTAGATCAGCTACTTCGACAAATGATGCGGTGCACGAGCTAACTGATCATATTGTTACTAAGTTAGATCACACCCCGGACACTCCATACAACGTTCGCAAATCAATTACCTATTACTACTACTTAAACAAATGACGTTCATACACGCGCAAATGTGTGCGTGGAATCTAGTAGGGCTGAGTGAGCGGTTATCAATCGCAATGACGCGGGAAGTGCAGCGACTGCCTTCTCTTTCACCCGCATAGCGCTGTCTCTGTTATCGCCCGGCGCTCGCGTCTACTCGTCCGAGCGATCGCGCGCGCCCTTGTTTACTTGTCAGTGATGTTTACAGGGAAGTGCCGGGTAGGCCGAGGTATTTGAAATGAGTGCGAGGAGGTGAGTGGCCGTTCTGTACGTAGTACTATTATCTATTCTGTGGTTAGATGGTAAAAAAAAAGGTATTAGCCATATTTTTGGATATTGCAAAAGCATTTGACACAGTCTCTGTTCCATTTCTGCTGGATAAGTTGGAGGCGTTTGGAATTCGGGGTGTTTAGCTTGCCCTTTTTAAAAGCTACCTAAGTAACAGACTTCAAAGGGTAAGGGTGGGCAACACTGTTGGTGACGACTTACTGATACACTACGGTGTGCCACAGGGAAGTGTATTGGGGTATTACCGACACTGTTTTTAGCATTTATTAACGAGCTTTGTGACCTTCGGCTGCAGAATGGCAAAATTATAACATTTGCAGACGATACTGCACTTATTAATGGTGATAGCTGGGAAGAGACGAATGAATTCGCACAGAAAGATTTTGATATTGTAAACACTTGGCTCAGAATTAACGCTCTAACCCTCAATGTAGATAAAACCAAGTGCATACCCTTTTCTATTAGAACTCCACATCCAAGCGTTAACCTTGCTTTAATAGCTCATACATGCTCTCAAAATCAACATTGTTACTGTCGCAAGATTTCTGTTGCCGACAGCATCAAGTATTTGGGTGTGGTGATTGATAGTATCCTCAGCTTTAACCATCACATAGATCTGCTCTCATCTAGAACTCGAAAACTTATATACATTTTTAAAATTCTCCGCCAAATAGCTGAAAAAAAAGTTAAAAATGGTATACCAGTCTCTCTGCCAATCCATCTTGATTTATTGTATTATGGTGTGGGGAGGTGCGTGTAAGTCCAATCTCATAAAAATAGAAAGGGCTCAGCGTGCGGTATTGAAGGTTAGCTATTTCAAGCCATTTCTTTATCCCACTAATGAACTTTTCATTTTGGCTGATGTATTGAGTGTCCGTCAACTATTTATAGTAAATACTGTGCTGAGACAGCATGCCATAACTCGTTATGATCCCTCCCTTATTACCAACAAACGACGTAAATAATACGTATGTAGCCCAAACACCCAGTGGACTACTGCTTTTTCAAGACGGTTTTTTGGCTTTATTGGTTGTTATTTATACAACAAAATAAATAAATCTATGCTTATTTATCCACTTACTAAATATGACTGCAAAAAGGCCACAGTTAAGTGGTTAAAAAGTTTAGATTATAATGAAACTGAGAAATTGTTAACAGTACCCTGATAAAACACTCTACACACAAACACAAACACACACACACAAACACACACACACAAACACACACACACACACACACACCTTTATTGTAGCTTCTCTACCTAGCATGCCTCCCAAATGTACGAGTATTACATACTCATTGCTTTAGATGACTTCCAACCGGTCCGGTGTGGAGAGACTGGCAATCTGTCATACAGGGTCTCCTAGTACAGTCGCCAGTCTCTCACATAGATGTTTAATAATGATGCTTAATAAATAACATTTAAGTAATTTGTTCTGTGTGAGAAAAGAAATAAAAAATATTATTATGTTATATATAGTTAAAGCGAGATGATGGTAAAGTAGCAATAGCTTTTAACCTGGATTTTCCAATAGGGCACATGCTGAGGCAGGGCCTTTTTGGGCCCCGCACGGACAAAATTTGTTAATATTCATGTATGTCTGTGTTATTGGTCCAAATAAACATTTATTCATTCATTCATTCATTTAACCTTACTCTTTAGTGCTCTTGCATGGTAAACCCAAAGGAACTTACAACAACATTGAAATCAATACAAGAAAATTTTCACATTCGGGAGGTTTCGAACTATGCCCATTTGGATCTTTTCACCATGTTAGCCCAAAGAAAACCTAATTTTAAATTATACTTAAATACGAATCAACATCCAGTTCAGGTATTTTTACAGATATCGTGAATCATGTCAGTGATGTGATGTGATAGCCTGTCGTCGCTTCGTTAAGGAGTGTAAGCCAAGCACGCTTATCAGTACACAGGTGTTCGCGACACCTTTTTTGGATTGATGGTGGCAATTGACTTCTATTGTGGAATGTTGGCACCCACATATTTACTTTTAAAAAACTAACATTTAATTTTATGAAACCTGATAGTGGCAGCTTTGAAGCCAGAGGAGTAGGTATTATAAGAATAGTTTGAAAAGCTGCAGACGTTGAAAGTTACGCCGAGAAAATAAATACTGTATACGCCCATCATCTACTCATAAAATAGCTGCCAACCACAAAATAGTTAATGAACTTCATTATCTCCTTCAAACTGCTAACAAATTTTGATAACCATTAAAGGATTCACTGACTGATGACATTCGTTGCTGTAAAGTTCGATAAGGCATTCTCTGAGCAAAATAGATCAATAATTAAGGTCCACTATGCCACCTTCGCTTTATCAGAACAAAGATAAAATAGGTAAGTACTTCTAAATAACTATCCACAGCTTGTTTTAATCGACTAGATAACAATCGATTATTCATCATCATAGCTGAATGGCATAATGATAGAGAAATTTTAGATGTTCATGTAAGATACTTTTATTATGTGCAAATAATATTATTCTTGTATTATTTATACAGAATGTGGACCATCTCTGTCACCTGTTTTAATTAAAAGACCTATATGGTTAATTTATTGAGATAAATAATACTCGTATATCTACACTAATATTATAAAGAGGAAAACTTTGTTTGTTTGGTTGTAATGAATAGGCTCAAAAACTACTGAACCGTTTTTAAAAATTCTTTCACCATTCGAAAGCTACATTATCTACGAGTAACATAGGCTAAATTTTATTTTGGAAAAAAATAGGGTTCCGTAAGATATTTGGGTTTTTCGGACACATGGTGTAAAAAATCAACCAGAAAAGTAACTTATTTTGCGTACGCTGCCTAAACTATAAAAGATAGAACCATAAAATGTTGTAATTAATTGTAGATCTTATAAATATCTACAAAAAAGTCCGCGACACACTATACCTATCTATGTCGAGTGAGGCACAACAACCATTTTTTTATTTAAAAATCTTGAATTTTTTTGGACTACATTTAAACGCATTTATTTTTCTTATGCTATTAATCCTTATCAAAATAAATTATTTCATCACTAAGTACAGTTTATGTAGATAATATTTTGTCTTTGAATGATTAAAATTGGACGTTTGGTTTTGAAGTTATGGCGAAATTAAAATATTACGATTTCTGCTGCACAGCCCGTTGCGATGTGAGCGTCACCAAGGCGGGGGTGCGCGTGCGGGAGGTTATGGAATAAAATGGAGGAAAAAATTAAACACTGTGTTAAGCATTTCGATGGCGAAACGTAGTTCGCGGGCACAGCTAGTAATATATATATAAACATTATTATATAACATAAACACTTTGAAACTTTCGCGTTGCATGAGTAAAAAATGGAAATTAACGCTTTAACTAAACGAGAAACCGGAAAACGGGAATTAACGTTAATTCCAGTTTTTTACTCGTGTTCATTAGATAATGTTGTTTATGGAGCTTTATAATTAATATATACATTATATATATATCAATGTTTCGCACATGCTTTGTTCAAGCAAGTGATAACTATCGATTTGCGGCAAAGTTACATCCGAGACAGTAAAGCCATACTTATGTCGCCGAGAGATTAATAAATTTCTCTGTGACATCAATGATATCCTTCGGTTCGGGCGAAAGAAAATGGATAGGCGCCCACTGAACTTAATATGTTGACTCTACTAGATCCTCGTCATGTGAGCATGGAGGGATGGATTCTATAAGGTTATTATTTATACTTAAGCTGTGTTGTCATTGTTCTAGAGATTCTTCATCTCAATTTATAGTAGTATTCCCAAAATACCCAATTCAGTACACCCACAGATAATAAAATATACGGTTTTTCACTACCAATGTCCAAGACCTTATTAGGTCACGTCCAAACTTGGTTAAGTATGCCCGTTAAAGAAGTCTGGTTTTTACAGGCTAAGCTGATAACTGTTGATAAGTTTATCCAAACCAATGAGATCTCTGTTATGTCCCTACATTGTTCCTTTGTTACCGGTGTTACTACCAATCCTACTATCAGTAGCACAATTATAGAATGTTACTAATGCTTTGACTTTAGAGCTAAGGTCTAGACGCTAGAAATTCTATTACGCTTCTACCAGTAGCATAATAGAATCTCTAGCGTCTAGACTTTAGCTCTAACCCAGTGTTGTTGTGACAGACTCTGAGCACTGTCCGTCATCTATCATCAAGATAGAATGCTCGTTGACTTTAAATATCATTTCTAGCCTTCCTATTGTCTTACCACAGGCATTCCTAGTCTATTTAACTTACTGTGTTCTAAGGATCGGGATGATAATAATTAATTTTAATTTTTTTTACACACTACGAGTAAGCTCTTGGCCTTGATCTCACCTGGTGGTTAGTGATGATAAGGTCGAAGATGGAAAGAAGCTTCACCGGACTCCTCAGCAGTTGACGAACTGGCTATGTTACCTCCAGATTGTCGAGACACAACAATGCTATAAGCATTGTTATTATAGCAACGAACTTGGATAAGACGGTGGTAGTACACCAGGCGGGCTCAGAAACCCTAAAACCAAACAAACCGAGCAGAAACCCTTTTGCTCTTATGGCGAATCGAACCCTGTACCTCCAGAGCAATACTCGATGGACTCAACTACAAGACCACGGAGACGGTTAAACTAATTGATACTATTACTAATATTTTATTGGAATGTTTTCGAAATGTCGGAATTTAGTAATATTTTAAATTTGGAAACCAACTACTATTCTACCAATAGATTCTATTTCAATCCACTGTTTTGTCACGTTATCAATGTCGTGCGTTGTACCAAGTTAATCTTCAATAACATAACATTTACTTACCTACCTACTTGGATTTTCATATAATATGTTAGAAACAGTAACCTGCAATGATTTAATTAAATTCGAAGGGCGATTAAAATCAGGCACGTATACCAAATAGTTACCCTGCCTGGGGTAAAATTGATCGCGTCCAAACAGCGTGGGCTGGGTTGCCTGGCGCCGCGCCAAGACTTCTCAATAAAGATTAAGGTTAGGGCGCACCAAGTTAATTACAAATCAAAAAGCTTTAATATAGTAGAGATATTTATATATTAGACTAGCTGTGTCCGCGAACTATGTTTCGCCATAGTAATCACCAGGGGTATAAAAAATAGTTTACGACCTATTCTCAGACCTACCGAATTGGTCAAGCCGTTTCGGAGGAGTTCGGTTATAAACACTGTGACACGAGAATTTTATATATTAGATTTACAGATTATAAAGAGGTAAAGTTTGCGAGTTGGATGTTCGGGATAATCTCCAGTACTACTGATCTGACTTTGAAAATTCTTTCACTGATAGAATGCTACATTAACACTAAGTAACACAGGCTACAAAATTATTTTTCTTATGGAAATATATCAAATTCGCAGGGGAAAACAAAAATAACGCGGACGAAGCTGGTACCTATGTAATAAAGAATATCAATTTGCCTCATTGTCATTTTGGTATAATCAGAAAAAAGCAAACTGAATATATTTTGTAAGCCCAGTGTATCATCACTCTTATCTTGCACACATTATTTTGTTCTCTTCAGTTAAGGCCGACGTCGCAGTGAAAATGTTTCCTTTCAAGGTCAAGCCCATTGGTACTATATCAACTTGACTAACAACATACTTTTTTATTTTACTGTATTGAAAGTATTGGTTATATTATGGGGTCGTTACTCGTAATGATTCCACTGAATATAAGCGTTATTACTACATTAATATCTTTATTGTTTTATTTAATTCTTACTTAGTAGAAAAATCTTTTGATTAGCTGTCGTGCTTGTGACAAAACAGACTTATGAAGTAGTCTTACTGAAAAGTTTCTGAAACTTTTTTCATGCAAAATAATAAGTTTCAACTATTCAGTATTACATGTTACTATACTGCCCTAACAATGAGTAATTTTTTTTATAGGAAAAAAATTACTCATTGTTAGGGCATTACTTTCTAGGAGATCATCGTTTGGCACCGACTTCAATATAGAAATGTGATGTTGTTTGTACTTATTTTTAACTCTTCAGTGTTTTTGTTGTCGGTTTTTTTTTGTAAACATTTTTTTATTGTTATCTTTTTAGCGATATAATACCATAATTGAAGTATACTACAAAGTGTCAATACGTACATATTATATTAAAAAAAGGGTCAATACGTGCCCGTTGTATTTAAAAAACCTCTAAGTCCTAAAATTTAAAGATCCTTCCATCATCAGCTCGGTTTATGACTACCAGACGTAAATACCTGAATATCTTTGGAAGAAACATGAAACACGCTGGACGTACCTATAAAATTTAAGGGTTTTCCTCGATTTTCGTAGAATCTCATCATCAAATCCTGACTTTGATGACAATGGGACCACCGCAGGAGTATACTCTATCGAACACAAAAAGAATTTTGAAAATCGGTCCACAATTAGCAGCGTAATCGCGTAACATACACACAAAAAACATATTAGTATGCATCGAATTTATAACCTCCTCCTTTTTGAAGTCGGTTAAAAGTTAATTTATCCTGACACACAATAAAAATCTACATGGCCTAGGTCATACACGGCAGATAATCGGCATATTGTCGTTTAATTGAATTGTAAGAATTTCACTAAATTCTTTTTAAATAATTTGTCTAATTAAAAGCAAAGTTAAAAAAATACTTGTGCTATTCTTTACGTCTCAATAACCCAAAAAACTCACAGTCACTGCTAGTGCTAACATTTAATTTACACCAAATCACTTTCATTACAAATATACTTTGTTATCCTCGGGTCCTCTGCCTATTTTCTTGTTTTCATTTGGAACAATCCCACGATGAAATGAGGGTCTTTTGAGCTCATCACAGAAATAGTACTATGAGATAAGACGGCGGGCAGGATTTACCTGCTTATTTGAAACAATTTTGTTGCGTCTAATCTTCAGTCTAATAAAACTTAGACCTTCAATAAAATTTAAGTATTCGCGAGTTTTCGCATTTTATAGAAGAACAAACAAAAAAACATTTCAACATATCTATTTGTCGTATCAACCTATAGGCCAAGCATCGAAATCAATATCGAATAGAAGAAATTGTCGTAATATGAGCTTATAAGTGCACTCAGCGTTTACACACAAAAGTGTACACTACACGCTTGCGGCAATATGTCAAAGCATGTTTGCGGGTTTTATTTTCAAACTGTGTTTTTGTGTTAAGTCCAGTATTTTCAAATACATTTAGGTTCATTGCTAAAAATTTACTTTCATAATACATTATTTTGAAACTATTTGAATTTCATTGAATCTATTGAACGCATTTAGAATATGCTCTTTAAACGGATGAAATATAGATACTCCGAATATTGTACGGATGTAATCACACCTCTGAAACTGCGAAGAGAGCATCGCGATCAATTCTTTCTTTACAAAATTATACTTAATATAGTAGATTCGATTTATATTACTAGTGAAATTTGTTTTAAATGCAAAAGGTCTTGTTAGAGGTCCACGAAAACATTGGCTGCAAGAGTGAAGCATGCATTTACTGGAGGGAGACTCTGTACCAGGGTACCTCCTACTTACCTATTTCTGCCGCAAAGCAGCAGTGCTTGCATTGCTGTGTTCCGGTTTGAAGGGTAAGATATGGCAGTAAAATTACTGGGTACTGTGACTTTACATCTTGTGTCACAAGTTGGCAACGTACACTGTGGTTCTTGTGGGGGTTGTAGTTTTGCTGCGAATCTCACAAGAGCCACATGTATAGGTTACTGTTACCACTTACCATCAGGTGGGCAGTTTGCTTGTTTGCCAACTTTCTGCAATAAAAAAAATGCAAATGACACTTTTGTATGTGTGCGTGTCTTGTTCCTTGAAAAATTACAGCTTTTTGTCTTACCTGGTACATTTGTGTGAGTGTAGGTCATGTACAAAAACATGAAATTGTCTTACCTTCAATGCTTCACATTTGTTTAATGCCACACTACGTCCGTAATTTTTGTAGGTCCATGGTATAAAGTTGATGTCTATGATTTCTGTTAAACAAGAATTTGTTGTAAGTAATTTAGTGTTTGTTCAACTAGTTTGTATTTAGTTGAACTTTTAGTGGAAACTATATTGGCATATTATTATGTACCGACCCACAATTTTGTATGCATGTGCCCTATATCAAGCTGTTTATTCCCCTTTCCAAATAAAATGGGGAATAATAAAACGATCGAATAAAAAAACAGGTAGCGACTGATGATGAGATACTATTTTAATAACTTGAGCGGTATGAATTTGAGTAAGCGAAAAATTAAACTGACGACGAATAAGTATTAATTTATAATAAAATCCAGAAAGAGCTTACGAAGAGTGGGTTATGAATAGTGATGTACCGCTGGATATATTGAAAATTTACGGGAACTTTCCCATTGTAAATTTACAGGAATATCCCAATATTCCCGTAAGTATTCCCAAAGTTTCCAAATACGTATTTAATATATTTTTCGTATATACTGTATAATTACACATGTGCAACTATACATTACGCGATATTTATATTCCTATAACCCCAGCTAAACATGTCGTTACATGTTTGTATCTGCACTAGCTTGTGCCGCGGCATAGCAATCGCCCCCACCCCTGCCCTTGTAAAACAAACAAGCAGTATGTTGGCGCGCGCGAAGTTTCGCTTTATGTATCAAGTGCATAAGACGTGTGTCACGATGAGACCAAAGAGTAAAGTTTTCGAGCACATTTTAATAAACACTGTTAATGAACAGACATGATATTTGTGTTCATTTTGTAAAACTGTTTACAAGTATAAAAATGCAACAAAATTTGTTCTTCATTTAAAAAAATGTGACAAGTGTCCTGATAGTGTCAAAAACTCAATGAATAAAGATCTGCCGCGAAAAAATACCACGCCTGCTTGTGAACCTCAGGCTAGCTCATCGGCTTCAAATGCATTATGTGAAATCGAAATAGTGGATTTTTTTTTATTGCTTACGGTGGCAGACGAGCCAGTGGCCCACCTGATGTTAAGTGGTAACCACCGCCCATAGACATCTGCAATGCCAGGGGCACAGTTCAGTCACTGCCTACCTGGAGAGAAGTGCTCTTCTTAAGCCTCGTTTGAAGGAAGAACTTATTGATTTTTAAAAAAGTTTAAATATTGTTTTTTTGTTCGGTGGGTGAATTTGTAATGGGTGATAGGAACTTGTTGATTTTAAAAAAAGTTAAAATATTGTTATTTTATTTTTGTCGGTGGGTTTATTAAATATCCTAATTATTTTACAAAACAGTGTGATATACCAAGACGATATCCCTCTAGACATGCAAATAAACTTGTATTACCTCAGTCTAAACTAAAGTTGCATAGTACAAGTCCAAATCTGATGGCAATAAAGGTGTTCAACAAGTTACCTTATAATTTAATAAACGAGACATGTGACAAAAAAATTATAAAAAATTTAAAAACTTTTTTATTAGATAAGGCGTATTATAATCTGAACGAGTTTTTTAACGATAAATTTGATAGTAATTACTCTCACTTCCAAATTTAAATTATGTTTATTTAATTTAATTTATTTTTATTTCATTTATTTTACTATCGACATTTTAATGTTGAATTATTTATTGAAATTATCTGGTATAGTATTAAAATAAAATGACATGACATATTTTATGTATTGACCTTTTTTGACCTATTTTAAATATGAATATTGACATTTTTCATTTAGATATTGACGATTAAGAATTTTATATTTTAAATAATGTTTTGACATGTATTGTTTCTACCTGTTTGACTTTTTAATAACATGATATATATATGTTAAATAATGTAGTTTAAATGTAATGAAGGCGCAATGGACTTTAATAATGTAATCGGATAAACTAGTTCCTATTATTTGAATTTATTTATAGTGGATAATTTTTATAAAAATGTAGCAACATACCTACTAAGTTGTTGTGCCCAACAGGGTCCAAAATTATCTGTACCATCCTTTGTAATTTTGGATACAATAAAAGTATTGAGTATTGAGTATTGAGTATTGAGTATTACTAGTGCAATTTTTCAATGGTGCTGATTATACGAGTATATTTAGTCTTTAATGATAGAAACTTGTTAATTTTAAACAAATATAAGAGTGTGTTGATTCCGTAGTTTATTAGAATTGTTAATTTTATTAAAAAGTTTGTAACTCTCAGAATCTGATTGTAAAATTGTGTTAAGAAACTATTGTGATTAATTTTTTTTTAATAAAACATAATTTCTGATGCTTTGTGTTTTTTTTATCATGGGAATATTTACGGGAAGATTGAAAATTTACAGGGAATATTCCCGTAAATATTGGAAACTTTGGAAATTTTCAACTTATATGTATAATCAACTATCGGAATAACCACGATAGTACGCAAATTTACCTAATTATTAATTGGCTAGCATATAATAAAACAACACTAAAGTACATTATCATCAATATTCCCCAAAATTTCCAGTTTTGGGAATATTGCCGGGCACGTTTACGGGAATATTCCCAAAGTTTCCAAAATTCCCGGGAACGGCACATCACTAGTTATGAATAATCGATTTTGGATATTAAAATTTATAACGTGCGACTAAATTACTATGTGAGCGACTAGAAATACAGAGAAGGCATCTTTTTGGATAAAAGACTAAAGAGCAAAGGGATGGGGGGGGGGGGCACAGCCACCACCGGGGGGGGGGGTTGGTTGGGGGGTGAAGCCCCCGTCATCAGAAAAGAAAATAGGGGACAAAATTGCCTACTGTAGGTTAGGTTAGGTTCAGAACATGACCATGCGTCATACCTACTATTCTATGGGAACCTATACCGCTGAAATCATTTTCTTCCAATTTTAACATCTTCTAATGTTTTAATAGGTTCAAGGTGCGGCATAAACATGATTTACACAACCCTACCTTTTCCCAAACATTTTGAGATTAGGTTTGTGAATTTTTTTAAAATTAATATCTCGAAAACTACGCATCGCCGAGAGGGGAGAGTGGCACAGGGGGTAGCTCCTCTCCTCCTCTCATTATTAATTTTCAAAAATTAATAACAAAAATTTAAAAAAATGAACCAAAGTACCTACTCTGTTCATTATGGTGTTTTTCAAAGTGGTTTTTCTATTCAAAACACTTCATTTAAGATAAACTGCCGCACACCATAAATAAATCATTTGCCAAATACTGAAAAAAATGCAGGACCTAATATTTGTTTGAGTGTCACTCAAATAAATATTAGGTCACTCAAATATTATGAAGCTTCTCATTTTGTATTTATAGTAACTCGAATGAATGTTTATAAGTTACTTTTGTGTTGATTTATCGTTATTCGCTCGCAGTGAGTCGCTCACTTAGTAATACAATAACCCAGATTAATAAATTATTCTTGACTTTTAAAATTTTCATTTACAGTCACTCGTTTAAATACTACCCAAATAAAATAAAATTACCATGAAGTAGGGTATCGATATTGGATCAAATCGCAGTTTTATGAAAATATCGAGATTTCGTTGGGCTCAGTTAAGAAATGTCGGCAATATATAATGTTAAAGGCCTCCAGGCGAGAGTTCTGGAGGCCTATGAATATAAAGACTAACAAGATGTCGCATAAAAAATAACAAGCAAAAACAATGTTCTTATATATGTTATGCGATCACAGGCCGATATTATTAGGGTATTAAGGGAAATATTGGAAACGTTTCCAATTGTTGGAGGGACCGATAGTAAGCTTCGCCCGTATTATTTTTATTTATTTTTTTTAAAACGTCGCCCCACACTAGTATTTTCTCCTGTGTCGTGGGTGCAGTTACAAACATAGAATATCATATGCACATACGCCCAGACCGGAACAAATTTCTGTAGGCCATACAAAACATCTGTCCCGTGCGGGAATCGAACCCGCAACCTGTTGCGCAGTAGGCGATCGCTCGACCTCTGCGCTAACCGTGTCATGTCACAAGATAATTTCATGATTATATTATAATAAAATGAATTAATACAAATTGACTCTACTGCAACTCAAATCATAATTCTCTATATAAATATACATATAATACTAGCTATGTCCGCGAACTACGTTTCAAATATAAACATTTAACACTGTAGGTAGTTTTAACTTCTATTTTACCCCTTAAAGTTTTAATTTGTTAAGCGGTTTTGACTTGAAACAAATTAACAACCAATATGTATGTTGGCATTTATAATTTACTTAGGGCTTAAAGAATTAATTCCACAACACAACACTTACTTACTAAATACATTGAACGCTAAAACACGGTCCTGTCTCTATCGATTTCAAACAAATGAGAGAGACAAAATTATTGCATTTAGCGTTAAAGGGATTAATAAAACCTCGTGAAGGTTCGTAGCAAATAGCAACACAAAATTTCGTCACAGTCATAAAGGAAAGATGTATGTGCTCGTAATAAACAGTGTCCCTATTCTAGTATTTAGCTATTTTTTTCAACTTTTTACTGAAAAATATGGGAATTAAATCACAATATAACAGAATTTGTGACATAAATATACTAAAAACACTAATTCAGGATTCAAATGTTACAAAACTTGGGTGTTGCCCGTGACCCATCTCTACAGGTAATGGCATTATTAATTATGAATATAGAGTTCATGATACAACACCCGGATTGACTCTTCATGTCTTTATTCATTTGATACCCATACCACGGTAATACTATTACCGTGCTCATACTACTTACTGGGATTGGAAACGAAATCTGCCATTTTTAAGCGACGGCCGTAGTAAATCCATACTAATATTATAAATGCGGAAGTAACTCTGTCGGTCTGTCGCGCTTTCACGCCAAAACTACCGAACTGATTAAGATGAAATTTGGTAAAAATATAGTTTGAGTCCCAGAAAAGGACATAGGATAGCTTTTTCGCAGAAATCACCCCTTAAGGGGGAGAAAATGGGGTGGAAGTTTGTGTGGGGAATCAATAACCGCTGAACCGATTTAAATGAAATTTGGTATGGAGATAGTTTGAGTTGTGGGGAAGGATAAAGAATAGTTTTTATCCACGAAATCATTCTTTAAAGATGTAAAATGAAAAGGAGGGGTGGATTTGTACAGGGAATCAATAAAAAAGGATTTCCACACGGACGAAGTCGCGGGCAAAAGCTAGTTTAGGATAAAGTTGCTATATTCAAGAGCTCTACTCCTCAAGCTATTTCATTGGATACTCATATAACTGATAACGAAACTTTATCCGTCATTTTGAGCGGTGGCCATGTTGAATTTAGGGTTATATTGCTAGGTTCATAGTGGTCTACTCAGGCTCTTTCATTTTGTAGCCATACGAAACCCACGCAATAATTAATATATCCGAATATTTATCGCGATCTACTCGTACAGTATGATTTTTGAAAACTACACGCATTGAATTATTCAGAGTTTCTAAACAAATAAACGATTGACTGCAACGTACTGTAGCTTCGAGAAATATATCATATCAGCACCATTTTTACGGCAATATATCGTTACAATATTTATCAGATTCATCTAAGCGACGAATCATACCGTGTATGGGAGCCTTTATGTTTATTCCATGGGTTAACATTTTGATTTATAGACGCACAAAAACCAAACCAAAAAATCTTACTTTATAATGGTGCATGATAAGATAAGTGATATCATTTTTCAATGAATTTTATCATCCATTAGGAGTTGTATCCCTCAATTCAACCCCTAAATGGGTAAACCTATGTAACTCTTGGGTCCTGAAAGGAACCTCCATGTGAAGTTTGAGACTCCTAGCCGTCGTAGTTTCGAAAATTTCGTGGTGAGTGATTTTCAAATTTTAACTAATTATCTACATTAATTGTTATTATATTTTTTTAAATTTCAAGGCAATCATTGCTTGGCACTGACTTCAAAATAAAAATGTGATGTTGTTGTATGTTGCATTCTCATATTATTTTTTACGTTTTGGTGTTTTTTTTTATTTTTTGAAAAAAATATTTTATTTCAGTCTCTTACAAAGGTATTAGAATTTAACCCAAGACAAACACCAGAAAAACTTAAAATAAAACGTCTTTCGTTAAAAACAGTTCTAAATAAATTATTCCGAAACCCCTATCAAAATATTTCTTTAGTAATTAAACTTTCCACTGTGAGCTCACCTGAATTAGTTGAAAGCATGGAACTACACGTCAATAAGTTCGAATTACTATATTGAAAAAAAAGTCCCCTAACTTTTAGCCTATCAGAAGTCTGCCATCATCAGCTCAATAGCATGATATGATGATTGATGACTACAGTGCCGGATTTATGTTTTTATGAGTGTAGGCCACTTTATATCCGCCGCCCCATATGCTTTTCTAAAATAATAATTTTCTGAAATTTACCACCCCTAGGCCGCTGCCGCCCCTAGGCTACCTAAAATAAATCTTCAGAAAAAAACACTAAATACGTTGCATATATGCCTATGCAATTTAAGGATCTCCCTCGATTCTCCTGGGAGCCCATCATCAGATTATAACTTGGTGAAGGTGAGACAACCTCAAGAGTATATTTTTGAGAATGTTGAAAATCTGCCAACAAATGGCCGGAGTAAACGGTGAACATACATAACAAAACCGGCCAAGCGCGAGTCGGACTCGCCCATGAAGGGTAGGATTTATGACGTATTAAAAAAACTACTTACCTACTAGATCTCGTTCAAACCAATTTTCGGTGGAAGTTTGCATGGTAATGTACATCATATATTTTTTTTAGTTTTAGAATTCTCTTATCTCTTATTTTAGAAGTTACAGGGGGGGGGGGGACACATTTTACCACTTTGGACGTGTCTCTCGCGCAAACTATTCAGTTTAGAAAAAATATATATTAGAAACCTCAATATGATTTTTGAAGATATATCCATAGATACCCCACACGTATGGGTTTGATGAAAAAAAATTTTGAGTTTCAGTTCTATGTATGGGGTACCCCCAAAATTTATTGCATTTTTCTATTTTTGTGTGAAAATCTTAATGCGGTTCACAGAATACATCTACTTACCAAGTTTCAATAGTGTAGTTCTTATAGTTTCGGAGAAAAGTGGTTGTGACATACGGACGGACAGACAGACATGACGAATCTATAAGGGTTCCGTTTTTTGCCATTTGGCTACGGAACCCTAGAAATAGATATAGTCGGACATGAGTCGGACATGGAGCGTCCTCCTTTTTTGAAGTCGGTTAATGAACAATATTCAGTATAGGAGCAACTGTGAAAACGCAAAGAAAGAATCAGCCGTTTCATCCAAAAGTTCACTACCTACCTATTCAACCCAAATGAATTCCTTAGTGAAAGTAGTTTTGTTTGATGATACATGTTCTAAACTCAACGTCCTTTTCAAATATTAATATAACTTTTTGGAACATCTTATACATACGGTCGCGGTCAGAAAATGTTTATCAGTTTTGAAATTAGATTCCATATCACACTTTTTTCACTTAAGTCATGTCATATCAAGTTACTTATTACCTTTCAAAAGTTAATATGCAAAATGACGCATCGAGAATGACAAAGAGAATTATTTATCATTTTTTTGATTATGAAACTCATTTCTTTATTTGTTGACATGATATTTAGCAAAAATGATTGGACGTCCTTTTTACAAGAGCAAAATTTTACTGATTACAAAAATGATTCGTCGTTACAAAGAGAACGGTTTCACACCAACTAGTTATTTTGCTGCTTCATATGATGTGAGTGAGAGACGATCGGACGAGCTTTGCACAGTGCTGGACTACACTACAGCCACCATGCTATTAAAGTGGAGCTGAAACCTCACCACAAAACAGCCCGGCTTAACTCTGCGCGACAACATCTCGATTTTGATTGGTCGAATACTATATTTACCGATGAAAAAACTTTTAAATCAAGCCAAATTGGAAAATTTACTTTGTGGCGCTATAATAGAACTCGGTATGATGAAGCTCATATCGTGCCTCAAAACTAGTCAGGTCGCATGACGTTGGAGAACTGGCTAGGTACTGCCATTAATTATGTGTCGGTTTAGGAAGAATTGATACTGTCAGAGCCTACTATGCGCGTAGTGTATCCTGCATCAGAATTTCCACACATTACTTACGTTCAAGATAATGCACGGTGTGTATACACAGCCCGTGCTATGGCGTGGTTTCAGCCTGCACCATGACATTCGTCCCATTCAATGGACCGCTAGGTTTGCTGATTTAAGCCCTATTGAAAAGTTATGGGGGCTTTTGGTTCAACGCTAGGACTGTCAAAATGAAAGAAACCCTCATGCTCTTAGATCACACTGTGCTACGTGCCGTCATAACTGCGGAGGGAAGTTATACTAGATATTAAATAAAGATTTTTGAACTTTCTATTTTATTATTTCTTCATATTCTTAGCTAAAAAACTAAAATATTAGTTTTTTCAAAAAAGGTTTTCTATATTTTTTTGACGACACGGTTAGTCATCGCTAACTGCGCAACGGGTCGCAGGTTCGATTTCCCGCACGTGACAGATATTTTGTATGGCCTACAGAAATTCGTCCCGGTCTGGGCGTAAGAGCATGTGAGATTCAATCTTGTAATTGCACCCACGATACAGGAGAAAATCCTAGTGTGGGCGAAGTTTTTTTTTTTAATATATCAAACCTTGATAGTAGTCAGTCCATCTCCTAGAGCGATTAGTTGTCATATCATATCATTAGAAAAAAGATAATCTATGGTCCATCATATTAAAATGAAATAGACATTTAGAACTTGTGACCTAAATGTGTGCATGCAATTGTGATCCTTAAGGTGGTAAACATTTTCTGACCGCGACCGTACATTTTAACCTCAGAAGAATAATTTTAACGGTAAGGGTAGTTTTTCTGAAATATAACAGATAATATATTCTATTGTTTTTGGAAAAACAGGTGAAAACCACGAAAACATCAAATTATAATAAATATAAGAAGAGAGCCATAGCTGTAATAACTCAATACCTTCCTGCGTTGGTATATATCACAGACTTAGTAGTGATTGGCATATATCATATGATTAAAGCGTCAACTTGAAACACAGCCACGTCACCGAACGTCAATCAAATTGTCCAAAAGAACCCCGTTTAACATGTAAAAAATATTGTTATCATTTGAAGGCTTACAGCTTTATTCACAATTAACTGCTTTATAAGAAAAAAGCAAGCAACGTAAATATAAAATTAAAATGACGTCCGAAGCCGAATTGAAAAAGCGGCAGTTGCCAAAACTAATGGCGTGCATAACCAAAGCAAGCTTGGAAAACATGAGGAGCAAGACGCTGTATAATCTGAACACACTTGACGCTAAAGGTATTAGGCGGTTAGTTGATATCAATTTTATTCATTCCCGTAGGAAAAATAACTTTGTCGCCTATGTTAATTAGAGATAATGTAGCATTTGTTGATAATGTAACGTTTTTGAGTTTATCCGATTTGAATTAGATGTAGATTACAGCTCATATACCTACGTCCCCACCGAGGGACTCGAGCCTACCGTAAGTGGGGGTTTTAGGGCCTTAGTCAACCACGCTGGCCCAGTGCGGTTTGGTTGACTTCATTTACACCTTTGAATCTCTTCACGGATGTATGCAGGTTGCCTCACGATATTTTCCTTCACCGTAGGAGCGTCGGACAAATGTAGAAATTCGAAAAACGAAACACATGGTACATGGCAGGATTGAGCCTCGGACCTCCCGATTAGCAGGCCAATGCCGAGTCTACGTCGCTACCGGCACTCCTCAGTTTTATTTCTTTCATCTATCTATACATGGATAGCTAACAATCATACCTGATGTTAAGCAATAGCTTACAGATCTTGCAAGTGTGCTCAGTTGTGTGTTGCCGATCTAAGACTCCACAACCGATGTCCATCCTGGCTTTGCAAGATTATCATAGCAATATGGAAATTTTTCACTTTTACATTCCAGTAACGTTTTTTGTTAGCAACATCTTCAACAATCGTGTCCACACTTCAGAAAATATAACAAATCATTTCTTAAATAAACAGACAGACTGGGAACTTTGTTCCACAATATTTAGAGACTATTAAATCACATGATTTTTAATAGAAAGACGTGTCTTCCTATTAAAAAACATTATAAACAACTTGGGCGATGTGTTCTGTCCACTGCCACTTAAGATTCGCAATTCTTTGGGATATGTCGGCGATTTTAGTTCCTCTACAGATCTTATCATTTTTGTTTCGATAACGTAGAGAAACCCCGAGCATAGCCCTCTCCATTGCTCATAGATTGACCTCAAGCTTTCTTATGAAGCCCATTGTAAGCGGCCAAGTCTTAGTTTCGTACGTCATCACTCGTCTTGAGGCACTGCGGTAGATGAATCAAGATCATAGATACTGCGTAGCTTCCCGAACGACCAGCCGAGTTGAATTCGGAACCTCTTTTAAAAGACAATGGGTTTTAAGAAGGAGGGAACACATTAGCTGGCAGAGATTCATTTTATTAATTGTGCAACATAGAACTAAATTGTGAAATTTCTTATTTGGCGTTGGATTTATAACCGCAGTAATTCGGTGACAAAGCAGGCTAAAGGGAAAGGGAGAAGGTGGGGTACGGCAAAAAGTCTCTTCAGAACACTCGCCGTGGTATAGATGATAGACCGCAATTACTGACGCAACATCGCGACCTAATTGTAGAGATTTGTGGTTGTTGGTCACCTTTATATGATTAATGATGCGTGTTACGTGCCGCTGCAACTTACCCAAAGCATCGAGTATACTTGGCGGATACATCACAGAGGTGCGATCAATATTACATACAAGATCGTTCTTGTGTTTTATATAGCAAGCATCGGTTGATCAGTCGTGAAGAAGCGCCGCACTTTGTTCTGGACACCGAGTTTTTGTGAAACACGCTTTTGATTTTTTCTTTGGATTTAAATGGATCGCACTTTCATACTGAGCCGATGCTTGGTAAAGAAGTGAATGCGGTAATACTGCTCTGCAGCGCCAGTCTTGCACCCTGAAGAGATGGAACGGGAAGGAATATTTTTGACGTGGACGCACATACTGGGGTTTTCTGGGCATTGGAATCAACAAGGTTTTTTGTGCCTCATTTGGATATGAGGTCCAAGATAGGGATGAATTCTGTGAGAAGATTTTCTCATCTTTTCTTGGTGTTCGCACATCCAACTATCGAGGTCCAAAATATCCCGCGTGCACTGAACTATCGTCCGTATAACAATTAATGTTTCCAAGAAAATCATGTCATTGATATGTAAGGGTTTGTAAAGATAGTGATAGCAAGCAGAACTAAGACAAGTTCTAGTTCTATTGATACTTTTATCTCATCAGCTGACGTAACTAACATTCATATCTTTTTCTTATTTTTCTTTATTCTATATATAAACTAGTTCTATATATGAAAATGAATCACATTTGGTTAGTCTCGCAAAAACTCAAAACGGCTTGACCGATTTAACTCTTTTACTTTTGTTTCTTTTAATACAGGGATGGTCTAAAAAGAAATATAATAGGGAAAATCTAAAAAGAAAACCTAAAAAATAATATAAAGCGATAATGGTAATCTTGTATTGAAAATGACGTTACACTTTGTGATTATTTATCAATTCCTAATTATTTATCTATTAGGGTTATACGAAGTTCACCAGGTCAACTAGTTTAGAATATTTTTAATCTAGCGACATGCTCGAGTTCATTGAGATATTGAGATTTTTACTTAGTACGTACAACGCCTGACAGCGCGGTAAATTAACTTTGCAAAATCCAAAGGCCAATATTGCCTATACAGATGGTGACTTCAGATTTCACAATACAAAACTCTGTGCAGACATATTTTGTATAATAAACGTTGTTGCAATGTAGTAACTATAGGCTGTCATCGCCGACTGCATTGCTGCATTTAGGTCATAGCTATGCTAACTCGCTGATTTTAAATGCACACTACGCGTTTATGCTATAATGCTTACAATAGTGTTAAAACTAATCACCTAAGTATATGAAATTGCGTTTATCTTATAAATATATAATGTAATAAAATATTTACGGCTTTCGTTACAAAATACCTTTCTAGATAACATTTCTATTTTCGTTTAGACATTAGCTATTTACAACACGCAAATTTTAAAATTTTTCGTTAAAAAGTTGCAACATTTCCAATGTTAGAAAAAAATGTTTATTCCCATTTAACGTAACTGTACTTTTAACAATGGTCGGCTGTTGTAAATTGTAATTATAATAAACCGACGCGCCTTCCGTTTTAGGAGGAAATTTCCTTTACACGAATGTCTCATTTTGGAGTTGCGGGAGTCGGGCTACACGGAATCGTCGGATTACCTTCAAGACCTTATTTACGACAACGTGCAGCTGGTAGCCGAGGATGACATTGGCATTGTTGTCGACTTGAGGAAGCGGCCCGATTACTTGGAACATATCCGCGCCGGACTTCAAAAAGCTGAGACGGAGCGAGACAAAGGCATAACACAGATTTTGCTTTATTACATTTTTAATAAATCGCTTTTATTTGTAAGATATAATATTTTTATTGTAATTATAGTTTTTAGTATACATCACCTTAGCTAGCCTTTTCTTTGTCACACATGTTTGTATTTTTTGATGTTCGCTAACACATGTGACATGTGATTTTTGAATGAAAAATGAAATGTTCTCAATACGCAATGTACATATTTTATTATTTTAATTACCTATTTGTTCTCCGAAATTTTAGACTGTAGAATTTCAAAGATTCATTTAGGCGTTACAGTCTCCGAATAGAAAAAAGTATTTAAAGTTGTTTTAACATTTTTTTAGATAAACATCCACATCAGTTCATCATCACAGCTCATATTATTATGCGTCCCCACCGAGGGGCTCAAGCCTACTCTAAGTTAGTGTGTTTAGGCCTTAGTCAACCACGCTGGCCCAGTGCGAATTGATCGACTTCACATACACCTTTGAATTTCTTCGCAGATAAGCAAGTTGACTCACGATGTTTTTTTCGCTGTAGAAGAGTCGAATAAATGTATGTGAAATTCGAAAAACAAAAAAGACATTGATACATGACAGGATCGAACCACGAACTTCTCGGCCAGTGCCGAGTCCACAGCGCCACCGACGCTCATCTACATTAGTTAGTCCATGATTTTCACGAGTAAAAATATTACTAATAATATACTTGCTACTATGAATTCACCACCATTACTCTGAGATTCCACGAATATGCAAATGAGGTCAATGGACAGAAGATGTGTTTCTAAAAAATCGATAGAATATCTCGTTAAAAACAAGATGTGTAATAAAGAAATCCTATTAGTGGTTTTTCAAAACGTATCTCATCATTTGTTTCGTCTTCGGTTCCGTGATATCCGTACCTGAGGCCCCAGACAAATGCCACCGCTAACTTTTCCGCAGTCGTTCCGCAGAAAAAATGCATGGAAATGACACTAGCTTCCGACAACCTCACGTTATTTTTTCCGCAGCTAATGTCATCTCCATACATTTTTTCTGAGGAACGAATGCGGAAAAGTTAGCGTGTGGCATTTGTCTAGAGGGGCTGAGCGTTAATCCGTCTTGGGAGTTTTACAATTGAAGCGAAAAGAAATAACGACACAGAAAGGACTTTGGAAACTTTTTTTTTTTCAATTATAATATTACTGGCTTTACGCAGCTTCGCCCGCGTTGTTTTTGTTTTCCCGTGGGAAGTTTATATTTTCACGTTGGAACAATAATTTTATAGCCTATGTTAATCAGAGATAATGTAGCATTCTAATGGTGAAATATTATTTAAAAACGGTCTAGTAGTTTTTGAGTTTATTCGTTACATACAAAACTTTCCTCTTTATAATAATAGTGTAGAGTAGATAATTCTTTCGTATAAAATACATACAAGTGACATTTAGGACGAGAAAACATCCCTTCAGTCTTAACTTTTAAGTCTTCTTTACAAGATCATTGAACTTTTAGGAAACACAAAACAAGAATGCCTTGGACTTTTACAACTGGCAATGTATTATGCTGAACAAGGAAAGGGAATTTTATGGTTGGCTGAAAAGTTTTATTTGGCTGCCATTGCAGTCTCCAGTCAGTACATGTTAGATGGCGGGAGGCAAAAAGCTTGCTGCAAATATCATCATGCGAAGTTTCTTTTGGATAAATGTAAGTGGCAAAAACTTTTTAATGTTTATTTCAACAAATCTTCGTTTTGCTTTATTATATACCGCGATTTGCTTTATTATATGTTTCGCCATATATTTTTCCCGTTTTTGCAACATTTTTCATTGATGCTCAGCTCCTATTAGTCGTAGCGTGATGTTATATAGCCTAAAGCCTTGCTCGATAAATGGACTATACAACACAAAAATAATTTTTCAATTTGAATCAGTAGTTTCTGAGATTAGCGCGTTCACACAAACAAACAAACTCTTCAGCTTTAGAATATTAGTAAGTATAGATAAACAACTAGGTTTTGCCCGCCACTTCTTACGCGTAGAATTCATATTTTGGGTAGCTTATTTTTTATCCAATCTGCTTTTTTGTCAATCTGTTAAATCATAAAAGTCTTGTAGTCATTTTTATTGATTCCCTTCACAAATTTCCATCCCTATTTTTACACCCTTCAGGGAAGATTTTGGGGATAAAAACTATTCTATATCCATTTCCACAGCTCAAACTATCTCCAGCATATCCAATTTCATATAAATCTGTTCAGCGGTTAGTGATTTCATATACAAACTACCACTCCCCTTCTCACCCCCTAAAAGGATGATTTCCGCCATAAGAACTATCTTTGGTCCTTTTCCGAGAATCGAGCTATCTCTATACCAAATTACATCTAAATCAGTTCAGCAGTTTAAACGTGAAGAAGTTATAGACAGACAGATAGACATACTTTGCATCTATAATATTAGTATGGATTAGTCCACAGTTCGTCGGCTTACACAAAACGACAACAGTTTTCTACTGATTTGGAGCCTTACAACTCAAGCTGAACTATATGTAACAGAAGGCATGCTTATGCACTTAGAAGTCCTTTGAGTGACGTAAATTAGGGTTATTACCCTTTTTATACTTAAACGTAGTTGGCAAACAAGCAAATTGCCCACCTGATGGTAAGTGGTATAGCATGTCACCTATTATACATGTGGTTCTTGTGAAATTCGAAGCAAATCTGCAACCCCACAAAAACCATAGTGTACAGTTGGTCTCAAGTAGATAAACATTTTAGTTACATGTCACACCAATTATTAACAATCAATCAATCAATCAATCAGTCTATCGCAGTCCACTGCTGGACATAGGCCTTTCCCACTGCGCCACAACACTCTGTCCTCCGCCTTCCGCATCCAGTCCATCCCTGCTACCTTTCTCGGGTCATCGGTTCACATAGCTCAGGGTTTCTTAAACTTTTTCCAGTCATGGACCATTTCCACAATTTAAACAATTCCACGGACCCTGTCAAAAATATTTTTGGAAATGAAGAAAGCCTCCTTTATATTAATAAAAAAAAACTATTATTGATTCTTTCATTACAGTTACTACTTGGTTAATGAGAAGGGTGCTGTTGACCTCAATTAGAACGTTAAATAATTGTGGAATTGTCTTCGACAATTACTACACACTTTCCTAGTAAATATGTTTACAGACTATGACCTACTGCGAACCCCTGATACACATGCTACGGACCCCTAAGGGGTCCGTGGACCCCACTTTAAGAAACCCTGACCTAGCTGCACTACGTTTGCCGATTCGCGGTCTCTACTCTAGGACACGTCTGCTCCGACGGCCATCGGTCCTTCGACAGATGTGGCCAGCCCACTGCCACTTCAGTTACATATAAGTTACTTCAGTTACTATTAACAATGCAATATAGGTATAACCATCCTAAATCAAAGCAATAGTTGGTGTGACATTGTACCTACTTAAATATCCATCTACTTCTAAAGCTGACCGTACATTTCCAACATAAGATGTAAAGTCACGGTACCCAGTAATTTCACTGCCATATCTTACCCTTCCAACCGGAATACAGCAACTCAAGAACTGCTGCTTTGCGGCATAAATAGGTAAAACGGAGGTACCCAAGCAGTCGACCCTAAATATTACATTAAATCTGCGGTTTTATAAACACCATCTGCCACTTTAATAACCTATTAATTTATATAAAAATGATCAAATTATTCCCAAAACAGGACAAATAACACATGTATATTCATTTCCATGTAAATATACCGTAAGCGATGATCAAGTGACGCAAATCTTTCTACAGTCCATATTATTATGAGTTCTTTATGTTGATTAGAGAACACGATAGTCTAAAGTTCAACATTTGTTTTCAAACAAAGGATTTCTATTCTTGATGAATTCATTTATATGTATTTCAATATCGTCATAAAACATATCCAATTATTATTTTTACGATTTAACTTCTTCCATAATATGAGTCAAAGAAAATTTCCATAGTGGTATTGTAAACAATCTTTAATATACAGTGCCTTGTACTAAAGTGCAATTGATAAAAATAAATTGGGTGCCAACATGAATTTTTCAAAATTTGGCCGGTTCACAGATTTTTGGCCCCATTTCTGGCCTAGCACAACCTATTATTGAGCCTATAAGATGACACTTGCTCCAGAATTTTCGCTTTTACGTAAGAATTCAAAATATTATAGGGTACTAATGGCCATTTTCACCAACCTCTTCTTAGCTTAGGGGACTCTTAGGTAGCATGCTGTCACATTCTTTTCATTAAAGACAAAAAGTGACAGCATACGTCTTAGGGGCTTTCTAAGCTAAGTAATGGTTGGTGAAATCGGCCATAAGTCTTTGGTCACAACCTTCCTAGATAATCGATTCAATTATCCATTTTTGCATCGGATCCTTCGTTTATTGATCTGAGACTTGCCATTAGGTTGCCACTACACATAGACTACTCTTTAGTTATTTATTGGTACAATATTGATTAAATAATTAAGAAAAAATGTATTTGGTGGTTTTCTTAAGTTCCGCTTTGCTAGCTGATTAACAAATTCCGCAGCATCAAATTTGTACAGTGAAAAATTAGTTTGATCAAGCAAACCAAAAGTATAAGGCAAGTAAGATTTATTTGTAATGTGGTTAATCTCACTCGTTCCTCACCAAGCAGCACTGTGCCAGCAGAAGAATACGGCCCAAATCCCCATTTCTTGGGTGAGGCCCAGCAGTTAGCATTTTATAGATACTTACGATAATTATAAAGTTCCAACGAGAGCGGTGATAACTGATAACGTAAAAATTTTTGTTTGGAATCTTATAAATATTAATTTTCATGAGTATAGTCTCCACAATTACCATATTATTTGTACTTAAGAATTCAAGTGAACGCTTATCATCATTTACCACGAAGTGAGACAATGGCCAAGAGCCTCCTTGTTATGCATAGAAAAAAACATCAATTAGCAACCACATTTGACTTGTAGAAAACTTTTTACGATACGGATATAATATGTCTATTCTTAAAAAAAGAAGTTCTTAAATTAAGAAATCTCGGATAACTTTATTGCTAATGTATAGCCTAAAAACTCATAATAATGTATCCAGTTCCAGGAGAAGATACAGAGGAGCCTTTCAAGATACTTACAGAAGTTAGGGACGACGCTATTGGAAAGGTATGCACTTCGTAGTTTGTAGATATAGGGCGTCCGCTGTGTTGAGCGGACGTCCGTGGGGCGTGCTGTTTCATGCAAATTTATAAAGCAAAGCTGTGTGGTGGGTCGCCAATCGCCCGCGCGGGGGACGGGGCACGGCATACTGCCGGCGCTGCGAAGCAGAACCTCGACGCGGAAGTCCACCGCGCCGGGTGACCGTGCCGGACACCAGCTTAACGGTATGGGTGCCCTTAATTCATGGCATTGGTAAGATCTATTACATGAACATTTGTTATTTATGATAAAATAAAAAAATTTCTAACAAGTTGTAAAAGCTCGAAGCAATTCTTGTTAACGGTGACAACTATTTACCTACAGTTACTACTACATCTTTCAAAACACATTTGACTGGGAATTTAATAAAACGCACTGCTCCACCCACATAATACTCGTACTGCTGAATTTATCACAAACATATTAATTATCACTTACTGGTATTTTTTTTAAATTTAAGAGAAATAATGCAGAGAAGGTTGTTAATACATCCATACTAATAATATAAATGGGAAAGTGTGTGTGTGTGTGTTTGTTTGTCCGTCTTTCACGGCAAAACGGAGCGACGGATTGAAGTGATTTTTTAAGTGAAGATAGTTGAACGGATGGAGAGTGACATATGGTACTTTTTGTCTCTTTCTAACCCCCCACTTTCCTAAAATGGGGGATGGAAGTTTGTATGGAGCATTCCGCAATTTTCAAGGTAGAAAGCTAAAAATTGGTATGCGAACTATTTGTCACTAACAAAAAAATCGTGCATCATTTTTTTTAAATCTGCCCCCAACCCCTTAAAAGAGGGGGTGAAATTTTATATGGGACTTTTTGCAGTTTTCAAGGTAGGAAGCTAAAAATCGGTACACAGACTCTTTGTTACCAACTAAAAATACTTGCCTTATTTTTTTTTTGAAATCTTCGGTGTTACCCCGAATTTAACGCGATCGAAGCCGCGGGCAAAAGCTAGTATTTTGATATTTCCTTTAATTTTCCTGGGATCCCATCATTAGATCCTGACTTTGGTAAAAATGAGACCACCGCAGGAGTATACTCTATCAAATACAAAAGGAATTTTGAAAATCGCTTCACAATTGGCAGAGCAATCGCGTAATATACAAACAAAAACACCAAAAAACATACGCATTGAATTGAGAACCTCCTCCTTTTTGAAGTCGGTTAAAAAATGCACCGAATATATTATTATTCCTTCCACGTTTACAGGATTGGCTCTTAAATGAGACGGAAAACGAAGGAGGCGATAAGTCGTTAGACACGGTTTTTGCCGCCACCGCAATACTGCTGCATGGGGTTCTGCTCAGCAAAGCCAGATCTGTTAAAAAGCAGGACCCTGCTAAATGGTGGAATTTTATGGTTGGCTGAAAAGTTTTATTTGGCTGCCATTGCAGTCTCCAGTCAGTACATGTTAGATGGCGGGAGGCAAAAAGCTTGCTGCAAATATCATCATGCGAAGTTTCTTTTGGATAAATGTAAGTGGCAAAAACTTTTTAATGTTTATTTCAACAAATCTTCGTTTTGCTTTATTATATACCGCGATTTGCTTTATTATATGTTTCGCCATATATTTTTCCCGTTTTTGCAACATTTTTCATTGATGCTCAGCTCCTATTAGTCGTAGCGTGATGTTATATAGCCTAAAGCCTTGCTCGATAAATGGACTATACAACACAAAAATAATTTTTCAATTTGAATCAGTAGTTTCTGAGATTAGCGCGTTCACACAAACAAACAAACTCTTCAGCTTTAGAATATTAGTAAGTATAGATAAACAACTAGGTTTTGCCCGCCACTTCTTACGCGTAGAATTCATATTTTGGGTAGCTTATTTTTTATCCAATCTGCTTTTTTGTCAATCTGTTAAATCATAAAAGTCTTGTAGTCATTTTTATTGATTCCCTTCACAAATTTCCATCCCTATTTTTACACCCTTCAGGGAAGATTTTGGGGATAAAAACTATTCTATATCCATTTCCACAGCTCAAACTATCTCCAGCATATCCAATTTCATATAAATCTGTTCAGCGGTTAGTGATTTCATATACAAACTACCACTCCCCTTCTCACCCCCTAAAAGGATGATTTCCGCCATAAGAACTATCTTTGGTCCTTTTCCGAGAATCGAGCTATCTCTATACCAAATTACATCTAAATCAGTTCAGCAGTTTAAACGTGAAGAAGTTATAGACAGACAGATAGACATACTTTGCATCTATAATATTAGTATGGATTAGTCCACAGTTCGTCGGCTTACACAAAACGACAACAGTTTTCTACTGATTTGGAGCCTTACAACTCAAGCTGAACTATATGTAACAGAAGGCATGCTTATGCACTTAGAAGTCCTTTGAGTGACGTAAATTAGGGTTATTACCCTTTTTATACTTAAACGTAGTTGGCAAACAAGCAAATTGCCCACCTGATGGTAAGTGGTATAGCATGTCACCTATTATACATGTGGTTCTTGTGAAATTCGAAGCAAATCTGCAACCCCACAAAAACCATAGTGTACAGTTGGTCTCAAGTAGATAAACATTTTAGTTACATGTCACACCAATTATTAACAATCAATCAATCAATCAATCAGTCTATCGCAGTCCACTGCTGGACATAGGCCTTTCCCACTGCGCCACAACACTCTGTCCTCCGCCTTCCGCATCCAGTCCATCCCTGCTACCTTTCTCGGGTCATCGGTTCACATAGCTCAGGGTTTCTTAAACTTTTTCCAGTCATGGACCATTTCCACAATTTAAACAATTCCACGGACCCTGTCAAAAATATTTTTGGAAATGAAGAAAGCCTCCTTTATATTAATAAAAAAAAACTATTATTGATTCTTTCATTACAGTTACTACTTGGTTAATGAGAAGGGTGCTGTTGACCTCAATTAGAACGTTAAATAATTGTGGAATTGTCTTCGACAATTACTACACACTTTCCTAGTAAATATGTTTACAGACTATGACCTACTGCGAACCCCTGATACACATGCTACGGACCCCTAAGGGGTCCGTGGACCCCACTTTAAGAAACCCTGACCTAGCTGCACTACGTTTGCCGATTCGCGGTCTCTACTCTAGGACACGTCTGCTCCGACGGCAATAATGCAGAGAAGGTTGTTAATACATCCATACTAATAATATAAATGGGAAAGTGTGTGTGTGTGTGTTTGTTTGTCCGTCTTTCACGGCAAAACGGAGCGACGGATTGAAGTGATTTTTTAAGTGAAGATAGTTGAACGGATGGAGAGTGACATATGGTACTTTTTGTCTCTTTCTAACCCCCCACTTTCCTAAAATGGGGGATGGAAGTTTGTATGGAGCATTCCGCAATTTTCAAGGTAGAAAGCTAAAAATTGGTATGCGAACTATTTGTCACTAACAAAAAAATCGTGCATCATTTTTTTTAAATCTGCCCCCAACCCCTTAAAAGAGGGGGTGAAATTTTATATGGGACTTTTTGCAGTTTTCAAGGTAGGAAGCTAAAAATCGGTACACAGACTCTTTGTTACCAACTAAAAATACTTGCCTTATTTTTTTTTTGAAATCTTCGGTGTTACCCCGAATTTAACGCGATCGAAGCCGCGGGCAAAAGCTAGTATTTTGATATTTCCTTTAATTTTCCTGGGATCCCATCATTAGATCCTGACTTTGGTAAAAATGAGACCACCGCAGGAGTATACTCTATCAAATACAAAAGGAATTTTGAAAATCGCTTCACAATTGGCAGAGCAATCGCGTAATATACAAACAAAAACACCAAAAAACATACGCATTGAATTGAGAACCTCCTCCTTTTTGAAGTCGGTTAAAAAATGCACCGAATATATTATTATTCCTTCCACGTTTACAGGATTGGCTCTTAAATGAGACGGAAAACGAAGGAGGCGATAAGTCGTTAGACACGGTTTTTGCCGCCACCGCAATACTGCTGCATGGGGTTCTGCTCAGCAAAGCCAGATCTGTTAAAAAGCAGGACCCTGCTAAAGCAGAGAGACTTGCAAGACTGGCTGAAAGGCGCGCTAAAGATGGTTAGTGATCTATTCACTTTGCCTTAGTCTTAAAAAAACAAATTGCTAATGTTATTTTCATCACTGCAATCTATGTACGTTACCCTTGCCCAGTGAGTGAGGTGTATATATGGAAGACTCTTTCTCTTCTTGAGAGAGATGATAAGTCGGCCTTCTACAACACGCTGGTCAAATGGGTTGTCTGCTCCTGTTTTAAGAGGTCTCCCTTAAATTTCTTAGCCGGTTTTTCAATGGCGGCGACAGCTGTCACGATCAACTCATATGAGGAAATTAGTCAATTAGATCACGCTGGCCAGATGCGGTAATGTAGGTTTTCATATGTCTCCCAGAGGTGTAGGTAATTGCGGTAAACTTTCTATGGCTTATTACCAAATATAGTCGAAGCTTAGCCTTGGTTTAAGCCTCACGCTGTCTCTATCTTTTCTTTTTAATACATGTTAAAGAGCATCAGGTTTTAACCACGACTAAGGTTAGGCCACGTTTCTTAATGAGACCGCTTAACCCGGTTGCTAGACATGCACGGGAAGAAACCTTTTTTTTTCTACAAGATTATCCCAACGTTTTGCGCTCTTTATTGTATTTTTTTTTCTTGTTAAGTTCTACCTTAATTTTATGTTGTAGGGTTTGTGAAAATAAATATCTTGAGTTTGAAAGAGAGCGACGACACATGTACCTACTCTAAATCCGTCATTATACGTGTACATATACATATAGAGTGTGTAACAAAAACCTTGTGAAATATTTAGAGGCATGTTCAAAATCGATATACGATCCTTTCTTTGTATAACTCTTGAATAAAAAACAATCAAAATTAATACCTATTTAATCATTAATATTTTAAAAGAAACACCATTTGCTCACACCTTTGTGTGCTGGCAGCACCTCCCCAACTAGTCTGTAGGCTGTAATTGATAACTATTATTGATAGCCAAAATACTGATGCTAGAAACATTTTTTTTTGCGAAGCGTAAAAATTAGAATACAGATGACGGTATTCTAATTTTTACGCTTCGTCATTAAATATTAAAATACCGTGGAAAAAGATGCAGTCCTGTGAAATTAGAATTAAAATCGGCTTAGAAATACATTAGATACAAACATTTTAAGTTGTTAATTTGAAGGCGATTAGACAGAGAGATCCGACATCAACCGTGATGTCATAGTGGAGTATGGCCATATAAACTCCTTGTAAATTGCCGTTTTGTTAAAAAGAGATAGAGAAAAATCTTTAATACCTTATATCTTGGTTGTTTTTATAGTTATTCGAAAACCGATTTTTTCTTTCTGTTTATTATATGAATGACCTTCTATTAAACAAAAAAAAAATTTTTGTCATCTAGCCTATTATCAGTTGTTCTAACTGCCTGCCTGTTTACAAATAATTATAATAATTTCCCTTCAGCAAAGCAGTTTTAAACCAAAATTATTTTTCTTTCATCGAAACCCGGTTTTTAATATAGAAAAATAATTCTATTTTCGAATCATTAGTTTCGAAAGTGGCCGAAGGGATCAATATCAAAAACAATCTAATAGTGACCATTATTCCTTTTGACAATAAAACAATGTAATAGCGGACATTACTTTGAACAATAAATTGTTTTTTTTATTTGTAGTTTCTTTCATTAGTAAACATACACGCTCCTTCAAGGGTTCACGAGGTTTTGTTATACACTGTATGTATATTAAAATACAGATAAACAAATTTCAGTTAGTGATAGGGATATAAATATATCTTTATTTCAACCGCCCAGAGAACTATAAAGCAGTCATCAAACTGAGGCGAATCCAGAATGGCATTCGATTGCAGTCTTGTGCGTGTATTAATTAACCTCCCCCCTAACCATGATCGCTCAAAACAGTATGAAGATCTGCACTGAGAACAAGATGGGGCTATACGCAGCAAAGAGCGGTTTGTCTATTTCAATATAGTGTTATAAGCGATTATGGTAAGGCCCCAGATAAAGCAAGTTCGTGCAGGATTCGCTTCAGTCTGACGACTGCAGTTTTTTTACATACGACAGGCAAGCCCTTGGCCTTCATCTCACCTGGTTGTAAGTGACGATATGGCCGAAGGTGGAAGCGAGCTCCACTTGGACTCCGCAACAATTAGGAAATATCTATCTTACCTCTATTATAATGGCGTCAGACTTAGGTAAGGCAGTGGTAGCTAGCCAGGTGGGCTCAGAAGCAAACCGAACCTAGCAGAGAAATGTCTGCCCCAACGGGGAATCGAACCCCGGACCTCCCGATCAGCACCCGGTGTTCTTAGCCACTAGACCACGGAGGCGGTTGAAATCTGACGAAAGATTCATGTTTGAGCTTCCATTGTACAAAAAAGTTAGATTTGTACTGCACAAAAATTACTGTAGACTAAAATGGAAACAAACAACAACCGTGTAGGATATATTTAAAAAATGGCTTATTTGGTAACTCAGTAAAAAATCCTAAATATCAACACAAAAATAAATTTCCACTTTGACGATGACGTAATTGTAAACGATAGTGCTATAAGTAATGTGTTTGTTAAAATACAGTTTTTAACCGTCTTCAAAAAAGGAGGAGGTTCTAAATTCGATGCATGTTTTTTTGTGTGTGTATGTTACGCGATTAAACCGCCAATTCTGGAACGATTTATTATCACAATAACCTTTTAGTTTACATTTTGAAAACCTGGTCAAATATTCTAAATATCAAATAATATGGATTCATCATCTGGTCAAATATTCTAAATATCAAATAATATGGATAACATCATTCTACATAAATCGTAATGCTTTCGTTCGCGAACCTGGCCAAGCATCAATGAAAGTTATGCAATATTCAATCATATTGCAATGAAATAAGGAACTACCGTTTATGAGCAGCTTTCACGGAGGGCCGTCCTTAATAATTTGCTGTAGTAGCCGTCATGTATAAGCTTGTCACCGTGATAATGTTTGATAGTATTAATAAATGTTGTAATAGGTAGGGTAACCCTCTATGGGGGATGGATATAGGTGAAGTTTGCATCCATAAGTTTTCGGCCTTATTTTCACTTACCATCAGGCTCCGATTTCACCATTTCTGACAGGTAAAATAGGGTATGTCCATGGACTTATCAATCAAATAGGAGTAAGTTCTCTGACCAGAAAATCGAGCCGAGCAGAATAGCGTGAATAGAGGCCGTTTGTCCCTTTTTATTGGGTGGTCCATAATTTTCTCGTATTGTAAAGAACAATTTACTTGAAGTATCACAATATTAGGATGTAAATGTCATATATTTTGACAATTGTCTCACTTTAGATATGGTGGAATAGGGGCCAATTGGTGACGTTAAAGTCAATTCAATTAAAGTATATTTTAATAAGTTAGCAATGACACATGGAATCACAAATAAATCTAGAGTGATAATTTTGTATTCCAATATGTTTCCAAAAGTCAGACGTAGGTACAATATATTGCATAATTTGCATATAGATGAAACTGATTTCGCAACATTTTATATGAATTTTGATTTTGTCGTGCACAGCCGACGACATAGACAGAATTGCGGAAGCGATCATTGAAATTGGAGTCGCCCAACTAATGATGAACAATTTAAGGAATGCCCAAAAGACACTGGAGAGAGCTTTTAAAATTCATTCAGATAATAACAACATCGAAGGCCTCTGTGAAATAAGAATGCATCTCGCTGCCGTCATGCAAAAGTATGTATGACTTATTTATTTTTAGTCCTCCTAACTAATTTTTGGTCACAGCAGGCAATCTCAACTGAGCGGGAGATGTGCCACGTGCACAAATACCTGTGTCACTATTTTTTACGTAATTTAGTGTGATGGGACAATTAACCAACACAGCCGGAATAAGATATGGTACACGAATCACAGTTCAAAGTGCCTTCCGAAGCATTGTGGAGCTCGCGGTATTTCGTATTTTCGGTCACCCATCATATGCCTGGGCACGAACAACATTGCTTAACTTCAGCAATCTATAGCTGAGCACACGCGCCACTGAGCCATCAAGCTTCTCGTGGATGTAACTTATTAGAAATATACAACATTGTTAGAAGTTTAGTTTTAGAACATTAACATTATTAACATTAATTTTCACCTGCGGCTCCGCCCAATTTATTTCATTTCGTCACAAAAAGGTTTGTCGTGGCACTCGTAAGCATTGTACCTATATTTCGACAAAACTAACAAAGAGACATAGAAAAACACAAAACAAAAGAAAACTAATTCCAAATAGGCAGTGTTTTCGAATACATAGATAATCAAGTTTATTTTTTAATTACCAAACAATTTTGTGGGCTTGTTCAGACAAGCAAACTGAACAACTTTCACTATGGGACCAACTTTGAAATCGCAAAAAAATCAGCTGTGCCATACAAATGTTCAACATTCACTGAACCTAGATGTATGGAACAGCTGATTTTTATTGCGATTTCAAAGTTCGTCCCATTGTGAGAGTTGTTCAGTTTGCTTGTCTGAACAAGCAAACAATTTTTTTTGTTAATTAAAAAATAACCTTCTTAACAGTATGGTATAAATTTTATCGTCATATTTTTATCAATATTAAGTCATATTATTGTATAATAATACTGTGATACAATTTCGATAATATAGCTTTTAAAACAAAACTATATAATGTAATGAATAGTTGCACTGAGTGGACATTACTGCATAGCGTAAAAATTATGTTTCGTTATTTGCCCAGATAACGAAACATAATTCGCGGTTAATAAACACGTTCCATAGTGTTTCAAATGGTTTTTGATGTCTGTGAACACCTTTTTTTTCTCACGTGTCAAGTGTGTGTGTTCGTTTATTAATGAAGCTACTTTGCATTCATCTAACTATTGATACCAGCGACTAGATAGTTGAATAATTGATGAAGTAACTTGTTAACATTGAATCGCTTAACTCTCCTAATATCTTGTACAATATTATTATAACGATACAAGCGTTGATGTTTTAAATGGAAACAGAAATATAAGATGCAATTTTTGTAAATGATGAAATATATGTAAGAAGAAGGTCAGGTCAGTTTTCTCTTATTGCTGAATAGCTAACTTGATAAAGAAAGGTTTATTTCGTTTAATGTCAAACGAAAACTAGGACCAAATGCATTACAAACAGTACAGAAGGTGGCCTTATCGCCGTACACAATTTCTATGAGGTAGCCTGAAAATAGCACTCTACTAAAAGTATTATACTTTTTATATCTTCTTTCACAAAAAAAACATAATTAATGGATTTATACAACAGATTCATTTACGTAAGTCGAAATTTTTGAACAAACAATTCAATTAATTCGAATTAGAAAGCTCTGCCTCCTGCTACCCAATGGTTGATCGTTAGAGAATGCCATGTGGCGCTAAGTTTTTACTTTACATGCATTATTACACATTATTACATGCTTTTTTTTTGTAACAAATTTTAAATAAAAACAGATAAAACAGCGATACGGATACGCCAAGATGCATTTCTTTTTATTGCTACTAACTTGGCAAACAAGCAAACTGCCCACCTGATGGTAACTGGCAACATAATACATGTGGCTCTTGTGAGATTCGCAGCAAAACTGCAACCCCCACAAGAACCACAGTGTACGTTGCCAACTTGTGATATCAGATGTAGAGTCACGGTACCGAGTAATTTCACTACCATATCTTACCCCTCAAACCGGAACACAGCAATACAAGCATTGCTGCTTTGCTTTGCATGTAGTAATGTCCCAAAACGAGCACGCGTCCAATACAACGAAAGTGGACAATTTTCTTTAATATCCCCTAGTAGGTTATTAATAAATCTTGTACACATAATATTTTACATATCTAATCGACAACTTGCTACGATACATTGATATTTTTAAAAAACATGTTATAAAAACGTAATTCAAATCGCTTCACCCTGTCTATTGTTTAAAATTTGGATTGAAAAGTTGCCGTGTTCAGTACTCACAAAATGTGAAAAAATATAAATGTATAAACTAAACTAATATAAAAATTACACAATAGACAAGTTCGACAACCAACAGAGTTACAGCATTTCAAGGACTACACAAAAATACGTACATACGCAGTGTCACGAAAATTGCGTTGGAATCCCAAGAGATTGCCCAGACCATCAAAATAAACAACTAACAACGTCTTATAATAACAATTTGAAATGTTATTTGACGTCATGCGTAGGTAAATTTTATACTTACTCGTGACAAGGCAAGTCTCCACCTCAGAACCTCAGAACTTGATTCGCTCTGTCTTAGTTGTTTCATTATTATTTCATTATCGTCATCACAGCTCATATACGTCCCCACCGAGGGGTTCGAGCCTACCCTAAGTTAGGGTGCTTAAGCCTTAGTCAACCATGTTAACTCAGTGCCGATTGGTCGACTTTACCTAACTACACCTTTGAATTTCTCCGCAGCTGTATGCAGACTGCCCCACGATGTTTTCCTTCATCGTAGGAGCGTCGGTCAAATGTACATATGAAATCAGAAAAACGAAAAAATACATTGGTACATGGCAGGATCGAACCTCGGACCTCCCGATTAGAAGGCCAGTGCCGAGTCTACAGCGCCCCGAATAATCTACGAACTGATTGATTAGATTTTGATTTTTCAAATTCAGTCCGCACATCTATTGAATTAAAAAATGTAAATGTTCAAACAATACCTCTCGTTTCTCGATTGAATTTATTTCACCCGCCAGGTTAGGAGACTACGAAATGGCTGCTAAGTTATTAACGGAAATGGGCGCCCTCGCAATGGAGCACAACCTTCGGAGGCAGCTGGGACGAGCACTCCACCTCCTTGGGGAGCTGCACTTGAAAAGAGAAAGGCCCGAGCTTGGCACTGAACACTTGGCTGAGGCTTTTAGTTGCTTAATGGGCATATCTTTCGAAAAGGTTAGTGTACTTGCTGTAGGTGCTCATTCTGTTACTAGCGAAAGCTTTTAATTTTTTTTATAATGGCACGCAAAGTTTTGCAGAAAGATGACGTTTGCAACGATCACTATTGAAATCGAGGTAATATTTTTTAACGTTAAATTATGAAAATTTAATAACTAAACTGTAATGCTTAAATCTATACAAATAAATAAAATTGAAGTGTCTGTTTGTAATGTCAAAATAACAAGATTTTTAATAAATGGGTTTGAATGTATATCGGGTACCAATAACAAAAACACAATTTAAAAATTTTTTGTTTGTCTGTCTGTTTGTTCCCGCTAATCTCCGAAACAGCTGGACCGATTTTGACGGGACTTTCACTAATAGATAGCTAATTATATTAACTTTTTATTATGATTACTTTTTATTAAGATTTAAAAAAAATTGCCTACATAAATCGAAATGCTGCCAAAAGTTACTATTTCACGCGGACGAAGTCACGGGCACAGCTAGTAAACAATAAAAACCTAAATAATAACCTAACTTAGTTTCAGTAATTAACTTACCAATTTCTGCCGCCAAGCAGCGGTAGCATCGCTGTGTTCCGATTCGAAGGGTAAGGCAGTCTGTGAAATTACACTGGGTACTGTGACTTGACGTCTTATGTCACAAGTTGGCAACATACATGGCCGTCCTTGTAGGGATTCCAGATAGGCAAATTTTACAGGAACCACATGCACTATAGGCGACTATAGCCACTTATCTTGTTGTATAAAAATATATTCTCTAGTAACAAAAGCTTAGATACTAAGCTCTCGCTGATACGATCAACTAACACGCTTTTTGCGTATAAGCTAGAACCAATGACATTTGTTACAGTCCCTTACGACCTACGAAGGCTTGCCTTCACCCGATAGCGATAAAGGAGATTTTATATTCAAGAGCCGGGCAAATGAAATATTCGAGGAGGAAGCGGAACAGTCGCGGCTCATGATGGCAATCTCAGCAGGTGAGGCAATCCGACACGAGGTCAGATCTCGGCTCGGATGTGGCCCTTTGTCACGCCCTCGTAGAATCCTTCGATAGCTTCTCATTTGATTAGATTAGGCATACGTTAGAGAATAATTCGTAATAGTTTTTTGGATAGTTGGCATAATTTGCATTTGTGTAACTGGCATAATATGGTATGTTCGTCACTGTGTATTTTTATGGATTCCTAGGTACGTATATGGGGAAATTATAGTCTTTGATCTTTTTCAATGACATAATGCCTGTTATACAAATGCCATGTCACTTTTCTAAAAAATGAATCGAATCTCATACAATAGCATTGAGAGGAACGCCTACAAATTATTAACTAATATTATCTTATCTTATATTGAGGGGCCCTTACGAGCCCTGCACTAACTGCCCTAAGTATATTTTGCCCTGCCCCTCTCCCTTTCAGAATAATTTATGAGTTGCTATCAGCATTGTTGGAGCAATTGAGTTCACCCATTAGTTTCGCCACTGGTCCAGTTGGAATAGCCCTGAAGTCCTCGGGCTTCGGATATTAGCTAATATTAAGGACAACCCATTTATAGAAAACCCATGCCTCTATAATTATCCTTCTAAGCCTGGAGGACAATCACAGGCGCAATGTGTTTTTTGCCCTTTTTGAATTTTTTGTTTGAATCAGGGATTGGATGTGGAATTTTGTACTTAATGCACATACTAGCACTTTTGCACTAACTAGCCAGGTGCACTAAGTCCAAAATTCCAGTTTTATTAAAAGAAAAAAAGCATGTCATAAATATTATGGAAAATTATTATTTTTTAAATTATTAGGCTGATGTTTTAAAGTCTATTAAGTTAATTAATATAAATGAATTGACAAATTGAAATGATGAATCGTCAATTTTTATTCATATAGTTTATTAGCTTTTGCTTATCTGTGCTTAAGTGTTAATTTAGGAATATTGTATATGACAGACAGTGTAGAGCTCTAGGGATAATCATATCTACTTATTTCATTTAGAATAGTAGCAGTACATACGAGTACTAGCTTTTGCATAACACTATAAAAACGCAAAAGTGATTCTGCCGACCTGTCACCTTTAACAACTAAATTGTCTAATTCCTTTTGATAAAATTTGGAAATGCATTGGACCTGAATAATGTATTAAGCTACCCTTTGTTCCGAAAAAAAAACTTGGCAAGAGTGACATTAGTAGGTAGAACAAGTGATAAAAAGCTGAAATACCAGGACCTGGCATACAAGGCGATTGAAATGTGGAGGGCGACATCCACTGGAATCAACTTAGTTGTAATGTCGACAAATGGCCTAGTCCCAACCAACAGCCTATAAGAGGTCACGTAAGATGGTTAGGTCTCAGGTCAAAGGTATCAAAGAAGCAACGAGTAATTTTCCTCAATAATGCGAGAATTTTTTTTTCAGTTTCTCTCTGATCTTTTGCCTGTCTGCAGGTCTAGCACCACGTATGGACTATAGTAGAGAAGGTGACTGAACATCGTCCTGTCTCGCTTCATTTTTATATGAGAGAGCGAGAAGAAACATGTTATTTGTCTCTTGTCCCGTTTTGTCCATAGTCTATGCTAGGCCTGTTTGTCTCCCCTGCTACCTAGAGGTTTAATTTTCCCGTGCCCTTTTTATAGTGGGAAAGACGTGTTACGACTTAAATAACACCAAAAAGACAAAAATAATATAAGAATACATATAACTTCACATTTTTATATTGAAGTAGATGCCATGCAATCATCATCATCATCATCACAGTTCATATACGTCCCCACCGAGGGGTTCGAGCCTACCCTATGTTAGGGTGATAAGGCCTTAGTCAACCATGCAATGATCGCCTGGAAAGTCTTAAAAAATATAAAAATAATTATGGCACCAAATTCAATATAAAAATGTGATGTTGTTTGTATTATTATATTATTTTTGAGTTTCTGGTGTTGTTCTTTTTTTTTAATATTTTTATTTCAACCTTTTTACTTATTTTAATACATGCGTATTAGAATTTGATCCAAGGTAAACACCAGAATAACTGAAAAATCTTTTTCCTAAAACAGTTCTGAGAGAATTGTTCCCGATCTCCATACAAAAAATTTGTTTAGGAGATATAATTTCTAATGTCAGCTGACACCTAAATGACTTCAAGAAAAGAACTACGCGTCAGTTAGTTCCCATTACAATGAAAGAACTATCTCCTCATTCCTAACCTACTAGGAACCTTCCATCATCAGTTCAGGAACATGATATTATGTTGACGCAAATACATACTACCAGCTGCAATTACTTGAATATCTTTAGAAATAGCATTAAACACGTTGGAGGTGCTTATGAAATTTAAGAGTTTCCCCTCTATTTCCCAAGATCCCATCATCAGATCATGACTTGGTGACAATAGAACCACCTTAGCAATAAACTCTTTCGATTACAAAAAGAATTTGGAAAATTGGCCCACAAATAGCGGAGTTATTGGTGAACATACATAAAGAAAAGATACAGTCGAACATAGAAAGAACCACCTTATTTTTTGATTAAAATATTGCCTACATCTCTACGTGGAAAGTCTTTCACAATATTTTACTTATTTTCATATCAATATTCGATCTTATATATAACAATATTTATTTGGACCAACACTGAAATCCACAAAAATCAATGCTCAATTAAATGATAAGAAAATCTCTTCAAGTTTATATAGGTACAGGCTTGCTATCTACAGTAACTGGTGCAAACCACAACAGACATTATTTGTTAGGTACCGGTTTTTTAACATAGATAAAATATTGTCATTAATGCCATAGAACACATTATTGTCTAAGTCGAACACGTTTTTCCCAAACCTGCTCGACGACTTGCTGATTTTAAAGAGCGACATTTGTGCTTCAAAATTGCTTTGATACTTGAAAATGTTTATTGGACGATTATTTTGTTAATGTTTTGTCAGTTTATTAAGGGGGATTACCTTGTATTGTTTGTCGCGTATGAGTTATATTATAAATGAAAAAAATAATAATTGAAATCAAAACAACCGCTACCTTGAATGTTGTTCACCATATTTATTGAAAAAGTACTTAAGTGTAATGCACTGAAATTGAACTATTCGGATTAGCAAACACTTTCATGTTGTTTAAAATTTAATAATTGAAAAGGACGACGTCTTATTTATGAAGCTATGCGTATAGTATCTCTACGTTGTCATGGTGTTTCCGCCGAGGAAAACTTAACTTATCCAGCTGTTGATTCCTTGTAAACTAAACACGAAACGAACCTCTCTATATGTATTAGATGACTGGGATATAATTCTAACAGGAAATTAGACCGTGACGCACATACAAAATGTAGTCATTGAACTGGATTATAATTATTGGAGTTCTTTATACTAGATTTGTTTTTGATTGAAAAGATAAGCTGGAATTGTTATTTGGAAATAGAATATGTGTCGTATTTTACTTTTCTCTTACTCTTGGGAAATCAAAAGGGAAGTCAATCAAAGGCTGCTGTCGTCTTCCGGCAGTATGACCTATTTCGGAAATGCCTCCAGTTTTTGAATGCCTACAAAATCATGTTGTAGGTTTATTGTATTGCGTAAAATCTCTCTCTCTCTCAGCAGTTCTCTGTTTAACACTATAGACTGTCGAGAAGAATGAAATCATATATATGGTCCAAAATATTATTTGTACCATAATCTGCCTCGATTTAAAAAGCTGTAACAGCCCTTTCTGTCTGATTTCTTAATATTACTTCTATTTATTTTGTGCGTATTGTGTATTCAAATATTCACAATTAAAATACTTATTTAGAATTTAAGTACACGAATGCCGTATTTACTTGACTATCGAATAATATTTTAGTAGTAATAAACCAACCACCTCATGCCAGAAGTTTCGTAATATAATGAAAGCCACAAAAGCAAACTCTGCAGTTTATTACGTGTTAATTGCAAAATAAAATGTCAATGCAGGCACTATTTTGTAACACAGAATTCTTGTTGCAGTTTTAATTAAACAAAGCCAAGGACACTGTCATTCTATAGGTCTCAGGTTCTGTCAGCTAGATGAGATATGTAACTCGTGATCCCTCCAAATTGACATTTCCATAAATGAGGGAAATGTAAAGCGTTGAAATTTTACTTTACGTTTCTTGAAATGGAATTTTAAACAGAAAAAAACACATTTGATGCTAATTTTACGAGTAATTCGAATTGTAGTGAAGTCGTTTGTCATGATCCAGTACGGCATGATCAGAGCTGTAAATAAGTTTATAATAAAAGCTTTGAAAAGTCAAAGAGTGGGTGAACCTATAGCATTATACAGCGGATTACGTATACTAATCGTCAACTACGCGCTGAGAGAGTAGCCCTATGCACTGGATGACCGCCGTACAGTTAATCGACATTTAAACCAACCGTACCGTACATTTAAACACTATTTTTTATTCCGATTGGAAAAAAAATATTATCAAAAAGCGTCAATTTATGAGCTATTTTTTACGAAGCATTATCCTGTATGATACTGTATTCTCAGGCAGTATAAAACAGTGCTTTAAATCACTTTTTGACACTGACCTGGTACGACAGATACCATCAAATGCACGATTTACTCTTTATGTCACTAAAGTCTCTCAAAAAAGTCAGCAGTCAGTGCTCACGATTTCGCATGCACAAGATTAATGGTGTTTCATATTGATCAACTTGACCACGAAGTCGTCGGATTTATTGCGAATGCAATGCAGTTCGCATACGACTGCACTTCCTAGATGCGCTATAAATAACAGGTACTTATTTTCCGATCACTTAATATATAAGGAAATATTTTCGACTTTATATGTGAATTCCTTACGCGTTTTGAGATAAAGTATCGTCTACATTCCTAATGAAGTTAGTTTTATCTACAGACTAGCTTTCCGCTTGCGGCTTCGCCCGCGTTGTTATTGTTTTCCTGTGGGAATTTTATAAGTATTGAAGTATGTGTCGAAAGTTGCACTAAAACTGTAACGATACATTACTGACTGCAACATAGTGACGCATATTGGTTGACCCAAATTAGGCTTAAAATAAATTTTGTAATTTTAAGCTAAGAGCTCTCTCTGTTACCGGCCACTACGGAGTAACAATATAATTAACACAAGATGGTTATTATTTAGCATCCCGAACGCAAAATATTTCAATATTTTCCCGTAGTAAAAATAAGTTTGTAGCTTATTATAAAGAAGACTGTTATTTATATTGAGGAGCTCGGATAATAAATTTCATAAAAATTGGAGCAGATTTTAAATATTTTCCATAGAAACTTTCAACCCCTATTTTGCACCCTAAGGGAATCCCAATAAACCATGAAACACGTGTTCATTGAAATATTTTTAAGAGCATGAATCTCAAGTTTTATCAAAATCGGTGCTAATTTAAAGATTTTTCCATACAAACTTGCAACCCCTATTTCATCCCTTTAGGGTTAATTTTTGTTTAAAATGCCTTCTTAGTGTGCGTTCGCATTTTGAATTAAAACAACTGTCCAAATTTCACGTTTCAACCATTATTGCATTAGCGGTTACGGCTGTGCGTGCGACTATAGATGGGAACTTCTTCTCTTAAATACAGGGTGTCCCTAAAACAATGGATAAACCTGTAACTATAGATAGACATCATCATGGCCTTCTTTACCACAAATTTTGACCTTTGTGAAAATATAACGGTTTCAGAGATATTTATTGTTTTTGAATTTTTCAAAAATTTCCAAGTGCGATTAGTTTTTATAGTGCCATTTCTACAAATGGAGAAGTTTTCGATTTCGTTTTTTTTTCATTTTGCAAGCGACACAGCTATCAAAAACAAAGACTTAAATTTAACAAACTAGCGTAAAGTGTTTAAAAATATTAAAACACAAAAAAACATTGAAAATAAAATTAATTTTCTTTCATGTTTGATCAGCTACAGTGTAAAAAAATTTAGGACGCTCAACGTGCCCATCATCTTAAAAACTTGCTTAGCTATTCTAGATTTTAAAAAGGTATCATAAGCCTAGGCATTCTGAATATTTTTAATTTCATAGGTTTAGGTTTATTTATTTCATTTTTACAAATATTTTTATAACATTGAAGAAAATTTACAAAGAGTATGTTAAAATGATCGTTACAACATTAATAATAAAATAAAATAATATATGTATATAAAAAAGATAATAACAAAAAAAATCTGTATGTATGTTTCAATGAAGAAATTCAATTCACAAATCATTATGTCAAATATTTACAAATGTCTAATACAATAGTACGAGTATAAAATAAAATATCAAGTAAAATAGTATTTATAGGTATAAACGAAAATGTCGAGTAGAACTGTATATTATGTTGTATTACGCAATGTAATAAAATCAAATATAAAATGTCATAAAGAATATCATTAAAATGTCAATGAAAAAAAGTCCTTCGTTGAATATAATTCTTTATCCAACAAAAGGTTTCTCAGTCAGACGGTGCGTAAATGTTTTGTCATTTTTATCATATCTACTTGAATAGCAAATAGTATAAAAATTTCAAAAAACTGTTTTTGTCGTAATGATTACTCTAAGGTTCTGTGTTAATGTGAAGGTATAATGAGCCTAAGTATTCGGTATTTTTTAATCTCATGGTTACTTAAAGAGTATGAAAATTTCAAAGTACTCGGTAAAAAATACATTTATTCGTAATTCGTTTTTGAAATTAAGAATAACTAAGCAAGTTTTTAAGATGAGGGGCACGATGAGCGTCCTACATTTTTTTTACACTGTAGCTGATCAAACATAAAAGCAAATTAATATAATTTTTAATTTTCATTGTTTTAATTTTTTTTTACACTACTACGCTAGTTTGTTAAATTTAAGTCTTTGTTCTTGATAGCTGAACTATCGCTTGTGAAATGGAAATTAAACGAAATCGAAAAACCTCTCTATTTGTAGAAACGGCACTATAAAACTAATCGCATTTGGAAATTTTCGAAAAATTATAAGACAATAAATATAACTGAAACCGTGATATTTTCACTGAGGTCAAAATTTGTGGTAACGGAGGCCATGATGAAGTCCATCTATAGTTACAGGTTTATCCATTGTTTTTTGGACCTGTATATAGAAGATACACGACACATTAGATACAAATACTCTACAAACACACAAGCCGACTTTTTATACTCTACTGGAGTCTATCATACTCCTACTAGTTGCTAGGCAAATCCATCATCACTCACTCCGGGCCACATATCCGGAATACAATGCCACCTGAAAAAAGGAGTCTTTTGTTGCTATAAGCATCATAGCAATTAAAGTGTTTAGCAGAAACCATCGAAATCTTATCTGGGCACGTGATTCTATATTGGTGTGGTCAGTGATTTGCAATTCCGTATCACAATAGGGAGATGAAAAATATCACACCTAATTAATTTTTTTCCTTGTTTCCTTTACAATAAAATGTAAGCCTAAATGGAAATTAATATTGCGGGCTTAAGATGCAGTTTTGTTAATGCGTGGAACGATATCAAAAACAGTATTTTAATATCGCTCTCAATCTTGAGATGGAATTATCCTAGCCTAATGGCGAATTTCACCAACCTTGCCTTAGCTTAGGATACTCGTAGGTGGCATGCTGTCACTTTCTTTTTATTACAGACAAAAAGTGACAGCATACGTCTTAGGAATTTCCTAAGCTAAGGTTGGTGAAATTATCCATTAGTCAATGTGTGATAGATAGCAGTAACAATCACTTAGATCATTTTTCTGAAAACTGAAGTGGGTCCTTCCTTACCATGATCGCTTAGAACAAGGTTGATCAATATTGTTTATGTAATCAATATTGTTTATATTGAACGAGAGATAGAACTACTTCAGCGTATATCGCTATTTTGCCCTCGCTTCAGTGTTATTACTGTTTGAAGGGATCATTGTAAGGGGATTGGATCTGAGACGATTGCTTTCGATTTCATAGTAATTGTTGTGAGAAGACAAGTTTCTGTGACTACTGTTATTATATTCTCCAGTGATAATACATAGTGTCTGTCAAAACTGAAAGCTATCGTCATAGATTCTAGTTAATAAAGGTGCTGGCGGCAGTTTTGATTAGACAGAGAGGCTACAATCAGCATTGTGCGTTTTACATAGGTCAGGAGCTAATGGCTTCCTATTTCAACCTTCTGCGAGATGCCGGTGAATGCTCTGTGGCGCAAATAAAAACCATTGAGTGGAAACTGTCCCATGCTGGATGGTGGGTGGAAAGAAAGTCTCACGATTTGGTTCCATGTTCGTGCAAAATTCACAATCGATCTCCTTTGGACATATTACGGTGAGCAATATTAACTTAAATCCCTAAGTTATAGATAATGGTGATGAAATGAAACATTCTTAAAAATCTGAGAAACCCTAATAACTTTCCCAACTTCTATGTTACATCATACAAAAGTTGTTCAATGCTAGCTTCAGTCCTGGTGAAATTCGTGATCATGCAGCAACGGTATTAATTTTGTACTGTGCATGTTGTTAATATCATTATAGTCGTAAATACGGATGCGTCCAGTTTTGGCAAATGCGCCGATCGTGAACTGCCCACGAGCCGCGTGCGTGCATTTCAAGTACCTACGCGCGCGGCTTCTGCTCTGCTCGTGTGTGCCGTGCCGCGCTTCGAGCGGCGCAGGCAGGCATGCTAGGGGGCTAGCATGAACACCAAGACGATATAATAAAGCAATAATATATAAAGCAATATAATAATAAAGCATAATTTAAAATCGAACGATGACGACGCTTGACGAGAGCTCGACGCTAGATGAATGATTCAAAAATAGAGCACCTGGACGCACCCTTAAGGGCCCGGTCTTGTAATAATCGGTGTTCTAGCAGAATTTTTAAAGAAGTAATATATTTTTTTTAGTTATTAAAAATGCAATGAAGGAAATACTTTTTACGTTAATTTAGAGTGTAGGACTTGAAGTTTCCATAACACATTTTACTATTTACTTAAATGCTATTTTTAATGTCTTTTTAAGGCTTTAAACATACCTATATTTACATTCCACGCGTTTAAGGACATATTCATGCACTCGTCACGTAAAAAATATTATGATCAAAACATGAAATATATTCAGTATACATTTATTCACAAATCTTCAACAATTATATTTACTGGTTACTTTATTTCGAAATGTTTTAGTTTCTATATTTAAGGTGGTTTTAATAGTTTAAATTTTGTGAATTTCACCACTTTTAAAATATCACTTTTTCTATAAGAAATCACCCTTTAGCGTAATCAAACTTTAATCACTTAAAAACGAGCTATTATTAAAGCAAATAATAAAAAACTATATTTATAAAATCATTATAGGTAAATTTTATACAATCAAAACTTATCGACAGTTTACGCGTCGAAATTTCGCTCAGTTCTGCTACGAATTCGCAGCGTATACGACATAGAAATCGCAACTCAAAGATTATCGCATCATTAAAAGCTAGATATAGTTCCTTGCTTTCTATAATTTTGAGTATAAATTATATTGTATTATGAATAATGTGACCTAATCTCTTCCTCAGAATACAATTGAACCAAAAGGATCATAGAGCTTCTGTTGCGGTACAAGAATCATCTGAGGGAGAAGGGATGCTCGGACGAATAGATACCATAGTGGATATGCGAAAACTTCGCAGTAGCTTACAAGGAAAACAACCCAACAATGTAGCTCCAACCGAGAATAGTTAAAACGTGTTATCTGTATATGAACTTGCCTAAATCATAATAAAATTCAACTCCACAAAGTTGTTTTACTTGCTATTAAACGGGTTTAAAAATCAATGATATTAAGCTTAATAATATTATTATGTTAATTTATGTTATACACGCTTAAAGTCGAAACGACCCACGTCAAAGCTTTAGTGTTGACGTCGACAGTTTATGTTACATGGCCGATATTGTCTTTTCTATATTCAACATAATATATCAGACCAGGCATCTATGATATTATAAAGCGGAAATAATTCAAGCTGTATTACTAAATGTGATAAATTAATGCAAATGAGGAAAGATCTTAAGTCAGAAGTATACAAAGTAACACACAGTAGTATAGGTTAGATAGTCGACCTATAAGCTTAATAGATAAATCAGTATTTATACGATTAATCACTGCCACATTATTTTAACTATTTTGTTATTTGTTTTATATGTCTCAATCCCATAGTATTATTAAATAAACATTATTAGGTGCTTCTCATTTATGTTTTAAAAACGAAAATTAGTAAACGAGGTAGTTGTAGTGCCTATAGCTCAAGTATTAGGTTCTTGAATAAAAGGCTTAATTATATATTTAAAGCACTCTCTGACAATTAGCTCATTGAAGTCCAAGAAGAGGAATAATCTTTGAGATGAACAGACGAGACACAGTATTATACCTGACTAGCCGGCACTGCCTTATGGCATTATCTGATTTGAATTTATTATTACGGTATGATTTTAATATCAAAATCTGCATATTAAAAATTCGGCGACAAACTTTAAATGTGCATCAATTAATGGTTTTTATCGACTTGACAATATTCTAGAAATATTAAAAAATTCAGTGAACGCTAAGTGGCAATCTGGAAAAATGTTAAATTGGTTTTAATCACAATCTAGGAATAGGTAGGTACAAACTTTAAATATCAAATTAATACACAATACAAACTTGGGCTTGAGTTCACCAACACACACTTATCGTCTAGAAGAATTGTCAAGAAAAGACAGTTACATCTTAATCGTTTGTTTTACGTGTTGATGAACTCTAATCTTACTGAAGTTATCATATCATCGGTGATCAGAATATAAGCATTCTATTGTTGAACCTGTCTTTCTTTTCCATATCAGAAAGTATATTTCACCACTGCCACTATATACAATACAATACAAACTCTAAAAACTTTAATTTAATGAACTTTGTTGACACGGTTTGTTACATCACATGTAATTATTTAACCCTTATATTATAAGGTTTTACTGATACGTACCAATAATGTATTAAATTATCAATTAAGATAAATATGACATTATTGAGATTGACTATGTTTATTTAAAAAAATATGTGTCGTATAATGAAATTGAACTCTTGTATCTAAATGTATATAGGGATATGGAAGGGATACAAGGGGTTATACATTTGGGTAAAACATGTATACATAGTTGTTAAAACTACGTGAATGAATTTTTATAGTGACACACAAGTATTTGTAATAAATTTTATTTATTAACCAAACTCTTAAATCACAAAACGTACCCTAATGAATGTACGTATTACTAATCTAAACTATGTACACAAGTAAATTATAACATTGAGCTTTTCATTCACCTCCATATTTTCAACTCACCCGTGATTCAGTTAATTTCAAACACAGATCAATTTGCACGGATGTTACCACAAATGCGTTGTTGCTATCAAAAAAATATAAAAATCAATCGTTTTCAGCTAATTATCACGCAGAAAAAATACATTGAGTTGACATTTTAAAATAAAACAACTTTCATTACGAAATAGGTTACGATATAAACTAATCTTGACTTTTCCCTGATTGGTATTAAACTATTTGGCAAAAGATTAACATTCATATGACACAAGCCTTTTCGAATGTACCTAATTAAGTCGTGTGTTGATACAATATCAACTAAGTCGTTTGTGTCGATACGATATCAACGAATTTAAATATTCTCTGTTAATAATGTATTTAGGCCTTGGCCATCCTTTTCCTGGGCTCTAGACGGACTTTGAAACCTTCTGCGCGTTTTAAGATGATGTCGGCTTGAAGGTTGAAGTCGGACTCCTTGAGGTCAGAGTGAACCCTGAAGCTCCTTAGGATGGTCGAAAGGATAATCTTCAGCTTCAACATGGCGTACTTGCGACCTGTGTTAAAAACATTAATGTTATCATTATTTCATGGCGAAAAAAAACGAGATTTTGTTGAAATATTTTGGTGAAGTACAGACGGCCAAAGAAGTTTACCACCCTTAGGTTGAAATTCAGTTTCATTTCATCATAAAACAACAGGGTTGATATTCCTTTACATTAATATATTCACAGTTGTTAAGGTAACCATAACGATTTTGTTTACATGCGAAGCTTTATCAAAACTAATATAGGTACCACTTTCTAGGCCGACTGTACATATCCAGTAAGGTCCACGATCTATAACAGTTGTTACTTACCGACACAGCTCCTAGGTCCAGCGGAGAAAGGCACGAAAGCGTAGTAATGACGGTTGGCAGACTTCTCTGGGAGGAAGTTGTCAGGGTCGAATTTGTCAGGGTTGGGGTATACGTCAGGGCGACGGTGAAGCTTGTAGGTCGTGATGATGACAGTTGTTCCTGCAGGAACTTGCTTGCCGCTGGATGCTGTAAGAAAATCTTACTTTAGTATCACAATCAACTGCAATCAAAAGCAACTATGTTTTATCTTGTAGCTTTGTAGAAACTTACGCAAAGTGATATCCTGTTTAAGATGACGCGCGATGATTGGCACTGGTGGGTACATCCTCAGAGTCTCCATCAGGCACCTCTCCAAATACTTCATCTCAAGAGTATCTTGGAAGGTAGCCGGACGATCTGAGTCCCCAAATATGTGATCCAACTCTTCGATAACTTTGTCTTGGATATGCTGGTGAACTCCCATCATAGACAGGAAGAAACTGCTGCCAGCAGCAGTTGTGTCGTGGCCCTGCAGATGTTTGTTTGGGTAAGTTTTGGATGACATTTATTAAAGTAGACTAATTCATTTGTGTTTATCTCAAAAATATTGCTCATATAATAGATTTGCTACAATGATACATACCTCAAACATAATAGTGTCGACTTGTTCCTTGATTTCTTCGTCAGAAATAACAACTCCACTTTGAGAGCTCTCCAAAAGTAAGTCGAGGAAAGCAAGACGTTTCTTCTGGCCGACATCATTGTCATCGACGTCCAAGTCGTCCTTAAGTCCTGCAGACTGACCGAAAGACAGACCTTCGACTGAGGTCGTTTTGGCCGTCTTAGGGATTTCAGTTGAAGTGGATGTCTCAACTTTCTCTTCCAGAATGGATGGCTTCTTTCCAGATTTGAATTCTTCCTTCTTCCTCTTGATGACCTGTTGTAAAATTAATGACGTTTTAAAAAAGTATTCCGCACTTAAGTATTCAAATTTACTCGCTTAAAAGGATTTAAACCGGATAAGTCTCATTTGTATTTATATACTAGCGATATCTGGTTTAATTTATGACCAACTTATTTTATTACTGACGTGAGCAGAAAATTACCATAATGTGATGTAAATTTGAACGTTAGCTTAATTATGAGCTATTAAAATTCATAGTTCAAGCTCTGTCCGCGTGACAATTACCTTCTTGGTCAATCCGTGGATGACGTCAAGCAGCTTAGTTTGATTCTTTGCGTATTGGGTGAAGTTGAAAATTAATTCGGGACGGAGCCAGATCTTGGTGTGTCTCAGGTGGAGAATATCGCACATCTTCATGACAGCCATGGCATATTCGAATCCACTCTGGTCTTGCGTGCTCTTGCTGACACCCATAGCGGTTTCTATAACAAATTAATGAGATCACAATCATGGGAAAGAATTAGCTATTGACCTCTACCATAGACGCGTCACATGTCGTTAGGTTAGAAGGATATTGATAATGTTGATTATATTGTTCCATTGATGGCAAACGGTGCCCATTAAAAGGACGTGGACGCTGGTCACATAGACCCCACGCAATACCAAACGCATGATTGAAAGGAGTTGACGGGTGCTATAAGCAATAAATTACGAATATTGTTTAAAAATAAATAACATCTTTTTTATTGTTTTCATGCATGTTCTAATTAGTAAAAACATATTATGTTCCTATTTACGAATATACACTGCTTAAAACACGTAAAGCCAATATTGCAAATTGTGAAATAAGGTTAAATTATACAGCGAGACAAGCTTATAATTTGCTGCGTAAAATATAAACACGTATAATCTTTGCATAACTTGATGTTAGGACGATATGATGTGCAACTTTAGTATTGCTAATGTCGCAAACTCTAAATTGCTGCTGAGGCTTTGCTTGACGTGTGACCTACGATAATACTTGTACGACTACGTGACTCTACTGTGAAATTACTATTGTAATTACCTATTGTATATTATTTTCGCGAACTAACTTAAGATTTGGCTTGATTTTTAATATGCAATTTATGCTGATTACTTTTCTGCTACCTACACAAATAGTTCCGTTGAAACGAGTTGATAGTATTGATGTCATTTTTTCTTCCTTTTATCGTAAAACTTCGTTTAACGTTGCGAACGTGAAGAAGTCTTAAGGAAGACCGTTTGGAGTGTTATATATATTTACTAGCTGTGCTGTGCGTGTTAGGCTAGATGAATGAAAAAATTTAATGCTTTAATAGAAGCTCATTCATATAATAAACAGAAATGAAAAATCGGTTTTCGAATAACTATAAGAACAATCATGATTTTTCTCTATCTCTTTCTAGCAAAACAGCAATTTACATGGAGTTTATATGGCCGTACTTAACAATGACGTCACGGTTGAGTTGATGTCGGATCTCTCTGTCTAATCGCTTCCAAATTAACAGCTTAAAATGCTTGTATCTAATGTATTTCTAAGCCTATTTTAATTCTAATTTCACATTATTGCATTTTTTACGTGAAAATTAGAATTCAGTCATCATCCCTAAATCTGGAGAGGGTTACCATTATCATCTAAGGTTATAAAAAAATTGCCTACGACCTATTCTCAGACCTATCAAATATACAAAAAAATATTTATAAAAATGGATTAAGCCCTTTCGGAAGAGTTCGATGGCAAACACTGTGACACGAGAATTTTATATATTAGATTTGGTTTATCGAGAATGCAATATATTCAGTATCAGTTTAAATATAAAATGTTTCAATATACCCAATGATCGAAATACAATGTATCTCACGTGTCATCTTAAAAAAATACGCGACATCCTCAGCATCAATGAACAGGTGGAGTCTATTGACAGCGCATACTTTTCCATTTTAAATGACTGTGCGCTCCTTCATATGCTTTACACGTGTTTGGCAACACGACACATCTCTTTGGAATCTGTTCGATTGTGCATCAAGGTGTATGACACTTTTCATTACCACGTAAAATGGTTTGTGTCTTTATTGTAACTTGAAAATGTTGCTAATGCAAGTCAATAACTGATTGTTTCTATCTGACAGTTGAATCGAGTTCTGTACAGCTAGCCTCAAAAGTAGAAAATCTTTTTAGTAGGTACCATGTCACACCAACTATTAACAATGCAATACAGGTGTAACCATACTAAATAAAAGGAACATGATAGTGAAATGTCCATCTACTTCGGAACCGACCGTACATGGCGTTTGCACATGATACCTGGAGACGTATTGTTGAATCATTAGAAATTAATCTTGAATTCAAACACGAATACAAATAGCGTGCGAAATTATTTTCTACTGTTCCCAATTTTAAAGATTTTTGAATCACTCGAATTCAGTGTTGTCATTAAAAACAAATTCTGCATTAGAAACCGTTACACGCAGAAAAATAAAATCAGCTAGGCAATAACATGGTAATATCTCATTAGTTTTAAAAACCAGCGATGAATCGCATGTAAAACGGAACATAATACGTCGCGTATATTCTACTTGTAGAAATCAAAAACTAGTGGGTAGGACCACGCGTTGCAGAATTCACGGGATGAATATTCAAAAATGTGAATTTGGAAATTCGTATGCGAATCTTACGATTTCGAATGCGAATTTGAATTCTATTGTTTCAAAAATGCATCTCCTGCACTCAGAATTACCAATTCCTTGTGTTTGTGTAAATGTGAGTTTGAACCTTTGGTTTCGTGTATTAACCGCTCTACCAAACGACAGAATGTTCATCTTTACCTTTGACAAGGCAATCATAATAGGCTATTATAATACATACCCAATAGAATTTCGACGGTGCATTCGCTCATATAGTCGTGGCAATCGAAGGATCCGCTCTCTTTCTTGAGCTTGTCTACCACAGCCCTGGAGTTGGCGTTGAACAGGTCGATGAAACTCTTGAGGACGTTCAAGTGGAAAGTGGGAGCAATGAGTTTGCGGTGGGACCTCCATTTTTGACCTGACGAATAATATATTAGTTAATGTTTTGTTATTTTATTTTAGATCACGAAGTTACATATAACGCTTATGAGCATGTTTAGAGTGATTGTTCGATGAAATACTGAACATTATATGTATGTGTATGTGTTCTTTACTTTATTTGGTCCACTAAAGTATTTACGCCTTACTTAAAGTAAATAAGACAAACTGAAAATATCAATATATAAAAAAATAGGATGAATTTTGATGATTTTGTGCAAGTTATATTTACCGGTACTGATCAGAAGACCATTTCCGAGCCAGGGCTTGAAGAATCTGTACTCGTCAGCCTTGTCGATGTACACGTGGCTGCTGAGGATCAGCTCGACGTCACGGGGATCGTACAAGAACACCAAAAGCCTGGGCCCAATCCAAATCTTGACGACAGATTCATTGTCATATGGTACACTTTTCTTGACGAGGTTCTTGAAGATGTCTGTTGAAAGATTGTTATTGACAATATGCTATAATTTTGTAACATTATATATTAAGTAATGGATGCTCAGCTATTAACGTACCAGCAGAGCCGCCGGTGAATTCCAGGGCGTTTCCAATGATAGGCAGACCTGGGGGTCCATTGATTTTGGCGGCCAGTTCATACATATGTCTCCTGGACATTCTCCAGTAGGCATACCAAAGAGCTAGAGCTGGTAGCAGCAGCATGTAGAAAAGGCTGGAGGCGCCCCAGGTGGTGCTTTGCACCACATTTTCCGCCGCGTAACTCATCTTGAAGAAAATTTGTTACCTGTAACAAAAGAAGAACGTCTTGATGCATGTATTGTATATATTCCGACTTTGCAATCGAATATTTTACTGTCAACATGAGACTGCAATTGAATACTCAACATAATGCATCGTTTAACCTATCTGTTACTACGCAATGTCAATTATTTTATTGTTTGTATTACAAGCTCCAAGTGAAGTTAATATTTACGATGGCCACGCGGAAAAACGTTGACGGGCGTCCCGCCCGCACTTGGAAACTGTGTAATTGCATATTGTATATGTTGTTAGAGGTGAAACAAGTCGGCCTATTTTGTAATTATCGCCAATAACAACGAGTGAACACGCACAACAAGAAGTTTTATTTATCATTCATATATACAAATGCTTCTGTTGTGTGCACAATCATTATTTGTATTTTTAGCAGCATTTCGATTAGTTATAGACTTCTATTAGTTGCATTTCAATAAAAATAAATAAAAATATAATGATATGATCTGTAATCAAAGTAGTTTGAAGTAAAATGATAAAGCTATTGCACTGTAATTGGATCTGCGGTAGAAATTGATGCGGTTGGTTTGTCCCACTTTTGATGCCTGCATTATACTACACTTAGTTTACTATCAAGACTATAATTTAGCTGATGTGATACTGATATGTTTAGATATAACACTAATAATCTTCTTCGAAAAACAAAGACAATGATAAGAAAAGTTTTCCTTTGTTTAGGTGCCATTCCTTATCTATATGCCGGATTTGCATATGGAGCAGTAAAAAAATCACAACAAAAAATAATTTGTTACTTTTCACTTGTATTTGACATTAATTGCCCTCTTCAAATCATAAAAGTCCAAGTAGTAGCTCTAATTAATAAGAATTTACACTCACAAAAAAGATTTAATGAAACAAATAATTAAACTTTTCACTTTAACGAAACATAATAAAAAATATCACAAATTTCACTTCCCTACCTTTGTTTCCTATCCCCGGTTGGGTTTTGATGAAACACTGAGTTTTACTTTATATTTTAAATTTTTTTGTATCCCGATACGACGCGAAGCGTGTCGCCTTGTTGACTACTCGATAGGCTCTCGCGCATCCAACTATATACACCGCATCTACGTCACCAAAGCTTGATTCGAGGGTGACAGAGTTAGACGTTTTGGCCACACGTCAAGTAAATTATTATCACAGCAACAGGATTCTGTTTTCGAATATTATTTCGTTTTTAGATTAAGCGTAAAAAGCAGATCGGAATACTTACATTACTTAAGTGATTTAATTAAGTGATTAGCAAAGCCAAGACGCTTGTTAAATTCAATTCAATAATTATCTGCAGATAAGTTTGTTAGGCTACGCATATTCTTTTAGTCTTCTTTCTACAGCTGATACTCACATGTCATATGATGTTCTCAGGACCTAACTGCTTATAAGAAAATAATCAACGAGATAAATGAATTGCCTTTATGAATCAGCTTTTTATTAAACCAAACAGTGATTGCAGTGCTGTGCATCTTCATTGACTTATGAAAACAATTTTGTGTGGCTACTGCCCTGTCTGCTCTATAGACGAGAAACTTAAGGTATCGCTAATGCAAATTATGCACCTATGAGGGTTAGAAGCTTTATGACTATCAAACTAAGAAATATATTAAACATTTTCGAGTTTCGCATACACTGCTCTTACTTGTCTCTAGGTTATAGTTTTTATTGACTATAGTAGTATTGTCAACTGACAAACCCACATACAACAAGTATTTTTATAGATTATAAATTATAAGACAAGTATTTGAGATCACGTCCAATTTTATGTAAACCCATTGCGCGTACTAACTTTCGTCAGGATTATTTTATTTTGAGAGCCATTTGAAATTTTGATAGTGTAGATAAAATCTTAAGTAGCAAATACTTTGACTCTTAAACTATTCACCGTTGATGTTGCGTGATCCAGCTTCAATTGTTATATTGTTAAAAGTTAGGAATATAAACAATTCTGCCTAAACTGTAAACTACTTGGAGTTGTGTTATATTCCTAAAATATAAATTATTATGAGTGGAAAATTGTTATTCATCATTTCAGCCAAGAGACGCCCACTGCCGGACATAGGCCTCCCCCAGGGATCCCCAAACCGATCGGTCCTGCGCCTCCCGCATCCAGCGGCTTCCCGCGACCTTCACCAGATCGTCGGTCCACCTTGTGGGGGGCCTACCAACGCTGCGTCTCCCGGTACGCGGCCGCCACTCGAGGACCTTTCCGCCCCAACGGCCGTCAGTCCTGCGAGCTATGTGTCCTGCCCACTGCCACTTAAGGTTTGCAATTCTTTGGGCTATGTCGGCGACTCTAGTTCTTCTACGGATCTCTTCATTTCTGATGCGATCGCGTAGAGAAACCCCGAGCATAGCCCTCTCCATTGCCCTTTGAGTGACATTGAGCCTTCTGATGAGACTCATTGTAAACGGCCACGTCTCGTCAAATTGTTATTGGATCCTGACTATTACTAGCGTTGTTTATTTGTATATTTTTTGCATCTTTAAATTTCCCAAAAATAAATAAATAGATAATGATGAAGTTTTGATGTGCATACGTTAAAGAATTTGAAATATACATAATATATGCTTATGTGTCACCTCTTTCTTTCTTCTTGTGGATGTCGTAAGCACCGACTAAGAGAATTAACAACAACTTTACACCTCTGCGAAGAAATCGCAGACTTGATGTTAAACCCTACATCGACACCAACAAGGTGATGCAGTAGACCTATTTCTTCTTGTATAAATGGGACATACTCCCCAAAATGTAAATACTCAAAAGCAATGAATCCAGGCTACATAAAGTTACCTTAGGATCTTTTAAATTCAAACTAATTTTAATAGGCATTAAAATACAGAGTCGCCCTCTTCCTTCTAAAAGAAAGACCCCTTAGTCAACGTAATATAACTGGATTACAAATAAAAATGATTATAAAATTGTCCAAAGAATAAAATTTATTACACTAATAAAGCTAGTATTGAACTAGCTGTGCCCTCGTACTACGTTTCGCTATATTTTTTCCCCGTTTTTGCAACATTTTTCAATGATGCTCAGCTTCTATTAGTCACAGCACGATGTTATATAGCCTATAGCCTTTCTCGATAAATGGACTCTAAAACACAAAAAAACAATTTTTAAATTGAATCAGTAGTTCCTGAGATTAGCGCGTTCAACCAAACAAAAAAGCTCTTCAGTTTTATAATATTACTAGCTGTACCCGCGAACTACGTTTCGCCATATACTTTTTTCTCGATTTTGCAACATTTTTCATTGATGCTCAGCTCCTATTAGTCGTAGCGTGATGCTATATTGCCTATAGCCTTCCTCGATACATGGACTATCCAACACAAAAAGAGTTTTTCAATTCGAATAAGTAGTTCCTGAGATTAGCGCGTTCAACTAAACAAACAAACTCCTCAGCTCTATAATATTAGTATAGAAGTATAGATACCCAGTCTGAAGAATATATATTTTTTGCTTTTTGTTAACAGACTTCACAAAAGGAAGAGATTCTCAATTCGACTGTATTTTTTTGTGTTTGTTATCTCATAACTCCGTCATTTATTAACGGATTTGGAAAATCCTCCTTTTGTTTGAGAGGGTATACTTTCCAATTGATTCCATTGACACCAAGTCAAGGAAATCCGAGGGAATCTCAAATTTTTTAGGTACGTTCAATGTGTTTCATATTTTCTCTGAAGCTATACAGGTTTTTGGGTCTGGTACTCTGGTATCATGAGCCGGTCAGGGCCGAGTTTGAGGTTAGTTTTTTGAATGCAATAGGTGCATATTGACCCTTAGTTGTATTCTTTCGAGGTGTTTCAGTGAGTTGGTATAAAGTTTACAAAAAAATTAAAATAACAAAATATATTTATACGGTTATTTCTTTATCACCCTGGAAAATTTTAGGGATGCTTCAGGACACATCCATTATTATATAACAAATAAAAAAAATGATATAAAAAATAAAAAAAAAATTAAAAATTTAAAAATCTCAAAAAATGCTACCCTCAACTAGTGCAGCATTTTTTGGATTTTTTAAAAAATTAATAAAAAATTAAGTGAGTTATTTTTTTATTCATATTTAAAACATTCTAATACCATGTCGTGAAGCCTCCCTTAAATTTTCCAGGGTGATAAAAAAATAACCGTGTATAGGGGATATTGAAGACCCAGGTTCTTATCCTGCCAGAAGTGTTTTTTTTTTGGTCCCGACCCGTCCACCCACTGAACTTTCCCAATGGTAGGTGGACGGGACGAACCCCTTCACCCACTACGCTAGTGTGAACCCAGCGTGGTTGACTAAGGCCTAACCATCCTAACTAAGGGTAGGATCGAACCCCTCGCTGGAGGCTCTAGATCTGAGCTGTAGTGATGATAATATTAAAACATTTTTATAGGTTTAGATTGGGTAAAATTCCAGTAGGTGACGTTGTGTTTCGTTTGTTTCAATCTAATATATAAAAATCTCGTGTCACAGTGTTTATTATGGAATTCCTCCGAAACGGCTTGACCGATTTTTATGAAATTTTTTGTGTATATTTGGTAGATCTGAAAATAGGTCGTACGCTATTTTTTATACCCCTAGGTGATAAGAATGGCCCGCCCAGAAATGTTTGAGTGTTGAGCTTTTTTAAAGCGAAACGTAGTTCGCGGACACAGCAAGTTATACTATGTTCTTGTATTGTTTTCATTAGTGAATATTAATTTGAATATGTTGAGAAGCTTAATATAAGATTGATCCAACATAGCATACTTTAACAACTAAGCTAATGAACGCGTGGCCTGGTCAAGTAGTTTCTATCTATATTATACTAGCTGTGCATGCGAACTACGTTTCGCTATAATAGTTGTTGTCAAAAAATCTGGAGGTCCCCCTTATCACCTAGGGGTATAAAAAATAGCCCAAGACCTTTTCTCAGACATGAAATTTTTGTGTATTTTTGGTAGTATGCAAAAATTTCATGAAATCATTCAGGATGTTTCGGAGGTGTTCGATATCAAACACTCTGACACGAGATTTTTATATATTACATAAAGCTCGAAAAAAAAAGGTTGCCCATAACGCCAAAATGTTTGTTGGGAATGTATGCGTTGTCTATTGTCTCGAAAAGAAAGAAAAGATAGCAGCAACGCTCTCAGCTCCCACAAAGGCTTTTGTTCCGTATTTTTTCTACTCAGTCCCTAAATGTAAATATTTAAACAACCAACCTATAGAGCAATCTATATAACGATGGAGTCAACTCCATTCAGAAGCAAATTGTACTAGTTGATTAGTCCCCGGATAGAAATTAAACTTGGCGAATACTGAGCATACTGGGAACTCCATTTAATTCAACTGAGAGAACAGATGAAAGCGAGTCAAATAAAAGCGATAAAAAAGCTCTTTCTTTCAATAGTTCATTTTAATAGAATCAACATATTTTCTGTTTAATACTACTACGTACAAGTATTATGTAAACATATGCCATATTGTATTATTCAAGTGGATCATACAAAAACGACTCCCCTTTTCCATTCTGCTCTGTCAATAAAACTTTTTCGGTCTCTTAAAAAATACAGTGATCACACACAAGGGAATTTCTCTAACTTGCTTTGGATTCTTACAGACACAACACAAATAACTATTTAATCAACTTTTGCTTTGTGAACTTTAGAAAATTATGGGTAATGCTTGTCCATATACGGTAAGTATTACTTCTCAATCAATTCAGGACTTAAATTATTATTGCTTATTAATGCCACTTGTATTATTAGAATGTTTGTCTATTGTGTATATAATTCGCTTGTTTAAATGTGTCTAAAAATCTCCAAAGAAACTAAAAAAAATACACAAAACAACGTACACACGAGTAATAACGGTTATAAAAAAACCCAACCGGCTCCGGGGTCTAGTGATTGAGACCACAGGGTATTGATCGGGAGGTCTGGAGTTCGATTTCCCATGGGAGTAGAAATTTTTCTGCTGGGTTTGGTTAGTGGTAGTGCTAGCTCCTCTTCCGCCTGGCTAGCTACCACCGTCTTACCTAAGTTTGTCGCCATAATAAAAATGTTAATAGCATTGTTGTGTTCCGATAATTAGAAGTAAGATAGCCAGTTCCTCCGTTATTGAGGAGTCCAGCTGAAGCTCGCTTCCACCTTCGACTTTATCATCACTTACCATCAAGAGAGATAAAGGCCAAAAGACCTTTTCTATCGTATGTAAAAAACAAAAGATTATAGTAAGAATCTAGAAATGCTATGAAATTGATGAGTATGTATGTAAATATTTTTAAAGAAAATATATTTTTATATACCTACCTATTTAGTACTTTTTTGTATTTTAGTAATGCAAGTATTATGAACCTGGAAATATCTATGAAGTAAGTTTTCAAGTTTCTGTTATTCCTACAATATTTTCTCCCTACTAATAATGTAAAGAAAGTAACTCTGTATTGTCTGTCTGTTTATATGTTACGCTTTCACGCCTAAGCCATTGAACTAATTTTAATGAATTTTAGTAGTTTTTGCGAAAGCTATAGGAAAAATTGGCATAGCCAAACTCGCGATATAACTGAATTCCAGGTAGACGAAGACGCGCGCAACAGCTAGCTGGTGCAGTCAGCAACGCGTCAAGCTTTACATTTGCATTTCAAAGCCGTCGCTATTCAAGGTCAACATGTAAAGTCTGACATAAATTTTACAGCAACAAAAAATCTTTACACAGTGTTCATGATCATGTAAAACACAGTACGCCTGCTGTGGCATTGACCTCGCCCACGAAGAGAATCGGGTCGTCACCCACCACTTTTTGCAAATGACTGCATTCAAATGAGTCATTGGAAATGGAGTCCAGATGCGAAGATAGTAAATACAGGAGAGAGGATACACACTGCACTAGTAAAATTCACCTTGCTCACCTGCATGGTACTTCTTCACGCCTTTTTTTAAGGACCCGGGGTTGTAAGAGGGAGTGCTAGCAGAGAGTTCAGTTTATTTGATAGTGCGGCATTGAAATGAGTTGCCCAATTACGTTGTCGCAATGTGGGTTGGTGGGATGTGCCAAAGCCTCAATTGATGCACTGTGAATTCCTATAGCTCTCCTTGGATGTTATTTGGACTTCTTATACTCCAAATTCAGTTTTAAAGAAATACACAAATCAACATGCACATTTTCACATATGAGATATGATAAGGATAACATCACTTCTACTTAATGTTCTATTGTGGGCACGGCTCTCTTCTTAGAGGAGGAGTAATTGGATTATTACATCATGCTGGCGAGACGATCCTTCGGTGTGTTGCTTCGAGTTTCCATCTTATCGCAGAGCTATTGGTAAACTCCCATAATCAGCGACATAGCACCCTTAATTGGCTTTTCCATGGATCACGACTCTGCCTTTGATGAGATCCACGGGAAGAAAGAGCGACACCCAATTTTCACTTTATAACATCACACTGTCGAGAGTCGAGACGCTTTGTTAAGGTTCCACTGTTGGGCCCCGCTCTCCTCTGACACGAGGAGTAATTGGGCTATTCTTTCACGCTGACGAGACGTCTTGTTAACTTTCTACTGCTGGACACGGCTCTCTTCTTTGATGAGGATTAAATGGGCTACTAGTGCCGCTGGCGAGGCGTCTAATTAACGTTCCACTGCTAGGCATGGCTCTCTTCTCAGACAACGAGTAATTGGGCTATAACATCACGCCGATGACACGTCTTGTTTGACGTGTTGTTTAAGTCTCCATCTTTTCGCAGAGCTATGATTGTGGTAAATTCCCTTAGTTGACGACAGGACACCCTAAGCGGCACCTGCTTGGATTACATTCACGGGAAGAAAGAGCGACGACAAAATATTCTAAATCCATTGCACGTCTTACAATTCCCGCAAAAAAAATACTTACGAGTATATTCAAAAAAGCCCTTAAATTTAAAGTAGGCCCGTGCCCTAGTCGGTTGTCGTTAGCGGTAATTACTCGCTCGAGGCTCTATACATTCAAAACCGATTCCTAAATACCTAATTCTCTATACAGTATAACAGTATTTGGTTAGATAATGTGAGTGTATGTGTGTCACTTTATCTAACTTTAATATGATGTTATTAAAAATCAATAAAATAACCTTTTAATTTTAATCGTATCGCAGTGATGTCGTTAGTTAAATACAAATGTAATTAAAAAGGCTAGAAATAAGTCTCTCGTGCAGTTTGAAACAGATTATTTAAGTATCTACCATTTTATAACCTTTTAAACTTTGATCACCTAAATATGGAAACTAAATATATACATAGTGTAATTAATTTTCCATTTTTAACCGATTCCAAAAAAGGAGGAAGTTACAATAAGTTTCGACTATAATATAGTTGACGGAGAAATCAGCCAACATAATATGTTGGCTGATTTCTCCGTCCGTGCTTACTGTTTGACAGATATTACCGACTTTTGAAAAATATTTTTTTTGAGCTGATTATGATGAAATAAAAATGCTGTAGATTTATTTTATAAATAGGTTACTTTTTATTTTAACGTTCTCGTGGGTTGGAAGTACCTACACACGCAAACGGGTTAGAGCTTACAGTTTAACCGTTCGTTCGTTTCAACCCTTAAAAATTAGAATGTTTAAGAGTTGCTCAGTGCACAGCAATGGGACTATTGTGCACTGGTCTCATGCAGAGGAATTGTTCTACTATACTACGGTGGCAGACAGATTGATGTAACTTTGAAAAAATCAAAATCAACGAAAAAATATTTTATTTATTTTCATCGAATGTGAAAATAAACTTGATTTACATGACATAATGTTCATCTATGAACTGGGTTAGGCTAATATACAGCCGTGGAAAATGATCGATAAACGTTCACAATATTTTTTATGAATTTAATTATTTATGCTCGAAAGTGTAGACATCCCGTGAGGGCTCACGTGTCTACAAAGCTTGGTGCGTAGGTATACGAACTGTACAAAATTTTGGAGATTGACGTAAAGAACTGGTGTGGCAAATAACTTGTTTGGCTTCTTTACTTAATATTAACATTTTAAAGATTTTTTCAATTCAAATTATACTTTATCAAAAAACGCATGCAAACAGTAGCATTTCTTTAAAATAAAATAAAAACTGAGTATACACAAGAAGTACCGTATAAAGGTATGTTCTGTTCTGACGTTCTGACTGACTGATTTATCGAAATCGCACCCGGTTTTGACATTGTAAGGTCAGTTTTTTTCAAACCCTGCAGGCCTTAAGGTCGTACGGCCGTAAATGGGGATACAAACTTGTATAGCAATCAATATTTTTCCGAAGCTTAAAAGAACGATATAATTTAGTATTTAAGCTATTAAGATAAAAAATATTAATAAATATATACATTTTTAGAGTTTTACAAAATTCGAACGCGATGAGTGAATAAATTGATGGGTGAAAGATGGGAGATAAGTGTTCATAACGTATAATTCTATTTCAGGATTTTATAAATTAAACCACTGAATTTAACGTATATGAATGTATTATTTTGACAATGATTGTCACATATATATTTTTTACAATGAGGAGGTAATATAAAGGTTATGTCATAGACATACATTGGGGGCGCGCAAAAACCCACAATAACGTTAATGCAACCATAATTAACTAAAAGTATACATTTTCTATAGAAAAAATAACTCAATAAATTGACATTCTCACTTTTTAACCTAAATCATTATCTTAAACTAGCATACGTAAATTACAATACTTAGAACTAAACAAAATCATTTTAAGAGTGTCAACGAATTGATTTACCTTTATTCAACAGGTAAAACTACAATTTTTGAAATAGCTCGACAATGAACTTTCTTATTTGATGTTTGAACTTCTACTACTCGAACACAATTGTCATTACCAGGAAATATTTTGGTAATCCTCCCCAACGGCCATTGAAGAGGTAGGGTATTTGGATTTTTTAAGAGAACGATAGCTCCCTCTTTGAGATTAGGCATTAACTTCTTCCATTTGGTTCGTTCATTAAGAGAACACAAATAGTCTTTGGACCATACCTTCCAAAAATGTTGCCTTATTTTTTCACAACATTTCCAAAAGCGTAATCTGTTTACAGGAGTGTCCGATAAATCATTTTGAGGAATCGAAGTAAGAGCATTACCAATAATCAAATGACCGGGAGTGAGACATGAAAAATCCGAAGAATCTTGATAAGAGATTGACATCAACGGTCGCGAATTAAGAATGGACTCTATTTCAGCAATAATCGTAATAAATTGTTCGTATGTGAACACTTTACAAGAAGAAACTCTTTTTAAATGAAATTTCAAAGACTTCACGGCAGCTTCCCAAAGACCGCCGTGGTTTGGGCTATAAGTTGGAATGAAATGAAATTGTATTTGTTTTTGTAGCGTATAGCCATAAATAGCATCATTAAATTCTTTACTATCTTGTAATTTGAACAAGTCTTTTAACTGTTTATTAGCGCTTCTAAATGTTGTAGCATTGTCACAATATATGTCGGTAGGAATACCTCTACGAGCAACAAATCTTTTTAATGCTGATATAAATGCGTCGGTTGACATGTCAGATACTACTTCCAGATGTAAGGCTTTAGAAGCAAAGCAAACGAATAAAGAAATATATCCTTTTGTAATTATGCTATTACGTTTTGAGCTTTGCTTGATCTCGAATGGACCGCAATAATCCAGTCCCACCTTTTCGAACACACGGGAAGGGTTAACACGATCTTTAGGCAGAGAGCCCATAAGCTGTTTTGAAACTTCAGCTTTATGCCTGCAACAAACTACACACTTGTGTATAATATTTTTAACTTCCCTAACAGCATTAATAATATAGAATTTTTGCGAAAGGTGACTTAATACGAGCTTCAACCCACCATGCAACAGTAACAAATGCTCTTGCCGTATTATAAGTTTAGTGACATGACAACATTTAGGTAATATAATGGGGTGTTTAGTTGTAAAATCTAGTTTTGCGTTCTGCAATCTACCTCCCACACGAAGAATATTATTGGAATCTAAAAAAGGATTAAATGACTTAAGCGAACTTTTAATATCCTTTTCACTTATCAAACATTTAATGTCTTCGGCAAAATAATGACTTTGAATTGCTTTTATAATCACAGTCATTGCGTCCCTTAGCTCCATAACAGAAAATTCATTATATTTAATTGTAAGTCGTTTACACCCTTTAACAAATCGCATGACATATGCTATTACGCGCATCATTTTAAAGAGGCTTGAAAATTTTTCATAAAATGGGTCTATAGGCTTATCTATCACAGACAAGTTGATATTTTCGAAACGATCTGGCAATAGAACAGGGCGTTCTATCTCGGACAAGTAAAAGTTATAAGTATTGCAGCTTATTAAAAAATCTGGGCCATGTTTCCAAAGAGAATTATCATTAATATCTCTTGGATCTGCTCCTCTGAAAAGTATATCTGCGGGATTGAATAACCCAGGTGTAAAATGCCAGGACGCAGTTGGTGTAAGATTTTTAATTTCCTTCACACGATTACCTATGTATGGAGGAACTTTAATAGGCGATGATTCAAGCCACCCTAAAACAATTTTAGAGTCACTGAATACATTTATTGCTTTTATATTCAATGTTGCAGCTACACTACTAATAACCTTCGCTAACAAAAGTGCACCGTTAAGCTCTAACTTAGGGATTGTGAGTTTAGAATTTATTGAATTGATACGTGATTTTGAGCAAAGTAGGTGAATATGAACCTGATCGTCGCATTTCACTTTGATGTAAACGCAACAGCCATAAGCTTCAGCTGAAGCATCGCAAAAACCAATTAGTTCTGTTTCATTTGAAGTTTGCATTTCTAAATAACGAGGAATATTAAAAGTAGGCATATTAGTTACGCTATTATAAAAACTATCCCAGACGTGCATCAAATTATCGGGTAAAGGGATATCCCAATCTAACTTGTGTTCCCATATTTCTTGCAAAATTAGTTTGGCTTTAGTTGTTATAGGGCCTACCAAACCCATAGGATCAAACAGCCTACTAATTGAGGAGAGTACGTTTCTCTTAGTCGCTACTTCAGGCCTTGGATTTAAAACATAACCACGAATCTGAAAGACATCTTCCTTTGCGTTATATGATAGGCCTAATATTTTAAAAATAGACTCATCGTGATCTAAATTTTTTGAGCTCATTCCTAAACATTCATTAGGAATATCGCTAAGACAATTATCAACTACCGGACAATTGGACATCCATTTATGAAGCTTAAAGTTTGCTAGCTTACTTATAGATATGAGTTCATTTTTTAATTGAATGATGCCCTGAATTGAATCATGTCCGCATTGAATATCATCAACATATGAATTATTTATAATTGCGTTACTTGCTAAAGGAAACTTATCTTTATTTCGATTTGCTAGCTCTATAAGGCATCTGGTTGCCAAGTAGGCTGAACTTTTTAGCCCATATGTAACCGTTTGTAGCTGGAGTATGTTCATGACTCCATCCTCGCGCCACAGTATGTTTTGAAGGCATCTGTGATCTTCGTGTATTTTAATCATCCTGTACATGTGCCTAATATCACACTGAATAACATATTTGAAAGTGCGAAAAAGTAACAAAATGTCAAAAAGAGACCGTTGCACAACAGGACCATTACATATATATTCATTGAGACTTGTACCGTTTTTCGTTTTTACACTCCCATCAAAGACAACTCTCAGTTTGTTTGTTTGTCTTTCTGGGCGTAAAACTGCGTGATGCGGCAAGAAAAATAACGGCTTATCGTTTTTATTACAGGTGTCGATATCAATTACTTTAGCATGTTTTAAATCTATGTATTCATGAATGAATTTTTTATATAGGTCATAGTAAACAGGATCCTTTTTAAATCTACGTTCTATACTATATAATCTTTGTAAGGCAATCGCATATGAATTGGATGGATTTATTTCGCTTAAATCAACTTTAAGAGGAATTTTGACTGAAAATTCGTTATTTTGTAACGTGACCGATTCATTAAATATTTTTTCGCTAAATTCAAACTCTGGCAATGTTTCTTGATATATTTCTGGGACCCTTTCAGCTTCCCAGAACTGTTTAATACAGCGTTCAATTGCAGGCTCAGAATTACCGATGTGCATTGTCAGCGAGTTTTTTATGGCCAATTGGTTGGTAGATGAGACAATGTATCCCAGCTGTGTATTTAATAATATGGGATCCGTTGGGCCACCTTCAATTTTACCATCTAACATAATTTTAAAGAAAACATTGCATGCCAGTAATAAGGAAATCTCTCCAGGAGTTTGAAATTCATTATCTGCTAATAACACATTAGGTGGTATTTTAAAAATATTCAAATCAATAGGCCTTTGCGGTAGCTTTGTAGTAATTTTGTCAATAACTGAACAAGTAATGTTTAACTTGTATTCATTGATTAATGACTCAATCGATAAATTAACGGCCTTATCAGTATAATTGTCAGATACGTCACCTAGAGTACTGATGCTTTTATATAAATGAAAACGTTGCAGCCCTAACTGATTGGCGAGTGCTGTGGTGCAGAATGAGCTCTGGCTACCACAGTCTATAAGAGCCCTAGCAATACATTTCATGTTGTTTGCTCCATGGACCATCACCTTAACTGGCTTATTGGTTGCGTACTATGCATACTCACCAGGTTGTCAGATTCACCTTCCTTTTTCACGGATTCATTATTCATGTGCAACAATGTATTATGCGACTTCGAATTACAAACTGTACAAATAAACTTATATTTACATTTTTGAGAGTGAGAGTTTAGACATATTTTACACAAATTATTTTTATCTACAAATGAAATTCGCTTGTCAGGGGTGAATGAAATAAAATTAGGACATTTAAATAATCGATGATCTTGCGAGCATAGTATGCATGTTGACTTATTGTTGACAACTTTGTCAGACGCCGATAAGTTGACAGCAGTTTTACCTTTTCCTTGACACTTATCGAGGGAACTGGGACTTGCCTCCAACGAAGCAGCTCGCTTTTCCAAATAGCTTAGTAGCTCTTCAATTGTGACGATCGAAGAAGTATCGCGCTCAGAATGAAACAGTCGAAGTGTCATAAAATCTAGTTTGCGCATAATAATACATGACAATATTGCATCCCATTGACCGACTGGTTGCTTTAGGTTTTCCAACGCTATCACATACTGTCGTATCTTGACAACCAAGTCACGCAGTTGCTGTGCGGTGCCCCGCTATAGGCTTGGAAGATCGAGAAGACTGGACACGTGACTATTGATTAATAATGACGGATTATCATACCGTTTCTCTAATAGTTCTAACGCCGACTGGTATGATTCACCGATAATAGGTAATTGTCTATAATTTGTAACGGCTCTCCTTTGAGATATTTCTTTAAAAAACAAAGCTTTTGTATAGCCGATATTCTCGTATCTTCATGCACAATAGTACGGAACATCTCCATGAATGGCTTATAGCCTGCTATTTCCTTACCGTCGAAGATCGGGATATCAAGCGTAGGCAACTTTGCTGTATTATATGATGATTTAGAATGATCACCGTGAGACGGAGACTTCAGTAAGCGTTCAAATGTAGCCATTAAATTATAATAACGCACCTCAGTTTCCTCCTCCTCTATATCGGTTGATTCACCTAGTAAATGCAACTCCAAAGATAGCTCTTGATATTTGTTGTAAGTCTCAATTAAATTTTTTCTTCTGACAATTACATCGTCCGCTGTATATTCATATTTTTTGTCCGCAAAATATCTTTCTAGTCGAGTAATGGAAGCTTTGCACTGACCTTTAGCCGACATCAATTTCTTCTTGTCTTGTTCTGCCATTTTGTAGCAAATTGAAATACGTACTTTATAGAGTCGCTTCGCCAACAATAATTATTCACGTAGCTATTCTCAACCGCATAAGTAGTCGCTGTTTTCAATATTTTATTTAAGAATATAATTTTCTATATTACAATTTTCTTACAGGACAGATGACACAGCTCAAGCCGGCCGAACTTGTGAAGCGCGGACAAATGAATAATGCACGACAATATTTTTGCAAAATATAAATTTGAAGTACTAACAACTGTAATTTTATAGAGAATTGAGCGAAATAACTGAAAAATGTTTCGGCACCATGTTCATAACGTATAATTCTATTTCAGGATTTTATAAATTAAACCACTGAATTGAACGTATATGAATGTATTATTTTGACAATGATTGTCACATATATATTTTTTACAATGAGGAGGTAATATAAAGGTTATGTCATAGACATAAGTTTTTTTTTATTTCTCTGCGAGGCAAATGCTTAGACCACTGAACGTTTTTAACAGTAAGTCTATGCACTCTCACAGAAAAAACAAAAACAACAGTGAAACGGGTGCACGGAGAGATACTCGTAGTCTTATATAATATTGGGTGCCTTAACATAATACACTTCAAAAAGTCAAGTTACCCTATATACGCGAAAAAAGCCAGAGCAACCCATAATCACCAAATCGAATCATATACGAACTGCTCTTCTGACAATTTCATCGAAATGTTTGAGCGTTTCCTATTTCTTTTCTATTTTATTTCCTGCTTAGCATTGTGTCATTGGTATCTCAATGGGCCGCAAAGAACAGCACCTAGCTAAAATCTTAATATCTTCCAAAGAATATTTTTATCGTACTTAATATAATCACTAAAATGAGAAAAAAAAACAAGTACCTAAACCATTAATCTTAAACGGTTTTGCAACTTTTCAAATAACAACTCAAAATAAAGTTTTTATATTATAAAACTTACTCGAATATTTTACAAGACATTAAGCTAAAAACTTTTTGTAACTCATTTGTTTATGATTTCTGTAAAAAGGAGACTTCATAATTTAAACTATAATTTACTAATGATAACATAGGTTTTTTATTCTACTAATAAAGTCAATGTATAGAATTAAATTTTTAAGGAGTATGCCGTGTATCAATTTTTTTTCGTTTCACGAATTTCATAACGTAAATTTATCTAACGCTTCTACGGTGAAGGAAAACATCGTGAGAAAACCTGTATACACCTGCGAAGAAATTCAAAGGTGTATGTAAAGTTAACCAATCCGCACTGGGCCAGCGTGGTTTGACTAAGGCCCTAATCACCCTGACATAGGGTCGAGCCCCTCGGTGGGGACGTATATGAGCTGTGATGATGATGATGATGACACTAGGGGTACCCAATTACCCATGCAGACGACTCTGATACTTAATCTCGTTCTTGCAAGGACCTGAGAGACCGGAATAGCAAGTCAGAGTCAAAAGTCAAATCGAATGTTAGGCATGGAGTTTAAATTACATGTTATGGCTATACAACATGTTCATCTCAGCAACGAGAACTAAAAATATTTGAAAACACAAATAACCGATTTAAAGCCGAGGAAACATTTGTGATGATTCCTTTATTTTATTTTGAATAAATTCTTATATGCTCGTAAAGCGAAACTGTATTGTAAGTTGTTTTGTAACATTGAAAGTATATGATTTTATTGGGTATATTATATGAGAGTCCTGCAATATAGTTTCCATCAATAAAATGCGCCGTGATTTTAGGACAGCAATAGCTGTTGAAATGGCCACATTAAAATAAACGACCATACGACAAAAGGATGCGATTTTGTCACGTGATTAAAATTATGATAGTGCCAAGGTCCAACACGTTTTCTAATAGGTCGTGTGATGATTTGTGAGTTTAATTTTGTGGTACTACGAAATCCCCATCATTATGCTTAAGTACTGTCGTAGTCAATTTGGATGACTCCTTATGACATAGCGTTTATTGCTATAACAAGAGCCTGGTCGGGATATGCTCGAATTTCCACCCAAGGTTGTATAGTTTATTTTAAAGATATATAAAGCAAATATGATTTTCATTCGCAACAATACACTGACTGTTACTAAGAAAACCTTAGCGATATTTGATTACATTGTTTTGTTCAATTAAATATTTACCTATTTCTGTCGTAACGAAGCAATGCTTGCATCGGTGTGTTCCGGTTTAAAGGGTTAGATAATTTGTGAAATTATTCTATATAATTATATATATATAATATACATAAAATTTTGTGTATTTTATAGTTGTACAAGTATTATATTGCTCTTGACATCCCGCTGTGGCACTGCAGCCTTTTGCATAACATCCTCGCAGAACCGTTGGACATAGGTCTGCTCCAAGGCATATGTCTGATCTGTGACTGTTCTCTGCAAGTTGCTACGTTAATACGTTACAAGTACTACTTACTACACAACCATAAGTCCCCGCTCCATCTAGTCTTTTACTGTGTGCGCTAAGTGTCCTGTGGGAACAGATTGCTTGTCCGAAATGTTATCGTATGAATTACATTTGACGGACATATTTTTTATATGTAATATGTATTACCTGTGTAATCATCGTAGTATGTGCCAATTTTGACATTTTCGCTTTATAATAAGCAAGATAATAAAAAAATTGTTAGTGTAACACCGTTTTTGCTTAAAATTTCAGAAAATACTAATTTTGCAAAAACACTTTGTTTTAACACAAATTTCACAACTAAAATTATAATTACAATAACTTTGTCAATGAATTTCACAATGTCAATGTCAAGTGTCAACGTCGTTACACGTCACGTCAGTGACATTTGCAATTATCTTTGGTCATTATTCGATTTTGGCATAAACAAAATAAATCTCGCGTTTATCCTGGCCTTATTTACAAAGATAGTTTTTTTTCGCCCAAAATCCCGTGCTCCCCTTTAGGTGCGTTGATTTTCTCAAAATTCGGAATTTAACATTTAGACCGTTTGTTTTGATCACTTTTGGAGTAATTTAATAAGATACACATAAATTATAGCTCATAACATTATAGTCTCGTCAAACGGAATTTTGAAAGCATTCCTATTTTTCTTTATGGTTAATTCTTTATGACCTTTTGTTTTTCAACCAAACTCATAACGTTAGCTAGACATATTAATTGTAATGGTGTAGAATTCTTAAGAACCATATGTTGACTTGACACATCTTGAAGCAAGTTAAGAATCTTACGAGTGTTATGAAATAAATTTGGTTTCGCCGCCAATACGATGCTTAACGTTCGGCAAACGGACCTCGGTTCTAGTATAAATGCAAATCTGTGCTTAAATGGAACGCGCCCTATTTCACCGTAGTCTGTGAACGCGTCTATGCTATGATCGCGGAACTGGGTAGTCTGCACAAACTATATAGAGATACTACGTATGTAGTCTGTGAGACATCGACCGAAGTAATTTGTTATTGATTTGCGAAATATAAAGTATTTATCTTAATTTCTGCGAATAAAATCCATAGGTATTTTTCCCGTTTTCCGTGTGCATTTAATTTTCAAAGCTACAGTGAGATTTCAAAAGTCAGTTACTTTTGTTTTCAGTTTGGCGAGCAAAAGCTCAGGAAAATTATATGTTTAATCGCCGGCACGCGATTCATTAAATTATATGGATAAATAGATTTTATCAATAGATAATACTCCGCCCACATTAAGGTATTAATTATATTACTTATTATATTTCATGATTTAAAACAGATTTTGTTATTTTTTTATTAGTGGGTAGGTTTGTTTCAAACACATTATATTTTCAAAATTCGCCTTTTACATCCCCTATTTCATAAAAAAAACCTGATAGTAAGCGGCATTTTAATGGGATTAATGAATGTATTGAATAACAATTACACATTTCATGATAAATTCTAGATTTTCACTATATTGAGTTTCACATCATACTTTGGCAAATAACTTACAAATTAAGCTGTTTTCTTTCTATTAATAGCAATAATTATACATAAAATATGTGCTCTCCCCTCCATGTGTCCTTTTTATAAATCAACTATTAAGACAATTTGTCAATTAATAAAAAATTATGTTTGGAATTCATTTGCTATGTTTATTACATGAAATTCAAATGTATTGACTGGGATTCCTTCAGAACTTAGTGTTAGACCCACTGACCCTAAGATCATAGGCATATTTAATTATATTTTTAACCTAACACTGTGCTATGAATCTCCAGGGCAGTTACCGGAGGCCGTAGCGCTCCGCTGTTTTTGACTTTTCAGTCGTAGAATAAACCAGAAAGGAATCCTTAACCTAATATCAAGGAAAAATTCTGTGGAATTGTTAAATGAAATAAATCCATAAAATCTAAGGAACTGGAATATTATATCTCTGACCCGTGATCGCAGAAACTTAGCATCGAAGGTACGATCTACTAACAACCGCTTCGGGGAAGGCTACTAATTTTTGAAAAAAAAGAGAAACCTTTAACTATTTGTTGTTGTACTTTATTTCCCCTCATTTTATAGTTTTGTACCCAATTTGTACCTGATTTTTACCTACCGAGATTGATCAAACAAACCTGAACCATCCTGCTCTTGGCTTGTATAGACTTGACATCTAGTTAATTTAAGTACTTTGCATTGAGACATTTTGCTTACTTCAGTAACATATGCATAAGTGAACTATATGTACAAGAATAAAGCTTTTCTTTTTGTATTGAACTAAAGGAATGTTTGTTTTTTTTAACTTTAAGATTTCCCCATATTTCTACAATTTAGCAAGAAAACACACTACATTAGGTATACAGGGTTAATTTTTAATCACCCCGGATCATTTAACGGACGCTTCAGAACACATCCATTTATATTTTATAAAAAATACTGCACTAAACTAGTGCAGTATTTTTTGTATATTTGTATAGTATTTTAAGCCAACGTAATATACTTTATCAGTTGTTTGAAATATAGTCATGTCAGCTTTTATATTTTTACAAGCTTTCATTTAACTTGCAATGTAACTATGTTTGTTTGGGTGGAATCTTGTAACTCAATTTTGAAGCAGATATCTTCAAACGATTGAGCTAAAATTTTGTATACCCGTTTAGTCTGGATGACAATGCATAGTTAGCTGTGTGACGTCATTCTCAAGCCAACATGGCGGAACATCCAAAATGGCGATCAAATGAAAGAGCTTGACTTACGAAATACAGCACTTTATGAAAAAAAATCAAATTTGTAAGATAGCTGCCGCAAAAAAAATACAATCACATTTTTGTACAAGCCTCTCAATATAGGTATCAAATGAAAGGGTTTCACGTGTAGAATACAGAACACTATAAAAAATCCAAGATGGTCGCCGTTACAAGTGGCGGATTACATATTTTTGTACAACCCTCCCCAATATGGGAACCTAATGAAAGAGCTTGACGTGTAATATAGTATATTATGAAAAATATGCAAATTCAAGATGGCCGCTGTCACAAAATGTTAGATAATTTTTTTGTACAACCCCCACAATATGGGTATCAAATTAACGGACATGACTTGTAAAACATATAGTACCTACACTATGAAAAAATGCAAGATGGCCGCCATCACGGACTGAAAAATATTAAATAAATTAAAAAACATTCTTAAAAACGAGCTTTTATTTTAATGCTCTAAAAAGGGACTTTATGAAATGACACAATTTTTTATGATAATATAAAATCTTGTCGCGAGATTTACCTATTTTATAAAGACATAATATTGTTTTCACTTCTCATGCTCGAAAAAGTACTACTTTATGCAGAATCTAGGCGACATAAAGTTGAACTTTATGGGCAAAAAAGTAGCTTTTTAAATGTATCTATACTAAGCCAGTGACCATTTAGACCATGCAGCCAAACATAATAAATTGTGCACGGATAACACTTGCTAATTTATAATATATCCTTCCCTATTTGCATTTTTGGTTTATAATAAGATAATACGAAAAAGTAACTAAATATCAAGACATATTCATCACTAAAAAAAACAATATTCCAAAATAATTTAAGAGTAGGCTGTATATATTTTATTCTTTGCCCGAAAATCATGCACAAAAATTAAAAAAAGTAAAGTAGCGGGAAAGAAGCCGTGAAATTTTTGTATTGAATTTTCTCAGTTATTGTTGAATTAACTAAATTTTAAAAATGTCAAGTGAAGAAGAAGATTTAGAACTTACTCCTAATACTTTAATGGAAATAAACGCACAAAAAGTGGTGCAAGAAATATTGCCGCCAAAATCTCGGCAAATATAAGTATATGAAAACTTATGACAAATTTATAGAGTTATGTTACTGTTTTATTTTCTCGCAATCGAAGTGAAAAGCAGAGTTTATAACTCGTGCACAAATCATTTTTATCCTCGACTTCTTCATCTGTCGGTATATAACGATCTCGGATAAAAATGACTTGCTTTATGCACTCGGCATAAAATCTACTATTTCTTAGAATTACCAAATCAAAGATTTCTCGCGACAAGATTTTATATTATCTTTAAAAATTGTGTCATGTAATACTTAAATTAAAGTTTATTTTCCCCTTTTTAGAGCATTAAAATAAAAGCTTGTTTTTAAAGATGTTTTTTACTATTAATTTTTGCAGTTAAAGTCACGACTTTCGGGGGTTAATGCACTTAACCCTTTATCCTTATACGAAAGGGCCACAGTCTGACCGTAATGGATACGAGATATGTTTGTTTTTAACTGGGTACCTCGTGACGTCAAAACATGCTTATCGTTACAATGGTCTCAGTATGTTGATCAGCAATTCTGACGTAAGCCAAACGCCCTAAAATCTTTTAATTCATAGTCAACATTTTAAACTATGGAAATATATCTACTGATTTCTAAATGTTGCATTTTATTGGTTGCATTTTATTGGTTTGGAACGTTAAAAAACCATTGGATTTTATTAATTCATTGAATATACTTCTACTTTATAGGAACTTTACCAAAATGTGTGTGGAACTAAACGAATTATTCATCTTCGGCTTTGCTTCCAAATCTAATGTGTCAATCCCTAACTGTTTAACATTTAATGCTATTGTTATACCCTTTTATACATAGGCTGCTACTTATGTATCCGGAACTGGCCACACACAAAAAAATATTTAAAAAAGAACAATTACATTTGAAAATAGAACTCTTTAGTCGTAGAATGCAGCTTGTTTTATTATTCTCTCTATTGTTTGACAACTTTGCCGCCATTTTGATAATTGCGCGTCACCGTAATTATGGAATTAAGTCGAGAACATTTTCGTGCGATGATTTACTACGATTTTCGGCGTGGGCTCAGTCAAAAACAGTGCATCGATCAAATGGTTTCTACTTTTGGTGATGAAGCACCATCAAAAACCACCGTATATCAATGGTTTAGTGAGTTCAAACGTGGACGGTCTTTGCTCTCGGACGAATTTAAGGAAGGTCGGCCAAAATCAGTCGTTGTGCCACAAAACATCGATGCTGTGTGTGAACTAATTATGAAAGACCGTCATGCCACATATCGTGAGATAGAGGCGTTTTTGGGCATCAGTATGACAAGCATTCACAAAATATTACATGAACATTTAGCCGTAAAAAAAATTTGTTCGCGTTGGATTCCTCACAATTTGACGTCTATACAAAAACAGGCCCGTATCGATTGGTGCAAAGAAATGTTACAAAAATATGACCGAGGTGCTTCAAAAGCTGTTTATTATTATTATTATTATTATACAGGTGACGAATCGTGGATATATGCGTATGACCCAGAAACAAAACAGCAGTCGACGGTATGGGTGTTCCAAGATGAGCGGAGGCCAACAAAAGTTGTTCGTGCAAAAAGCACTTTAAAACAGATGGTTGCTTGTTTTTTTGGAATCAATGGACATGTTGCTACAGTGCCATTAGAAAATCGTAGAACTGTGAATTCTGAATGGTATACAACCATTTGTTTGGCAGAAGTTTTTGATAATATTCGAAAAAATAACCCACAACGAAGAATTATCCTGCATCACGACAACGCGAGCTGCCACACGTCAGTCGAAACAACAGTTTTTAGAAGCTCAAAAGATTGAATTGACCGGTCATCCGCCATACAGCCCCGATTTAGCTCCCAACGACTTCTATTTATTCCCTTTTGTGAAGAATAAATTACGAGGTTTACGTTTTTCGACACGTGAAGAGGCCGTCGATGCATTCAAAATGCACGTTTCGAAGATACCCCAAACAGAGTGGAAAAAGTGTTACAAAATTGGTTTGAACGGATGCAAAAATGTATTGACTATCAGGGAGAGTACTTTGAAAAACAATAAAAACATAAAAAAATACATATCTGGTTTTTTATTTCATATTCCGGATACATAAGTAGCAGCCCTCGTACTAGTGATACTCATGCTTTAAGAATCGATACCGAAATCAACTGAAAATGTCGAACAATAAAATGCCTATCAAGCTCGACTGGTTTGTCACCGATGAGTGGACTTTGTACGGTCACTCAACATTCGAATGCTTTAATTGGTGTACTTTACATACTAAGATTAAGCACGACATTAGGTGAAGCCATTGTATATTATAAACCTTTCAAGGAAAAATAACACCACCATAATACCTATTTCAAGTTATTTTATTTATTGATTTGCTATGTATAATGTTTATGTCACGTACTATAGAACTATATGTATTTTCTGTCAAATATATGTATTTAAATGTAAAATGTAATCAATGATTACTATATTTTCAACAACCTGCGTCAGTTTGCACCAAGATGTTTCTGATGGAGGCGACGAGGACGAGTATTTTTCTTAGAAGTGGAAAAGTCAACAATGCGAAAGTAGTCGAAAAAAAAATATTTTAAATAAAACTACACTTTCGGATTTACACCTGTTAACTTAGTTTTGGAACATTTTAATGAAAAATAAAAAAATATTTGTGATTTTTTTAAAGATTTGTAAGAAAAAAACAAAACATGAAATTAGTTATATCTATATAAATAAAAATGGATCTTCGAAATGTATGTACGCACATAACTTTCGAACGACTGCACCAAATTGGGTGATTCTTGTTTTCGTGTTTTATGTATTCGTTATTGTTAGGACAAGGTTTGTATAAAAGAAAATATTTGAAAAATTATTACAGGAAAAAAAATGATTTTAAAATATGTTTACGTAAAAGTGACGAACTTATTGTCAATTGGTTTTTTTGTATACCCGTGCGGGACCGGGGCGGGCAGCTAGTCTACAATAAAAATTCAATTCCTGATCACGTGAGTGCAGCGTGAGAATTATTAAATCACAATAATGTTAATGTCCAAACGAGTTTTCGTATCGGAATCTTACGTCAAAACAGCAACCAGATTAAATCAGTGTTAAAAAATTCTTTCGACCACCATCATCCTCTGAATAAATTGTTACATCTAATCCACGTCCGGTTCTTGGCTCAGCGTTGCCTCCATCGGTGTCGTCCACTTTATTACAATTCTTTTCAAATTTACATAAATTAACCAGATATATTTCATTAATAATCGTGAATTTTATTTTGTTGTTAGTGGTTTTACACGAATTGCATTACAGTTATACATTTGTGTATGTAGAAATAAGAATTCGAGTTGTTATTTAAAATAATAGATAGTTACATTTTCAACCTCGCTTATATTGTATAGGGACATCATTATGTCTATATACTTTTTTTTTATTAATATTTTATAGCTGAAGAGTTTGTTTGTTTGTTTGGTTGAATGCGCTAATCTCTGGAACTACTGGTCCGAATTGAACAAACTATTTTTGTGTTGTATAATCCATTTTTTCGAGGAAGGCTTTATGCTTTGTAATATCACGCTACGACCAATAAGAGAGGAGAATCAATGAAAAATGTTGCTAAAACAGGAAAAATATGGAAGATACAAAACTAAGAACGCGTGGAAGTCTTTTAGGGCGAAACACAGCTAGTATAGTATGTATGTATATATCTCGATCTTTCAATGGTAATCTTACCAGAATTCCAGACACACGTTATTTTATTGTTGAATCAACCGTTCCATACTTCAGTTCTGGTTCAGTAGATGCTCAACATTTGTATGAAACAGCTAATTTTTTTTCGCTATTTTATTATTGGTCTCATAGTAAAATGTATTCAGTTTGCTTGTCCGAACAAGCACACAAAATTTGGCTTCTGCTTTAAAAGTAACCTTGTATATGACTGACTTTATGAGAAATTTACTTTATAAATTAACTATCTACTTTTATTAGTAATACTTGCTATGTCCGCGAACTATGTTTCGCCTTAAAAGTTTAAAGAAAAAAACTGTAAATCTACTTTCCCGCGGGAACTACTTACTTTTCCGGGATAATAAGTAGCCTCTGTGCTAATCCGTGTCGTAGTCTGTCTACCTACAAAATTTCATCCAAATCTATTTAGTAGTTTTTGCGTGAAATACTAACAAACATCCATCCATATTCACAAACTTTCGCGTTTATAATATTAGTAAGGATTTATAACACAACACGTTTAAAACCTTCACATTGTATATTTTCTCACTTACTATATTATGAGAGTAAAACATAATTCCCGATAAAGTGTCTAGCAGTTTAGAAATGTAGGTAGCTAAATAGGTACTTGTTTAATGACCATAATAGGGTTTCCTCTTATTTGACATCAAAAACTAAATTCGTTACAAGAATAAATTAAAAATACATTATTTTAAGCCCATTAAGAAGAAGTACTTAAGTCTGATCATTTAATCACTTTAAAAGATTGATATGTCTAGTCTTCTCATAAAAATCTGCCATTAACTCTCGAAATTAATGAAAAGCACTACTAAGAATAAATTGAACAACGGCTGAGTGATCGTTATTGATATTAAAATAATACGGGTAAATGAATATTGTTGAAATGAAATAAATATTGATTCCATTAGGAAACAATAATTATTTCATTTCTTATATTCTAAAAGTACATCAGTGTTTACCTTAGTATTGGGCTAAAAATTTTACATCGCGATCCTAGGGCCGACAAGTACAGTGTGTACGAAAAGAGCGTGACCGGAAAATTTTAATGAAAACTTTAGAAATATAAATCCGAAAATTGTAATTAACTGGGACTTTTATTGTTTTTTGATGCTTTAATATTAATAAGGCGTCCAATCTCCATTACTTTCTATAATCGCTTGACATCTTCGTGGCATACTTTCCACCAATTTTTCAGCGTAGCTGCGAGGTATAGACCTCCACGCTGACTTCAGTCCACGAGTAAGGTCAGCGACGGTTACTGTATTTTTTGCCCTTAGTTTAAGCTTCATCCACGCCCACACATTTTCGATTGAATTGGCATCAGGGGACTGTGAAGGCCAATCCAACACTTCAATGCCATGGGCCGTTTTCCAAGTGGTGCAAAGCCGACTTCGGTGTTTAGGGTCATTATCCTCTTGCAGAATCCAGGAATAATTTTTGCGTGAAAACATCGTTTTAGCTGACGGCATTAATGCATTTTCGTATATTTTTGTCATCTTCTGAGCATCCAAACTACCAGTAAACAAGTGCAACTTTTCGAAACCCTTTTTTGAAAAGCATCCCCAAACATGCACCTTTAGTGGATGTTTCACGGTTCGTACCACCAGTCTATTATCAGCCATAGTCCAAGCTCTATTCGAATGACCGGCAGCCCAGAATGAAGCTTCATCGGAAAAAATAATCTTCTCCCAATCGCGGTCTTTGTTTTCGTGCGCCCAATGCAGCCGTTTTTCAATATGCGTTTGAGAAAGGAGAGGTTTCTTCACAGTGCTTCGATATTTTACACCATTTGCAATTAAACGCCTTTTAATGGTGTCAAGCGATATAATTAAACCCTTCCTCTTCAACTGTTCTTGCCCGGAGCGAAGTGATAATAAAGGATTTTTGGCAAACAGCTGCACAATCCATTTATCCTCTGCGAGAGACGTCTTATTCGATTTGCCACGATCTGGTAAGTCATCGACGGTTTTTGTTTGCGAATATCTCTTCACACTTACTCACGAAGGCCTTCGACTTTTTCATATAGTGGAGGAACTATTTGATCTGGTACCGACGTCACCCTTTCCACATCCTTATCATCTAGAAGCGATATCGTCTAGTACGGTTCGCTTTCAGCGCACATTTTTACCACGAACGTGCCGGCTTTGGAACGAACTTCCCGCTGCTGTGTTTCCTGAGCGCTACAACATGTCCCTATTTAAGAGGATTGTGAAGCTGCAAATTTTCATACAAAAAGCGATAACGCTTTTCTCCCACTAAAATAGTCCAATTTTCATAATTTTTGGAAATGTTGTAGATATAATGAAGATCTAAGCTTGTACGTTTTGATTTTGAAGAAATATTGCTCAGAATATAAATTATTAGCATCTAAATATCTATATTTTAGACTTAAAAACTACCTCGAGCATTTTTATCTTTTTTTGAGTAAATTTTACTGAATTACAAAAAAAAGCAAAACGTACAAACATAGTTTAAGGTATACTAAATCGAATGAGACCAAAAGTGTCTAATTTCGTAAAGGTTTAGGGGGGTAAAACAGTTATCGCCCGAAACAATATTTCAAACAGGAATTGTAGGCAATTTCGACCAGTTCTTGTAACTGTCTCCATCGCACGATACGGGTCGGGGGTAGGGGTATAATGGGGCATAATCTAGTAATGTGACATAATGTTATATCGATATATCGATCAATACTGAAAGGTATTACTCAAGTCTACACAAATTGCTCCGAAACTGCTAGACCGATTTGAAAAAATCTTTCACATTTAGATTCCTAAGTTATCTCTGAGAACACAAGTTATAACATTATTTTTCCTACGGGAAAATATAAAATTCCCACGGAAAAACAATAACAATGCGGGCGAAGCTGCGAGCTGAAAGCTACTAGAAGTATAAAATAAATATCAGTACAGGGGGCCAACAAAAAGTATTAACATTCGCTTTTGTTTAGTTTACGTTAGATGTTCTGTATCGAGCGACAACGTATAAGAATAATCTGATAATGATTTGCCATATCCTTTCTCTTCTTCACTCTATCCCCACCCACCCTCATGCACTCTATTACCTTAAATTACGGATTGTTCTGAACCCCTCAATCCTAACACGAATGTATGTTGATTAAATAATTTGTCACTTGTTCTCTCTTCTCACTCCTACATTATTTTGATAAGTCATTTACGGTAAAGTCCATCAAACTGTGGAACTCCCTACCCGAAGCCATCAGACGTGCACCATCGCCACCATCGCATGATGCATCAAGCGTGCAATAATAGTACATTGTTGCCCCAGGGGTGAAAGTAATTTATTTAGTCCCGAGACGGTGTTTATAGTGTTTATGGTGTGAATAGTCCAAGGGACTTAATAAGTCTTTAACCCGAGGTAAACACTGTGCTTTTAATTACAAATACAAGGAAAGTATAAATCAAACAATGAATTAGCTAAAGAAAAAACGTGTAAATTTTATTTTACATAAATCAACAACTTCTGCTTTAGCCCGCTTTCTCTTATAAAAATCAGGCGCCAACTCCATATCTGAATCAGATGAACTCATTGTGTTAATTATTAACACAATGTTATACAAATATAATTAACAGTTAATACAAATCTCTGCTATACGGAAGTATCAACAAAACTCTACAAATGGAAAATACAAATGAAGATCACATTGCCGCGTTCCCGCTTATTTTGTTTTTTTTTCTGTGGCTGGCCCAGCTATTCAGCCATTATTTATGATTTTCATAATTTTAAAAATGGTAAATATTTTGCCCAAATCTGTTATTTTAAATAAATATTTGAAAATAAATTATAATATAGTCATTTAAAAAATAAATTTTTTAAATACTTAACATTATGTTATTTCAATTTTACACCGCACTGTAATTGAGTGGCTGAATAGAAAATCAGAACATGGTTCAATAAAAAAGTGAAAAAAAGAACTAGTTCTTTGTTAAAATTTGACAGTAGCTGTCAGTTGAAAGTGATTCTCCCTAGGGCTGAAAAGTATTACTTTCAACCCGCTCCTCAGGCAACTTATGACCTACTTTTAGAGTATGAGTAATGAAAAAAACATTTCCTACAGCTGGACACTTAAGGAAACATCTCCAATACCATAATTGTATTACGTATGTAATGTAGTGTATTTCTTAAATTTGTGTAATATGTGTAGTTTATGTATTTTAATATCAAGTATATATTTAGCTTGTATTAAAATACGTTAAGATAATAGTAGTTTATGAAATAGTCACATAATAGGGGGTCTTAAAACACACACTAGTGTTTTAAGTGTGTTTTAAGACCTAATTATGTGCAATTTCATACACTACTTTATCTACACTCATGCAATCAGTGGTTACCTAAATTAAATAAAACAATCAAACTCATTTATTCTAATAATTATTTGCATTTTGAACAGTGCAATTGCGAAACTAATACAGAAATCTAAAACTACATACATTTATATTATTTATTATTTTAACCAATAACAGCAAAATAATGAATGAAAAATTCAGAGAAATGGCGCCAACACCAACATTCTACCGCGCATGCGCTGTTGCACGCGCCGCCATAGACAATGTACTGGCACAAAAGAAAATTGTAACAAAACCTCCTTGGTCGGGCTTCGTCAAACGAACTGTATTTTATTGGAATTCGAGTTACATTAAAGTACTGGTTTTGTATGGCGAACCTGTATTATAATGTAATTTGTAAAAGGCCAAGGGCTTTAAGTTATGCCTTTAAAATATTAGTGTTGAGTTCTTAATATTAGAATTAGAACATTAGTGTAGATGAAGTACTTTAATATCTTACTTGTCATTACCTTTTACAATTTAAACTTTCGTCAACCCGTCTCGGCTGTCTGGTAGAGATTGCTGCTTTGGCAATAAGGCCGCCCTTTGTTATTCCATCACAACACTTTTTTGGATTTTCAATTTTAAACAATGAATTATTTTTAAAAAATATTCATTCTCATACAGTTTGTTCTTTTCGATCTTAACTAGTGCCACCTATTTTAACCTGCATAAATACATAATATTTGTAACTGTGTTATTTCTATAGATAAAAATTTAATTATATTTATCATCCAACATTTTACTTCGAAATAAACATTTTCAAATGAAAATTGAAAAAGTCACTTTTAAATTAATCACAATATTGACAATATCTTATAAAAGTCAATTTTTATATGTAAATTAATCACACAAAAACGGTAATGTTTACAATCTGATTTAAGTGAAGAATAAATTATTATCCCGGTAATAATTTATTTCTAAAACGATGCGGGCAACAAAAATGATAGATAACTACGCCTAATTATTTAAATCGTTTATCTTTGTAATTTCACGATGAATCTTGCCTTTCATGCACCGACTATATCTATTTAAGTGTAGTGTGAAATTCAATTAATCAACATTCTTTGTAGGACAACGCCACGATCAGGCACGTGTATGTTGCGCATGCAATCTGCAATGCGTAAATTGACTTAATAAATTGTAAGTTCATTATGAATGTTAAAAAATATTACATCATCCATGTATGTCTTCCCGGCGCTTTATTGATTAGTCTAGACACACTATATTATTACCGTGGCCTAGACGTTTTCTTAGCATTATCTTTTATCTATATAAATAAAAATCAATGTCTGTATGTTTGTCCTCTATGGGTTACGAAACCATTCATCAGATTGTAATGAAACTGGTAGAGTGTTCTGGGGCCACTCGTGAGGGTTCCTAGCAAAAAAAATGGACATTTACGTGGCATTGCAACGCATGCCGGGTACAGCTGGTATATTATAAAGATACTTTAGGTTATGGTTGCTAAAGCTGTTATACCAAAATATACCTACTGTAAAATAGCACATACAGTATAATCAAAATACATCAGACACCTGTGTTTAACTTAGAATGAAAGCTCTAAGGTGTTTAACTGTACCAAATCAGACTACTTGTAAGAATGACCATTTGAAAGTCTGACATTTTGAAAATCTGACCAACTGAAACAAACAAACGTAAACAATTAATTGCTATAATTATAAGTTTTTATTTCGTTTTTTGACCTCAATTTTTAATATTGCGTTAAACTTCATTATGGCAAAAAGTGGTTCGCAGGCACACCTTGTAGCAGACACATAATATAACACAAAAGACTGAGATGGAACTTTCATATTCTTCACAATAATCTTTTTATCTATAAAAATTTGTTGACCGTATGCAACTTTGTTTGCATTATAACTAACTTTTCCCGTCAGATTTTTCCCGTAGGAAAATTACCCTATGTCCTTCCCCTGGGGCAGAAGTCTCGACATATATAACGATCGTTAACTTTGCGATTTTTGTCGATAAGTTGTAGTGTCTTTTCTAGCTAATTTATCAAAATTTAAAATTGGGAAAAGATAACAAAATTATTTCTTATATTAGTACAACAATATGCTTTATTCAGTTACATATAACGACACTTACTTAGCCATAAATGCAATTTTCGACATGAAAATTAACGCAAACCTATCGATTTTTGTCGCTAACTTATCGAAAAAACTGTCAAACTAACGATTTCATAGCGAGCTTTTTTGATATCTCGCAAAGCATTACAATGTTCGTCGCTAGCTGGCATAGGCTGTACGAGTTGTGCAACAAAAGCTCATGCCATTAATAACATTAACTTATAAAATTTAATATTTTTTATGATGGCGGAAGCATATTTAGCTTGGAATCTGTTTGCTCTTGAGCACCGAACATGGTATTAAGTACGACGACGAACAGTCGCTAGAAATCGGCGTAGTCGGCAAAATCCTCTCCATCTCCAACCATGTTACTGAATGAAGCATATTGTACTAATATAAGGAATAATTTTGTTTTCATTTCCCAATTTATATTCTTTCCATATTTTGATAGATTAGCTAGAAAAGACACTACAACTTATCGACAAAAGATAACGATCGTTATCTATGTCGAGACTTCCACCCCTGGTCTCGAACTATCCCTATACCAACTTTCATCAAAATCTGTTCAGTAGTTTCGAAGCCTATTCAATAAAAACAAACAAACAATCAAATCTTTCCTCTTTATAATATTAAGTATAGATGAGTCGCAAAAACTCTGAAGCGGCCCGATATCGCTATCGCCAAGGGGGGATTGCCCGAGAATACCAGGGCAATCCCCAGACGGACGGCCTTACAGCGGCGTACTCGAGGCCAACCGTGCACGCAGGCCTACTATATTTGTACCTGTTGTCGTACTGTCACTATCACGATGCAAGCAGAAAATTTTCGTTAAAGAATCAGCCCCCTTAGATAAAAGCCAAACCCTTATTTCTTCGCAGTTGTTCCGCTGAAAAAATGTATGGAAATGACATTAGCTTACGACAACCTCACGCTATTTTTTCTGCAGCTCATGTCATCTCCATACATTTTTTCTGAGGAACGACTGCGGAAAAGTTAGCGTGTGGCATTTGTCTAGGGGGGCAGGACATGCTGTAAACGTTGCTTCGAAAAATATATGTTTTAAATGTTTCAAAATTTGTCGAATGTACAAAAGATCAAAATTCGAATCCCATCACAATAGTAATCACCTAGAAGATATAATTGATACTGGGGAGGTACAACACACCATTCATAATTTAAGTATAGCTACATAATATGTAGCTGTACTAAAATTAGAAAAAAAAACAACTAAACTTAATCATTGGAAACAAAATAATATAATCAAAAATATTAAAAGTACTTTGAATATTTTTGATTATATTATTTTTTCCAAAGATTAAGTTTAGTTGTTTTTCCTCGCGTATTGCTCAGTTTTGTCGCAAATCTCTTGTGTAATCGCACCCTTACAGCTGTCACGATAACTTAAATCACCTATATGTTCGAGCCATGTGGAGCCATGTAAGCAATCTAAGGCTCGAATCAGCAAAGCTGTCTATAAGCATCTTCGTCAAGATACCAATAGCCTAGCTAGCAATCAAAATGTCATCTTACACAAGTAAGGGAAAGTGACAAAGTAGATAGACAACTTGATGTCAAGATCCATAAAACATCAAACAAGGTTTTTGCTGAGCAAATTTTCAAATGATTTTTCAGCTATCAGTTTTGCGAAGAGATTCGTTTTCTTTATAAGGTAACCTCTAAACTATAACCACGTTTCCACAAAAATAATACACAAAATGATATCTAGATGCTATCTACAAATTACAACTGAAAATTCTAAAACTAATAACTCCATTTAATGTTAAAACTCAGTTTACTGACGATTCTCAAGTTTTTAAATACTGTGAATCCCTGCCAATTCACGAAAAAGTTAAATTTTGTCTTCTTAAAGAACAATTTTTCAATAATCGGTATCAGTCTAAAATGGAACATCCTGTGTACACGCGATGGGTAGCACAAAAGAAACTAGTTACTTCAACAGCAAACAACTTTTATGGCAAGCGGACTAGTGCTTACTTAATTCCGCGATTAATTAATAATGTACTCGCATCCGTAAGAACCACAATTAAAACTAGTAATATTAAAACTGTACTTAAAAAACACTTTCTCTGTAATTTATAAAGATACCTATATATATTATTGTGAATGTAAAGTTTGTTTTCTTTTGTTTGTAAAATCATTATTATATTTTTTTAATACGTGTTTAAGTCCTAAACGTAATATTATGTGTTTGTACTTACTTACTTACCTATACTTACCTATTACCTCGACGAATCAATAATTTGTAAAGTGTCACACACAAACCTCAGAGGTTTAAGTGGCACTCTCATAGCAATAAATGTTTTTGTTTCTTTTAATAAATAAATTAAAAAAATATAAAATTAAATTTTAATTATGATTATAGACGATTAATCCATCCTTTTTCTTAATATTTTAGCACCGAAAACAAAGAGAGTCTGAAACATCTTAATTAATCACCCAGTCTCAATATTGTCTGACTTGAGCTATCAACACAAATACGCCAGCCAGTGTGGCTCCGTACTCCTTAATTACGTCCGAGTAATTGAATGTCAGAATTGTTTCTTTAATATTGCATCCTGACGTTATCCATGCGACCAATGAACGGATAAGATGAAACAAAAAGAAGTATATTCTTCATTTTAATGTGTTAAGCTTATTCTTACACTTACTCAATGTTCCGTCATCTTGTTCAGAGTCGGAGAAGCTGGTAATATATTATACAGGTCTCCTAGTACCCCTCACATAGATAAAATAAATGTTTGTGCCTAGGGCCTAGGTACCTAATTGGGATGATGACTGAATTCTAATTTTCACATCTCGGCATAAAATATTAAAAAAGCGTAGAAAAGGATGCAATCATGTGAAATTAGAATTAAAATCGGCTTAGAAATACATAAGATACAAGCATTTTAAGCTGTTAATTTTGAAGCGATTAGATAGAGAGATCGGACATCAACCGTGACGTCATCGTTGAGTACGGCCATATAAACTCCATGTAAAATGCCGTTTTGCTAGAAAGAGATGGAGAAAAATCTTTAATACCTTATATCTTGGTTGTTTTTACAGTTATTCGAAAACCGATTTTTTCTTTCTGTTTATTATATGAATGAGCTTCTTTTAAAGCAAAAAAAAATTTTAGTCATCTAGCCAATTCTTATCACCTGTTTTATATTTGCCTGGGAATACAATAAAGAATTTTTTAATTGAATTGAACTACCTTTAAACTTTTATTCAGATTTCATTATTACACGTGAGTTGTAGATGCCGCAATATATTGTTGCATCTTAGGTAGGTCTTTGCAAGGACGGATTCCAAGAAAAAATATCTGAAGGGATTCAGGCCGACCTCACCTGCTTGCGAATGGGCTCTGGCTCTCACCATCAGCCGGCTTGTGCCAGCCCCAAAGTCGTAGACTCCTGAGCTTGGTTGTGATTGACATAAAGTGGAAGCCACCTATACATGTGGATATCTTAGCCATAAATTGTCTGGCTACTTTACCTACCTACCTCTAAATATCGGAATAAAGTGGTGCTGCTAACACAAAAAAAAACAATCAAACGTAGCTGCGGTTCGCTTTCCGCGGCATCGGCACGGCACCGGCAACAAACTATGAGGGACAAATACGATAACTAGTTTTAATTGAATTACTGTTTAATAATTTGAGTTGCTTTGAATAAAAACCAAACCTTAGAACCGATTATTTTGATAATTGTGTTTTAAACAGATACAAATAAGTTATAGCTTGGAAAAAAGTTTACAAAAAATGAGGGCGCCGCTAGTATAGTTTCGCACAAGAAACAGAACAGAAAAACAAATGCGTAATTTTAAATAAATAAGTTTCTCAATAAAAAAATATGATAGAATATTCTCATCCACGTTATCTAGCTACGAATCTAGTATTTCCATGGGAATCGTTTTTTTTTCTAGTTGTCACCTTTCTGGACTCTTTTTTGCTAAATTGTGATATGTATCTATGGAGGTATTTCTTGTTTAGATTTGTGTATTTTATGATGATTTTATGTCACAGTTGACGTACTGATCCAAAATGTTATCTGTGATACTAATTTAAGGTTATATAAAATTATTAAGTTGCAACGAAATAATATTAAAAAATGAATCAGATGCAGGAAAATATGGACACAAGATCAAATCATTTTAAAAAAAGACGGCCATTCCAATCTCGCCTTTTTTGATGTTGCTTCCAACAAAACTAAACAACACAACCTGTGAAACACGCCAATTCACGAAAGACAAAGGTGATGAAGAATTGCTGGAAAATTTACAAAACCACTACGCAATATATCAAGCTTTCAAATACCAAATTGGTAGATTCGTAGAAATCTCCAAATATTTTTCGAGCCCCCTACGGAAATCTGCCTCGTACCTTAGTGAAATTCGCCTGGTCAAATCCATATAGAATCGTGTACAAGCGCGGGGGGGGTAACAACACAGTACATAAGATTCTGCAACCTTACCCTGGAACCTGAGAACCTGTACATCAAGTTATACAAGTTGATACCTGACTTTGAGCAACTGAAGTATATAAACCTGTCTCTGTCGAGAATCAAGAGAATCCCGCCTGGCCTCTCGTTCAACTTGGGCTTCGTATTTGATGACGTCAATGAGAAGCCTTCATGTGGCGCTAACATGATTTTCGTCGCGTCTCGCAAGACGACAGCTCTGTGCTATCAGATATGCGAAATTGAATTGCAAATCGTGGCACAACAGCGGCGTGTAACCACTTAATATGTTTTGTAAATTATATTCATCGGTTTTCGTGTTTGATGACTCTAGACACTTTTGTATAGTTTAATTCTTCGGAAAACTATGTACTAATATAAAGGAATTTGCTGTAGATTATTGTTTTTGGAAATATTGTAAATTTCCTTAATTTTATTGATCCTTCATACCTATGCGTATAGAAAGATAATGCAATTCTAATTTATATTGACATTGCAAATCCCGTTTTTCTACAACATGAAATAGCGACTAATTTGAAGGAGTGACTATTTTGAGATTGGAAAAAATTAGTTTAAAAAAATTCACACACAAAAAATCAATTTAAAAATGAGTTATTTTGAAGGAGAAAGCAATATCCCAAAGGGATTTTTTTTCTCTTGATACTCCAAAAAGGTTGTTACAAATGAACTCGGATACTTCTTGCGTGGTTCAATTCAAAATTTTATTAATTTACAATCTCTTGCATAGTTTATGAATGTTTCCGAAATATAAAAGAACTTCATTCTTGCGACGGTACGTATTAAAGTGAAAGATTTGTTTAATACTACTAAGTTGGCAAACAAGCAAACTGCCCACCTGAGCATAAGTGGTAACAGTCACCTGTAATACACGTGGCACTTATGTGATTCACAGCAAAATTGCAATTCTAATAACAACCACAGTAACGTACACTATCTTACCCTTCAAACCGGAACACAGCAATCGTTTTGCGGTAGTTATAGGTCAGGATTGTCTGCTTGGGTACCTCTGCGGAGGTTCCCAAGCCACAGATTAGATAATAGTTACTCCCAAGCAGACGACCCTGGTGCAGACTCTCTCTGGTATAAGTTTCGTTTAACTTCCGCCATCCGCATGTTTATGAATGTTCGGATGTAAATCTCCCACACGATAACTATTGGATGAGATTGGCATACTCGTATATGTATATGACATTCTTCATACCAGTAAAAGCTTAAATTAAGTTAGTTATTCTATAAAATCGTAAAGTTGTGATAGTCGACTACGAACATCACCGTACATTTTTGCAGCGCGTGCGCCGCCCGCCACTCAGCGAACTTTGCTTACGGACTAGCTAGACCAATTTTGTTGAAAGGGGAATGCCCATTTTCGGCCCAAGAGTGCCCAACATATCCGTACTGTCTAAAAATCATATAATATTTATTCATAATTATTTGTACTATTAGTGATTGCCTTCAAGTTGGAGAAAGCTTAGTATAAATATTTAAAAAACACGGAAATTATCGCTAAACTCACTAAACAGTGACAGACGGTAATAAAGACACGGACTTGCCATAACAAAAAAATATAATAATAAGCGTTTAATCTTAATTGATCATTTAGGGATAGTATTCGTGTCTATTATTACGATTTTAAAGGCCTTCCTTATATACCTACATTATACGATATACATTATACAGTGATTGATTATCACTTGTTAAAAATTATAAGACATAATTATAAAAAATAGTGGTTACATTGAATGATTGCACGTGAATGAAAATGTAAGACAATTCCCAATACTAAGTTACAGCGATTTAATGTTAATAGCTTGTGGCCTACCAAATAAAACAAGCGCGGTCATATTATGGGGAGCACATACTTTTTAATGGCTCTTATAGGGTAGAAGTATGCCGTGATCGCAGTAGGAAGGAGCATATTGGTAGCAGCGGTGAGAATTGCAAGTAGGCATGTAAGTCGTAAGATATACTTCGTATATATATTAATAAATGCACATGAGTCTGGTCGAGCGGGAATCTAACAATATTGCTGCAACTGCATTGTTGGTCGTCGGACGGTAGGTTGTTGTGCCCACGCCATGTCGTTTATATGGTATTTGGGGTGGGCACGTTATCAGGATAATATCTATCCACCGGCACAGTTCCTGGATGAAGTTTTAATAGAATATGATAAGCTTGATTGACTGGAATTGATGAGAAATATCAATAAATACCTACATAAGTATGAAATTCTTGTTTTATTTAAAAAGTGCAACTTTTTTATGAATCAGTATTTATCCTACTTATTAATACGATTATATACTATTATTTGCATACTAATTTGAAGGTGGGCACTACGGGCCGCAGTTACTATGAAAAATGGGCATTCCCCTTTAGACCATTAAAAAACATATACTGACATAATGAAATAGCTGTATCTATATCAATTGTTGTTAGTCGAGAAGAAGTGTTTGATGTTGGTCATTAAAAAATGATTAATAATGCTATACTCGATTGATCTTTACATTTTGTAGGTACCTAAACAAGTTATTGCACTGTATTTCGTTATATGGAAAAAGTTTCTCAGCATCATCATATATGTTGATAGTGGCTAGGAAACCTTTAATTGAATAAAATTGCAGAAATATATAATAATGCTCTGAATTCTTGTTAATAAGTAGATGATTTTAAAAAACTGGCCAAGTGCGAGCTGGACTAACCCACCGAGGGTTCCGTACAAACTTATCTAAGTGTATGAGTTCATATTAACTGTTTTCAGTTTTTATCTTAACATGTGCTGTAAGACATTGCTTCTTATTTATTTTAATTCTTTATGTACAAATATTGTTGTACAGAAAATGAAAAAGAAAAAATTAAAAAATCTTTATTCAGTATCTTATTTACAAGACATTTTGAGTGGCAGGGATCTCCTTTTAAGCGTAATGCCTGTGTTAGGATACCCCGCTTTCCAAAGTTCCAAAGATACAGTTCTGCAATTTATACAGGTTAAAACTTATTTAATTAAATTAAAGGTCACAAATACAGACTCATAAGCATATACATTTGGCAACAATTCCATATGAAAACTAGATACAAACCCTATGGACAATCAATCACAAAGAGTAGTGGCGGTTTTCACAATGTAAATGTAAAACTTAGGTGGGAGCTCACTGCACATGAGCGTTTGTAACAAGACATTAAAAACAAAAAAACACCCACACCAAGATTTGTGAATGTATCCCTTAATAAACAGTATAACGCAGTTAGAATACAATGTTTTTGTTATTTTACTGACATACAGATATAATTGGATATTGTGAATCAATGATATTAGCAGATTTAAGATTTTACACTTTCATGTATGTAGAATATAGAATAATGAATTTACTCTACAATTAAGAATGTTGACGGCAGATTGAGTTGAGGCCTCTGCATACGTAACGTGTTTTTTCTCGGACGGAACGGGACGGGAAAGTTTGGAAATATCGTTTTATAGAAAATGTTTCCGATAGTGTATACGTCACGAGCACACGGACGGGACGGGAACGTGGCGCCCACGTGACGGGAAAAATATCGTCGGCGACGATGTTTAGCACGTCCCGCCCCGCACGTGCCCCGTCCCGTCCGTGGTTTCGCTGCGTATGCACACTCACTCCGCTCGCTTCAGATACCTATATAGTGATGCCACAAGAATTGAAAATGAACAACGAAAAACTAATCTTGTGTGTACGTTCATATCCAGCTTTGTATAATTTTGCAGGCGCAAAGTATTTAGCGACGAAGCATAAAAATTTTCAGTGGCGTAAAACTGCAGTCGAATTAGGTATCACTCACTGAAAATGATAAGTTTCATTTAATTTTTTTACTGCATTCATAACTTTATTTATTATATTTTCGCACCACCCCACTCAAGATTGATAAATTCTAGGTCATGTAAACTCAACGTGAAGTAACTCATTTCGAGCTTCTAAAAAACAGGGATATAATATTATACTCAATTTCAGTATTTCCCTAGTAATTAAATTAATTTCTATTTGGAACACAAAAAATACTTAAATTTTGATAGAAAAAATAATGATTCAGCCTTTCGAGCATGGAACTTTAGATAAACATTTGACAGATATCCCTAAGGAGTGAAAAGGACAGATGCTTTTGTCGATCAATTTATGTCGATCGACAAGTCCATGCTCGCAGGGCTGATTCGACAACAATTATGCTCAACAATTTGTTAAATTCTTCTTGTTCTCTTGTTTGCCATGTAAGATGTACAGAAAATCTCCTTTTCCTCTTGGCAGCCATAGCTTTTTTGTAATTTAAAGCAATAGCAATTATAGCAAATTCTTCAAATGAAAAGTCTATCTTTCCTATTCACAACACTAGCACGTTAGTTACGAATCCCTGTGACGTTGCGTATGCATTAAACTCTACGTCAGGGTTTTCTAAACCACGTCCCGTCTCCGTCCTGTCCTCGCTCCATCCACGTTCTAAGCACGTTACGTATACAGAGACCTTAACATATAGCATTATAGTTTTGCACTTTTAGAATAACTAGAGATATAAATATTTGACCAATTACATCAAGATTTGTGAATTTACCCTTTAATTACGAATATTTAAGGCAAATTTTAATAAATATTAGTATTAAAATTTAACACTGTGTTTTACTATTTTACTGTCATGCGTTTGTAGTACTAAACTAGTAATAAGACATTATCAAACAAGGACATTAATAGGTTAAAATTTAACACTTTCACTTATCAAGATTTATAAGTTTACCCTATTATGTAGTTACAATTTAAAATTAAATTAAGTATTGTAATTTAGCACTTGTAGCCAGAGATTAATGAAAGTTTTAATACCCATTCAGTTGTAAAAAATAATAATAATAAAAAATTCTACTGAATACCCATCCCTTGTGTTACAATTAATTTTTCCTTAGTTAATTGTGTTGTTTACCTTTTACTTAGTTATTTTGCGATGAGATTTTCCACTTCATTGTAATTTTTACCTCGAAGCCAGTTGTGGACTGTACTCTTACATTTGCGTGTTGTTGTGGGGTGAATGTTAAGAATTCTATTTATTTTGATAGAGATATGACCTGATTGACTTTGAAATTGTCTCCTGGCATAGGCAGTTTTAACGTGGGTCACAGGGGCAACTTTTATTTTTCTTCTCTTATTCTGTAAAATAGGACAGTAAGGGAGTTTTTTATGAAGTTTTAAAATCAGCTGTAGTATGTAAAGTTTCCTTACAGATAATAGGTCACTTTGAGAGTATAGACTGGCCGTTGAGTACCTATATGGTTTAAAGTAAATTACTTTAAGCAAGGATCTGTGTGCTCGTTCCAATTCTAGAAATTTGATTTTAGTGGCTCCATCCCAAATTATGATGCAGTATTTAAGGATAGATTGTGCTAATGATAGGTATATTTGTTTTAATAACTCTGCATTTGCAACATATCTTAGGGTCTTAAAAATTCATGAAAGTTTACGAATTCTGCCAATTAATAAGTCAATGTGGGCATGCCAAGTAAGACGCTGGTCAACCATTACACCAAGATATTTAATTTTAGATATTTTATTTATGGTGTAACATGAACAATTATGACTGGTAAAGTTATTGCATGAGTGAATTTTTATTTTGTTATCTTAATTTGGTTGGGAACTGTTATAATTTGTGAAGCATATATAGTTTGTTTTAGAGGCATTTAAAGTCAATAGACTGTTATCTAACCAGCTAGCAATAAGGGCTAGACCTTTTTGAGTAAGGCTATGAGCTTCATCCCATGTCGAGCCAGAGAAGACTATTGCAGTGTCATCTGCATATGAAAAGATTTTACCATTTGGAATATCCAAGTTACAGAGGCTATTAATATAAATTAGGAAGAGTGTTGGTCCCAGTACACTTCCTTGGGGTACACCGTACGTTATATCTGCAAGTACACTGACACAGTCACAAACTCTAACACTCTGTTTACGATTTTGCAAATAGTCACAGAACAGAGCCAGAGTAGTACCCCTGATACCCACCGATTCTAGTCTGCTCATAAGGATGGGAACAGAGACGCTGACAAAAGCCTTTTGAAGATCTAGAAAGACTGTAATACACTTTTTGTTTTTGTCAACACATCCAGATATATGAGATGTTAAAGCAATTATAGCATCTTCCGTAGAAATCCCACGCCTAAAACCAAATTGGCATTTGGATATTAGTTGATATTTGCTTAGAAAACTGGTTAATCTACTGTTTATGATTTTTTCCAATATTTTTGAAAGTGCTGGAAGAACTGAGATTGGTCTGTAGTTGCTGGCTTCGCCTTTGTTTCCACTCTTGTGGACAGGAGTAACAATGACATGTTTGAGTGGGGTAGGAAAAATACCCTCTCTTATGCATAGGTTAGCTAAATGAGCAATAACTGGGGCTATTTCTTTGCCAACATGCTTCAGAAATTTGATCTGTATTCCAACCCAGCCCGCAGCACTATTTGATTTTAGTCCCATTATTATTTTATAGACTTTGTCTGGGTCGGTCTCTAATAAGACAAAGGAGTAGGCCAGCTGCGGAACGGAGGAGTTATCAGAGAAAGTGTCCCGATTTGATTGGCGCGATGAGATATTATCAGCTAAGGATTTACCAATATTTGCAAAGTATGAGTTTACATGATCTACAGATGCTTTAGGGGTTGATTTAGTGTTTAATAGTTCTATATTATTTGATTTATTTACTTTACGGTGTGTGATGTTATCGATAGCTCTCCAAAGTAACTTGGAATTCTTCTTATTTTTATTTAGTTGATCTCTATTATAATTTTGTTTTAAAGTTTTAATGAGAGAATTACAGTAGTTGCGGTAGCGTCTATATGTTATAATCAAAATTTTCGTTTTTTGGGTCACGTTTCAGTTTTCTCTGCATGTTATTTCTATTTCTAATACAACGGAGAATGCCTATGGTCATCCATGGTTTTATCATCCGATTTTTACAAGGAATCGTTGTGGTTATTGTATTTGTAACTATACAATTCCTCAGATTATCAATTAACAGGTCAGTAAGAGTAGTGGGATCAGTATGTGACAACATGTTCGGAAGATCCAGGCTTTTAAATGATTCCAGAGCTTTTATTAGATCAATAGATTTCTTAAATTTGGGAGAGTTATTTTGATATTTTAATTTAGTTACTTTCAGAAAAATCATATTGTGGTCAGTAACAGTTGTATTCAGTATATGTATAGACGCAGAACTTTGAGTTTTGTTTAATTTTAAGATGAAGTGATCCAAACAATTTTTTGTTTCTAGTGGGTAGGGTATGCCCAGGTAACATCCCATGTGTTGCCAACATATTTAAATAGCTCATTTTGTTTTTCTGTTCATTTGTCGATATGAAGTCTTTGTTTACAATATTTATATTAATATCTCCTGTAACAATGATTGTTTTAAATGTTTTTAAATTATTCAGGTGATTATCAAGAGAATGAATGAAGTTTTCTCCATTAGAGTTTGATGGTGAGCGATAAATCCCTAGGATACATATGTCATTCATGGTAATCTGTAGGCATGAGGCATTCGAAAGTATAATCTCTAAAACTTTAACTTGGTGTTCCATTTTTATGTAAACTACAACACCATCACTTCTATTTAAATGATTTGTTGTTGCAAAAGCTACATAATTATTTAGTTGTGGTATAGTTTTTTTTGGATCAATTCGACATTCAGTCAATACGATCACATCTACTAAGAAGTTGAGCTGTGAAAGTGTGATGCAAAGGTCATCAAAATTGCTGTAGATACTTCTTACATTTTGTGATATAATAGTGAGATCAGTGTTAAGTATTTCACCTACTACGAGTGAGAGATTTTTAACATCACATAGAGAAGAGGATGCAATTTCTGTCTTGTCAATCTCTTTCATAGTGTTCAATGAGCTATCCATGTTAGAAACCAGGAGACAAGTATTGAGGTTGCACACAATTACTATAAAAGAAAGGGTTTTTTGTCAATTGTAACAGTTTTGGCAGGGTAGAATTTCCAGTTTGATTATCAATGATGTAAGTGAAAGTATGATAAGTTATATGTATAATTTGAGTAGACTTCAGGATGTAATGTTTATATGTAAGCAAATAAGTAAGTTTATAAACATAAATAAAAAAGGGAAAACTCATCATTAGGACTAAAATAACTTCAAACTTTAGGGGATAATTTTTGTAAAACCTTACCTTTGAGGAACATACCAAAGTGTGTAGTATACAGAAATACAAATATTCGTCATCATAGCCTACTGAGATATATTCCGCCGTGAACACAAGAGGTAAGGTATGTAAAAATAACAATTGGGCCTGCAAACTAAAATCACAGCACAGTCAGGTATTTTGTATTAGGCTTGGTACTTGGGCTTCGTTGCTTATGTAAATAATAGGGGAGTCAGTTGTCTTCCTTACATAGACACGCCCAAACGAAGTCCAACAAAATTTATATGACTTTGTTTTAGCGAGGTCGCGGGCTAAGTAAAAAAGTCTAGCCCCTTTAGGCGTTAGTTGTTCCGAGACATATATTGGAGTAGAGGCGGACTTAATGCCTGAGGCATTTTCTGCCAGACTGAGGATATTCTTCTTGCCAAGTCTAATGCAATCTACGAAGAAATAGAACGAAGGAAGACCGAAAGAAGGTCCTACACCGACCCGGTCTGGTGAGCGTGATTCCTCCTCGTCTAAGGCCAGCAAAGGGGGGCCTGGGCCACTAGAGTTAGGGATCATTTTCATAGAAGATTAAAACCAAATTTAGAAAATAAACTTGACATTGGCAGTGATGACGCTGTGCTATTGCGGTGCTTAAGATCTAGAATCTCCATAACATATGCAACTTCATCCATCACATTCGAATAAGTAGATTTTTGTATAAATTTTGTAAGCAATAAAATATAACAATTTTTTTTTATTCTAATAAACTTCAAATCATTATAATTTATTATTTGTGCAAGGAGGATGTGGGTCGCATTTTAGAAAGAGCGCGTAATAAATAACTTAGGGAAACCCTGGTCTACAGAAAGACTCGTGTCCAGCAGTGTGATGTATATGGGTTGAAGTGGAGGATCTGGTGACAAGATAGCCTCTCGGTTATGCATTGACTCCATTCCGCCAATAGCTAACCCACAAGTATCGGTCACTTGCGAAACCTCCTCTCGGAAGCTGTTCGCTTTATTGGAAACTGAAAAATTAGGAAAATGACTAGTGATACACTGACTAAAAAAAGTAAGCAAATACCTATATTGTAAGGCCCCACAACTGTCACTAAGCCGTATGTTTGGTTGTAGAGATATTTTAATAAAGAAACTTTAAAAAAATAACCGGGTTAAAAAAACAATTCAAAAACCGAAACGCATGCAATATCGCAAAATAAACTTAATTACTTAAACAGGAAAAATAAATTTCAGAAACCTTTTGAAATAGGGCCAAGCCATATACTCCGGTGTTATTTTGGAATAGCTAAGTTCGTCCGTACGTCATCATAGGCAACACGCCCGAAATGCAGACTTTCGACTTCAGAAAATGCAGTAGTTAGACGGCATACAATGGGTCTCACAAGAAGACCCAAGGCTGATCAAAGGGGAGAGCGTTATGCTTGTGGATTCTTTATGTAATCGTATCAGAATGATGACATGTAATCCGCAGAAGAACTAGAGTCACCAACATAGCCCAAAGCTCTAGAGTCACCAATTGCGAACCTAAAATGGCAGTGGACAAACATATTGCTCTCAGGACCGACGACGGAAAGCTCCTTAAGTGGCGGTCGCGTGGTGGCACCCACGATCTGGTGAATGTCGCGGGAAGCCCCTGGATGAGAAAAGCATTAGGACCGATCGCTTTGGAGATCTCTAGGAGAGGCCTATGTCCAACGGTGGGCGTCTCTTGGCTGAAGTGATAATTACGTCTAGTGCGTCTCCCCCCCCCCCCTCTCCCCTACCACATTCATAACACAACACCGGACGCGTGCGATGGAAGACGTGTAAAGTGCACGGGTTCCTCCTGTAATGAAGTCAGTTAATAGTAGATTATGCACCAAGGGATTAAAGCAGTGTCTAACGTCACGGGCGCCATATTGAACCCCAAGCGCAACGAGGAACTCTAGGGTTAACTCACGAGCGTAGCGAGGGAGTTATCTAGAGTCCTTAGTGAAGCGAGGGGTTCAAGTCGCCTAAGACGAAGACACTGCTTTATTCCAGAGGTGAATACTCTACTTTTCATACCATCTGCGAGACGATAAAAACTCAGGGCTTTATAACCAATTACTTAGGTGATAATTTTCATCATAAACACTGTCACATTATCATTATCACTATAACTATGGTTAAAATTATGATATTATCATGAAAACCATAAAATACAAAAAAAAATTATTTTTCTCAAGCACCAACACGTCATGCAATAATTTTGTCTTTAAGTAAAGCTTAAAGCATTACAAAAACTTAAAAAATATGTAATAATAATATAACAAGTATGAACTTAGTCTATCCATCGATTTACAATACGATACGATCAGCTGCTGGACCCTGTCAATGACCTTTAGTACCACGCAGGACGAATGTTAAATTTGTTAACAATAAAATGGTATCAAATAAATTTCTTTTATTTTTCAACTTCGTTGTATATTTACTTTTGAAACAGCAATTAATTACTACACACAACTGTCGAAATAAATCTCAAATAGTCGACAGCCTATTGACCCCTAATAAAAAAAAAGCTGAAGCACCTGGACATTTACTTACGTTTTTTAACTTTATCAATAAAACACTGGGTAAACTTCTAAAAAGACTGTATTATTGATGCCACAAAACACATTCCACTAAGCATTTTATTAACGCAAGCAACAAGATATTACAATTTTGAAATACGTAATGGCGTTGGCGGCAAAGTTTTAGCTATGAAAACAATACAATGGAATACTGTTGGTGCTAATTATGGAACAAATTGTAGAAACATTCTTAATTTTTAAATATGCCGCGTAATTTTTCCAAATACTGTTTATCCGCCGGCAGCGTTAGTGTTCTTGCTTTACTCTGCTTTTTATTCGTTTGTATCGATAGTTAATGGTGGCCGTCAAAAGATGGCGCTTTTTGCATAAAAAGTATTTTATCAATAAAAAATAAAGTGAAATGTTATTGTTTATTTTAGCTTGCAGTATTATATAGATAAATATTTTTATAATTCTGGTAAAGAAATTATGTATTTAGATTTTATAAAAACATTATTTACACAGGTAGAATGTCTTTGTCTCTAGTGGATGCACGCTACTGCTGTATGGGCGTAGAACCTTTGCCTTCCTAAGCTAGCATGTATGCAAAATTTTCATACGAATTTTATGTTCCATATTTAAAACACTTTAATCCCTTGGGAGTTTCATACAAAATTATATCCCTTGGGATATAATGTCTTGCTTTACGTTGAAGTTAAGGGGGATCTAATTGAACATTGTCGAGCAGGTGGTATGAAAAAAGTATTCTTCCACACCTCCGTCTAATCTTTCTTTTAGGGGACGTGACATTTATATTGTTTATGAATAGAACAGTCTAGATTAGTGCGTTGACCTCTAATTATGAACTTGGGTAAACGTTACTGCATATTTATTCTAAGTTATAAGTATATATTTGCAAGGAAAACAAGCGCATTTGCACGCGCGCCGCGGTCGCTTATTTCAATGCAATATTGTTGACTATAGGAAAACTACCGTAATAAAACTGTGATACAATTTTTTTTAAATATTTTAATTTGTATCATATTTATATTTGACATATTTTTGAGCATAGTGGGAATATAATACGGCAGAAATTGGAAATTACAATAATTATGAAGAGATAGTGGGAGGTTGAGGTGACCAAAAGTATCTACATTACGAGTAACACAATAAGTACAATACAAGAGCGATAAGTGCGGACAAATACATTGTTCCTAGGGTAACAAATATGTATGGAGACAGGACCCGGGCAAAACGTGTTCCATATTTGATTAACAATTTACCTGCTGAACTAAGAGGAAAAGTAGATATAAAAAATTTGAGACTAGACTTAAGAAATACCTCCTATACTTATAGCTTACCTTAATATGTATAGTTATGTATAACTTATTAGACATAGCACATAGGTAGTCATAATAAGATGTTGCCAGATCCCTCAGACAAACTGTATATACCTACACAGTTTTGCGGGAAATTGATTTAAATCCGATGTTATTTACATGTACTTTATAATAAATGAATAATAAATTCTCACTACAGATGATATCACTAATCGGATCTTATCCTTTGACGCTGTATGTTTACCTATTAGTTTAGTAAGCAAACATACAAGGCCTTTCAACCGCCTCCGTAGTCTAGTGGTTGAGACCACCGGGTGTTGATCGGGAGGTCCGGGGTTCGATTCCCTATGGGGGCCGAATTTTTTCTTCTCGGTTTGGTTGGCGGTGCTTCTGAGTAATTTTGAGCCTGCCTGGCTAGCTACCACCGTCTTACCAAAGGTTGTCGCCATAATAACAGTGTTAATAGCATTGTTGTGTTCCGACCATAAGAGGTAAGATAGCCATTTCGACAGTTGTTGAGGAGTCCAGGTGTCCAGGTGAAGCTCGCTTCCACTTTCGGCCTTATCGTCACTTACCATCAGGTGAGATGAAGGCTAAGAGCTTTCCTGTCGTATGTAAAAAAACCGGCCAAGTGCATGTCGGGCCACGCGCAGTGTAGGGTTCCGTAGTTGCAAATGCCAACTTTCACACTAACACCTCACAACACGTTGCCACAGGTTACTAAATACGTTGCTATTAAATTAGGCATTATTATTATTATTAAAGCTGCAATGATTTTATATTTCCTTAACTTCACGTGGCTCGTAAATTTATATTCAGTACTAATTTTCAATGAAATTTTACTTTTACGAGTACATTTTATAAGTTAGTCGTATATAACTTTTTAGTTTGTACTTGGTACTCAACTCTGATAGTTTTCCTTTAAACTTCGTTATATACTGTTGTAATACTACTGTTGTAATTTTTTTCACGTGTCCATATATAACCGTTTACCAGATAGAGGGGGGGGGGGGGCACTTACTTCTAACAAATATTTCAGAAACGGATCCCTAAATCGAAAAATGGTGTTCTGAACCTTACATTATTTTTTAAAGACATATTCAACAATACCCCACACGATGGGTTAGTTGAGAAACAAAATTACTCCCACTTTACTTGTATGGGAGCTACCCTTTTTTTTACAAGAGGGAAAATACAGTTTTTACGGTATTCGACAAGGGAATTGAGCTGACTAGGCCACCCCAAGGATATGCAGGACTAGGGTAGAAGACCCACTACCGGCTAAAAACCCTCTAGATACTTCTACCTCCGTGGAGACACAATCGGGATCGGCGTTAGCCATTCCCCGATTGTATGGGAGCTACCCTAAAAAATGTTTTTTTCAATGTTATTTCCAACACTTTTTTGGCATGATTAATATACATACCTATGCCAAATTACAGATTTCTAGTACTAATAGTCACTGAGTAAAAGCGCGGACAGACAGACAGAGAGACAGACATGGCGACAGGCCGAACATTTTGTTTGACACCTTAAGTAGTATAAAAATCGGGTAGGTGTGAGTTCAACTCTCTCGCATCGAGGGTTCCGTGCAAGCTTTTCTAGGTATAAATAGTTTTTATCTTCGATCTTACTATAAAAAATTCTAGTGTCACAGTGTTTGTAATCAAACTCCTCCAAAACGGCTTGACTGATTTTTATAATTTTTTTGTGTATTTTCGGTAGTTCTGAGAAATAGGTCGTAAACTATGTTTTATACCCCTGGGTGATATTTTTGTAACTATGTTATTATAGCGAAACGCAGATCGCAGGCACAGCTAGTAAGAATGTATTTTTTTCTTTTGCAAGACCTTGCTTCTTACCAAATTTCATGATTACCTAGGTCTACCGCAAGTACCCTTCGCCCTATAGGTTTTGAATCCCTTTTTGAAATAGCAAAATATGCGACATAAACGGTCATGTACCTATTTTGATCGTGTTGACTTACAAGCTTAATTTTTTAACAGCCGAAAGTCTGAAAGAGACCGAACATCTGAGTATTTGATATTAATTTCAATCAGTGTGCGGAGTGCGAGTTTTATCGAGCTTACTCGATCACATGCATCGAACGCGTAAACGCAAATTTGTATGGAATTAGAGCGGTGCCATCTAGTAGTCACTAGATGAAGCTGTCTCATTCCATAGCAGCCTACTAGATGGCGCTGCTCTAATTCCATACAAATTCGCGTTAACACGTTCGATGCGTACGATTGAGTAGAGCTGGATAAAACTCACACTAGGCACTCGGATATCTCCATGCGTTCCTTAGAAACAGGGTCTCGAGAGACACACGGAGAGATGGACAACGAAGTTATCCTATAAGGGTTCTGTGTTTTGTTTTTGAGGTATGGAACCCTAAAAAATTTATAGAAAAAATTTTGAAGAAAGAAAGAAGCATTATATAAATTCTGTTACATTTTTAAAGAAAAATAATCTTCATCAGAAAAATAAACCTGCTAATCAACATAGCTAGTTCAATTAGAATAATAAGCTTACTAATTCTTAATTTTGAACTGTATTTGCTCAGCTCGTTTACATTTAAAATCCAGAGATAAATAAGTAATTCATTCGCTATAAGAGTACGAAGTTTCCTTATACACACCTATATCGTGTATGTATGTATGTTTATTTATGTAGTTTATACAATTTTAGAATAGTAACCCAAATAAGACGCTCATTACACCAGCTAGCGTCAGTGGCGCTGCTGTGGACTCGGCACTTGCCTTTCAATCGGGAGGTCTGGGGTTCGAGACCGCCAGGTACCGATGTGCTTTTCGTTTTTTGAATTTCATACGTAAAATTTGTCTGACGCTCCTAGGGTGAAGGAAAACATCGTGAGGCAACCTGCATACATCTGCGAAGAAATTCAAAGGTGTATGTGAAGTCGACCAATCTGCACTGGGCCAGCGTGGTTGACTAAGGCCTAAACACCCTAATTTAGGGTAGACTCGAGCCCCTCGGTGGGGACGTATATGAGCTGTTATGATGATGACACCAGCTAGGGTTAGCTGGTAGAGGTCTCTATTAGAGATAAGCTTACCTATGTGCATCATTTTATGTTTTATGTTCCGTACCTCAAAAGTAAAAATGGAACCCTTATAGGATCACTTTGTTGTCCGCTTGTTAGTATATCCGCCTGTCCGTCTGTCACGACTCTTTCTCGGGAACGCGTAGAGATATAAAACTGAAAATTATGTCAAATACTCAGATCAACAGTCTCTTTCAGTTGTGTAAAAACTATATTTGAAAGTCAATATTGATATATTTTTGCAAGAGAAGTCAAAGAGATCTATTCATCCTCGATGGCTCGCTTTCTTGTATTTATATTATATTTTTTAATTAATGTTGACATTTTACGTATAACACAGAATACAGGTTTATTAGAACACAGGTCAGACTATGCAATTTGATCTTTGGACCCGTCTTATGTCGCTCGGAACTAAATGGTCTAAGCTCGGAATAGTGGAGATTTTTATGTACCTGTACCTAAGGTAAATTTTGATAAATTCCTTATTCCGGTTACGTACAAATTACAGTCAGTACAGTTATCTACATAGGTGACGTGTCTATCTCAGTTTTTTGCTGCAAAGCAGCGGTCGTATCGCCAGCAACAGAATATATACAGCGTAGATTTACAGTCTGGTAAATCATTTGGTATATTGAAATCGGCGTTAAAAAAAAAATATTTAAAAGAAAATATGGAAAGAAAAATTACCAATGTTCTGCTTAAAATAATAAATGTGGCGACATCTATGTAACAGCCTCTAGACTACAGTGCCCGTAGCACAAGCAAGCTACGTTTCGTAGCAAATCTTCTTAACATACAAGCAAAGCTTAGTAAACAAATAGTACTGATCTGTTTGCATAGGTGGCAGCTGAGCAGTATTTTCCGGATGTCTACAGTAGGTAATATTTTTCTTGAATTTAAGTATATTTTATTTAAAACTGGTATTTTAATGGGCTTTAAAAACGGCTTTCGGTTTATTGTGCTTTTTAGCTGTAATACCCTATTTTCCTTTGTAAGTACTTGAGCAGGTAGTGAATAAATATTTGATAATAATTATTGATTATTTTATTATATAACAACGGAAAAGCTCTTTGACTTCATCGTATCTGAAAATACCTCATAATTAAAAGTGACACGGCAAAATGGATGATTCAAAGCAGTTGGAATACTCCGATTATAACCTATATTCGACTTATATCCGACTACAACGAAATTCGGATATTTTTCCGACTTCAACTTTAAAAAAGGATCAACGGACTTTAAAAAGGAGGAAGTTCTCAGTTCGATACGTAATTTTTTTTGTGTGTATGTGACGCCTTTACTCCGCCAATTGTGGACCAATTTTCAAAATTCTATTTGTATTCGATAAAGTATTCTCCTGCGGTGGTTCCATTGTCCTTAAAGTCAGGATCTAATGATGGGATCCCATGAAAATCGAGAGAAACGTTTAAGTTTTATAGGTACGTCCAACGTGTTTCATGTTTTTAACCGACTTCAAAAAAGGAGGAGGTTATCAATTCGGTTGTATCTTTTTTTATGTTTGTTACCTCATAACTCCGTCATTTTTAAACCGATTTCCAAAATTCTTTTTGTATTTGATAGAGTATACTGCAAGGGTGGTCCCATGGTCACCAAAGTCAGGATCGGATGATGGGATCCCATAGAAATTCGAGGAAAACACTAATTTAATTCGGGTTTTCTTTCACTAAAAAGATTTCATTCACTAAAAAGTAAAAAATAAAAAAAAATAAAAAAAATAGTAAAAAATAATTATTTTTTTACAAAAAATAGAACCGACTTCAAAAACACTGAAAACTTAAAAATAATCTTTTCAGATATTTGGGTTTGGTTGTCATGAATAGAGCTGACCATGAGACGATCCTTAACTTTAAAGAATTAGAGGTTTGGTTTTTTAAATACAATAGGCACGTATTGACCCTTTGACGAATTCTTTAAGTGAATTTAATACCACTAATAATAATAGTTAGTATTAAATTCACTTTACAGATAAACAAATATCAGACAACATCGTCGGTGCCAAACGATGATCTCCTAGAAAGTATTAAATTTAGCACTGACTTCAATATAAAGATGTGATGTTGTCTGTAATTATTTTTATTTTATCTTTAACTTTTGAGTATTTTTGAAGTTGGTTTATATTTTTTGTATTTTTTTAAATCTCAATAGCATCGCGTAGCATCATTGGGATGAATCGGTGTTCTTTGGCAACGATCTGAGGTTTATCAAATCTAAATAAATAAAATGTGTGTAAATTATTATATGTAAATCTTATGTGTAAATTATTTAATTTACTTGTTTATTTACAAAAGTAAATCTCGCGACAAGCTTTTGTGTCATATAAATTGTGTTAAATGTGAAATAACGTTATAACTAAAAGTTTTAGTGTAAAAGTTTATTTTTTCTTTTTAGCGCATTTAAATAAAAGCTTGTTTTGAAAAAGGATTTTTTACATTTAATTTATTTTTTACTTCTCAGATATCACTGAACACGTTTCTTAGTCTGTTCATCTAATTCAACGCATCATTGTTGCAAGGTCGTTTGCCGGAACGTCTATACTTACAGAATTTCAGCTCAATCGGTTGAAGATATCTACTTCAAATTTGATTTTTTGGCTTTAGAAGTACGCCATATTGGATTTATAGTGACACCACCTTATTTTTCAAGTTATTCTTAGCAAGGCCTTTTATTTGATATCCATATTGTAGGAGTGCATTTAAAATAATTGGTCCGCCATCTTGGGTATGCCGCCATCTTGGATTTAGAATGACGTCACACAGTTATTTATGCATTTTCATCCAAATTGTGTGTGTATACAAAATTTCAGCTCAATCGGTTAAAGATATCTACTTCAAAATTGATTTTCAAGCTTTAGAAGTCCGCCATATTGGATTAATAGTGACGTCTTATTATTTTTCGAGTTACTCGTAGCAAGACCTTTTATTTGATACCCATATTGTAGGGGTGCATTAAAAATATTTGGTCCGCCATCTTGGGTATGCCGCCATCTTGGATTTAGAATGACGTCACATAGTTAACCATGCATTGTCATCTAAACTAAACGTGTATACAAAATTTCAGCTCAATCGGTTAAAGATATCTGCTTCAAAATTGAGTTGCAAGATTCCACCCGAACATACATACTTACATACATTGCAAGTTAAATAAAAGCTTGTAATAAAATAGCTAGGCCCTTTAAGAGCGTGTTCACGAACTGCAGATTTTGTTTCGCGTCTGTGTTTAAATGTGACATACTCGTGCACATAAAATACAGTAAGTATTATTTTCCAGCAATTAGCCCGACGCCGACGTTCTGTAGAAGTTTTTCCACTTTACATGTGTAATGTTTTTTTTTTATTCCAGTTCAACCCACCTAAGTGCAGGATGAACTTTAGAGTTAGTTAATTGATGGGTGTACCCACGGAAACCAAATAGGTAGATTTTTTTATTTACTACACAGGGAAGCTCTTGGCTCTCATCTCACCTGATGGATAGTGGTGATAGGGCCGAAGGTGGAAGCGAGCTTCACCTGGACTCCTCAACAACTGAGGAGCTGGCTATCTTACCTCTATTTAATTGTCGGAACACAACAATGCTATTAACTTTTGTTATTATGGGGACAAACTTAGGTGGATGGTGGTAGGCGGGCTCAGAAGCCCTACCACCAACCAAACAAAGCAGTAAAATATCTTCCCCTACGGGGTATCGATCCCGGACCTCCCGAACAACACCCGGTAGGCTCAACCACTAGACCAAGGAGGCAGCTGGTTGGGTAGGTACCGTGCGTTATCGATATCCCATCTTGTTAAAAAAATTAGCACGTGTCTCATAAATATAAAAATAATGGTAAAATTGTGACTAAAACAAAGATTTCATTTCGAGATGTGTCTAGTTCTATATTAATACAAGCAAACTACATAATAGTTCAAAATAACCTACAGTAATTACACTCTTAGGTATATCCCATAAGTTACCTGTCCTATTTACTATATAGTCATTTTTAACACGGCAAAAGCGCGAAATGAAGCTAGTCATCTAATGGAATGACTTCCACGTAAGTTTGCGAGACCACGCGATGGAATCATTGAGTGTATGCCCCACTTGCTGGTAACGGTACCCAGCGAGGCCTGAGGGTCTATTCTCTAGACCACAATTAAAGTTTCAAATATACAATTTCCTTGACATTGCCGCGTGTGTGGTTCATGCGAAGTGTTGCAACGATATAACAATAACATCAAAGACAAATTATCGATGCTTATATCAGTAAAAAAAAACTAAACGAATGATGTGACCCAGAAAACAATTTATCAACCATGATGGGATTAAAAATATTTTTATTAAGGATGTATTTCGTCTGTTTGGTTTAAATAAATGAACCCGAAAACATTTACTTAACAATAAGAAGATTTAGTAGAAGATTTTAATTTAAGTATTACTAGCTGTGACCGCGAACTATACGTTTCGCTATAATAATTTTAAAAAAAATCTGGAGAGGGTCACTCTTAACATCACCTAGGTAGGGGTATAAAAATAACCTACGACCTATTTTCAGATCTACCAAATATACACAAAAAATTTGATGAAAATCGGTCAAGTCATTTCGTAGGAGTTCGATAACGAACCTTGTGACGCGAAATTTTTACATATTACTCGTAGATAGATTTGGATATCAATTCATTAAAAAGCAAGAATAGCATTTTAATTTTTTGAACTATCGACAATATCTATAATTATTGCTAGGTGATATATTATGTACAGGATGTGTAATGCGATAGTATAAAACTTTACATTAATACCCATGCGTGTCATAGAAGTAAAAAAGAGCGTGTGCGTCCGCAGCAATGTACGTAGAACTGCGTATTCGAAGCGTACGTGAAGAGTAGCCCTTCTGACTCTGACCGAACACCGACGCGAATACCTCCACTAATTAGCCGGTTACAATGTCGTACGCATTATGAGAACTCGTCTTGGCCGCAATAACATAATCATTGTGTAACTTCTACATGATTTTTGTGGTTCCGTACCTTCAAAGGAATAACGAAACCCTTTTAATAGGACGACTTCGTTGTCCATCTATTCATCTGTTTAGCCGTCTGTTCGTCAAGACCCTTTTTATAAAGACATCAAACTGAAATTTACATCAAATTCTCTAGTCTACGGTCTGAAAAATTGTTCTTGTAATTCAACTCTATCAAAAGATTATGACCTTTCAACGTCACATATTTTGCGTTTACACAAGAGAATTAAATCTAAGTACTTCCCGTTGACCTAGAATCATGAAATTTAGCAAAACCCAATGTCTTACAGTACATTTAAAGAGGAAAATGTAAAAACATTAAATATTTAGATATGTTTGTGCGGAACCACAATTCGCACTTGACTGGTTTTTGATACTAAGAGATAGGTTTAAAATAAGTTGCTGTAAATGTTGCACAGTATTTTTATGTAGGTTTTTATGTAGGAGTATGAGATAACTACACTATACAACGAATTTATGTTTATAGTTTTGAATAATGCTTACGTTTTTCTGATCCACCAAAGGAATTACAATTGAGCGCAGACTTATTAATTTTTTGTATGTAATAGCTAATTCTTAAAATATATCATTGATTTCGTCAATATTTCATCGAAGGAAAGAAATCTTTATTCCTTACAACTTTAACATAGATAGTCTTGTATATGTATTTTTATAAAGATACAAACAGCATAATACATATTGTAAATACTTTGAGCCTTTTTTTTGGAGGGGAAATGCGTGACCGCATTGTACCCGCCGTTGGCTAGACGGCGAGCGTATGTGGGGCTCTCCCGGCTGAGAGCCGGGCATACCCACTGAAACCCCCCGTTGCTCTCCCAGGCCTTTTGAGCGCAAGTGGTAGGGTCAACAATGCGACACCACTACTCACGCAAGAAAAAAATTTCTTTCGGCAAGGCAACTTGAATTTCCGAATTTAAGTATAAAATTACTGATTGTTAGTAACTAGTTACTCGTATATACCAAAACTTTCGACTAAAACATATAAAACTAAAAAATATTTTTATCTTTTTAGTGAATTTAATACCAGCTCATCTTCGGTGAAATTCACTTGATAATATATGTGCCTATTGTATTTAAAAAACTAACCTCTAACTTCTAAAAGTTAAGGATTATTAAGGATTTCAGTTAATGACTACCAGACGCAAATACGTGAATAGCTTCGGAAACAACACGAAACACGTTAGACGTACCTATAAAACTTAAGGGTTTCCTTCGATTTTCACGGAATCCCATCATCAGATTCTGACTTCGGTGACAATGGGACCCCAGGAGCATACACACAAAGAATTTTGAAAATTGCTTCACAATATGCGGCGTAATCGAAATACATACGCATGAAATTAAGAATTTCCTTATTTTTTGAATTCGGCGAAAAAAGGCTTGATTTCATAACTGTTCGAACCTCATCTACTGGCTGGCTCAAAGGTATTGTGTGCGAGGCGGGTATATAGCGTTACAGCGTCCCGCAGCCCACGTCACATAATTGCCACTGTGATGGTGCCCGTCCTAACGGGAGCTTTCCATCTCGGTCCGTGGGGTAACGGGATCGCTCCCTCCAATTTCAGTTTCGAACTCCTTTCGATTTCAAGTGTTGTGTCGCGCGACCTCCGTTGCGTCACCTGTAAACGGGATTTTAGAAAATGAAAATCAGCACGCTCGTGCAACACTTTATATGGATCTGTTGAACCGATCATGTTGCACAGCGTTTACAAAATTAGAAACGAGGGAATAATTTTCAGAATCGTATAAAAAGTACATTTTTATTGTGAAAGGAGCTACGTATACATTATACAAGCTAATACTACTCGTAAATAAAACAAAAAATCAGACCGTCAGTAATGTTGACCCTTATTTAGGCGCGCCCAAAAAGTTGCGTAAATAGTCGCGCGGGGTATGTAGCACCCCACAATTAGTTTACTAAATAAAATACGAAAAATATCGATTTCCCATTTTATTGGCCAGCACATTTAAACATGCATATAAATCAACATTCAAACTTGTTTTTAAAATAAAAATTATTACATTTTAATCAAGAAACAAAATAAACGCAGAATAGATACTAGTTATCTACGCTACAATTTCGACAGACTACAATCGTATGGTCATCATCATCATCATCATTTCAGCCAAGAGCCGCCCACTGCTGGACATAGGCCTCCCCCAGGGATCTTCAAACCGATCGGTCCTGCGCCTCCCGCATTCAGCGGCTTCCCGCGACCTTCACCAGATCGTCGGTTCACCTTGTGGGGGGCCTACCAACGCTGCGTCTCCCGGTACGTGGCCGCCACTCAAGGACCTTTCCGCCCCAACGGCCGTCAGTCCTGCGATCTATGTGTCCTGCCCACTGCCACTTAAGGTTTGTAATTCTTTGGGCTATGTCGGCGACTCTAATTCTTCTACGGATCTCTTCATTTCTGATGCGATCGCGTAGAGAAACCCCGAGCATAGCCCTTTCCATCGATTTCCCATTGTCCCACCCTCCATGATCGTATGGTCACTACATACTATTTAATGGTACTTACTTAGAGCATTCAGTCTTGGTTTTTCAGTCCTTGGTGGTGAAACTGTTCACCACCGAAAGCTTCTCGTTACTGAATTCTGAACGTTACCCTTATTTATAAAGCTACCTGAAAGAGTAGCGGCATTAATTCTGATTTTATATGAAGTTATAAGCCTTAAAATATGCTAAGAGGTCCACGCGCCTAATTAAGGGTTAATAATGTCATATTTTTAAAATTATATAAAACCATCACAAACACATCAAACTGTGTTGGTAATGCGAGTTGTGGTTACTTTACGTAGGTAGTCAATACAATCGAAAATTCAACAAAACATCATGACAGCATTAGACCTGAAGAACCGAACTCCAAACACCTGTGTCAAGATATTAAGGGTAGCTTAATGTTTTCACAGAAAACATGACAAGGTCCCGTCTGTTGCATGGTAAGTTCTTACCGTCACCTTGATACGTATACAGGAACCACAGCCACGTGTATTTTGTGGTTAAAATCGTAAGTCTACACCCCCACAAGGACCACATACAGTTAACAGTGTTCGTCGCCAGCTTGTAAGATATGATGTCAGTGACAGTTAGAGTTTAAAGTCATTTCACTGTCATTATTGTAATTTTAATTTATTGTACAATTGGGAATTTTCCACTTACCTATATAATTTCCAAACCGAAACACAGTGATGCAAGTGACGCTACTTTGCAGCCGAAGTAGGTAAGATAGAGGCGCAGATTTTCGTTAAATATTCAGCAATCATGTTAATTTGGGTAAAATATATATTATTTATTCAGATCATTATTTGTTGACCACTCCTCGATTTAGTAGTATACTGGTAGGAAAACTAAAAGTCTATTTTGATCGGTTATTTTGAATCTTTGACCCCAGATGCCCACCGGATGTGACCAGTTGACTTTAGTTATTTCTAGTTTCTTGCATTCACTTAAACTCTGAAAAGGCGTAAATAAGTATGCAGGTCTAATGCAACTAAAACATTCAAAAAAATCTAAATTTCAAAATCAGACCAATACAGGCGTTACAAAAATGATTTAAATAAATTAACTATTTAAAACTTGATAAAAGTGAATGAGAATAACGGATGTAAGTACAGGGAACGGCAAAAAAACCGATCTATTTTAAATTACGCTCAGATCAGGTGAGCGTGCTGGCCACGCAATATCCCCGAAACGTGAGATTACTCGGAGTAAGCGTCTGTGATTTTTTTTTGTGGGGCTTCTTAAAGTCACGAGTGTACACAAACAAGCCTCGAACATTGGGCGAACTAAAGGAGGCCATAACTCAAGAGATCGCCAACCTGACTCCTGAAATGTTAAGTAAGGTGTTCGATAGTTTTGGTGCGAGACTGGAAGAGTGCTTAATCAGAGAGGGACACCATTTGAAGGACGTGATCTTTAAAACTTAAACTGGTGGATTTTGCTGCTTGTATGTAAGTTTTCGTTAATGGCAATCAATAACAGTCTGTAATAGCCAATAAAACATATTGTATCACTGTTAATCTTTGAGTTATTCCTAATTTAAAATAGATCGGTTTTTTTTGCCGTTCCCTGTATTATGATTTTCTTAATATGTTTTATACTCCTAACTATTTTTTCAAAATCAGACTAATACAGGCGTTACAAAAATGATTTAAATAAATTAACTATTTAAAACTTGATAAAAGTGAATGAGAATAACAGATGTAAGTATTTAATAGGTATAAACATGATTTTCTTAATACGTTTTATACTCTTAACTTCTTTTTTGTTTGGAAAAAATGTGAAGCCAAAATTAATGAAGGAGAGCTATTTCGAAAAGGGAGGATTTTGATTTTTTTTCAGTCAATACACCGAAATAGTTTTATGGCTATACATATACATGAAAATGAAAGTTTGTAGTATATGTTTGTCCTCTATCCGTCTTATTACAAAACAATTTCCGAGACTAACTTTAAACCAGGTTTATACAGGTTTATACAGTTTATACATTATATTTATACAGGATGTAACTGAACACCCCAATAACATTTAAGGGTATGTATCTATCAGAAGTAGAGATTATGTAGGAAAAATATTAGGGCTAACAAACCTACTTTTTTTCCCATACAAACTAAATAAATTACTTTTTGGTATTAAGTGCCGACAGCCCTACGTAAGCGTATGAGGAATACTACGCTCACGTCATACAAACTAAATAAATTATTTTTTGGTATTAAGTGCCGATAGCCCTACGTAAGCGTACGAGGAATACTACGCTCACGTCTGTCACGTGTCATTTTGTGTTTAAATTTCTTTTGTATTAAGAGCTGATTATGGTTGTCACTTGAAAGTTTTTGTTTTCAGTTTAAAATCAAATAACTCTGAAAGTATTGGGGTTCCAGGTCTCAGACAAGCACCGAAGGTCCATTTAGTATCAAACTTATATGCCCCTTAAATGTTATTGGGGTGTTCAGTTACACCCGGTATATACATTTATTACAAACTAGCTGTGCCCGCGAACTCCGTTTCACCATCAAAATGCTTAAAACAGTGTTTAGATTTTTCCTCCATTTTATTCCATAATGATTCAACTTTATTCTACCTTTCTTGAGCAGCGGCCATTTGGAAATTAACAAATTAAGACAATTATCGTAGGTTCGTAATGCTCTAGGTACTCTTCAGGGCCTTTCATTTAATACCCATATTGCTGGGTTTGAAAACGATCTTTAATCCATTTTTTGAACGGCGGCCATGTTTAATTTAGGGCAATTTTCCTAAGTTTATAATGCGCTACTCTTTGAGACCTTTTATTTGATACCCATATTGCTAGGTTTGGAAACGAACTTTTATCCACCTTTTTTGAGCAGCGGCTATGTTGAATTTATGTCAATGTTTCTAGGTTCATAGTGCTTTACTTATCAAGGACTACTTTCATTTGATACCCATATTGCTGGGTTCGAAAACGAACTAGTATCCTTTTTTTAGCGGCGGCCATGTTGAATTAAGGTCGATTTTTCTAGGTACCTAATGCTCTACTCTTCAAGGCCTTTCATTTGATACCCATATTGCTAGGTTTGGAAACGAACTTTTATCCATTTTTTTTTGAGCGGCGGCCATGTTTTATTTAGGACAATTTTCCTAAGTTCATAATGCTCTACTCTTTGAGGCCTTTCATTTGATACCCATATTGCTATGTTTGGAAACGAATTTTTATCCACCTTTTTTGAGCAGCGGCTATTTTGAATTGATGTCAATTTTGCTAAGTTCATAGTGCTTTACTCGTCAAGGCCTTTCATTTGATACCCATATTGCTGCGTTTGAAAACGAACTTTTATCCTTTTTTTAGCGGCGGCCATGTTGAATTTAGATCGATTTTTCTAGTTACCTAATGCTTTACCCTTCAAGGCCTTTCATTTGATACCCATATTGCTAGGTTTGGAAACAAACTTTCATTTTTGAGCGGCAGCCATGTTGAATTTATGTCAATGTTGCTAGGTTCATTGTGCTTTATGCATCAAAGCTTTTGATTTGATACCCATATTGCAGGGTTTGAAAACGAACTTTTATCCTTTTTTTTTTGAGCGGTGGCCATGTTTAATTTAGACCAATTTTCCTAAGTTCATATTGCTCTACTCTTTGATGCCTTTCATTTCATACCCATATTGCTAGGTTTGGAAAGGAACTTTTATCCACCTTTTTCGAGCAGCGGCTATGTTGAATTTATGTCAATATTGCTAGGTTCATAGTGCTTTACTCGTCAACGCCTTTCATTTGATACCCATATTGCTGGGTATGAAAACGAACTTTTATCCTTTTTTTACGAACTTTTATCCTTTATGACAATTTTTCTAGGTACCCAATGCTCTACTTTTCAATGCTTTTCATTTGATACCCATATTGCTAGGTTTGGAAAAGAATTTGTATCCACCTTTTTTTGAGCGGCGGCCATGTTGAATTTATGTCAATGTTGCTAGGTTCATAGTGCTTTATTCATCAGAGCCTTTGATTTGATACCCATATTGCTGGGTTTGGAAACGAACTTTTATCCGTTTTTTTGGAGCCGCGGCCATGTTGAATTTAGGTCAATTTTTCTAGATACCTAATGCTTTACTCTTCAAGGCCTTTCATTTGATAACCATATTGCTGGGTTTGAAAACGAACTTTTATCCATTTTTTTGAGCGGCGGCCATGTTTAATTTAGGGCATTTTTCCTAAGTTCATAATGCTTTACTCTTCTAGGCCTTTCATTTGATACACATATTGCTAGGTTTGGAAACGATCTTGTATCCACCTTTTTTGAGCGGCGGCCATGTTGAATTTATGTCAATGTTGCTAGGTTCATAGTGCTCTACACATCAAGGCCTTTCATTTGATACCCATATTGCTGGGTTTGGAAACGAACTTGTATCCACCTTTTTTGAGCGGCGGCCATGTTGAATTTTAGGCGATTTTCCTAGGTTCATAATTTTCTACGCTTCAAGGCCTTTCACTTGATACCTATATTGCTAGGTTTGGAAACGAACTTTTATCCACCTTTTTTGAGCATCAGTTATGTCGGCGAATTTACGTCAATGTTACATTAGGATCAAGAGTCCCGTACTCCCTCTACGCGTAATACTTTTAATAGTTTTAAATGGATGAAAGAGTTTGATTCCTTAGTAATAATGTAAAAACATAATATAACACCTTTCAAAATGCCTTGAAAAGGGTATCTTCATTTTTCAACATTTCAAATATTGTACCGATTTTGTGAAAATTGGCCAAAAATTAAACCAACCTACAAATTTTATATTTGTGACGTGATATTGTCATAAAAAATGCTATATACATTGGTTGTATGGCTTGATCCTTTTTCCTTACCACCACGGTACTACATAAGAAAAAGACAATTTAAACTTCTTGGTTGGCAAAATTCAGATGGGCACAGCCAATAACAGAAAATATTTTTTTTTGCAATATGTAACAGACTTGTCAAAATAATTTCACGTGCGCCATGTTGATTTTCTACATACTTGTCATCAAAAATTTAATATGGTATTTTTTGAATAAAAATAAAAAGTGAATTTAAGCAAATGAAATTATGCCTAAATGTTCTTCCGGAAAATTTTAAGCATTGTGGTGTAAGCCATATCAAATTCTGTCCAGTAGTTTCGGAGATCTTTCCGGACAAACATTTGTACCCCTACGATTTTATTATATATATGGAGATATGGAGATGGAGATTATGTGTTTCCAAGCCATTGATCAGCTTGTGATGAAACTCTGGAAGTGTCCTTTGTAGACGTCCGCGAGGTTTCCTGCGAAAATTAATCTATTTATATAGGGGGTTTAGGCCTTAGTCAATCACGCTGGCTACCTTTGAATTTCTTCACTGATGTATGCAGGTTTTCCCACGATATTTTCCTTCATCGTAGACGCGTCATTTTCCACGGAGCGAAGGTTACTCGTATAAGAGAAGGATTTGTCAACATCTCTATAATTATGTATAATGGTTTAAGGGATAGGAACTCTTAAAGTATTATTGAATAGGGTGCATATAGAGCTCGTAAATCTCTGTGTTTTCGAATGATTGAACTCGTACGATGATAGGTTCTATTTTCAACCGCCTCCGTAGTCTAGTGATTTAGATCCCCGGGTGTTAATCGGGAGGTCCGGGGTTCAATTCCCTATGGGGGCGGAAGTTTTTCTGCTCGGTTCGGTTGGTGGTGGGGTTTCTGAGCCCGCCTGGCTAGCTACCACCGTCTCACTAACAACAATGATCCGAGAATTGAAGGTAAGATAGCCAGTTCCTCAGTTATTGAGGTTATTGAGTCTAGGTGAAGCTCGCTTCCACTTTCTGACTTATCGTCACTTACCATCAGGTGAGATAAAAACCAAAAACTTCCGTGTCGTATGTAAAAAATAAATACGTGGTTATATTTCTTGAGGTGGTTAATAAATTTCTAGAATCAGAAGCCTAATTTACATCTCACATATTCAAAAATTACTACGTTCATTTACAGTTTCAAAAAAGCTGAATTATAAGTAATAATATAATAAAAAGGCTCCGTACCAATTTTCACACTTCTAAATCGAAAATGAAGTCTCATACAGAACCCTACCACCCAATTTGCCCTTATTGAGAAGGAATTCCAGGAATTCTAATTATTATTATCCCAAATAAAAAGATTAAACTTCGTAAAATGATGGAATTTTATTGAAACATTTAACTCTTATACGACCGTTAGGGTTTTCAAACATACTCAATCATGTGTTTTCTACTTATTCCTAATTCAAAGACTAAATACAAAGTTTAATGTTTCTGCACAGCACTATCTTTATGCCAAACAACAATGGACATCTTCCATACATTGAAAAACCTGACATCAACCTGTGTATGAATTCGTTTTATTGAAAATATGTTTTGTAGACTCTTAACAACATTGGTGGATACAGAGGGGGGCCATGGAGCCATGGAGCCCCCTCTATATCCATGCCCCCCCTCCCCAAACGACCCAGGTATTCCATAATTTCGAGTCAACTTTTAGTGGAACAAGGCTTGTTAACTTTGTAAAAATTTAAGCTAATTAAACATTAGCCTTAATCTAAACTAATATTATAAAGCTGAAAAGTTTGTTTGTTTATTTAGTTGAATGCGCTGATCTCAGGAACCACTGATTCGATTTGAAAAATTTTTTTTGTGTTGGATTGCCCATTTATCGAGGAGCATCAATGAAAAATGTTGCAAAAACGGGAAAATAATATATGGCGAAACGTAGTTCGCGGGCACAGCTAGTTTTATATAATACTCGTATAAGTAAATACTCGTATACTCGTATAAATATAAATACTCGTGTTTGTGCCAATTACATGGATCTAGAACTTAACATGCTCAATGTAGCTTAGTTATTTTTATTATTTTTGTCTCTCGGAATGCTGGTTGTAAAGCTACAACCTAAAAATGCAAACAAGCACAAACAGACTGATGTATTTCCATATTGTTATTTTACTCTTTGGATTGCACTACGGCTTTAACAATTGCGTTTTTTTTAATCATGTCAGTCATTCTATCAATTTACTAATACATGTTTTATCGATAAGTCCGTGTTATTTTTTTAATTAAGCTATTTCTTTATTCAATAAATGCGTTGTAATACTTCATAATAAAAGGGACCGATAAAAAGAGCAAGGTTTTGAAAAGTATACCACTACAATATTGCGTACCTTCAAAAACCTTTAAAAATTACTGTCAACATGAAATGCCCGACAGCAAATCGGTTTTTTATTCTTATGTAATCTCTGATCGAAAAATGTAGTCAAGCAAAGCGTTTTAGATATAAATATAATTTTATTACATTCTCAAAAAGCTAAGTTCAAAATGGTCATTGTTCAATAGTTTGAGCTGTGTTGATAGACAGATATATTCGTAGATATTAGCTACCCTCTCAGCTTTGCATACCTAGATTGTAGAACGTGCCTACATTTTTTGCATCATTTTTTGCCTACATTTTTTGCATCAGCTCAGCTTGTTGCGTCGAGTATGAATTAGATTAAAATGTAGCCACACTACTTGAGTATTTTATTGTATTTCATTTCATATTCCGCAAGTATTTGAAAATGTAAAGATACATTATACGAGTCCTGTCCATCGTCGCATCGCATTGATGAGTTTTTGTTAAAATGATAAACTGTAAAAGGCAATTATAATCTACGTATAATGCCCAAGAATACTAATCATATTTATTTAGATATAAGAATTAATACTGAATAATATGAAATAGCGACGCAATTAGGTATAAGTAAGCATGAGTATAAGATAACGTGATTTTTAGGACTTGTATTACAATCGAAGAGTAAGTTTTCAATAGCTTACTTGACCGATGATTTGACAGTTTTTATATGAAAAATATGTCAAAGAATCTGTTTGACAGACTTATAGCCAATTGCACTAACCATGTCTTAGCTTAGAACGATCTTAAGTGGCATGCTGTCACATTCTTTTCAATGAAGACAAGAAGTGACAGCATTCTTCTTAGAATTGTCTTAGCTAAGACAAGGTTAGTGAAATTGGGCATTACTTTTTTAAAAGCATGGATTTATTACATGATAAGTCCATGTTTAAAACTTACTTATTGATTGTAAAACAGGCTCTTAGTAAAATCTATACAGCTGAAGAGTTTGTTTGATTGTTAATTTATTTTTTTTAATATTTTTTTTTAATTTATTTGTTTGGTTGAATACGCTAATCTCAGGAACTACTGATTCAATTTGAAAAATTATTTTTGTGTTGGATAGTTCATTCATCGAGGAAAGCCTTATAATATCACGCTACGACTAAGCTAAGCATCAATGAAATTGGTTGCAAAAACGAAAAAAAAATGGCGAAATGTACTTCGCGGGCCCAGCTAGTTTTCAATAAAGGAATTAATGGTACTTATGAGTTAGCCGTACGTAACAGACGCCAGCCTATGCCTTTGCGACACGGAGTTTTCTTTTATCATCATCACCATCACAGCTCATCATCATCATACGTCCCCACCGAGGTTCACGAGCCTACCCTAACTAGTTAGGGCGATTAGGCTTTAGTCAAACCACGCTGGCCCAATGTGGATTGGGTGACTTCACATAAACCTTTGAATTACTTCGCAGGTGTATGCAGGTTTCCTCACGATGTTTTCCTTCACCTTAGGAGCGTCAGATAAATGTACATATGAAATTCGTGAAAAGAAAAACACATTAGTACATAGCAGGATCGAACGCGGGCGTCCCGATTCTACTCGGAGCACAGTCTAGTGCCGAGGCTACAGCGCCACCGACGACGCCGTAATTTTCTTTACGATTTTGAAATTCTTGAGGTTTGGCGTGAGCCATTTATATTTATTTCTCGATGATGATGGTTGATTTTTTTACATTTAAATAAACATTTTATAAGGTTTCATTGATATAAATAAACTATTCGAAATTAATTGTCTAAATGATAGTGAAAACCGTTCAGGAGTTTTTAAGATTGTTTCAGTAAAGAGGCTGCAAATCATCGAACTGCGCTTAAAAATACGAGTAGAGCGCGGCCCTATCGTATTTTGTTTTTTTTTTCACCTACTACTTCGCAGTTTGTTCGTAATGAAACTAATCACATACAATTTGTATTCCAAATTTTTGAAAATGTCAACGTATTAAATACAATTAATTAGTCCAATTCAGTGCACTTTTATTTCGTCGTGTACGGAGATCATCGCGAACATACAGAGAGACGCGACAGGTAACTTTGTTTTATAATATGCATTGATAAGAGCCAATTACTACGGCAACAATTATATAACTTTAAATTGACATCTTATTTTTTTGTCCTTTTACATAATATTGTATCCTTAGATAATAAACAACGAAGCCTGCGCCATTTTCCGAGACCGCATGCGAAAATATTCCGGGAGTGAGAGAGACAGAGGACAGTAGATAGGATGTACGCGAGACAGAGAGAGGCAAGGCCTCGCTGCCGCCGCCTCGGAGGTCAGGGAACCACAAGTGGGTCGACTCCATCCTTCCTTAACCATGTCTCAGCCGGTGGCTGTTGAACTTGGACGAGCGAAACACGGTTTTGAATATGGAACGTAGTTTGGATTTCTTTTGAAACAGCTAATGACATACGGCCAATATAGTCGTTTACGTCATGCTTAAGAAGTTCGCTGATTTAGTATGATTTATGTAATTTGAATATTTCTTTTGTTAATGAGAATGACACAAAAACCATTGAAAGTACGAACAAATTAATACAGTAAATTCAGTCGTAAATAATTATAAAATCAGGGCAATTAAACTTACTCGTAAATGCAAAATCGTAAAAATACAGAGCCGATCTCCTTGAGGTTGCCGTTTCTGATATAAATAAATAACTTTTACTAGTGTTAAATTAATAAAGTTATAAAACCAATAACAGGGAAGTGAGGGAGATAGGTTCACTTAAGTTAGCACTGTAGCAGGAAGTGTAATAAAAACAACAACATTTTTATCTACCACCAACAGATTCTTCTTTTTCTCTTTGACATTTAGCATTTGTCTTTTTGGTTTCTGTATATTGTTTAACAATGATTAGAACTTTTATTTAAAAGCTGAAATTTTATGTTGTAATTTCTGAAAATATGATAAGTAATAATTTGTGATCTTCATAAGTTACTTACAACATTTGCACCAAACTGTAAGAACTTATATTTACCATATGCTTGCAAAAAAAGAATCTTTCTTGCCCTACTTCTATCTTCTTCATATCGTGATCAAATTGTGCATGTTTGTAAAAAGCCATTTCCAATTATGTGGTTTGACAATGTTGAATTGAACTTGTGACAGAATTGAAACACATTTCATGATCTAAATTTGACGCCAAATTTTCACTTGAAACACCTATAGCGGCCACAACTAAGTCATCTCCAAGTTTACCTAATTAAGTGTCTAAAAAGACGGCGATAACGTGAAGCAGTGAGTAAACCACTTAAAAATCCGAACTCATCGTTCATATCAGAAACGGGTCTAGTTGTGAATTAAATGTTCAAACCTCGAATGACGCAACTGCCAAAATGGTCGGCGGCGGTCATTTCACTTTGGCCAACTTACAGTGTCTTACTATCGGCCGTCCCTTTCTATTCCGCTCCGAAATCGAAAGAAGAAAGGAAACGGGTTCGTTGGAACAGCCACACGAATACAAATGCCCTCGTATTCTGGGGCCTCTCAAAACTTGGGCCATTCGCTGTGCACCTTGGGAATGCTCTACTTGAAGTACCTAGTGGTCGAGGATTGCTTTGATTATATAAGTAACCTTTAAAAATATTATTTCATTCATGAGATACTGGTATTAATTATTGTAAATGTATCATCAATACTAATCCTGCATTACCAGGCACAATTACCATGTTTTCGACAGAAGCCAGCGTTTGTGGGTGTAAACTAGTCAAGAAAAGGGAACTCGAAAAATGTTTGAAAAAATTAACAGAAATGTCTTTTTTTTGCCCCTGTACAACATTACCGGGTGTGACATAGTTATTATTAAGGAACGAGGTATCGGCATAGTATGAGTAACGACTGAGCTAGAGCACTTAGGTAGATAAATACCAGTCTATGTAGAGTAACACCAAACGATAACGATTAATTAAGCTTGATTATTAAACTATTTTTGACAGAAGTTTTAAATTGACTTTTTTATTCTTTATTAAATGGCCATACACCTCATGGTTAAGTCGGTCTTTAGTTGATATTTTGGCGTTCCAAATTTAAATGTCATTACTACTCAAGGGAACTTCTATACAACTTTAGCTCCCTGTGGCTTTCAATTCCACGCCCTTAACTGAAATAAATAAACCAAATAAAAAAGTTTTTATAACTGGACTGATGTTTTAAACCTAAATAAACTTACTTTTAATTGAATTTAAAATGTCTTTTTTCAATTTACATCTCAATTAGAATCCTTCATTTCGCTCAGAATTCAATATGTTGCTCGTGACATACAACACTGATTTATACCCTTGGTGCTTAATCTACTATTAAAAAATTTGACACATTTCTTATTCGCTCTATTTCTCATGAAAAGAAAGACGAAGATGAATAACGAAAATTCAAATTGACTTCGAAAACTGACGAATGCAAACAGACATTGAATGTCTGTTAAAATATTTTGAATGTTGATCCGTTACAAGTCTTTTAATCTCTAGTTTATTAGTCTTCATTTAGACGATAGGCTTTACAGTCAATTGTGCTTCAGTCACTATCGTGACTGCGTGAAAAATAACCTATCGTCTACTGTGGTGACTGACGTTTGCAAAAAGTTGATTCTATTAATCATGCGTGACTGAAATGATTGATACTTGCAATTGTAATCGATATCTCAGAAGTGGTCATAGCCATCATCATCATCATTTCGGACATAAGCTGCTCCCCTCCAAACCGATCGGTCCTGCGCCTCCTACATCCAGCGGTTTCTCACGACCTTCACCAGATCGTCGGTCCACTTGATGTGGGGCCTACCAAACTCTGCGTCTCCCGGTACGCGGCCACCACTCGAGGACCTTTTCGCCCTAACGGCCATCAGTCCTGCGAGCTGTCCTGCCTACCGTCACTTACGGTTTGCAATTCTTTGGGATATGTCGGTTCTTTGGGCTATATACTAAAACGGTGTTATGTAGCAGGCGGTCTATAGAAAACCATTGACATAGTTTTTTTTTTATTTTGTTACTTTGTATGTCGTTCGAGTTACATAATTCATATTTTGTAAAATTTATAATATAAGTGAATTGTTAATTCTTTTCGAGAAATAAAATATGTTAAGCCCGAAGTATAAAATAATAATATTATAATAGGCAGCAAGTAATTTAAAATATATGTTGTCTACAAAATATATGAATGTGTATATAATATGAAGCGTCGATGGCGTAGTGCGTAAGGCCGTTCGCCTTCCAATCGGGAGGTAGCGGTTCGAACCCCGCCACGTACCAATGTGTTTTCAAATTTTGAATTCATACGTACGTTTATTCGACGCTTTTACGGAGAAGGAAAACATCGTGAGGACACACCTGTAAAGAAAAAATTTATTTACAGGTTGTGTGTGAAGTCGATCAACCCGCACTTGGCCAGCGTGGTTGACTAAGGCCTAATCGCCATAATCTAGGGCAGGCTCCAGCTCCTCGGCGGGGACGTATAAGAGCTGTTGTTGATGATGATGAATGTATATGATAATAAAAAAATATTTCTAAACTAGAACAGAAAAATCATAAGTACTATTACTAGCTAGCAGATCAATACACAGTGTGTGACAAACAAGTGTAACTAGGTATACATCAGTCACATATTGTTATACCTTTCTGACTGTATCTAGAACAAATCTTTGAAGAATACGAACGCTTAGAACAATGGATGCGGTAATTTCGGTTTCAACAAAACTATTCGGGTTATACGTTTCGGTGAAATATAAGGGACACAGTTTTAGCTGGAGACTAACTGTCATTGTTGGAACTCAATGCGACCGAAACACAATTGGGTAAACGGAACGCACAATATTTGTGCATTGCTGTCAATACAGTTAAGAGTAATATATTAAATTGCTGTTCGAAATAGAAAGTTGTTGGAGCGAAAGTATTGTTGCATCCTTTGTTACGAGACTTTTGTGTAACAATAAAGTGAAACCATAAAGCCTTCTGTTTTACAAAGAGTTGATGCAATAAAAATACCATTGAGCGTGTAGGACCATTGAGGCGTTTTGTGTTAACAATTGGATCGGTCTCCAAAAGCTTTACCATGCTCGAATGTTTAGAATTGTATCGAAGTGTGAAGAAAAATACATATTTTAACTTATTAAAGGTAAACATACAAAATAAATAGTTTTTTGTATAAAAATAATTAAACTACAACTTATTACAATAAATAACATCCACCACCTATCTCACGGTCATCCTAATAATCAAACTACACATGATCCTTTTTAAAATGTACAATATTTTTATTTCAAAAGGAGACGGATCAAAGAAGAGTTCACGTAGTAGAGATTAAAATATTAAGATGCATGTGTGATGTAATTATGGACAACATAAGACTATTAAATTTTAAGTGGAAGTTCGAAAGGACCATTAGTTACAGAGAAGATAACAAGAAGATATGTTTGTGATAAGGACATGATAAGGAATGATGATAGTTATATAATATACTAAAAAGTTGTGGACATAAATGTCTACCGAAATAAGGGAAGAAAAGATTCAAAAATTTATAGATGGCATAAAAAAACATATACATGCGAATAATGTTAATAATGAGATGACATGATAGATATGAATAACCTCCGTGGTATAGTGGTTGAAATTTGCTATCTAAAGTTGCTACACTAACAATGTTTATAACATTGTTGTGTTCCTGCAATTAGAGATAACATAGCCAGTTCCTTAGTCGTTGCGGAGTCTAAGTGAAACTCGTTTCCATCTTTGGGCTTATCGTCACTTACTCTTAGGTGAGATTAAGGCCAAGAGCTTTCCTGTTATATTATGTTTAAAAAATATAATAACAAAACATGTAATCCCTGCCCATAAGAGATTAAGGGAAAGATGATGAATCAAAGCTTAGATATACAAACAATATTTAAAAGCATTTGAAACTTTTAAAACCATAAAATGATATCCAGGGGATTTGGATTGATATATGTCCATTTCTTATGTATCAGTTTAAGTTTCATGCAACGTCTATTTGCCATACAGTGTTGAGAACCAGAGGGAACAGAGGCTGGACAACTCTCCTTTCAATGTTTCGAGACATATGTACGCACTTTTACGGATGGTGTTGAAGGTAACACCTATTGGTTTTCAATGTTTGTAATGTATATAAATTGCTGACATATAATTACATTTAAATAAGCTTATCAGCCCTTTATCAGCTATACTTTTATAACTCCCTTAAAATATTCTCTCTCTTGACAAACGTTCTGTCAAATTTATATTTCCTAAAAAACAAATGACAGTGGAGACGAGACCGAACCTCTTTCATCGCCACATATAGTTGGACACTGATAAGAATAGAAGCGTGGACAAGCACAGATTAAAACTGACTTTTTTAAATACAGAGGATAAAGGGATTTAATCTATACAATATAAAAGAAAACCCTACACCAACCTGTCTAGGCAATATAGGCTAATTCTTCATAGACCCGTGACCAGCTGCAGATGTATGTGGGCTTAAGCTGATGGTGATGATATTAAATTTGATATATTGCAACCAAAAATCTCGAACTAACCTAAGTTCACACGCAATTTAAATGGATGATCTGATTTTGTAATGACTTCTGGCCTCGATTTGGCTGATTGATGTTTTGATGAATGCTCATATGAAAAACAGCATATTAAAAATTCAGTGCCTTTTAAAAGAGGTCACAGTAATGCTTCACGTGGCCATTGCCTTAATTTGCGTTTGCAACGCGTGCCCCGGCCCTATCACGTTGATGCGCGCGCGCATCTCCGGTGCCTTATATCATGTGTTTCAAAATTAGGGTTGTCATTGACATCTAACAATTATTATTATCACTAATAAAGCTGACTTTTTCAAAGATTTTGACCAAAGCATGAATCAGAGCGCCTATAATTTAGAATTTTAGAGTGCTATCACAAATTACTTGAAAAGTATCAAAAATTGCAAGTTATAATTTTATATCTTAAATTCAATTTGATTTATAAAAGCAAACTATTGGGGCTCACGGCCATATTTAAAAACCTATCATGTTTTGTTTATTTAATCGGTTTTAATTTATTATAAGATATATAAAAGCTATTACATATATTATTTAGTTTTTTGTAAGTTATCTACGTTTTCGATTACTCCTACAGTTTTGAAAACGCGATTATTCTTTTCGATTACGCCTCTTATGATGTGAGCACACACATGCTGAAAGCATGTACTTCCAGCCAAAACGCAAGGAGCAGAAGTTGACGTCCTTAGCATACAATAAGTTAATCTCAAGTTTCGATTGTGTACAGGGCTATTTTGGAGACAGTGCGAATTTCACAGCAATGCTGTGGATATTTTTAAGTCTATTGATTTTTAATGAACTTTATATACAAATTTGACTATAAACCGCATAACTTCTTTTAAAATGCCTATACAATCTAGGGGTAAATTAACACGCCTGCGTGCACGGTTGGCCCCGTGCACGCCGCCGTAAGGCCCTCCGTCTGGGGATTGCCCTGGTGTTCTCGGGCAATCCCCCCTTGGCGATAGCCCGACCGGTTGGTCGGGCTTGCCTGGGCGCGTGGGTAGTGGAGTCGCTTTGTGGACCTTACCTAGCGCGCCCCTAAGGGCAGGGAGAACACCGGGGGGTTTTAGTGGGTAGGCCTGGCACGCTGCCGGGAGAGCCCCACACACGCTCGTCGTCTAGCCAACGGCGGGTACGGTGCGGTTACGCATTTCCCCCCGAGAAAAAAAAAAAAAAAAAAAGGGGTAAATTAACACACACGAGCTTATATTAGTGAAGGTGTTATCTCATAATCATAATATTTACTGTTTTTTTATCAGTTTAACTACTGTGTTATCTAAGCCCTATATTAATAGGTATAATACATTTATGCTTACAAATTATGGTTTTGGAGCAAGGGCTTTCGCTACGTTGTTGTATCGATATTATAATCTTATTAACTTGCATCCATTATATACTTCAAGGCAGTTAATTAAAAGTATAAAGTGTTTAAAGCCTTCGAAAAATAGGTAACCGTAAATCTCGATGTAATCGGTAGGTACAATATCAAAAAACCGGCCAAGTGCGAGTCGGACTCGTCCATGAAGAGTTCCGTAGCAGCAAGTAACATAATATTATAAAGGTTCTTGTAGTTCTTTGTAACTTTGATCGATGTTTTAATAATAGTGTATTTTTTAAATTAAGCTATTGATGACGTATTAAAAAAAAGAAGTTTGCATGGTAATGTACATCATATATATTTTTTTAGTTTATTCATTCGCTTGTTTTGGAAGTTACAGGGGGGGGGGGGGGGGGGGACACACATTTTAGCACTTTGGAAGTGTCTCTCGCGCAATTTATTCAGTTTAGAAAAAAATTATATTAGAAACCTCAATATCATTTTTAAAGACCTATGCATAGATACTCCACACGTATGGGTTTCATGAAAAAAAATTTTTGAGTTTCAGTTCTGGTGATTTGCTAGAAAACAATCCTTTCGAATGCCTATATTCATCGAAATATTCCTCATTGGTGGTTCAACTGGTTCATAAGCGTTGTCTATAGGGCTGAACTTTTAGTTTATATTCATTTAAAAAATAATAACAATGATTGAATTGAAAAATAAATGCGAAATGATTTTTTCAATAAATTCGCGAGAAACTTGACCTACGTAAAAGTTCTTCTTTGCCAAATAATTCGATTCATACACATAACATTGCCACTGTTTGCATTACATTACCTCATCAGTTCTCACGAATCGCTTAATCAATTCGGCGCACGCGCCTCGCCCCCGTAGCATGCCAGAGACAATACCGAAATGACAACTAACTGTACATGGCGCAAATGTCGATTCAATACGGCCAAGAGGACGACGGGCGGCGCAGTCGTGATTTTTAAGCCGTTCCGAAGGTCAACAAGAGTGGTGAAGAATTTTTATAAGTAGGTATCATGCTGTCTTTTGTTATTTTTTATACATGTTTTGTTCGAATAGTGCTTAAGAATGGGTACTAATTAATATAAGCATACTAAAACGAAGTCGCACTTATTTGATCATTATTAAATATTGTCTTAAATGCAGATGTACGAATGAAATAGAGTATTTAGTGTTAAAGTATTCGTAGTAAGCTCAAAATTATGCGCCAGTACAGTCCTAATGTTATCCTCACCTGAATTATCACTACTAATGAACAAAAGCAACTTTTGAAATATATTGTGTCACATATCTCTACGCAAGGAACACATTTACACACTAATCTACTACACTACCAAAATTATAGGTAAGCTAGAAATAGGTTAGTATTATTGTGTTTGGCTTAGTAATATGACCTAGACAACTTTAAAACAATGCACGAAGATACTTGTATCAGGCAAATAAGCCAAAATCATTCTAACACAAGAGACAACCTTTTCATTAAAACGGTAAAAATGAGATGTTGCGTCTTTTTTGAACTAATGAAAATCGCTCGCTGCCATTTCGCGGTCAGCTATTACATAAAGCAAGCATATTTCACAGTTTGGTAGATTTCCGTCTTCTGGCCATCATCGGTCGTTGACATTGCATTGGTGTTATTTGAAGGTTGTTACCACAATATCTTGGGATTTTGTCACATGGCAGAGTGGCAAAAAATCAATAGTAGAGTTTTAACAAGAGCCATATTAGTCAGTGCCCAAATCACCTAGTAATACTGATTGTAATAATGTACGAATAATGAAAACTAAATTTGCTACGTGGTGTTTGAGTTCAACAAAAAATATTTATGAATAAAACTCATTGACACTGATCTTGGTATCGAAATTACAAGTGAATTAGGACAGTATGACTATTTAATTAGGCAGACAGTCATATGCCGCCCCAAGTGGCTATATTATGTTGTGAATGATACACTAGGTGACGCCTTGTAACTGTAAAGCGACAACCGCAATTTCAGAACTGCTCAAAGTTTAATATTAAATGTCATTAAAGTTACTACTATCATAAGAAGAGTTAAGTCCACTGTTAACACATAAAATCACATGACAGCGCAGTAACTTTTCCTAGTATCGCGTAAAAGGATAGACAGCCGCCACCACATTTCCAGGAGACTGCCTTAAGATCTACGAATAGCTGTAAATCTAAAGAAAGACTAATAAACACAGAACCGTAATATTATGAGGACAAACTGAATTGACTTCATTACGACGTGCCGTACCTGTTAGCACACATCACAACAGGTTTTTGTAAAAGCACTAAAATATTTTGCATTCCACATAAAATTATACAGCGGGATGTCTCAAAAATGCTCATTTGAGAATTTTTAACATTTTTATTATGTATTTTATTTATGGCCAATGTTAATTATGTTGCTAGGTTTTTTGTTGTCCATACATTAGCAAGCACGCCAATTTTTATTCTAAAAACTTTAGTCTAGTCTTAAACTTAATTTTGTTTTAGTCTAAAAGTCTTGGCGATCCTAATTAAAAACTGATTGCTAAATAATTATTTTCGCGGCAATATCCTTTTAATTCTTTTAACGAATATGAAATTAAATACTTATTGCATTTTAGGCTTCTGTGGTATGTACGTTCAGGTATAAAATTGTTTATTTAGAAATAAAATGTACACACTAAAATCCTTTCTTTTGCCCCATGCACTTACTATAAATTTAAGTTTTTTTTTAAAAATAGGATGCACAATTTTTATTCTAAACAGAAGTCAGTTTAGAGTTCAACACCTTAAGTTTCTACGTTTTCAAGTTGCAAATACAATTGTTTATTAGAGGCTACGGCACAGTGCAGGCACAATTAATTGAGACTAAATTACAACGCTTCTATATTATTACTGTATTACACATTGCTGTAATGAATAACTTTGTTTCTACGCGTGGGTCGCCAATGCTAGGGAGCTTTGGATTCCAAAGGCGACCTAAATGTGACATTCCGGGATATCCAAGTAAGTTTACATGGCGTATTATTTGACTGTTTGTGGTCTACGACAAATAAAATATAGTCAAATAAAAATAGTTGGGTCTGTGAAAACAAAATGTATATGAGGAATTAGAAAATTAATTGTACAATTTCGAATTTTCCATGACGCCATATATTTTATATATCGATTCTGAACATGCTCCTAAAAGGGTTCACCAGGTTTTTTTTTACACCCTGTATACCGAGTAGGTAGCGTTTAGTCAAAGGTTTACGTTCGAGATAGTGCAAGCACACGACAGTCGTTATCGCACCTTAGACATTTTGTTTCTCACGAAAATGGGGAAGAACATTATGAATTTCTAACAGAATGATTGCTTCTAGATGGATTTTTGAAATTACACTAATCGTTCAGAAGTACAAGATACATAATAATATAATGTATAACAATAAACAATAAAATATTGCAATAAAATAAGCAGACATTTATTTCTTACTAGTGGGCCCGGCAGACGTCCTGTGCCCGATTATTGCGTACATATAAACCTTCCTTGGACCTATCCAAACACACAAAGAAAATTTCGTAAGAATCGGTCAAGCCGTTTAAAAGTTTTTGCGAGACTAACACACAGCGTTTCATTTTTATATATAAAGATTTTCACATTACACAATTTCTCATTGAATGTTTTTTTTATCCAAATTTTTCCACATTTTTATCCACATTTTATCCACCTTTTAGTTTTGATGCAATGATATTTGCTGATTCAGGACATAATAAATTAAGGCAAACGATCTTAGAGTAGGTAACTGAAATCTTAATTAAAGATAGTGATCTAGCACCAAATAGCTAAACAGACTAACTAGCTCTTCCAAGAGTCGCTTATCGTAAGAAGACTTGAGTCTATTTATGGAGGCAAAGCGACCTGGATGGCGACCGGCATTTTAATTAACCACACCACAATGTTCGTCATTTTAGTAAACGGTAACTTATTATAGTATTTTGACAAGGGTTTAATATTCTTTAAAAACTAAGTGTTTTTGAGCTTTTGCCTTTTTGTAGGATATTTAATGTCTTAGTATATGTAGGCGCCTAAGAGTTTTTAAAACTCATGATTTCATCCGTAATATCAAATCAAAATTGTGGTAAGTATAAGCATTTGTTTACTTTATTTGAGCAGAAGCACCAAATAGTCAAAATTTTGTAGTAACGTTTTCGCCATAATACCAAGAGTCGTTAATTATTCTTATATTATTATATTCACTAAGTACATAATATATCAGAGCAAGGTCAAGCAATATAATCTACAACAATCTCTGGCTTAAGAACACCATAACAGCCATCTTAATCATCAGTCACTGCCCACACGTAAACATAAATATTAATGCAAAGGTCATCTTGACTGCTACTCGAAGACATTACTTTTTAGGACATGCTTTTGTGCTTTGTCTTCCTAGAAACTGTAAGATTTTCTCTGGTAAATTATATTTTAACAGACCATTAATCTAAAAAAATATGTAGGTAGAGCAAATATCTAATGTTTTTTGCTGTATTTTTTTTTGTTGAAGTTGTCTTGTATTATTTGAGTAGTTATGATATTCCAGTTTTATATTTTTCATAAATAATTGAGAGTAAGATGGCAACAACAAAGCGTCGGTGGCGCTGTGGACTCGGCACTTGCCTTCCAATCGGGGGGTCGGGGTTCGAGACCCGCCATGTACCAATGTGTTTTTCGTTTCGAATTTTATATGTACATTTGTCCGACGCTCCTACGGTGAAGGAAAACATCGTGAGGCAACCTGCATAATACATCTGCGAAGAGATTCAATGATGTATGTGAAGTCGACCAATCCGCACTGGGCCAGCGTGGTTGACTAAGGCCTAATCACCCTAACATAGCGTAGGCTCGAACCCCTCGGTGGGGACGTATATGAGCTGTGATGATGAAGATGGCAACAATCACTAGACTTAGCCAAAACTGTACAAAGTGCTTATAAAAAAATCCTTATTTAGTTTTTTTAAGGGATATGAAGTAATGAGTCAGACATTTTCAGATGAATATTTTGCCCAGTAGTGGACGTATTGTGGTTGAAATGATGGTGATAAAATTAGTTTTGTTTTTTTAATTATTATCAGCAATCTCAAGCTAAATGTAACATTGCAATAAAAAACTTGTTTAAATTAGATAAAAACTTATTTGCAAGATAAATTACAACTAGTTTCACATTCCTCAGATTTTTGTTATCTTATCGTAGGGGTGGCCCAGTATGTGAAGTCTTCGCACTTCGACCCTTGATGGATCTTTTGTGCTTCCCCGTGTTTAGTCCTTAAAGCCTTCACTGCCTTCGGTCCAATCAATCGTGACCATGAGTCTGATTATATCCCTTGGTGGCATGGCCCCGTAGTCTTCCGGTTTAGGGTATCCCATTCCCGTCAGCTTTAACCTCCTGCAGGTTAGAGCATCGCAGTGGCACAGAAGATGCTCCATGCTCTCCTGCTCTTCCTTGCAGGCCCTACAAGTTCTGGAACTGGTGTGTCTCATCCGGTTGAGCATGATTCTAGTAATCAAATGGCCGATCAAAGCACCTGCCACTAAGCGAGTCTGGGATCTGCTCGAGCTCAATGTAAATTTAAGCCAGTTCTCCATGCCCATAAAGAGCTTGGCGTGTGTCATTCCTTTATGATTGGCCCATTCTTCTTGGTGCCTCCTTTGTGATTGAGCTCTTAGGCCTGTTCCAACTGTTTTTATAGTAATCCCGACGAATGGTTCCGAAACCACAAGCTGTGTTTCCCATCCCTTTCTCGCCCCTTTCCCATCCATTTCCAGCGAAACCTTTGTATCCTGGTATCCAGACTAGCCGAACCGTGTTGGCTTTACCCAATTTGTTTAATAAGTATTATTAAACAATAGCGTTCATTACCAGCCTAATTCCACCTTATGTGACAAGAGGGCTTTGAGCGTCGCTTGACTGTCACTGAGAATGTAGATATTCAAGCGTTTGCGACCTTTATCTAGATTCTCTTGTGTACAGGCTAGGATGGCGTAAGTTTCAGCTTGAAACACAGTGGCCAGTTTTCCCATGCTAATCGACATTTCCGTCTTATTGTAGTATATTCCTGCTCCTGTACCGGATTTCATTTTCGATCCATCGGTGTATCAAATCATGCTGTTCCCCCGAGGGGGTTCCAGTTTCTTCTTCGAGTTTCATTTCCGTGTGTTTTGTACGTGGCCCGTTATCGCCCCACAGTCCCAAAGTGCTAAACCTGTAGAGCGCTCTCATGGCCTCTCTTTGTATAGCAATAATGCAATGGTTCAAGATTAAGAAATCTCTCTAGGGCCGCCGTAGGGGTAGTTTTGAAGACCCCATTATAGCCATACGGGCCTGCCATACCTGCACGTGACCAGTACTGTTCTAGGCCACCAAACTATGCTACTGTAGGTGAGGATCGGCAGTATCATTATTCTATAGATCCAATAAAGGATCTTGGGCTTAAGACCCCCCAAGTTTTGCCAAAGGTAGAGCGATACATATTGAAGGCCCTTGTGGCTTTCTCAATAGTGAGCCTTACATGTACTTTCCACGTAAGTTCTTTATCTAGGGTAACTCCCAGATATTTGACTTCAATAGACCATGGTATGTCAGTTCCACATAATTTGACAGTACTCATGCCGTTGAGCTTTCTCTTTTTTGAGAATGGTATAATCACAGTTTTCTTCGGATTGATGCTAAGGAAGGTCTCCCTGCACCAACGCTCAACTTTATATCTCATTATATTAATTATTATGAGATGTTTTACATCATAATTGAATGTAGGCTCAAAAGTAAGAAATTTTATATAGTAAACTGAATATAAATAAAATGATGTCGGATGCATTATAGAATTTTTAGTTCAACCAAATTCCGAGTCTGTTAAAATACTAATTATTTATTGATCTTTAGTCCTAATAATCTAAATAGCTTACTATTTCAGGAGATTAATTAGATTAAGGCATAACCGTGGTGACATGATCAAACACTTTCATCAAAACTACTTAATAAATGTTGATAAAAAAATCATACATATAATAATTATGTGAGATAAACATTTGAAATTTTATCAGGAACCGGTGACACTGTTTTAAAAATAGCTCTGCATTAAAATAAAGAAATGTAAGACGTTGTTTGAGCTCCAGATAACAATTACCATTCTAGGCTACGAATGCGCATATTCTGTGTGAGCCTAGAACTTGAATTTGAATTCTTTGCTATTTTTCATGTCGCCTAAGATTGTAACACTACGATAACTGCCACTATTACGGGCGTCACAAGGACGGTCCAAAGGTCAAACAGTATAACTCGCCAAAGAGCTTACTGTACATTGTCCCACGTTCATAATTGAGATGTACAACATATCTGATGTTTGTTCTAAACCACACTCATATTGATAGCACTTTAAAGCCTTATATTGATATAACTTGCTACTTTACTAGAATTGGTGTACCAAGTATAAACCTGCAATGTAGATAATGCACGGTCACTTATATTAAGATCAAATCCACATCTTGATAACCGATTGGGTTGAAATTTTGCATACGCTTAAGTTACTACATTATTCTGCTAAACAAAAACTGAGGGCCAGTTTCACCGATTTCTGCGGAAACAGTTTCAGATAGAATTGACATTTAACTTTATCTAAATCTAACAGATAACGGTTGCCGATAATGTGTGCTATAATATTTTTACGAAGGCTTTCTTCATTAGATATATCTATCCAAGACTATTTAGGTTACTATACTCGTTTTAGCAGTAATATTTTTATCACTTTCAAAAGTTATATCGATACATCTGTTTTTGTAACTTTAAAAATTATGCAACAATTTGTATCGCAGAAAAGGTTAGCAGTACTGGTAGTATTATAACAGTACAATCGCAGACAAGGCGGAAGCAAGCAGGTTCATTCACGTCGATTCACATTTATAAAGACAGTTAATGTTGGAGAAAAAGCTGTTGTAGCGGAGTAAGTGCGCCGGCGCAGCTAACGGCTCGTCACGTAACGCGTTATGTCACCCGGCCTTGGCCTAGCGCTCGCGTTACACACGACACGACAACGCAACGGCGCGAGCCCCCCGCTACCAAGGTTGAGGTTTTCATTATAATATGATAATCGCAACCGCACTCTGACGTCACAATGGAGCCGAACTTTGATTAATGCGTCATGTTTAATCTGTTATGGGCAGCTAAGTAACAATAACATGGCGTCGGGAAGGTTACCGCTGAATGAAGTCTGCCGTCGTGATCAAGTCCGTTCGTCAGTTGAAGAATTCTTAGTCGTTATAAAGTTGACGACTGATTCAGAATTGGAATTTGAGCCGAGGCAAGTATCAGAATAACTTAAAATAAAACGTCTTTTGCTCTAAACAGTATTAAAATAATTATTCCTAATATCCTAACTGTTGAGGAGTTTTCTTTCAGTATCAAATCACATGAATCACCTAAATAACTACGCGGCAATACGTTTCTAGTGTTCCCATTATATTAAAACAACTATCTCCTAGTTCATGACCTATAAAAAAACTTACATCATCAGACCAGTAACATGAAACGATGACTACCAGATGCAAATACCTGAATAGTTTTAGAAAAAAATGTGAAACGCGTTCGACGTACCTATGGAATTTAAGGGTTTCCCATGATTTTCCTGGGATTGCATCACCAGATCCTAACTTGGTGATAATGGGACAACTTCAAGGGTATATGCTTTAAATTTCTATAAAAAGTAAAAGTAATCGGTGAATATACACGGTGTTTCAAAATAACCAATAAATAATCAATTCTTTATCGAAAACTCATTATTAAAATGTGTTTACACGTAATATCATTCAACCCAAATTTTTCATGTAAATCATAGACATGATGATGATACTATGATTTACATGAAAATTTTGGGTTGAATGACATTACGTGTAAACACATTTTTAATAATGAGTTTTCGATAAAAAAATAATTATTTATTGGTTATTTTGAAACGTGTATACGAAAAAATATATTATCTAACACAGAACCCCCTTTTGAAGTCGTTAGAAAAGAAACAAAAAACGGTTTGACCGATTTAAATTTTTATGGTTTCTATTGTTTGCTATATATATGTGACTTAAAAATAAAAATAATAGGGCAAATCCTAAAGGAAAGCAAAAAAATTATATAAAGTAATAATAGTATTTTGTATGGAAAATTACGGTACAGTCAACAACAAAAAGATCGATACTGTCAAAGTTACAAAACTGTGTATACTCTACCTAAATAATAATATACGTATTTTTGGTACTTTTACCGTATCGATCTTTTTATAATTGACTGCACACCTCGCAATTAATCATTTAGATTTGATAATATGTCATTTGTCAACACCGGATCAGCTTGAATTGCATGGGTACCCCCGTCTTACCTATTTCGGCCACAAAGCAGCAGTGCTTGCATTGCTATGTTCCGGTTTGAAGGGTAAGATATGGCAGTGAAATTACTGGGTACCGTGACTTTACATCTGATGTCACAATAAGTTGGCAACGTACAATGTGTGTGAGGGTTGCAGATTTGCTGCGAATCTCACAAGAGCCGCATGTATTATGGGTGACTGTTACCACTTACCATCAGGTGGGCAGTTTGCTTGTTTGCCAACTTAGTAGCAATAAAAAAACATTAGATTTCATTATAATTAAAATATTTCATACAATTATTTAAAATTTCTTTGATATATAATATCAATGTTTTTAGCCTTTTTTCATTAATCATTAGCAATAAATTGTCAGCCCTCTAGTGATCACTATAATGCAAACGGAGTAAATAAATACGAATTATTTATTAATTACGTATGATACGAGTATTATTTCAGCAGGTATAGATTTCAGTCACTATAACAATTACATAATACATGTCTGTACACGTTTTTGCTATTAAGTTACAATTGTTCAATTCGTAAATAGAATTTGATTGATGGTAAAATGATGAAAACATGTTAATTTAAGGCATTCATACATCAATCAAAACCCAAGAACATCAAGTCGTTGTAAATCACACCAAGGTCACATAATATCTAATGGCGTTATTTCAAACGTGTAACAGACATTTATAACAAGAATAGGAATAGTTTCTTTTAACGATTTAACAGCTTAGAGAAAATAAGGTTAATAAAAAAAGTGCAGTGACATTCTTTTTTATAAGAACAAGTCTTACCTATTTCTGGCGCAAAGCAGCAGTGCTCGCATCGCCGTGTTCCGGTTTGAAGGGTAAGGTATGGCAGTGAAGTTAATGGGTACCGTGACTTTACATCTTATGTCACAAGTTGGCAACGTATGTACACTGTGGTTCTTGTGGGGGTTGCAGATTTGCTGCGAATCTCACAGGAACCGCATGTACTATAGGTGACTGTTACCACTTACTATAGGTGACTGTTACCACTTACCATCAGGTGGGCAGTGTGCTTGTTTGCTAACTTAGTTGTAGGAAAAAAAGTGCAGTGGTGTCTAATACGACTGATGCTTAAGGCGCATAGTGCTCCCAATGACCTTGCGTCGATCGTCCCGCACTGATTGCATAGGAGTGAGTGAGTGAGAGTGAGTGAGTGAGAGTGAGGGGAATATTCAAGCAAACCTTTACGCGTAAGATGAATTATTTCAATAAAAAATTAATAAAGGCGAATAAGAAAAATCTAAAAAGACCATCCCTTAGAATATTGTTCACTTTATTTATTGAAATTTTAAAATCAAGGCATGTTTGGGACACATTTTAACCAAGTTTTAATTAATTTATCAAAAAATTAAAAAGACCATCCTCTAAAGGATGCGTTGAGTAATAACATATCTTTTTTAAAGATTTTTTCATTCAATATTTATGAAGAGAACCGGTTTTTTCTGCAGTGATTTTTTATGATTGACGTTACTATGCGCCTTAAATGCGTTTCAGTAATCATTCTGTGTTTGTCGTATTATTATATATACTTTGGGACAATATTTGTAATGGGCGATATTCGGAAGCAATGATGCCACGATGAAATTTCGCATGAAACTGGTAAACATTAGAAACAGTGAATCGCATGTACAGTAAGCTCCCATTCAAGCTATACATTTGCACTAGGAAAACCGCCACTATTACGAGCGGCATAAGAACGGTCCAAAGGTCAAACAGTATAGCTTGATAAGGAGCTTACTGTACTATAAAAACGTTTCACAAGGGCTACGGGAAAAAATTTGCAGAAACCTACCAGAGTTGCGGCGAGACAAAGGAACTCAAGGTTTCTCTACTACGACAACGCATACTCACATTCAGCTTTGTCAATTGGTAAGTTTTGTGCCAAAAATCAAATTATTCTCCTCCCGAACTCAAACTCTGTACTCAGAAGATCTAGCTTCTTGCGATTCATATTTCCGAAATTACAACCGGTGATGAAATTACGGCGATTCGAGACTGTTGATGACATTGAAAAAAATATAATGGACCTTAACATTAAATCGATTTCATTACATCAAATATTTTAAATGACACTAAAAGTGTGATACTTGTACTTTTTTTTAAAAACAACCAACGTTTTTAAATAATGTTGCTGTGATTTTAGATATTTGTATTTTTCTTAAACAATGCACAATTGATACACGGGTTCCATTTTAGGGTTTTCAATGATAGTTCAATCAATTGATTTGCGTGCAATTATTTTCCTTTTTGCAATTTATTGACCTATCAACAAATGGATATCCCACTTATTGATATGCCAATGTTTGGAGAAATCAATCGGTACACTACATACAGTAGTTACAAGTAAAGTTAATGGTATGTTTAGGAAAAACTATAAATAGCCGTTGAGTGAGTTAGACGTTTGATGCACCTGTGCTAACAGCCTAGTTGGTCCATTAAACGTGTTTTATCTGTGCATGCTAACTAGGCGGAAACAGCTTGCTTTCGTGCGTACAGAGATGTTCGCTTTAGATTATAAGTGCGGTAAGATTATGGATTTTTGTTAACAATATAAAATTGCGGAGGCCACTCTACGAGTATGATACAAGTTACAAAAAATAAATGAAAGTTATTTTTTGTAACTTGTGTCATATTTCAACATTATTAAAATAATTAAACAATATTCAAACAAAATTTTAAAGGCCATTGTTCTGCGTTCATTAACTTTGTTCTCACCAATACCAACAGCAGTAAAGGATACTTTTTGTATAATTAGACATTAGTAAATATGCAAAAACGAATAAAAGTTGACATTTGAAATCGATTATAGCAAGTATTGATATTCAATAATAAAGTATTTTTATAAAAAACCGATCAAGAGTGAGTTAGGACCCGCGCACCGAGGGTTCCGATCAAACTTTTCTCAGTAGGTATTATTTTTTTTTTTTTATTATTTATTTATTGCTTCAAGTTACAAAACTCATCAGTGTTAGTAAGACTTATTTTATGTTAGTATTTTACATTATTAGGGTACATTAATCATCGCTGTGATACTCCGTGTGAAATATCACAGCAGCGACTAATATACCTGCAATCCAGTCTACTGGAAATCATGGCCAGGATGCTGTTGGGGCTGCCCCGCACGCGGCGCACCAGAGAAGCACAGCGTTTCCGCATAAGTGCATAAAAACAATCAATTTGAGCCTCCGCAAAAATTATGTTCCTACTAGGTACATATTGACTGCGTTTTCAGATTTTTCCCAAACATGTGCTATCAGACCTTGCTTCGCGCAATATTTCATGAAGCTAGGTCAACGGGAAATACTCTGTGAAATCTAACAAAAATATCGGATTTTTCCCAAACATTTGCCTTGCTTCGCGCCAAATTTCATGAACCTAGGTCAACGTAGCAGGTGGTGTCATTGTTGTTCATATTCCGCGTTCGCGTATATTGCTGCACCAAGATAAATTACAGTGCCGTCATTAACCTAGGAAATTAATCCTGCAGTCAATTAAGGATCTGTGCGAGATAACGGTGGGACAAATCGACGTAGGCGATGTTGACTTTATTGCCGGCACTGAGCTATATAAAATAGATAACTGGAGATGCAATCAGTGGCTCCGACAGCTCACTTAGTTGCAGTAAATTTCACGGTATACTTTTTATTGGATTACCCCCTCCTAAGCTCAGGTTGATTCCGCTGAAATAGTTCACGATAAAAACCTTTGACGGATCTGGCTTGAGTTTTTACAGCCTCGCCAAGTCCAATTGTCAAGCTTTACTGGCCTGTGCCTGTCGAGTAACGATTTATTAGTATTTGCAATGTTACTTACCGAGTCCGACACTAAATACGCATGCTTGTTACATATTTCACTATGAAAGTTTTAGATGTATGAGTATATTAGTTTCTGTGTTAAAATAGCGGATATTTCTAGTCATGGAAAACTACTTTTAGTCTCGGTATATTAAAAAAAATCTTACATGGAATCTTGATTGTTACTCATACAATAAGGGTATCAAATGCATAAATTTTTTGTTCAGAAAATTATTATATTATCTCTGTGGAAGCTTTAATCATGAAGTTGTTAATGGAAATAACAACAAATCCGGTTTAAATAGTTAAGTTAATCATACCGCACAATTGAATGTAACGAATATTTCAAAAATCAAGGTTGGACATTGAGCATGCCACTTCGTCGAGACGCCTACGCGATGCTCTTTTATTTGTGAGGAACAAAAACTCCGTGATAGATGACTGACAAATCACAGCCCTTGTGCAGACTTTATCTGCAAATAGGGCTGTCAAATAACCTAACTAAAACTGAACTGCCGTTTTGTTAACTATACAAAAGAAAATATTTTGACTCTAAAATCATACTGCATTTTTACAATGCTGAAGGCATTTTATCGTAAATATTCGTGTTTGTCGAGAACTGCGTTACAGTAAAATTATGTAAAAGTACATTATATACTTTTTGAGAACAATAAACAAGGATACCTAAATATCAACAAATAAAATGTTGTTGGTTTTAATAATGTTAGGGTGGGCGATTGATCGTTATCTAAAGAGCTAACGAATGAAGTATTTTTTAACGAATTTGAATAGTAGAGCAGCCCTATACTGTGTCCATTTTGTGCCAGTGTTTTCATTTTGTGTATGGTACATTGTATCTAAATAAGTACGCATCTAAAGAATCGAAAAATCACTCAATCTTCACATCTCCTAATGATCGCACATACCTAACGATCTTTGAGTTTTGCTCTGCTTTTTAGATCGAAGAGGTCGATCGTCGAAGCCTTTTTCATTAGCAGATTTCATCTTCGTCCCTTTTTTCTCGTTATGATGATAGAATACATTTTTTAAATAACATTGATAATAGAAACTTGTTAAAAATTTTAATTTAACTGTTACAAATTTTTTAGGTTTGGTTTTTATACCGTAGATAGGTGGTTTAATTTAATAAGTAGTATTTATTAATAGAGAAGGTACCAACTTAGCATTGTGCCTCTAAAAAATAAAAAAATGGCAAGTGGCAATTAATATTTGTAAAGTGTAATAACAAAAAAAGCTTTGCTGTTGGTACTTCACAAAAGTCAATAAATGCGAAGGACATTATTTTATTTTTGATCGATACGACAAATAGCTGTAGTTAAAAAACTACTCTATCACTGAAATTTAACTATTAAAGTCATATTGAAAAAAAAATTAATGCTAAAGGTTGCAGACGAGCCAGTGGCTCACCTGATGTTAAGTGGTAACCACCCCTCATGGACATCTGCAATGCCAGGGGCACAGTTCAGTCACTACCTACCTGGAGAGAAATGCTCTTCTTAAGCCTCGTTTTAAGTAAGACATATCGCAGAGCTCAGGAAACACCGCAGCTGGGAGTTCGTTCGTTACAGAGCCTACACGTACGTAGAAGGACTGAACACTGAAATTTGACTTAAGTAATAAAATTATATAGAAATGAAATTTTACTTTGTACATTAAATTTTATAAAACCTCGGTATATTCATGATTCGTATCGATTCAGTTATTCTATCGATACGTTGTAATTTTAAATCGATTACCGAAGCTATCAATTTAAAAATGTTTCGTCATCAATTATTAAGATCGTTCATAAAACACAACCCGTCAATCGTAACCTTTAAATGCGACTTGTTTGTTTTTCTTAATGCAGAATGCGAATGTCGATTGATTTTTTCGTTTATTGAAGAATGATCCATGTCAGCTATAACAAAATCTTTTATTAATATTCGACCTCAACAACAAATTGTAAAAACTTTTAGACTGTAATATATCTTCTGTATTTATGAAAGGGTCTGGGAGTGTCTGACTGAGGTATCAATATAGAACCTAAACTACTGGAGCAAGTATCATAAAATTCGATACAGGGGTTCGTTCGTTGGCTTCTGTAGGCGATCATCAAGGAAGGATTTCAAAATTTCCACAGGAAGCTAAGAAATCTCCATCCATAAAATAAGGAAACTACAGTGTTGAGCTTTATTATTGCGATACATACGGTATATAAGATGCTGCGCTATGGATCTGACGTTTCAGTTGAAGAATTAATCATACTGTCTATATTCTTCTTATACCAACAACGAATAAAAATGTTAATAAATATAGTGGAATTTAACCATATGAATATGTAAACTATCGGAAATAAACTAATCTACGAAAATAAACTAAACATACCCCAGCCTTTTTACAAAAAAAAGGTTATTTTTCAGCTTCTATATTTTTCTCGTCACAAAAAACTATTGTACTCTTGACTGTATTCTGCACTTTTTATTTTTCTAAGCTACAAATAAATATAGTCAAATCCCCATGATTTGTCTGAAATTGTATTCAAAAAAGGTCTTGGGCTTATAAATAACTTTTCGGTGTTTCAGTGTTGTGGTCTTTATTTAATTTTATGTAAAATATTTTTAACTTTTATTTTTTTAGTGAATGAAATCTTTTTAGTGCTCACTGAATTTGCTGCTGGTATTAAATTTAGGTCTAAGGTCAGGTCAGGTCAGATCAAGTCCAAAACTCAAGGATCCTCCTTCTATCATCAGCACGGATCATGACTACTAGACGAAAATACGTGAATAGCTTCGGAAAAAAATATTTTTAAAAAATAAGAACCGACTTCAAAAACACTGAAAGTTAAAAATTATATAAGAACACAGCATCACACTTCTTATTGAAGTCGGTGCCAAACGATGATCTAGAAAGTCTTAAAATTTAACATCGACTTCAAGTGTTATTGAATTCGGTTTTTACTTTTTGTATTTTTTTTATCTTTTTAGTGAATTAAATTAAAATTTAAGGGTTACCCTCGATTTTCATGGGATCCCATTATCAGATCCTTACTTTGGTGACCACCCTAGTATTATACTCTATTGAATACAAAAATAATTATGAAAATCGGTCCATAATTGGCGGAGTAATCACGTAATATACACAAAACACGTTGAAAATGCCTACAAAATTTGAGGGCTTCCCTCGATTTTTATCGAATCTTACCATCAGATCCTGACTTTGGTGACCTTGGAACCACTCCTGGAGTATATTCTATCAAATACAAAGAGAATTTTGAAAATCGGTCCACAATTACCAGCGTAATCACGTAACATACACACAAAACACGTTGGACATACCTATAAAATTTAAGGCTTTGCCTCGATTTTTATGAGATCTCATCATCAGATCCTAACTTACGTGACCTCGGAACCACCCCATGAGTATACTCTATCGAATATAAAAATATTTTTGAAAATCGGTCTACAATTTGCGGCGTAATCGCGTAACATATTTACAAAAAAATACGCAAAACAACATACACATTGAATCGGTTAAAAAAGATCGAGGATCCTGATTTTTTATCTTTTTTACGTATATCCATTTTTTTCTATTTGCAAGAATACAGGTGCTCCTGTGGTAGTGCCATTGTCACCATGTCAGGATTTGATGATGGGAAAACTAGTTTCATAAGTTTCCTGGAGCTATTGAGGTATTTGCGTTTGGTACCTTGTCATCGTTTCATGTTTCAGTGGAAAGTTGCTTGAGGAATAAAATTTAGTGATGATTCTTTAAATATTGACATTGACATTTACCCAAAAAGTTTGAAATATTTTTTCCGAGCAACTTCAAAAAGTAATATATGGGAAATTATATTTAGGCGAGGTTTTCCAGGAAATCTACTAGTGAACGGCGACTGCTTCATTGCAAGGTAATTTGGTTGATAATTGCATAACTGCTAATCTCGCTTACGCGCTATGACTGAACTAAAACGTTACTTTTTACACTTTTTATTAGATTTTGGGAAAACTGGGGTACAAAATAAAAATGCACGTCTATTGGTAAAACTTTCATGTCATTTATTATTGTATTTTCTGATTCACAGCCGTTTTAAAGTATTGAACAGAATGATCTTTGGATTTTTTTTTCTATCGATTATTTCTGTCTTAAAGAATGTTTAGATAAAATTTTCAACAATATCATATATGAATTTTCGAACTGTATATTTTACATTCGTGGTAGTACACTGAATCGAAATTGATCGAAAACAGGAAAGTAGCCCCTTAAAATAAATCATCGTCAGATTTCTATTGAAGAAAGACTAGTGATGATTGTTACTGGAAAGTTTCAATAATGAAAGAATAAGAAGCAAACTACTCGTAATTTGACGTCAATATAGTGTGTTTTAATGCTTTTATACTTTGTATACCGATGTGTTTAAATATGTTTATTGTGTATTTTTATTATTTCTATATACTGTTTTAGGTATTTTACTTCATAGATTATTATTTATTCATTCATAATAGAGAGGGACAACAATAGTTTAGAACATCAGCAAAACCTTTTTATTTCTTATTCTTTATTGTTTCTTCTCAAGAAAATAGCTTTTTCTTTTTTTCCAAAGTTATGACTTGACTTCTAATACTACCTAACGAGCAGTCTCCGTAAAAAAATAACTTAACGACTTGATGAATTTTCTGCATGGACGATATTTCAATTTGTTAAATGAGTTTCAATATTGTCTTCATTCCAATTCACTCACAACCTCGCAAAACCTTTTGTTCAATGTCAGTGTTACAATTAATCATTTCTTTTATCTGTGAATGCATATCTCTGTATGAATGATTTTTTTAATTTGAGTGATGTTTTGAAGTAAAAAACTGGCCAAGTGCATGCTGGGTTACACGCATTGTAGGGTTCCGCACTACTGTTAAGGTTGTTATCATTTTATTTTTCCATTATTTCTTATGATACGTTAATCAGTTAATCTATGTTTACTACCAGTGTTACCCAACTTATACCTTTATATTGCTAATTTTCAATGCAAATTATACGAAATTTTCCTTCACCAAGTATATAAGTTGATCGATATTACTCTTTAATTTGTAAGCCCTACTTGGCTGTAATAGTTTTCCCTGTATCATACTACTACTGTGAATTTTTTTACGTATCCATTAATAACCATTTAGCTGGCAAAGGGGAGACACTTGACTCTAACAAATATTAGCATTTTAAAACTTAATATTCCCCAAACGGATCGCTAAATAGAAAAATGGTGTTCACACACCCACAATATTTTTGACAGACTTATTTAACAACTTCACACCATGGGATAGACGAGAAAAAATAATTAATCCCCGGAAAAAATAATTCACATATACGGAAAAAACCGTAAATTCTTTTTCTTTTTTTCTTTTTGTCGGCGTGAATAATATGCCCATGCCAAATTAGAGTTCTCTAGTAAAAAGAGTATTTGAATTGAATCGCGGACAGATAAACAGACAGCTAGAAAGATGGATAGATGAATACGTCAAAACCATTAGAGTTCTTGCTGTCTACGGAACTCTAAACACGAATACAAAGACGGAAAAATAAAGTGCTTTTTAGGTTATTTTAAGTTAATTTTTTAAGTGTGTGTTGGCGTGATAAATAGTTAACATTTGAAAATTGTTAACAGATAATATTATGCTCTTACTCAAATACAATATATTTTTATTTCTTTTTTTAGTTCCATCCAATCGTTCACTTACACACTGAGTACTCTACCTAATCACTGTATGTGTCAAGAGCGATGCCCCCCGGCCATGCCGAGACCTCATCAGGGTAGAAAGTGCCAGTGGAACTCCTTCAGGCACCCCTTCAGTACTAAGGATCTTTGCTGCGAGAGTTGAAAGCCCCACTCCGCAGCCCACAACCCATCTGGCAGCTGATGGAGTACGTATTGGTGCCTTCTTCTGCCTAGCCGCCGCCGGCGGGACTATAAAAAATCCCTTATTTTAATTGTGATTCAAACACATTGCTTTTTCAGCTTTTTTGGTACCGCAGCTATAATCACTTATGGTAAAAAAAAACTGATAACTGAGATTATGTCAGTCTATTGATAAACTTATGGAATAAAAAGAGAATTACCTACTTAGTTTTGGTAAATTATTTGTAATACTCGTATTAATAAGAGATATCTTTTTTAATCTTCAATCTCGACCAATAGATTTTACATTACTCGTATATTGGTACGAAAATATACCAAATACTTTTTGGCCAGCTTTAGAGGTACCTTATATAGGTTTATTAATTTTAATTCCTTTAACAAAACTAGTTCATCGAAATATGTTCACAGCTAAATAAATTGTATACGATCCGCTCAAAAATTATCTCGCTAATTAAGTACATTTTAATATTAGTGACGTGTACAATCTAACGTTTGATCAGAGATAATGTAGATCTTGACCGTGGCTGCACAGTGGGATCCACTCCCACCGTCGCCTCTCCACTAAGCGACAAAGAATCACTTAAAATCAGCACAGAATTATACCTACTAAACATTTTCCTCGGAGAATTATACTCTTCCGGCCTTATTAATAAAAATACAACAACAACAATAGACAAAACACGGAGTAACTAATCCGAGGTTAATCCAATGAGTAAATTCTTTATTAATAAAGCCGGAGATTACAAAAAAGACACTATAGATTGGGCACATATAATCATCGGTCTACCTTTATTGCATTTATATACAACACTAGCTGTGCCCACGACTTCGTTCGTGTTAATGTCGGAAAATACGTTTAACCGTTTACGAGGTGCACGCAACGAAAGCTCTGAAAATGATAATTTCTTTCCTGTTTTTGCAGCATTTTTTATTGATGTTTAGCTCCTTTTCATCGTAGCATGATATTTGATAAATGAACTATTCAATTTTTCAGTTTGAGGCAGTATAGTTCCAGAGATTAGCGCGTTCAACCAAATAAACAAAACAACCACATAGCATAGTTAATGAAATTGCGACCTAGAATTTGTTTTTTTAGAATAGAAAGTAGAAACGATTCGAAAAAGGGCAGATTTAAACCAAAAAAATATGTATTAACCACACCCCTTTTAATTTTACTTAACTGTATCGACTTGATTTTTAATCGGGGACGCAACTGCTATGCCCTAACATCTTACTTGCAGCTAAAATAATTATTATAATTTTATTGATATGCGCAAATATAAGACAACGAAAGATTTTCAAAAAACTTCACAAAATTATTTCTGCAGTTACAGTTTGCTCACGAATTATCCATTCTGTATTTTAATCTCTACGAGAAAAAACAAGCTGCTGGCACACTTAAAACCGCCATCAGAGACGCTATCGTGGATTTACCCGCTTGTGTAATGCCGCGCAATATATAATTTGATCTCTTTACTGCGACTGCGCGGTGACTTTTATGGCGACGCGACGTCTTGAGAATATTGCATGTGATGACGTCACTCAATGATATCTTCCGTTTGACCAACATTTTAAGCAATGTACTGCAAAAATCGATCTGTAATAAAATATTTGTTCTATATTATTAATTCATACCATTAAAATACAACATAAAAAGCGGTAGCAGATGGCCCAAAAATATAGCTTTCTTCCAACATTTTAATGGTTTAAAATGATTATATTTCTATTTAGGATAACTAAGGTAGGTATCGAGAATTAATATTATAGTCATCATAATTGCATCATCTTACTACACACACTTCTGGTCATAGGGCTTATAGTATTTTACCATACTCAAAATAGGCGTTCATTATTACAAGAAACCTAACAAAGAACTGCCACTGTAGTTCTTTCGTAGCGAGTGCAACAATCTCAACAACAACAATTAGGTACTTAAAGGATTAAAAGGACATAATTTTTAACTACCTCCTACCAGTGCCTTAGATGGGCTGAGTTAATGTAGGATGCAGTTTTTACAGCGGGAGGGCTGCACAGGACCGGTCGGCATCCTGCTTGCCCCGTGCCTTTAGTAGTAACACAACATTGCTGGTAAGGAAACGGCCCAACAAGCTTTCCTGCAGTAAGACTACAAGCAATTTCTGCTCGTTAGTAAAGATTATGTACATACTACATATTATGCTTGTAAATACGTATTATATAATTGAGTTATAGACCATTATTTCTTAATTGAGAAGTGACATTTGCGCTTCACATCACGTTTGCTGGTCTAAGGAAAGGATCACGGTAAAAGGAGGAACACCTTATAAAGGTGATTAAAAATGTAAAATATGTCGAGCTCCTCCATTCAGGCGCGTTAACCAATAAATAATTTGTTTAATGTCTTATTGGGCAATATGATTAGTGTATCTATGTTTCCGCATACATTCTTCAAAGCAATTGGTTATCTTCAGCTTTCCGCATGCATAAATTTATATTTACATATAAAAATTGTGATACAATTACAATGCATTTGTCAGCACAAAATATGTTTTAAAGGCACCAGTAGATGGTTTTCTTTGGTGACACAGTGTAATATGAATCGAAGGCTTTCAATTTCACACCAGTGCCGTTGCGGTCAAAGCCTTCTTGTTACGAATTATACCAAAAACTCAGTAAGGGTTAAGCGTCAATACATCGCGTCGAACTGAAAATGTAACGCTCTAATGAGAAAGCTAAGCGATGTCTACGACCGGATCGTCACGAGCCAGTAATGTGCTAAATTCGAGGGGCGACAAACTCGCCACGCCATGACACGCCACTGTTTGTAGTTCGAACTTGTCAAACACGACGGTTGTCTTCGTGATCTCGTCCAGTCATATTGTAATTTGCTGTCGCGTATTGGTCAGAGTACTCTCAATATTGGTCAGTTGGTTAAGTATTTCTAAGGATGATATTGTAGATAAAATAGTATAGTTGACTATACCAATTGGCTTTATAAAGAAAAAATTAGTAAATCTTTGATAATAATTAATATTCTATCCTTTATTGTTTCACGTGTTGTCGCTAATAAATTAAAATTCGAAGATGATTTCATGTCACCCATTGTAGCGTTGAATACTTATACGTATTATTTGTATATTATCTTTAAAATTATATAATTTTCAAATTGACTAAACAAAGCCTCACAAGACTGTTTGCAAAGTTTGTCTGTAGGATCTTATGAATCTCAAGTCCATAAATTGTATGTACTTAATTTATGAGAAGTAAACAATTCAAAAGTACTTAATACTTTAATTACCATTATTAATATAATAATATATGTTAAGTAGGTAAGTACATTTTTAAAGATTTATTCAAATAATTTGTTGTTATTCTCTTGTCGAACATTCTCAGGTAGACTATTAAGTACGTAATTATGATGGTTGTTTTATTTCAAGTTCTAACGAATTAAAAAAATATATGTTCAAAAGCTTGTAGTATAAATAAATATATAATGAGGACCAAGCAAAATGCGCAATTGTCCGGCTTATTTTTATCATTTGAAAGCCTATAATTTTTTCATATGATAATAAATATTCATGAAACAAACTCCCCTCAAATCTTATAAAAGTAATGGTTTCATGCTGTTCGTAATTCATGACCATGTAATTGTGGTCGGAGTAAGCTGGGAGGTCAATACTCCTACAATATCTGGGTCACCACGAGGCCCTATTGCGCCATTCCGAACTTCTGCAGGTAGACAAGCAACAGAGAAAATCAAACTGGAATAAAGATCAATTGAGAGAAGCTTATACATTATTAATATCCCATGGATTATGGATTTATATTCTTAAACTGTGTTACATGCCTTAACACGGTTTTATAGTCTCTATAAATCTATTTTCCTTGAATTTGCATTTATTTTTGTTGTCGGAATGTTTGCATGCTAACGCATGATTATTGTAACAAGTCTTAATTATCAAGTCTTAAGTCTTCCGTCAGTTTTGACAGATACTAAACTATGGGAATGACACCTGTCAAAACGGGCCTCTATCTCTATAACTACAGTTATGTTCTTGTCACATTAGAATGTTTGTCACTGCTGTCGACCTAAATGAATATATTTTTGAAATAATGCCATGGCCAATTTCAGGTTATTTTTGTAATTTAATTTTGAAAAAAAAAGTAGATTATTTCTATTTTATATTTGTCTGCTTTTTATATGCATTTAAATTAAATATAATTGTGATTATTAAATTAAACATGTTTGTCAGTTATCGTAGTTAACTAAACAAAAAATGCAGTAATGCCATTAACATTGGCACAATAGGATTGCCAGGGTCAATGGTCTTGCAGTAGGTCAGAAATAATTCGTCGGAAAAGCCCCCACTACTGGCATCCTACGAGGCTTTGTTGCGGAATCCCACAGTATATTTGGATAAAAAGTTCCACTGCTTTTAATACATTAATACGTATACGAACATTGAATCTATTTATCAATATTTAAAACGAATTTCAGATAGGTAAGTACGAACGAATTAAAATTAATATGGAGTATTCACTATTTCAATTATAGTTACAAACCAAGGTATTATTGCTCGAAACTGACCTGCTGCAGACTATCTTCGGATGTAGATATAAATTTGAAATACATAATCATCATCACAGCTTACATACGTCCCCACCGAGGGGTATGAGCCTACCCTAACTAGTAAGGGCGATTATATAGACCTTAGTCAAACCACGCTGGCCCAGTGCGGATTGGTTGACTTCACATAAACCTTTGAATTACTTCGCGAGTGTATGCAGGTTTCCTCACGATATTTTCTTTCACCGTAGGAGCGTCAGATAAATGTACATAAGAAGTTCATGAAACGAAAAACAGATTGGTACATGGCGGTATTGATCGTGGGCCTCCCGAAATACACAATATACGAGGGCAGGTCAAAAAGTTCGCGGAATGAGGGGCATGGAGGGGGGAAAGGTGACTTTTTACTACCTGCACTAGTTGTGACACTCATTAAGAGTATAAATACTAAGTTTCAAAAAAAATAGGTCATAATTACCTGAGCTACACATCAATCAACAAGTCAATCCGGAAGAAAATTTGCAACATGGAGAAAATTGAGTTTCGCGCAGTCATCAAGTTCCTTACCAAACAAGGAAAACCTCCCTAGACTATTTTGGAAGAGATGTCTTCTGTTTACGGGGACTTTTGCCCTGGTAAAACCATGGTTTACAAGTGGCACAACCTGTTTAAGCAAGGCAGGGATTCGATTGAAGATGATCCGAGGCCAGGGCGGCCTGTCGAGGCAATCACGGCAGAAAACATCGAAAAATTGAAAAAATCATATTGGAAGATGCTCGTTTAAAGAAGAAACAGCTTGCAGAAATGATTGGAGTATCAGTTACAACCATTTTGAACATCCTACACGACCATCTTGGCATGTGAAAGGTGTGTGCAAGACGGGTGCCGAGAATGCTCACGCCACACCAGAAGCAGCGGCGAGTTGAGTGTTGTCGCGAGTTTTTAGCGCTCTGTGGTGAACAAAAGGATGAAGTTTTGAACCGAATTGTGACTGGAGATGAAGCTTGGGTTCATCATTATGAGCCTGAGTCCAAACAGTGGCAGTGGCACAAAAAGGGCACACCACTTCCGAAGAAATTCAAAGTGTCTCCGTCGGCTGGAAAACTCATGGCTACTGTTTTCTGGTATTCAAAGGGAATCCTCCATATTGATTATAAAGAAAAGGGTATCTCTATCACTGGAGAGTACTACGCTGCACTATTAGAACGTCTGCGAGATGCTGTGAGAGAAAAAAGACGGGGAAAATTGACTAAAGGTGTGCTCCTTTTGCACGACAATGCACCCGTGCACAAGGCGCAAGTTGCGATGGCTGCTGTTTAAAGAGTGGGCTTCGAAATCTTGGAACATCCTTCCTATAGCACAGATTTAGCTACAAGTGATTATTATTTGTTCCCAAAAATGAAAAAAGAGCTTCGAGGGAAGAAATTTTCCAGCGATGAAGAAGTGAAGAGCGCAATTTCGGCCTATTTTGACGACAAAGAGAAATCATTTTTTTTTCGAAGGTATTAATAAATTAATTGATAGGTCTAATAAATGTATTAGAGTTAAGGGGGAATACATTGAGAAGTAAAAATAATTTTGTGTTTTATTTCTTACTTTTTACCCTCCATTCCGCGAACTTTTTGACCCACCCTCGTATCATAATACTTATAAACTTTGATTGTTAATGATACGACTTTTCAAAATATTAATAATAAGTTAATATCAAGGGAATCAAACATTGTTTACATTTTTTTGGCTTTTGATGTTACTGTAAAAGCCAAATAAAATAAAATTATAAAAGTAAACGTTTTATGTTTTTTATGTCGAACTAGATTTCCGTCTACGGCGTCGTCGCAGCATTGCATTTTTCTCGTTGTTTTGGTTTATTTCTGTTAAAGCAGAATATTCCTAAAAATCCAAACATACATCTTTGATTATTCTAATTACGAACAGCGATAATAAACTACATTCCTTTACCACACAAATCTCTGAAAAAATACATACTCGTACCTTAAAATTTCAAAGCGTTAGTGTCATTAAAAAATTTGCTTACACAATAATCGCGCCCGATAATGTTGAGAGTAATAAAATTGAAAATGAGTAAAAAACTTTCATGGTAATAGTTAATTACCATGAAAGTTTTTTACTCGTCTTACTGCGGAGATTATTAAAAAAATACTATTTCCTCTTACATTCCTTTGGCATCTAGGGACGGACGGATGCTTTTCAAGTTAGTCCAGTTTTTACAAAGCTAATGCCTAATGCACATAATAAGCTGCTACACACATTACAGTTTGCTGTGCACGGATTTTTGATGAAGCTATAGGTTAATGAACCTCTCTCATGTTTTTACATTAACGACTAAACAGACATCTTTTCATTTTTAAGCAATACCAAATTATCATAAGAAAGTAATAATACAGAAAGTTCTATTTTTAACCTATAACACAATATTAATGGTAGTGTTATGTAGGCTTCAGAAGTAGATGGATATTTTAGTACAATGTCACACCAACAATTCCTTTTATTTAGTATGGTTACACCTACATATATTGCATTGTTGATAGTTGGTGTGATACGATACTAAAATGCTTATCTACTTATGAAAATGAAAAAAGAGCTTCGAGGGAAGAAATTTTCCAGCGATGAAGAAGTGAAGAGCGCAATTTCGGCCTATTTTGACGACGAAGAGAAATCATTTTTTTTCGAAGGTATTAATAAATTAATTGATAGGTCTAATAAATGTATTAGAGTTAAGGGGGAATACATTGAGAAGGAAAAATAATTTTGACTTTTATTTCTTACTTTTTACCCTCCATTCCGCGAACTTTTTGACCCACCCTCGTATATGTATCGTACATACATGTAAATCGTAAATTTAGCTTAGCAAAAGTTTGGAGGTAAAGCTACGAGTATGATAGGTCACATTTAGCATAATCAGGTAAAACGACTTGACGATGACTAGCTGTGCCCGCGAACTACGTTTCGCCTTAATTTATTTTTTCCCGACATCTTCAACAAATATCGTTAATGTACACAGAAATATATAAAAAAAGTTTACAAATTATATACTATAACCTTCCTCGAGAATCACGCTATCGAGTGGTGAAAACCGCTTGAAAATAGGTGTAGTAGTTTTTGAGTTTATCGCGAACAGACAGACAGACAGACGCGGCGGGGGACTTTGTTTTATAATATGTAAGGATACCGTAATGAGTTTTACATTTTTTTCTTAATATAGTTAAGTAATGATCTGGACAATTAGTAAATCTACATAAAACGCGATTTACCTATTAAACCTATACCTACCTACTATAAAAATTTATGACTGAAACAATAAATTGTATTTCCTCAACTTTTAATGTATGTGATATGTACTTTATTTTGAAAATAATGTAAGCAAAAAATATTTGTTATCGAATAAGGTTGGTTCTCACATTTTAGTAAATTATTCCGTTTTGAGACATTATCATTTTGCATTCAAATAACGCTATTAAACGGACGTTGCACTGCTATATTTTGAAATTTAGTATAAATAATGCGTATTGGTAGAAACAAATCTTTCGCATAATTGGCAAGCTAAAATGCCATTATTTTGTTTGTACTATAAAATTCGTTATTTCGCTTCATCATTATCATCATCTCATCATCAGTTCATAATATGTCCCCACCAAAGGGTTCAAGCCTACCCTAAGTTAGGGTGTTTAGACCTTAGTCAGTCACGCTGGCCCAGTGCGGGTTAGTCGACTTCACATACACCTTTGAATTTCTTCGCAGGTATATTTAGGTTGCCTCATTATATTTTCCTTCACCGTAGGAGCGTCGGACAAATGAAATTCGAAAAACGAAAAACACATTAGTATATGGCAGTAGATATATGGCTATATAAATACGCTCTTATTTCGCTTCAGTTAGAACATAATTTGTTATTATTATTTCCGAGTTGCATGACATCCGATTTAATATAAAAAAATATGTTCGATAAACCAATTCTGTAACAAGTAGCAGAAAAGTTTCTAATTAACTTAGAATGCATGTGCATAAGTTCAAGATGTATTTACTATATGTGTTTGAAAAATTATTGCCTATTTTTACAAATGGATCAATTTTCGAACTTTTCTTCGAACTATCAATATTGTATGTGTAATTTCATTTTTGTTTTTAAACTTTGTAATAATCATAGTCTATCATAGACTCTAGCGTTCACTTAAAGTTAAATAAATAACACATGATTACCTACTGATCGTCATGAGGCAGTAATTAATGTAAATGTCATGCACACGTAAAATCAGAATACATCGAAAACTTCAACAGGTATGACAAAAACAGAGATGTTTATAGGAATGTCGCATACAATTTAAAAATAGGAACATGTTAAAAAGTGATAGCAAGATAGTCACAATATCGACATAAAGTAAAATAGGTATTTCGTGGTATCACTGCAAAACCGACAGTCATTGTAAGAGATTGTAAGAGAGGGCGTTCACCTTTTTTCTATTGTAGGTACATCTACTGCAAATGATGCAGCTAATAAGGTTTTTTTTATTCATAATGTAAAAATGTTTACCTATTTTTTTTCGATTTCATTAGCTTTGTTCAGTGAAATCTAAAAGAAAATATATTACCTAAATACCTACGATCTTCTGGGGGTCCTCTTGGGGATTTTCTCGGGAACATTTTAATAATGTGTCTTGTGTGATTTAAAAATTATTTCATTAAATATCACTAGTTATAACTTTTAGGTTTGCTAGTGTAATAAAGGACCTAGAACCTACATGTAATTACATTTTAATCAGAGAAATGTTGCTTATTTATTATTAAAATATACAATTTACTGCGAAATTGTATAAAATCTTACCGTTATCTACTTCAAAAGCGACTATATTTAAAACAGCATTTGATAACATATCATGAAGTTAATCTAAACTGGGCACTAATGATTTTCTATTATTCAAAAATCATTCAGAGCCTAGTGCCTAATGATCAATGAGGCTTAAATATGACACCGTCATGATTTTTAACAGGCCCACTCTACTAGGCCAATAAAGAACTCAAACTAAATATACGTTACGAATCTTTTCGTATTCTACCTAAACGATCTTATCTTGTAATACCTACGTATAATTTTTACCATATTAATATAATTATGTACATTCATTGTACATTTTAATGCTAAAATCAGTGAATTTGTTGAATATAGCCACCGTGCGCGCCATAAATGCTGATAAACTAATAAAAAATAGTACTAGGCAAACAGTAGGCCGCATTCAGCTATCGACATCAAACACAGGGAACACGGCGGCTTGTGCACGCGGCGTTTGTCCTGTAATTAAGGCCGTGCAAACATTTATCGGTCTTTCAACTTTACATATGATCGAATGCCAATGGTAGATATTTGATTTGATGTGCTTTGTTGTGAAATGCTTACGAAATACTAAATGCTGCCTGCAACTTCACTTGTGTGAAATATAGATTACAGATTAGTTGCACACTGGGGTGAGAACTTAGTGTATGTCTATGCTAAGGCTACTCCTATTTGAGTGCGAAATATTAAATTTAACACGTTTAAAAGATTTTAGTGATTAAATAAACAAAAAATTCACGCTTTCAACTTTCCGAATATGCAAACATTATATTTTTTTTACAATGAAGACATCGTTATGTGATATCTATGGTTTATTAATTTTATCCAACAGTTATCAATATTATGATAATGTCCGAAATTTTGATAATTTTTATAGTCATCGATCAACTGATACAACTAAATATTATAAAACTTTTGATTTATTCACCGAAATGATAGATCGAAGTAAGTTGTATACCCACCAATACACACCTTGCGAGTTGCCCGATCTAACACACGAATACGCAATATGTTTATTGTAATTGTCACTTTCTTTTCAAAAGGTTATTATGTATTAGCCGCCTCTGGCTACGACGCCTTGCACCTTGACAGCCTGTATTCAAGTCATCTGGACACGGCAGAAACCTTCAAAAATTATTTGCGTTAGGAAAAAAATATAGAGAAATAAATGTTGGTTCCGCATACTAAAATTTCAATTTAAAAAGTTCTGATTTCACTGAATAGAATTCTGTCTTTTATTTGCACGAGTACTACATATTTTAAAGAAATAGACCTTTCGGAGTCTGGCTAAATGGCTAAATAATTATATATAATGTTTTAAGCTAAATATAAGAGTAAATCCGAAAGTGTAGTTTTATTGAAATGGTTTTAAACATAATAAATTTTGTACATAGAATGAAAATAACGCTTATTATGCAATATTTCTATCTATTTTAAAATATAATTTAGTAATTTAAACTAGTTTTGGATTCGAGGTAAAATCATAATGAGCCCTTTACAAGAACGCATTTTCATTTTTTTTCAATTTCTCAATATTTCTGAGATACAAGTTTCTAATATTAATGTTACTTAAAATCAATAGTCTATATTTTATCGTCTGACGTTAACGACTTCTATCAACTCAAATTTCATAAAAATAATATTTTTTCTTACATAACCAATCGTAAACCATCGCTGTATGGTTAGAACTGCCATTCGGTATCAATTTGAGATTTGAAACCAAACATTGTATAATGAAATTAAGTGATCTACAAAATAAATAATCAAAAACATTTAGGTATCGGCACATAATATATAATAGTACTCTGGTAACTTTCTATATCTAATTTACATCTACTCATATATCAATAAATATTAATATAAACTGCAACTTCAGAAGAATCATAAGGGAAATAAAATCTGTCGACGTCAACAACGTTTCGCCGAAGGATCCCAAAAACACGCAATTGCATACAATCTGTGCTCTGCATAATTTGCGTCTGCGGTCAGGATAATGCATTGCGCATATGGAACATTTGTAAAGGATTGCCAATAGGCAGATGTAGTATGGCAATCTGTTTATTGGAAACGCTTGAAATAATAATAAACAATAAAATCTATTAAAAAATTATTTACCTTATAAGTAGTTTATACACTATATTTATGAAATATATAAATTTATATTTCATTTTTTGAAACATCGAAGATGATGATAAAATTTATTTAATAAATATTTATTTTACAACTAGCTTCTACACTATATTTATGAAATATAGAAATGTCTATTTTAATTTTTTAAAACAGCGAAGATAGGACACTGACTCTAGGTAAATTGTCTTTGGTTGAAGGCAAAATTATTGCTTTTGTACACATTTATTTTGCAAAAAGAAACTAGAAAGAATTATAATTATTATTATTGATATATAAGAACATAAGAATTTGACATGTATATTTCAAAAAGTTAATATTTTATATTTGTGTGTGTGTACCTAACACACAACATCACATTTCTATATTGAAGTCAGTACCAAATTATGATCTCCTAGCTATAACGGCTTAAAATTTGGCACAGACTACAATATATAAAATATGTGATGTTGTCTGTATCTATTATTTTTAACTTTTCAGTGTATTTGAAGTCGGTTCTTTTTTGTGAAAAGTTGTTTTATTTTTTCTTTTCTATCTTCGTTAACATTTTTGAATTGTTACTTTGTTTTGCCCTCAGATTTGAATCCTACCCAAGCTTAATTGTTTATTTGCATGCTTTTCTTAGGATGCAAGGGTTTCTAGCCAAAAATATTTTTTTAATAAATAGAAAAATGTGGCTTTACAATACATGCCGGGTGAAAATAGTAAGAGAACATTAATGAATTATTTTGTAATCTTTAAAAATAAATTAAGCTATCAGTTTTTGTAGCGACGCGGTGATACCAGCGTTGCTTACACTGTTCAGTTTTCGAAATGTAGACTACTTATAATGTCAACTCTAACAGCTACATCACCCTGACCAGATAGGTTGGTGTATAGATTTGTTTAAAATTGTCTATCTTGATGATGAGCTTACTTAGTCAGCTCTCACGACATCGGGATGAAAGGGTGCGGCGATAAATGCATTCCAATACTAAAATGTTCAATTATTAAAAAATTCTTCTGTATTACTATACACGGTTATTTCTTATCACCCTAGAAAATTTTAGGGACGCTTCAGGACACATCCATTATTATATAAAAAAAAGAAAAAAAAAAAATATCACAAAAAATGCTGCTCTCGACTAAAGCAGCATTTTTTGGATTTTTTTTGAAAATTAATATAAAATTAAGTAAGCGAGTTATTTTTTTATTCATATTTAAACCATTCTAATACTATGTCGTGAAGCGTCCCTAAAATTTTCCAGGGTGATTAAAAAAATAACCGTGTATAAAACTTAAAAACGCACATGACTGTGCCAACCCTGGGTGAATCATTAATTTAAGTTAGACCATTACAGGGTAGGTACTTTATAAGTAGCAGTATTTGGCAAACACAAACTCAGATACATTTCGTACACCGCAGGCTCTAAGCCACAATTAGGGTTATTTTAAAACAGCTTTTCGGACCATCCGGTTTTTAAGGACAGATGCAAATAATAAGGTTTTCGGTGTTTTCAACTAACCAGAATTAAACTAGTTTTTAGGTTCGAAATAGCATTTCTGTTTAAAGTAGTTTCCATTGTTTTGAATTAAAAAAACAGGTGTCAATTCGATATGTATGTTAACTGACTTTAAAAACACTGGATATCTAGTTAACATAATCGTTTGTAGGTATGTAATATTGTCAATACTTCAAATTTTAATAATGATAATATACGAAAAATATAGAGACCGACTCCGATAAAATACTACAGAACTAAAAATGTCAATGCCAAGCGATGATCTACTTCTGGAAATTTAAAAAATGTAAAAAAAAGTTTCAGTGCCTTTTTACTTTTTAGGCGGCTAATGTCGGTTTTCATTTTTCCGTTCCATATTTTAACAACGTTATGATTTTCTGACAATATTCATATAAATATAATAATAAAAGTGCTTCAAACCCCATAATGCCGCGTGGTGGTCAGTTTACGGACCGTATGGAGAATAACAGTTTAAGTAAATTTAATAAGTGTGTGAGAATAAACGAATAAAGGAATGTAGTATACATGAAGATTTTTAACCCTGGGCGGCATGATATCTACTAGGATCGAAAAATCTGAAAAATCCAGAATTGATACCCTATTATCTAGTGAAATCTTGGAGCCTAGGTGATCCAGGACGCCCTCGAATAGCCATTGGCAAGGTACGTTGCGCAACAGCATTCCTCCTCATAAAAAAGGTGGTCCGGGGCTAATATGTTGATGGAAGATAGACACACGGACGAACGGACAGATGGAAAGCAGATAGCGTTACCAAATAAAATTTGGGTCACGCTAAAATGTAGGTATGAAAATTTATTTATTCTACATCAGAATATTTATTAGGAAATTTATTATTTATTTAAAACTAAAAGCTTAAGATCAATTGATCAAGGTTTCAAACACTTGTCAGAAAATACGAAACACACGAAAAAAAGTCATTAATAAATTAAACTTTTGAAGAATTGGATACTTTTCTTAGTTACCGCATGATTGCGTTGATGTCTTTTGTACAACTTATTGAATCTTAATTTTACATCGACAAATCATACACTTAATTAATTTATTTTTTAATAGTTTATTCACAACATGTGCGAAGTTGCATCTGAGGCTTTTCTACTCGTATTTTATGTATTACATAATTTAAATGTAGTGGATGAAGCCAAAAACAAATCCTTACTAATATTATAAATGCGAAAGTAACTCTATCTGTCTGTGTGATAAGCAATCACGCCTGAACTACTGAACCGATTGCATGACTGACTGACTGACTGACCGAAATAAAATTTGGTATAGATATAGTTCTGAGGAAAGGACATAGGATAGCTTTTATCTCAGAAATCATCCCTTAAGGGGGCGAAAAGGGGGGTGGAAGTTTGTATGGGGAATCAATAACTGTTGAACCGATTTAGATGAAATTTGGTATGGAGATAGTTTGAGCTGTGGGGAAGAATAAAAAATAGTTTTTAATCATTTCTTGAGGGTGTAAAAGGGGGGTGTTCAGCGGAGGGTTAGTCTGTACCAGAGTCGTGTGCATGGGTACTTCCGTCTTACCTATTTCTGTCGCAAAGCAGCAGTGCTTGCATTGCTGTGTTCCGGTTTGAAGGGTAAGATATGGCATTGAAATGACTGGGTACCGTGACTTTACATCTTAAGTCACAAATTGGCAACGTATAGGTACTGTGGTTCTTGTGGGGGTTGCAGTTTTGCTGCAAATCTCACAGGATCCACATGTATTATAGGTAACTGTTACCACTTACCATTAGGTTTGCAGTTTGTTGTTTGCCAACTTAATTGTAATAAAAAGGAGGGGGGGGGGGGGGGATTTGTAAAGGGAATCAATAAAAAATGACTTTCACGCGGACGAATTCGCGGAAAAAGCTAGTATAGTATAAAATTGTTACTAAGAAAGACACGCAAGGCATGCAAGTATAAAAAAAATATACTTATGAAATTAATAGATATTAGTTAGCCCTTTTTAACTTTAGATAGAGCTACATAGGTCTGTTTAGACTTTTTATTTTAAAATAAGTCGAGTGATCGCCTACTGCGCAACGGGTCGCAGGTTCGTTTCCCGTACGGGACAAATATTTTGTATGGCCTACAGAAATGTATTCCGGTCTAGGCGTTGTGCATGTAATATTCTACGTTTGTAACTGCACCCACGACACTGAGAAAATAGTGTGGGGCGACGTTTTTAGAAAAAAGAAAAAAATTGTAACAGTAAAAAATATTCAGTGACATCAAGGAACTATAGAGGCCAATAATTTTTAATTAATTGTTTATCAAATAGACCTAGTACAATAGTATATTATACAACAGGTAAATAAAAAATGCAGCCTCAGCTCGGCGCCTGCAATCCTTTCGTTCAGCCGCGTCCGTGGGAACCTCGACAGATGTACTCTTGGTCGTGCACAGCCTTTTTTCTAAATCCGCATGCGTGGGTGACTACGCGAACGGTGTTCTTAGAGACTCTTTAACATTTTTGAAGCTAACGTGGTTCTCTGAAGTTCGCGTCACATCATTCGTATTTTAATAATATAAGACGGTTAGTTCATGAATGTTACGCCATAATCATTCATGCTAAGAGATGTGTGCTCTATTATAAAAATTATACAATATATGGCGTATTGTTAAAGATGATTATGATATAATGTAGTTAAAAAAGCAAACTCACTCTAATTTACAGGGAAGCTTCCATTACTTTTTTTTTTGGATGGCCACTTTAACGCGAACACTTTGTTCCTTTATCATGAACACGTAATCGCGACATGACAAATTGTTTGTCCAGTGTGAATATTTGTGTAGTGTACATAACATGTACAATGTACATGCTATGTACACTATACAAATATTCAGTACGTACGAGTAGCTACAGCATTAACTGTCTTATTACAAAACCTGATGTAAGGCTCTGAACTAATCCCGATGACCAAAATTGAGATTATTGAGCAACACTAGCGACAAATTAGATCCGTATCTTGAAAAAAAATAAATAGCCACTGAGTTTGGTTCACTCAAAATCTGCGGAATACGACTCCAATTTGGCACCAATTGGAAACACAAGCGTTCAAAATATCACAATCCCAATGTCGATCGCTTGGAATTAGTAAGGTCTAAAGTTAGTCTTGGTTTAAACTTAGTGCGCTTTTACTTCGTTAATATACATAGATAGAGACAGTGTCAGGTTTAAACCTAAGTTAAGACCATGTTTTCTAGTAACTCTATCTGTCTGTGTGTAACGCAATCACGCCTAAACTACTAATCCGATTTAGATGAAATTTGGTATTGACATAGTTTGAGTCCCGGGAAAGGAGATAGGATAGCTTTTAACCTAAGTTAAGACCATATTAAACCATGTCAAGGTTTAAACCTAAGTTAAGACCGTGTATTGTAATGAGACGGTTATAGTTTATAATTATGTCATATCGTTATGTATTGGTAAAACTATACATTTTTGTTAGAATTATTATATTTAGAGTCGCAACAATTAGAAGCTTAACGTAGAAGCTACTTTTGTGATACACGCGAAATCATTCAATGCTGTGACGCGTATTTGCACTATTCCTCGCAATGTGTATTATTTAAGCTTGAACAGTCTTAAAATAATACGGTTTTAATATAATATTTCTTTACACTAGATTATTTAATTTACGGCAATCTTTCATGGTTATCCTAGTGATATCAAAATTATAAATAGGACAGGAAACAAGGACCTGGTTACAAGTCACTTGTTTTTTTTTAGAAACTATTCATTTTGTTGAGTGTGTTTTTTCGACGGTAATATCCGGTTAACACAATGTTTGTGAGATTTTTGCGATTTCCAGTTTTGCAAAAACATTGATATTAGATATTTCTATTGTGGTGTTTGAATTTATTTTAAGCTACCCAGAGCTATAATTGAAGGTTTAATATGTAATGAATAGTTTAAGGGAGCATTGTAATAAAAAATATTTTATTCCAGCAACATATAAATTTGAATTAAATCAAAAGTGAAAAGTGAACAACAACATTATTTATCTTGATTTTTGCTTATTATTGTGAATATTTAAAAATTACATAATTAAAATATAATAATCATATCATTTTACAAAATCTATTAAAAGCGTTATATTTTTGAGAAAGTGCACTAAATATATTCCTACAACGTCACTGTTAAGAATAAGGATAAGTTTCTTTATGCCTTTCTTATGATATCTACAAAATTCGCTATAACTTTAAACGTCGATTTCTGATACTTAACAATTGCCTTGTTATAATTTTGTTCAGTTCTTTATTTCTGCATCTAGCATTCTATTGTCAAGCACAGAAAATAATGTTCTGAAAGTAGGTATATTTTTGGAAAACGAATTCCTCCCGACCTATTTTCTTCACTTTAGTTATTTTGCCGTTAATTAATTCTTGTGTTACTATTTCACATTGTAATAGACCTGTAAAATGTTCTTCTAGAAAAACAACTAAGAACTAAATAACAACAAAAGTGTAGTCTTATCAGGGTGAGTTCATTTGTAAGAAAGTAATTGTAATACTGTCGGCATTTTTTGAACTTCACCCTAGTACAGTTTGTACTTACCTGCTTATGCAAAAGATGACCCATTGTTATCATAAAACTCTCTTTCCGACTGTCGGCACTTCTTTGAATTTAAATACAAAAGGAGTTACATTAATAAAAACTCTTTTGAAACATTTGTATATAGACATACTTATATCACTTGGATAACGATTAAACCAATTCTGAGAATAAACTTATCTAGAAAGAATATTTTTGGTTTAAAGTATAATTAAAAAGCATAGTCGGATCGTTGGCGGTTGAAAGGCGTCCTTCTAGCGAGCAACTTCATATGCCTTATTTATTTGTGTACTATACTGTAAGTAATAATTACAGAGCTCCAATCGTGATTTAAACATCCATAATGACCGGCCTCTCGTTATTCACGGAATCAATTTTATTTAATGTTGAAATCCATTTCTTCATTAATTTATTGGAGTAATATAATGAACGTTAACAATGTGATACTTTATAAGTCGATGTGACCTTGGAATGTGATAGCCTGGCATTGGTAGTATTGTTTGCGTATTATTGAAAAGGATATGGTACACCTACTTTAGACTGGGTGTATTTTTACATAATATTTGTAAATAAAGTTGATATAACCAATAGCTAAGCAGAATTATTTTTTAAAGTTACTCACAGAAAGTAAAAATTATATAAATTTATACTTTGTATGAGTATAAATTATTAATTTTAAATAAATAAATATTAAATAAAACTAATTTATTTTTATTAAAATCTTAGCAATATTACATGAAAGTGAATGTTTTGAGTCAGCTACTAAAAGTTAAGTCTAAATGATAGGGTAAATTTAAACGAAATTCGGAATAAATATGTTATCTGTGTATTCTGTGAGAACCCAATATCTTCTTAAAAATACAAGCAGGCAGAAGGTTATGAACAAAGAAATTGCAAAGAAATAGAATGTTGCGAAAACTCAAAAATAATAAAGTACAAAAAATAACTAACTTTGTAATTGTTAATACAAATGATAACTTGTTTCTTTCCGTATCTATCGGAATTGTCACCATCAGTAAACAAGATAATCATAAGTGCCCTATGTTCTTCACAACGTTTAAAATTAATCGAAAGGCCGCACTCATTGATAGACCGGGGATGTTTCCGGTGAAATCAGGGTCCAAAAATTATTAAAAAAAAACTCATATAAACAAGCCACAACACGGCAGATGGCACTTAGCGGAAATCGAAAGGGATTTTTTAAGGATATTCGTCTTTGTATTAAGGGAAAAAAGTGTGTGTGTCTAAAAAGCCAGTGAAAGCTGTTCCCCGTGGGAAACAAAAATGTTGTAAATTGATATTTTAGTCAAAGGTCTGTTGCAATTTATAAGTTATAGATTTAACAGCAGTTTTTCAGAATAAGGTTTGAAGCGAAATAAATATTTAAACCAAGAATAATTCTTTCTTACAGTTATAATAAAGTTTACAGTGCTAATTACACTAACGTAATGGACTAGATCGATAATCAGCTTTTCGACTGGAGACGACTTGGGATACATGGCGTACATGACTTGTCTTCATTTTGCTGATGACATTATTGTAGTCATGACTGAGATCATGATAATCATAATCGTAATGCTCGACGACTTTTGTAGAGTTTTTCAAGCAGTAGACCTTTAAATGAATATCGACATGGCAAAAATTATGTCGGAGTCCCTTAATAGTAACCTACGTGTGTGATGGTTGGAGGCTATACACTTGAAGTTGTTGATGAGTATGTTTACCTGGGGCAAGGAAGTCCAGCCCAGCTTTCAAATGTTAACAATTGACCCAATTTTTAAAAAATGAGTAAAACTGCGTTAAAAAATTTTTGCTATCTCACTTCACTCTCACTAACAAATCCGGGGATCAAAATCGATAAGGATAATTCATAAAGGATGAAGATTATCAGTACCATAAAAATAAAGGTCTAGTCTATCAGTGTCTGTTTCTATAAAGCCTGTACATGCATTCTATGCTTTAATATGCTGGGATTAAGCTGTCAATGAATTAAGGCCAAATTCGCCACTCATATGTTTAGTTAACAAACAAAATGCTCTACTATTATATCAGCTCACTCTGTCTGTTAATACAAATAATTTCCGAAATCATCACCAAATTAATTGTGTAATTATAATAAGCTGTTAGCCGCAAATTCATCTGCGTGGAACAGTTAGATCGCGACTTCGACTATGTCACGCATTTCCAAGGGAACATCAGGGCTAAAACTATATATATACCAAATTTAATCAAAATTCGTCACCCGACTTAGGCGTAACACATAGACAGATAGAGTAGGTTTCGCATTTATAATATAAGTATAGGTATAGGGTTTCATTACGTGAGTTTTAACTCAGTCATTATACCACACTGCTAGGCAGCATCCCCCAAGAAGGGGGTTTTGGGCCGTCGACTGCCACATCGTGCGAGATGGTGGAGACCTTTAGAGCCTTGACTAGAGCTTCGTTTGTTGGTATGCAAGGTGTACCATGAGCACGTGTTGTTAGATCCTATCAAGTCTTAATCGGAATCGGAAGTCTTATAAGTTAGTCGAAGTAGTTAGAAGTCTCTGGAAATAAAATTTCTATGGATATGAAATGTTTTGAAATTATTTATTAAAAACTTTATTGTATAGTCATGATGCTGAACTTAACGGTTTAGAAAATATTGGCGGAGTTTTACTACAACAATGCCAATCACATAAACATAATCTAATGATTATTTATGTACAGTATGACTCATTTTAAATATAGACCCGTTTTTATTGTATTTAAAATATGTACAGCATGAATCTATTATCTACCTAATTATATTATAATATACAATGTAATAATATGGTCAATAGTCGCTGCTATACACCTATATATCGATAAAGCAAATCGCTAAGGCGTGGGAGACTGCCGCAGGTGTGGCGAGACTCGCATTTCCTATCCAACTGCAGATGTGTTTGACGGAGACCTATTACACTTCTTACTTAGATGGTGGAGAGACCGATATTATGGTTTTTGAATGTATCCTAGTCTGAAAGTAGAGCCTGTACAACAAACTCTGAGAAACATAATAAATAAGTGACCAATTATCAAAATGTAAAAAGAACATAAAGGAAGAGTAAAAATCTAGCTTATACAAAAATAGATTATGGAAAAAGGTTGAATTAAAGGACTATTTGATAATAACAGTGGCAATAAAAGAGTACCTACTGTCGAATTATTAATTGATCTCTCCCATTTTTTTTTAATTTCTGAAAAGTTTCATAATCATTCATCTATCATTACTCTTAACAATAAAAATAAAATGAAAAATTTCGCAAATTTTTATACTTTCGATTTTTCTAAGCTACTGCAACACGTTTACACCTGTTCCAAATGTTATTCAATAAGCCTTTACTCGCTGTCCGATAAGATTTGATAGCACAAGGTGCAAAACTAAAGAAACCGAACACCTTATTAGCATCCCTCGCCCGAAGCAATCTCTTCAGTCCCAAATAAAACAAACCAATACACGATAATGGCGACTAAAATTACGGCCTTAGCATCGCATCCCTGACCTACCATCAGCTGTCTTTTTTAACCCATATGTTACAAATATAGGTCAATTAGATATATTTATGTCTGCAGGATTAGCTGTTTTATATTCTCTGATGTTAGAGCCCTTTTTGTGTGTCCCACAAAATTGGAGGAAGGAATGCCAAACACGAAATCGGACAGTGGTAATGAATCTTTTGGAACAAGCATCTGATTAGTATTATTTTATATGGTAGGAAATTGTGACAGGTGCATATGTTTGCGAGTGGTCATTTGTTATGGGATCGGTTCTCCACATTGAGTTATTATTGTGGCATTAGAAAGTGATTTAATGTTTTTTTGTCAAATTTTATTGAAATCGGATTGTGTCTTTTGAACAACTTAATTATTTGTTTTGCTCGCGTTGCGAGATTGTTCCACTGAATTCGATGATTGGCATGTGTACATATTTTCAATCTTTCAGAGGTTAGATTTGGAGCTGATGCAAGTTCTTACTAATTGAAGTTGGTAATTACATTCGGAAAATTGAATTTGGGTATAAAAACCGGTCAAGTGCGAGTTGGACTCACGCACCAAGAGTTCCGTACAAACTAGTCTATATATTTTCAGTTATCAGATATTTTTCCTTGACATCTAACACATTTGAAACTTCTGGCCAAATTTCATCATTCTAAAGTCAACAAGTCAAGTTCGTTTGTTAAATCGCAAAATATGCGATATAAACGATCATGTTTTTTGATCGCGTTTGCGACTCAAAACGTTGGATTTTTTCACAACTGAAACAGTAACTGACTAAGACCGTAGACTCGAGTATATTTTATATAAATTTCAGTTATCTCTTCATAACGTATTTACGAAAAAAGGGTCTTGACAGACAGAGTGGCGGAGAGATAGGCAATACAAAGTGATCTTTTAAGGGTTCAGTTTTTTTCCTGTTCGAGTGCGGATCCTTAAAGAATTCAATAAGCTTATATTCAATTTAAACTTATGAAAGAAATGATAGAGGCTCACTAAATTAAGTACAAAGCTCTTCACAGACAAATCTTGTTGCAGTCACGCTAGATAGTAGTAACCGCAGTGAATTCAAGCTACAAAACAAAATTAATGTTTAATTATATTCATCAACTATGTTGACAGTACTTGTTATCACCTTTTATTGTATTCCGACGATATTTGCACAAAAAAGCTCGTACATACAAGCGTACAGTCCCTGATAATTAACAAACAACTAAGAGTGAACGAGCTTACCCACGATTGTTATGCGGTTCCCACATCATAACAGTCGTAATATGATGGCTCTGCATGATATTACTCGTAATATGAGGTATCAGTGATTTATTTTTAATAAACTGGTTCAGTATATTTGAAAATCAAACGGCTGCTTTAGAAAAATTCAACCGTACGTATTTGTGGCATTAGAATGGAGACTTGAATGATGCTGAAAAGTAGAATAAACAACCATATTATGATGCATATCGTGGTCATGGCTGAGACCGTGGAAGATCTAGGTACAATGCTCGAAGACCTGTGTAGAGTTTCCCAACAAGTGGGTCTTAAAATGAACATGGACAACACCAAAATCATGGTGAATTCCCATGTAGTACCCACTCCTGTAAAGGTTGGCGGCTCTACACTGGAAGTTGTTGACGAATATGTTTACTTGAAACAAATAGTCCAGCTCGGTAAGTCCAATTTTCAGAAAGAGGTAAATCGACGAATCCAACTCGGCTGGGCCGTGGCCGTTTACAATGGGTCTCATCAGAAGGCTCAAATATCACTCAAAGGGCAATGAAGAGGGCTATTCTCGGGGTTTCTCTACGCGATCGCATCAGAAATGAAGAGATCCGTAGAAGAACTAGAGTCGCCGACATAGCCCAAAGAATCGCAAACCTTAAGTGGCAGTGGGCAGGAAACATAGCTCGCAGTACTGACGGCCGTTGGGGCGGAAAGGTCCATGAGTGCCGACCACGTACCGGGAGACGCAGCGTTGGTAGGCCCCCCACAAGGTGAACCGACGATCTGGTGAAGGTCGCGGGAAGCCGCTGGATGCGGGAGGCGCAGGACCGATCGGTTTGGAGATCCCTGGGAGAGGCTTTTGTCCAACAGTGGGCGACTCTTGGCTGAAATGATGATGATGACAAACAAACGGATATGATAATAATTACACTATCTATCAATCTTTAAGTTCCTTTAATATTTCATAAAAAATAACATGAGACAATACACCTCATTATACATCCACAAAAAAATGGAACTGCAAAAATAATAATTTGCCACGATATACGCGAACCCGACATTACTACAGAAGTAATGTTTAACATTCACCCGAGGAACCCTGACATATTTTTCAGTAACTTCCAATAATAACGTTAGAACCGGATGTTCCTAGTAACTAACCGTCGTCGTAAGTTCAATTCATGTGAGTGAGAATGATAGTTTTTAAGACAAACTGTATTCTTTAAACATTCAGCGACTATAATCGTTATCAGATTCTTATCATAAGGAAATAAAGAATCGTCAGGTTAAATAAAGAAAAAGGTCTACTGCGTGTTTTAACGACTATTACATATATTTAGTATGGGACGCGCGTGAAGAAAAAAAGGAGGTTCAAAATCTGAAATTCGTACTGAGAAATCACGCATTAAAAAATACAAAACGTGAATATATTTCATTTAAAATTCTTAAAGGCTTCTTGAACGCAAGTGTGAGTACTCCGGATTCGCACCGAAGCTGAATCGCATGTTTGTGTACACGAATGAAAGTCGCGCATGCGCTGAAACTCACCGCACTGAGCGTTGCGGCGCCGCGTATGTTATACTAGATTGTGCACCGAGGGCCGTAACAAGGGGATTACTAACGGGAACCTATTTGAAGCCCGACCGCAGGGCTTTTAATGAAGTAAGCTTGTAATCCTCGTACTGCCCGTGATGCACACAATGTATTTCATCACCATCGCGAAGAAATAAAAAAAAACAAAAAACATGTTTTTCTTTAGACTTCGCTAGTAGCAAATCGTTGTTGAGTAGTTGAGCCGCATTTAATAACTCCGGTGGTGTTAATGTCACTACAGATACTTCTAACTCGGATTCTACCTATAATATAGTCACATTTAGCTTGTTTTTTCGTGCCTTAATGAAACAAAATACGCTTCGAAAACAGCAATCTATCAAAGAAATGGCACTCAAACACAAACTTGCACATGAAAAGAGTTCTACGGCAATTCTCTTGGTACTATTTGTATTAGACTAATCTAAATTTAGTTTTAGTGCTGTCAAATCGCGTTTTTTGTTCGAAAATTTGAATTGAAAAACGCTGTTCAACCACACTAACACTAAACTTAGTTTAATCCAATTAGTGTCAACAGAATTGCCACCGTTGCCAACTTTTTTCAATTATGTATAGTCTTTCACAGATAATGATAAGAACTGCGTTTAGTTTTCATACCTGAGAGGCCGAGAGAAGGATTGTACCGGTTTTTAAAATAAAATTTAATAAAATAAATGCAAATATCTCTGATATAATAGTCAAATATAAATATAGGTAATACAGTTAAATGTACAGTATATATTTTATATGCAGTAAAATTGGTTTGTGGCCAAGATTTGAAGATAGGAAATGAACCTTGGTTGATTATAAACCTTTTTTGTTAGTTTGTTTTGTGAGTTCTATATTTTTAAAACTAAACTCATAACTCCTTCGTGAGTTATAAAAATCCATAACTCCCACGGGAGGTAAATCGGCTACAGTTGCTCTATACGCCTACGTGTAATAACACCCTTTACGAGCAAATGTGATGAAAATTATTTTTTAATACAGTTGCTCAAAAAGTAGTATATTGCAGGGCTGTTTAGCGTGCGGGATGACCACCATTACGCACTAGTGCCTTTTCTTTACCAAATGTCAAATGTCTAGAATCTGACACACATTTTGCTTTTTTCCTGCTTTTTTCTAGCATGCTTGTTAAGATTGCGCTAAATAATCTGACTGGTCTACCAGATTTTGTATTGTAAAAGCATGCCTAAAAGCAAAGCATAACAAAAAGCACGGCCGAACCTTGCTCTTAAAAACATGGAAAGCAAAGCATAGCACGCATTTGCTTTGTCACTGCTGTGTACATATGACGACATATTTGGCGCCATTTTTCTAAAATTTTCTCTGCGTAATTATTGATTTTTGTTATTTGCTTAAAAGTTTAATAATTCTATAAAATGAGTGACTCTGATAACATATTAATTGATTTAACACCACCGGTATTATGTTTAATTACTGAAAATGCGAGTGTGAGTATTTTACCTGTAAAGTCTAAAAGCAGGTACATTGCTACATATGGTTACTACGTATTTATTGTTTAATTTTTTCGCAACTGTATTAAAAACAGTTGTTCAATACACGTGCGGGACTGTCATTTCCACTCGTTCCGACTGTCAACCCTCGCCTTCGGCTCGGGACGACATTTGTCGGAACTCGTTGCAATGACAGGCTTCCCGCACTTGTAGTGAAAATAACTATTACAGTACACTTGCTCTGAAAGTGTCCGATGACAAGGACCCAGATAGGCACGTAATAATATTTAAACGATTTCGTTCAATTCATAACACTGTACCAACGTCAGTTTCCATTTTAACAAATGAATAATATTTAAAAAAATGTTTTTTTTTATTTCCTCGCATCATGTACTGTAAAACGTACATGATGCGTTTTACAGTACATGATGCGAGGAAATACGTGTCGTTGTAAAACACTCACTACCCAACTCGTGTCGGTGTAAAACACTCACTACGTTCGTGTTTTATCATCACCGCCACTCAATGGGAATATCCAACTTACTACACTTGTATTGTAAATAACTATTTTCTATCTAAGTGAAATTTTTTATATACTCGATATTATTAAGAATACCAGTAATTAAATAAAACTACACTTTTCAGATTTTGTCGCTTATATTTAGTTTTAAAACATATTAATTATTTAGCCCGACGACGTTTCGAACGCCTTAATACAGCATCCATGGTGGCGTGGTCACGGGATGCTTCAGTCATCTTAGAATGTAACAATACATTCTAAGCTGTGGCATGGAAATTAGAATTAAACTGATAGCATAAAACGAATTCACTATCTTTCGTATCTCAAAATATGAAATAGGTATATTGTACTAATAAAAATAAGAACAGCTATCGAATATGAAAAGAAGTGCCGTTAGAATATTTTACTGGAATAAATCATGGTAAGCATAAACAATAATGTAGCATTAGGAGGATTCGAACTCTTCTATTGCATGTAATTGTTGTCTCTTTTGTGATGGTGTTAGATGGCAAAGTTCAAAATTCGTGATTACTTTGTACTGAGTACGTACCTACATGAATTAACGACCATACATTTTTGTTAACCCCGAATACTATAGTCATGTTTTTGTATGCTCATGCCCATTCACTTTGATAGTTTGATAGAAGCGATTTATATGAAGACTTCAATGTTGTTCGCTTGTACGGGCATAATTTTCACCGATTACTCCACCATTTGTGGGTCGATTTTTAAAATTCTTTTTGCAATCAAAATGGTACACTGCCGAGGTGGTCCCATCGTCACCTTCATGATCTAATGATGGAATCCCAGGAAAATCGAGGGAAACCCCTAAATTTCATAGGCACTTACAACGTGCGTCATGTTGTTTCTTAATATATTCAGGTATTTGCGTCTGGTACTGAGCTAAGTACAGATAGAAGGTTTCAAGTAGATTAGGTGTTCGGGAACAATCCCTTAAAACTATTCAGATTGAAAGACGTTTTATTTTAAGTTACTTAAAAGGCACCAACTTCAATATTAAGCTGTGGTGTTGTTTGTATTCTTATATAAGTTATGTCTTTTTGGTGTTTTTAATGTCAGTTTTATTTTTTTTTGTTAAATTTTTTTTTTTTTTTAATCAGGTTTGTTACTATGAGTGTTAATAATTAGGCTTCTGGTTACATAGAATTCGAAACAGTTACAAAAAGAACACTGGGACCCTGAGGGTCTTACCCTGAACACTTTTAAATTGTAACTACTCTATATTTTATCTATATCTATATTACGAAAAAGAGCAAAATAGCACAAAATTTATATAAGTAAGCTTGAATTCTTAGTTTCCGATATTTTCATATTTGTGTTTCGGATTCAGTGTAATACACTCAACGAAGTCATTATTGATATAGTCATAATATTTTTTATGGGATTATTGTATGTTAGTAAGTAAGAAATCGCATAAAATATATCTTGTGTAATACGATGTTACACAGCAAGTCATAATAGGTTAGGAGCCAACGTCAACGTAACCACGATGTAATGGCATCGCGTGTCTACACAGGGTTGTAACTTATCAACTTCTTAATATTTTTAATAATACTCGCATTATAGACTAACACTGACATTCGAAATAACAGAATAATATTAAAATACTCGCTGTGCCGACTGATGTCGTTCTGTCAAAAAATACTTATTGTTTTTGAGCAACATGTTTTACGTAGTGCACAAGTTGGAGCAGATTGGACATTAATGTGGTTTTTTACGTATGGTATTTTCACGATTTTTTCCTGCATATAAACTTTCTCCAGAATCCAATAAATTCTTTTTAAAAATAATGAGTCAGACCGCCCGTTACCGGGTTTTGTCCTTAAAAACATCCAGTTTATGCATTAGACATTAAGAAATACGGAAAAACGACTGAACGGATTTGGATGAATTGTGCAGGAGTATGTCGCTTTACTGTGACTCAACATGCGTTTTTATGCCTTATAAATAATGTCATAGGTACTAAAATGTTTGTTTGACTTACACATTTATTGATTTCAGAAATGTATATGGATTTATAACGGCAAACCAAAAAAAAACTGTATTTCCCTATTAAATTAAATGCTCTATTGACTTGTATATAACTTACAGCAAGGTACTAATTCAACATTGTAGGGGTAATTCTGTTACGCATGTGTATATTATAGCTCGGCTTATGGCCCCGAAAGCGATGTGATAAGGCTCATTTTACGAGCAAGTGTGTTGAAAAATATATTATGGCACACATCAACAATGTAAGCGGTAGGACATAATGGCTGTCACTCTAATAATGAGTAACCTGACTGTGCAAATAATTCATCGCATAGAAAATAGCAACCAAATAACGCTATTTGTAACTCATTCTAAACGAGGATGCTAGAATACATTATGTTAGCGGAGACGCTGTTTGTACTGATGGACTGTTGTACTGGCCATGGTGTGGTGTTTTAGTGCATTGCTGTATTCCTGATTGAAGGGTAAAGCAGACAGTAAAATTACTGGGTACTGTGATTTGACATATTATATCGCAAGTTCGCGTAGTTCTACAAGAACGCCAATATACGTTGAGAACTAGTTTTAGAATTGCTTGTTTTACAGGAAGCACATGTACTACAGGCGGCCGAGCCACTTACCATTAGATGGGCAGCCTGCTCATTTGCCAACATGGGGTTCCTATAACACTTGCAAATCTACAAACCCGACAAAAATGCCAATGTACTAATACTTGTGACATAACATGTCAAGTCACAGTTCCCAGTAATTTTACAACCTTTCGTACCCTTCAAACCGAATCACAGCAATGGATCCAACGCTACTTGATGGCAGAATAGGCAATTGTATCGCCGACATGCTTCAATTAGTGACGAGTGGATTTAATATCATTTTAAATCAATTAACCACTGCTAATCATTATGGAAACGAGAGACCCAGTCCCTATCTCCCGTTCTGAAGAGACACACATCGACATTGCACCGGAAGATGTTCCTAGATGTAAGCGGAACCAGTATTACAGCATCAAGTACAGTCGCTGCAACGGAAACTTCGGGCCCGGTGGCAGCCCATAAATAGGCAAGATATAGGTACCCATGTAGACGACTCTGGTACAGAGTCGGGATCTGGTAATTAATTGGAATTAATCTTCCGCCTAAACCAAAACGATACTATAGAAGTTTGCAAGCTACTCGTACTTAAGACATCAGTAACTACAATTTTCAGTAATTCTAATATTACGTGGAATTAAGTAGGTATTACGAGCGTCGGTGGCGATGTGGCCTCGGCATCGGACTGTGCCCCGAGTAGAATCGGGAGGCCCGCGATCGATCCTACCAATGTGTTTTTCGTTTCACGAATTTCATATGTACATTTATCTGACGCTCCTACGGTGAAGAAAACATCGTGAGGAAACCTGCATACACCTGCGAAGTAATTCAAATGTGTATGCGAAGTCAACCAATCCGCACTGAACCATCGTGGTTTGACTAAGGCCTAATCGCCCTAACATAACTAGTTAGGGTAGGCTCGTGCCCCTCGGTGGGGACGTATATGAGCTGTGATGATGATGATGATGATTACGTGGAAAATTTGAATTTCATCAGCAATGTTCAAAACACGTTATTTCTTTTTGTGTTTTATAAATCGATATACAGTGTTGAATATTGAGTGAATGTGATGTATAAAGTTGGTACCAGCCCTAGCGAGCAATCTTCCGTGATAGTGAACTTGAGTTTTTTCGCGGCGCAAGCGCACCGTTAGCTTGAGCTACATTCCGCGGTTGTCGCAAACAGCCGCAGAACCGAGCCGCCACCGCAATGTCTCGCCGTTCTTGTGCTTTTAAAATTAGTTTTCTTGCGAGCCTAATCTAACGCTGTTAGGAGTCAACAGTCTCTTTGCGGAATTTTTGTCATTTCTGAACCAGAGAGTTAAAAGGAATGAGATGTAGTTGTGCAGTAGAGAACATGAGTTATTGAAATTTACTCTGAATAATTATAAGCCTGTATATGTCATAATTTGTAGAAATGTTAATGTTGGTATTGACAAAATAGTCAACAAAGTCAAGTTAACCCCCCCCCCCCCCCCTCGTGACATAAATAATAACTGTGTTCTTGAATAGCGAAATCTAAATAGCGTAATGCCAATTTTACCTTTATTCAAGATTTGATGGCGCCTGTTGAGATGCTACATCCTACCTTCATTATCCTACTTCTGTCGTGATTATGTAGCTAATATGCTATTTATTTATTATATTAATTAATTATATTATTTGAAGGGTACCTACAAAAAAGAACTAGTATAAATAATAAACAGAAATGTCAATAATATGCAAGCCATTAAACAAGATACAGAGAAAGACCTCTTCTAGTCAGTTAATTCAAGCAACTACACAATAAATGTTAGGTACCTATGTATAAAATAAACTTATCCAATGATTACATGTAACAATTGGTGCGGCACAATTTGAGAACGCCTAGCCATTAAATAAAAACAAGTCGGAAAATAACAACCTCTCTAATGCCAGATCTAAGCTTCGAAGGTTGCGCGCGCGCAGTTCATTGACCCGCCATTGCCAATGTCAGCCAAGACCAAGATGGCTGAGTTCCGCACTCGCTTACGTTCCTCACGTAAGAGGCTGTAATGCTACGCTTGTGTGCGTGTCGCTTGTTTTTCTATGCCGCGCATACTAGTTTATCTACCAACCTGCTACATTAACTTATACCTTTGTGAGCTTTCTTGAAATAATACTAGATGGCGTTGCCAGACTAGTCTAGGTTAGATCATTATTGCGGACTACAAAGTTAGCATGGTTGCCGACACAAATAGCGTGTATTGAGCCATATAGCGTAATTTAACTGGACTTTTATGACGCCATCGTTTAAATTTTATTGAATGTAAGAGGTAAGGCGAAGTTTTGTAGGCAAATGGTTTTTACTAGTTAATAAGTACATTAGCACACAGTTCTTTACGAGTCCCAATTAATGAACTCTGTCCTTGGAGACTGAATATTTTTACAAACATTTCTTAATTAATGTAAATATGGAAGTCATCATAGCAGCTCATATACGTGCCCACCGAGGGGGTCGAGGCTTGTTTGGGCCTTAGTTAACCACGCTGGCCCAGTGCGGATTGGTCGACTTCACATACACCTTTGAATTTCTTCGCAGATACATGTATTCACAATGTTTTCGTTCACCGTAGAAGCGTCAGAGAAATGTACTTACATATAACGATTTATCGGTTTAGGACAGATTCTAGTTAAGATAGTAAGATGAACTATTTCTGAAATTCCTTCTATTCCTTAAAGAGTATTGCCATTTTGGTCTAAAGCGAATGAAAATAATAAAAATTGGTAGGTATATGCTAATTCCATTTAAAAATTATGAGTTGCGGTGTTATAGGAATGTATGAGAAATGTATTTTTTATTTCAATTTAAATGTTTATTTAATGAAAATGGGGATCGGTTTGTATAGCGAAATAAAGATATTTTTTCACTTCTCATGCTCTGAAAGTGCTTATTTGTGCAGGATATAGGCTGCACAAAATCGAATTTTGTGCACAAGTGCATTAACGTATCTACTCATACATAAATGTAGCTATCTATATTAAGGCAAAGAAAATGAGTCATACAGCTAAACACAATAAGAAGTTCATAGATAGAATTTGTTATTTTATTATATTTACTTTAATTTATTTCCCTTATGTGTTTTTTAAGACATAAAGAAATGTTATGTTATACTACTGTTTTATTTCCTCGCAATCGAAGTGAAAAGCAGAGTTTATAACTCGTCCACAAAACCATTTTATTCTCGACATTACTATTATCAGCTAAAAGTCTTTGAAAAAAATGGTTCGTTTTGTGCACTTGTTGTAAAACCTACTATAAAATATGATAATATAGGAGTTGGTAGTATTCTTTTTGAGTAATTATTTGATTACTCAAAAAGAATAATGCCAGTAGCATGAAAATCAATCTCCGAAGGAGGCAAATGAGGGTAAGAAAACATGAAAATTTACTTGGGAAATCGTCATTTCATTAGTTACCCAAGCAGTATGAAAATGTTACCACTTCATTATTTGACAGCTTTTTACCAAAATTTGGTATATACATATCCTCCCCCCCCCCCCATGACGAAGCAACTGGTGTAAAGCTTGTAAGTTGTAAAACCGACCCTCTGAATTGACAGAGCCAACTAAGAAATTCTCAAACAACAAACAGGGCGCAGGAGAGGAAAGGAAAAAAGAAGAAAAGAGAAGGAAAGAAATACACAGCTACCTTCACATTTGGACTCCACTTCCACTAACCATCAGGTGGAATGGAGTCATTCGCTAGAACCACTACAAAAAAAAAACTTTTATCAGCATAGCGACTTAGGTCTAAAATATTGCAATTCGAGCTACGGAGTCCTAATACATGAGGCGATCGAGATAACTTGAGTTCGAAGAATTACGGCAGGAGGATTGTTAGACGCACATCCCACTAGGTCTTTAATGTGCGCAGTAGTCCTTTAAACGTCGAGATCGACAATAAAACTGCTTATTTTATACCATGCGCTTTCCTATAATTTATGCATTTTAATTGCAGCTGTAGGTACTCTCGTCCGAGATTTATTTGAAATATTAAATGCGCTAATCAATTGGCCATAAGTAATTGACTCCAAAATTCTGCGTCCTTGAATCGTAGGTAAACTGCATTGATTTATTTCTTCGACTAATTGAATTTCTATTCTCAATAAGTAAGATAGTCGATTAATAACAATATTTGTAATGAACTTAAAAGTTATTATTCTCAATGAAATGTAGCATTGAATTTGTTTTTCATTAACATGTAATTTTAGTAAACATGTAAATTTGGTAAGGTGGCTCTTGAAGCCTTACTTTTCATATTTTCAAACTATATATTTTCATAAATATAAGAAAATATTTAAGTTAAAATTGCATAGAGTACAAAAAAAGAACAAAACAAGCTAAGCTTTTTAATTTTTTATCTCCGAAATAGATGTAAGCTGACTGAGAAGACTACAAGAAAGTATTAAAACTATTAAAAATAGGCCTTGTGTTAAATTCAAAATAAATTTTGCACGTCAAAGAAGCTACACCAATGGTTGACAAGTTTACGGTACAGAAAAGATTTTTCTCTTCCTGTTTTGCTACAGAGTTTTCAATTGGCAGCAGTTAACCTTAGAGTTAATAGCTTAAGCTCAATTTACACATTATACATTTCACATTATAAAAGAAATCATCAGGTGTGGAGCTGACCCCATGTCCAAACTGTTTTAATGATAATAATAAATGTATAATATAAATAATATAATATATGTTTTTTATAATATTTATATTTTTTATATTTATGTTATAAAAAATATATTTAAGAATTTAAGTTGAGAATAATGGTGTGGGCTTCGCAATAAGGAATATCTGTAACTAACACCTAGACTATTTAAATAAAATGTATTGTAAATGCTGTTTATTAACCCAAATAAATAAATAAAATAAAAATTATTAAGAATAATAATAAGAAAATCAATTATTTTCAATCACAATGACTTAGATCTAAGCTCACAAAGCCTAGTTCGTTAAGCCAGAGTGAGAGACGGAACCCATACTAGGATACCCTGTTACAAGATCCGGCCTCCCCCCGGCTGTTTTTTATTTAACAAATTAAAAGAAGTGTATGTATGCGTGCGTGCGTGTGAGTATCTATGTGTGTGTGCGCGTGAGTATATGTATGTGTGTATGAGGTGTGTTATTGTGTTTATACAAGCTTGTGAAAAAGTGTGATCTTTAGTGCGAATCCCGTACAATAGTGTGACTCACTCGTATGTCCTAACTAATATTATAAATGCGACTGTCAGTTTGTTTGTTTTATCATTTATATTAAACAATCTTTATCTATGTTTATTACCCTTACCCTTGTTTATTAGTGTTGATTTTAATTAGTTTATAAATTAGTAGATCTATTAAGTTTTTGCAAAGTATTGTAATATTTTACACTTTACCTCATAAAGGAACTATGAATTTTTGGTGTCTTCTTTGAGCTAATATATATACCTACTAAAATCCGTCCATTGTGTCTTATATATTTGGATTATGTACATCACTATACTTGCTAAAATATTAACTATTGACACGTTATACATTAAACAGTCGTTAGTGGAAACTATATAGACACTAAAACAAAATTCCAATCTCTTAACGTCTCATCTCAATATTGTAGTGTACTCACGTACCTACTCACCAAAATGTGTGCAAAAAAACAAGACCTTCACCGAAATGTTACTAAGGTTCATTTACCTCAAGCCATTGTAGGCGTTGCAATAGAATAATAACGTTATCTGAGAAAAACATGTATTTTCATTAATTACCCGGAACCTAACCGTGAGCAGATTTTCGAATCACACTGGCGTCCACTAAATAGTGGGGATGAGATGTAATGAGATTAACAACATTCTTTTCTTATCTCTGTCGAAAAATTATCATGTTGAATTTGACTAAAATGCTTAGCTTCTTTGTAAAAGGTGGTTGTTTCTGAGAATGGCTTGATAGCGAAGAGTCTCGGTCGACATCCGAGGCTCTCGTTTAAAGGAATGGGTCAAGGGTCGGATGTAGAAGGGGGTGATTTTTGATACAGCACGTGTTGTCCAAAGATTCCTCTCTCTACAGCTTTAACCACCGGCAGCTTGGCCATTACCTCGATGTCGGCGGCATACTAGGTTTAAGTTTTTCATGGTATTTTGTTTTTATGTATATATTGTAAAAAAATGAACCGAAGATACTTTTTAATTAAATGATAATTATACTTAATAATTATTTATTTATTGCAGAAAAAGGAACAATTACCAATTTTTAAAAAAAATACACAATTTAGCGCATTACTAGGTTTAATAACAGCAGAGACCAGAGAACCCCAAACTAACTATAAGCATGTATCTTGGTAGACCAATGTTTATAATATTAGGTCAAGTGACCCACAGATAAACTTACTAGAGGTAATTTAATTACAATAATTGAATTAAAAGGAAAAATACACCTGGTTTAACTAATTACAAAAATCCCATCAGTTATAACTTACTTAGAAACTTATTTGCATAATAAAACAAATTTCCTTTGAGTGCACTAGAAGAAAAGCTCAAAAACAAAAACTGATCAAGATCTTAATTTCAATGTAAGACTTGTTAAGTAGACACTTGGTAAGAACTTTCTTTGCTTGAAGGACTGAACAGTTCATTATATCACTTTACCGGAGGGAGACTCTGTACCAGGGTCGTGTGCTTGGGTACCTCCGTCTTACCTATTTCTGCCGCAAAGCAGCAGTGCTTGCATTGCTGTGTTCCGGTTTGTAGGGTAAGATATGGCAGTGAAATTACTGGGTACCGTGACTTTACATCTTAAGTCACAAGTTGGCAACGTAAACTGTGGCCCTTGTGGGGGTTGCAGTTTTACTGCGAATCTCACAGGAGCCAGATGTATTATAGGCGACTGTTACCACTCACCATCATGTGGGCAGTTTGCTTGTTTGCCAACTTAGTAGCAATAAAAAAAAATAAAAAAAATCACAAACACTTACTACCGCGTTATGGACACGGTTCTGTAAGAGTTACCAAATCTACTTGCAAAATGAGAGTTTGTCCATGGAAGACGAATTTTAAAGATAAACGGATTTGGAAGAGAATCATAGTCATCAGAATTGATTAGGTGCCTGTGTGCTATTAAAGTGACTTTTTGCAGGAAAAGTTGGCGTACCGAGAGAAGCTGAGCTTCTTTTTAAAGGGCTGTATTGGGATGTCTGTATGGTTTTCTCAACATTATTTTAAGCAGGTAAGTACTTACCTGTTAGCACGTTCCAACTGCACATATGCGACTTGGCAGCACTTCCCCAGACCGGAATGCAGTATCCAATCACTGATGAAAATATGTTTTTAGCTTTATTGTTTTGTAGGACTGGAGGGCTTATATTATGACCATGTCGATTGCCTACATACATAATTACATAATGTGCAACAATAGGCATATGTGCTTTTTTCAACCCACGTGTTAAAATATATGGATTTATAAGTAATCTCTGGAAAGGGATTTCGCATGATTACATAATTGAATATCTATGTAAATCTGCTACAATGAAGAAAAACTTATTAAATGTCTTCAATTAGAGCTTCTGAGGCGTAGCTAGTAAATAATAAATATTTTTACTGTTATAAGAATATAAAAAATATATAAACATAAATTTAATTTCAGAACTCATCAATAGGTATTTGTAATTCCTTACAATTTAATATTCAAACTATGTTATGAAAGGGCAAGGAAGTTCAAACAATGACGAAGGAAACGGAAGGGGGCCGATGCAAATGGTGGCTTGCATTAAGATCTCTTCATTAAAGAACTGGCTCCAAACACATGGACTTCCTAAAACAGACATACTAGTTATTGCTTTTTATTATTTTATAAACGCAGTGCTGTTATAAAAAATAAAAACAACACCATCGCTAATATGTGTATGAGTACATTAGTGCAACCTAGCAAGAGATACAGAGTGTCGGAAAAGTAATGCAATAATGTAAATATACAACTCTTTTTGCAAATGGTGTTAAATCGCCATTGGCTGGTCGGTTGACCTTGTGGAGCTTACCAAGGCTACGTCTTCCGGTATACAGCTGCCACTCCTCTAGGACGTAGACCAAATGTTCACAATCTTTTGAGTTATGTCAGTAGGTAACTTTAGTTTTTCTACGGACCTCATCATTTTTTTCTACATAAACAAAACTTTATAAAGTTTTATTTTAGGTACATACCAATAGGCATATTATCTAACTAATGGTAAAAACCGCATGAAAATCCGTTCAATATTTTTTCATCTTATTGCGAACATACAGACAGAAATACGCTGCGGGGGACTTTATAATATGTAGGGATAAAATTTAAACAAATAGCTGACATAATATATTTCTGTTATCTCATTTAAATTTTCTTTATTTTAATACACAACTCGACATATATGTTTGTATTGTAAACGTATATACGTTAAATATTATTACTTCATGGTAATAATATTTAACGAATATACAAAATACTCGCACAAAACATTAGCGTTTTTTGCACTTGGGTAAACCCTATGACCCCCAAAAACATTTGATCTTGTTTCTTTTTTCGGACTTAAGACGTTATAATCCACTATGACTATTGTTACCCAATGCCAATGCTAATTTCCACGTAGCCAACATAAAAAAATAGTAAGAGGGTCATTAGTAGGTATTTTCCCCGCTGATCTCTGTTATGTAAAGAACCTGTAAGTTTCTCTCTCATTTACGTATGCATCTGAGTGAGTGACTATGATTTAAGTATTATTGTCTACCTATTTGTCTATTGTTATTCTTATATATGACAAGAACAAAAGTCTAGTTGAAGTTTTGACAATATCAAGAATCTGCCCAAACCAGAATCTGTCCTTAACAGAATAACCTATTTTTTTTATTCATCTTGTACCTAACATAATGAATACACAATTCAGAGTAATTGTATTTAAAAAAGCTTTGGTCACTGACTGACTGAAGAATCAACTTAGATCCCAAACTGGTGGATCTAGAAGCAAGAATTTCGGTACAGGTATTCTTTGGCTATGTAGGAGGACTCCTAAATAAAATCCTTCCTTGGTGGGCGGCCACCAAGGAAGGATTTTTCAAAATGCCCACTGGAAGCTGAGGATTTCCCATCCGAATAATAAGGAAACTAAACGTTGAGCTTTTTTAAAGTGAAACGTAGTACGGGGGCACAAATACTTTACTTCTATTACAGAAACAAATTGATACGATTAGTTATAGAGAAAATCATTAGCTGATCAGTATTTCACCATAGTAATAAATGAGGTCGTACATTGATTCGCAACCTGAACATCGCAAGATTAGCAAGATGAAACATTACAATTGCATATGTAATTGCATACTTCTTCACTTGTTATTTTGTATCTTTCTCGCATGTACGATACATAGCGTGAAGAATGAACAGTCAATGGGGCGGAAATGTTCTTGCATGAAAACCAGTTGCCCGATAAAAGCATAGGGCGGCCCCCCACTAGACATAAAAATTTATACATTTATCATGTAAATTTATTAAGGAGTTAATTGAATTTCACCGCAAAAATTGTATTTAACTATTAATTATAACGCCACTATGTCAGTCCGCCTTCAGGACCAGAACTCGAAACCAATACGACTTCAGCGAGGTGTGAGACAAGGTGACGTTATATCGCCGAAGCTGTTCACAGCTGCGCTGGAGGATGTATTTATGCTTTTGGACTGGAGAGGACTCGGCATCAACATAAACGGCGAGTACATGACTCACCTTCGTTTTGCCGATGATATCGTGGTCATGGCTGAGACCGTGGAAGATCTAAGCACAATGCTCGAAGACCTCTGTAGAGTTTCCCAACAAGTGGGTCTTAAAATGAACATGGACAAGACCAAAATTATGGTGAATTCCCATGTAGTACCCACTCCTGTGAAGGTTGGCGGCTCTACACTGGAAGTTGTTGACGAATATGTTTACCTGGGACAAATAGTCCAGCTCGGTAAGTCCAACTTCCAGAAAGAGGTAAATCGACGAATCCAACTCGGCTGGGCAGCGTTCGGGAAGCTACGCAGCATATTCTCGGCCAATCTACCGCAGTGTCTTAAGACGAAAGTCTTCAATTCGTGCGTGTTGCCAGTGATGACGTACGGAACTGAGACGTGGCCGTTTACAATGAGTCTCATCAGAAGGCTCAATGTCACTCAAAGGGCAATGGAGAGGGCTATGCTCGGGGTTTCTCTACGCGATCGCATCAGAAATGAAGAGATCCGTAGAAGAACTAGAGTCGCCGACATAGCCCAAAGAATTGCAAACCTTAAGTGGCAGTGGGCAGGACACATAGCTCGCAGGACTGACGGCCGTTGGGGCGGAAAGGTCCTCGAGTGGCGGCCGCGTACCGGGAGACGCAGCGTTGGTAGGCCCCCCACAAGGTGGACCGACGATCTGGTGAAGGTCGCGGGAAGCCGCTGGATGCGGGAGGCGCAGGACCGATCGGTTTGGAGATCCCTGGGGGAGGCCTATGTCCAGCAGTGGGCGTCTCTTGGCTGAAATGATGATGATGATGATTAATTATTAAATCAAAAACACAAAAAAAAATTTGCGATGTCGACTACAAATTGAATTTTTAACCAATAATTATTATTTGCGCAGCATTCAATTACTGTTCGACCGAAGAACGCCATAAATTCTGATCCATAAATCCGGATCGCAGACTTTAATGATTAAATTACGAGTGCCATGACGCGGAAATAACGAAGTCGGTCGTGAATACCGTGATTCCGATAAATAAATGGGATTAAATCGCTTGAACAACGTCTGGGTTATTGTACTGATGTAGCATTTTGGTGAAGGTCCCTAGACTCGAGGTCGGATTTGAATTGGTAGTCTATGAGAGCACTTATTGTATGTGAACAAGTTCTTGGCTGCTATGTATGTAAATAATTAAATGTTGGCGTTATTCATACACCAGATACACATTTTTTGGATAATTTTATGATGTTTCACTGCCTTAATTATTAAAATTTTATATGTTTGGTAATATACACCTTATTGCCCATAAAGAGATAAACACGAAAAACCGAGAGTTTTAGAGAAAAGCTACTTAAGTATTTTAGTCGTATTCAATTGTAATGATTCTCTTTATTGAACACTCATTATATGAAATAGATTCAAATTCTTTAAATCGGTCCTTCCAGCCAGCCCTAGCTGATTTAAAAAAAACTGTTTAAAAATTTATTGTTAGTGTTTTGCGCTTTAATACAGAACTAGTCTTCTGCCCGCAGCCTCGCCCGCGTTACTTTTGAAAAAAAAAATCTATCATAATCACAAAATTTAATACATGCGTATTAGAATTTAAGTCACGACAAACAACAGATGAACTTTAAATAAAACATCTTTCGTTCTATACAGTATTGAAAGAATTATTCCCAAACTCCTAACCTACCTGAAACCTTCCATCATCAGCTCAGTAAGATGAATATTTTCAGCAAAAACATGAAACACGTCGGACGTGCCTATGAAATTTTGCGGGTTTCCCTCGATTTTCATGGGATCCCATCATCAGATCATGATATAGTGACAATGGGACCACTTTGGGAGTTTACTCTTTCGATTACAAAAATAATTTCGAAAATCGGCCTATAAATGGCGGAGTAATCGGTGAACATTAATCATTACCATAAATCGGTGAAAAAAAATAGATACAGTCGAACATAGAACCTCCTCCGTTTCCGAAGTCGGTTAAAAATCGATCTAGTCGTATTGGAGGAGTTCGGTAACAGACACAGTGACAGGAGATTTTTATATAGAAATATACATAATTACGACCTTTATTATACACATAAAACACATTTTTGGACGCTTACTTTTCAAACATAGGTACTTATTTTATTTGTGACTTTAAAACTGCAAATAATCAAAAAGTCGTTACAAAAAAGATAAACACTATACCACTGCTTATGCTGTTTCAAAAATATTTTTGTAATGTCTTCAATTACATTCAGAATCGTAAATTCAAATTCAAATTCAAAAATCTTTATTCAACATAGACAGACACTTATTGACGTCAAAACAAAGCAAAACAATCTAATTTAATGAAATCATATTAACTTTGTATGTGCATACATCCTGAATATACTCAAGATGTCTGCAAATAAAAGTAGAAATGAAAAAAAAAGTTGACTCTACACCTGTTCAGAAATTGGGAGAGCCTTCTCGAGAAGAACAGGCAAGAAACTCGAAAGGTCAACATTTTTTATCTCCTCTTTTAAAATGTAAAATATTGGATGGTATTGGTAAATGTAAAATATTGGAATACGGAAGAATAAGAAGATAAATAGAAAAAATCAAGTTCTTTAAAGCTTTCCTTCAAAACTCTTGGAAAAGAGCTTGGTCCAAGGCTGACTCCTGGGTATATTGTATTTATTTCCAATATAAATAATGAAATTGAAAATCTGGGATCGTATGGTTCATATAGTCACCAGTCTTTTACATCAATAATATTTGAATTAATTTTCAATTTCAATCTTTTAAATAGTCATTCAACGTATAAAGAATAAATATTACTCCAATACCGCCTTTAGGTGTAGGTATAATACCTCAGTAAAAATGACCTCATCCCACATAAGGACGTAAAGCGAATTCAGAGACCACTCAATGCTTTGACCTTCCCGTTAAATCTTCCAAAGCAACCACAGAGAGATATCCACCTTGACCCATTGTCGTAAATAACGTACTTCAACGGTCGTAACGTTCGAAGTTCAAAAACGAGCTACCTGTGTTCACCCGAATACGAGGCTCCAGAGCGTAGGGGTGGGACACAAAGACGAATATAAAAATTCGATCGTGGGAACTCGAGGCATGAATGAAACGCACCTGTGGTAAGATATCGGGATGCGGAGGCGTCGCTTGTCAAATCTACAAAAAACGTCAAATATTACTCGATTGTTGTACCTACTCCCAAAAAAAGTTCTAACATTAATCGATTGTATTTTACTCCTGTGTGAGAAAGCATTAACAATGGAGTCTGTGTTTCGTAAATATTTCAAACATTTTACTGAAATTTCACGTTTAACGGCCACTTTATTTGGACACTAAATGATATATTAATTAATGTTCTATTAATGTTACCACTTATCATACATTATATGGTATGTAGAATATAGAGGTGTAATTCTCTCGTTTAATTTTATGTGTCTATAGCGAATCTATCTGGTTGTAAGTTAGACAAAAATAAAGAAAAATATATCTATCTTCAATTTTTTTGAAAACGATACAAGCCAATACCGTGACAAAAAGCGAAATCAACTTACAAACGTTTTGTTTGTTAACCTGATTTGTGTTACAAATGCTACATTAAAGTAATCCACGTTCCTAGCCGTTAGCGGTATCTGCTGTATAATACACGAAGCGTAACGTGTGCATTCACTCTCAGCAAGTCAATTATTAAATTGGCCCGCTAAAATAGCGCTGTATGTGCCACGAAGGACATGTATTGGAATTAAAAATAAACTCGCCGTCCAAGTACAAAATATTTACTTACCTAGTTCATGTGTTATCGCAGTATCACTCGCGCTTACTATAGAAAAAACACTTATGATAGACTTTTTTTTTATTAATATTTTTTTACACATTTTTGAGTTTGTCCAACTAGTTATACTATTAGTTATAGGATGTCAAGGATGATAGGATATACAAAATGAATAAACAATACAAACAGTTATACTGCTCAATATACCGGGTGATCAATCTGAATGGGTCAGTAGGGAGATATCAGAAACTATGCGAGATAGCGAAATCTGTTCTTAGGAACCATGGCGTCGATTTTAGATGTAATAATAATAATGGCATTTAAATTTTATTATACTCTCATACATAACCGGGAATCGAACCTGGTCAAAATCTCTGTAAAAAATGTTATAAATTCTGCAAGTTATTCGTTGTTATTGTTGATGGTGAATAATTATAGTTTCTTTTTCAATTATTTAAAGAAGGTTAGCAAAATCTACAAGGTTCCATTAAAAATGTCATGTGACTTATGATTCACACCATCAACAATAACAACAAAAAAACTTGCAGAATTTATAAAATTTCTTACAGAGATTTTGACCAGGTTCGATTACCGGTTATGTATGAGAGTTAATAAAATTTGAATGCCATTATTATTAATATATCTAAAATCAACGCCATGGTTCCTAAGAACAGATTTCATTAACTGTCATAGTTTCTGACTTCTCCCTACTGACCCATTTGGATTGATCACCCTGTATAGCTATTTGGATACGACTAAATTTGGTCTCATTTGTCCGTCTAGTTATACTCATATTTTTAAAAGTAACTAGCTGGACAAACACATATTTTTTATTTTTATATTCGATATAATCATAACATCAGCCGCCACTCAAGAACCCTACCCCTCGAGGAATATTCGTAAGAAGTACATTAAAATAATATTCACCTGATTTCGTACCATCTTCCATCTGTGATGTGAATGATATCGAATGAATCTTAAGAGGAAACACTAAGGTCGAGATTATTCAAAAATAGGTACTTGTAAAATGTATTGCTGTAGCGCTGTGTGTCCGAACACATGGACTGAGCGCGATAGGGACAATCTAGGGCAGTTCGGACCGAAAATACCTACGAAAAGTACACAATTTAAACGTTTCGTAGTCCCCTATTTTATCCTCTATATCTAATTCGATTTTATTACTTTTTACGGTAAAAGTTAAAGAAAGGCTTTGGATTTATTTTTATATATTTTTTTATATAATGGCGTCAAAATTTATTGAATATAGCAAAGCATATTTCCAATTTTTAAAGTTTTTCGAAGGTTTAATGGCCGATTTCACCAACCATAACTTAGCTTAGGAAGCCCCTAAGACGTATGCTGTCACTTTTTGTCTTTAATGAAAAGAATGTGACAGCATGTCACCTAAGAGTCCCCTAAGCTAAGAAGAGGTTGGTGAAAATGGCCATTAATCTCTTTTAATTATCATCTTAATAAGAAAAGGTAAACATAGAGACATGCTCATTGCTCCTAATGGCCATAAATTTTGTTGTAAAAAATAGAGCAACTATTGCCATTGGAATACGACGGAAAAACGGCCTGTATGAATTTTCCTCTTAACATTTATGTTCACACAATATCAGTCTCACTTAACGGAAAACTAGAAAAATCAAACGTAAATTATACCAGCATGATATATTGACAAACAAAAAAGCTACCACACCATTTGATTGGTGAACGCAAACGAAGTTTTAAAGCTGCTGATGAGATTTTAAGCACCTACCTAAATCTCAAGAATTCATTGAATAGCCACGGCGGCCAAGATATATTTTATAGGATCAACGTGACTAGAATGATTCCGTTAAAATGCAACGTGACATAAAAATTCCAATAAATTTATTAAAGGTATATCTGATAAGCAGTATCGTGGATATTTTAAAATTTAAGGTAGGTACTCCTGAACTTATGCATTAAAGACATTTTCAATATATTAGTTGAATATTAATAAGATTTCTGTCATCAATTCAGAACGTACGAATGCTTTATGAAGTATGTAATTTTTAAACAGCCAAATTTCGATAAAATAGTAATTATGTTTTTCTGGTTTCAGTTAGTAACTAGAGTTACTAATAGAATAAACCTGGCATTAAATATATAAAATATTACTAAATTAATACCATTATGTTACATTTTACAATCATATTCTTTGTTTCTTTCAAAATTTATCTTTCTCAATATGTAAACGGTTAAATTGTTCTGTAATAGAATCAAAAACATTTTTTCATCCCCCATCTCGGAAAGAGTATTTTTGCTATTCGATATCTGACCGCCAAAGCCGTTTTTATCCGCTTGAGGTTAAAGTAAATTTGAATTAAGAACATCGCGTGCAACTAGGTATGTGATTTCAAAATATCAACAACAACTTCCATCTCCATGGTGCCGAATTTGTCATACAACTTTTTTTAAATTAGTTAAAAACTCAGACTCTGAACCTCCTTGGTGTACTTTTGTTTTTGATTTGCTTTGCGCGCGCCATTTTGTTTTGACGTCGTATTATTATAAATAAGAAATTTGAAAATAAGTAAAAAAAAACATATTATTTGTTATACATAATATTATAAATATTTTTCTGTAATACTTAGCTATCATAATGTTGTAGTAAATATGTACCTAAACTGAACTAAAAGTATCTTGTGATTGTAAATGTTTAATTTTGCATTTAGTCATTTCCTCGCAGAGGGGGGATGAAAAGTTACGTGTTGCACTTGAGTGCAAAGATTTTTCACCTTGTGCTCTTTTGATTCCCTCGCTAACGCTCAAGTCCTTCGCTTGCTCGGTCATCAAAGTTGAGCACGCGGTTAAAAAGCAACTTTGCACTCATGTATAACAAATAACTATTTTATTTTGCGTTGAGTCCACGTGAGAAACGTGACTTAAAAATTTCGCTTATTTGATTTACACATGAAATTATTCAAATGTTAACGTTCTTTTATTTTGTGTAATTTTTCCATTCTTGCAACGTACCATTTTTATAGCTTTATTTATTTTGCTCAATCAAATACTTTATTTGTCGCTTTTATGTATACCTTATAGTATTTAATTCACTATTTAGTAATCGGTTATCAAACATTCTCTAATACTTTTCAATTATGTGAGTGAAAAATATATTTTATTAGACTAACCTAACCATATCGCAAATAAAACGTAAGATAAAAACGCATATATTTCCTACAGTAACTGCACGGATACGAACATTATCAAAGAGTAGGGAAATCATTATATTTTCATAAAAGTACTCATAACATCTTAAATTAAATTTTACAATACGACAGCGCAGTGAATTAGATATTTACCTCAGTACGCCCAATCTTATTCTGTTTACACTTAAGTATCTGAAATCACAAATGCCTTACACGTGACGGCATGGAAATGTGATCGTTAGGCTTACGAGTATATTAATAAATTTTAATACTTTCTTCTGCACTGGAATATCAATTGACGTTATCAGAGGAAGCGTGCGATAATACTAGAAAAATTATACATCGTTCGAGAAAGAAAACCTTTTGCTTTTTCCCAGATCGATGAAATTATAAAAGCATTATCCATATCCATGCATTATAAATGCGAAAGGGTGTCAGTCTGTCTGTTACCTTATCACGATAAACTGATTTAGATGAAATTTGGTAAAGAGATAGTTTGAGTCCCGGGAAAGGACACGGGATAAATAAAATTATAACATATTAGTTTATCCAAAAATGGAATTGTTGTACCTAAAGCGATTCTATTATATTCTGTCCTAGGATTTTAGATTGAATTTATTACAAAAATAACAAACTGCTACAAAACAACAAAGTACTAGAACCCGCGGGATTAAAATTTATTTTTTATTTATTTTTCTTTATGTACAAAAGAAGTACAAAGGCGAACTTAATGCCTTAGGTATTCTCTACCTTAGGCTGGTTGAGAGACTATTGTGGTAGATGCACATTTTAAAGAAAGTTTTGAACGAAGTAATTACAAAAGAGAATGAAACGAATAATATTAATTGCTAAACCTAACTAATAAACCTTAATATACCTATGCTATATAGGTATAATATATATACTCGTATAATGTCTCGGGGGAGCGTGTTCCAAGAGAGAATCGATTGAACGAAGAAGGAAGAATGGAAAATATCTGTATAATAGGATGGACACATGACAAAAGGCGGAGGTTTTTATCATGAGACGTACATAAGAATTCGAAATGAGAGTTGAGATAAGTAGGTGAATTTGGGGAATGGAGTAAAGAGTGGTTAGAGCTCTAATCCTACGGCGCTAAAATCGTTCGGTTCAAATTTCCCTCAACATCATCAAACACGCCGTTAGCAGCTGTGCATTCAACTATGTTATTTTTTATTTTAGGAAATATAATTAGTTATATGAATAAGTATCTATTTTTAATTGTTAATTTATTCTACTTTGTATACTTTTTTTTCCTTCTTTTTAGTGCACTCCCCCGTATCTTGAATACGTAGCTACTTTCCTAACCCTAAGGTTGCCTGGTAGAAATTGCTACCTTAGCAATAAGGCCGCCTATTGCCAATATAATGTGTATTGTAATGTCCTGTATATAATTGTTTAATGTGCAATAAAGTGTTTATTCATTCATTCATTCAAAGCTAATAACTTAATTTTTATGAAAGGTTATAAATACTAAGTTATGACTTATGTTTAAATGAAGACTAATGAACGAAATAATTATATTATAACACTAGCAGTAACTATTGCTCATATCAGTCTAAACGCAACTTTGAAATAGCACCAGTAAAGCTTAAAATGGGCCACACGTAATATTACGTAGAAGCAATCGTCTGAATTGCTTTATCGGAGGAAATAAAAGAGCCCAAGTTCTAAGCACTTGAGTCAATGTATCTCGTCTTTATTATTGGAGAGTAAGGTTGAAATTCCCGTATAAATGGTTGAGTGATATTATTTTTTGTCGCGGCTGGATGTATTGCGCGTAGAATACCTACTGCGGAGGCCGGTGAGGGTCGATGGCTTCGTGGAGACACGTGAGGCGTACCGTTACCCTGCAAACGCCGTCTTCAACACATGGAAAGGAAAATCTGTGATGTAGCGTCAGAGCGAACAATTAAAAAAAAAAACAAATTAGATACAGTTAATTAAAACGTTAAATTAAACAACATTATTTTCTTACTCGTAATAACTGAACTTATTCTAGTTGTAAAGTCACATTGTTATAAAAAGAAAAACAGCATGTTGTTATTGGGACAGTGAACCGTTTATTATTAACATTTCTGTTGTTCTTCTGGTACAAAGCTATAAAATTAAATTTGTAATTGTAACAATATACTGCTTATTCCATCGGTTTCTCATTAATTTAATATAAGTAATTTAGTTTTGCGATGTCATAAAGATAATTTTCGGTCAAACGAAATCACTAGTTAAATTTTGGTATGTTTATCTGAAAAGTGTTTAATTTTACAGAAGTAACAATAAAAAAAATAATTTCAGGATCATGTTCACTACTTAGGTATATCGAAACCTATACTGCGGACGCTACACTTTTCTTACATGTATCAGTGCAAGATATTCTGAACGCTATCTTCATAAACATAAAGGTGTCAATTCGATAACGTAATACTGACATGTGTGTGTGGGTTACTTATTTTTTGAGATTGCGAATGTAATACACTTACAATGCTGTCGGTATGATAAGTTGTTTACATCCTTGCGTGACCGAGATACAGAGGTTGTAAAGGTATCGGTCTCGTGAAGAATCTAAAGTGGGGCTCAAACTTCACGTACGCGCATAAATATTCAATCTTAACGTCTAAAATGTTATTGTTTTTAAATTCGACTTTGAAAAATGACGTGGTACAATGGTGGCATGCTTAGTTTTTATACTTTGTTTATCTAGTATATCTATCGCAATCGAGTCCTTATTTTGTTTGTTTGTTTTCTTTTATTGTTGTTCAGAATTTCCAAAGAAGTTCCTTTCGCACCATATGATGGTGAGATCTAAGGGATATTGTATTCTACCACTAAAAAGTATGACACAAAAAAGGCGACAAAAAGTATGAGCAAGCATAGCATTATGTAATAATTAACTGTCATAACTTATGTAGATTAAAAGCTCAAGTTCAAAGTCACTTTATCGCAAAATACAGCAAAACTTTAACGTACTCTTTGGTGATTAAGAGAATAAGGTGAAAACTGTAATATATGAATGAAAAATAATTATAATTTACTTGTAAGATTGCCATCTAAAGAACTCGAACTTGTTAATGAAGACATAATATTCATCAATCAAACAAAAACTCCAAACGCTCCAAAACTCTGAAACGCCAAAAGTATTATAGTATTATGACAAAGGACAATGTCCACTTTTGTATGGAGACTTGCCTCACTTACAAATTTCCATGAACAGGCTCATTTTAAACGTTTTTCGTCATTGAGTGGAAAACAAGTATTGTTTTTTTTAATTATAGCTCCAGTTTCGTAGATATTCATAAAAATTGCACCTAATCTAACCTAAGCGACTCATATATAGTTGCAAGACGTCAAACTAGTTATGCTGCACTTTCCATCATTAAAAGTCAGTTACAATACTTATACTATCAATATACTTACCTATTGATATCCAGTATTATCAAAAATATGGAATCTAATGTGTAACAAAAATCACTAAGAATGCAACGTGACAAGCAACAAAGGGAACTGCGACCTATTTTAGGCGCGTTCCACCTAAGTACAGATTTGCAGCATATTCAACATCATCGCGATTCATTAGTTTTTTATAGGGCAAATGCTCTAAGTTTTTTGATCATCGTCAGAGCTTGCTTGCTTAGGTAGAAAACGGGGTTTTATATTCTATGCAATCTGTTAACTTTTTGTCATTGCAAAAAAATGCTATTTTATTGAAATAATGAAATGTAATCACAACGTAATATTTTATAATTTATTAGAATTAAACATTTTAAAATGTAATAAAAGAAATAATGCATAACATTGAAAAAGGTGTTATTGTAGCAACAACGAAAAAAATGGATAAATATGTAGTTGCCATTTTGTAACAGGAAATGCATGTAAGTCTTTAATTGTTTGCAGAAAAAAACCGTACCCTTTGTCTGTTTTCTATTTCACTGAAAAATCATTTTTTGATACAATATATTTAATTAGAAATACCGCTTTATTGGTCATCAACCTTGATAGTGGGGCAAAATCGGGCATCCTCCTTTATGCATATTACTTAAAAGAATTTTGATATTTTCAACATTTAAAATCATAATTTCCAATGCAGTAGGAAGAAATGAAATATTCAGATATCTTGCTCTACCCCGTTGATGTCTTCTGTAAGAAGCTACGCAAACGCAACAAGAGTCAGTGCGGAATATTACACGACTATTATCTGTCCTTGATTAAATGTTTCATTTAGTAACCAATACCATGGCGCATTTTACTATTTGGATCTTTTTAAACATTAGTAGAATCCACGATTCACTTCATTTTAAGCACAATATTAGAAAGGGAACTAAAAAAATGGAAAAGATGCGGAAGTAATAATGTTAGTTCACATTTCGACCGCGACTTTTTTATCGTGTAGTATTTCTAAGCTTATATTGGGCATATTAAATGATAACAGCATTTTTTCCTAAAACATAATTTTTTTAAAGATAATACTTATTCATGACTTTTATTCAATTATTTTTTTATTTTCTCATTAAAAAGTAACATTTATCCGATAAAAAACTACTAAATACAAAGTTACTTACACATTCAAAGTAGAAGTTATATTAAAATGATGTGCATTAAAATTCGTTTTTAGACCTATCAAAAGGTATATCATATGTTAGGGTTTCGAAGAGCCTTAACACTAGTTCCGTACGTCCGTCTGTCCGTAAACATACAGAGAAAACTTAGAGAAGTGTCCGATTGAGCTAAAATTGTGCCAGTATAGATTCATCTTAGAGTCTCACGTGTGGAAAATTACTCGTATGTAGCGTCTGGAAATTAAAAATTTTATAGAGGTCGCCATATAAGGTACTTTCAAAAAGGAATTTTAACTTCTATTTTTGAGCAGTTTTTTGCTTATAACTCAAACCGGAATAAAAACTGAATGCATGCGATAGAATTTACCCTATATATTGTTTAATTTTGCGACTTTTGAGACTTAATTCTACGATAATGCTGTCACTCAGATGATTAATGATTTTTGTAAAGGGGTAACAATGGTTTCTAGAAAATAAAAGCTGGAAAATGGAACAATAAAAGGTCGGATTGTCTTGAAACTTTAATAAAACATTAAATATACAACTTACATTAAGAAATACTTATTAGTTTAAAAATTTTACTTTTAAGCTCCAAATCTGAAAATTTTATAATGAATTTCTTCCATTTTGTTAGGAAAGTTGGTTTCCGAGAATTTTCTTTATTTATATTAAAAGAAAAACATATAATTTTTAGAGTTCCGTACCTTGAAAGGAAAAAAACGGAACCACCATAGGATCCCTTTGTGGTCCGTCTGTCTGTCAAGATCTTGGTCTACGGAATGTCAAACTGTATATTAAATACTCGGGTCTACAGTCTTTTTCAGCTGAGAAAAAAACATACTTGTACGAGTAAATCTACGCGATCAAAATATATGACCATTTATGTCGCAAATTTTAAGATTTTATTTATTCTTTATTGTACAGAAGTTCTCAGATACAGACATAGTATACAGCAAAGAAGTACAAGGGCGAATTTTTCTCCTATAGGGTACTGCCCGTCGACCTACAATCATGAAATTTGATACAAGCAAGTTCTCATAGAATATGTTTGGAAGATAATCTGAGAACTGTAAATATGTATATAGTTAGGAACTTGTACGAGTATACTTAGATAAGTTAGTATACGGGACGAGTGCACCCTCGGTACACGAGTCCAGCCCTCACTTGTCCGGTTTTTATAATTCAAAAAGATGTTTCAATTTTTCCCCCAGGTTTTTGAGATAATTTTTTCATAATTTTAAAATCCAGAATTTTCTATAGAAATAAATATATAAAGAGCGAATGTTTTTAATAATTTCAGTCTCTATAGATAGCGAGGACTTCATGATTTTCTTTGAGAATCAATGGCGTTTTTTTATATTTGTGTTTAATTAACTTCGCAACAAAATAACAGATAACAGCGAAAACCATACCGTTCGTGAGTTTTGTAGAGGATAAAACATGCACAAAGAGGTAACGTATCCTCTCAGATTTAAGTTTCTATGCCAACTGTAACATTGAGATCGCCAACAATCTTCACTGCACGCCTCTGGACTGCGTTAAAAGATCCAAGCTTCGGTGCCCACAGATGACAACAGTACTTCATATATGGCCGAACTTGGGTCTTGTAGAGAATATATAAGTCTTTGATGATCGCTGGTCAAGATTGTTGGAGCTCCGAACCATAACAATGTCTTTACCCTCAATTCGTTTTAGAATATATAACTTATTTTTCTAGGCAGCTAGGTAAAAAAACTACTTTTATGGATTTTAATTTCATATACACGTTTTCTCTCGTAAAGCACCTTATTCCTTCCCTGCTGTGAGGACTACCTATCTGCCATACCGAAAATCGCATATTTCCTACCTACATGGCAGATAACATTGCAAAGAATGTAGGTATTGTAATAGCAGAGACGCGGTTCAAATAAATAAATGTCTTATGCAACAGGACTTGTGTTCTAGAGCAATGAATACTTACATAAATCACAGAAAAAGGTATCCATTTGGGCAATACGCAGGAAAATTTGAATTGAATCGTAGTTTCTGGAACAAAAATGTATATTGAATAGGAAAAAAACAGGAGAATTGAATCTCATCGCGGCCGTGACTCCAGGAACAATATCAAGGTTTCCGACACACGTTCTTGTTTTCGAAAAACCACCGATGTGTTTGCGTACTGAATATAATTTTAAGGTCGTTGTCGTTTACAATACAGACGCGTTCCTAAATAGGTCGCCGTGGGAATCTACATGCGGTGACGAAAGGGCGTGCAAAGTTCCGCGTATGCTAAGACGATGTTGTAAGCTGTGAGTGCATCAGCATTTACTATAATCTCGATTACCTATAGATTTTCTAGTCTAGAATGATGTTCATGAATCTAAAACATACAAAACCATGAACCGTGAGAAGCAAATTAAACTTTTTTTTTGTAATATTTAGAGTTTCTTTGATATTTTGGAATTAGATAAGTGCACTGCACATTGTGACACATTACTATTATTATTTTTCAGAAAAATAATATGTAGAATAATATATTACGAGTATGCTTATTGATTAGAATAATTTACCGAAGCTTAATATTGAAATAAATCAAATCAAAAGAATTCAGTTCCAAAATGAAAGCATTATTGGCTACTAGAAAATGAATCTATTTTTAAAATATTTTCCGTTCGCGTTTAAAGGGGGTTCTCCTTAAAAAAATATAATTATACCTATTATTTCATTTTTATAATTGTTTTATTTAGCTTGCCCTGTTTGTTAATATTGTTGGGTCAAATTAAGTAATGAAAAATATACACTCTTCCCGTTAACAGATTGATCAAAGATTTAGACAAAACAATTATGTATATTCAGTATCATTGTAAATCAAAGATGGCCACCCCCATAAAATGGCGGATTACATTTTTTCAATATGGGTATCTAAAGGGCTCAATCAATCAGTGTCTTTTTAGATTAAATTTGAAATCTGTTTTTTATTGAACTAAGTTGGTCACATGATGGTAAGTGGTTACATTTGCCTATAGTACATGTCGTCCCTGGAAGATTGCAAATCTGCAACCCTTTTGTCGAGGACAGTGCGTGCCCACACTGTACCCGACGTTGGCTAGATGACATGTACGTGTGGGGCGCTCACTAAGGCCTCGTTTACGGAGACGCGGGGCGTTGCGCGGCGCGGCCCGCTTAGAATTCAAACATATGGCGTTGTATGAGTGCGTTTACGGAGAAACGATTTTACACGCCTTTGCTTGAAATGGCGCGTTTTTTACGGCCGCGTACGTCGGTGTTCCCGTCTCGCATCTCTATGAACAACATCGTATATTGCCATATGTTTGTGTTTAAGCGTGCGATTATGAGTGCCGCTTCATGCGCCGCCCCACCGTAAACAGAAAAAACGTCTGACGCGCCGCGAGACGCCACGCCACACGCGACGCGCGACGCCCCGCGTCTCCGTAAACGAGGCCTAAGCCCCCCGGTGTTCTCGCAGCCCTTATGGGCGCGCGTGGTATGTCTGCAATGCGATACCACTACCTATGCGCCACGAAAATCTGCAACCCCTACAAGAATGCCAATGCTTATTGCCAACTATTTATTACATACGAGAGGGAAGCTCTTGGTTTTCATCACACCTAATTTTAAGGGACAATAAGGCTAAAGGTGGAAGTGAGTCTCCTGGGTGACCCTGGACTCCTCAATAACTGAGGAACTGGTTATCTTACCTCTAATTACCCGAACACAACAATGCTATAAACATTGTTATTATGGCGACAATACCACTACCTACGCGCCGCGAAAATCTGCAACCCTACAAGAATGCCAATGTTTATTCCCAACTTTTATTACATACGAGATGGAAGCTCTTGGTCTTCTTCATATCTAATTTTAAGAGACAATAAGGCCAAAGGTGGAAGTGAGCCTCACCTGAACTCCTCAACAGATGGCGATCTTACCTCTATTTGTCGGAATAACAATGCTATAAACATTGTTATTATTACGACAAAATGAGGTAAGGTGGTGGTAGCTAGCCAGGCGGGTTCAGAAGCCCAACCACCCACCGAACCGAGTAGAAAATCTCTGCCCCCGTGGGGAATCGAACCCCGAACCCGATCAATACCCGGTAGTATCAACCTCTAGATCACAGGAGGTTTAACTTGTGACATAAGATGTTAAGTTACAGCACAGAGTAATTTCACTACTTGTCACCCTTCAAACCCTTCAAAGTTCGAACACAAGCATTGCAGAGCACCGCTGCTTGGTGGCATAAATAGGTAGGACAGATGTACCCATGCAGACGACTCTAGTACGGAATCTCCCTCTGACAAAATGGAGCCTATTAGGTTAAGGTAATTATCTTGTTGTTAACTAAAATGGGTCACTTTTTTTTAATTTACGTACGAGTATATTGTGATCTGTGCTGCGATGACCGCTCGAATATTGAGGTAAATTAGAAATGTCTTAGGGAATTTTATTGTTTTCTCACGTTGAATCATAAGCCGACCAAAATAAGGAATCCGGTCTCAGTGTCCCCATTTTTTGCCACAAACAACTCGCGAGTTCAACGGCCTTTCTCTGAACATCTAGCTCGGAGGCGAATGGCCAAACTTGCTGAGGGTCGATTCCGCCGACGAATCGAAACAAAATCTAAAACAGACCATTAATTTCGACCAATGGGAAAGCACAAAATCTGTCAAATTTTCGATCGCGCGATGATAGGTCGTTTTGATTGGTTGCAAGCAGCTAATCAGTTTTGTTTCGGCTTAAGCTTAAAAGAATCGACCTCTGGTACCAAAAGCCCACAGTTCGGAGTCATCGTAATAAATTGACTGTTTCTAATGCTGACTCACACAAATAGGGCCGCGGGTTGAATGTGGCACTGCAAACTATAGTACAAACCCGCATTGATTCCGCTGGCTTTAATTTGGAAGCAACTAAAAGTAGCTCAGGTGTAGGTTTAATAACGTAAAGAAACATTTTGCCGACCAAAACCACCTCTTATTACATTCTGTAGTTTCTGTACATTATTGACACGAATAATTTAATTTTATTCTCATCTCAGTTTTTAAATTAAAGTATCAATATCTCCGTAGCCGTGTATAAACTGATTCGTAGTTAAAATTAAACTCTCCATAACAATTATTACAATTGTGATACATTTCAATATTAATCGTATGAATAACCCGATATTTGTCTTAGATCTTAGATAAGACGTGTTCTTGTTAAGACGTCATAGACGAAATCAAAAAAGAAATGGTTTTTGAGTTATTGGAGATTTTGTTGTTTTTTCAATAACTTACAATATCCAGAGGTGTGATTTTGTTACTTGTAGATTATTCGGTAATCGTAATCGAACCCGATGACTCGTTAATAAAAATTTCGATAGGATGGTCATCGTAATCAATGAACCAATGCTACAGGATAAAAATTAAGTTTATATTTTTTAAGCTCTTTTGTCCGTACCTCCTGCTTTCTTCTTCTATTTGAATTAATAAAAATATTGAGAATTCACAAATACTTCTGTTGTAGACCATCCATCATTAACCCCACTGATCAATCATAGACATAGACAATCTTATCCAGCACAATCCCACTGCTGGGAATCATGCCCAGCAGCAGCGCACTGCTGAACAATCTTACCCAACCCCAGTCCACTGCTGAGAACTATGGCCAACATCAGCTCAGTGATGGGAATCATGCCCAGCACCAGCCCACTGCTGGGAATCATATCCAGCATAAGCCCACTGCTGGGAAACCTGCTCAGCACCAACCCATTGTTGGACTATCTTGCCCAGCATCAGCCCACTGCTAGGAATCATGCCCAGCACCAGCCTACGGCTGGAAAATATTATCCAGCACAATTCCACTGCGGAGAATCATGCCTAGCATCAGCCCACTGCTGAACAATCTTGCCTAGCACCAGCCCACTGCTGGACAAGATTGTCCAGTACTATCCCACAGCTGGAAATCGTGCCTAACATTAGCCCACTGCTGGGAACTCTCGCCCATCACCAGCCCCATTGATGGACACACTCATCATCTAGCACCAGCCCCTGAGTCCGACACTGTCGCTAAGCGCCATATTATGGCGTAAATAATAAAAAAAAATACGAAATTGTATTTAAATACAAACAAATAAGGTACCTCGGGTGGGAGTCACCTCTTTCATTTGAGAAATGTTAACGAGTGATTACAAAATTCCATCAAATATTATTTTGTATGGGGAGTCGTTCATCATCGGCTACGTTCCCCAGTTGACTCGACGAACGTGCCAAAACCGCTCCGACGACGTTACAAAATACCAAACGTATTCGATTATCGGTTTCAATCAAATTCATCCGATTACCAATGAGTTACAAAATCGCACTTCAGATTTGCCAATTTAAAATCGAAAAGTACCTAAGTTACCCTTTTTGTTTCAGATATTTAACTTTTATCTAATTTCTTAATAATGGTGACAACCCTTTTCATAATAATGTTCTATACCTAAATATATATTTTTTCAAAATTGTGAAAATTAAAAGCATATTTTCCTTAAAATTTTCTAATTGTTCAAATTCGTCATATTTACTGTATATGACTACGAAATGAGGTTGTTATTTATGTGAAAAGTGAATCATGCCTTAAAGTACCAGGTGAAAGGCATTCCTGGAATTGGTAATGAGCAAACACAGCATTCTGCATTTCAGGAAACTAAAATATACTTTATTAATATAAAGTTTAAATGTTATTACTGCCAAATATTAGAGTATTTTCCTTTTTTTAGTCTTAAATAAATGGGTACCCTCGTATTTAACATGTTGAATATTGACGTATTAGTTGAACTATATTGCGATTCGTATTTATTGAAAAAACGCATTAAGGCTGGTTTTTTTTTATATTAAAACTTTCCAAATTACTTGTTCTTCGATTTTGGCAATATCAACATGAATATTATAAAGAACTTCTAATTCTAATGTCAACCAACACCTATTCAATACTTATTATAATAACTGAACTCTAATTGCTGTAAATTGCAAATAAATCGAACGCGTAATTATTTCCACTCAGGTGTTTTACGTATTGATCTGGTTTGGTCATTTATTAAATGTTATTTGTTATAGTTTGATGGAGCTTCCTATAAATTGCAAATTAAATTTGATTTAGTACTATTTTATTCGAAATTAAGACTGATAGAACACATTTGCTTGCATTAGGTGATTATGTATACTACCACACGTAGATGTTTGTTTTGAAGTTGTGATTAATAACTAAACCGAGTTATTTCCTACTTATATTTTAAGTAATATTACAATTTTATACGAACCAGTATTTTTTTTCGCACAGAAAATAATAATATGGCACGTGACTAGGAAAACAGTTGCGTCGAAAAGTCGTGGACTTGACACATACGAGTAGTTAAGTTGGCAACTTTTTCATCTCAAAATTACAGCGAGATATGGAGTTTTTTTATCTAATAAGCGCTCCACATTCTCGCGAGAATCTCGCGAGAATGCAAGAACAACACGAGAACCGTGAATGTGGATCCGATTCGCATGTTCTCGCGTAGTTCTCGCGTAGTTCTCCGACTTTTGTCGGTTTTTTGGCGCGAGACAAAGGCGCGAGAACTATATTGAGAACCTTGTTCCAGGGTTGGAAAAAATCATGATTTTTTAATAAAATCCAATTAATCATGATTTATTGAATAAATCCTAATTTATCATGATTTTTTTGATGTTTTAGTTTTTATCTTTCCTAATTTTATTAAGTAAGCAACTATTTTGCGGAAACGAAAGAGGAAGAGGAAAAATTAAATATTTACCCAGTTCTGAGGCAACTATTTGGAGCGATAGCCTCCTCAGCATCAGTGGAAAGTTTTTTTTTACATTTGGCATTGTTCACTCGAAATTACGTAACAGACTAGGGACCAAAAAGCTGGAAAATTAGTTTTTTAATCAAGAATTACAATAATGACACTGAAATATGAAATATCAGATTTACTCGGAAAATAGATATTCATAAAAATACATTTTTATTCACAAAAATAAAGACATTTGATTTAAACACTGATTTTGTGCCAACCCTGCCTTGTAGGTTCTCCCGAGAAGTGTGTACCCAAGAAGTTCTTGCCGAGGTTCTCGCGTACTTCTCGCGTAGATTCTTGCAGAGACTCTCGCCGAGAATCTCGCGTGAATGTGGAGCGCTCATAAGAAGTGGGCCTGGCAGACGTTGTCCTGCCCGATTACAGCGCCACCTACCCGGTCCAAATGCACGTATAAACCTTCTTTGGATGTATTCAAATACACACAGAAAATTTGGTGAAAATCGCTCGAGCCGCTTCAGAGTTTTTGCGAGACTAACAGACAGCGTGCGTTTCATTTTTAGGGTTCCGTAGTAAACAAGGAACCCTTATAGTTTTGCCATGTCTGTCTGTCTGTCCGCGCTTTTACTCAGAGACTATTAGTACTAGAAAGCTGTAATTTGGTATTGGTATGTAAATTAATCATGCCAAAAAAGTGGTGGAAAAAAACATTGAAAAAAAAATTTTTTTTAGGGTAGCTCCCATACATGTAAAGTGGGAGTAAATTTTTTTCTCAACTAACCCATCGTGTGGGGTATTGTTGAATAGGTCTTAAAAAATAATGTAAGGTTCAGAACACCATTTTTCGATTTAGGGATCCTTTTCTGAAATATTTGGTTTTAAAGTGCAAATTTAGAGGTAAGTGTCCCCTCTCTCTATCTGGTAAACGGTTATTTATATGGACACGTGAAAAAAATTACAACAGTAGTATAATATATAACGAGGTTTAAAGGAAAACTATCAGAGTTGAGTACTAAGTACAAACTAAAAAGTTATAGACGACTAACTTATAAAAGTACTCGGAACAGTAAAATTTCATTGAAAATTAGTACTGATATAAAGTCACGTGAAGGTAAGGAAATATAAAATCATTGCAGCTTTAATAATAATAATGCCTAATTTAATAGCAACGTATTCAGTAATCTGTGGCAACGTGTTGTGAGGTGTGAGTGTGAACTCAAAGTTGGCATTTGCAACTACGGAACCCTACACTGCGCGTAGCCCGACACGCACTTGGGCGGTTTTTTATATATAAGAAAGAAGAAGACTGGTAGACCCGGCAGACGTTATCCTGCCCGATTACAGCGTCATCTAACGGATCCAACTGTACGTTTAAACCTTCCTTGGACCTATTCTAACACACACAGAACATTTCGTTAAAATTGTTCGAGCCATTTCAGAGTTTTAGCGAGACTAACACACAGCGTTTAATTTTTATATATAAGCAGAAGAAGAAGAAGATATAAGACTAGTGGCCCCGGCAGACGTTGTCCTGCCCGATTACAGCGCCACCTACCGGGTCCAATTAAATTGCGTATAAAACTTCCCTGGACGTATTCAAACACATATCGAAAATTTCGTAATAATTGATCGAGCCGTTTCAGAGTTTTTGCGAGACTAACTACACAGCGCACATACATATAAGAAGATCACTGGTTACCGTGACTTTACATCTTATGTCACAAGTTGGCAACGTACATGGTTCTTTTGGGGTTGCAGTTTTGTATATGACAAGAGAAGATATTTGACAGTCATTACAGCGTTAATACAAGACTATTATCTTTTTTTTATATTTGAGACTCCGTTTTCATTAAAAAGGCAAAATAAATAGAAAAATGATTACATCAATAAAAAAAACTCGTCTCGTCACTATTGTCTTTATTAGTGAGTGATGGATGCACATTTACTGTGAATATTGAAAGCAATCGTGAAAGACTGGTTTACAACAACTTATTAACTTATTAACAATCGTAACAACTTATACCCAGTTCTCCCGTCGTTGAAACTTGCGAAAGGAAAGTTTATGTTTTTAACCGACTTCAAAACAGGAAGGGTTTCTCAATTCAATGCGTATGTTTCTTTTGTGTGTGTATGTTACGCGATTACTCCGCTAATTATGGACTGATATTCAAAATTCTTCGATTTTGTATTCGATAGAGTATACTCCTCCACTCATGCGGTGGTCCCGTTGTTACTTAAGTCAGGATCTGATGATGGGATCCCAGGAAAATTGAGGAAAGCCCTTAAATTTTGTAGGTACATTCAACGTGTTTCATATTTTTTTGACCGACTTCAAACAAGGAGGAGGTTCTCAATTCGATGCGTACCTACGTTTTTTTGTGTATGTTACGCGATTACTCCACCAATTATGAACATATTTTCAGCATTCTTTTTGTATTCGACAGAATACATTCCTGTGGTGGTCTCATTTTTACCAAAGTCAGAATCTGATGATGGAATTCCATGAAAGTCGAGGGAAACCCTTAAATTTTATGTATGTCCATTATCTTTCATGTCTTTTTCGAAGATATTCACGTATTTGTATCTGGTAGTCATGAACCGTGCTGATGATGGAAGGATCCTTAACTTTTAGGAGTTAAAGCTTAGATTTTTAATACTACATCACTGAAAAAAATGGTAGCTTATCAAGTTGAAATTTTGCTTGTTTGAGTAAAATATAATAAAATTAATCATCAACATGTTTAAAACTACAAACCACAAATGATTATGAAAACCAATTTGAAATGATTGAACGCCTAATAAGAAAAACATATTCAAAACAATAAACTTTGTTATTTAATTTTGGTCACGTCACCTTTGTAAACATTTATAATTGTTAATTCTAATAAGATAAAATTATTAATCATATCAAGCTTTGCGACTTGCCAAAAAAGTGATCAAGTTCTTAATAAAATCCACAAACATCATAGTGACATTAAAAATAAATCTTATTACGGCCAACCAACTATACTTTTTTACTGTAATCATGCAACTTTATGCGCTCGTATATAAATAAGTTGCATGAATGAAGGTAACAAATTCTTGATACATATTATCAATTTTTTTTGCAGGCACGTAGTAACCCTTTGTCGTATTCTTTCAAGTTACATTAGTGAGCTGGTATTAAATTCACAAAAGAAAACATTCTTCAATTTATTTAGTGTTTTTAAAAATGTAAAGTCAAAAAAAAATCTGAACAAAGTAGTTAATAAAAGCAATCAAATTAATAATAAATAAAGTGGAATATAATAGACGTACTGAATCTAATAAAACTTTTTGCTTCGCAACAGTGCAAAAAGTTTTATTAGGTTTAAGTCCACATGACTGGAAGCTAAAATTACGCAACCTTTTTTGCGTAGCGAGACCAAATTGGAACCGTCGACACGGTTCGGGCTACGATATGACAGCCGAGCGCCATTCTACTTTTGGGGCTTCCTTGCCTTAGAAATTGACACTGATGTATTCGAATCGAAAGAAAATTTAAATAAATTAATTTAAAAAAACTAACTATATACAGATTTAAAATATTATATTGTACCTACTCATCATTACAGCCCGTTGTCTACGACAACGTTGACTCATGGTTAAGAATTTTGTCCATGCTGGAGGGAAAGAGGAAGTGGGACGCGGTAAACTCCTGCGTAGACGTGATGGCGCAGAAGGAGTCGGCGGAGAGGGCCAGGGAGGAGGATCCCACGGCCGATCCGTGCCGCCGTAGAAGGATGGGGCGGAGGAGGCGGAATTACGCCCGCCTTCTTCCTCCTGACGGCAACCAGCGGGGCCCTGGGTTGGGAAGCCCGGGCCCTACATTGCATCGGTTGCCGCCAGTCGCTGATCCCCTAGATGCCCCAGGGGATCGCCGGCCTCCCCCTTTTGGGGGAGTGAGAGGGGCTCGCCCTAGGCGAGCAGACGCCGACGAGGTCGTGGATGTGTTCATCCGAGTTCCCATGACCTTGTCAGGCAGCGACGCGTCCCCTCTCGGCGTGTCCTCTTCTAATGAGGAGGACACGGCGATAATGGACGTGCTCGCGCCAAGGCGTGTGTGAGGGGCATCGGTGGGTTTTAGGCCGCGGTTCCTGGCTGGACGTCTGAACTTAGTCCCTTTGTGCATGAATTGGCACTTTGCAGTAGGATCATTGTCATATTTGACTGCTTTCAGTAAACCACTTAGTCGTGGGGTTTATATGTACATTATGATTGAAATATTTCGTAAATCAAGTTTCAAAATTCTATTTACAGTACAAAAGGACATATTTCATACCAACTTAAAGTATCTGCCAAACCCAATGATATTTTATTTAAATCACTTGTTAGGAGAAAACACCACGATCAATAGAATTCAAAAATAGGTATTTGTCTATATTGCTGTCGCGGAGATAACTGCCTTTTTACAGTCCCCTGTTTTCTCCTCTAAAACCAAACCGATTTAATATTTTTTTGCATTAAACATAAAAGAAAGATTTTGCCTGTATATACATTTTGCTTTTTTCATATAATTTCGTCCTGGTAATTTTTTTAGTTTAATGAAGGTCTTAATCTCTTTGATTAATTAACTTAATAAAAGAAGAAAAACATAGAAACATGCTTATAGTGAAATTTTTTATAGAGCAACTATTGCTATTAAGCAGGAAGGAAACAGGGGACTACGTTTGCATGGAAAAACGGCCCGTGTGATCTTTAAAAATTTAATAAACGAAAGGATAAATAAATAAACAAAAATAAAAAGTATAATGTCATTTGAAAAAACAAGATGTTTAACTATTTTACATATTTTTTGGAATAACATACTTATAAATTCTAGGAAAATGCAGTTACGGTGGTGTTGGAACCCAGGAAGCCAACGATGTGTTAGGTATTAGCAAACTAAAAATATGGGATTACAAATATACCTACAATTTATTATTGTGATATCGTTGATATTATAAAGCTAGCAATTTTGTTATGTCATGGGATAAATGTAGTAGATACCAACATAAAATATATTAAATTACCGAATTAAGTACCTTTTCTTTTTTTAAGGCGGGGGAATTTTCTTACGATTCAAGAAGGGGTAGGCGGATAAGGCCACCCCAAGGATATGCCATTGTACTCGAGTATAAACCCCATACCTGGCTAAACCCCCTCCAGAAACTTTTACCTCCGTTGGGACACAATTATCGAATTAAGTACCTACATTATATCCATAATCTGTTCCAGATAAACAAAACAAAATGTAACCAATCGTTCGATAGCTCTCTTTATCTATATTTAAAAAAATAATATGTGCAGTCAAAAGAAATAAAAGTCTGCAAGACTTTAGATAATAAATTCACGCATCTTTAAATGAATAACTTGGTAAATAAACATTTTTATTACCTTATAGCGTACTGGCCGTTTCAAGCCGTTTTTAGTTTTAGTGAGACCAACGAACGGCAATTCATTTTATATTTATACATTTATTTTTATACATAGTTCTTAATGAACATTTTATTAAGTTAATCTAACCTAATTTAAAGTATAATGTACGTATTATGTTTACATTCTTTCTTAACAGCGTGGTTTTATGCGAAAGATAAAATTTATAGCGCGTACTTAATACATTAAATCAATTAATTTGTAATTTACTATAATATATAAATTACCTACGTAATCGTATGAATGTAATAATTTTGTATTGATCGAACACAGTTATAAATGTCCACGTCAAGCTTAAGCTAATAACGTCATTTATTCGTACGCAAAACACTATCTCATCCTCGCGGCCTTGTCTGTACAGCGGCCTATTTGTTATGCTCGGAGCTGAGCTGTAGACCTTCGCCAAAGAGTCCTCTTGGTCTTACCGCCTCATTCGTTTTGCAATTCCTGTAGAGTATACAAATCACGGGACTAAAGCTAATGCGTTGAATATATTCATACACTTATGAAGCCAACGATTCTGTCTGTTAGAAATCGTGAAGGTCAATAACAGGCCACATTAATTCTATACATCCGGCCGACTTTGGTCGTTAGCGCTTCATATTGATAGGTATTTGGTATTAGAATTGTATCTTATTTCGATGCTTAATACTCTCTGTTTAGTAATAATAAAAGCTATCAAACGCTTAGACAATGTGTTAAGTTGATACTAACTACCACTTTTGAGAAGGCAGACTGAGTCATCATCACAGCTCATATACGTCCCCACCGAGGGGTTCGAGCCTACCCTATGTTAGGGTGATTAGGCCTTAGTCAACCACGCTGGCCCAGTGCGGATTGGTCGACTTCACATACATCATTGAATTTCTTCGCAGATGTATGCAGGTTGCCTCACGATGTTTTGCTCCTCACGATGTTTTCCACGAGGCAGATTGAGTATCGAAATATAATTATTAGTTCGTCAGACATTCAAAAAAAATATGAGACACATACTTCGTCAAAATAACAAAAACCTACTGAGATAAAGTGATTAAAAATTATGGTTTGTAAACTTTTTTTATACAACTAAGTTGGCAAACAAGAAAACCGCCCACCTGATGGTAAGTGGTAACAGTCACCTCTAGTACATGTGGTTCTTGTGAGATTCGCAGGAAATCTGCAACCCCTACAAGAACCACAGTGCCTGCCAACTTGTGACATAAGATGTAAAGTCGTGGTACCCAGTAATTTCACTGCCAAACCTTACTCTTCGAACTCGAACACAGCATGCAAGCACTGCTGCTTTGCGGCAGAAATAGGTAAGACGAAGGTACCCAAGCAGTCGACCCTGGTACGAAGTCTTCCCCTGGTAAAAATTCCTCTTTACTCCCCTTAAGCCCCTCGCTTACTACCCATAAGTGGAATATTTTACGATCCGAAAAGCTATGCTTTAATAACTAGCAGTCTTTGCAATCGATCTAGGTAGGTTATCAATTGTTCCCAAAAACTGTGACGATGTTTACAGGGGTTGTATGGACTGTCAAACTTTCGACTATCAGAGGAATTGTAAAGTCGTAAAAAATATCATATGGTTCATACACAATGGAATATCTTTAATATACTCGATCGAAATGTTTGGTACAGCGACCTCACAGTTGGTTCCATAGTGAATGTTGTTCCCTTATTAAATACTTATGGTCTGAACAACCGCTTTACATATTATCCCAACCAAATTTAATAAGGATGGGGAGAGGACAAAACCGCATAACACTTAAAATATACGTGCTATACGTTTTTGAACTCGCTTTATCAAAATAGTAAAAAGCCTCACAACGTGCGTGCTACAAAATTAATGTGACGTGACGTCATGTGACATTTTAAATTGATGTGTCGTCACCAATTTTTGATAAGTAAATTAAAATAAAAAGAACAATAAAAAAGTGTCAGATATTTTCAAATAAGCTGATGAATGTCTTTACACCAACATTTCACTGTCATCCCAATTTTAAATTTATTGACACATTTATTCGTATACCTGGAGTTGGTTAAGTTGACGGGAAACATACCTATCTCCCTCACGTTAGTTACATCGAGTTCGCACACGTTCGTGACTGTATCTGAATCGATTATTGCACAATATGGTTTTTAATTGCCCGTTCACAATTAACAAGCCCGACCGATTTGCTCCACTTAATACAGATTAACTTTTTACTGTCTTCAGACGAACCAGGATTACTGTTATGCTGTTAACAAGTATAAGGTCCAATGAAATTACGCGGCATAAATTGTATGAGGGGCGTATACTTTCATTAGGTTTATATAATGATAAAGGATATCGCACTGGTGCAATTGATTTTATTCGATGCCAATGAATAAAAATTGAGCTTGTGAGATTTTACAATGTTATGCTTGATTTGCTTAGGACTAGTTGTTTTCCGTATTATTATTATACATATAAATGATATATCAAACAAAATCAGACAAAAATTATCAACATTTGAAGTTGTGTAAACAGGTGATGCAGTGGAAATTATTATTGCCGTGTGATAGACAATTTTAGAAGAATAAACTAAATGTATAAAACTCTCAACTGTTGTATTATTTAATGAATATTGGAAATAGTTAAAATATACACGTAAATCTTAAATACAAGATAATTGAGTTGTGTCAGTTAAAGCGACAATGACAAAACATGTCAACATCATTGACTACAAAGTAGGCTGTACATACTTCACACCCTCCCAAGTTTTTAGAATTGAGGGATTCTGTTCAAGCCAATTCTCTTGCTCAAATCTTGCAGTCTGGGCCCATAGAGTGGCTTCGTCAACATGTTAGCAAGCTGTAGCTCTGAAGAAACTTGCTTTACTTCAAGGTCCCCGTTAGCTACGCATTCTCTGACGAAGAAATGCTTCAGCTTGATATGCTTCGTTCGCTTGTGATACTCATATTTAGGGTTCTGCGAAAGCTTGATTGCTGACTCATTGTCTAGGTATAGTGTAGGTTTACTCAACTTCATCAGATCCTTAAACAGATTGTTAAGCCATATCAATTCTTGAGAAGCTTCACTGGCTGCGATTACTTCCGCTTCGGTAGATGAAATGGATACAACACTTTGGCGTTGGGATCTCCAGCTTATAGCAGCTCCTGCGAGTAAACACACTATACCAGATGTTGATTTGCCAGTAGTTTGATCGCCAGCGAAGTCAGAGTCGGAGTAGCAGACTATTTTATCAATAGGATTTCTTGAGTAGGTTAAACCTAGGTCACTTGTTCCCTTTAGGTACCTTAGGATTCGTTTAACGAGTGCGACATCATTGGTTGTTGGCTTCTCAAGGTTCCTCGATGCTATTCCTACCGCATAGGAAATGTCAGGCCTCGTGCCGACGGCCAGGTACGTGAGTGCGCCTACGGCTTGCCTGTAAGGAAAGCTAGGTTCAGCTTGGGTTCCTTTATCTCCTCCCATGTTCTCTTTAACAATAGATGTCGGTACAGACTTGCTGTTGTTCATTGTAAATTTTTCTAAAAGATTTTTAATATAAGACGTCTGACGGAGTGTGATCTGGTCGTCTTTTCTGTTGATCTCCATGCCTAGAAAGTATGTGGCCGGAGAAGTTCTAATCTTTAATCGTTTTTGTAATTCGTTAATAAACTCTGTTTCAGCTTCTTTTGAGTTGCTTGCCACAAGTCCGTCATCGACGTACAGGGTGATGAGGACTCTGGTTGTCCCTCTTGTTTTTATGTATAGACAAGGATCCGCTTCAGACTGTTTGAATCCTGATGTCAATAGAAATTGGTTTATGCAGGTATTCCAGCAGCGCGGAGCTTGCTTTAGTCCATAAAGGCTTCGTTTTAAACGGCATGCTCGGTTTGTACCGTCGTTAAAACCTTCCGGTTGCTTCATAAAAATGTCTTCTTCGACTGTTCCGTTCAGGAAGGCAGTAGTGACATCAAATTGTAGAAGTCTTAAGTTTTGTTTAACTGCAGTAGCGAGAAGGGCTCTGATAGTACTCAGTCGAGCTACAGGACTGAATGTTTTATCGTAGTCAATTCCAGGTTTTTGTAAAAAACCTTTGATCACCAGCCGTGCTTTAAAGCGTTCAATACTTCCGTCGGGTTTTGTTTTGACTTTGTATACCCATTTGCATGGTAAGGCTTTTCTACCCTTCGGTAATTGGACTAGTTCCCATGTTTCATTCTCGTGAAGTGATGAAATCTCGCTTAGCATTGCTTCTAACCATTCATTTTTGTTTGGTGAGTTAATTGCTTCTTTGTACGAAGTCGGTTCTTTCAGTTTCATGACGTCATCTGCCGCTGCTAGCACGTAGTCATCAAATCTGCGTGGTGGTCGTAATAGTGATCTGTCTCGAAGTATCCGTGTTACAGCAGGTTCATCAGGTTGAGGATCACCAGGTTGAAGTTCATCAGGTTCATCATCAAAATAAAATTGATGGTTTTGTTGAACGTTTTCCTGAAGGGCTTCATTTTCCTCTTCGTGAGATGTGCTTTCAACCTCGTTATGTTGTACGGTGTCTTCGTAGATGCTGCTATCGTTTACATAATTGTCTTGGTTAGTGATTGTGACTTCTTCCTTGTTCTCAAAATCGATTTCCATCGTCTCAGTTTGTGTTCGAGGTGTTGGTTCAATATTAAATATTTCGCTTTGTACGAAGGGTGTAGGTTTGTTTTCAAGAGCGTTTTCATAAAAATTGATTTTTAGAACTTTAACATCTTTTGAGATGACAGTCTTGCGTTCAGTTGCAATATAGATCTTGTAGGCTTTACTTATTTCTGAGTATCCGACGAACATTCCAGGTCTTGCTTTCGGTGCGAACTTGTGTCCTTTGGGACCTTTCTTCAGAACAAAGGCTTTAGATCCAAACGGATGTAGGTGGTTGACACAGGGCTTTCTTTGTACCCATCTTTCATATGGTGTTTGATTGTCAATAGCACTGTTGATACTTCTGTTTGATAGATAGTTTGCTGTGTTAACAGCTTCACCCCATAGATGCATAGGTGCTTTGGCATCAATAAGCATAGCTCTGGCCTTTTCCACTAGTGTCCGATTCTTCCGTTCTGCAAGACCGTTTTGTTGTGGCGTGTAGGGTGCTGATAGACGTTGTGCAATCCCGTTTGCCTTGAGGTAGTTTTGGAATTCTGTATTGATGTATTCTGTCCCGTTATCAGTTTGTATAAATTTAATCTTATTGCCAGTAAAGTTCTCCATTACTTCTTTATATTCCTTGAACTTCTCAAGTACGTCAGATTTGTGTTTCAGGAAGTAGACGCGGCCATATCTGCTGTAGTCGTCGATGAACGTTACAAAATACTTGTTGTTCGCGGTGCTAGGTGTTTTGATAGGACCACATACATCGCTGTGTACAATTTCTAATCGTTGAGTAGTTCTTGGCGTAGATCTTTGTTTAGGGCTCGGAGTTCTTGTCATTTTAGCTTGGATGCAAGCGTCGCAGTCAAATAAGGACTCTTCTTTATTGAATTTCAACCCGATAACTGACTCGTTTTTTAAAGCTAGCTGAAGGTGTTGTTCATTTATGTGTCCCAGTTTTCTATGCCAATCTCCAATTGAGTTCTCTAGAGTAGTTGTTAAACTTGTTTCTGGTGTTACTGTGCAATCGTTCTTGATCTGCGTTTTCACATAGTAAAGATTATTTTTCTTTTCAGCTGTCATCAGAATTTTATCGTTTTTGGCGATTGTAGCTTTGTTTTCAGTAAAAGTTACAGTTGCACCATTTTGTGTCATCTTAGCAACGGATAGAAGATTCGCTGTGAGGCTAGGTACGTACAGTGTTTCTAAAAGGTTTACTGTGCCATATTCACTTGTTATGACTTTGACTGTACCACGTCCTTTGACTTGAGCGGTTTGTTCTTTAGAGGCTAAGTTGAGCTTTCGAGAGTCTACATTCATCGTTGTGAAATGCTCTCTTGCATAGGTCATGTGCGATGTGCATCCACTATCCAATACCCAGTCCTTGTGTTTATTGTTTTTGGTGTTGGCGGTCAACAGACATTCGTCGATATGGTGTGTCGTTTCATTTTGACTATTGGATGTCATCTTCTTATTTTTGTTCTTGTTCTTAAACCAGCAACTTGAACAAATTTTGTGTGTGCTCTTCTTAAAGTGTGCTCCTTTTGTTTTGCATACTTTACATGAAGCCGCATAGTAGGATTCCTGTTGAAGAGGTTGAGCGCTCGTGCTTGGTTCCGTATGTGACCGGTGTCGTGCCTCGCTTTCTTCAATGATCTTTGTTTTCAACTCATCTGGTTTTGGTAGGTTGTCTCTACTTTCGATTGCGATTCTAAAGTTTTCGTAATCGGGTGAAAGGCTATATAGCATCATGATCGCAAGTAAATCGTCATTGATGTTTACCTGCATATCAGCGAGTGTATCAACGGTATCCATAAATTTGTTTATGTGCTCACGAACATTGTTGCCTTCTAGTTTAGTTAGGATTAACTGTTTTAAAAGTGATGCTTTTCGAGCAGGTCCTTTGCTCGCGTAAGTAGCTTTCAATTTGTCCCATATTTCTTTCGCAGTTTTGCATTTACCGACTTGTTTAAGCTCCGAAGGCGCGATTAGGAGTATTAGCGTTGATTTTGCTTCTAGTTTCTTATCGATGTCGTCTTGGCTTGCTGAAGTTGTTAGTGTGCCTGTTACGTATTTCCAAAGTTTGTCTTTGATCAAAACAGCTTGAGCTTGTATAACCCAGGTATCATAATTGTCCTTACTGAGAAGCTCTATGCGTACCTTAGACATTTTGTTCTTCTTTACGCTCTGCTACCATATCAACATTTGAAGTTGTGTAAACAGGTGATGCAGTGGAAATTATTATTGCCGTGTGATAGACAATTTTAGAAGAATAAACTAAATGTATAAAACTCTCAACTGTTGTATTATTTAATGAATATTGGAAATAGTTAAAATATACACGTAAATCTTAAATGCAAGATAATTGAGTTGTGTCAGTTAAAGCGACAATGACAAAACATGTCAACATCATTGACTACAAAGTAGGCTGTACATACTTCACAAAAATAATTATTATCAGCTTATCGATCCGGCTCTGCGAGCATGGAACTCTCGATAAACAAAATTTGACAGCTAAGATCGACAAACTCGACAAAAATCGATAAATTTGACAGATATTCCTAAGGAGTGAAAAGGACAGATGCTTTTGTCGATCGATATATGTCGATCGACAAGTCCATGCTCGCAGGGCTGGTTTGTCTCTGACTCCTTCACACTCTTTGCTATACGTCCGTAAAATATCTTGCCCCTAAATTTGAATTGACTCGTAGTAAGGTATCTAAAAAACTGACGCAAACAAAAATTCTTTCTGAATCTGCTTATGTTGAAGCAATATCAGTATTCTATATACTTTTTGTGTGATTATTATATCTATACTAGCTGTGCCCGCGAACTTGGTTTCGCCATTATAATTGAATAATTCAGACCTACCAAATATACAAAAAAAACATTAAAATCCATCAAGCCGCTTCAGAGGAGCTGGATAACTAGCACTGTGATACGAGATTTTTATATATTCATCATCATCATCATCTCAGCCGCACGACGCCCACTGCTGGGCATTGGCCTCCCCCATGGATCTCCACAACGAGCGGTCCTGTGCTGCCCGCATCCAGCGGCTTCCCGCGATATTTGCCAGATGTCGTCGGTCCACCTGGTCATCGGAGCATCGTCCGGTTCGTGGTCACCACTCAAGAACCGTTCGGCCCCAACGGCCCAGGTTCTTCTTGCTATGTGACCCGCCCACTGCCATTTCAGCTGAGCAATCCTTCGAGCAATGTCGGTTACTTTAGTTCTCCTATGGATCCTATTCCTGAGGATCTTCTCATTTCGAATCCGATCACGTAGGGAGACCCCAAGCATTGCTCTCTCCATTGCCCGTTGAGCGACCTTGAGCTTTCGGAGGAGACCCATAGTGAATGGCCACGTTTCGCCTCCGTAGGTCATCACTGTGAAAATAGAGGTACTGGGTTTATATATTTAGATTATATTAAATTATATAAAATCTATACGTATCTTGCTTTGTATGTTTAAATTTATTTTAAAATATATATTTTGTTATCTTTATGTAGAATTACACCTAATCGGTTGACTGGTAGAGAATGCCTTTGGCCTTAAGTCTGCCTTCTGTACACGCTTAATATGTTGTACGAAAAGCTTATATAAATAAAAAAAAATCACTATTTTAAACATAATTATTATTTAGCATCTCTTAAGAAAATAAAATGTATAAAAATGTAGGTACATATATATGTACATATCTTCATATACTTAGAGCATTAGGCTTAATGATCTAAGTTCATATAACATATTTTTATAGCTCCATGAAGTGTCAACTTCGATTTACATATTGCCAGATATACCCAATTAGAGACACTCCATAATGTTAATATCATACGCGCAATTCAAATTCATATAAAAACAGTGTTTTTTTTTTTGGTACCAAACCAGGATTTTAGAGGCCATCAACTAATTAATTAAGCAATACCATTAAATAATCGCATTTATGACTTTTGCAAATGACAACATTACACTTTGTAATATGACCATTCAAGCAGCCCTGGAACGACTGCCTGGTCTAATAGCCAACGACCTTGGCAGAACTCAAAATAGAGGTACTGGGTTTTTTAATTTTTTTACATCCTCATCGCTATATTACAGAGCAGTAGTTTCCACCTTTTAGTGATGAGTGCATGCACTGTTGTTTATAGGTAGTAAATGATGGGCACAAAACTTCTTTTATGGACGTAAATTGTATATTCTCGGTCGCGAGGCTAAGTGAGATCCGGGATTGAACTCATCCCAACATTATACAATGGTTTAAAGTGCCAGAGGGAATTTGTTCAAGAAAACTAGTGCAAAACTCACACAAGGGGATTTTCGTGTCGAGTCTTTGCTTCACATTGCAACAAAATACCGATAACTTAACAAAAAAGAAATGTTAAGTTGTTGTATCTATCTAGTAAAGGTTTAGATAATAGTTACTACGTAAGTAAAGGTCTAATACTATTTAAAATCATTAGCATCTTTTCGTTTTTATAAATCAACTAATGCTAGAAATGCAACATTTATGGGTTCTTAAAATGTTCCATTTTTATTTGTCATTAATATTACAATTAAGATTGTTGTTAAAAAGAGTATACGTTTGTGTATACTAATACAAGTTTTAAAGTTTACCATTCAGTCAAAATCGCAACTAGAAAATATTAGAATTGAAATGATATACGTTGATTTTGTCTTTTGCCCGTTATCTAGTCTACTTAGTACGATCTAAATATGCAATAATCAATAGTCTTTCTAATAAAATTATATAAAAATCTCGTGTCACAGTGTCTGTTATCAAACTCCTCTGAATCAGCTTGACCGATTTTTACGTATGAAATTTTTTGTGTTTATTTGAAAGGTCTGGGAATACGTCATAAGCTATTTTTTATACCCCTAGGTAATTAGGGTGACTGATTTTTTACAAATTATTATGACGATACGTACGTCGATCGCAGGTACAGCTAGTATATAAATAAAATGAATCGTCGAAATGTATGTACACGCATAATTGCAAATGACTACACCAAAATAGTTAATTCTTATTTTGTTGTGATTGCTATTGTCTGGACAGGGTTTGTATAAAAGAAAATGTTTGAAAAATTATGCAAAAAAGTAAAAATTATGAAATTTAAAATTTTTGTATAAAAAGTGACGAAATTAATAGATTAAAAGGTTATTCCAAATCTATGGTTTTTAACATTGTTGTATTGCCAAAAGGTATTTAGTACACCCGTGCGAGGCCGGGACGGGCAGCTAGTATTTAATAAAATTAATATATGTATTATTAATAAAAATTGGGGGCTGTATATTTCATTCACCTAAAATGGACTAGGTAAAGTTAACTGAAAATATTTTAAAATCATGACCTGACTTCAGAAGCACACCTATTAAGTACCGTTAAATATTCACATCTTGTGTCCTCGCGGAAAATATTGTGCGATAATTTAAATAATCTGCATATTCTGAGAGACCAATTTAAATGTTTAATCAGATTAGCCACTTGAATAATTGTGAGTTCCTAAAATTTGTCGGCGTTGTGTTTGAAAGTATTTTACTGGACATATAAAAATTCACAAAATCTTCAAACATGTAGACTTTACTTTCTTGCGAAACAGTAATTGTTGATCATAGCATCACTTTGTACCTTGAAGCTTTAAACTTGAAATTGGTTTTAGAACTGAACATTAGAGACTACAATACAAAATGATGGTCAACGTATATAAGACTCATTGTAAACGTAATAGCCAGATTATCATTTTTCTGAGCATCGCTGTGATATCAAACATCAACCTTCAAAAACGAACGTAAAATATAAGTATTAGTGTCCTGGCCACTGACACTTAAGGTTTGCAATTTTTTGGGCTATATCGGTAACTCTAGATCTTCTTCGGATCTCATCATTTCTAATGTAATCACGTAGAGACGCCCCGATCATAGCCGTCTCCATTGCCCTTTGAGTGATTTTGAGCCTCCTTATGAGATCCATTGCAAGCGGTCACGTCTTAGTTCCGTACGTCATCATTGGCAACACACACGAATTGAAGACATTCGTCTTGAGACCCTGCGGTAAGTGGGCCGAGAATATGCTGCGTGACTTACTGATCGCTGCCTAGCCGAGTTGGATCCGTCGATTTACCTCTTTCTAGAATTTGGACTTACCGAGCTGTAGGCTTACTCTCGAACCAATTCCGATCGATTATCATCGGAATTGTAATTATATTTTCGTACGCTTGAGTAGCAACACTGGCGCCAAATTAGATCCGAATTTTGAGAAAACTATATACGAGTATAACACCGAGTTTGATTTACTCAAATCAACGCAATAGGATCCAATTTGGCGCCAATGCGCGGCAAATAAAGGGTACGAAAAATCACAATCCCAATGTCGATCGATCGAAATGGGTTCGAGAGTAAGCCTGCTGGACTATTTGCCCCAGGTAAATATTCCAGGTAATATTCGTCAACAACTTTCAGCGTAGGGACTCCCAACATTCACAGGAGTGGGTACTTCACGGGAATTCGACATAATTTTAGTCTTGTCCATGTTTATTTTAAGACCTACTTGTTGGGAAACTCTACAGATGTCTTCGAGCATTGTACCTAGATCCTCCACGGACTCAGCCATGACTAACAATATCATCAGCAAAACGAAGGTGAGTCATGCAATCGCCGTTTATGTTGATGCCGAGTCCCCTTCAGTCCAAAAGCTTAAATACATCCTCCGACGTAGCTGTGAACAGTTTCGGCGATATAACGTCGCCCTGTCTCACACCTCGCTGAAGTCCTATTGGTTTCGAGTTTTGGTCCTGAAGGCGGACTGACATGGTTTTTTAAAATGACTGCAACACTTGGATGTAACGATAGTCTATTTAACACCTCTAGAGCGACCTAAGCATGACCTAGGTCTCGACAGAATCGAAGGCTTTCTCATAGTTCACAAACGCCAAGCATAGTGGCAGATTACACTCCTTGGTCTTCTTCGTATTACAAAAAATAAAAATCGCACTAGTGTGAATGCAGTTTTAATTAGTCTAATTGAAACTGTGTTTACATTTCATTACGCTGTGCATGATTTATAATAAAGCTATTAAAAATATACCTCCAAACAACCTTGATATTCTGTTTTTAATGATAAAAACATTTACAGGAAATTTGCTACGAAATTTTTCGTAGATCTAACGTAGCATAAGTTTAGTGACAAAGCTCCCAGCTACGTGTTAAAATATTTGTGTATTTATATTATTTTTTTTCTTTATTTGCAATAGATGCCTCTCCAAGACGAAGTTTTAACATCATACCACACATCTATGCAACCTACCCCTTGATTGTGTAAAAAAATCCAAAGCAATCGCTTTCAATTTTTAATCGACTTCGAAAAAGGAGGAGGTTCTATGTTCGGCTGTATCTATTTTTTTATGTATGTTCACCGATTACTCCGCCATTTGTGAACTGATTGTCAAAATTCTTTCTGTAATCGAAAGAGTATACTCCCGAAGTGGTTCCATTGTCACCATGTCATGATCTGAAGATGGGATCCCATGAAAATCGAGGGAAACTCTTGAATTTCATAGGCACATACAACGTGTTTCATGTTTTTGCTGAAGATATTTAGGAATTTACATCAATCATCATATCATTTACAAAAAAATAAAACCGACTTCAAAAATACCAAAAAGTCAGAAATAATATAAGAATACATACAAAATCACAGTTTTATATTGAAGTCGGTGCCAAGTGATCACTTGGAAAGACTTAAAAATTAAAAGAACAATTAATATAGTTATATACTTAAAAGTTAATGGCACCAACTTCAATATAAAACTGTGATTTTGTATGTATTCTTAAATTATTTTTGACTTTTTGGTGTTTTTGAAGTCGGTTTTCCTTTTTTTCTGACACTCAAAATGCATTCATTTTTTATCAGATATTCGACACAGATTCTTGCATTGACGCCGCAATGAATAATAAATTTCAAGACGATCGTGTTAAATTTATTCTTAGACAATAACCCCCCCATAATTACGCTTGACAATACATACTTGGGAAAATTAAATTTGCATACTTGGGAAAAGCCTTCTGTTATTGTTAATAATCAAGTGTCACTAACATGTTAGAGTTACCGCAAGGGAATACACAATTTGCAGTAAAATCTTTCACGTTTCGAGCTGCACAGCTATGGAATAAACTTCCTAGCGAGGTACATAGTAGCTTAACAATTGACTCGTTTAAAAGAAACCTTGTCAAACACTTCAAAACTAAAGTATCATCATGACAGTCTTTCATACTATGTACTAGTTATTAATGTATGTATATATATATATATATATGTGTGTGTGTGAATCTATATATTTATTTATATATTTTAGATGCATGTTTATATTTTTATAACTTAGTCTACTACTCACGAGAAACGTGTTATACACCACTATAGGTAGGCTGGAAGAGATCTCATATTGGGATAAGTCCACCTTTGTATACTTGTATGTATTGTTACTGACTATGATGTAAATCTATATATGTTTTTTTGTGTACAATAAAGAGTATAATAATAATCAATTTAACGAATTTCAAACATTACAACTGTTTAAACAGCACACAACTAAATATGTACCACTAATATAAAGAACGTTCAAAATATCACGCACAGAGGACATTAAATACTTAAAATTCACGACGCATCGCTTTAAATGTAGGTAATATCAGTATCTGCGTATAGACACGACACTTCCGCCGAGCACTGGGGGCGCCCGTATCGCGAACCATTTTCACGATTTTACGACTTAATTTGTATCACCTGCTACATACACGTAGAATTCTATTGTACTTATATTACCAATCATAGAAATTTTGCCTTAAGTTAATATCTTAAGTTCATTTTAGACAAATATCCGAGTTTATGTCGGCTTGGGTTTGTCTGGTGTTGTCAAACGTTATCCTTGTAATTAGAATCGTTCTTATTTTTAACCCCACAATATAAGTAAGTTAATTGTTTTGTTTTGATTTTGTCATTGAATTAAACAATAATTCTCTTTTGAACTGTTTTTGTTGATACATCTCCTTTTCGAAATCTATTGATATTTACTAGTACACAGATAGCCAGTACGATAAGCAAATTATCACGTCATATAGATATTTTCTGTAGTTTCGTTCATGCAGTAAAAGAAATATAGAAACATGCATAGCACATAGCAAGTTTTAATTCAGCACTTGAAGATTTTTTTATTTTATTAGTTAAAAGAAGAAAACATCAGCAAGCAGCCTTTCACCATTTTAAAATTCTTTAGGATTGTCACCAAACGTTTAATTAATAACAAAAAAGTGATTCTCTACACTGGGATTGAACCACTGCCATTCGGATTTGAAGTCGAAGCTACTACGCACAGTACCAATCCTGTCATATGCAAAGCTGTGAAATTAAAGATCTCATGTTTTTCTTTTGTAATGCGACATGCGATAGATGGACGTAAAAAATTGTGGCGACGTAAAAACATTTTCACTTTAACAAACAAAATAGTTGATTTTAATTTTGTTGATGATCAATAAATAAAATCCACGTGGCTTTTGCAAAATGAACTTTGGGCTTATTGCTATATATATTTATTATATGCTTGCTTATACAACATATTATTATCTAAACTAAGCATTTCGTATGTAAATACTAAACTCACGTCTTCTATAGAAGCACGGTTCGTAAATAACTTGATTTACTATGGATTTAAGATAGCAGTTTACGGTGCGCTGTAAATATTTATTTACTGGAAGCAGGCTATATTTCTCGAACAACCTTCTATTTTTGATAAGTATAATATACAGTAATATACTTAAATTATACCTTATTTAGATCTGGACATTTGACTAGGAAAACTCTTGAGAGGAAGATTATCCTGACCGCATGCGCCACCCTGAATGCATATTTTTTTCTTTATTTCTGCCTGACCTTTTTTACTATCGCGGATTAAATTACCAAATCAATGATCAACATCAAGCAGGCTACGTTATATCAAACTGATTGATACACTGTAGCCTTACAGACCTGATAGTTACAACTTTAGCTCTAAAATAACGAAATTTCAATAAAAACACATTCAAACATGTAGTATAAACATCAAAACTCATTTTGACGCTAGTGGTCCTCGGGATAACAAAAAGTTATTACCTAGGTCTCGCAAGTGTTCATTTGCTATTTACAGACAGTCTTTATTGATTTTAGTAAGCGAGGTAAACATTCACAAGTGCTGACAAATAATAAATCAGTCATTTGCATTCTCTAAGAGTCAGCCTAAGCCTTTATACAAGTGCATACGTTTATTGAGTTTTCAATATCTTGAGAACAAAATACACCTTTACAAGGTACGAATTTAACATGAAAGACTATAAATCACGTTATAAATTTTATTGAAAGGCATATTTCTCAGGTGCTTCTTGTTACTAACTTGTTTTGAAGATTTTTTATAATAGAATTTATGCTCAGTCCAGTCTCGAGCAACTAGTCATTGTCGCTGTGACGTCAGCTAGAAGTCAACATTATTAAAATACTCGTACCACACAAGTGACGCCGGATATATGAATGATGTCGCTTCCGTATGGTTACAGCCAACTATGGTCGAATGAGCTCTTTGGTAAGGAACACGTCAAAAATCACGTTCACATAGAAGTGATAGAAAAATTCGTTTTCATCATCTGAACTATAATAGAGCGTATTCAATTTGAACATGTTCTCTCAAATAGCGAACTCAACAGAAATAAATTCGTGTCACATAAATATATCTGAAAATATTGGAAACTAAGAGAACTACTCGTAGCTTCGTGAATCAAATTGTTTTTCATTGCTCTTGAGTGGTTTTGTCATTATTGTACATTGATTTACTACCAAACGTAGATAGAGCAGTTCATACAAAAACGCGCATGAAATCTGTCACCTAATCGACTATAAATTTGTATTCGCTGAATATGCACGCCCGAATTAAAATTACCATAAAGAAAGTACCGTATTTATCGAATTCAACCTTATACTGCATTATTACGGCAACTATTTTAAGTACAACCGTGGGAAGTTACATCATTTCATACCCAGCCACAGATGAAACGACGTTTTAGTAATTGCTACAAGAAAATATCAACTTTATACTCTCAAACATAATTCTCGAAATTGCTTATCGCGTTGTCGCTCCAACGCATGAATGAGATAACACATCGTGATACGACGCCCGTGCGAGCGAGACGACTGTGATGTACTGACAATGACGCGAAGCGACATGTTTATGATTAAAATAATTGTTTTTGATTGGTTTTTACGTATAGATCGAATATTTGAATACATGATAAGATGTGTAATGAGTTTACTCACGCAAAATATGAAATCCCGTCTTTTTCTGCCGTTTCTGGCTATTGTTACCACAACTTTTGAATAAGCACTTCGGCATGTAGACGTGCCGACAGCTAATCACTTACTATGAAAAAGAACTGCGCGAGTCGCGATTGGGCAGTTCTTCGCCGGCCCACTTTTCGAACGTTCATGCATTCTACGTTTGGTAGTAAATCAATGTTATTGTATAAAACTTTTGTTTTTAATAAAACAAAGGAGAAATGAAACATAGTACAAATACTGCTTATTATTATAACAGAGGTTTTCTACCCGTGTCATTAATGAAAGTGCAACAGAAACGGTAGTCTCGGGTTCAATCAAATCGAAATAAACAAACAAATGATCTACTGAACTACAATTTAATAAAAGAAGGTAGAATTCGTACAAAAATACCTACGTACAATTCTACATGAAAGTTTTACTTGGACGCGAGCTTTGAACATTGACAGAGAATAGACTGTCATGAACGTTGGCTGGAAAAGAATTCTACAATTTATCTGCATTAACAGAAATGCAGTTTAAGAAATGACGGTTAGGCATGGCTGAGTACAAGTTGGGATCGGCAATGTGCGTCAAATAGTCGGCATATAGGAGTAAAGCAATAAGCAGATTTTTTAAAAATAAAATATGCTCATTCATCGTGAACTTTTAATAAAGCTCAACTTTAGTAAGACCAATGTCAACGGGGAGAAAATATTCGTATTCTAAATATTGAAAAGAATAATTATAAGTACCTATGATAACCAAAATGTCAACAGAATTTTTTCATAGAAAAGGTAAATTTCCTTTCTATCAGAAAAACTAAAATTAGAAATGAAAACTTAAATTACGGATAGCGCAGAGGTCCAGTGATCGCCTACTGCGCAACGGGTTGTGGGACGCGGGTTCGATTCCCGTAAGGGACAAATATTTTGTATGGCCTACAGAAATTTGTTCCGGTCTGAGCGTATGTGCATGTGAGATTCTATATTTGTAACTGCACCCACGACACAGGAGAAAAATCCTAATGTGGGGCGACGTTTTTTGAAAAGAAAAAGAAAAAAAGATGCAAAAAAATTCCAAACTTTTATTTATATTGAAATGAGCATTTTGCTCACCAAGAAGATTAAAGATACAGGAACTCACCGTATACCGCAAGTTACTATACGATTTAATCGAAAATAAACATAAAAAGTATTTAAAGTGTGTGACATAATAATGACGTTTTAAATAGATTGGTTTGTTAAAATGGTATATTTTTACTTACCGATTTGTAAACTAATGCTAAATCATGTTTTCAATTATTTGCGTTTAAAGTTCAATTAATTGGTAATTATTTTAACTAACGGTTACAGTTTGTGTAAGCTGTTCACTGGTTTTTAATTGGATCTCGTGGGTAAATGTAAGTACCTCGCCCTCAATCATTAAGTCCCTTAACTATGTATATAATTAAAGAAGGTTTCAAATTTTTTAAAACTAACTGAAAAACATAACTTACCTACATTTACTTTCAAGTTAAAAATCACTTTTGAATTTTAAGGAATTAAGACAATAATATAATTAACGAAACAAATTCAACAAACACCGACTTATATTTTCTTCGTTTCTGAATTACGATTTAAACTTATTGCCTCAATATAAGTCATCTTGATTCTTTGTTTCGATTCGTTGAATTGATAAGTAGCCCTTGACAGGTCATTGTCGCGGCATTTAAATGGCCGCCAGTAACTGCAAAATGTTAGGGAGTTAGACGCAGATTGATTTTACATTTAATTATTAAAAACTTATTTTAATATCTTTGAGAGATGCAAATAAACGCGTTCCCCCACGTGGGGTCGGGGCGCGAGAGGCATGGTATGGCATATCGTGCTCTGTAGTACCGTGCGTGATTCCGAATTAATAACCTTAAAAGTTAGGTTAGGTTTTACAGTATTAAAACTAACGCTATACCATCTGAAAAATGCACGTGGCTGCGGAACAAGTTACACGCTAAAACAGATCTGCATCGCTGCAGTCACGCGCGCGGCTGTTTTTCTGCACGTAGCGTCGCGTCGGTGACGCTGTGGTCTCGGCACTTGCCTTCCGATCGGGAGGTCCCGGTTCGAGACCGCCATGTATCAATGTGTTTTTCGTTTTCGAATTTCATATGTACTTTTGTCTGACGCTCCTACGGTGAAGAAAAACATCGTGAATCAACCTGCATACATCTGCGAAGAAATTTAATGATGTATGTGAAGTCGACCAATCCGCACTGGGCCAGTGTGATTGACTAAGGCCTAATCACCTTGATATAGGGTAGGCTCGAGCCCCTCGGTGGGGACCTATATGAGCTGTGATGATGATACTCGTAGCGTTGTGCAGGGCAACGTGCGAATCGCCTCGTGTTCACTAAGGCAGAGGGGAAGCTACAAGAAAATTTTATCAGAATCGCCTGCATGGGTACCTCTATCTTGCCTATTTATTTCGCCAAGCAGCTGTGCTTGCATTTCTGCGTTTCGGTTTGAAAGGTAAGGCAGTCAGTGAAATTACTGGGTACTGTGTCTCGACATCCTATGTCACGTGATGGCAACGTACAGTCGAGTTCTTGGATGGGGTTTGTAGATTTGCATGTCTCACATGCACTATAGGCGACTGTAGTCACTTAGCATTAGGAAGGCAATCTGCTTATTAGCTAACTTAATTGAATAAAAAAATTGGGAACATGGAACGTATAATCACGTCACGTCTGTTAAATGATACCTACGTGAATAGTAGGCCTTAGACAACATTGTCTTTGCAGTGTGAACAGGACACTTAGTTTTTTCGAATAGGTTGCTTTCTGCTAGAATTAATCACTATCACCAAGGTTCGGTGTAGATTCTTTACTTAGAGAACCGTACGATAATTTAAAACCATCCGAGTATTGTATGACGCGGGTTTCAATTATATTTGTAAAGGTGAATTTTCAATTATATTTGTAAACGTAAATTGTACACAACTGCTTCGAAAATTCTTCGAATCTCTAGAAGAATTCCTCGAACTCCCGTAGCTCCACTTTGTCCTCCCGTCACTCAAGACAATTTTGAGTGCGAACTTCATTGAGCCAAGGCTATGTAAACCTATTACAATAATGAAAATAACATTCACGTTTTTGTTAACTCATACGCCAGACTCAAAATGGAACTCCATAATTCCTGGAAAAAATCAGCGAGGCGTAAGGTTCCGATTTGTGTTTGTTTATGTCTAGTACTTATTTTAATAGTACGTTTATCTATACTTTTATTCACGTAGTGTTCACCTTAGCTATAAATGTTACCAGAATAATAATTAAGTAACTGTGTTAACAAATACTGGTGTTCAGTAAATAAATGATAAGGAAACAAGCAAGGACAAAGCGTTTCATTCAAATTTATTTTGAAATCAGTCAGTTTAAGTAAAACAATGCTTTTCAACATTGATCGACCTGTTTCATAAGCGATGAGCCCGTGTATCTATGACAATAGATGTTTTTGTATTTTCTTGTGTGATAATAGTTGGTTTGTATATGTGCGAATATGCTAGAAATAAATAAATATATCAATTATTAGGTACTTAAAAAAACTGCGATTATTTTCAAACATGAAGTCTTTTTCCCAATTTTTTGAGATATGACGTATTTTTTTTTGATCATAAAGTCTCAAAAGCAATTATCTCAATAGCTTTTTTACCAACCCATTTGTAATGCTAAGTAATATTTGAGTGAATATTATGTAAATCGTTACATAGTATGAAACAAAGTCGCCCCCGCTGTCTGTACGCTTAGATCTATTAAACGTCTCTCCATTTTCAGCAATAGATAGAGTGATTTAAAATTTGATTTCGCCCAAAAACCCAAAGGACCCGCCCCGGCTTCGCACGCGTAATAGTTCAATATAAATTATCCACGCTGGAAAGCCGCGGTCGGTTCGCTAGTGCTAAATATGTCAAAGTCTTATTTTCATTTTTTTAGAATATTATTCTAAAAACACACCAGCGAGACTTCTTCACACCTACATATCAGGAAAATTAGCGTCGCGAATGAATGTACAGAAACAGTGTCAAGTCAACGACGCAACATTAAGCGACATTCGTAATGAGGACATGGCTGATGAATATGCATGGACCTCTTTGTCACAGCCAACTGTCTTGAACTCTCCGACTAGTGACGTGTAGTCTGCACCTTACTCATTCACAATAAAATTGCATTTGAAATGTAAATTAAACTATTTTTAAACCAGGATAATGTCGATTTGTTTTGTGTGCATCTAATATTCTTGGAATTAAAAAGATTTCTTGTGAAACAAAAAACTTGGGTCGTTAAAAAAACACAAATATTTGGTGTAAGACGGAGTATCTTTTTAAATAACATTAAACCATTTTTACAATCGGTGGCATGATATAATAAAAAGTAAATTGCAAGGCTTCATGATTATAATAACAAATGCAATTATAATCATTGCTGCGCTTGTTGGCGTTATAACTTGAGCATATGATCACCATCTGTCAGGTAGTTAAGTGGGTTAACTCCATTTGTCGTCTTAAAAAATTGACAATGCATAAATTCAGGCATGCACGATATGTAAAACTTGTTGATGGAATTTTTTAAAAACGCATCTAACACTGCCACATGGTGGCAATGAATACTGTTGTGTGTACAGTCACAAAATAGATAATAGTACTACGTACAGAAGTTTTCCTTTGATTATGAAAAAAAGCGTCATTTTAACTAAATAATTAAACTAATATAACTAAACTTTGAACATCCAAGCTGAATCATACCTTAACTTCACGCGATGGCGTTTGTTGTAAGTGTTCTGAATCCTCATGTCACTACGAGGTCGAGCGACAGGGTTGTTGCTGATGGCAAATAATCAAGTGCGCGCAAAAACAGCGTGAAACGTTGCTGTACACCTGTGCCAAGACCGCGGCATACAACAATAATTACTCCGAGTGGAGCGCGGCAGCCCTGCTGCTTTTCACTCTCAGGCCTCGTTTACGGAGACGCGGGGCGTTGCGTGGTGCGGCACGCGGCGCGGTCCGCTCGGAATTCAAACATATGGCGTTGTATGAGTGCGTTTACGGAGAAGCGATTTTGCACGCCTTTGCATTGCATTTTTTACGGCCGAGCCCGCGGATGGCACCTCCGCGTCCGTCGGTGTTCCCGTCTCGCATCTCTATGAACACCATCGTATATTGCCATATGTTTGTGTTTACGAGTGCGATTATGAGTGCCGCTTCACGCGCCGCCCCACCGTAAACAGAGAAAACGTCGGACGCGCCGCGTGAAGCCACGCCACACGCGACGCGCGACGCCCCGCGTCTCCGTAAACGAGGCCTTAGTGTACGCGGAACGGTAGGTACTTATCTTGTACGTAGGTACCTAAGCGAGCAGTGACGGAGGTCTGACACAGTGTGTAAGAAAAACCTTGTGAGCCTTTTTAGGGGCATGCTCAGAATCGGTAAGTATATGATAGTTTCTATGTATGTCATTTTTTTAAATACTTCAATAAAAAGATGCAAATAAATATTACATCATTAATATTTTAAAAGTGACACCGATTGCTCACTTCTCTGTGCGTTGGCGGCACACCCAACTATGCTGTTATTGAAAAACAATCTGACAGTGAACATTATTTGGTCAATAATTGTTACTAAAGTCAGGATCTGATGATGGGATCCCGAGAAAATCGAGAGAAACCCATAAATTTTATTAGCACATCCAACGTGTTTCGTGTTTTTTCCGAAGCTTATTTGCATCTGGTAGTCATAAACCGAGCTTATGGTGGAAGGATCCTTTACTTTTTGGAGTTAGAGGTTAGTTTTTACGTATTTACACTTAGTTGTATTCTTTAAATTACTTCGGTGAGGTGGTTAGTAATAAAATTAAAACCGACTGCAAAAAAACTTCTGATTTTAAACTCCTAAAAACATTTTGAAAAATACTTTCAAAAACACTACGAAGCCAGTATTTGTTTTTTCTAAAAAACATATTACATCGCTCTTGGTCTTCATTTAACCTGATGATACGTTAAAATAAGTTTAATAAAGGAATCATGCATCTTCAGGAATCCTAAGGACCAGAGATTTACTTATCCTACCTTTTTATCAGAACAGGGGGTGTACTATTACATCTTAATTTCAGTCAGTTTTCTGAACTACTATTAGTGCCTTTCATTTGCTCATTATACAAAGAGAAAGAAATGGCATTAGAACAATTGAGAAAACTGTCTGGAATTAAGACGTCATAATGTCCCTTAATGCCATTGCAAGTGGACCACCTTTAATAACAAGGGTTTTATTCCAATTCCATGTCATGACATGATATTATGAATACTTTCTGTGAAAAATTCTAATCCCATATTTCTGCATAAGAAACTTTACCAGCAGGTGATGCCCCTAAAATATCATACTGCAATTAAGGAGGTAATCAGCTCGCCAAATTTTCGACAGATCATTTTCGGGATCCACCTGCGCAAAGTTTGTTATATTTCCAAACGATGTTTTACGAGAATGCAATCGTGTTCCAATTTTGCAAAAACTCAAACATTCATTGGCATAAGTTTTTTTCACAACACATTGTCAAATGTACAATCAACCTCATATCACATCACGTGAAGTATTTTTTTCTCAAACGATTTTAAGTTCTATAGTTGATTGAATCAACGTTTAAATTTATAAGAATCTTGAATGGATAACACAAATCCGTACAATGGTTAACAGGTGCAAATTCCGAGGGTCCACAATTAAATTCCTCGCACGCATTAAGAACGAAATTTTAATTTCAGCATTTATTAATACGGATTGTTAGAAAGTTATCTCTAATTGTTTTTATTGTTTATTGCATACCGAATGTAATGGTCAGGGTCACTTTATTGAGTCAATCGTCAGTTGATGTTATTTCTTGTTCTTCGATCTCTTGCCAGATGGTGATACAAACTTAAATGCGAAAGCTTTATATTTTGCACATATCAGACATAAAATTTATGAATTACAATCCATTGACTATGAGATCTAGGTGAGGTGTGAAGTCCTATAACTAACCTTACTGTTTAACTTTGGCCGTGGTTAGGGCGATGATGGGTGACCAAAAATCTGAAAAATTTTGAGCTCTTCCGTGATTCGAAGCACGTAGTTAATATAAGTCCTGCACCAGATTTCGATCCAGCCAGTCGTGCTTTAGGTTAACCGTCTCATGAGACTATGCGAGTCGAGGAACAGAGATGCCTTTTTTTTCTGAATCAATGACTTTTTACTCTCGACGTATATGTTCATTTTGTTGTCTGTCTGTCCGTTTGTCTATCAAAACCCTTTTTTCCAAGAACGCGTAGAGATATCCAACTAAAATGTATCTATATTAATATTATAAAGCTGAAGAATTTGTTTGATTGTTTGTTTGGTTGAACGCGCTAATCTCAGAACGTACTGATTCAAATTGAAAAATTATTTTTGTGTTCGATAGTCCATTTATCGAGGAAGGCTATAGGCTATATAGCACCACGCTACGACTAATAGGAGCTGAGAATCAATGAAAAATGTTGCAAAAACGGGAAAAAAAATGGCGAAACGTAGTTCGCGGACACAGCTAGTATAAAATACACAGGGCTACGGTCTCTTTCAGCTGTTAAAAAATTCGACTTTTAGGTCAAAAAGATCAAAAGATAATAAATGACCGTTTATGTCACATATTCCACAAGGGAATCGAAACCTAATTCCGTTGACCTAGCACCATAAAATTTGGCAAGAAGCAAGGTCTTATAGCACATGTCACGGAAAAAAATAAATTCGTAATTATGTACATACTTAGGATCTTTTATACTTTTATAGGTTTGTACAGAACTATCAGTGCGCGAGTTCAATTCGCACTAGGCCGGTTATTTGTACAAAATGGATGGAAGACAAACACAGTGGCAGATAAACATAGCCCTAATGATGCTAATGGGTGACGGAGCTTATGGACGAGTCCCCTGTGGGTCGCCGTGTTGCCGACCAAAATTCCAGCCCCTGTAGCATGACCACCAAAACTCGATATGATAGAGCAGTTTATCGCGGTGAGCTGTCAAAATGCGACAATAACGTATTATATTTTGACAGTTCACCGCGATAAACAGCTTTATCATATCGTGTTTTGATGTTTATGCTAGGGGGGCAGGTCACAATAGAATACTGTTAATATCATCGCCGTCCCCAGTAGCTTCCGTGCCGTAAATGAACCATTTCATGAAATTAAATTATATTGCTGAAGAATATCTTAGTTGTGGTAAAATTAAATCGAAGTATTTCGCATACTTTCTTATGCAGTTCGAAAACTTAAATATTCTAAGCACTAACTTAACACCCTTCTGTTAGCATCCTCTACCGGCTGCGAGAGCGCCACGAGAACCAAAACATGATGACCGATCCAGTGTCTGCTTGTTCGTTTTTTTTTTCATTCATATCAGTAAATTAGTTATATTGGTCTACTGTAAAAATTTTATTATTTTTTAATATGTATTGTCATTACTAGTAGCATGGACGTCACGCGTGGAAAGTTCACAATGTTTTTTTTATAAAATTTGTAACATTTATTCTGTAGAATACACTGAACCAAGCCAAACGTACTGTTTTATTTCAATATCCACGTTGCTGTTAGTACTTCATAAGTCAATTAGGTTTTTTACCCGGAGAACATCCTAAGAGCTTTTTTCCGGCAAATTGTTCACGGAACGGGTTCTATCGCGACGTGAACAAGACTGTATAGGCAATTTCGTAACATTTCGCCTTCGTGAGGTCTGTGTCTCGGTCAGGGCCGGCAGGGGACGGCGCGAGCGGCGAGGGGCGTGCGCCGGCGCAGAGCGGAACGCTAGATCGTGCTGCACCGTCGAGCGCGACCGCTAAAGCCGCCACGACTTGCATTGCAACATCAACGTGTAATAGGTTAGGTGATTCTTCTGCGCCTGCGAGTATGAGATTTTCACGCGCTCCTTTATACCTACTTGCATCCAGAAAACATCCTACTCGCAAATTGATGAACCGACAAGTTTTATCAGCAACCATTTAAGTAAGCTTAGGTCCTTAGCTCGTGTGTATCTAATTTATTCAGATTTGTTTTTATCCAAACCAAAGTGCATTTGCTTACATACATTTGGAGGTTAAAACTGGGCATTATTTTCACATCTTAAACTACAATCTATCAAAATATTCACTACAAAACATTATAAAGAAGTACTTGTTAAAATTGTATTAATCCAAAAAAAGGAGTTATAAATATAAAAAAGATAAAAAACCATTTGCCTCTGCTTGGTATTCAAAACCTAGGATTCTGCAAATTATGACAATCTAATATAATACATACTTATTGACTGAATATTATTATCCAATGTGAAAGCCAAAAAAATCTCCACCATAACTGATGTCGTAATACTTACTTAATTAGTATTTCGATAATTGAATCGAACAGAACAGTGGGAGCTAATAAAATGCTTACTGGTGGTCCACCAGTAAGCATTTTATTAGCTTTAACTCCCATCAATTGCCGTTTTCGAATCACTACCTGTCTGTCATATTAAAGATCATCAAGGAATGTACTGGAATTTTATGTAAAATTTATAGGGGTCAAATCTACTACTAGAATACTAATCCGATATACATCGAAACTGCTATAGGTCTTGTCTTGCGTGATCTTGAATTCTACGATAGAAGGAATTCTTTTGAGATTTTTATTTCACGTGTCATGTCTCAGTTACCAATATATCAACAATATTCAAAATATAATCGCTTTTGATACAAACTTAATTCTCATGTCAGTAGTACTGAAAGATTTCATTAATATCAATAGGTACTTACTTTAGAGAAAGTTAACAATGTTTTCCTCGCTTTACCCCAATAACGAGTTCTTTTGTATTTTCAATAGTTTGTTTCGACGCTGCGTGCTAAATAAAGAATATACTACGAATATTTTACTTCGATCCATATTTTATATCGAAAACAGGATAAAGCCCCTTTGCAATTTAATTAAACTACTAAGTAAATTAGAAGATAAAGAAAAAATGCACTTAAAAATAAGTTATTTGTTCCAGATCAATTAAAAATTATTGTTCATCCTAATTACCTGTCTGTATAGACGACTCATTTTGATTATATGATATGAATTATCTACATCTAGAAAAATAATAAAGTCAAGAAAAAAACAATTATACATTTGAATATCGACACTGAGAAACGGAGACTAGGATACAGACTACTTGATAAAGAAGTATTAGATTGTTCCGGTATAATAGCTTATAAATAACTAAGTACAATCCCACCCTATCAGTCAGGTGAAGCAAGAAGCAATTTCCATAAGTCAAACAGCCCGGGGTCGTCGATCTTCGGACCAGTATGACCGGCTCTCGGTTTTTATGTGACCAGCGAGCGGCTGTATGTGTTTACCCAAGAAACAGCCATTGGCGTGTTCGATTCGTTATGTTTTATGTGCTTACATCTAATGTATTTACCTATCGAAAATCAACTAACTCAAAATTTTAATTAATGCACCTCTGACTTCGTTGAAGACATCTTCGTCATGTATACGGTGTGCTATACTGACTACTACACCAGGTGACTGTAACCATTTACAGGCTGTTCCTCGTGGTTCCTCTACTTTGCCCTGCTGGTGGGAATACGAGAAATGTGGTTTCGCATGGTCTCATTAGCCAGTGGGACCAAACTAGTTCGGCTATAAGAAATTGAGGATCTTATAAATGGGTCTACGAGGAACGATAAAGGTTACTATACCATGTGGGCCTATTGGACATTCAGAACACTCGGAACCACATTTCCTCATGGTCCAACCAGTGGAGCAAATTTTAGTACCACATAGAACAAACGCCATTTACTGTCAGGTGGGCAATTTTCATGTTTGCCTAGTTTGAAGGTATTATTATCAAAACATGGTAACTTTTGGTAAGTGACGTTGACAGTGAAAATGGAAATAAACTTGGCCTGGACTGCTTATAACCACAACGTAGTATAAGGCTTAATAATTTCATAAGCATTAGTTCTTGATTTGGATATTTTATACATTAGGAAGCAAAGAAAACTGATTAGTAAGAAAACTATTGCAAAAAGGTCAGTAACAAAAGGTGATGTTCTTGTAGAAAGTCTTAAAATGTAAGAAAAATATGTTCAAAATAATTAAAAGCTTTTAATATTAAAAAGTAAAACTGTTTTTTAATTTTCAGTGCTTGTTTTGAACTCGGTTTTTTAGTACTAAAGGCTGTTGTTTTCTTTTTTGCAAAATATTTTTTTCAAACTTTTTTTTACATACTAGAGGGAAGCTCTTGGCCTTTATCTCACCATGGTAAGTAACGATAAGGCCGAAGGTGGTGGTGAAGAAGTAAATTTATTTGTTTTTGTATGATTTCAATTTTAAAATAACACAACGAACGCTCTAAACTACCACATAACAGCACTTTTAAGGAATTATATACATATTATTGTCAACTCCCCCGAATCAGAGTAATAGCCAATACATAACAATATTATATAAAGTTCTCTCCCGCCTTAACCTCAAGGAACCCTTCAGCATTTGCTCAGCAATATGAGATGATGATTTCCATACACAAATATTTGAATAAATTTAAAAGAAATATCAAACACGTTGTTAGTGTCTATGACGGTTTCCTCGATATATTTCGAGATCCCATCTTCAAATCCTGTCAATATTGACCTTGATTATTGTTCATAATTGACGGAGAAATTGGTGAAAATGCATAAAATACATAATCTCATTAGATAAAATATTAAGCTAACTTAATAATGTAAATACTAAAAAAAGTTAATTTATTACAAGCACAAAATTTCTCTTTGGCGTGTGTTTGATACAATAAAAAAAAATAACTTCAGAAGAAACATATTGAGTTTTGTTAGGTACTGACCCGTTTTCTTTACAGTACAGTGTAACTCGTATTACTTGTATTGTACTACCTGTTTAAACCATTTGATCCAATAAGATGTGTGTTGTTATATTTTTAAAATAATAAATCGCTCTCCTATTGAAGTATATTGGTAAGTCTATGTTAGTCAGCAATTTTAATTGAATTTCATATGAGGTATATATATATAATTTGATAGAAAACGGACTTGATGATATAATAAAGGATGTCCAAATTAATCATAAATCATTCCAATGTCATATTTCACCAACATTGACTTAGACACATAGAATTTTCTGCTAGGAATTTTTAATTATTAAAATTTTCAATGGCTAAACTAAATAAAGCTAAACAATAGTTTGACTTTGAGCTTGAAACACTCATTACATTATAAAAACATTTCTGTCGCCAAGCAATTACACTGCTAATATTAAAGAGTAATCACCGCCCAATGGTAATTGCTTTGACAGATTTGTTGTAATTACGTGTACAAGATGCGTATGATACTAATTGCTATATCGACAGCCCAGCTTTATAGTAATATTACGTAGGTAGGTACATACCAGCTCTATATTTTTTGTGATTATCATATTTGTATTGTAGGCAATTTTCATAGTTTATGATTTTTTTTATACAACGCTCTAATGAAATTAAAAAAATTAACTTTAAAATTGAGGACTTTATTGGCAAAGAGAATAAAAAGGTGCAGGACATCATATTAGTTGAAATATCTCAGAAGTAAAAAAAGTATGTTGAGCTGAACAAAAAAAATCAAACATTATTCAATCAACCTAAAATGGTTAAAAATTCATAAGACTCCCTTTCAATATAATTTCACTGGCTAAACTCTGTAAATCCCGCTACATGACCCGTACGCATTAGGGCAGTGTGTGCTTATGCGCTAACATATACATAACAACACACAAACGTATGCCGTCCGCATTATGGCAAGCACAAATCGTACGGCATTCCTGCGCCCGCGCGGATTGAGCGAGACAGAAGAGGTGATGTCATGTGTCTCGCTCCTCGCTCGCAATCCTTTCCTTTCTACCTGTCGCGCTGTTACAAAAACCCGGTCCTTAGGGCCGCTACCTTACGTGAATTGAATGGTACCAGACTACGGCTCGGCCCATATACAGATAGGGCAAGGGCTTTTATACAAACGCATTGAGCCGAACATCGGGAGTCTTGGGACGCTATTTACCGTAGGGATGTGAGCACAGAGCTTTATGTGATGTGATTGCATAATACTGGTAATATATTAGGAGCAGGGGAAGCGTGATCTGTACACAAATTAACAACTGGCGCATTTTTAAAATATGAAATCGCTAAGTATGTGTATTTATAAGAATTAATGAAGAATAACCAAAGACTTCGGTATGTACAATACGTAGTCTTTAGGAATAACCGATTCTCTTATATATAATATTTATTATTTTAATGCTATATACCATGCTATTCAATGGGTTAAAGTGAAAAATAAAGGAGGTACCTACCAACAATGCGTACAATTTATTGATTCACGATCGAGCCATGATTACATTCCGAGCTCTAAATTCAAACGATGGAGGCGCGATAGCACAAAGCTCGATCGTGACGTGGCTGACATTCGCCGCGCATGCGCGGACCGTGATCTTGGCAATGGTGGCTGCGCGCGGCAACCGACGCTATTGCGGTCGCTGTACCCGGTCGCGGCGCCCGCGCCCCCCGCCCGGCCCTCGCCACCAGTCTTTTGACAACCGGTGTTGTTACTATACTATACGAATATAGGCGCTTGAGAATTTTCTGTCTTTTAATTCATGTAACGATGCGTACCCACAACCTCGCAATTGAACTTTTAATGTTTTTGGGAACGTGACGCATGCTATTCCCAGTAGTAGCAATCCTCATAATCTCGATTTGCATTTAATAAGCACACTAATTAAATGGGTTGTTAAAATGAATTATTTTAACGATTTAGTCACGTGAGATAAGAATTTTCCCATCTATTTAAACGTGCGTATATTTTTTCCGCTGGTCATGTAACTTTCAAAGAAAACTGTTGTCTCCAGATATTTGAAATTATATTTCGCAATAAAAAATATATCATTTTTGTTTCAACAGAGTATATTCTTTGGTCAAGTCACACGAAATTTATAAAATTTTGAATTTTTCGAAATACCTATAATAACTTTTTTATCCAACATAAGAAAAAACTACGCAGTATCCTGATAGTGATAAGACATGACAGAAAAAGGAACACCTTAGCAACGGAACGGAAAACGATACATTTCAAAAATGACATTAAAATTTACTACACAACACGTAAGAACAATAATTTAACCTTTGGGTACTATGACTGCTAACAATGTTTTAAAACCATACAGTTATTCATTTCCAATTGTAAATACGAGTATATTGACAACAGTACAGTTTACCGGAGGGAGACTTTGTACTAGGGTCCTCTGATTGGGTACCTCCGTCTTAGCTGTTTCTGCCGCAAAGCAGCAGTGCTTACATTGCTGTGTTCCGGTTTGAAGGGTAAGATACGGCAGTGAAATTACTGGATGCCGTGACTTTACATCTGATGTTAAAAATTAACAACGTACACCGTGGTTCTTGTGGGGGTTGCAGTTTTGCTGTGAATCTCACAGGAGCCACAAGTATTATAGGTGACTGTTACCACTTACCATCAGGTGGGCAGTTTGGTGTTTATTTGCCAACTTAGTTGTATACAAAAAGTACTTCAAAAGGACGAGATGAACTTGATTGAGGTAATTCTTTTTTTTGGTAACGCTTCAGGGGTTGTGGCAACGGCAAATGATTTATCAGCGATCAGCGATGAGTTGATCTTTAGCGATCGTAACACGAAACACTGCTGATTACAAATATACATGCTAGGCTTCTTCCTTTTTATTCTTATGTTTTCTTTAAGCCTTATGACACGACAGGCTTGAATACACCTCTGAGTTGACTTGCCCGATTACAGTGCCAGCTACCGGGTCCAATTGTACCTTTCCTGGGGGTGTATTATGACGTCTCAATTCCTAGCAGTTTTCTGAATTGTTATAATGCCATTTCTTTCTCTTTGTATAATGAGTAAAAAAAGGCACTAATAGCAATTCAGAAAACTGGAATATATATATCAAAATACATGCCCTGAACCTATTCAAACATACACAGGCAATTTCGTAAGAATCGGTCGAACCGTTTTTTAGTTTTAGCGAGACTTACACACACCGAGAAGAAGAAGAAGATTGTACTAGCTTTACTTTCCTAAGCCACGACTCTCACAAAATATATCCTGTGCCGATTGAGCTATGTTTAAACATTTCCAATAGATCTACATGAAATATTTCAATAATTCAATAGAGGATCATTCGTAGGTCCGAATAAAAGATGAAATGTTACGTTATTTTCTGATGAAATTGTAGATAGAGGATCCAATTGAGTAATATGAGTGTCCAATCGAGTGAAGGTAATCGTTGTACCGGTTATAGCATTAATACTATTGCAATTTATTCCCCGTGATGTGGGGACGCGTGCACGGAGGCAATCATCGAGAATGCATGGTGGTACCGTTGCGTCGATTTGTATCAACGACAGACATGGCAATTTGTTCCGATTTGTATCAAACTGTATCAAAAGTACTATTCATCATAGCATGTTCAAAATTCATTTTAATCTGAAAATGCTATATATTGAGTATCGTCGTACCTTTCATTCGCTCTATTTTTAACCGACTTCAAAAAAGGAGGAGGTTCTCAATTCGATGCGTATGTTTTTTTGTATATTATGTTACGCGATTACGCCGCCAATTGTGGACCGATTTTCAAAATTCTTTTTGTATTCGATAGAGTATACACCAAAGGTGGTCCCATGGTCACCAAAGTTAGGATCTGATGATGGTATCTCATAAAAATCGAGGAATACCCTTAAATTTTTAGGTGTGTCCAACGTGTTTTGTGTGTATGTTAAGCGAATTCTCCGCCAATTCTAGACCAATTTTCAAAATCCTTTTTGTATTCGATTGAGTATACTTTTGAGGTGGTCCCAAGTCCCGCAAACTCGGGATGTTATAATGGGATCCCATGGAAATCGAGGAAAACCCTAATTTAATACCAGTATTAATTATATTATTATTAAATTAGCGCTTTGACATGATAAAGCTGTCTAAGCGAAGAGATATGTTTGACTTGGTTCTAAGCATTTTTTTTATGAAATAGGGGGCAAACGAGCAAACGTATCACCTGATGGTAAGTGATTACCGTCGCCCATGGACACCCGCAACCCCAGAGGAGTTACAAGTGCGTTGCCGGCCTTTAAGGTAGGAATACGCTCTTTTCTTGAAAGTTTGAAGGTCGTATCGGTCCGGAAATACCGAAGGCGACAATTCATTCCAAAGTTTGACTGTACGAGGCAGGAAACTGCGAGAAAAACGCACAGTTGTGGACTGCCAACTATCTAAGTGATAGGCATGGATTTTTTGTCACGTGGAACGATGGCGGAAAGAGGCGGCAGGTATGAGACCGAACAATTCCTTGGAGCATTCCCCGTAATATATGCGATAGAAGATGTATAGTGTGGTGTTTACCTTTAATTGACTGTGCACTTAGTTTTAGTTTTTAATAGTTTTAGAAAACAAAGTTGTACTAATGTATAAGTTGTTGGAAAACCAATAAAGGAAAAAAAAGATTTCATTCACTAAAAAGTTAAAAATAAATAATATTTTACAAAAAATAAAAACCGAGTTAAAACACTGAAACGTTAAAAATAATAAATGAATAGGTAACAGACAACATCACACTTTTATATTGAAGTCTGTGACTAATTTTAAGACTTTCTAGGAGATCATCGTTTGGCACCGACTTCAATATAGAACTGTGATGTTGTCTGTGCCTATCCTATACTTATATTATTTTTAACTTTTCAGTGTTTTTGAAGTCGGTTTTTATTTTTTGTAAAATATTTTCTTTGTATAATTTATCTATTCGTGTAATAAATATTCGAAGTAGACATTCATTTAAAAAATCATTGCTTACATAAATATTTTCATAAGCCATATTATATTTATTAATAGTCTTTTTTTTTAGAATTGTTAAGTAAATTTTAATGCAAAAAGTCTACAGCGAAATTAACTAGACGATATAGGTAAATTGTAACCACGGAACAAAAAAAAATGGAAGTAGCAAGAGCGTGCCGCGTATAGCGTAATGCGTAGCTCTATACGCCTGAATTTGCACTAAGCGAATCAAAATAAATTCTATCTCAAAAATATTGTATGTTCTTTACATACTCATGTATGATTTAGATTAGTTTTTTTCCATAATAAACACAAAGAGATACGAGCAATGGGACATAATGTTACCTAGTAGTAAAAATGTGTTGTTTTTTTTTATGTATGTAATTTTGGCGACAGCGGTCTCCCTAGTAATATTACCTACACACTACCACTTTTTTTGTTATATTGTTGCAATAAATCCTTCAGTTAATTCCATTGATTTTGACATAATAACCTCAATATGTTAATTCAGTTATAATTTCTGTAAAATTCATTTGAAATTAAAATATTAACAAGCTTCTACTTAAACTTTACTTTCCGATTAAAAAAACAAAGTTATAGAGATCATTAAATTAACACTACGGAAATTTTGATGGTGGATATCTAAAGAGTTGTTCGAGTCGGAAAAAAAGAAACAAAAATTTTTGTACAGCAAGTATAATTAAAACGCATTAAATTTGATTTTCTAAATAATTTATTACTAACCATACTGCTCACTGTTGCCATGCGCAAATTTGACACAAGATACATAAAATATTGTATTTTGGAAGTGAAAATTGATAGCAAATTTAAAATTGTACACCGATCCTGTTGTTTTATGAATTACAGACTCGGTATACTGTAACATCAGATCAAAATTCTGTACACTGTTGAAATGAATTGATTTATTATATTGAGTTGAATTTCCTAAACTTCTTTATTGACTAATCATAATTATATTAAGTACGGTAACATAACTATGTCACCAATTTTGCCATATTTTTAACCGACTTCAAAAAAGGAGGAGGTTATCAATTCGATCCGTACCTATATTGTTTTTTTTGTGTGTATGGGTATGTTACGCGATTACGCCGCCAGTCCGATTTTTAAAATTCTTTTTGTATTCGATAGAGTATACTTCTGGGATAGTTCCAAGTTCACCTAGGTCAGGATCTGATATTGGGATCCCATAAAAATCGAGGGAAACGCTTAAATTTTATAGGACTCTGGTATTTTCAACGTGTTTTGTGTGTGTTACGCGATTACTCTGCCAATTGTGGACCGATTTTCATAATTCTTTTTGTATTCAGTAGAGTATACTCCTGGGATGATCCCGAGGTTACCAAAGTCAGGATTTGATGATGGGATCCTATAAAATTCGAGGGAAACCCTTAAATTTTATAGATACGTCCAACGTGTTGTTTGTTCCGAAGTTATTCACGTATTTGCGTCTGGTATTCATGATCCGAGCTGATAATGGAAGGATCCTTAACTTTTGGACTTGACCTGACTATATTGAAGTCGGTGCCAAATTTTAATACTTTCTAGGCTATCATTGTTTAGCACCGACTTCAAAATAGGAGTGTTATGCTGTCTGTTCGATTCTTATATTATTTTTAACTATTCAGTGTTTTTGAAGTCGGTTTTTATTTTTTGTAAAATATGAATGAATGAACTATAATATCAGCAACTGTATAATTTTTCCGACAACCTAACTACGATTTTATTTCACACAACATATTAATCATCGCGGTATTGCCTCAAAAATGGCGCGGATTACCTTCTCATTCAAATTAACGTAGCGTGAAGTTCATTAGAGATCCGCACAGAGCATTTATTATTATAAACTGGACGCAGACAATCTGGAAGTAGTTAACATTCGACTTTGGTTTTTGTTAAGCTTGAATAAAAATAAGATTGTGATCATTTTTGGGAACAAAACTAAAAGCGTGTGCGTGACGTGTGTTCCTAACTCTGCGATGTTATTCAGTTATGAATTTATTCATTCTAATATTTAAGTTACCTACATTCTGGTCGTTGTACGCGTACATATTATCTGTAGTAAAATTATGTAGTCACAAAAACAATTCTTAAATTTTAAAGTTTTTATAAATTTCCCAATGTCACTTTCTACTTTTCTTTCTACTACACTGTTAAATTTATATTTGAAAAAAAAACATCCATGTTCATGTTCATCAATATGTCAGGAAGGAGACTCTGTACCAGGGTCGTGTGCATGAATACCTCCGTCTTACTTATTTCTGCCGCAAAGCAGCAGTGCTTGCATTGCTGTGTTCCGGTTTGAAGGGTAAGATATGGCACTGAAATTACTGCGTACCGTGACTTTACATCTTAAGTCACAAGTTGGCAACGTACACTGTGGTTCTTGTGGGGGTTGCAGTTTTGCTGCGAATCTCACAGGAACCACATGTATTTAGGTGACTGTCACCACTTACCATCAGGTAAGCAGTTTGCTTGTTTGCCATCTTAATTGCAATAAAAAAAATGTCAAATATATTTACCCTAGATATAGACGAATGTTTATGCTACCTTCATATCGTGAATGGGCTATCAGATCTGTGTATCTGATCATTTTGTGACGAAAATACTGTTTAGAGTTTATTTAGCCAATGCATCCTCTTTAAGAGTTAAAAAGCTAATCTAAACAACTATGACCAGCTATCTGTCAATTCTGTCAATATTTTCGAAGCTTCCGCTATCTTCTATTTCACGCACGTACACACTTTATTATGACAACTTTTTAATCTTAATTTTTCACTTTTCCGCGTTTTTATATATTATTATGTAGGTATCTAAGTACATATTTTGTCCAGACATCACGAGGTCCTTACTTTGGTGATTATGAGACCACCACAGATGTATACTCTATCGAATACAGAAAGAATTTTGAAAAATAGTCCACAATTGGCGGAGCAATCGTCTATAACATACACACAAAAAACATACGCATCGAATTGAGAGACTCCTCTTTTTATTTGAAGTCGGTTAAAAAATAGACGCAAACTTCTTAGAGCCACGCGCTTACATAAATTAAAAATATATGAATTATTCTTGCCGACAATTGTCCTAGTCAAAGAATGAAGATTAGTTACTATAATTTATGTAACGATAAACATCCCAATCAAATTAAAGTCACAACATTGACTTATCTACCCAATGCTTCCCAAAGCTATTACTGAAAAACGTCTAAAATTGTAAGGTCGACATAAGATCCAATTTAAATATAACACTGTGAGCGAGTTTTAACTGTTTTTTACGAGTTGTCCAACAAAAAGAGTTGCCAAAGTAGCCAAAGTTAATTCACTTCGATTTTTTATTAAGCTTAAAAAAGTAAACACAAACCATTTCGGTAGCCGGTCGAAGTTTTGTTTTATTTCTGTGCGCCGTTCAACTCCTTGCCACTTTATGGAGTCGTTAGGTGTATTTTTTTGAATAAAAAATGATTTATGATCTCTAAAACTAAGCTTTATTCGGCTGTGAAAGTCAGCATTGGTTCAATACTACTATTTTTTCTTCGTCTTATTGCAATTTCGTATGTCATATACATGTTAATTGTGTTGTTTTGTAAAAAGCATTTTATATCAGTCGCTTTTAACGCGAATGGCAACTTAAACAACATAGATTTCTTGGGTTAAAATATAGGGTTCTCGGGTAAACATATCTACTGGTTAAAGTAACGGACCTCTTACAAATAATATCTACTGATTTTGTAAAATAAAAAATATTTGCCAGGTACCTAACAGATTAAGTCACTGCGTAGTCTAAAAAATCATTTCTCGGTAACGAAGTCTTAAAACTGTTTGCACTTACAACAAGGCGGCTTAAGATATCGCTTTGCGAATTCCCATTGTGATGGGCCAACAAATTTCACGGCTCATTGCATTAAGTTATTGACGCGTCTTGAGTGAAATGTTATCTGTGCAGAAGTAATATTTGGCGGAGACGAAGTATTTAATACAATTGACTCCATTCCGTCGCCATTTCCGTCAGGGCGAAGATATCATAATAAGTAGGAAGTCCTTTTGGAGCGATCGGAAACGACCAAATGTTTGCAATTCAAAACATTCTGAGAAATTGTGTAATAGTTAGCTTGTATTAAAACTCTTTTACAATTTTTTTCGTAGTAAAGAGACTAGCTGTGCCCGCGATTTCTTTCGTGTGGATGTCGGAAAATAACAACTTGTCGTACATTTTTTTATGTTTTTGCAACATTTTTCATTGATGCTCTGCTCCTTTTAGTGGTATCTTGAATCAGTCCCTGAGATTAGCGCGTTCAACCAAACAAACAAACAAACTCTTCAGCTTTATAATAATAGTTAGTAAGTAAAGATTCTTGACCAAATTTTCTTATGTGTAACATCTATTCTTTATTAATAATATAAAATATTTCAAATTATTCAATTCGGACTTTCCATAAAAATGCTTAATACATTTACAATATCAATAAATCAATACAAGAAAACTTGTATCCGTTGAAAAATAATATTCAGAAAGTCAATCACACAACTCCTTCAATTATTTACCTAAGTATATGGGTTTGATTTCAAAAAACATGACAATGAAATACATCTAGAAACCTGTATTTAGCTCAAGGGCTAAATACCACTTTTTAACCGACTTCCAAAAAGGAGGAGGTAATCAATTAAACGCGTATGTTTTGTTTTTATTTGTATGTTACCTTATAACGCCGTAATTTGAAAACTTCGATTTTGAAAACTCTTTTTGTATTCAAAAGAGTATACTCACGAGGTGGTCTTTTGGTGTTGTTGGTGGTGGTGGGTTGTATTGGATATGCTTTCGTTTCATGTTATTTCAGTATATTCAGCTCTTTAAGAGTTGAATATTCGCAATTTACGATCATTTATACCTCAACAGCTGCATCATAAAACATGCTTTTTTGTTGCTCGTATTCTGAAAATTTTCTCGACATTATGTTTATGAAATATACATTGATTTCAATACCTATTCATTTTGTGATACTTTATTGTTTAAAGGAATTTGTGTAACAATATATAAAGATAGTTATTTACATTTAAATAAAACCTTGCGCCATAGTTACAGATAGATTTGAAATTAATCATTAAATATGTATGGGATGCACTCAGTATTAGAACCGGAAATTCTAAAAAAAAAACTTCGTTGGCGGGCAAGATGTATTAAAAGACATAGAAATTAAAAATCAGTAGATTTCAAAATACCCGGTCAAATTGTTCGTCTGGCGTCTGGAGCTACAAACGGGTACAAAGACGCCGACACTATCCGGCAAAACGTTAAACAAAAGGTCTCAAAATTACAATTGCAAACTATGAAATAAAAACATCTGTACTTTTATTACCTCTATAACCGTTCTTTTGTAAAATCCCCTGTTTCTTACCTTCTTAATTACAGGCTCTGCATTTTGTGTTTGTATCCTTTCCAATTTAACGATTGCCTCTAAATGAAAGGCTCTACCTGTGAGATGCGCATTGTCTTTAAACTGCACTTATTTGAAAAATAACATGTTACCATATTCAATCATTCAATTTCAGATAAGTATTATGAATAATCTATCGAAAAATTAAGTCTAAGCGAACGTCATTTGCGAATACCTTGAAGGATTTTGAATGATTCATCTCGGGGTGCATGTGACACAGTTTTTAAATTTTGACGTTTCGAGCAAATAAACTTTGTCAAACACGAGAAGGCAAGTTAAATTATCAACAAACATGAAGAAGTAAGCACATAGGTACCACATTACATTAGTAACGGTAACGTGCGTACAATCAATAACGTGTATTTACGATAGAAACAAAATAAATACACGGATTAGATCAATCTAACTGGTAGTCTATAGTCACTTATTTCTTTTGAAAACGGACCGAAATAGGGCAATCAAATCTGTGCGTTGTCTTGTGTATTGTTTGAATAATGACAGGACGTCCATACACGATATAGCACTTTTACTGGAAATACTGGAATGTGTACTTGTGTAAGTGCAGAGCGATGCCTGCGCGGGCGCAAGGGGCGGGCGGCGGCGCCGGCGCGGGCGGGGGCGGACCTGTTCGGGCAACGGTGTCGCAGGCACCGCACACAAGATTCAGTCCTTTCGCAGCGGCCAACGGTACCGCATGTGCCGCTAGCTGCTACTTACAAAATAAACAACGCGAGGAAACCTACCGTGCAGTGATACGATGCAGACTTGTGTATTTTGAAAGACAGTGACAGATACGAACAGGATCGAGTGTAGTGTATACTTCACTCCAAGATGCCGAAGATCTTCCTTATAAAGAAGAGGCTGCATGAGCAGCAGCTGGGGCTGCAGGAGGGTCAGTTGCTCGGCAGCAAATCTGACCCATTGTGTACTGACTCCCCACTAGACGATGGACCCATACCTCTACTCTCCAAAAAGGATAAAGAGTGTGCCGGTAGGTTGAAAAATATATTGCTCACTCATTACTATTCTTTTGCTTTTAATTTTCGTTTCTTGTCCTCGTCTTTATTTATTACATTAAAGTGTTCACTACATACTGTAATCGATAAATCATAAAATATTTGAAAATTCAGTAATCTATGTCCGACTCCACGCTTCTCTTGATCTACTTCCAAAACACCATAACAAACTTCATCTGCAATAATTTATTTTTCCTCTATCGCTATTCGAAACATAACGCTAGTATTTTTTGTCCGCTCAACCATAACGGCCACTTGCCAACCGAAAAAAAAGTTGATCGCACTTGGATAGAATCCTGTTCTTGCTACGGTATGTTAGGTAACTTGCTTACCTGAGAAGCTGCGTGATCCACGTCTATGGACGTTATATTCAAGTTTTTTTCTCCACTTTCGATTCTTATTAACAATTATTACATTAACAGATTGAAAAACAGAGTCAAATTTATATCGCTAAATGTCCAACTTGTCATGTTAATGTAAACAATCGGTCATCTCATGGTCCGTGTCCATTTTAACGGTCCTAGTAGGTAGTCAAAAAGCGTGAATCATTAGTATAACTGTCATATTTTTGTGTTTCTACCAAATGTTTGCTCTCGTCGGCTGGCGTGCTAATAATTCAAATCCTTGTCGTTAGGTTAAAATTTTCGACGCAATTCTTTTCAAGGATAAACTAACAAGTGGTGTGGTAAAGTAAGGATAGTTTTTTGCTGAGTGATTTTATCTTCACAAGCATTTGTGACACGAATAAAAATGGACGTTTAAAAGTATACAACGTAAAGGTCAACAAAAAACCCTAATTGATTTAAAAAGAAATAAATCAAACATGAATTTGGACCAGAGCTAATATCTGAACTAGGCTTAATTGAATATAGGTATAGAGGAGCTTCAAAGACATCTGAAATTATAAAAATAAAGTTCTTGGGTTCTTGGATTTTGTATTTTGTAAACTACAGCAGTCATGCCTATGCAATGAACAGGCAAGTATTTCGGATCGCGCTCAAATTATAGTGATTCCAAAGTTGACCGTAACTGTTCACCGTGCTAATGGGCCTTGCACGAGACAGGAATTGACCGGATGATGTACCCACCGAGGTGTCAATGGTTGCGGCACAATGGCGCTACTTCCGGCGGCAGCCATCGCTGCTCGCTTTGTATTTAGGTTAGTCACCGCAATCTCGACTGTCATTTCAATATAATTAACATGTATGTTGTATGCGAGTCCCGTATTTGCATAAAGTTTACTCTCTGTGTCACGTTAGTTTGTCAGTTACACAACGGTGTTACATTTGTTTCCTTGTAAATTTTATCTACACTGGTCAGATCTGAAGGCCCTGAAAGTCTAGCTCTTAGCGCTAAAGTCGATTGATTTTCTCCTATCATCACGCCGAGCATTACTGATTAATATGTTTTTGCTAATTCTCTTAAATCTTATTGTATCAATCTGTATCTGTCTTGTGGTTAACACAAGAGATTTTTGCTAGTTTCTGAGGAAAGAGGTCGCTCGTAAAATTTTAGCCCTGTCCTTGATTGCCTTTTTTGTTTAACGGAACAATAGTGTAGACATACCATATGATCCTAATGGCCATTTGTTTAAATTTACGATCACGTTATTCTTAAAAAAAGAGACTTAAAAGAATGGAAAAGATGTTGAGTCAAGATTCAATCTATCTTCTAACATTTATAAAGCTTCTCGCATTAGCTGTTTACAATGCAGAAACGCTCTTAATAGTAGAAACAATTATGCGATAATTAGCAGATGTCATTTAGGAGAGCTTATGTTTTGCACTATTTTGATAACGATCTGCCTAGGAATTTATTGAAGAAAATCAATTAGTAGCTCTATTTGAGGTAAGGTAATTAAGAGATTTTTAATGTCAAATTTTCCATAACAAGTTGGTAATTTTTTTGGCCGCTAGAGTTTTCTTTGTCTTGTTTATTGGAATCATCCATAACGTTTTCTCATTATAAACATGGTAGCTCGATCTTTTGTTTATTTTTCTTACTAATAACGCTGCCATTCGTTTTTTATTAATTATGATAAATTAAAGTCGTTTCTACAAAAAATAGATCAGTCAACTACTCAATACAGATATTTCAGATGTTTTCAGCTATTCAGGCATATATTAAATGTATTTAAAGGAATAATCATAATCCGAATTATTGCTAAAAGTGGCCACTTTGACACAGCGAGAAACTTATTACCAACTAGCTGTGCCCGCGAACTACTTTTCGCCATAATAATTTTTTCCCATTTTTGCAACATTTTTCATTGATACTCAGCTCCTATTAGTCGTAGCGTGATGTTATATAGCCTAAAGCCTTCCTTGATAAATGGACTATCCATAACAAAATGAAATTTTCAATTTGAATCAGTAGTTCTTGAGATTAGCGCGTTCAACCAAACAAACAAACAAACAAACTCTTTAGCTTTATAATATTAAGTATAGATTAGGTTTTTAATAAAGTTTCAAGAGTGTCATTCTCCTAATGTTCTTTCTCAGTTTTATTTAGTATTTAAATTGCACGCTGTAAATATGTTGCATTTTTGTTACTCACAGAAAATTTGTTGCAGACTAGATGAGTTATTGTTTAATTTATCTACATGCGTTTCATTCAATAAAATTGTGTTGTTTAAGGAATACACATACAGTTTTTATTTTTTATATCCCCATTTATATGTTATAACTTATTAATCAACATAATCATCGTTGCCTTATTTGCCGCTATAAAAGTAATAGCTGACTATACATTTGGAAAATGGGCAATCCAAAATGTTTCTTGTTTCGCTTTATAAAGGGGCTTAAAATAGATGGACATGAAGTTATTACAGGTGGTTTTGCACCTGTAAGTAAAGGGCGGGTGCCGAAGGACGACCTGCCACAATAAATGCAAAGTGCACTGAGAAATGAGGGCGCGGCGTAGGAATTAGGAAGGGTCGTAATAAATATCGTAACCCTGTTAGGGGTGTAAACTTAAAAATAGGAAAATATTTTTTTCAAATTTTTACTTTTTGTGACACAAAAATGTATAAACCTTTATGAAATCAACTTTTATGCTATCATTGTAGTTCAAGTTTTCGTTATACAAATGCCTTAATACAAAAGACATCAACGGGCTGCGTTTCAATACGTTTAAATCTTATATCAGACAGAGGCTCATTAGGACTAACTGTATGTGCACTAGTAATATAAAATAGATATTCCTTATTACACTAAGCTATGTAGACCTTCAAAAGTAATTATAAAACCGTTACCGAATTTGACAATCAAATTAACGTATGTTATATTTAGCATTAATATTCACGAGCATTATGCCGCTTATTAATAGACTGATAATGATGAAAATAAATTCATTACTTTTATTTGCTATAGTTTTATTTTAGTAACACAAAAATTATCAGAATATGTACGAGGAAACATAAAACTTCAAAAAACTATTATCGCCGTTTGTAAAACGTTTCATTTCAGTATACATACTATAATGTACTTGCAGGAGCTCTGGAATAATTCCTTCAATACTGTTTAGAGCAAAATATTTTTTTTTTCTGGTGATGACTTGGCTCAAATTCTAATACACGTTACTAAAAAGGTTGAAATATTTTGACACATCAATAAAGATTGAAAGTTACTACATACAATATTAAACCTTATGAAGCGAATGGGATGAGAAAGCTACCACCACCGCCGTCATTTCAACCTAAATGGTTTCCATATTAACGTGATTATTAAGGTGTCATATAAATAGGCCACCACATAATTAGGCAATCCTCCCGCGGCGGTGGTTCCAATGTATGCCTTTGCGCATCAATTACGCTGTTGACATGCGCATTAAGGCCAAGGGTCCCAGTACTTATTTGTCTTTTCAGAACAGAATATGTTTCATTTTTATTTTCTAATTTTATATTCATTACATAATTCATATTAGAAAATGTTATAGGTAATACTATATTTTTGACGTACGTTACTGTTGAGTAATATGTGTGTATAAATATTGTATTAAGTTAAACCAGCTTTTCAATTGCAGAGTAGAAGCAGCAGATATAGCGAGGAATTATAAATTTCTGAAATGAATGCAACACAAAATCTTACTACGAACACCAAAACTTAAAAATTATTAACAACACTAAGGTGTTCATAATTTATAATTTAAAAAATGTTTCACCAAAAAATTACGACAAACATTATTGGCTATAAATGTATTAATTCTCTAAGTCATTACATATACCTGTTTGAAATCTATGCTATTTGTTATAATGAAAAGAGTCAGTTGGGTGACCCGATCCACTGTCACCACAATTGTTGTTGTTATTGACATTATGTAATGATAAACTAGCACAACAAAGGATTTAAACAGCAACTATCAAACGTATCTTTCATTTGTCAACTTTTTTGCAAATTGTATAAGCACGTGAAGTTCTAAGTACACTGACGAGCAAAAATTTCGGGTCACTTGCAAAATCTTCGATATCTCCTAAGCTATGAAACATATGGGCCTCTAAATAACTTATATGTGAAATAGTAATTATAATAAAAATGCACTTAATGCTCAAGAAAGGAAACGGTTCATATATTTTGTCTTTCAAATCTATTCCTTATATGTATGCTCTACGAGAAATCGAAGTAATTCCAAGTGACCCGGAATTTTTGCTCGTCAGTGTATAAAGGTAAAATGTGTAAGGATCTTGCATTAAGTTCGTCATCCTCCATAATCATCATCAACAGCTCATATACGTCCCCACTGAGGGGCTCGAGCCTACCCTAAACTAGGGTAGACAAACTCCTTGCTTACCTCAAATTAAAAAATATTATTACATTTTTAATAATTTTAGATACATATGTACACACTCTTATTATGTGGTAATACAAAATTAATACTCGTATAGAGGAAACAATATCCTTTATTCGAAACTAGCTTTACTTTACGCAGCTTCGCCCGCGTTGTTTTTGTTTTCCCGTGACACTTTTGTATTTTCCCGTAGGAAAAATAGTTTCGTAGCCTATGTTAATCAGGGATGATGTACCATTCTAATGGTGAAAGAATTTTTGAAATCGGTTCAGTAGCTTTTGAGATTATTCATTATATACATACCTACATACTTCGCCTCCACTGATTTTGATCGTTTTTCAAACGTATGTGTTATACTGTCCGCGTTTATTAGTAGTCATTAAAGTTTCTCAGTTCCTACATTTTGTTTTACTGCACAACGCTTCGGGACGCCTACAAAAGTGGTTGTAGTTTATGTATTTTGTAGGCATATTTACTTATTTATAACATGTAGTATATGTATTCTATTATTATGTTAGATTTCACGGTCCCGTCGTTAATGTCTTTCTTCTACTTAATTAACAATTAAACTTCTACTGTTAGGTTGTCTGGAAGAGATTGCCACTTTGGCAATAAGGCCGCCTTTTGCTAAAAGGACAATTTTTTATGAGAAATTCTTGTAACTATTTCTTTTGCAATAAAGGTGTACATACATATATATATGCATAAAAATCTTCCCTCTTTACAAAAATAATAGCATGGCAACGCTAAATTACCACCGCATAAGAATGCACACACTATTGAATTTGATCGGGAATCAAAAAGCAAAATAATGAACATGTCCCAATCAACAAATGTGAATGAGCAAATGATGTGGCTATCGTTATCGCTTGTTTCTAATTACGAACAGTAAAATTCTACATTACTCGGACTGGGCAATTTTTTTTACCATTTGGCCTATTGTGTTCTTGGCCATTGTACTCTTCCACGTTTTAAAGATCTCGAGATCGTAAAATGCAGATTACGGATGAATAGCTCCGCAAAATCTATTCGTGGAACGACTTTGGTTTGATAATCGCCCATGTTTTTTGTGAATCCCTAACTCAATGTGGTATTTACTTACCGTTCGTTAAAAGTCGAAAAATCTGTTTGAAACAACATACTATGTGATACTTCAACACATAAGTCACCAAAATAGTTGTAAATACAAAACAATTGTGTAATTGTTACATTTAACATGAATAGGATAAGGGTAATACACATTTTTACCATTTTAAATATCTTACTAAAATATCTCACGGCCTGCACTTTTAAAAAAACTGGAAATTTGCTTTGTGAAATCAACATCTTAGGAGCACTTAAGGCGTTTGCCATTTATTTTTTGCGCCCAGCAAGATGGCATGCACGTGATCCTACAGCATTTGTTCTAGGAACGGTCGATATATCCGCACATGTCCTTTACAAGTAAAAAATACAAGCGTACCGGTTTAGCAACAAATCGAGGTGCGGGTCTACTTTATAATTGGCTTTTACATCTGTCTCGTCACTGTTCAGAATATATAAAAATGAATTTAATGTAAGTAGTTCTGTATTCGCTAGTAGCTAAAAACAAAGGCCACCATTACAATCATGACTCCAAAGAATACAATGTAGACCACAAAAGTAACCTTGGATTCAATTCAACCTCACAGGGCTATTATCTTGAAATTCGGGCGTGAGTCATTACTGTTCTAGGAAGTGACCCTCTAAGCTAAGCCTATTAAAAATCTCATAGCCTTATGATAACTAAAAAAATGTATATGAACCCTGAAATCATCAGTTTATGTGAGAAGTCAGATATAGTAGTATCAATTCTTTTACAAACGATATCATCCAGCATAATCCTTAGAATTAAGTTCCCATCTATAGACGCACGCACAGCCGTAACCGCTAATGGTAGAAACGTGAAATTTGGATAGTTTTTTTAGCTCAAAATGCGGACGTACTTTAAGAAGAGATTTAAAAAAATACCCTAAAGGGATGAAATAGGGGTTGCAAGTTTGTATGGAAAAATCTTTAAATTAGCAACGATTTTGATAACACTTGAGATTCATGCTCTTAATAACATTTCATTGATTTCGTGTGAAACACGTATTCTAGTTTATTGGAATTCACCCCCTTAGGGTGCAAAATAGGGGTTGAACGTTTCTATGGAAAATATTTAAACTCTGCTCCAATTTCTATGGAATTTATTATCCGAGCTCCTAAACATAAATAACAGTGCATTTCTTAAGGGAAAATATAAAATTCCCACAGGAAAACAATAATAACGCGGGCGAATCCGCGAGCGGAAAGATCATCGGATCGGATCATTTAATAAACGAACGGATATCGTTATAACCTATTTTTCGTTACTGTTAAAAAATAATAATTGCACAGAATTAAATTATCTATTTTGAAAAGTTCAAAGTGCAAGGACCTGTTCCAGAGTCATACAGGGTCAACTGGTTTCAGGTAGGGACTCTGTACCTGAATTAGCGCGGGTATCTATGTCGCAACTATTCTATCGGCGAGCACCAGTTGTTGCATTGCTCTGTTTCTGCTAGAAGAATGAGACACTCAGTGAAATTACTGTGTAGTGACTGGACTGTACATCTGACCCAATAGCGTGACCACCAAAGTACGATATGATAATACGATATACACGGTTATTTTTTTATCACCACAATTTAAGGGATGCTTCACGGCATGGTATTAAGATGATTTAAATATATATACTTAATTTTATATTAATTTTCTAAAATATACAAAAAATGCAGCACTAGTTGAGAGCAGCATTTTTGGAGATGTTTATTTTATTTTTTTTATATTATAATGGATGTTTCCTGAAGCGTTTCTAAAATTTTCCAGGATGATAAAAAAATAACCGTGTATAGATATGAGCTTTTTTAAAATATTAATTATTTCATTGTTGTACAGCTTTAATCTTATTAAAAAATAATGAATTACAATTAAAAAACCTATTCTAAGCTAAACTATATATACTCGTACAAAAGTAATGTAAAGTAATATACGAACTTATTTTTTTTATGTTTAAATATACCAACTTAAAATAATAATTAAAAAAATAAATCCAAAAAATTGGGTCCTTTTTTCATGGTCCCCATCACGCAGGCGGCATTTTCACGATGGATCGCCAAGCTAATTCTTTGCGCAAGAAAGTAGCCCGCGCGATGGTCGCCAGTTGCCTCCCTCCCCTGAAATGAAGTCTAAATATCTATACTAATACTTAGTATTATCTAAATATCTATATTGTCTAAATATCTATATTTACTTACTTATCTACTTACTAATATTATAAAGCTGAAGAGGAAAACAATGTACGACATGTTGCTATTTTCCGACATCCACGCGAACGAAGTCACGGGCACAGGTAGTGTTGAATATAATCGCTCTCCCTTGTGACGCGGTGACATAATGCAGGGGGTCAATAGGGTCGTTAAATTATGCACCAAAGGATCCGTCGCCGATTTTTATACTTTCACGTTCAAAATTATTCTAATAAAGGGCTCTATGTTACAAATAATGTGACTATTGTACACAATCATGAATAATTCCAAACATAAAAAATTACCCAAAATATATAATTAGTGCCTTAATTTTTCGAAGATAATAGACTGTACTCTATTTTATATAATAACTTTGCACACTAACAGCCGGTTGCACCAAGTTTTACGTTTTTCGATTTCGTAAAAAGTAACAAATTAATACCTAAAAATGGGTCGTTTTACTATTAAATATATGATTTGCGCCGTACATTCAACCTTTTTAAACGTTAAGGATAAAAAAAAACTACAATTGAAACTAGATTATGGTGTAATTCTTACATATTTGAACTGTTACTTCTACGGAATCGTAAAACGTAAATTTGGTGCAACCGGCCGTTAGTGTGACTATTGTTTTTATAATAATGCTATTGTTGTAAATTATTTTTATATCATAATAATATTCAATATAAATTGTAGTATCGAGACATACAAAGTCTTAATGACGCCAATGGAGTGACGGGAAGAAAAGAATAGAATTATGACAAATAAAAAAATTAAAATACAACTATATTAGATGAGAATGCAACGAGTTGCTATATCTAGAAATATATAGCACCTTGTTACAACCTTATACTTTTTATTTCCAAGCTTAACTTTTTTTAATTCTCATAAATATCTACTAAACTAAACCTATATTAAATTAAACTAGTTAAAAACTAACCGCTACCTTGACTTCATCGAAATTAATATTAACAATACCCAAAATAACAACACCAATATCAAAAACATACTCAAAATTTCAAGGTAGCCGAAAAATATCGTTTCATCATATCCTGTTTTGGAGGTCATACAGAGGGGCTGATGTAAGAAGTTACCGCGAAGGGAGACTCTGTACCTCCGTCTTACCTATTTCTGCCGCAAAGCAGCAGTGCTTGCAGTGTTCCGGTTTGAAGGTAGGTAATGGAGTGGCAGTAAAATCACTGAGCACCGTGCCTTTAGATCTTATGTCACAAGTTTTTGGTAATGCGAATCTCACAAGAGCCACTGTATTATAGGTGACTGTTAGCACTTACCATCAGGTGGGCCGTATGACTGTTAGCACTTACCATCAGGTGGGCCGTATGCTTGTCGGGGTTGCAGATTTGCTGCGAAGCTCACAAGAGCCACATGTTTATAGATGACTGTTAGCACTCACCATCAGGTGGGCAGTATACTTGTTTGGCAGTTTTGTTGTCTAAAAAAAGTTGAGAACGTAATTTGTGGTTCCTGGTCCCATGTTTCCGAATCTTACAGAAGCCACATGTACTGTATGGATATGTCACTGTGCAATTGTGTCATATGTCGACGTAGTTGTATTAAAAAGTGTAGAGGAAGTAACAAACAAAATTAACATTTTCCGTATTTGTATTATCTATATCTTTTATTTTTATTTAAAAAATAGAGCACATCGCTTCTGTCCTATAGGTAAATTACTCTGTTGTATAACATTTATTATTGGCTGTAATTGCATGAAGAAATAATTATACACTAATAAACCCTAAAATGATTGATGAAAGCGAAAAGTGATAAATCAGGCAATACAAATCATAGTAAACCAAGTGAACAAGATAATTTGAAAATGGAACATTTAAACGGACACAATCACATGTTTGAATAATCTAATGGAGACTCGTTAATATAACAACAACGATACCGCTAACTATTCAATAACAAATAGTTATAAGTAAGTATTTGTAATTAAGATAAGATAAAAAATAACCTACCACAACATCCCACTAAATGACAAAGGATTTAAACACAATAACTCGAAAAAATGCTATGTATATTTTTGTTTTTAATTTTGAATTTAAAAATTTTGTTCTTATATGTTTGTTTGATTCATATTTAACTCAAAATCTCATATTAACTTTACTGAGTGTTTAACATTTGAACAGACAAAATTTGCAAACATTGCAAAGTTAACAATTATTACGACACTACACTGATAATAAACTTCATCGATACAACTGCTAAAACCCAAAACAAACATTTTGAAAAGATTTTTATGTAATAGCTTATAAGTCCCGAAGTGCAAATATGACATTTATTAATTTACCGCTAAGGTTCATAATGCAATACAGGTCACACAGATTTGACACTACTAAAACAATGCAGTCATTAACGGAACACTTTGTGTTATCGAGACGCATTAGGGACCACATAAGACGATTGATGAATACTTTTTTAATACTAAACTTATCTCTAAAAACGTTTGCTTAGCAACACTTATATTCATAGTGTATTTAAATTTCCGAAAGCGCAATAAAATATTATCAAGTCAAATCAAATAATACAGTAGCGAAGCTGCAAAATCTTTCATCTTAAAAGCGTAAGGTTTGTTCTACCATTGTTTTCAGGCGTAATAAAAGATAATCGTTTATTTTTAAACAACTTGTTACTCACCACTTTAATGTCACACAAAGTATAAAAAGCCAATGCAACATGTTTAGAAAATTCCCAGTTTTCTATAATATACAGGGCGGAAAACATACCGGAAAACTGATAACTGATCCTAAAAGTACTTCACTAGGTCTATCATAATATGGGGGCTGTCGCCTCCTTCTGCGAGGATGTCATCTCGCAGAAGGAGGCCGCGGAGAGGGAGCGGGAGGCAGATCCTCAAGCCGCTCCCATCCGCCGCAGACGGATAGGCAGGCGAAGGCGGGCATTCGCAAGATCGATGCCCGTCTAGTGACCCTGCCGTGGAGGCCTGCGTGCATGGTTGGCCCTGTTCACGCCGCCGTAAAGCCCTCCGTCTGGGGATTGCCCTGGTGTTCTCGGACAATCTTGGCGATAGCCCGACCAGTTGGTCGGGCTTGCCCGGGCGCGTGGGTAGTGGAGTCGCAGTGTGGACCTTACCTAGCGCGCCCAAGAGGGCAGGGAGAACACCGGGGGGTTTTAGTGGGTAGGCCTGGCACTCTGCCGGGAGAGCCCCACACACGCTCGCCGTCGGCGAGCGGGTACGGTGCGGTTACGCATTTCCCCCCGAGAAAAAAAAAGGTCTATCATAATATGGTATCTATAATCATGTTTATAGAATTCTCATTTTTGTCATTAATATACAGGACGGAAACCATGTCGGAAATCTGATTACCTACTGATCCTGAAAGTACTACATTGGCTCTATCAAATTGTATCTATAATGATTTATGTATAAACTGGATCTATCCAGAAAATCGATGCTTCCAACTTCCATACATTTAATATGGCGACGAGATAGCTATATTATCAATTGGTTGGAACAATAATTAAAATACAGTTACAAATGTGATAAACCCGTAGATTGTATTTTTAGTTAAAATTATTTATGCGAAATACTTTTTTTTTATTTCTTTATTTATTTTAGGGCTGAGTAATACTTGCTATGGTATTATCATGCGATGAATGCTATGTTGCGATATATTTTTCGGAAAGATTCAGTTTATTTTATAAACCATTATTGGTACCATTTGATAAAGCTTGTGTAGCACTTTCAAGATCAGTTTATAGTTTTTCGATATCTTTTACTGCTTAGAAATAAACTCGATTATTCCCTTTACATTACTTTCCAACCTTGTGTCAACGCTCCCTTTCTTCTTGTGGATGTCGTAAGAGGGAGAACACCGCATTCAAACTTCTGTAAAATAATGAAAAACTTGAAACAAAGCCCTATACCAACGTTGTGGCCAACTTCTAGTGTAACGAGAGATAACACTATGTGGGAACTGGTTCCTTCAACCCATCAACTTCCCACCAAAGTGAGAAGTTTAACAAGTGATTATATACTTTCAACATATAACCAATAATCAATTTATGCATACTTTGTCTACAAGCAGTCATAAGTGTGAAAAATAGGTAAACGGGTAAAAATATGAAAACATCACTCGTAGATCTCCGAAAATGTGAGCAACTAACGGTTTAACGGATAAGCATATATGGGTAATAAAATTGAAGGTGCCTCAACTGTGAGCGGCGAACAAGCTAACCGATCACCTTATTAGATGCCGGATTTTTTCTATCAACTAGCCGAATTTGTCTATGTTAGCCTTGAACAATTCGCTAAACTTATTTGGGTCATTAACCCTTGCCAAATCTGGTTGTGATTCACGTCGTGATCAAAATAATAATAAAGCGTTGAACAGTTTTTGCGACCGTTCATTCTGAGGCGACGTATAAAAATCACCGTTTTTTGCCACTCACCACTTGCGTTGAAAATCCGGAAGGCTAAGCAATTAGATTTAGTAGGTGGACTGGCGTAGGAAGGTTTATAGGCTTTAACCTCGCTAGTGGATAACGAATGTGCGAACGCAGCTAAGTTTTTTTATATTCACACAATGGTTCTACAATTAACGCCCTCTGATTCTACAATTTGAATACTCCGTCACTTCGCTTTGAAGGTCGATGCAGTGTAACTGTAAGATTAGCAAACGAACAAAATGATCTCAAAGGGATCTCCGCTTATAACACATGGCCCAAAACATCTCCATATGCGGACGGACATTATAAATAATGCTGGTATTAAAACGAAATACTTGCGTCCTTCGGTCGACCTTTTAACCGATTGTCAGCCGCACTAGGCTCGAGCACACTTCACGAGTGCCGTGTGTCAGTACTCACGCAGGAAAAAAAGGCTCCAACGGAATTTTATGTGGTCCCGTCCGCAGCGGTTCTTCATAGCTGTCTTCTTTATAACTCGTTAAATGCTAAGAGCGTGCGATAACCCCAAGGCAAGGACATGCTAGCCCGCCTGTTCGACTCGCTAGTTATTTATGTTCGAACATAGTCGTGTCCTTATATTACACACACTAATTCCACGTATTATGATAATTAACGTGAAATTCGTAAGTTCAATAAGAGCATTACAATTATCACGTTTTTTTATTAACGACGCAAAGCATATTGTCAGACATGACTCTAAAACACTTGAAAGTCTTTAAGATATTATATTCACCTAATTGTAGCATTGTTCACCACTCGAGATACAGTTAATCATTTAGACGCATTAGAATAATATTTTATCAGTGATTAATGTGTCGATAATTGCTAGGAGCACTCGTTCAATCTTACGCGCGTCAGTATGCTACAAAGCCATTAATGTCGCCCATAATTATTACAATGCGATTGTTACGAGTATTTATTAATAATAACTGTTTTTGGTTACTTCAAAATTCGACTGTATCTAACTTAAATTTTGTTTTATTGGACGTTGTATGTCCTCTTTGTTTCTGTCACTTTATCGACATTTTTGTCTTTTGTCACTAAAACATTCTCACATTCCTTGTGACTCAGGAAGAACATCTAATTCGATTTTTCATCAATGAATATCACAGATTAGTCTAGACTGAAACATGCCACTAGTTCTGTTTGCAAATCGCTACGAACACACATTTCAAGAAATGCTAATTGTTGCCAAAACTGATGCGAAGAAGGCAGCCGTTAATGACCAAATAATGAGCGTTCGCATTCAAGGTTGTTTCTCGGCAGGAAACAGCAACTGAATAGATATGGACGTGGTAATTACGGGACCTTGACTTACCGTTTTAGAATAAAAATCGCACTATTTAAATATATGTCTATTAGAATTGTAACAAATATTACGTTTTACAATCTAATGCTCTCAGTATCGAGACAGAAAACATCACTTGACAATGTTAAAGATGGTGCAAGGAAATACCATGATTAGATAAACTTCAATCATTATTTTCTTTAAAAATGAAGTGCTGTGGAAGCGTTCCATAATTTGCAATATCGAATAGTAACAATGTCGACAACATAAAACGAGATCATGAATTTAAGCTTTGATAGCGTAGTCGCATTCGAATCGTGTCGTTTTAGGTGTTTATTATAAAAGAATGATGCAATGGAACCGTCGCTTTGAAGACGAGTATCATACAAAAACCAAAAAGATAAATAGTTGGGTGATAGGTCAATACCTACGTTTACATTTATACGCCAATAAATACTTACGTTTAAATAGTACAATAATTAATAAAATAATCATAAATTTCTCGTTGGCCAACATCTTATCCGCTTGATAAATCTGTAAAGATGCGTTGAAACTTTTAACGTTAAAAGGGGTAACTTGAGAATACGTTTCTTGTCCCTCTTTTTGTGATTTTACTTCAAATATTATAATAAATTTCAAAAAAACACTTCTTTTATTTAAATAAGAAAATGTATTCGTTTACGTCTCAATAACTTAAGTTAACCTTAGGCTCATTAAGATTCCTTCATGCAGCTGCCAACAATCACGTGTCACCAGAAGAATATTAATTGCGAACCTTAATCTGGTTTCCAAATGTCAGGCACGCATTCCGCCTTATTGTTATATTAAAAATAAGAGTATTCCATGATATTTTTGCTTTACTGAGGTTGAATTTTCAATTTACAGAAAATAAATATACACCAATTTTTAATGAAATATTATTTTATATAAATAGTTACTTTTTGAAAGATTCACCGTATTGTTGATTTCGATTATTATAATCTATACACACATGTAAGGTTTATTCCACTGTCATCACCTAGGTGACATCAGCTAGCACGTTTGCATCTTATATAATTTCTAATAATGTTGAACAAGTTCTATAATTGAATTTTATGTTAATACGTCGTACTTAAATGACACTCTGACTTTGAAATAAATCATAAATTTTAAGGTAATTGTTCCATTTAGTGCAATTTTCTGTAATTTAATGCCATGAATGTCGGAAATTATATCAAGCTTCTTTTTTCTATTTGGTAAAATAATGTTTTTTCGCGATTCCCTAATTGTTGAGTATTTGATCTGGTATTAATTTTAACTATTGTTCAGTACGGACTATAGTCTCGTGATAATAGTGCAGTCTTGTTAATATTAATGACTATCAAATAATACAGTAAATTGGACTACCATTGAAAAATTTGTGTGATACTTTACTACACATAATACATAATTTTATGAATGACTAAATATTTTTTGAGTATCACACTTAAATATCACATAATTATATAGTTCGAATATTACCTCTGCTTGCACTTATTTAAATGCATTATTTTTGTTAATCTCTCTTTCAATGGTGCACTATGGACAAAGAAATTCAAAAATTTGAGTCCGCAGTCCGTCACGCCTGCCTGCGCCGACGCATACAATTACGGGCATCGTACAAAAAAGAGCCCCAACAATGCATGCTCGTCCTTGAGCCCCTAACAAAAGCCGAGAAAGGGCAGAGGAACTCGTTTGAACCAACCTTGGGACTTTCACTGACTACTTATACACTTTTCGCTATAATACGGATTTTTATCTATTAGTTACAGTTAAATTATTATAATTTAACTAGTCATCTAAGTTTATTTAATATGAACTTAGTACACTCTAAATTCTCATTTATATAGGTAATTGGGTTTTCAATCTACATGAAACATTGATCATCTAATAATAGACGAAGTCATAAAAGCAAACAGGATGTAGTCAATATTTACTGAATGGGTAAACTATGGGATCAATAGCCACAAAATTATGTTGAGATTGAATTTGTCGATTTGTCCACTACCCAATTACTACATAATAACATACACATAATATATCGCTGTGGGTGTGTGCAAAGGCGAGTATTACCGTTATGGAAGCACATACCAGTGACGTCAATGCGTCTTTATGAGCCCGATGCCACACGAATACGTTAAACGTAGTCGAGGACACAAACTCTTCGTAACTTAATTTTTAAGATATGTTTATGTTATTTATTTTCACGCCCTACGCTTCATATATAGAAGTATAGACAGTTTAACATTGATTTATAAAATATTTATACAATCAATGAATAATTGCTATTTATTTCATTGTTTCAGATCATGATGTTTTCGGAGAAAACAGGAGATCGCCAGACAAACGTACAAAAGAACCTAGAAGATTCATATCATCAATACTAGGAGGCGATGTCCCTTATGGAAGTCATAGAGGACATGTGCTAACACAAGCTGAAAGGAAACAATATTTGCCTGTAGTAGTAGAAGAAAAAAAGAAATCAGAAGATCGTCCACTCATAAAACAAGAGAAGGATTCGCTTGAAAGTGATCTAGTTGTACTACCAGCAACAAACTCTCCATCTCCAGAAGCTGCGCCATCACCTAGTGTCGATATTAACATTACCTGCCAAAAAGTTTCAGTCATACAAAGAACACCTTCACAGTCACAGTTCAGGGACTATAAAAAAGAGATTTCCGATGTAAGTATACCAGCAACACTTCCCACACCAGAACCAGAACAAGATCAACCAATAGATTATGTAATTGCTAAAAAACGCGGCGAGACGGAAGACGAAGAAACTGAAAAGAAAATAAGAGAACAAAGAAGAACAAGTAGCTCGAAAATAGCAAACAGTATTTTAGCAAGGCCTGTTCTTGTTCTTAGAAATCGTCCTGGGACTAAAGTGCCTGGTATTATTAATGCCGCAGCAGGTCATGGCAGATCTACTGGAGGTAACAGTTCCAATAGTAGTTCACAGAGTACTGGTGGAACTGGTAGTTTCAGCTCAAGCGGTGGAGGTGCCGCTCCTTCATCTGGTGGTGGTGGTGCCATGGGTGGAGGATCAGGAAGCGGAGGCAATGGTCGTGATGGAAGATCGAACTATGGACCAAACAGTCCGCCTACTGGTAGCCTTCCTCCATTCTATGAAACGTTGGGACCTTCCTCTAAGGGAGGTCAAAACTCATTCAATGCCAATAGCACATTTTCCAATGAATTCAATATTATCAATGGATTCAATATGGACTGTGAAAATAACGAAAATGCTGCCAACTTCCCAGAGCAAAGTAAGCAGTACTCCCTTATGCAAAATGCACACTATGGGCTTGCTTTAAAAGATGAAGAAATTGATTATGAGAATAAGTTAGAAAACCTTAATACTATCGGAAATTATGGTAGTAACTTTGACGATTCAATGGTAGTAGACATGGGTGATGATGTTATCGATAATTATCAATTTTCAACAACTCTTACCTTTTCTGGTGCAAACGAGGGAATTTTAGGAAATCTTTCCGATTCCACAGAAGACTTCGCCAGCTTACTTAATAATCACGTTGAATCGATTACTGATACAGAATTAAGAGAATCATCGTCTCTGACTCCGGATTCTGTTCATAATCCGGTCGACATAGAGTCATTAGCGGAGCAAGTTAACTTAAGCAGACAGTATTATGAAAAAGCAAACTATTTAGCGTTTGCCAGTCAAGAACAAAGTCCATCATACAATTTCTCTAAGGATCGACCTGATTTGTTAATGCAACTTAATCCAGCACTTTTACAGCATAATGAAGGACAGATGCAACAACTACAAATTCATGTCCAGTTTCAACAGAGGCCTCCGATACTATCGCCGGGCTTTCCATTCGCTAGTCATTCTTTGGATCTGGATTCACCAACAGGCGTTTCGCTACCATCGCCAGGCGGCAACAACTCACTGGATGGCAGTGCCCACATCGAGAACTCCTCGCTGAGTCCAGCAGCTGCTGTAAGTTTGAAGAAAGGCTCTGTCAACGATAGCAAAGTGCAAATCTTACATCAAAGGGTAAGCATTATTTGATTTTAAGGCGAAGCTTTGATTTGGTTCCTTCAATGTCGTCGTTATAATAAAAAAATATTTCATTATTTCAAAGACGACATCAGAGTATTAAATGAAAAGTCGTTATTATGTAACGCTGAGCCTGAATCAATTTATGCTTTAACTTATTTATGTATAATTATTTAATTTGTTGACATGACACTTATTTAATGTTAATATTTAAGTAGCATTAAGCTCAGCTTTATAAACTAATAATGATGAGTTTAAGTATTTAAATGGTTTATTAATAAAAATTATCAATAATGTGTTTGACAAAAATAACGAATAAATTTTTACTTTACAGTTGGGATTACCAGCCGAACTTCCATTAGAGTTCATTAATGGTGGACATGGGGTAAAGAATCCATTGGCAACTGAAGCAAATGCAAGACAACGAGAAGAAGAAAAGAGCAAACAAGTCTTAGTGAGTGAAGATGACCCCACAAAGTTCGTTTGCAGGGTGTGCTCAAAAAATTTTAGTTTACAGAGGCTTTTGAACCGACACATGAAGTGTCACTCCGACGTCAAGCGATATCTTTGCACCTTCTGTGGAAAAGGCTTTAATGATACATTCGATCTTAAAAGACATACCAGAACACACACTGGTGTCCGACCCTATAAATGCAACCTTTGCGAGAAATCCTTCACTCAAAGATGCTCCTTGGAATCACACTGTTTGAAAGTTCATGGCGTTCAGCACACCTACGCCTATAAAGAAAGAAGGACCAAGGTAATTTCTTATTTACCTTTTATTTTATTCATTTACCTGCTCTTTTGACAAAATAATAAATAAGTGCCAATAGTAACAAATGTGTTCCGGTTTGAAGGGTAAGATATGGCAGTGAAATTACTGGGTACCGTGACTTTACATCTGGTGTCACAAGTTGGCAACGTACACTGTAGTTCTTGTAGGGGTTGCAGTTTTGCTGCGAATCGCACAAGAGCCGCATGTATTATAAGGTGATAACAGTCACTTACCACCAGGTGGGCAATTTGCTTGTTTGCCAACTTTCTGCAATAAAAAAAATGTATCTAATAGGTATAATTTAAGTAACTAATGTAATTTGTATTTATTGTTAAAACTCATAAATAGCTTTTACAATAAATACAAATTCTAGATTTTTTATTAAATACTATTAGTGATAATACATATTAGAATTATGAATAAGATATATTTGAATTATAAAATATACTAACAGAACAATATTTTACAGATGTATGTCTGCGAAGAGTGTGGCCACACAACATCTGAACCAGAAGAGCATTACATGCACCTAAAGAAACAGCATCCATATTCGCCAGCACTGCTAAAATTTTACGATAAAAGGCATTTCAAATTTACCAACGCAACTTTTGCAAACCAGTTGTTGGGGCAGCTGCCTATGCCTGTCCATAACTAAGAGTACCTAAGAAAAAAGAAACAACGAATTAGCGTCATGTTTAAATGGAAAAGACTAGTATAATATATACCAATGCAATGGTATTAAATCCATTTAATTTTAAAATGGAACGAAAGGTACTTAACTACGAATTTATTCCGTCCAAATTTTTGTTCACCTTAACATTATTAATAACTCGTCGAAAATATTTCCCAGTGTTTAGATTTTAGAAATGACAACGCATCTTTTAAATATTAGGCATTCATGTAAGCATACTATTAAATCAACGTGTCTTCCAATCATTAATAAATGCATGTTTGATAAGAGATACTGTTACATATCTTTGAAATACATAGTTAAGACGTATAGCTACGTGAGTATCCACCTTTTGTTCCCATAAAATACCTTAATTTTTATCAGTCAATGTGAATTTAACCCACTAGCCTATTGCGTTAGGCACGACTGCAAAAATCAAAGTATCGGGTATTATGTGCAATCTTTGGTGATGGTACGGGATTATCATTTAAGCCTAGAATTAAGTTAGGCTTATTTTGTTTAAAGTAGATGTTGAATGTAATTTAGGAGTCGTAAAAGTTTCATTTCAAACCAGCCAAGTGTGTTACGGAGAGATTAATATAAATAAAATTGATATGGAATATTTTATGATGGTGCTAAACAGAATTGCGATGCTGACTTGAAATGAAGCAATATGGAATGGATGACATTTCTTGTCCGTTCCATGCATAAGGTATATATCAAAGAATTCATCTTTGATATCAACTAACTGCACAATAAGGAATGTCTTTCCTCGTATTAGTGATACTAGCTTCTAATTGTCTATCGAAATATTAACACAAATTATGTCACAATTTTAAGTGTATGTAACTATAGAAAATGTTATGTTTGTTCTTATTGTTTGTTTGATTGATATCAAAATTTTTAATTTTGAAGTAAACCAAAATGGGTTTGTACATTATGTCGTACCAAGTTTAAATGCATTTCTAGACATATTTATATTATTTAAATTAAATATTGATTGGTATACTGCCTGTGCTGTGAGTGTGTGTGAGAATTAATCTATTGTGTAATTGAGTTTATTTAATGCGTCGATTGTTATGTTTATAACCAAACATCAAAAAGTGTTGTAGCACTTCTTTTTGATCGAAACAAAAGAGGGGTAGTAAACACCTTAATGCTCAATGTACTTTGCGCTTTCACAGCAAAGCTTGTGGATAATAAATACTGGATATATTGTAAATATTGTCTAAACAAAAGAAATAGTTAAATTTTTTAAAATGTATTAGCTGCATAATTTTAGTACCTAATTAGTGTTTATGAAATTTACAAGAAATAATGTTGTTAGTTTATCTATTTTGTACAATTGGATAGGATTTAAAAGATCAGATTTTTCATATTGGCTTATCATTAAAGGTTTTTTTTTGTATCAATCCATTGTGATAGCGCAATGCCTTGTTTTATACTTGTCTGTTGCATTTACTAGCATTTGAACCTATCATGATAAATAGTTTCATAATATGAAGAACTTTTTGTTACTCTGTATTGATAAGCAATATATCATGATTAAATATTAATTCAAGTTTTTATTTATTTCCTTAATTATTCCTTCCTTAATAATTTATTCCTTCATTGACACCTAACCTTCCAATAACTACTTCGTGAAAACAAAGTATTATCACAGGTTTCCGTTGTCTGCCGATAGAGCGTCCGTGAAAACTCAACATCTTAGGCTTCTAGGTAATTAAGATAGTTTAGTAGGTATGCTAATTACCTCTAATAATTCAGTGTCTAACCACATACTCCTGTACATTCAAAATGCAGTAAAAAGAATCATCGCATATGCTGTTCCGTTACGCACTCTACTAATCCATATAGGTCAAAATGCTTAACAATCACATAACACTAAAATCTGCTGCTATTAAAAGATTTATCATTTTCAACAGATAAACGTTCATACACTCATCCATTCTAATTAAATATGAGAGTTGATGAGTGGAATTTGCAAGAAAATAGTCGCGGCAAGTTCAAACGTCTTAAAAATATAATATACTAGCTTTACGCAGCTTCGCCCGCGTTGTTTTTGTTTTCCTGTGGAAATTTTATTTTATCCCATAGGAAAAATAATTTTATAGCCTATATTAATCAGGAATAATGTAGTATTCAAATGGTGAAAGAATTTTTGAAATCGGTTTAGTAGTTTTTGAGTTTATTCGTTACATACATACATACAAATCTTTCCTCTTTATAATAATAGTGTAGGAAACAATGACGTCGATTCAGAGACACAACTTAATTTAACTAAACTTATTTGACAGGATTAAAACTATCGCCATCCATGTGAACTATTTAATAAAATAATTATAGTTAAAACTTTGTGTTGTAATTTCTTGATGGAACTCCATGGTATCTTGTTATTAAAACACTAATTTCACAAGTTCCACTTGTGAAATTCAATTCAAGTGGAACTTGTGAAATTAGTGTTTTAATAACAAGATAAAATAATTATAATGAGCTATACATTGTATGTAGAACTGAAACGCCTGAATAACAATACAGGCAAAATCTTCCCTTTACTGCTACTCATCAATCTACTATTTACTCATTTAATATCTACTGGGTATAATATTTACGTCCTAATTTTATGAAACACATATGTAGAGCGTATCTATGTTTTAGTATTTGTTTCTAAAAATTGGCCAAGCGAAACTTGAAACTTGGCACGTACGTTTTAAATACGTATTAGAACACATACTCATTAATTAAAGTAAATGACCCAAGTCTGAACTCCACACAGAATAGAAGGACAATTGATATAAAAAAAAAACTTGAATCTTGATAAGAAAACTTCAAACGCCTGTCGATTTTCTACAATGAAATTGTATTTATGAAATGTTATCTTAAAAGTTGAACACACTTTTCAGGCGCGTTCGTCAACATACAATACAATATTGATCGCATACCTTGAATAAAGAAAGGGGAGGTTAATAACCTTGACTCACCATAGAATTCTCCTGGTTTAAGAATGGCTGGCCAGGAGGCCACCTCATCTCGCAGAAGGAGGCCGCGGAGAGGGAGCGGGAGGCAAATCCTCAAGCCGCTCCCATCCGGCGCAGACGGATAGGCAGGCGAAGACGGGCATTCACACAAGCGATGCCCGTCTAGTGACCCTGCCGTGGAGGCCTGCGTGCACGGTTGGCCCCGTGCACGCCGCCGTAAGGCCCTCCGTCTGGGGATTGCCCTGGTGTTCTCGGGCAATCCCCCCTTGGCGATAGCCCGACCGGTTGGTCGGGCTTGCCCGGGCGCGTGGGTAGTGGAATCGCAGTGTGGACCTTACCTTGCGCGCCCAAAAGGGCAGGGAGAACACCGGGGGGTTTTAGTGGGTAGGCCTGGCACTCTGCCCGGAGAGCCCCACACACGCTCGCCGTGTAGCCAACGGCGGGCACGGTGCGGTTACGCATTTCCCCCCGAGAAAAAAATAAATAAAATAAAAAGGAGGCCACCTAAATAACCTTTAGAATTATATTCCGAATAGCACTCCCTAAATCGAGCCACTTAGCACTTTTGGATTATATCGTCCAGAATTTTAAAAAAATGTTTGGTCGGCCAAAAAGTTTTATGCAATTTAATAGCTGGCATATTCATAATCAGCACATCAGATTGAACATGAATATGTCAGCTACACAATTGTATAAAATCTTTTTTGTGGTCCAAGTATGTTTTAAAAGTTATGCACGATATAATTCAAAAGTGCAGGGTGGCTAGATTTAGGTGTCCGGGAGTGTATTTGCGGTATAGGATTTGCTAGATGTTCAAATTATTAAAGGTGTTATACCACAGGCGTTAAGATCCTACCAGTAGCTGACTGGGCCGTTCCGGGGTGGTCTGGAGAATAAGGGTTTCACACATCCTTGGATATCTCTAACTGTGGACAGGATGGACACCAAGGTTAGTTTAGTTCAGCTCTTATCAACCTGCGGCCCGCCCGGGCCTTTGGGAAACCAATAAGTAAATCATCAGATAAACTGTGAGCGCATCGAGAAAATGTAATGGGTATCTAGATAACTCTACCGAGGTGCGTTGCATTGTACGCTCCCTTTTCTTCTTACATTAATGATGTAAATACATTGTTAATTCTGAATTACGTTTTTTATTAACATCCAAATAATTTTAACTAACGGCCCGCGACACCATGACTAAAACCTGATTGTGGCCCTTATAAAAAAGGTTAAGTATCGCTGGCTTAGTGACTATACCCCGCACTCAGCTGGGAGAGCTGCTACAGGCCTGTCGACTACCCATCTGAAGTTAAGGTGAACAACAACAGCATTCCACCTCGTGAAAATAAGATTCGCTAAGAGAAATCACTTTGAGAGATAAGCTCACCGTTGCACATGTTTCTTCTTTAATATAACGTCTCTTCATAAGAATGTAGTACAAGAAATAATATATTAAAAAATATTAGCTATACAGGCAAAATACAAACAGTAATAATTCAACGGACTAAACAAGAAATTTTTTTCGTGACCCAATGAAAGCCTAATTCTCGAAGGATTAGATCTAGCATTACCAGTATTAAAATGTTCAAAAAATTATTAAAAGTAATCTACTCAATCAAGCTGCTATAACTGCCAAGTAGTGCTCCCCAGTGAAAATATGGTAAAAGGCTATTAAAATCGCATTTGACTCTTTACAAGAAAACCATCGCTACACGAGAACGCACTAATGTAATACTGATACGAACTACAATTTTTAAAAAAGTATAATGGATGCTTTACAAAGAAAAGAATTAACTGAAGAATACGGCAGAAGACTCAGTAAATTGATTTACTGGCCAATAAGAATGTTTGGATATGGTAGATTCAGTATAATAAATCGACAAATAGTTGAAAAATCTTACATCTCCATTTTGTATGGTGGATTAGTGACAATATGGGCAATTTCATCACTCAGCTTCCTTGTTTACAATTTAAGAGTTGTCGTCAAAATAATGCTACAAACTGAAGCTTTGCTGGTGTCAGAATTCCTTTTAGTTACTATCTCCATAGTGATAAATATTAACTTCCTTAATACGAAATCAGGAGCACGACTTTTTAAATATTGTGTGGATATTGATGTTATACTGGGAGCCAGCGAAACAAAATTTATGAGAAATTCAATGGAGATGCGATTCAATATCATGAATGTACCTATTTGCATGGCGCAGATTACAGTTATGACTTTTATGTATATTACATTTGAGGTCTCCATGGCCGCACATGTAGTGGGAACTTCATTCTTCTTCTGGATATTTTTTGTATTCTACGATGTTTGCTATTATATAAATACGTACACATTTATTGCAATGAGGATCCGGTATCTTAATATATCACTCATGAAAATCATTAATATGAACATTGAAAGCCTGCCTCATATCAAAATATTCAATGGATTTTTTTGGAGGCGACAATATGAAGCTCTAGTTACCTTCCATGAACGAGCCAACAAAGATGACTACGTCAAAGCTTTTAAGATGATTTATCGCTGTCAGCAATGCTTTGAAGAATGCTACAGATTTACGGTTTGTATTGAAATTGTTTTCTTATAGATATTAAAATTTTAAAAAATATATGCATACATGTCTTGAAGCGATAACACAAAAAAAATATTTTAGTAGTCCTTATTATTTTCCCTTAAGTATCCAAAAGTGGAGCTATCTTTTTGTATCTAGATTTCCGTTACCTTCTTAGTAGGTACTATTAGTTATTCTATGGCTACATACTTCTGAATTTTTCGTTTATTGCCAATCGCTAAGTACTACTGATCGATACGAGGACTATTTATTTATATACAACTAAGTTGGCAAACTACCAGGCTGCCCATCTGGCCCTTATATCACGATCTCAGACAGGTGTGGCAATTGTCAAAAAATATATAGAATATGACATAATATTTTGACCTGGTGGGGCCTGGTGATGAATGGCTTCGGTCACCTTTAATAGTACATAGTTATGGTTCATGTAGAATTTGCAAATCTACAGCCCCTTTTTTAGGGCGGGGGAATCTCTTTACGATTCTACAAGGGACTGAAAAGCTGACAAGGCCGCCCCTTGGATATTCCGTTGGACTCGGGTAAAAACCCCATAAATCCACCCTGCAGTAACTTCTCCGCCCCCAGTGGAGGCACCATCGGGATCGGACTAGCCATTCCACAAACGCACCCCTGGAGGTAGGCCCAGCGGTGCGTTATGATACTGACGCAATAAGCTGGGACTAGCACCTTGGGAGGGGTCACCTAGTTAGCATGATGTGACCCCCCAAACGGGCGATCAGGGAGGAAAACGAAATATTTTCCGGCCGGTTGTCAGTCGGCCGGGCCATTTTCGTCCCTGGTTGCTTAGGGTAGATGGTGGTGCGCAACCAAGAACGAGTGCCTCCTCCTACCCAACCGTCTGCGCCGGAGCGGGGCGGCTTGAGGGTCCTATTCTCGCGCCCGCTTCGGTGCCTCCTGCGAGATCACGTCTTCGCAGAAGGAGGCGGCAGCCTTCTTCTGCCAGCGTCGTATTCAAGATGCTGACAAGCGTGACGGACGCACCCCCACCTATGCGTAGCACGAGGGCTAGTGCGTCACGCTGGTGTCTCCAGACCGGGCACTCCGTTAGGGTGTGTCCGGCCGTGTCGTCGGGAGCGCCACAGTGGTGGCACTACTGCATTTGCTCCCGACGTGCGACATGATGCAAATAATGGCCGAAGCAGCCGTGCACGGTTATCATTTGCACCATTATGCATTATTTACTTTCACATTCTACTTAGCCCTAAGGTTGCCTGACAGAAATTGCTATTTAGCAATTAGGCCGCCTTTTGTGTTTGTTTCTATAGTTTTTTGTTTTTTTTTGTTGTTCTTTGTGCAATAAAGTATACATTCATTCATTAATTCATCCTGTAGGCCTGCACGGCTCAGGTGGCAATGACCCTCTGCGGCCTACGCATGAGGGCCACCTTTTGGGGGGCGAGACGCTCCGCCCAAATCGGGGCTCCGTACAGCGCCATCGACTTTATCACTGTTTGATAAAGCCGACAAAATTTTGATAAATCCACTTATGGCCGAAAGAGCGTCGGTGGCGTTGTGGACTCGCCACTTGTCTTCCAATCCGGAGGTCCGGGTTCGAGACCGCCATGTACCACTGTATTTTTTGTTTCGTCATGAGGCACATCATGAGGCAACCTGCATACATCTGCGAAGAAATTCAAAGGTCTATGTGAAGTCGACCAATCCGCACTGGGCTAGCGTGGTTGACTAAGGGCTAATCACCCTAAGAGGCTTGAGCCCCTCGGTGGGGACGTATATGAGCTGTGATGATGGTGATAAAGCGGACAGCTCGCTGCGTCCGGTCCTCCCACGTTGGGGAGAACCCGTCCGAGGGCCGCCACGGCGGCAGACAGCCTTGGGGCGAGGAGCTTAAAATGCTCCTCGAAACCCCACCGGGGATTCAGTACCAGACCGAGATACTTCATCGAGCTCTCGATCTGGACTTGGACCCCCTCCATTGGCTCCATTCAGACACGGAGCCCCGCCCGGGGTACTGCGGCGACGCGGCAGGCGGCCTGAACGTCATGGCCGTCGTTTTGTCGACGGCCACGTCCTGCCCGAGGAGACGGATGCGCCGGACGACCATCGTCTTGCCAACCGGCGCCAGGTGGACCGCATAACTGCGCCCCTTCACCGCGACAAGAATGTCGTTGGCGAAGCAGACAACCTCCATGTTCGGCAGGAAGCTGCCCTGCAGAACCCAGTTGTACCCTAGGTTCCAAAGCAGAGGGCCCAGCACGAACCCTGGGGTACTCCCGCTGCCATTAGCCACCTGTGGACGCCACCCTCTGCCCCCTCATAAAGGATTTCTCTCCCGCAGAGGTAATCGGTAATGAGGGAGCGAAGGTAGAGGGCATGGTGGCATGGAGGTAGAGGACTCCTCTATGCATTCTCGTGGGGGAGGCTGTTTAACGCATTGCGGATGTCTAGCGACACCGCACCGACAATCTCCCCCGCCGGCGTGGTCCCCTCAGTCCACCTCTTGAGTTGGGCCACGGCGTCCACGGTGGACCGGCCGGTACGAAAACCGAACGGGCACTCGACTATGTCCGGTTCCGGGCCCTCCTCATGATGACGAGATGCTCGACGAGCCGGGAAGCAAGAATTTTCTCGAAAAACTTCCCTTCCTCATATTTAATTTAATTCGACTACAACTTAAAAATAAAGTAATCATTAACCGACATAACCAAAATAAAACACACATTTAATAAATTTTACTTACCTCAGTTAATTTCATCATCACCATCATTTCAGCCAAGAGACGCCCACTGTTGGACATAGGCCTCCCCCAGGGATCTGCAAACCGATCGGTCCTGTGCCTCCCGCATCCAGCGGCTTCCCGCGACCGTCACCAGATCGTCGTCGGTCTAAATTGTGGGGGGCCTACCAAAGCTGCGTCTCCCGGTACGTGGCCGTCACTCAAGGACCTTTCCGCCCCAACGGCTGTCAGTCCTGCGAGCTATGTGTCCTGCCCACTGCCACTTAAGGTTTGCAATTCCATGGGCTATGTCGGTGACACTAGTTCTTCTATTGATCTCTTCATTTCTGATGCGATCGCGTAGAGAAACCCCAAGCATAGCCCTCTCTATTGCCCTTTGAGTGATATTGAGCCTTCTGATAAGACCTATTCTAAACGGCCACGTCTCAGTTCCGTACGTCATCACTGGCAACACGCACAAATTGAAGACTTTCGTCTTAAGACACAGCGGCAGATTGGCCGAGAATATGCTGTGTAGCTTCCCGAATGCTGCCCAGCCGAGTTGGATTCGTCGATTTACCTCATTCTGGAAGTTCGATTTACCTATTTGGCCCAGGTAAACATATTCGTCAACAACTTCCAGTGTAGAGTCTCCAAACTTCACAGGAGTGGGTATTACGTGGGAATTCACCATGATTTTGGTCTTGTCCTTGTTCATTTTAAGACCCACTTGTTGCGAAACTCTACAGAGGTCTTCGAGCATTGTACCTGATTCCACGGTCTCAGCCATGCCTACGATATCATCGGCAAAACAAAGGTTAGTCTTGTACTCGCCGTTTTTGTTGATGCCGAGTCCTCTTCAGTCCAAAAGCTTAAATACATCCTCCAGCGCAGCTGTGAATAGCTTCGACGATATAACGTCACCCTGTATCACACCTCGCTGAAGTCGTATTGGTTTCGAGTTCTGTGTGACTTCAACACTTAAATGTACCGGTAGTCTATTTGGCACCTCTGGAGTGACCTAAGCACGGCCCAGGTCTCGACAGAATCGAAGGCTTTCTCATAGTTCACAAACGCCAAGCATAGTGGCAGATTATACTCATCGATCTTCTGTTTTACCTGCCGCAGCGTATTAATGTGGTCTATGGTACTATAGCTTTTATGGAATCCGGCTTGTTCGGGTGGCTGAAAGTTGTTAAACCCGCGCTCGAGACGATTCGTGATGACACTCTAGAACAGCTTGTATACATGATTTAGGAGCATAATAGTAGTTCTGTCTGTAGTTCTTCAACTGGGCCCTGTCGCCCTTTTTGAAGAACAGTACCACCACAACCCCATGCCATGCTTAAGGCGTATTGCCCTCGAGTATGACGGATTTAAATAGCCTTTGCAGCGCTTTAGCGGACTGGTAGTCCACCTGCTTTCAAAAACTTAGCTGTAACTCCATCATCACCCGGAGCCTTTTTTTTACGGGGTTCAGCAGCTCGCCTACCTGGCGAGCAGCAGCTCGCCAGGTAGGCGGGGAAGGGGGAGTTGCACGCTGGTGCATTTATCCCCGTCATTCCCCACCCGGCGTTCACCCGCAGGCACACCGCTCTCTGTCCGCGGCAGAGGCATGGAGGGTCCGGAACACCCCACGGAGCACCCCCACCGGCGCAGGAACCTGTGCAATGCAAGCAGCCGTCACCCCACGGACGAATACCCGCAGGCTCCCACTAGGGCAGCGAAGTCTGGTGGAACCACCTTCTCCGTCGCCCTGTCCTCCGACGCCTTCTCGCATCTGCGAGAGGATCCTCCTCCCTCCTGCGCTCGGCTATCTCCTTCTGCGCGACAACAGATTCGCAAAAGTCGACCATCGCCTGCCACGATCGTCTGTGGGCCAGCATCTCCCTGATGACTGTTGGGAGAGCTACGTTATCGCCTATCACCGCCCGGAGAAGCTCCCTCTCTTCAGTCCAGGCGGGGCAATCGCACAGTGTGTGCAGTGCAGTGTCATCTGCACTCCCGCAAGCGTTGCAGATCGGGCTCACTTCCCTCCCGGCGATTTGGTACAGGAACTTATCGAAACAGCCGTGGCCGGACAAGACCTGCACCAAACGGTAGGTAAGTGAGCCCGACCTTCGCTCTACCCATTCCTTAAGTACCGGCTGAATTGCCGTGATGGTCCAGTGGCCAGCCTATGGATTACATAAGTGCTCCTTCCACTTCGCAACAATGTCACTATGGGCATCGTTCCGCCATCGCGCGATCTCTTCAGTGCAGAGACTGTGCCCATCGTCGCGTGCCTCACACCTCCGCTCATATACAGAGGTCAACACCTCCGCCTCCAGCTGCCACGGGGGGGTGCCGGCTATCGCACACGCTGCCTCAAAGGAAATCGTGCGATACCCTCTAATCATACGGTTGTGGCCGCCATAGAAGGGGTATGATATTCCTGTTGAGGGCGTGTGCCCAAACAGGAGCCCCGTATAAAGCCATGGAGGCAATCACCCCTGCATACAACTTACGGCATGTAGCTCCTGGTCCGCCGATGTTCGGATGTAGTCGACTGAGGGCAGACGCCGCACCAATTAATCTTGGGCCCAAGTGCTTAAAGTGCTCGGTGAATGTCCACCCGCTGTATAATATGAGACCCAGATAGTTGAGTTGGGCCGCAATTTTAATACTAACTCCCCCGACTATGATCTCAGCGTCAGGGGGAAGGCGCATCCTCGGTCAATGGAAACAGACGGCCTCTGTCTTCTCCAAGGCCACTTGGAGACCCAAGGCTCCGATCCTCTCCACCACGTGAGCGGTACCGACTGTTGCTAGTATAGCTGCATTCCTGTACGTGTCGCCCCGCGCGATGACCAAGGTATTATCGGCGTAGCACACGACGTACAGCCCGCCTAAGAGAGCACCTCTGAGCACCCAGTCGTACCCAGTATTCCACAGTAGTGGACCCAACACGGAACCCTGGGGAATCCCCCTACTAATCGCTCGCCTTTTGGTCTGACCGTCACGACCTTCATATACCACAGCACGCTCTCGCAGATAGTCGGCGATTACTTTTTGTATATGTATATGGCGGTACCTGGTGGTATTGTAATGCCGCCATGATACAGCTGAATGGGAGCGTGTTGAAGGCATTCTTTATGTCCAAGGACACCGCCAACGCCACTCCGCCCCTATCAGTGATGCCTTCAGATAGCGCTTTCACTTTTAATATGGCGTCCACCGTTGAACGGCCCTCCCTGAAGCCGTATTGTTGGTCGGCCAGATCGGGACCTACCGAGCTGAGATGTTGGCATATTCGAGAGGCCAAGATCTTCTTGAAAACCTTTCCTGCCTCGTTGAGCAGCACAATAGGTCTGTACGCAGATGGGGAGTTTTCCGGGCGCCCTTCTTTTTTCAGGAGAACAAGCCTTCCCTCTTTCCACACTTTGGGGAACCGCCCGGTGGAGAGGCAAGTGTTGAGAAGGCGTCTGAAGGCATCACTCATTTCGCGGAGAGCGAGAGCGAGGACTTTTGCCGGCACACCATCGGGGCCCGGAGCAGTCTTCTTGCCCCTCAGCCTGTGTAATACAGCGGCGAACTCAACATCCGACACTGTTGAGCTGTTTGAGAGCTACACTAATCTCATACAGGCTGACGTTCGGGATGTCTTCGGTGTAATTCCGGATCAATTTGGCTCTAGAATCTGTAGCCTGAATGACAGGTGCTTGCGATGTTGTGTAAAGTTGTCCATAGAAGCGTCCGATCTCAGCCATTGCTCAGTTTGAGACGTAACGACTCTGCCGTCCTCTGTCTTCGGCTTCGTCAGCAGACTCTGACCGAGTGACAGATCTCTTGCGAACACAAAGTTTTCCGCTCGATGGCCTCTTCAATACGTTCCGTATTAAATCGGCGGCTTCAGAAAACTGCAGACCCATCCCACGCCTTTCTTCCATCAGCTTAATTGTCGGCTCTGAGATCTTGCTTCTTTGCTTGGTACGGCTGGGTTTGAAAAACTTCGAACCCACCGTAAGGACAGTTTCCACAACCCTGTATATATGTGTCCACATCCATGCAATCCTCCAGGCAAGCGAAGCGTTTCTGCAATTCGAGTTGAAAGCGCTCGGGGTTTTGGATCTGGATGGCTTCAGTACGGAGCGTTGACTTAATAAGTTGATACCTCTAGGCTTTTATGTTAAGATTCTATGCACCTCTCACCATTCGGTCATCGCTTTCTGTGTTGAACGCATTGATCACTGAGACGTCATTGAATATGCGGGTCTTTATCGACATGATAAAGTCAATCTTATTTTTTGTCATGCCATCCGGACTTTTCCAGGTCCACTTTCGATGCAACCGTTTTTTGAAAAAAGAGTTCATCACATAGTCCCTCTCTCTCCATGTAATCGGCTAGCATTTGACCACGGTAATTCCGGATTCCAACTCCGAATTGCCCCACTTTCAACTCACTTTCGCCGCGCTTGCCTAGCCTTGCGTTGAAGTCTCCCATGACAACGGTGTAGTGAGTTTTGGAAGCATGTATTGCCCGAGAAATGTCCTCATACATAGCTTCCACTTCCTCGTCGGGGTGGGTCGAGGTCGGGGCGTATACCTGTATGACCTTCAGCGAATACCGTTTGGTAATTCTGAGTATAAGGTACGCCACCCTATTCGATACACTTCATGATTTGACAACCCTTTGTTGTGAAAGTAATTTGTAATTTTGTAATAAAAATTAAAAGGTAGTATTTGATTTTAATATTTTGTCATAATGTCGCAATTAAATAATAAAGCGTCAGTGCCAACAAAGTTGCGGACACTAGGTGGCGCTGAAGTCGTGCATAGAGCCAATAGGCTCTCCGATTGGTCGATCGCAACGGTTTAGTTTCGATTCGGCTGTAACTTATTAGTAGAATTGGGCCTCCAGTACCGAGTCCACAGCGCCACCGACGACGTAACGAATATAGTGGACAAAAAATACCGTTTACGCAAAAAATAAATCATTAAAATCATACCGCACAGGGTGATTTTATGAGACATATTAAAACTAATGTGGATCACCCAGGAGATTTAAGGAAACGAGTAAATAAATTAAAATCATGTGGAATTTGGTCATCCAGGTGTTTTGGTGCTGGGTGATTTTAATACACAAAAATGTGGTATTTGATCACCTGAGTCATATCACACAGGTAAGCTCCTGGGTGATATGACTCAGGTGGAATAATAATTTTAAAAAAATCATTTTAAAATTTTCTGTCTTGAATATTTTTAATCATGCTCTTTATGAAGTTTACAAAAATTCTTTCTTATCTGATCTCTCTAACCTACTTAATCTTAAGTTTTGTAGTTTTTGAGATACCGTGATGAGTTAGGTTAGGTTAGGTGATCCTTGAATGATCTTTTTCGCTTCTGTGAATAAAAGCTTGATAATAATAAATAAAATTTTCTATTTCTTTTATAGATTTTTGCTGGAATAGCATGCATTAGTATTGGGACCCTTTTTGGTGTACAAACCCTTATAGAATATGCTGTAGAGGTAAGTGGGTGAAATAGTTAGTCATATATGTTATATTTAACAAAACATTATAACAATCATTATATAATATAATGATTGTTAGGTATAATGTTTTGTATTAAAAAATCTAATAAAAAAGCTGTCTTTCATGAGATCGTAGAAAATATTCAAAATATTTTAAAAATTATTCGAATTGTGGAACTTTTTAATTGATTACGTAAAAACAAAAGCTAAAATTTAGTAACAGTTTATTTATATTTATGTAAATAAAAAAGGTAAACAAAGTGAGGTAAGGTATTATCAAATCTCTATCTATACCTCTCCTGTTTTGGACTTATTTAAAATTATTTTAGGTATTAGATACCCAGCTAGGCCCTTTACATACTACTTCTTTTTGCAGCGATACAAACGAGAGATTTGCATCTATCCACCCAGAAATTAACAAAAGTATTTGTATCAATCCATGCGTGTGTTTGTATCGATGTCGATGCGTTTGTAGCAATGCAAGCTGATGTATGTGTCAATGATTTTTATTGGGAGGGGGGAAAATGCATTTATGCATTCCTCGTGGTCGAACCAAACCACGAGGATATGTGGGACTCCCCAGACCGTACTCGGCCCGGGCCTACTAACTAAAAACTCTCCAGCAGCTCCTCCACCCATCACAAGACAGGGGGAAGAGGAGTACAACCAAGCCTTGTTCCCGCTGATCTCCTGCCCGTGACATGTCCGTTCTATACCCCGAAACTGTTTTTTTTAATTTGGTTGTCTTCCACGCGGCCCGACGCTCAGTGCACCGGGCCCCCGGCCCGCTCAGTACGGGTAACGTGTTGCCCGACGGCAGACTCCACTGGATCCACCGCAACGCGGGTGAGCCGAAGCTCGGGGAAATCCCTGGCAGGCGCGAAGCACTATGGCGAAAAGTCGCTTCACCCTGCTACCTTCAAAGGTAGCCGCCCAAATCAAGCATCTGGAGAAAGCCACACCTCTTCTTTAGACAAGAAGAGGTGACTTCGCCCTTCCCCGCATGACAGGTAGGACGCACTGATCATAGACTTTAGGCTCTACGGTACAGACGAGGAAAAGACTCGACGTAGCTTGCGAAATGCTGCCCATCCCAACTGAATTCTGCAGTTGGCTTCTTTCTCGAAGTTGTCTTCCCAATTGGATAACTTGTCCCAGATAGACATACTCCTGCACAACTTCGAGTACCGAACCGTCAACGCAGATCAGTCCCGGCCACAAAGCAAACTCTATTTTTGCTTCGTGGTCCCGGCACAATATGTTCATTGAACATGACCTTGGTTTTATCCAAGTTCATGCCGAGGCCTTAAATGAAGCCTTGAGATGGGTGCATCAAGGCTTCATTTAAGTCATGCATCATTCCGCTAAGCTGTTTCGGCGATTCTGTGACGACGACGATGTCATCGGCAAATCGTAAGTGCGAGATGTGCTCACCGTTTACGTTGCTCCCCCCTCCTGACCAGTCCATCGTCTTAAGGACATCCTCGAGCGCATTTGTGAAGAGTTTGGGTGATATGACATCACCCTGTCGCACTCCACGACGCAACTCGATCGGATTTCAGTACCTCGATATATCGCCAATCGATTCGGCATCGCCGCAAGCTCTCCAGAACCGCCCAGGTTTCGATGGATTCGAAGGCTTTCTCATACTCCACAGCGGCCGATTGTACCCCTGGGCTTGCTGCACAATCTGTCGATCGGCATGAATGTGGTCTACGGTGCTGTAGCCTTTTCGGAACCCGGCTTGTTCTGGAGGCTGGAACTCGTCGAGCCTCCTAGCGAGGCGATTCGTGACAACCCTCGAGAACAGCTTGTATACATGACTCAGGAGTGAGATAAGTCTGTAGTTTTTCAGCAAGGTTTTATCGCCTTTTTTGAAAAAGAAAAACAAAACCACCGCACTCCTGCTCCATGCCTGTGGTGTTAAACCTCGCTGTATGAAAGCATTAAAAGGGTTGTCGGCTCATCCAGATGTGGCGTCTCGCCGACTTTAAGGAGCTCTGTAGTAATACTGTCATCACCCGGTGCTTTGTTGTTCTTAAGCTGCTCGAGGGCGGCCCTAACCTCGCTGCGGTCGACGTCGGGGATGTCCTCTGTATAGTGGCGCGTTAATGGGGCTCTGTGATCATTGCTGCTTTGGTGAGATGGTCTTTCCGACCGCTGAGCATATAAAAGTTGATAGAAACTGAAGAGTGCATGTGATATTCTATGTTTGTAACTGCACCCACGACACAGAAGAAAGTCGTAGTGTGGGGCGACGTTTAAAAAAAAAAAAAAAACAAAACAAAAAAACAAAAACTCTGTTTTTTTATGAGAATCTCGAACTTCGTGGTAGCAATACCGCCATCTGTAATTTACACCGCAATTTACGTAGCCGTACGTAATTCAATTATGAGTGAGCTACCAGAGATCCTTAATTAATGTATATACAGTGTATACTTCCACAAAACTTTAACTGGGTGAAAAAAGAGGACACAAAGAAGGAAAGGACAGCCAAACCGGATCAAAACCGAACACGAATCGAATACGAACCGAATACGTATAAGTGCGCAAGCGCCCCATCGCGTTTTGATGCAGACGCAAACAAGAAGGGGAGGAAAAGCCATGTGTAGCTTCCCCTACTTTGCGTCTGTATCGATGCTGACCCCTTAGACAAAAGCCACACGCTTATTTTCTTCCGCAGTCATTTGGTGCAACAAATGATGACATAAGCTGATAAAAAAGTAAGCTTAGCTGGACATTTGGGTAAAGAGGCGGGACAGACCAGCCAGCTTAGACGGACATTATTTTGGGTAAGCAGGACGCTCTTAGTTATGAGATTTTTCGACTTAATGTTAATTTAATACTTAGTATAGTATTTTTATGTAAATCGAGGTATTTTCATAATTTGATATAAACCTGACTTTTGGGCAGTTATTTTCTCTTCTTTGGGTTACAACTAGAGTTGCCAACCGTCCCGTGTCAGGCGGGACGTCCCGTTTCCAGGGTTTAAATAACGCGTCCCGCAACACATCTGTGCGGGACGCTAATTGTCCCGCTTTATGGTGAAGCCAGCCCGGTTAGACAAAAATTTATCAGATAATAAGTACTCTTTCATAAATCACAAAATAAGTAGGTACTTACTCTTTCAAAAATAAAAACTAATCGTGATTTTGCTCAGTTGATCGAGAAAAGTGCTTTTTTTGTCTAAGTCCCGCATAAAAATTTCTAATGTCCCGGATAGCTGTAAATGGGAGTTGGCAACTCTAGTTACAACACGCAACGCGGACCGGAACGACCACGTGACTGGTCAAAATTTCACCACTTATGTGGTGTCCGGCTTTTGTTGGGCTTTTTACATTTAATGTAAAAAGCCTCACAAAAGCCAGGCAGGCCGGACACCATCTAATTTAGCCGGATACGCATCTTAAATACCTAACGATGTCCGAATTTATCCGGACGCCTGGCAACCCTAGTGGCGTGAGGTTGTCATATATCGATAATTTTTCCGCGGGAGGTCTGCGGAAAAATAACGGAGTATTGCGTGTTTAAAAGCAAACTACAATAGAGGTGCGGACTGAGGACGGAAAACAAAATCTGATTAATCCGCCAGATAATTGGTAAAAAATTATCAGACAAGTATTTTTTTGCTTTGTCGAAATAAAAAAAATCATTGTGTGGTTTATGAAACCACGATGCAAATGAAACTTTTTTCTGGTTGTAGGCATTTAACTGAAATTTATTTGATTTAGAGTAATTAAAATTCCGTTTTTAATCTTAACTTAAATCTTTGGCTTCTCAAAAGAAAACTATAAATAAAAGAGTAATTAATAAAAAACAAAAAGTAATAAAAAAATACAAATCCATAAAATAAACAAAAAAAAACAATAACAAAAAATATTTTAAAAAAATAAAAACCGACTTAAAAAACACTGAAAAGTTAAAAATAATATAAGAATAGGTACAGACAACATCACAGTTCTATATTGAAGTCGGTGACAAATTTTAAAACTTTCTAGGAGATCATCGTTTGGCACCGACGACGTCAATATAGAAGTGTGATGTTGTCTGTACCTATTCTTATATTATTTTTAACTTTTCAGTGTTTTTGCAGTCGGTTTTTATTTTTAGGGTTCCGTGCCTCGAATGGAAAAAACGGAACCCTTATAGGATCACTTTGTTGTCCGTCCGTCCGTCCATCCGTCCGTCCGTCCGTCTGTCTGTCAAGACCCTTTTCCTCAGGTACGCGTAGAGGTGAGTACGTGCGTTCGGAGCCGGTTTCCGTCACCGGCTCTATCCCACAAGATAGCGTCCTGGGATGCATCCTGTTCCTGATATACGTGAACGATCTTCCCCAATATTTAGAATGTGACAGTATTTTATTTGCTGATAATGTTTCCGTGGTAGTCTCTTGTAATAACATGAACAAATTAACGAAAAAATTAGATGAAATATTGGATAAAACCTCACATTGGCTTGATTGTAATAATCTTTAACTAAACCTTAAAAAAAAAAATAATTTAGTTTAGACCATATCAAAAACAAGAATTAAAAATAAATTATGAATATAAATCTAATGCACTAGAAACGGTTAACTCTACAATACTTTTAGGAATTGAAATTGACACACATCTCAACTGGAAACCATATATTCAAAGGTTATCCACCAAACTATCCTCATTTATAAATGCGCTTCGCCAGTTAAAGCGTGTAAGTGACCTAAAAACAGCTCTCTCGGCTTACTACGCCTATGCTCACTCGAGATTATCGTATGGTATCATTTTGTGGGGAAATTGCAGTATCGCCAATGAAATATTTATACTTCAAAAGAAATGTATTAGAATTATAACTAACATAGACCAAATGGACTCTTGTAAACTGTATTTTGTAAAGTTAAATATATTAAATTAAAAGTAACAATAACTATTCCAATACATAAAAAAGATAATAAGAAACTGTTAAAAAACTATAGACCCATCGCTCTCTTATCTATATTTTCCAAGATTATTGAAAAGGCTATACATGACAAACTATACAGCTACTTTGAAATAAACAACATTTTTACAAAGCACCAATATGGTTTCCGGAAAAAAAGGTCAATTAATATGGCAATATACGAGTTTCTAGAAAGAATCATTAGCTATGTACAAAAACGAAAACCGACATTCGCCATTTATATGGATATGACCAAAGCGTTTGATAATGTAGACCATGGAATACTGCTAAGCAAACTGGAGGCGTATGGTGTAAGAGGCAATGTCAATAAACTAATTGGGTCTTATTTGAATAATCGAAGATAAATAACACATATAGATAGAATTAATCCCGGGTCTGGTAACAATACCACTTATGCATCAAAAGAAAGGTCTGTCTGCTTTGGTGTTCCACAGGGCAGTGTTCTGGGTCCACTACTATTTAATATTTATATAAACCTTTGTAATGTAACCAATCACTTCATGACTCTTTTTGCTGATGACAGTACTATATTATTAACATGCGACAATATACATGATATAGAACATGACATTAATAATACTCTTATATTAGTTATTAAGTGGATGACATTAAATAATTTGACGATCAATTTAACTAAAACATATATGATGAATTTTAAACTACGAAATAATTTTCCATCAAAAATTGTCATTAATCTTTTAGGAATTCCAATAAAAGAAGTGGACATTACAAAATTATTAGGATTAACAATAGATAGTAAGTTGACATGGAAGCCTCACATTGACATTTTAGTAAAAAAATTAAACCAATTTTCTTACGCGCTGTATAAATTGAGACAAGTTACTACAATTAAAACCCTTTTAACAGCATATTATGGATATATTGGATCTATTCTTAGATATGGCATAATGTTCTGGGGCAATAGTACGGATAAACAAAGAGTGTTTAAGGCCCAAAAGAGATGCTTAAGGTCAATGTTTGGCTTGAAGCAAGAAAACTCATGTGAACACTATTTTCGTAAACATGAAATATTGACGACTACATCTATATATATCAGTGAGATTGCTAATTTTGCTAGAAACAATTTGCACTATTTTGAAACATATCCCAACGGAAGTCGTCAAGCGGGCAAATTGAAAGTAGTTCATAGTTACAAGCCTTCACTTCGCAAAATTAGTGTAAATTGTATTGTACCTACAATTTATAATAAAATTCCATTATCTATACGGACAAATACTGACAATAAACAGTTTAAGACTGCCCTCAATCGTTGCCTTGCTGGTAAGGCATATTACAATCTTGAAAATTTTTTAAATGATAAATCAGTTAAATAATGGAAACTATATCTGTTGACACTTTACATTAGACTAATAGGTAGTTTACTCAATTTCTTATAATAATAATAATAATAATAATACATTTATTTCAGACAACTTATAGGTCCATAAAATACTTATTCTAGCATTAATTTGACATTGTAAATCTATTTTTTTTTGACATTTATTATTATGAAATTTTTAACTGACATTGTAAGTATAATTAATTTTGATGGTCCTTAGCATGTAAGTAGTTTTTTTTTGTATTTTGTATTACCATTTTAATTTAATTACTACTCATTGACATTGTTTATTTAATTTGTTATATTATTTTTGACATTAATTATTATATGTAAGTACTTACTAATGCTTCTAAATCTAAACTATCTGGTTTTACTTCTTATAAACAGACATTATATTGTGGTTGATATTAATTATTAAATAATACCGAGCTTGTTATTATATTGACATTTTTGTCTATTTTCGTGTGTTGTCTATTTTCATATGCCTATAAGGCGAATCATGGCTGTACACCTGCTTTTTTTTAACACCAATGTACCTTTTACCCATGTTTTATGAAATAAACGAATATGAATATGAAAAAAAACATGTACATACATCTTCGAGGCATGGCAATTTGTAAGGAAGCATACAAATCTATATTCCCCAATTTTATCTGTAAGACGAAATAATCGTAATCAAAATAAATTTTACATACCTTTCTCCAAATTAAAATTATATAACTCCGCCCCTCATTCAATGGTCATAAAAATATTTAATCACATCCCCAACAATATTAAAAATATTGAAAAAAAGTCAACATTTGAAAAACAATTAAAAAGATACTTAATTTATAACAGTTACTATAATTTGCAAGAATTTTTTCAAGACAAACACTAATTTACATGTTACATTAATTGAAGTGCGCAATTGTTTTAATACTTATAGACTAGATATGTATTCAATTATCATAATCAATATTATTGTTTTTATAATTTTATTTTTTGAATTGTTATTAATTTAATGGATTGTTATTAATTTAATGAATTATTATTAATTTAATGAATTAAATGTGATATAATTTATATAGGATAGATTAATGTAATTGTTTTGTTATTATAATAATTTGAGCTTATTTAATTTAATGTTGCATGATAATAATACTTCTTTATAATTGCTACACCCTTACAGGGTGTCACATTGTTCTTTTTTATTTCGACTAACATCTTTTTCAAACTTTTGACATGCAATAAAGATATTGAATTGAAAAATTGAATTGAATAGAGGTATTAAGCTGAAATTTATATCAAACTAGCTGTGCCCGCGAACTACGTTTCGCCTTAATTTATTTTTTCCCGACATCTTCAACAAATATCGTTAATGTACACAGAAATAAATACAAAAACTTAACAATTTATATATTAAAACCTTCCTCGAGAATCACGCTATCAAGTGGTGAAAAATTTGTGAAAAAAAATAACGCCCTACACCAGTATCGAACCACTGCCACACAGATTTAAAGTCGAAGATCTAACTATGAAGTTGTGAAATTAAAGATCTCATGTTTTTGTGTACCTAATGCGACATGGTGAGATAAAGTGATTGAGAAACTGAGTTAGAGCAAATTGAAGTAATGGAGTGATGGCTCGCTATGTCAGTAGCTAGTAGAAATTTCTAGAAATTCACTTACGTATGACATTATGCACCATTTCAAATCAGTGTATCGTCGCAAATTGTCGTTCGCGTAAAACTGGCCAAGTGCGAGTTGGACTCGCGAACCGTGAGTTCCGTAGAAACTTATCTAAGTATATAAGTTCCTAACTATCTACATACAGTAGGTACACCAAGAAAATAATGGGCATTCGAAAACATCGGAAACTATCATTTTAATTTATCAAAGACAATTGACAAAAAGTAGTTTGCAAGAACCGGTCGGTCATTATCAGAAACACGAAGTTAGCTGATGCCTATTATTTATCTTGAAGTACTGTACCACACCCCGGACACTCCATACAACGCTTGCAAATCAATTACCTATTACTACTACTTAAGCAAATCAATCAAATTCAATCAATCGATTTTTTTTATTGATCTGAGCGGCTATGTTTTGTCACTGCGACCTATAAGATCTATTGTGACCGCCACTATTACAGTTCTCCCACAAGCCCTGCATCTTCTAAGAAGTGCAGTATTTTCTTGGGGGTGCTTGAGCTCATCTGGTAACAGTAAGTGTTTGCCCAGATGTAGGCTGCATTTACGCATCAGTGGTCCACAGTTTGTGAGCAAGTGCATAGGCGTAAACTAAAAGAATTAGGCCCTGTGGAGATATTTGAAAAGTTTTTTGATGAAGAGGTTATGCATATGATTTTAATGAACACGAAATTATATGCTGCACAAAACAATAATCATGATTTTGATGTAACCGTCGAAGAGCTCATAAACTTTTTTGGAATACTATCATACACTGCCAAGAGAACGTTTATACTGGTCTCTGGATAAGGACTGTAACGTACCGATTGTTTCCAAAAGCATGTCAAAAAACAGATATTTTGAAATAAACAAATTTTTACAATTCTGCGACAATGAAGCTGCTGTCGGATCCAATGATAAGATGTTCAAAGTAAGACCACTTGCTGACATACTCATATTTTTTTTTTTACAATGGGGTGTAGTTCATGAGTTATTGTCTACAGATTAATCAATGGTGAAATATTTTGGACGACATCCGGCAAAGAAGTTTACAAAAGGTAAACCAGTGCGATTTGGTTATAAGGACTGGATGATAACCAGTTCTGACGGGTACTGTTATGCATTTGATATCTCCTGTAGAAAAACACCATCGGCAACAAATAACGAACCTTTGGGACCGAAAGTGGTGAAGCTTTTGTTGGAAAAAATTCATGCCGTTCCAAATGAGCATATTGTTTATCTTAACAATTTTTTCACTAGTTATGGATTACTGCGAGAACTGAGTGAGTCTGGATATCGAGCGACAGGCACTATTCATGAGAATGGAACTAAAAAAAATTCCTTTTGTGTCGGTCAAAGATATGAATAAGAAGAAAAGGGCTGATTACGACTACCGCTTTGATACTGCTAATCAAATTTTCTTCGTTCGATGGCTTGACAACAGCGTATGTACTGTGGGTACCAACTTTGACAGTGTATACCCGCTGGGCAAATGAAAGGGATGGGATACTGTACAAAAGAAAAAAACCGGCCAAGTGCGAGTCGGACTCGCCCATGAAGGGTTCCGTACGATTTATGACGTATTAAAAAACTACTTACTAGATCTCGTTCAAACCAATTTTCGGTGGAAGTTTACCTAAATCATATATTTTTTTTAGTTTTATCATTCGCTTATTTTAGAAGTTACAGGGGGGGTACACACATTTTACCACTTTGGAAGTGTCTCTCGCGCAAACTATTCGGTTTAGAAAAAAATTATATTAGAAACCTCAATATAATTTTTGAAGACCTATCTGATATATTATTCTATTGATATATTATTATGTATGGGTTTGATGAAAAAAAAATTTTTGGTTTTCAGTTCTATGTATTACCCCCAATTTATTGCTTTTTTTCTATTTTTGTGTGAAAATCTTACTGCGGTTTACAGAATACATCTACTTACCAAGTTTCAACAGTGTAGTTCTTATAGTTTCGGAGAAAAGTGACTGTGACATACGGACGGACAGACAGACAGACAGACAGACATGACGAATTTATAAGGGTTCCGTTTTTTGCCATTTGGCTACGGAACCCTAAAAAAGTAGCTATGGACATCCCATTCGTTTTCCAGAATTATAATAAAAAAATGAGTGGTGTCGAATAAGCAGACCAATCTATTGCAGTATACAGATCTGCGATTCGAGGTAAAAAATGGTGGTCGGTGTTGTTTACTTACATGCTAGAACTAGCTATCGCTAAGAAAAGGCGCTTAACACATTGCCGCCGCATCCCGCTGCGGTGTACGGAGGGACGAAAACCGCATGCAGCTGCGTCGGCACGGAACCGTGCAACCGTACGGTTTGCTCCGTATCTCCGTCCGGAGCTGCGATGCACGACGCACCGCATCACCGCATTATCTATGTCGAGATCTATTACGCGCATGCACGTCCTTTCTACGCAAAAATCCGTACGATACTGCGGCACAGCACAGTGTGGCTTACCCCGCGGACTGCACCGCATCACTGTTCGGGAGTGCAGTGCCGACGCGCGCGCCGCAAAACCGCACGAACATGCTGTGAGTGTGTTATACCCTGCGGTTTTTGTGTACAAATTAAGATTCTTCAGTCAAAATTAAAAACCGTAGCGCCCCTCACCGGAGTGGTGTCCGGTGCAATGTGTTATGCGCCTAATGCTTGGTGTCTGCACATTCAGACCCAAGAAGGCAAAATAAATCAGCTTCAATTTTGTCGAACTATCACGCTATCATACTTAAAATCTGATGGGCGCCAAGATCGAAAACGAAAACCGTCATCTGCAGTCCTACGAGTGGCATTAGATGGAGTTGGACACTTTCCTCAGAGACTGCCTAACCAACTAAGATGCGTAGTTTGCCATAAAAAGTAGGATGGCAATGCAAAAAATGCATTAAAGAACTGTGCATTGAAAAAAATAATTGCTTCGAGAAATACCACACTTGAGCCTGTACAAGGACTGTGTTTTTTAAATTAATTGTAAGATTTTGTTTTACCTTTTTTTGTTTAATTTAATTAATAAACCTCCTGTCATTTATTAAATAAAGATTTTGTCATAATTGTCTTTCTATCTTGTATTTGGGTCCAAATGGGATAATGTTAGGTAAGGCGCATAAGTTAAAAGGTTGGGAACCCCTGCTATAGACCCAAATACTTGATATAAATTTTAGCTTGATATCTTCGCGCATCCTCAAGAGAAAGGGTCTTGACGGACCGGTAATTGCTAGATGAAAATAAGAAAACCCGCTTTTCTGTTGTATCGATGGTGCATCGGGACTGAAACTGAATCGCAACTGTATCGCTGCAAAAATTCGTTTGTAAAAGGCCTTAATGTTACTGTTATAATACATGTATTGTCTGTTGGCTATGCAGGGCAAAAACATGATGAAGAAATCAGTGGTGTTCGGGTGGGTGATACTAAGCTGGTTATATATTCTAGTAATCAGTCTACAATATGAATTTGTTCCCAAACAAATAAATCAAACCAAGCTTATATGCACATACGCACAGTTAACACAATCACAATCTGGTAAGATTTCGTAAACTTTACTATTCAAAAATAGAGGACATGTCATACAAAATAATTGATCCCATTTTATGACGTGAATGACCGGTTGCCATGCGGACATGTATCTCACATTGGACCATAAGCTAAAAAGAGATACCCTCTCTTGTCGCCATGCGTCTCCCATGCGTCCATTAGCTACGGCAGCCATTTTATATCAGGTTTTCTATCAACACTGTATAAAATATTTATATTATAAACAAGGATGTAATTTATTTATGGGAGGGGTATAAGAAGCAAGTTATATTCTTATTAGGATAAACAAAGACATACTACAATAACTGTAAGAAATATACTTGTAATATTAAAATAAGGTTAAGTAAAAAAATACATATTTGATAAAGACAGTTACTCTTTTATGTGTTTCCTATGGTTTCCTAATGAAAATGAGCCAAACACCTTGCTCTTGACAAATATTATTTTATACGTCCTCTCTTAAATCCGCCTATGATTATAAAGTACGAAATACTATGTACTATGTTCGAGATACAAATTAAGTAGTTAATATAATATAGTATTTGTAATCACATCATTACTGTCAGCGAATGGAAAAGATGATCAAATAATCATTTTTGACTGTTTCAGATGAAATTCTAGAGCTGACCAAAAGCATTCTCCGTACCCTCGAAGTTCGTCAGATGCGTATGTGCTTGTACGGCCTTTTCTCTGTTGACGCTGGTACAATCTTTAGCTTTGCGGCGGCTATTCTTGTGTACGTCACCGCGCAGTTACAAATCTGCATGATTAGTGACGAGCCATTGAAGCAATTTAATACCTCATTCCCTGTGATAAGCCATTCTTAGGGTTTATTTATCAGTTATACCACCACCGACATCACTGTTAAAACTAAAAAATGAAAAATATTCCTCTAATCTAGTATTTTCTACAACCACAACAGCCATAATACGCTAATTATCCATTACAAATGAAATATGATAGTACTTAATTATAATAATAATTAGATTTAGATGTTTTTTGATTTTTGTCAACCTAAGAAAACAATAGTGGACAGTTTTAAATAGAAAACTGTTCAATTGTAAACAAAAAAAAAATCTTTAACTCTGTCTTTTTTATGTAAGTAAAGAAATATTTTATTGATACACATTTTACAGTACATTCACCAATATCTTCAGCATTCGATTTTCATTTTTTTTCTTATTCGATAGTCCTGAGTCCTGAGGTGATCCCACTGTCACCATGTCAAGATCTGATGAAGGAATACCAGGTAATCATCATCTCATGTTACTGAACTGAGGATAAAATCATAGTTTTTTGGTCACTTTTAAAGCGCTATTTGCATTATTTAAAATTATTTAAGTGTTGTTTTTTTCATATGGAGCAACATGTAAAACCGGAATTGAGGTTTCACTGATAAGTTACAAATAAAAACCGACTTCAAAAAATCCCTAATTAATGAAAGTTCTATTAAAACGCGAAACAATAATTAGTTATTAATATTGAAGTCGCAGCCAAATTTTGACTCCTATTTTGAAATTTTTAATATGAGAAATTCAAAAACTTCGGAAGCACCCAACCAAATCCATACCTCATTATTGGGTTCCGAGGTGTAACAGCTTTTCTACTTATTAATAATAAAAAATAGTATCCTGTGTTAACTAATATTGTTATTGAATAAATATTATTTTATATAATCATTATTTAAACATTTCCTTCTCCCACACTAAAATCCGAGTAGGGACATTTTCAGTGGAGAAATATTGACGTTTGTTTCAACAAAATGACAATGGTTCAATTAATTGAGTTGTATCGACCCCAAAATAGCCCCCGACTGTGGTTTACTGGGTATGCCTCGAAATCTACGAAAAGAGTTCTACAAGCATGCGTGTACACTTGCCAATAGTTAGTTGCCAGGCGTGTGTAGAACTTCTACACACGCCTGGCAACTAACTATTGGCAAGTGTACACGCATGCTGCAATGCCTATTTGTACTTCGTTGGGTTACAAACGCTAATCCCGGACCTTCAAACCTATGCCATTAGTATTATATACTTCTTGTAGCTTTATCTACGAGAATGTAGTTTATGCTATATGTATACATTTCTTTGTAGTTTACGCATTATTGATCTACCATTTAGCGCAGTGTTTAAGAGGATTGTGAAGCTGTAAATTTTCATACAAAAAGCTATAACGCTTTTCTCCCTCTTAACATAGTCCAATTTTCATAATTTGTAGTTGGAAATGTTGTAGATATAATGAAGATCTAGGTTTGTACGTTTTGATTTTGAAGTAATATTGCTCAGAATATAAATTATTAGCATCTAAATATCCATATTTTAGACTTAAAAACTACCTCGAGCATTTTTATCTTTATTGACTAAATTATACTGAGTTACAGAAAAAGCAAAACGAACAAACATAGATTAAGGTATACTGAATGTAATGAGACCAAAAGTGTCTAATTCTGTAAAGGTCTAATTTTGTTAGGGGGGTTAAACAGTTATCGCCCGAATCAATATTTCAATAAGAAATGTAGGCACTTGCCTCGGACTTTCAACTCTAAGCGGTGTGCAACAAACTGCATTTTTGAAAGTGAATACTCGAGCCATGAATTGGCACTTCACAGTCCTCTTAAGAATTCGAGCATTGCCAGTGATGACGTTCGGAAACGGACTTAGCCTTCTTATGAGACCCATTGAAAAAAGCCGCATCTCAGGCTTTGCCCTTTTTCAATGGATCTCATAAGAAGGCTCAAGCGCACTCAAAGGGCAATAGATAGGGCTATGCTCAGGGGTTTTCTACGCGATCACATTATGCGATCCCTAGAAGAACTGGAATTACCGACATAGCTTAAAAAATTGCAATCCTTAAAGCAGTGTGCAGGAGCAGGACACGTCGCTCACAGGACTGACGGCCATTGGGGCGGAAAGGTCCTCGAGTGGTAGCCGCGTACCAGGAGGTGAATCATTGGTAGGCCAAGGTGGAAGGACGATCTGGGATCTGGTGAAGGTCGCAGGAAGCCGCTGGATGCTGTAGGCACAGGACCAATCGGTTTGGAGATCCCTGGCCTATGATCAGCAGTGGGCGTTTCTTGGCTAAAATGTTAATGATGATGACATTTGTTTGTTAAAACAGTGATATTTATTCAGAAATAACTATCCATAGGATATGTCAGCATTACCAAATACAAGGATAAAAAAACATTATTTTAGAGACCTCTGTGTATGTTTCTTCATTCAAATCATAACGTTACTGAACATAGCTCAAACACATTCAATATATACCTACCTATGAAAAAAGCATATTATAAAGTGTCAGATTTGTATTACAGATAATAATACTACTTGGATTTGACAAAAATGTGATAATTAGGCGTTCATAAGTACTCGTACCTAAACCTTGCCCTTGTGGTTAATGAATAAATTGAGTAACTGCCTCAATCACTTCGACAGACATTTCTATGTTTTTTACAAATTCAAAATTATGTACCTATGCCAAATATATTGTAATGTTGGCAATTTAAAAGAGGTAGCCAAAGTATTATTTTTTTTTTTTTTTTTTTTTTTTATGGATGGCCCGGCAAATGACCTCCTCCCGCCTGATGTTAAGCGGTGAAAGAGGCCCAAATGAGTTGACAGATAGAGTAGGGACGACATCCACTCTCCTACCTGCCCGCCCCTTGCCGGCCTAAAAGATGCTTTTTCACGCCTCTTTTGAAGGAACCCATGTTGTAGGATGGAGGAAACACGTGCGCAGGTAGAGAATTCCAAGTGTGGGATGAACGACAGAAGAAGGAATCTTGGAATTTCTTGGTACGGTGTGAAAAGGAGGACACAGTGTACGGATGACTCCGAAGGCCCTTACGCGTGTTTCTGTTAAGGAATGGAGAGGGAGGGATAAGGTTAAAGAGCTCCTCAGAGCATTCCCCATGGAACATTCGGTAAAAGGCGCTAAGAGAGGCGATGTCACGACGAAGTTGTAGAGGCTCGAGGGTGTTAGTTGCCTCTACATCGCCAATTATGCGAATAGCGCGACGCTGCAATCTGTCCAGAGCATCGAGGAGGTACTGAGCGGAGCCGTCCCAAAGGTGCGAGCAATATTCCACGCAAGACCTAACCTGAGTTTTATACAACAAGCATAGTTGGTCCGGCGCAAAATACCTACGCACCTTGTTCAGGACACCGAGTTTCCGTGAGGCAGTAGTTATGACGGATTCGATGTAGTCTCTGGGGTTCAGATCGCAGCGAATGTTCATTCCGAGCAAGGTGATGTTGCTCTGTGTGTGAAGGGTTGTGCCCTGAAGAGAAGGAAGGGGGAGGAAAGGTGACCTTTTCGCCGAGAACACGCACACCTGTGTTTTCTTAGCATTGAACTCAACAAGATTGTTGGAGCCCCATTCGGAGACGAGGTCCAGCGTCCTGTTGAGCTCAATGATAAGATTCTGCCTTTCCCTACCAATATCACCACGAGCAGCCCCCGAGGCTCCGTGATATCCCCCATGCACTGTACTGTCGTCTGCATAGCAATGTATAGCTCCCAAGGAAAGCATATCATTGATATGCAGAAGAAACAATGTGGGGGATAGAACGGAGCCTTGCGGAACACCAGCGTTCACTGCCACGAACCGCGAAGCGCAGCCGTCAACGACAACGCGAATTCTACGCTCGTGGAGGAAGCTGGCAATCCACGTACAGAACTGCGCGGGTAATCCGTATGCCGGAAGCTTGGAAAGAAGAGCCTTGTGCCAGACTCTATCAAAAGCTTTGGCGATGTCGAGACTAATAGCCACCGATTCGCCGCGCTTATCGATAGATTCACCCCATTTGTGCAAAAGGAACGCTAGAAGGTCACCTGTTGACCGTTTAGGACGAAACCCATACTGTCGGTCATTAAGTAACGAGTGACCTTCCAGGTAACGGATCAGCTGTGTATTAAGGATCCTCTCCATGATTTTACACAAAATGGAAGTGACGGCTATAGGGCGATAGTTAGCCGGATCAGAACGATCTCCCTTTTTGGGAACCGGCTGGACATTGGCCTCTTTCCAAGATTTCGGCACACAACCAGCAGAGAACGACAGACGGTATAGACGCGTAAGGACCGGAGTCAACTCCGCTGCACACTTCTTAAGAACAATCGCAGGAATGCCGTCTGGTCCACTTGCTTTTCGAGTATCGATCGACTGGAGCTCCGCCCGCACATCACGCTGTCTGATACGGATATCGGGCATGGTGCTGCCACAATGGGACAGTTTCGGAGGTTGTGTACCACAGTCATCGACACGGGAATGAGCCGCAAAGAGTTTTGCCAGGAGGTCGGCTTTCTCCTGCGGCTGATGAGCAAGCGAGCCATCGGCAAGTCTCAGCGGTGGCAGCGAGGGTTGGCAGAAGTTTGATTGCACAGCTTTGGCCAGGCGCCAAAAAGAACGGCTACCCGTAGGGTGCGATAGCAGTTCCTGGCCCACTTGTGCAATGCGCTGAGCATCCGCTCTAATGTAAGCCCTCTTACATAACTTGGTGGCATTATTGTAGGCTGTTTTCAGTAGGCTTGTATTGGGATCCTTAGATGCTCGGCCTCTGATCCAAGCGCGGTAAGCCAGCTGTTTGTTTTCAACAGCAGAGGCGCACTCGCGATTGAACCAGAGGTTACGTCTGCCTCTACTGACGAGATTGGAATGCGGAATATAATATTCCATTCCTAATATGATCTCGTCAGCAACAGAGGTAGCGCAGGAGTCCGGATCCATCCTATTGAAACAGCGCTGCCACCAAGGAACAGATGCGTAATAATCCCGCATACCGTCCCAATCTGCTGACGCATAGTGCCACAGACGGCGTGCTGCAACCACAGGGGACGGTCGTGACGCCTGAGGCACTGAGACGGATACCAGGCAGTGATCCGAAGATCCTAGTGGAGCTCGAACCACCACCTGATATCCGTCAGGGCGATTTGTCAACAGAAGGTCCAATAAAGAGGGCGCTTGACCGATAATATCTGGTACCCTGGTGTTCTGGGTGACCAATTGTGTCAGGTCGTGCGTGAGAGCGAATGCGTGGGCAGTCCTACCCGCATGGTCAGTTTTAGAGGAACTTAACCACAACTCGTGGTGAGCATTGAAGTCCCCTAAAAACACCAGCTCGGCGGAAGGAAATCGCTCCTGCGCGTCATCTGCCACCCGACTTAGATGTTCAAAAAGTCGAGTTGTCTCCAAGTCACCACGATGGGAACGGTAGACGCAGACGTAGACACGGCAATGAGTGCCAAAATCGACGTGTACCGCAAGGAAGGAAAAGGAAGGTTCCTCCAAACAGCGCAGGCGACGACAGCAAACGTCCGCCCGGACGAACAAGCAAACACCAGCCTTCGCCTTGAAGGACTCCTCAAGAGCGTAGCCGGGGTAATTAAGGTAGCTTGTATCGGCCGGGCAGATAATTTGCGTCTCCGTCAAAAACAGCATTGCTGGACGGGCTGTCTCGAGATGGTGGTGGACAGCTAAGAGGTTAGAGTGGAGCCCGCGGATGTTAGCGAGCCCCACCTCGAATAATGGTGTTTTGGTGGGATAATGCACCGCTGTACGACCAGTCTTAATATTTTGCGCTGCCATAATTATTGGAGTGAGAGGCGTGAAACTGAGGTGTCCTTGCTGCGCTTCGCATAGTTAATGTGTGGAGGCCTGTTTCGCCAGGGAACAGCCGACAGCTGATTTGCGCTGACCCTCCGCACGGAAGGGCCCCCGAACCCCCCCGGAAGTGGCCGCCGGGACCCACCGTCCGGTCACCAACCGGCACGACGGACCACCCCGAGATTATGCGTGGCATGGTGGGGCAGCCTCACGGACTGGTTAGGTCCGCTTGGGCCCCTGTACTATACCACGGGCGGCCAGCGGAACAGCCGTTTCTTCGGGTCTTCCTGGGCGGAGGGTCAACGCAGTCAACCTGGCACTGGGTCGACGGAAGCCCGCACAAACCATACGAATCGCAGCAACGACCCCTCAAGCTCTGGCTGTGCGCAGACTGATCCCGAAACGCGGACAAAAATGGCCACTTGACGGGTTTTACATCATGCGCACGGTGGTCGCTAGCCAGTCGGGTTTTTCAAGCCCTACCACCAGAAGTTGGTCACTCGATTAGCACCACCCGGGGATCACGTGTAGGGTCTCGAGGGTAAAACCTACGGACGTGAGCGACTCCAATCCCCATTAGTATTTCCTATCTTTCTTTCTCCTTGAGAAGACTCTACCAAGAAGTAGGGTCAACGTTTTTAACTTAGTGCCTACAAAGGTCTATTTTATATAAAAAAAATATATAAGTTTATTGCGCGATATAAAAATCTTAATATTCTCTTGAGGCTGTTTTTAAGTCCTCCCGAGGTTTTGCCTTTGAAAGCCTACACGAGTAAGCTACATTTATTGTTAATGAACTTTAAAATTCGATTGAGATTGAATATCAAATGACATTTGAATTTATGCATAAAGTGTAATGGTCCTTCAACATTTTTATCATTTTAATTCCTTTATGACTCCCAGTGGATATGATCGTTATCATTAAATTTTGCCTTTAATCCTTTTCAATCAGTCGATTTTAATTCACTGATAGTTCAAAGAGATTATCATTTTTGTTGTATGTAATAGCTTATCGTGTTGATCGAATCAGACTGTATGTTACTATGAAGTCCAAAGAAAGGAAAAGGCTACACCTCGAATACGCCAATAGATTCAGTGGAGTACTATACTGGCCTATATTTCTCTGTGGCTACAATAGATTTATAAAAAAAGACTGTAATATAGAAAGAAAGTCAGTGCGTTCCATCATACAAAGCAGCTTTATGATTTTATGTGGTGCTATAGCGCTTAGCTACGTGTTTTATGAAATGGTAATTGTCGAAAAATGTATGTTGAGAACGGAGGCGCTAATGGTGCTTCTGGTGTCGATGTTTGTTTTTTCGGTGCTGATAAACATAAATATAAATCGAAACGCTGGCGCTAATTTAATGAGGAGCTGTGTTGATATCGATGTTCTGATAGGAATAAATGAATCAAAGTTTATAAGGGACAAAGAGCACAAGATCTATCTGATAGCAGGCGCTGGTCTGATGCTGTTCCAAATCACAGTAGTATGCTTCGTCTATTTGTCGTATATAGCATCTTCTTCTTCACGCCTCATTCTAGCAGCGTATTTATTTTGGGCATACTTCATAATTCACGATTTTAATTTCTTCTTCTACCAATGCGCCTTCATAGCATTGAGAGCGAGATATCTCAACGTAGCCATAATGAAATTGGCCGATATGGATGTGCAATACATGCCGCATATCTTCCTTTTTAATGGAGTTTACTGGATAAAAGAGTACGACGGTAAAATCGACCTTGATAGAGTTGAGATGGAAGATATCGTCAGAGCGTTTAAAACAATTTTCAAGCAAATGAAATGTTTCCATCGATGTTTTAAATTTATGGTGAGTAGATGTAAGTTTATGAATACTTATAGAAATACGTTGCTTGATTAAAGTTATCTACTTAATATTTGTTAAATGTGTTGTCAAAATTATAATTATTATTATGTCAATAAAAAGTGTTGTTTACCAATTTCTGAGGAGCATAACTGTATTTTTGGAACAGTTAAAAATTCATAATTTTGCCTGATGTTTGAAACTTTACAGCGTTCATAGTCTCGTTAATTACACAAAAAGATATGAATCCATAACATTTAAGGACAGTTAATGTTTTTCGTAAAGCTTCTTTTAGAATTTGTAACATGATTTGTGTTTGTAATGCTCTTAAAATCATTCATTTCTTTTATAGATATTTGCTGGTGTAATATGCATCACGATGGGAACTTTGCTAGGTGTGCAAACTTTGATTGAATACGAACAAGCGGTAGGTGGGTTTTATTAAATTAATATTTGTTATATAACAAGAGTTCTTTAGTTATTTGGTTTTTACATTGACAATCTTTGGGCTATGTCGTCGACTTTTGCTCTCCTACGGATCTTCTGTTCTGACTCGATTACTAACAAAAACTCCGGGCTCCTTACATTGCCTCTGGTTGATTTTTGGGGGGAGCAAGGCTTGAATTACTCTAGTATTTTGTTTCAGAAATCTCAAATTACAAGAAAGATTAACGTCATTTCTTGGATCATAATGGGATGGTGTCTGGGTTTATTAATAGCTATGAAAGTCGACTATTTTTCAAAGCAGATTTTTCAAACTAAACTGATATGTATATATGCCCAACTGACGCATGTATCAGGTTTGTGAATTTCAAACCAACTTAAATTATTTCTTTCATCTTCATAATATTATAAGTAAAAAAAATTAAATTAAATAATATTATGACTATTTTATTTATCAGCCATCATAATGCTAACGTTAATCTTCTATCTTCTTCTTTTATTTATATTATTTAAAAATCTCGCGTCACGATGACTGTCTACTGAGCTTACTGTATCTAATTTGGTCCAACTTTAAAGATAGGATAGTTTTTACCTCGGTTATTGTCCTTAATATTCATTATTGCGAATTAAATTGACTGTAATTATTTGTTAGTTCCAAAAGCTTTTTTAACTATATAACGAGGCTTAGTATAACACTAATCTTGCTATTGAGCCACAGCATCGTGTGGCCAGGTCAGCTAGTTAGTTAAATTTTTACCAAATGATGAGTAAACTTCATTTTTCTCATCATAACAGCTCATATACGTCTTCACCGAGGGGCTCGAGCCTACCCTAAATTAGGGTGTTTAGCCTTAAGGTGCAAACAAACTGGGCTTATGTGATGCCACGCTACGTTTGGTCGCGTTAACGACGTGTAGTTCTAAATAATGATTTCTCATATATTTTCTATTAAGACCGATGTCTTCTGATGGACGTAACATCACATACGTGGCATCACATACCTAAGCCCAGTTTGTTTGCACCTTTAGTCAACCACGCTGGCCCAGTGCGGATGGGTCGACTTCACATACACCTTTGAATTTCTTCGCACGGTTGCCTGACGATGTTTTCCTTCACCGTAGAAGCGTCAGATAAATATACAATTATGTAAGCCCGGACCTCCCGATTGAAAGGCAAGTGCCGAGTCCACAGCGACGCACCGGCGCTTCACGACGCATTTTTCTCATAATTTGATAATGTTACCATTTCCCTCTTAAGCTATTTCTCAGTATATCTATAACCATAGTTTGTCAATTACCATCAAGTCATCGAGGTGGTAAATAAAAAATTTGGACCATTCCAATTAGCTTTCTATCAAGTCATATTTGCATAAAGAATATTTTGATTTTCATGTTCATTTTCCAGATGATATAATTCAATTGACAAAAAATGTCCTACGAATTTTGGAAATTCACGAGCCGCGTCATTCTATCTACGGCTTGTTTTATTTCGACTCGGCTGAGATACTAAAAATTGCCGCCTCGACATTCGTTTATATCACGGTACAAATTCAAATGAATATCAACAATGTGGACGTCTCAAGCAATCATGGAAACTCTACATCTTCACAAATATGAAATCAACCTTCAGCCAAAGAAATAGATTTGTGTCATCTGTCCTACTTGAAGGGTTAATCTGTATGTATAAAAGTAAATTAAATAATATATGCAACACATACAAATATATTAATTCAGTTTTCATTAAACCCAAATTTAACACCAAAATTAAAAAAGAATATTTTTAATGCTTCTTTTTTAATTTTTGGTGTTTAAAAGGGCACTTGTGAACCATTGGCGTAGCTGCATTGACGTTCAAAAGCGATTATGTAATCCTAATTGAATAATGTATATTGACTTTGACTTTGACAGGACCTACTACTAGCGCCGCCATTCGTTTTTTATTAATAACTAGCTGTGCCCGCGAACTACGTTTCGCCATCAAAATACTTAACACAGTGTTTAGTTTTTTCCTCCATTTTATTCCATAATGATTCAACTTTATTCTGCCTTTCTTGAGCATCGGCCGTTCGTAATGCTCTTTTTCTAACAGTCCACAAAATTTAATACATTATATTACTATAAACACTAAGTATAATTATTGTTTTAGAGACATTATTGATATTAATAAATTCTTCTTCAGTAGAAAGAACTACACAGTTACAAGAATAATCTTTATCGTATCCATGTCTCGAATTAAAATAAACAATTGTTAATAAATTAGAACTGTATACGAATAAAGTTTAGATTTTAGTTTAGATTTTTATAATGGGTGTTGGTAACACCAACAAAATATATTTTTTGGATATGACAACTTGGCCAATTTTGACTGGTCGTACAGTAAGCTCCTTGTCAAGCTATACTGTTTGACCTTTGAACAGTTCTTATGTCGCTCGTAATACTGGCGGTTTTCGTAGAGTTAATGTATAGCATGAATGGGGGGGTTACTGTACAAATACGTTTTCCGTATTCGATATCCGATCACGGAATACAGACACGGAGTTTCGTGAACGTAGCGCAGACGTTCGTTTCTTCTCATTCGGGATTTCTACCATTCTACCTAAACGTACGTACAGAACGTGTTCCGTTCGTAATAAAAACGAACGTGTGCGGCAGTCAATGAGTATTTTGTATAGATTTGATTCGGATGCCCGCATTCAGAAAACGAATGCGAAAAAACGTATTTATGCGGTTAGCCTTAAAATGTATTGAGACTTCCGTTTTTGTGACGTCGACTGTGCGATATAGTGTTGCTGGCATAGTTCGGTTAGCAAACTCGCCGTGATGACTAACATCCAACACACAAACTTGGAGTTATCGTTAGTTAGTTCACGATCGTTGCATTATCACGGTCTCGAAGGACACTAAACATAGATAACATCTAACATCGAACATGCAATAGGCCCCGGAACGGTTCTCAAACTTTTTTGGTGACGGAACCCTTTTGGAAAGCGAAATACTTGACGGAACCCTAAAATAAAGCAATAATTTTTAAAAGTGTATTCTTTATTAATAAGCATAATAAAAGTACGACCAGAGAGGGTGTTTTGATTTTTCTAAATTATTGCGGAACCCTTGTAGGGGTATTGTGGAGCCCTAGGGTTCCGCGGAACACACTTAGAGCATGGCTGCTCTAGGTACCCTTCAGGGCCTACTTTCATTTAATACCCCTATTGCTGGGTTTGAAAAGCAACTGTTATCCGTCTTTTTTGAGCGGCGGCCATGTTGAATTTACGTCAATGTTGCTACGTTCATAGTGCTCTACTGATCAAGGCCTTTCATTTGATACCCATATTGCTGGGCTTAGAAACGAACTTTTAACAGTTTTTTTTTGAGCAGCGGCCATATTGAATTTTGTGCTATTTTGATAGGTTCATAGTGCTCTACTCTTGAAGACCTTTTATTTGATACCTATATTGCTAGATTAGAATGCGAACTTTTATCCACCTTTATTGAGCGGCTGCCATGTTGAATAGCATATGCTAGGTTCATAGTGCTCTACTCATCAAGGCCTTTCATTTGATACCCATATTGCTAGGTTTAGAAAGGAACTTTTATCCTTTTATTTTGAGCGGCGGCCATGTTGAATTTAGGTCGATTTTGCTAGGTTCCTAATGCTCTACTCTTCAAGGCCTTTCATTTGATACCCATATTGCTAGGTTTGGAAACGAACTTTTATCTATCTTTTTTGAGCGGCGGCCATGTTGAATTTATGTCAATGTTGCTAGGTTCATAGTGCACTTATCAAAGCCTTTTATTTGATACCCATATTGCTGGGTTTGAAAACGAACTTTTATCCATTTTTTTAAGCGGCGGCCATGTTTAATTTAGGGCAATTTTCCTTAGTTCATAATGCTCTACTCTTTTAGGCCTTTCAGTTGATACCCATATTGCTAGGTTTGTAAACGAACTATTATTCTTCTTTTTAGAGCGGCGGCTATGTTGAATTTACGTCAATGTTGCTAGGTTCATAGTGCTCTACTCATCAGGGCCTTTCATTTGATACCCATATTGCTGGGTTTGAAAACGAACTTTTATCCTTTTTTTTGAGCGGCGGCCATGTTGAATTTAGGTCGATTTTCCTAGGTACCTAATGCTCTACTCTTCAAGGCCTTTCATTTGATATCCATATTGCTAGGCTTGGAAACTAACTTTTATCCACCTTTTTTGAGCGGCGGCCATGTTAAATTTATGTCAATGTTGCTAGGTTCATAGTGCTCTACTCTTCAAGGCCTTTCATTTGATACCCATATTGCTAGGTTTGGAAACTAACTTTTATCCACCTTTTTTGAGCGGCGGCCATGTTGAATTTATGTCAATGTTGCTAGGTTCATAGTGCTCTACTCATCAATGCCTTTCATTTGATACCCATATTGCTGGGTTTGGAAACGAACTTTTATCCGTTTTATTTGAGCGGCGGCAATGTTGAATTTAGGGCGATTTTCCTATGTGTATAGTGCTCTACTCATCAAGGCTTTTCATTTGATATGCATATCGCTGGGTTTGGAAACGAACTTTATCGGCACTCATGTCAAATTAAGTCAACGTGGCTAGGTTCAATGTGTTCTACTCTTTAGGTTCTTCGTTCGATATCCATGTTCCTTGGGTGGAGCCAAAAAAATGTGATCCGTCATTTTAGACATTAGGATCAAGAGTCCCGTCCCGTCCCTCTACGCGTACCCCAGAACATTGCAGTCAGATATTTTTTTTAATTATCAATATTAATCTAATACTTTTAATAGTTTTAAATGGATGAAAGAGTTTGATTCCTTAGTCCTAATGTAAAAACATATAACATCTTTCAAAATACCTTGAAAAGAGTATCTTCATTTTTCAACATTTCAAATATTTCAAAAATTGTACCGATTTTGTGAAAATTAGTCAAGAATTAAACAAATCTACAAATTTTATGGTCACTCGATAACTATTATCATAAAAAATGCTTTATACATTGGTTGTATGGCTTGATCTTTTTGCCTTACCACCACGGTACGACATAAGAAAAAGACAATTTGGTTGGCGAAATCCAGTTGGGCACAGCCATTAACAGAAAATATAAAATTTTATTTGTACTATGTGAAACACTTCATTCCTGCCTTTCAATTTTCGAAATCCAATTACTTAAGATCAGGCTGTATGGCGTAGTTCCATTGTCTTTCCTTCGTGGAAGAAAATACCTTCTCTCTGTACTATGTGACAGACTTGTCAAAATAATTTCACGTGCGCCATGTTGTTTTTCTACCTAAAGCCAATTCGAAAATTTTATATGGTATTTTTTCACTAAAAATAAAAAGTGAATTTAAACAAACGAAATTATGCCTAAATGTTCTTCCGGAAAATTCTAAGCATTGTGGTGTAAGCCATATCAAATTCTGTCCAGTAGTTTCGGAGATCTTTCCGGACAAACAGACAAACAAACAAACAAACCAACAAACAAACAATTTTTTTAAAAACTATTCTATCGTGTTCTGCTAATGATTATAAGGCGACCTGTGTATTTTTTTTCTTAATATTTCGCAATTACAGATTTTTGTACCCCTACGATTTTATTATATATAGAGATATATAGAGATGATAAATTAAAGACGTTTCTACAAAAAATAGATCAGTCAACTACTCAATACAGATATTTCAGATTTTTTGAGCTATTCAGGCATAGATAAAATGTATAGGAATAATCATAATCCGAGTTATTGTTAAAAGTGGCCACTTTTAGCAATAATTCGGATTATGATTATTGAGTAGTTGACTATCTATTTTCTGTAGAAACGTCTTTAATTTATCATAATTAATAAAAAACTAATGTCGGCGCTAGTAGTAGGTACTGTGGCCCCTTAAATGTTCAACATTCACTGAACATAATGGTACAGCAGATTTTTTTTGCGATTTCAAAGTTGGTCCCATAGTGAAAGTTGTTCAGTTTACTTGTCAGAATAAGCACACAACATTTTTTTGGTAATTAAAAAATAGCCTTGTATACACGATAGCCTTATAAGATAGCCTAGTATAAAAATAGCCTTGTATACATATTTATTTATATACTTTATTGGCTTTATTGCACATTCAGTAAAAAACTATAACATTAAAATATGCTTGCAAATTGGTGGACTTAACTTCCACAGAGATTGTTTTCAGTCAACCTATGGCTGTGCAAGTAGTAAAATGGTGAGATGACACTGAAGTGTATCGATAACGAACATAATACATACAATAAATACAGCTTTATTACAAGCTTTTATTTAACTTGCAATGTAAGTAAGTATGTAAGTATGTAAGTAAGTAAGTATGTAAGTAGGTATGTATGTTTGGCTGAAATCTTGCAACTCAATTTTGAAGCAGACTCTTTAACCGATTGAGCTGAAATTTTGTATTCACATTCAGTTTAGATGACAATGCATGGTTGACTGTGTTACGTCTTTCTAAATCCAAAATGGCGGCATACCCAAGATGGCGGACCAATTATTTTTAATGCATCCCTACAATATGGGTATCAAATAAAAAGTCTTGCTACGAGAAACTCGAAAAATAATGTAACGTCACTATTAATCCAATATGGCGGACTTCAAAAGCTTGAAAATCTAATTTGAAGTAGATAATATATCTTTAACCGATTGAGCCTAAATTTTGTGTACACACACACTTTAAATGAAAATGCACGGTTAACTGTGTGACGTCATTCTAAATCCAAGATGGCGGCTTACCCAAGATGGCGGACTAATTATTTTTGATGCACTCCTACAATATGGGTAAGTAGCAAATAAAAGGTCTTGCTAAGAATAACTTGAAAAATAAAGTGATGTCACTATTAATCTAATAGGCATACTTCTAAAGCTAAAAAATCAAATTTGAAGTAGATATCTTTAACCGATTGAGCTGAAATTCTGTATAGACGCTCCGGCAAACGACCTTGCAACAATGATGCGATGCGATGAGATGAACAGACTGAGAAACGTGTCCAGTGATAACTAAAAAGTAAAAAATAAATTAAATGTAAAAAAACTTTTAAAAAACAAGCTTTTATTTAAATGCGCTAAAAAGAAAAAATAAACTTTGGAAGGCACTTGGACTGCTCAAATCTCAATTGGATGCACTGGCTCTTGATCATGATCGTCTCGAAACATATTCCCGCCGTAAGTGTTTATTATTTGTTGTTTTAAATTCACTTACGGCAGAAAAGCAAAGGAGTTACTTGTTCACACAGCCTTTTTAAAAAAATAACTTGCTGGTTTCATAAGCTTATAAAAAAGGTAAAAATATTATTTACTTTTATTAGTCGTTTTTACAGAAATTAGCAAAAAGTTGCGCTGTAGGTCAAAATTCATAATTTCATCTTTGAATAAAAACTGTCTGGAAAAGGCAAAAGTACGAAGTAGAAATAAAGAAAATTGCTTCTAATATATAAAAGAATGAAAAATACTAAATTACAAAATAATACTACAAGTTCTGTTCAAAATTGTCTAAGGCTATGGTTTATTTAGATAATTTCCATGCAACTTAAAAGAAATCATGGCAGTACGTCATTATCCAGTCTTTTTGGTTGAACTGATTGAAGCAGAACGAAGTTTGCAATCCTTTTTGGATAGCAAACCTCTTTGCTATTCAAAAAGCTGTAACCTCTTTGGATTGACCTAACCACAGAGGTTGCATAGGTTTTGGACGTTTTGGAACATGATTGATTAGGATTACGAATGTTTCGACGACATCATTCATTTGCTTTCCTGATTGAAATTGTTTGTTAAGTTTGAAACTACTTTTGAGATTACGGACAAACTTTTGATAACAAATAAGCCGATACGCTATTTTGAAATGGCTGCTTTCGAAAACGAAGAATATGCAGATATTTTGCTTTATTATGGTTTTTGTAATGGCAATTTTTATTCAAAGAGGAAATTATGAACTTTGACCTACAGCGCAACTTTTTGCTAATTTCTGTAAAAACTACTAATAAAAGTAAATAATATTTTTACCTTTTTTAAAAGCTTATGAAACCAGCAAGTTATTTTATTAGTTTTAACGCCAACTGTCATACATTTTTTTTCAATAATTGACGTCGATTTTCATAAAGATAAAAAATTCCAAAATTATGTAATTTTTTCGACAACAATTTTAATTTAAATTAACTGCCCATTTTTCAGCTTTCCGCAATTACTCAATTTGTCATTGTAAATGTTGTAATTTTTTTTTATGTTTTTGGTAACAAGGAAAAAATCTCAAAAATTTTAAAACCGTCGTAGCTCGATAACCAACTGTTTTTGATCCCTGGTTAATTGGACTTTTTTTGTTGCTTATGGCCTGTACTATAACCCGTTTCAAGGAATACGTCGACCTTTCCTGTCACCCTGTAGATATAACAAAGAAAGCGTTGAAGTCTTTTAAGGCGAAACGTAGTTTGCGGGCACAGCTAGTGTATGATAAATATAAACAAAAGTTTAAATCAAGTGTTTCATTGGGAAAGGTTCCATGACCGCCCTAGGTGTGGTCTGCGCCCTAGGGTGGCTCCTGATGTAAGCGATTAAAGGTATTATCCCTATGTTTAGCGTAATATAATAAACATTAAGATCCGGCCCGTAGCTGGCCGGACTCTACCGGGGTGATTCTGACAATTGGGGTTACCCAGACCCCGAATCACCCTGACTATGCACTAGATGGACATCGAGGTTCTTCAAATTATCAGCCATATATAGAAAGAAGAAGAAGAAAGAAAGAATTTATTATGCTCAAATGTACAATTTAGTTGAGTCCTGACTCCTGAACTAGTGTGAACTGTATTTCGGGAGTCAGGCGAATGATTTATCATCATAAATAGAAAAATAAGTTATCCATTAAGCATTACGTTGAATTCTTAATCGTTATAATTTTCCACCAAACGTCAAACATCTGACTTCCACGTGTATATTTTACGACGAGCATTGATAAAATATTAAATTATGTGTCAAAACTAATAAATCTATAGTTTATTAATACGAGGAAGTAGAATTACGTAGTACCTTGACTAAAACGTATTCTCAAGGAAATAAGAAGAATGACAACTGATTAGTATTCTGCGCTTTGTAATTACCCAGTAACTTCAAAATCTCAATCACTGTCCATTTGGGCTTTCATTGGACTAATTTACATTTACATTTTTTCATTGTTCGTGCTCGTTTGAAAGGCTTACCTTTGGTATATAATCAGCCAGTATACGCCTGGAAAGCAGTAAGTCTTTACGTGATTCAGTGAATTGAAAGTAGCAGCAAAATGAATAAGATTATTTTCCTTCTCGTTTTAGTGGCGTGCATCGTGCAAATCGTATGTATCACTGCATTTTTTAATTTTCACTTCGTGTGGTAGTGCCTTCATGTCACAGAATCATCATCATTTCAACCTACGTACAGTAAGCTCCCATTCAAGCTTTACATTTACACTACGAAAACCGCTCCTATTATATGCGACATAAGAACGGTCCAAAGGTCAAACAGTATAGCTTGATGAGGAGCTTACTATACAATCAGCAGCACACCAAGCTTTACATTTACATTACGGTCTCAAGGTCAACAAATAAAGTCTGGCGTGTTGCTGTGTGTACGTCCCGTTACTGGGTTCTCTCGGGTATCTCTTGAGACAAGGTGGTATTGACCTACTACATCACACTGGCCAGATAGGTTGGAGTAGGGTCTTTTATATAACTAAGTTAGCAAAGAAGCAGGTTGCCCATCTGGTGTACATGTGGTTCCTGTGAGACTTGCAAATCTGCAACCCCTACCAGGACGCCAAAGTACGTTGCCTTGTGACATAAGATGTTAAGTCAAAGTACCCAGTAATTTTATTGCCTCTCTTACCCTACAAACCGGAACACAGCAATGCAAGCACCGATGCTTGGCATCAGAAATAGGACGGACCCATACATAGGACTGATCAGTCTCAATAGATTAATTGTCCAGATCTATTTTGGATCCTGTGAGATATTTTTTGTCAGTAGGTAGATACAATTTTCGAGATCTGAGATTGAAGGTAGAGGACTCTAGTAGAAAGTCTTCCTCTGATAAACTCAGACAGTCAGGTAGTGTAGAATTTGGTTTTGAGTTTTCGCAGAAATGCAATATCCGTAAATTCCCTTGGTCGGCTTTTATGACATCCACGGGAAGAAACGGAGCGGTGACGAATATAACCTAAGTCCTTCACCGTACAGGATACCACAGCCAAACATCATGTCGTGTTTCCTCGCGTATTCGAGGTCGATAGAGCTCATTAGGCGAGACAGCATCAGTAGTCATATTATGCCGGAGTGGGGGGTGCTGATTGAGCAAATCAAAAAAAGCAAATGACTCCACAGTTTAACTTAGAAGCGTGTATTTAAGTGATGGCCAACTCCCTGCTTAATCCTTCATGGCTTTTAGTCCATTCGGTCGTGGTTACCCAAAAATATATAACTTTAAAATAATATGATTGATAATCTGTAAAGCATTTATTTCATAGATTTTGGTTAAAATCAAGTTTGCCACCCCTGCTCTATAAGTGCAGTATTCGCATAACATCAGGATATACTGTATGATTGTTTACCAAATAAATTATTTAAAAAATACACATAGAAGCGAGTCACAATTGATCTTCTATGACACAGTAAAAACCTGCTAAAAAAAAGTTATAAAATTTATTTTGCCCCAAATCTATTAATTGATTTGAAAATTATAATTAGATTTAAAGATATAATTATGCATATTATTGTATTAAAGAAAAGTTAAAACGTCTGGTTCAAAAGTAATTTGTTTTGTAAATGTTATAAGTGTAATATAAAAACTTTAATGTCTATGACTATTTCTCATACATTTGATTTTATTTTCAGTACGCCGATCATGCTGACAGTGGTAACTATTTACATCTTTATAACTCAAACTACCTAATAGCATCATGTCTCTTCTCTTTGTAGAGATGACGTGACGCACAACAGTTTTCTAAAGAATTCATACATTTTACTTATCAATTTTTTCCTAACAATATTTAATTACCAAATTTGTTTTTAACTTCTAGAAATTACGTACCTACAAAAATATTTATGAAAAAACACGTTATTAAGAGAACATGCGCCATTTTTCCCATCGCGATGATAGACAAATCATTTCAAAATTCATTTATCTTACGTGAATTTTAATTTAATTTCAAATTCGTATTTAATAATATAATTCAATATATTTTTAATGTAGATGAGGGACATTCAAGCGAACGTCGCAGGCATCATGGTAAGGCTTTTTAAAATATTTATATTATACACATATTATAATCTGTGATTATGACCAGCTTTTCTGTTGTAGCTTCGCCAGGTTTCATCATGTTTCCTGTAAGAACGATGTATTTTCCCGCAGTAAAAAGAATGTTTTAAAATCTTTTAAATATTTCATAACGCTATTGAAATATATTGAGCATTACATTATGCAAACATAAAGCTAATTTTTAAACCCTGATTTACTCTTTGAAGGGTAGAATCCACAAAATCTTAACTCGTTTAGACATCATCATTTTTTAGTTCTTCTTTTAAAGTGTTTTTTATTTTTATTTTTCATAAAGGCACACAGTTTAATCGACGCTTTTTATCACAATTTTGTAACTTGATACTAAATTAGAGACATTACTAAATTAGAGACACAATTAGAGACAAATTAGGATTTGAAATCAAATGAAAAATAAAATAATTTTACATGGTTTTAAAATCATTTTATACCATGGTATTTAATGTCAAGTTCGTGTTAATGCCTTCACATTTAACTACGAGTACATCATTAGGGATATGCAAAATGATTGGTCCCAAACATAAGACTATTTTGTGTTCACAGGTGACGACTCTCCTGGATTCAGTCCCTTTGGATTTTTCAGACCTTTCGTGAGAATGAGCAAAACTGCGGTTCAGAATGGAGAAAAAGCAGTTGATGGATTTTTCGGTACTTTTTAACAATTGTTATTTATCAAATAGCTAGAATGGACAGCAGTATAATTGTGTATAATTTAAATCTTTGCTATTAATTTTTGATTATGCAATACTTTTCTATTAATACTTATTATACCTATATTATGGTTACCTATCATAAGATCGAACATTTTTTGACCGAATTTCATTTAACCGAAAACTTTTCGACTATGTTCGTTTCGTTTTTTTTTTACTTCGTCGAAATTACGTTTGCCACTGTATCATTTGACCTATTATCAATTCGATTTTTTTTGTTACTCCAACGTTTCATTTGGTCGAATTTTTTTTACCGAAGTTATGCTTAACCGAAATAACATTTGTTCGAAGTACTTATTGTGTTTCCGAACATGCTAACAAAGAAGCAAGCAATCAAGCCTATAGCATGCAAGTAAGCATGCAGCATGCGACATGTAGCAAGCATGCAGCATGCAACATGCAGTTTGATGCTTCGCTCGCTCCGCTGTACGTGGTCACAATGTCTAACCTAACCTAACCTAGCTATTATCCTGTTTTATCCTGCAACATATTTTCCTTACGGGGGGCTTCGGCCCCCCGACCCCCTCGAGCAGGGGGCTCTGCACCCCTGCACCCCTTGCACTTTTTGCATAACCTGGCTCATTCGTTACCTTTGGTTTAATAGCACAGAGGTTAAATAGATACAGAACATAATGTTACATTTTGTAGCCAAATAATATTTGCTAAAATTTTGTTTTGTTGAAGTGAAAGTATATGGCAAATGAAAAAAGTTCAAAAGAAACTTCGACCAATAGTAAGCGAAATATTTTGAAAATCGGTGAAACGTTGTTCGGTAAAATAACACCTATGTCAAATGAATGATATTTCGATGATTTAAAAATATGGCAAACAATACATATGGCGAAAATGACGTCGGTGAACCGTTTCCGATGAAATGAAATTCGAACAAGCAAATTTCGGACAAGTGATAGGTTCCCCTATATTATACCGGCAATTGTTGATTGGAAATTATTAATACCTAGTATACGAAAGTACTCGTAATTATCGTTATTCATGCAAGTTAACCTATTGTCATTTTTGATTTGCAGATGGTTTAACTGATGCTGCGGATTCTTTTGGACATCGTCATTAGCAAAGCAATGAAAACCGCATTCGAACCCAGAATAATTAAAATATGATCCATTAACAATTTAGTGTAAAGAAGGTATTACAATATATACCTACCTACATACACTTCACCGATAAATAAACAGATATTACGTCATTAGCCTGTTTTTTTTTCAAAGCCGGTGTGTCCAATCGTAATACATTCAAAAATATCATGCCTCAAATGAATTTCAATACATAAATCTTTCAACAAACTAGGTATTCGTCATTTTGTATTGTATTGTTATCTTCACACGACTGAAGCAAAAGGAACAACAAGTATTGTACGCGCTACAACCTTGTGTTGTCGAAAAGTGTCATATTGAGTAACCTCCGTAATCAATAATATTTTATGAAATAATATTTCTAGGAAAGAATTATTTTGCTAAAGATTATTCCATTCTATTAAAGAACATTTTATTGTATTCTTTAAGAGAAGGGAAATTCATAATTCTAGTATGGACAGACGAATGTGAAATTAACATTGGCTGTTACAATACTCGTATCGCAGGAAATTTTTCAATTATTTCATTTTTAATCGACTTCGAAAAAGGAGGAGGTTCTATGTTCGACTGTATCTATTTTTTTATGTATGTTCACCGATTACTCCGCCATTTGTAGACCGATTTTCAAAATTCTTTTTGTAATCGAAAGAGTATACTCCCGAGTTGGTCCCATTGTCACTATGTCAGGATCTGACGATGGGATCCCATGAAAATCAAGGGAAACCCTTGAATTTCATAGGCATGTCACCGTACATATGCTCACCGATTACTCCGCCATTTATGGACCGATTTTCAAAGTTATTTTTGTAATCGAAAGAGTATACTCCCGAGGTGGTCCCGTTGTCACCATGTCATGATCTGATGATGGGATCTCATAAAAATCGAGGGAAACCCTTGAATTTTATAGGCATGTCCAACGTGTTTCATGTTTTTGCTGAAGATGTTCAGGTATTTGCATTTGATAGTCATCAATCATGTTACTGAGCTGATGATGGAAGGTTTCTGGTAGGTTAGGAGTTCGGAAATAATTCTTTCAATACTGTTTAGAGCGAAAGACGATTTATTTTAAGTTGTTCTGGTGTTTGCCTTGGCTCAAATTCTAAAACGCATGTATTATAAAATAAAAGATTGAAAAAAAAATTTTACAAAAAAATAAAACCGACTTCAAAAACACCAAAATGTCATAAATAATTTCAGAATACATACAACATCACAGTTTTATATTGAAGTCGATGCCAAGCAATGATCGTCTTAAAAAATTAAAAGAACAATTAATATACCTACTTAGTTACTTTGGCACCGACTTCAATATAAAACTGTGATGTTGTATGTATTTTAAAATTATTTATGACTTTTGGTGTTTTTGAAGTCCGTTTTATTTTTTATAAAAAAAAATTAACATTATATTCAATAATTAAACCAAAGATGTGTGCTAATTTAAAACGTTATTTAGGTATCTGATGTCAGCTATTTTTGAATTATATACAGAAAAAAATGCAAAGAAATGATCCTATACAAAAATCTAGAACTGCTTTCATATGTTTAAGAGGCCTATTACAAAAAAAAATGCGCAGATTAAGGATTTCTTTTATAGTTTAAAGTTACCTACATTTCATTAGTTGCAATAAATAGCATTTACTTGATAAAACTAGTTCATATTTTTATCTACTCGTAGGTACAAAATTAACAAACGGTTTTTAGATTACTTTTTCTTAACTTAGTAATAGTTATTTTCCCGAAGCATGTTTTAGACAAAACCTCACGCAGACCTGCAGGCCACTTTTGGATCTTTCATAGTATGACATGGTATAAATTTGAGAAAAAGAAGTCATGAAATGCTGCATTTCGTATTACCGATCTCCAATGATATCATCACTATGGCATAATTTCAATGATATCATCATTAAATAACGAACAAATGATCAAACATCTAAGCGGCAATCGTATTTTTCGAGTTGTGTTATGATATCATTTGCAAAACCATGAGATCGGTAATAGACCCTCTGATTTGGGAGTTCTAATTTACAGATTATGTAAAATATCAACTATGAAATGAACGCTGAAACCGAACTGTGCTAGACCAGATCGGTTCCTGGTGGTATGGATGAACTCACCGCGGCGGCGGGTGGTGCGATGCTAAAATGTGACGAAAGCACCTTGCAAACAGTCCCATGGAGCACTCAGAGGGAACCAAAATCTCTCCTTTGCTTCAGCGTCTTCACTGAACTGTGATATTGGGATCACCGATGATGCGGAATGCAGAAGTGAAATACCGCTTCGCTCTGTTCAGGACGCCCAGCTTTTTGCTTGCCAATTTGGCTTTGACCTTCAAATGACTGCCAAAATGCACTTAATTAGAGATTTCCACACCGAGGATCCCAATACCATCGGAGATACGAAGAGTAACTCCTTGGAACTGCGGCACTACGATATATGGTTCCTTCGCAGTGAATGCGCACACTTGTTGTCTTCGTGGGGTTGAACTTGACTAAGTTCTTTGCACCCCATTTGGAGACTCGCCCTAGAGGGTCCTCGATTTCAGACACAAGTTGCAACCGCCGTTCTTGCAACGAAATCCGAGGGACATTCTGGTGGTCGGTATACCGGACATCACCCGCACTGACATCCGCATACAATGTATGTTTGTCAATGGAGAACATGTCATTGATATGCAGCATGAACAGGGTTGGGGAGAGTACGAAACCTTGTACTTAGACAAACTCCACTTATATACTTTGACACCTCGCACATAGCCGGTTTTTTGAAACTTAAAATGCATAAACTATCAGAACTATTTCACATTATTATTGATTTATCATAACCCATTCAAGACTAGAGAAAGCCATTCGGGGTCCTCAACCGCGAAGAAACTGGCTAATTTACCTTTTGCTCGGAGCGGTACTAAGCACGAAGAGTAATGGGAGAATTTATTGTACCCCATACTTTTTCACTGCGTTTCCAATCACAGTTCAATCCCATGTAATGGAGCCACTAATTCCAGGTTCTAAGCTGCTAATTCTAATAATATGCACAGACAGACAGACAGACGGACAACAAAGCGATCCTATAAGGATTGCCTATTTTTCCCTTTTGAGGTATGGTACCCTAAAAATTATCAATAAACCTGACCCGAGGATTGAACCTGAGGCATAGTGATTAGTATTCGCAATTGTTACCAATTTAGACTAAGATGGCAATTAATCAAACACGACAGAATCGTTTTTGTATTCCGAGTCAATTTAATTCTACATTATTTTTATTATGGCGAAACGTAGTTCGCCGGCACAGCTAGTCTTCTTATATAAAATGAATAGCTGTGTGTTAGTTCCGCAAAAACTTTTAAACGGCTTGACTGATTCTAACGAAATTTTCTGTGTGCGTTTGAATAGCTCCAGGGAAAGTTTATACGTGCAATTGGATCCGGTAGGTGGCGCTGTAATCGGGCGGGACAACGTCTGCCTGGCCTACTAGTTCTTCTTCTTCTTCTCTCTTCTTATATATAAAAATGAATCGCTGTGTGTTAGTCTCGCTAAAACTCAAAAACGGCTCGACGGATTCTTACGAATTTTTCTGTGTGTGTTTGAATAGATCCAGGGAAGGTTTAAACATAAAATTGGTGGTGCTGCAATTGGGCAGGACAACGTCTGCCGGACCCACTAGTCTTCTTCTTATATATAAAAATTATCTTCTTATATATAAAAATAAAACGCTGTGTGTGAGTCTCGCTAAAACTCAAAATGGCCCGACCGATTCTTACGAAATTTTCTGTGTGTGTTTGAATAGGTCCAGGGCAGGTTTAAACGTACAATCGGACTCGATTAGTACTATTCTTGTAGCTATTATTTACAAGAATAGTATTATCATACTATTCTTGTAAATAATAGCCACCGTGTTATATGACAAACGTATTTATCATTTTATTCTCGTTTTAAAATAGTTAAGCGCCTTTGCTAACGCAGTCTTAGCTGTATATAAAAATGAAACGCTGTGTGTTAGTCTCGCTAAAACTCTCAAACGGCTCGACGGATTCTTAAGAAATTTTCTGTGTGTGTTTGAATAGGTCCATGGAAGGTTTATGCGTACAATTGGACCCGGTGGTGGGTGGCGCTGTAATCACTAAACTCATTTACATCTGCACTATCTATAATATTAGGAAAAGACAAACGTGTTGATAACCATGTTCTTCGATTTTTTAAAGGAGTTTTTAGAATTCGGCCCAACATACCTAAATACCAAAATACATGGGACCCGAATAATGTGCTATGTTATCTTTCAAAACAATTTCCTAACGAAACGTTAACAATGAATGAGATTCTTAAAGAAACTTCTAACTCTGCTTGCCTTGTCTACAATTCTCACACTAATAGGATTTCACGATGACAATACTACTACACTGACCTTCAAAAGTACGAGTAAGTACTACACTTTTAAAATTAAAATTTTCTTTTAAAATTAAACCTTTAAAATAAAATTTAACTTTTAAAATTAAAACTACAAAAGATAAAGGATTCAAACAAAAAACATTTTCAGCTCATTTCGTCAGGTTTCTCGGAAGTAATAGTTTTTTATACATTAATCTTTTTAATACTTTTTATTTTGAAAATATATTTTGCTTACTTTAAAAGTTATTGCAATTTTAAAAGTGTGGTACTTACTTTTGAAGGTCAGTGTAGTATTATGTAATTTGTGACAATACGAATACTTTGACACAAATGTTCGTGCTAATCCTAGACAACGGGTGCAGACGTTATCGTCAATCAAGAATTTCCTTCAACGAAACTAACGCAGCTATAATTATCATAGGCTATATTTTGAAACTTCAAGGTCGAGTAGAGCAAAACCTAAATTGATAAATCCAATTCTATTGTGAAAAGCCAGAGCTCTGCCCTGCGAAAGCGCTTTCTGCTTACATTGATAAGACAAAACAGCTCAGAAACAATTCTGGCACAGAAAAACTAATTTTAACGGTTAATAAACTTATCCGGAGTGCTTCTGCCCAATCAATAAGTCGCTGGATTAAACAAGTTCTTAACTCCAGTGTGGTGTGTATTCGTCTCACAACACAAGGCACGCCGCAACCTGTCCGCTGCATTCTGCTGCTGCTGCTGTCTGCGGTGTGGCTGCAGCGGCCATCGGCCAATCCTTGTGTTTCGCAAAATTTTATAACTTACCATTATCAGACTCAGAACAAGACAGAGCCTTCGCCGATGCAGTGCTTACTTCAAATAAAGGATGAAATTAATACCAAATATTGATATTGATCCTATATTTGGTTTCGGTTTGATATAAGTTTTATGTTATAGGTATACTCGTATGTGATATACATATTGTGATATAATAAAATAAATATGATTATAACATTTAGCGCATTTCATTAATCTTTCTTTAATTAGGTATGTCGCTAAACATCTACATAGTTTATTAAATCTCAACGGATGCAGCGACGAAGTATAATTTATGGTTAATTGAACTTACCTTGTGTGAACTTTAACCAAAATTATACTCGGCTTCGTCCTCGGGATTAGCAAATAATACTTGTAGTAACGCCTAGTGATACGCCAGTCACGCACTTTATTTGAGGGTATAAATAAAATTTAAAATGAGTCTCACGTCAACAAGGTGGGCGACCTATCCGCTCGCTTCATTCGCTTTTTAGTGCTCGCCACGATCACACTCTCGCGTCTTAAAAGTTTTTACTTTAAGTGAGGTAGTGCTTATTTATAATGCCTAAGCGGAAAAGTGAGGAGGATTGTCAAATCTGGGACACGATTCTCATGCATTCGAAAAAAGTTTACATTCGTAAAAATGTTCGAAATTCGAATTTTTTTCGAAGGAACCACAGTTTGTGTATTCTCAGAATTGTGTAAGTTTAAAAAACTCGAAGTGTTACGAAGATGCCGTACACGGAGTCGTTCCAGCTTGCCCGACAGGCGTTCCTACTCGGAGTCTCAAGGTTAGTCATTGTGTGAATAAATGCATTTATTAGTGACTATGGCCGAAAATGTCATTTTCTATTTGCTGCCCGTACAATGCTCGTTTGATAACGGGCAGAAGTATGATAAGTCAGCCATCTTGTTATGTTCTCATAAGTACTAGAGAAACTTAATTAGTTAATGACGAATTATACCTATAATGGTAAATTTGTCACGTTTTTATTTTTTACTGGTTTCCTCTGAAATGAAGTTTTATAATCCAATGAAATAGTTTTACGAAAACTGTTAAATAAGATTTATTTCATACCTACCTAGTGGGCTTATTTATACCCCTTTGTATGAATTTTTATGACACTATATCTCTAAGAAGAAAGTTTACTAAATAATAGTTATTGCTACAGTGATTATTCACTAAACTGGGCTTGCGTACCTCTCTTTGGGGTTGCACTACCCAATAATAATTTTGCGAACAGTATTTTAGGATTGTTCCTTAACTGATTAGCAGTAATAATAATTATCCAATCGTAACATGCACCTACTTTTTATGATTATATACTAAACAATAAATACAGTATATACATAGTGGTAATGGTTACCTATCCTGGTTTGCGTACTTCTCTTTGGAGCTGTACTACCTTATGGTAATGGTAACCTATCCGGGTTTGCGTACTTCTCTTTGGAGCTGTACTACCCTATAAATTAGACTCGCGAACAGTACTTTGGTCTGTTTCATGACTAATGGAGATATCGGTGTATTCATAGTGGCAATGGTTACATATCCGGGTTTGCGTACTTCTCTTTGGAGCTGTACTACTCTATAAATTAGTCTCGCGAACAGTACTTTGGTCTGTTTCATGACTAATGGAGATATCGGTGGTTTTCAGAACAAGAACGTAATAACAACGTTTTAAACCTGCAGGCCTATTACGATCTACGGTTTTCAAATGATATCATATGATATCATAGTGCAAAGCGAAAATTATGATTTTCGGTCAGATTTTTGATCATTCGTTCGTTATATGATATTGACATCATCGAAATTATGCCATAGTAATGATATCATTGGAGATCGGTAATACGAAATGAAGCATTTCATGATTTATTATGCCATGTCATACGATGAAAGATTTATAATTGGCCTACTGCTCGATGGGATTATTGGTTCTGAGCCATGTTCGGAGATGCAGGTCGACCTCGACCCAGAACCCGCCGAAGTGGCTGCGCTCAGTGCGAGCCCGCCGTTTATATCTTCTGTGCCGTCATGAAGGTCACCCCCGTGGTGGTCGCCACCACCGCCACCACCGCCGCCGCCGGCGCGCCTGAGCAAGTGACGACATTCACAAAGACTTTGCAGTTAAGTTGGAACACACATTAATGTGAAATACCTTTCGCCGAGTAACTGCAAACTAATTAATGCTCCCGTAGGTACTGAATGCCGAAATTAAGGTGGCTATCTCCGATATAAACGCTAAACGTTATAAAAATATCGAAATTAGGCAAAAACAAGTTTCTACGGCTATTTCATGCTTGAACCAAGCTATTAATTCGCTGATCTCGAAAAATAACAGTGACCTAGAATTAATGAAAATGTTTATGGACACAGAACGTATTCTCTGTGACTTACAGTACCGGATTCAGTCATACGACGGAATTTTATTCTGTCTTCCCTTAAAAAGGACATGAAAGACCAGCTTCAAAATACAACCAGATAATAAAAAGAGTGTATTTCGAAATCACTGCCATCTCATAATCCCAACGCTTCTGTGGCCTAATGGCCTAAACCATAAAATCAATAGTTGAGAGAAGGCCCTATCTGAGCTGTTATCGTAGATACATAATGTCTGTTTTACATCTGTGACAAAATGCTATATAGTTTGATTTGATGCTAAATAATTACTTGTCTGTGTTAGCTGTGATCTATAGTTTCTCATGAGCAAAAATAAGTAGTCGGGTACAAAAATCGTCGTAACATTTTAACTGCACAAGATATTTCATTGAAATATTATGTATTTGTAAGAGAGTTTCATATTTGATGTAAATACTCATTTGTATTGGCTTTTCTTAAAGTGATAACTGAAAGAAAATCAAAATAATGTCAATGTCTTTTTAAAATTATTTTATGAACCATGTTTCTTCTGGTTTCACTTTTGTTTTCTGATCAATAAGTGAAAACTGAAAGAAAAAAAAAGCGTCTACAACACAAAATTGAACGAAAAACTTACAAAAAATTTGTGTGCAATACATAAATCATGCTTCTATCACCTGAGGATTGCACAAGAATAATACTTATGCTGAAATTAGGCATCAGTCAGCGACGTACAGCGGGAACAGTGGGTGTAACGTTGAGAATAGTCCAGAAAGTGTTGCAGAGGTTCCTTGAAACAGGGAGTCATTTGAGAAGACCAGAAAATGGTAGACCACGATGCACAACGGCCCGAGAAGACCGTTTCATTGTTTCTACAATGTTAAGAAATAGTCATCAAACGGAAGTGGCGGTTCAAAAACAGCTTCTTGAGTCCCGCCAGGAGTACGTGAGTGAGTGAACGGTGAGAAGACGCCTCGCCGAAGCAAACCTAAAGCCTCGAAGGCCAGCCAATGGCCCCAAACTTGATAGGCAGCATCGAGTAGCAAGACTACGTGACGCTCACATACACACTGAGTGAAGTGAAGAAGACTGGACAAATGTTTTGTTTACAGATAAGTCCCGATTCTCATTACTTCACCACGATGGAAGGCGGAGAGTCTACAGGCGACCTGGAGAGCGCTATTCACAAGCTTGTTTTGAAGAAAAAGTTCCGTACAGCGTGGGCTCTGTACATGTATGGACTGGCATTTCATCAGAGGGTCGCACTGAGCTAGTGGCGTTAGAAAATGGCACCCTGACTGCTGAAAGATACATAGAAGAGATTCTAAATGAACATGCAGGGCCATTTTTGGTGAAAATCGGTGGCAATCCAATATTAATGCACGACAATGCCCGACCCCACACCGCACAGGTGGTAGGCAATTACATACGAGACGTCGGTATTAATTTAATGGAGTGGCCATCGAGAAGCCCAGACCTTAATCCTATCGAGCATGCATGGAACGAGCTCGGGAGACTCGTTAGGAGCCGAAATCCGACACCTATAACGCTTGGTGCTTTAAAACAGGCCCTTATCAGAGAATGGGAGAACATTCCCCAGAAGAGATTGAGGAACCTCGTCTTCAGCATGCCAAATCGGCAAGAAGCTGTAATTAGGGCCCTAGGAGGGAATACGAGGTATTGAAATGCTAAATAAGCATATTTGAAGCTTTCAAAATTCGTTCAAAACATTACATTCCTTTGTCAGAATTAACTATTTTTGTTTATTGTCATTTTTTGGATTATTCTTTTTTAATTTTAACAAGTCTATGAAAATATATAAAAAGCTAATAAAATTATCTTTATGATGTTTTTTAATTCTATTATATATCTTATGTAGTTTAGGAGTTATCATGACTTTTGTAACCGACTACTTATTTTTGCTCGCGAGTGTACTTAACCATTTTTTATTCATTCATTAGGCGAAAACCTGTCAGAAATTATTAAGACTGCAAAGGCGATAAATAAATAGGGTGCAGAGTTAATAATTTCATTGCATAAGCCACAAAAAAAAAGGCGCCTGCACCGACGCCTAGCACCTCCAGGAATAATTAAACTGGAAGGGCCCTTATCCTACTCGGAAGCAGCCAAATCGTCCGAAGACGAAGGAGCCGCCCCCTGCCAGTAGAGGTCGGCCATCGAGCTCATTAAGACACTCGCAGCAGCCGCCCGTCGCCACGCGATCGCTGCAAAATCCAGTAAAATATGCAGGCACTTTGCCTCTTTTTATGACCAATGGTCTCTTATAACTAAGAATGCAGAAATTCTATCCTGCATCGAGGGATACGAAATCCCATTCACTAGTCCCGTTAACCAATTACCTATTCCAAAGGTGAAACATTATTTAGTCACAGAAAGAGATGATTTCAATTAAGCTATTCATAACTTGTTAGCTAATGGTGCTATTTCAAAATGCCAACCTACTGAAGGGCAATTTTTATCAAGTATATTCTGGTACCTAAGCCAAATGGTAAACATCGTTTCATCCTGAATTTAAAAAAAAAACTTTAATAAATTTATAAAAGCAGATCATTTAAAAATTGAAAATTTACGCTCAGTGCTAAAATTTATAACAAAAAATTGTTTCATGACAAAAATAGATTTAAAAGATGCCTTTTATTTAATAAGTAATTGACCCTAATTCAAGAAAATATTTAAGATTTCAAATTGAACAAGAACTATTTGGCTTGAGTACTGCACCATCAAGGCAATGAAACAAATTGTCCGATTACTCCGTTCTGCGGGCCTGGAATCAACTAATTATTTAGATAATTATTGACTAATGGGACACTCTTACGATAGTTGTTTGTATAATACTATTCAAACCAAAAAACTAATTATCTCTCTTTGATTTTAATTGACGAGGACAAAAGTTTAATGATACCTAGTAATATATGTACATTTTTAAGGTTTCGTTCTAAACTAGACTAAAAATTTCCAGATCACAAATCAGAAAAAAAAAAAAATGGTTAACTCTTAAAAGATATTGAATACGTCAATTCGCACAAATAGTCGAATTACTAGTCTCAGTTTACCCGGCTGTAGAATACAGCTAGCCTTATACTAAAATATTCGAGCGCATTAAGTAATTAAACTTAAAATCATCATTAATGATAATTATGATAAATTTATAAATATCCCTAGGAATGACGCAATACAAATACCGTTTTGTAAAATCAAACATGATACACATGATCTGGAAATTTTCTCAGACGCCTCAAATACGGGGCTGTACGTGGCAAAGAGAAGGTTAGCGGGTTGTGGAGCATTCAGGAGAGAACACAACACATTAACTACCTAGAAATTCTAGCTGCTTTTCTAAGATTAAAAGTGTTCGCCAAAAATGTAAGTACTTGTCAAATTTCTCCGCATCGATAACACTACAGTAATCTCTTACATCAATACAATGGGGGGTATTCAGTTCCCCCACTTCACTGACTTCACTCGTCAACTATGGCAGTGGTGTGAATGTCGCAATTTGTATGTTATGGCTTATTACATTAGCTCATCAGATTATATAACGGCAGATGCCGAATCAAGGCGGGTACATCCGACATAGAATCGACGACACGTTTAGCGCAAAGGTCGAGTGATCACCTACTGCGCAACGGGTCGCGGATTCGATTCCCGTACGGGACAAATGTTTTATGGCCTACAGAAATTTGTTCCGGTCTGGGCGTATGTGCATGTGATATTCTATGTTTGTAACTGCACCCACGACACAGGAGAAAATCCTAGTGTAGGGCGACGTATTTAAAAAAAAATTGGAGTTAGCGGTCTGGGCATATCAGGAAATTGTCTCATCGTATGGGGCACCTCAAGTAGACTTATTCTCTAGTCAAATAAATACTAAATGCACTAATTATGTCTCCTGGCATAGGGACCCAGATGCATTTCCTGGGCCGATTTTAATATAATAATAGTGGGGAACTTATGCGGACGGCGTGGAGTGTACCGCCGATATTAGCATCTATATCCCAAAGTTCCTTTATTAAGGGCCCATGGCGCGAAAAATAGCAAAAAGGCCGTTGGCGTTTTTGATATTTTACGTTAACGTTCCAGTTAACTGACCGGGAAAAAATAAATTTAAATTCTTAAATTATGTGTTTACACAATCACCGTCACCATTTTTCAAATTTACATACCATTTCGTTAAAAAATAGCTTCCATTTTACTTAAAATTTAGGTTACACCCACATACCGTTCGTGATTTTTAGCTTCATTAATTAACCCTATTATATTTTAGTTTAACAAATATATAGAACAAAGGTGAGCATAATACTGACACCGTGGTATTTTTTTAAATTATCGTACATTGATTTTTATATGAATTTTTTAACATACTTTTATCGATTTTCTTACAAATACTTGGCTCGGGCGCGTCGAAATTCAGTGTGCAATCAAGACTCGAAGTGAGAGCACGTCGCTTTGAGCTAGCTCCCGGTTACGTAATTATTTGTGTATGTATACGACGCGAAGTCCTACGGAGTAATCGGAGAAGTTGATAACTAACAATTTTATTATTTGTGGCTGGCTGCCGTACGAAAAACCTTCAACCTTTTTACAAGCTTTTATTTATCTTTTGCATGTTCGGGTCTAATCTTGCGAGTTAAATTTGACTCACTTCCCGGTTTCCGATTAAGCTGAAATTTTGCATGCATATGTATAAATATATTATGATGACGACATGGAGTTGATCTGATGTTAGAGCTGAAAGGTGGCCATAGGAACTCCGCAATAAAACGACATAGTCCCATCGAGTTTGAGCTCGTTTGATTCGTATTGACGAGAACTTTGATCCTATATGGTAACCAGGGTCTGATGCTGGATCTGGAAGGTTGCCATAGGAACTCCGCAATCAAACAATGCAACCCCATCGAGTTTAGGCTCGTTTGATTCGTATTGACGAGTACTTTGATCCTATATGGTAACCAGGGTCTGATGCTGGATCTGGAAGGTGCCATAGGAACTCCGCAATCAAACAACGCAACCCCATCGAGTTTGGGCTTGTTTGATTCGTATTGACGAATACTTTGGTCCTACATGGTAACCAGGGTCTGATGCTGGAGCTGGAAGGTAGCCATAGGAACTCCGCAATAAAACGATACAATCCCATCGAGTTTGGGCTCGTTTGATTCGTATTGACGAGTACTTTGGTCCTATGTGGTAACCAGGGTCTGATGCTGGAGCTGAAAGGTAGCCAAAGGAACTCCGCAATCAAACAACGCAACCCCATTGAGTTTCGGCTCGTTTGAATTGTATTGACGAGCACTTTGGTCCTATATGGTAACTAGGGTCTGATCCTGGAACTGGAAGGTGGCCATAGGAACTCCGCAATCAAACAACGCAACCCCATCGAGTTTGGGCTCGTTTGATTCGTATTGACGAGTACTTTGGTCCTATGTGGTAACCAGGGTCTGATGCTGGAGCTGAAAGGTAGCCAAAGGAACTCCGCAATCAAACAACGCAACCCCATTGAGTTTGGGCTCGTTTGAATTGTATTGACGAGTACTTTGGTCCTATGTGGTAACCAGGATCTGATGCTGGAGCTGAAAGGTAGCCAAAGGAACTCCGCAATCAAACAACGCAACCCCATTGAGTTTGGGCTCGTTTAAATTGTATTGACGAGCACTTTGGTCCTATATGGTAACTAGGGTCTGATCCTGGAACTGGAAGGTGGCCATAGGAACTCCGCAATCAAACAACGCAACCCCATCGAGTTTGGGCTCGTTTGATTCGTATTGACGAGTACTTTGGTCCTATGTGGTAACCAGGGTCTGATGCTGTAGTTGGAAGGTGGCCAAAGGAACTCCGAAATAAAACGACGCAACCCCATCGAGTTTGGGCTTGTTTGATTCGTATTGACGAGTACTTTAGTCCTATATGATTTTTCTTGATGAGTACTTTGAGCCTAGCCTAGATAATATCCATACGCAACCCCATCAATTCCTTTTGTGCGACCTTCCCCAATTTAGGTGTCAAATGAAAGAGCTTGAATTGTAGAATGAATTGTAGAATATAGTATATTCTGAAAGACTATCTAATACAAGATGGCCGCCGTCACAAATTGACAGATTATTTTTATGTACAATCCCCACAATATTGGTCTGTATATGGGGTATCAAATGAAAGTTCGTAAAATACAGTACACCATGAAAAAAACTAAAACAAGATGGCCGCTATCACAAGATTTTTAAAAACAAGCTTTTATTTTAATGTCCTAAAAAAAGAAAATAAACTTTAATTTATTTTTTTATTACAATCTAGCGAATGGCTTCAATGCACTAAAAAGTGCGTTGAGCACAAGAAAATATTCATTTCATATTTGTTTATTACTAAATTATTATATGTATGTTATATAAATTAATTTGTAGATACAACTAACAATAAAGAACTCGGTAGTCATTAAAATATTTCGTATTATTTGAGTAATTAATTTAAAAAAGTTTTTTTAAAAACAAGCTTATATTATAATGCCTTAAAAGAGGAAAATAAACTTTAATTTATTACAAGATATATTTTCTTATAAAAATATAAAAGCTTGTCCCGAGAATTAGGATAAACAATAAAACAATTTAACTTGATTATTATATTTATTTTTTTGTAATAAATTACGTTTTGTACAGCATTGTCATACACACATTACAATGCTGTGCAGTCCTGAAATTTAAATGCATATATGATCCCTTTTGAAAAACTCGAATCCGTTATAACTGCTGCCTCACGGAAACTCGGTGTCCTGAACAAGGTGCGTAGGTATTTTGCGCCGGACCAACTATGCCTGTTGTATAAAACTGAGGTTAGGTCTTGCGTGGAATATTGTTTGCACTCCGGCTCCGCTCAGTACCTCCTCGATGCTCTGGACAGATTGCAGCGTCGCGCTATTCGAATAATTGGCGATGTAGAGGCAACTAACAGCCTCTACAACTTCGATGTGACATCGCCTCTCTTAGCGCCTTTTACCGAATGTTCCACGGGGAATGCTCTGAGGAGCTCTTTAACCTTATCCCTCCCTCTCCATTCCTTAACAGAAACACGCGTAAGGGTCTACGGAGTCATCCTTACACTGTATCCTCCTTTTCACACCGTACCAAGAAATTCCAAGATTCCTTCTTCTTTTTTTTTATTGCTACTAAGTTGGCAAAAAAGCAAACTGCCCACCTGATGGTAAGTGGTAACAGTCACCTATAATACATGTGTCTCGTGTGACATTCGCAGTAAAACTGCAACCCCCACAAGGGCCACAGTGTACGTTGCCAACTTGTGACTTAAGATGTAAAGTCACGGTACCCAGTAATTTCAGTACCATATCTTACCCTTTAAACCGGAACACAGCAATGCAAGCACTGCTGCTTTGCGGCAGAAATAGGTAAGACGGAGGTACCCAAGCACACGACCTTGGTACAGAGTCTCCCTCCGTTAAGTCTTCTGTCGTTCATCCCACACTTGGAATTCTCTACCTGCGCACGTGTTTCCTCCATCCTACAACATGGGTTCCTTTAAAAGAGGTGTGAAAAACATCTTTTAGGCCGGCAAGGGACGGGCAGGTTAGATAGTGGATGTCCTCCCTCCTCTATCTGTCAACTCATTTGGGCCTCTTTCACCGCTTAACATCAGGCGGGAGGAGGTCATTTGCCAGGCCCTCCATAAAAAAACTGTTTAAGTACCTTGCCCGTATGTATTTACTTGGTAAGCCTTAAATAAATAAATATTGGTAATTCTAAGAAAAAAATATTTGATTTTTATAAAATGGGTAAATCTTGGGACAAGCTTTTATATTTTATTAAAAACTAGCTGTGCCGGCGAACTATGTTTCGCCATAATATAAAAAATAGTTTACGACCTATTCTCAGATCTACCGAATGTGCACAAAAAATTTAATAAAGATCAGTCAAACCGTTTCGGAAGAGTTCGGTAACAAACACTGTGACACGAGAATTTTATATATTAGATGTATCATGTAATAAATTAAAATTTATTTTCGTCTTATTAGGGCCTTAAAATAAAATCCTAGTGTGGGGCGACTTTTTTTTAAATCTTTTTACTATTATTTTATATTTTATCATTTTGTAACCGCATGGCCGCCATTACGAAACTCGACCAAAGTACTCGTCATTACGAAACAAACGAGCCCAAAACTCGATGGGCTTGTGTCGTTTTATTGCGGAGTTCCTATGGCCACCTTCCAGTTCCAGCATCACACCCTGGTTACCATATAAGATCAAAGTACTCGTCAATACGAATCAAACGAGCCCAAACTCGATGGGGTTGTGTTGTTTTATTGCGGAGTTCCTATGGCCACCTTCCAGCTCCAGCATCAGACCCTGGTTACCATATAGGACCAAAGTCCTCGTCATTACGAATCAAACAAGCCCAAACTCGACAGGGTTATGTCGTTTTATTGCGGAGGTCCTATGGCCACCTTCCAGCTCCAGCATCAGACCCTGGTTACCATATAGGACCAAAGTACTCGTCAATACGAATCAAACGAGCCCAAACTCGATGGGGTTGTGTCGTTTTATTGCGGAGTTCCTATGGCCACCTTCCAGCTCCAGCATCAGACCCTGGTTACCATATAGGACCAAAGTCCTCGTCATTACGAATCAAACAAGCCCAAACTCGACAGGGTTATGTCGTTTTATTGCGGAGGTCCTATGGCCACCTTCCAGCTCCAGCATCAGACCCTGGTTACCATATAGGACCAAAGTACTCGTCATTACGAATCAAACGAACCCAAACTCGATAGGGTTTTGTCGTTTTATTGCGGAGGTCCTATGGCCACATTCCAGCTCCAGCATCAGACCCTGGTTACCATATAGGACCAAAGTACTCGTCAATACGAATCAAATGAGCACAAACTCAATGGGGTTGTGTCGTTTTATTGCGGAGTTCCTTTGGCCACCTTCCAGCTCCAGCATCAGACCCTGGTTAACAAATAGGACCAAAGTACTCGTCAATATGAATCAAACGAGCCCAAACTCGATGGGGTTGCGTCGTTTTATTACGGAGTTACTATGGCCACCGTCCAGTTCCTTCATCAGATCAGCTCCATGTTATCATAACATTGCATTCTCACGATATACATATTATTATATCCAAAATTTCAGCCCAATCGAAAACCGAGAAGTGGTCAAATCTACATACATACATACAGTGCAAGCTAAATAAAAGCTTGTAAAAATAAAAGTTGATCAAACACATCCCTGTATTTACTATAGTATAACACAGTAAATAATAAACACTTATTAAATTCAAAATTAACATCTACGATATTTTGCTAGGCGGCCGTACCGATTGCGCGACCGAGTGCGCTTGTGTGCGTGAGCGACGCACACAAACAGAGACTAGAGAAATTTACCTAAAATAGCTCGGGCTCGCGCGGATGGTGGGCCCTTAAACAATATAATGTTTATTTACGGCGCTGGTTCAATTACTGTAACGACAATAATTGTGACTTGTATAATCCTTCAATTCCACAAATAATTTATTTCAGCAAACTATTATGAAGAGGGAGCTCAAGATAGCACGCTTAACTCCTATAGATCCGCGCTCGCCCTGCTTAGGGGAAAATAATTTACGAGAAGATGACAGAGTAAAAAGATATTTTAAAGGAATATTTCGGTTACGCCCTCCCTTGCCCAAATATGTGGGATACTTCAATAGTTATTAATTATGTCAGCCAATTTTACGCCAATGAAACATTGTCTTTTGAAAAACTTTCGAAAAAACTCATCACTCTCATTGCGCTGTTGACAGCACACAAAGTACAAACCTTGTCCTAGATTAATATTAAAAATATTGAAATCTTTCCTTCTCTTCATAAGTGATAAAAAGCCTTATAATGCTGTCGGTTCCCAAACCTTAAGTCAGTGAATAAAGGACACACTGCGCGATAGCGTTTTTGATCTAAACATATTTACTGCGCACAGCACGCCGCTACATCCGTGGCTCATCACCTAGGTGTCGGCCTAGATCAAATAAGACGAACCGCTGGATGGAGCGGCTCTTCAAGCACATTCTTTCGATTCTATAATAGAACCATAAGTAATGTCAATACTAATGGAAATAATTATTTTGCCAGAACAATTGTTAATAATACGAGTAATTCAAATGATGATTGATGTTTATTCTTATTAACATAAATTAATGAAAATTCAGGAATAAACAAAATATTTCACACTATTATCTCTAAAAGTCTACAAGTATTATTTGCTAATCCCGAGGACGAAGCCGAGTATAATTAATAATTAAACGAACTTACCTGTACGTGAAGTTCAATCATAATTATACGAAGGCTTCGTCCGAAGGGATTAGCAACCCTCCCTCCCAAGTACAAGTCCCCTTTTTTGTGTGAAATATTCCGGATGCGGCTACTCTAAACTAAATGAAGCGAGCGGATAGGTCGCCCACCTTGTTGACGTGAGACTCATTTTAAATTTTATTTATACCCTCAAATAAAGTGCATGACTGGCGTATCACTAGGCGTTACTACAAGTATTATTTGCTAATCCCTTCGGACGAAGCCTTCGTATAATTATGATTGAACTTCACGTACAGGTAAGTTCGTTTAATCATTAATTATACGAGTTGCTGCATCCGTAGAGATTTTAAGAATCCTTCCCTCCCAAATACCCACTAAAAAGAACTGCAGAAAGATCAACCTCTATCTGTGACTAAAACAAATGAGTGCAGCGCCTCCTGCAGGCGTAGCACGGGCTGCCAAGACTGGCCTCGAGTCACGCATTATCTCACCATTTCAGTGACATAATCTCTATGTCTTAAAGAGTAGCACGGTTGCGCGTATTTAGTGTGACTGATGATGTGAAAAATTTTCTTGACGCTCGTCAAGGAACACGTGTGACTGAGTTTTATCACAAATTCCTTGGCGTGCCTGGGCGCCGACTGCCGTGGTTGTAGCAAGGGCTTTAATACTTTTGAACTCAGTCACACGTGTCCCTTGACGAGTGTCAAGAAATTTTTATTACGTCGGTCCCACTTAGTACGCGCCACCGTGCTACTCTTTATGACATAGAGATTATGTCACTGAAATTGTGAGGTAATGCGTGACTTGAGTCGTCTTGGCAGCCCGTGCTACGCCTGCAGGTGGGTACCGAGGATGGCGCGTAACGCAGGTCATTTAAAAAACTTTTTAAGGTTTTAATATTGTAAAAAATATATCTTCTCGATATTATTATGTAACAACTTGATAATATTTCTCATTTCAGAAATTGGTTTCACTAATTTCGCACATAAAATGGCAGGCTCTGAAGGGTACAATCGTTTGAATTTGCATATTAAATGTCATGTTTGAATAAATGTTACAATTAGGATGTGACCAGGGCATATATAAGAAAGTAGAGGAAATCTTCACACCAGTAGTGGTCGGCGTATCTTTGTTGGATTTCGGTGTGCCATTGTGAAAAACAAATTGAAAAATATTATGTTCTTCTTTTTAATTATAGTCGCAGTCGCGATGCAAATCGTAAGTGAATCCATATACCAACATAATATAATTTGTAAATAATAATGGAAGTAGACCTGGTGCTGTTCTGTAAATAAATAAAGAATTAATAGTTTTAAACACACTTAAAATAATTTACATTAATCTTTCCAGAATTGCATGCCTTCTCATGCTGGTAAGTTGCATCATATTCGCATTTTTTGAAAGAGGTAATATTAGGTCCTTACATATGAAATTGGCGTTTTGCCGTACTGGCCACTTTGATCTCAAATCTCCTCTATGGTTAGGAATTCCAAATTCGACTTATTCGTCAACTGGCGAGCGCAAAACTCGCGAGCGCTCGCCAGTTGGCACCTTCCGATTTTACCTAATTTTTTGTCATCAACTCGCTCGATGGTGGAATCTGACATATTTATGTACAGTCAGCTACAAAAATGTTTAGGTAAATTTAAAGTAGGTACCTTTTTTAATGTTCAAGATACTTTATACGATGTAAGTTTAAAATAAAACAAAATATAGTTTTGAGATAAATATATAAATCATCTCTTAAAAGGGACAAACGCCGTTCGCCGTTTAATGTCCTTGGCAGAATAATCGGCCCAATCAATGTGTCGTCAATTAATGCCGTCCACGCATTTATTGAAAACTGCACTTGAAATGTAGACGGTCTCTTAAGGTGCGGGTTTTCGTGATGCCATTGGTGCAAATGATCTTCCCCTTATGTTAGAGGATGTGCTGCTGGCAAGAAAAAGACACATGTTTGTCCAAATGGATGCCCTGCTCACTACGCCACGATTGTGTGAAATTTCCTGAATCAAACCTACCCCAATCGCTGGATAGGTCGAGGAGGACCTATGGGATGGCCAGCACGCTCACCTGACGTGACACCACTGGATTACTTTTTATGGGGTGTGGTGAAACAATGTGTGTACAGCACCATCGTTAATACGGAGGCCGAACTTCACGATCGCATTGTCCAATGTGCGGAAAATATCAAAAATTACCCCGACATGGTCCGCAGGGCTACGCAACAGATTTTCTTACGTGCAATAATGTGCTTGCAACAGCGTGGTGGCAATTTTGAACATTTAATGCATAAATTTAATTAAAAGTGTTTTTTTAGATTTTTTGTAATAAATACTTATTGTGATTTGTTTTTCTTGTTTTAATCAATTTCATTTACACTGAAAAAGCTATGCTTAAGTTTAAAAAATGCTTAAATGTGTTCAACTAAATTCCAATTTAAGAAAAGCTACCTCAGCGGTTGACAAAAAGGCAGCGGCGCGGGCGCCAGGGGACGGCGCGATAGCAGGCCCCTCAATTAAAGCCTCGTAGCTAAGCATGTATTAGAGACAGAATGTTGATTTTTTTTGTTAAAAAGGTTATAAGAGGTAATAAAAAGAAATTGTTATAGGGGGCATTATTTGGTAAAAATAAACATTTACTCAAAATTTAACACTTTTATGTTCAAAATTAGTAAAAAAAATGTTTTTCTCCCTATTGACTGCTTTTATGTACTTTTATTTATTTATTTATTTAACAATTTATGCACGCAGAAATTAACATATATATAAACAACACAGAAGAAAAGATGTACAAAGGTACTGCTTATTTCAAAAATGACATTTCTTCCAGCAGACCCGCGAGAGGAGAAATTGTATTATAAAAATGGTATGCGTGTATAACAGAAGAACAAAAATATATATAATAATAAACATAGTAGGGTTGCGGAACCAATAGCAGACCAGTCACCCAAAGCTGACCAAAACAGGGTTTCATTGCAATATTAAAAAAGCAAAGCAAGCAAAGTTGGTGTATTTTGGTTTTCCAATAGTGGCAACACTATATCTGTCAAGCCTCATATAAACTTGCTTCCTATTGGTGGAAAAATGTAACGTTTTCTTGCTGCAACAATGGCGCCGCGTGATTTGTCAAGATTTTTACTAAGACTTAAAATTTCGTATTACTTTGGAAATCGTGATCCACCTTGAATTATATTTATGTTTATGGATTCACTACCCATCAAAGATAATGAGGGCCTATGATTTAAGATATTTTTAACAATATTTCTGCTATTTACTAAATAATGTAAGCGCGCGCGAGTTGACGACAAAAAAATAAAATAAAATCGGAAGGTGCCAACTGGCACGCGCTCGCGAGTTTCGCACTCGCCAGTTGACGAATAAGTCCCAAATTCAAATTTATACAGCTATTTACTCATGTATTTGTGTTTTGAACATTATAATTCACTTGTTTTTTCCTCAATTGTTTTGGACTTTTCAATCAATTGTTTTGTTTTCAACTTTTTTGGAGTCAATTTTCGCTTGGGGCATGGTTTGGCGGGTTCGGCAGGCTTCAACCATTGCGATGAGCGCTTCCGATTATCGTACAGGACCCACTTTTCATCACAAGCAATGATTCGATTTAAAATCCCTTCATTATTGTGCCGGTTGAGTAATGCAACGCAGCAGTCAACGCGCGTTTGTTGCTTTGCTTCACTCAATTCGTGAGGTACCCACCTTTCAAGCTTTTTCACCTTCCCAATTTGCTTCAAGTGGATTAAAACAAGTTGAGTAATGCAACGCAGCAGTCAACACGCGTTTGTTGCTTTGCTTCACTCAATTCGTGAGGTACCCACCTTTCAAGCTTTTTCACCTTCCCAATTTGCTTCAAGTGGATTAAAACAGTTTTATCACTAACACCGCAGCCTGCAGCTAACTCGGACGTGGTTTGCGATGGATCGGCTTCCACAATAGCCTTCATTTCTTAATTATCAACTTTGGTCTCCGGCCGTCCACGGGGCTTGTTGTGCAGATCAGATGTTTTCAACATGTTTGGGACTTCTTGTTAATAAAGTTTGTATAGTTTTTCTCGATGGTTGTTACGTTGCTAGGTATTAATTAGATTATCATTGTGAAAATAAAATGTAAGACGAATCAAAAAGATATATTATATAAAAAGATAGATTTTGGGGATTGGAGTCGCTCACGTCCGTAGGTTTTACCCTCGAGACCCTACACGTGATCCCCGGGTGGTGCTAATCGAGTGACCAACTTCTGGTGGTAGGGCTTGAAAAACCCGACTGGCTAGCGACCACCGTGCGCATGATGTAAAACCCGTCAAGTGGCCATTTTTGTCCGCGTTTCGGGATCAGTCTGCGCACAGCCAGAGCTTGAGGGGTCGTTGCTGCGATTCGTATGGTTTGTGCGGGCTTCCGTCGACCCAGTGCCAGGTTGACTGCGTTGACCCTCCATGCCACGCATAATCTCGGGGTGGTCCGTCGTGCCGGTTGGTGACCGGACGGTGGGTCCCGGCGGCCACTTCCGGGGGGGTTCGGGGGCCCTTCCGTGCGGAGGGTCAGCGCAAATCAGCTGTCGGCTGTTCCCTGGCGAAACAGGCCTACACACATTAACTATGCGAAGCGCAGCAAGGACACCTCAGTTTCACGCCTCTCACTCCAATAATTATGGCAGCGCAAAATATTAAGACTGGTCGTACAGCGGTGCACTATCCCACCAAAACACCATTATTCGAGGTGGGGCTCGCTAACATCCGCGGGCTCCACTCTAACCTCTTAGCTGTCCACCACCATCTCGAGACAGCCCGTCCAGCAATGCTGTTTTTGACGGAGACGCAAATTATCTGCCCGGCCGATACAAGCTACCTTAATTACCCCGGCTACGCTCTTGAGGAGTCCTTCAAGGCGAAGGCTGGTGTTTGCTTGTTCGTCCGGGCGGACGTTTGCTGTCGTCGCCTGCGCTGTTTGGAGGAACCTTCCTTTTCCTTCCTTGCGGTACACGTCGATTTTGGCACTCATTGCCGTGTCTACGTCTGCGTCTACCGTTCCCATCGTGGTGACTTGGAGACAACTCGACTTTTTGAACATCTAAGTCGGGTGGCAGATGACGCGCAGGAGCGATTTCCTTCCGCCGAGCTGGTGTTTTTAGGGGACTTCAATGCTCACCACGAGTTGTGGTTAAGTTCCTCTAAAACTGACCATGCGGGTAGGACTGCCCACGCATTCGCTCTCACGCACGACCTGACACAATTGGTCACCCAGAACACCAGGGTACCAGATATTATCGGTCAAGCGCCCTCTTTATTGGACCTTCTGTTGACAAATCGCCCTGACGGATATCAGGTGGTGGTTCGAGCTCCACTAGGATCTTCGGATCACTGCCTGATATCCGTCTCAGTGCCTCAGGCGTCACGACCGTCGCCTGTGGTTGCAGCACGCCGTCTGTGGCACTATGCGTCAGCAGATTGGGACGGTATGCGGGATTATTACGCATCTGTTCCTTGGTGGCAGCGCTGTTTCAATAGGATGGATCCGGACTCCTGCGCTACCTCTGTTGCTGACGAGATCATACTAGGAATGGAATATTATATTCCGCATTCCAATCTCGTCAGTAGAGGCAGACGTAACCTCTGGTTCAATCGCGAGTGCGCCTCTGCTGTTGAAAACAAACAGCTGGCTTACCGCGCTTGGATCAGAGGCCGAGCATCTAAGGATCCCAATACAAGCCTACTGAAAACAGCCTACAATAATGCCACCAAGTTATGTAAGAGGGCTTACATTAGAGCGGATGCTCAGCGCATTGCACAAGTGGGCCAGGAACTGCTATCGCACCCTACGGGTAGCCGTTCTTTTTGGCGCCTGGCCAAAGCTGTGCAATCAAACTTCTGCCAACCCTCGCTGCCACCGCTGAGACTTGCCGATGGCTCACTTGCTCATCAGCCGCAGGAGAAAGCCGACCTCCTGGCAAAACTCTTTGCGGCTCATTCCCGTGTCGATGACTGTGGTACACAACCTCCGAAACTGTCCCATTGTGGCAGCACCATGCCCGATATCCGTATCAGACAGCGTGATGTGCGGGCGGAGCTCCAGTCGATCGATACTCGAAAAGCAAGTGGACCAGACGGCATTCCTGCGATTGTTCTTAAGAAGTGTGCAGCGGAGTTGACTCCGGTCCTTACGCGTCTATACCGTCTGTCGTTCTCTGCTGGTTGTGTGCCGAAATCTTGGAAAGAGGCCAATGTCCAGCCGGTTCCCAAAAAGGGAGATCGTTCTGATCCGGCTAACTATCGCCCTATAGCCGTCACTTCCATTTTGTGTAAAATCATGGAGAGGATCCTTAATACACAGCTGATCCGTTACCTGGAAGGTCACTCGTTACTTAATGACCGACAGTATGGGTTTCGTCCTAAACGGTCAACAGGTGACCTTCTAGCGTTCCTTTTGCACAAATGGGGTGAATCTATCGATAAGCGCGGCGAATCGGTGGCTATTAGTCTCGACATCGCCAAAGCTTTTGATAGAGTCTGGCACAAGGCTCTTCTTTCCAAGCTTCCGGCATACGGATTACCCGCGCAGTTCTGTACGTGGATTGCCAGCTTCCTCCACGAGCGTAGAATTCGCGTTGTCGTTGACGGCTGCGCTTCGCGGTTCGTGGCAGTGAACGCTGGTGTTCCGCAAGGCTCCGTTCTATCCCCCACATTGTTTCTTCTGCATATCAATGATATGCTTTCCTTGGGAGCTATACATTGCTATGCAGACGACAGTACAGTGCATGGGGGATATCACGGAGCCTCGGGGGCTGCTCGTGGTGATATTGGTAGGGAAAGGCAGAATCTTATCATTGAGCTCAACAGGACGCTGGACCTCGTCTCCGAATGGGGCTCCAACAATCTTGTTGAGTTCAATGCTAAGAAAACACAGGTGTGCGTGTTCTCGGCGAAAAGGTCACCTTTCCTCCCCCTTCCTTCTCTTCAGGGCACAACCCTTCACACACAGAGCAACATCACCTTGCTCGGAATGAACATTCGCTGCGATCTGAACCCCAGAGACTACATCGAATCCGTCATAACTACTGCCTCACGGAAACTCGGTGTCCTGAACAAGGTGCGTAGGTATTTTGCGCCGGACCAACTATGCTTGTTGTATAAAACTCAGGTTAGGTCTTGCGTGGAATATTGCTCGCACCTTTGGGACGGCTCCGCTCAGTACCTCCTCGATGCTCTGGACAGATTGCAGCGTCGCGCTATTCGCATAATTGGCGATGTAGAGGCAACTAACACCCTCGAGCCTCTACAACTTCGTCGTGACATCGCCTCTCTTAGCGCCTTTTACCGAATGTTCCATGGGGAATGCTCTGAGGAGCTCTTTAACCTTATCCCTCCCTCTCCATTCCTTAACAGAAACACGCGTAAGGGCCTTCGGAGTCATCCGTACACTGTGTCCTCCTTTTCACACCGTACCAAGAAATTCCAAGATTCCTTCTTCTGTCGTTCATCCCACACTTGGAATTCTCTACCTGCGCACGTGTTTCCTCCATCCTACAACATGGGTTCCTTCAAAAGAGGCGTGAAAAAGCATCTTTTGGGCCGGCAAGGGGCGGGCAGGTAGGAGAGTGGATGTCGTCCCTACTCTATCTGTCAACTCATTTGGGCCTCTTTCACCTAAAAATAAACTAAAGTGTTTAAAATATATAAGAATACAGAAACGTTTAACGACTAATAATATAAATGATTGTAAATTAGCTGTACATACATTTTGTGACGCAAGTAAAGAGGCGTATGCGGCCGCAGTATTCCTTCGTAGTGAGTGTAATGGCGAAGTGGCTGTTCAATTATTATCTGCTAAGTCTAGGCTTGCACCAAACAAGTTCACATATTACTCAGTTCGAGTGATATGTCCATTCCAAGGCTAGAACTTCTTGCACCCACTGTTGGTACTCGCCTCTACTTACAAGCTAAAAGTTCATTGTCCATGGAACATGAAAGTTACTTTTGGTCTGACTCAAATGTAGTTCTTTCCTGGATTAAAAACGAAGGAGAAAGAGGAGTTTTCGTGAAGAATAGGGCCAAAGAAATTCGGAGTAACACAAGAATAGAAGATTGGCATCACATTGCGGGTAACTTCAATCCGGCCGATCTTCCATCTAGAGGTTGTCAAGCAGACATCCTACAGACATCACGATGGTGGGAAGGACTCAAATGGCTCAAGATGAAAAGAATATGTTGGCCAATTTCATGGGATGGTCAATCATCCGAGCTATCGGCTAGAAATAGATGAAAATAAAGATGCGACAGCGATATTGGCTAACATTTGTACAGAAAATTTTTCAAAACAGTCGTTATATTTTTCTAATTATAATTGTATTAAGAGAATGGTAGCTTGGATTTTTCGGTTTTATAAAAATTGCAAGGAGAATAATTATATAAAAATAAAGAGAGACTATTTAGAATTTGAAGAGATAACTACAGCTGAAATAGTATTATTTAAACTTATACAGAAGGAAACCTATGGAGATAATAAAAGTTATAAAGACTTGTGTACAGTAATAGATGACAACGGACTAATAAGAGTGAGAACAAAATTATTTTCTGAAGATATACCATCAAGCTACAAATATCCTATTTTGTTACCCGGTACTAACCAGATCGTGGAGAGATTAGTTAGTCAAAAGCATAAGGAACTCTTTCATGCGGGAACTCAAACTCTTTTAGCTAATCTCAGAAAAAAAAATGGATTACAGGTGTGCGAAACTTAGTTAAGCGAATGAGATGCGTTATTTGTAGGAAATATAAAGTAAGCCTTATATGACTCCTCTCGTCCCCTTAACCACAAACAGAACAGACACGGGGAAAGCCTTTCAAGTGAGTGGGGTTGACTTGGCTGGACCGCTATTCTTACGCAATGGAGACAAGGTATGGATAGTGCTTTATACTTGCGCAGTCTATAGAGCGATTCACTTAGATTCACTTAGAATGTCAAAACATGATTTTTTACTGTGATTACGGAGATTTATAGCCCGAAGAGGCAGTTTCAACTATGTACTCCGATAATGGTACGAATTTCGTAGGAGCTAAAAACTTGTTCAAGTTGGTCAACTGGAAAGAGGTGGTGTCGCAGGCTGCTATCCGCGAAATTAAGTGGATAATGATCCCTCCAGGATCACCGTGGTGGGGAGGGTGGTACGAGCGCATGGTTAGAACTGTTAAGAAGCTGTTGAGGCGAGTTTTAGGCAGGGCGTCTCTTACATTCATAGAGTTAGTAACAATTTTAACCGTGTGCGAAGCTATTATTAATTCTCGTCCACTGTCTTACATTCTCGACGACATTGACGTGTTGTCGCAACCTATAACGCCTGCATCCTTTTTGCAACCTATACAGTGTAGTGAGGTAGTCGATTTAGATCAGTTAGATACTAAGAGTCTTAACGTGCGTGCTCGATATTTACAGAAATTGAGGGATGATCTTAAAGTTCAGTTTCGTAACGAGTATCTTTCACTTTTAGTTCTTAAAGGCAAGGATGGTTTACACGACATAAAAGTAGGGGATATCGTGTTGGTGGAAACTCCGGAAAAACGAATTTATTGGCCATTAGTTCGTATTTTGGAGCTTCATAAAGGTCGCGATGGTGTGAGTCGCGTAGCTACTATTAAAACATCTGCTAGTGTACTTACTAGAAGTGTTAAGAAGTTGTACCCTCTTGAGTGTTGTTGAATAACGGCCGCACTTAATTTTTGATTTTTGAATTTATTTTGATACATAATTTGTTGACTTAATTTTTATGCATAGAATAGATGATATTTTAATTGTATTGTTAGTTATTAATTTTAGTTGAACGTATTTATTTTTGTTTTTTTTCCTTTCTCCGTTGGGAGGATGTTTGGGACTACTTGTTAATAAAGTTTGTATAGTTTTTCTCGATGGTTGTTACGTTGCTAGGTATTAATTAGATTGTCATTGTAAAAATAAAATGTAAGACGAATCAAAAAGATATATTTTAATTTCTATATAAGTAAAGATTTACAACTTCGGGTTTGCACCGCTTGTTAAAATATTACGGTGTTTTGATTAGATCCCGAACACAACCATTAAAAATTATCGATATTTTTATTCAACCATTAACGCCACCTCTAGTATGGAGATCCTTGGGGGGGCCTTATATCCAACAGTAGGCGTCTCTTGGCTGAAATGATGATGATGATGATCGGATCATCATCGGCTTATTTATTCCTTTTGTCTTATTTTGACATATGCGGAAGCAAGACAAAACACAGAGTAACTAATCCGAAGATGATCCAAGAAGTAAAATTTTTATTAATAAGGCCGAAAGGGTAGTAGAATTGTACCTCATAGTTTATGGTCTGAATCCATCTGTTTCAATTTACGAGTACTATAATACTAAACATTTAAGAGGATTGTGAAGCTGTAAATGTTCATACAAAAAGCGATAACGCTTTTAACATAGTCCAATTTTCATAATTTGTGGAAATTTTGTAGATATAATGAAGATCTAGGTTTGTACGTTTTGATTTTGAAGTAATATTGTTCAGAATATAAATTATAAGCATCTAAATATCTATATTTTAGACTTAAAAACTACCTCGAGCATTTTTATCTTTATTGACTACATTATAATGAATTACAAAAAAAGATTAAGGTGTACTGAATGTAATGAGACCAAAAGTGTCTAATTTCGTAAAGGTTTAGGGGGGTAAAATAGTTATCGCCCGAAACAATATTTCGCACTTGCCTCGGACTTTCTACTCGAAGCGGTGTGCAACATGCTGCATTTTTGAAAGTGCATACTCGAGCCATGAATTGGCACTTCACAGCAGGGACTGTTTACCGGTATGAATACGAGTATAACTTTTATCTGTATGACGTCATTTAAATAAATTTCGGTAGTAGTTGATTTCAGTACAGAAATTATTTTTCTGTACTTAAATTTTTTTGTACTTTAATCATAATTGTACAGATATCATTTAACTCTTATTATTTAAAATACTGAAAAAAAATCAAACCATAATAGGTGGGACGAGGGCGGTCCTTTACGTTAGTTCATCTTCAAGTGTCTTCGTGCCTTTCACAATTTGTGTGGTTAATGACACGTATTTCTTGCTTTTTTTTTTTTTTTTTTTTTTTATTCTTTACTAAAGTACAATACAATTTTGTTTATAAAGGTACAACATAAACTCCTTCGAGTTTTTCTGTGTACCAGGTTTGAGCGTATTGGTTTGTATATACCGACGAGTACATAAAATTGCAATACAATTATATTTTTAAAATGGAGGAAGATAAACACCAGCGGTTAAAGGAGTACATACGTCACGATTTTAATTGTTTAGGACAATGACGAGATATTGAGGAAAATGATAATGCTCATGAGTCTAGTTTTATACTTATAGAATACGCAGCTAAATGAAAATAAAAAGAATTTAGTATCTAGGTAATAATTTTATTTGGTTTAAAGTATCACAATGAACGTCAAAATATTAATATAAGTCGAACTTTTTAGACTTTTATAAACCTAATTGCTTTATTCAGATCTTAATAAAAGTTAATCGTGGTAGGATTGTCGTGTAGGATTGATTTTTTGTTATACATTAACAAATGTATAACAAAAAACCAGTTTACCTTGATTCTAAATAATATATATTATTATTATCATTTTATATTGAGATCTTATACAAATCATCCGTTATAACCAAAAAAACTAAACGTAGTCATTTCTTTCATTTCCATAATTAGAAAACTTACTAATTTTTTACTTTTTTACTCAATATGATCCTCGTTTATAAAAGAATATGCAGTCATAACAACTGTGATATGATATGATCAAAATAATGGTAAACATAAGTACCGTTTTTGTGTATAGGTATGTTATTTTTTGTAAAAAAAAAAATCTTAAAATAAGAAACTCTTTGAGAGAAAAATTTAAAGGAATCGATATAATGACAGTTGCGTCACAATATATTTACGAGAATGTAATATATGTCCATAAAAACATTCATTTATTTTGTAAAAACAGTGATATTCATTCAGTGAATACTAGGCAAAAGAATATGTTAGCGTTACCAAATACTAGGCTCAAAAAAATTAATAATTCTTTCAAAGGCCTTTGTGTACGTTTCTACAATAAAATACCAAATAATATTAAAGCACTTAGCTTGAATAAATTCAAAGTTACAATTAAGGGCGTACTTATGAAAAAAGCATATTATAAAGTGTCTGATTACATGACAGACAAAACTGCTTGGAATTGACAAACAATGTGATAATTGACGATCAATGTGTATTAACACTTTGTCATAATTGTTGGGATAAATATCATTCACTTGAGTAACTGTTCCACTCACTCCGACAGGCATTTCTAAATTATTTTTATGAAATAAAACTGTTTGTGAAATATAATCTTTGTAATGTTGGCAATTTAAAAGAGGAGAAAAAAAAATTACAAGACCTTCCGAGTTTCTTGCCTGTTCTTCTCGAGAAGGCTCTCCCAAGTTCCGGACAGGTGTAGAGTCAACTTTATTTTTTTTTTTCATTTTACTTGTATTTGCATACATCGTAATCATGGTTGGGGTGTATGTACATACAAGGATTAAATAATTAGTAAATTAGATTCTTGTTTAATAATATTTTTATGTTTTGTTTGACGTCAATAAGTGCCTGTAAAGGTCTATATTGAATAAAGATTTTTGAGTTTGAGTTTAATATATTTTATCTTGTCTGCACATTCTACGCTGTTCGCATATTGCAAATAAAAATTATTTGTTATCTCAATATCCGATGCTTTCTTACTTTTTTAACCAGTTTCTAATTGGTTTCTCTTATCAGAGCACATGTATTTGATTGTGAACTTAATGAGCCTACATTTTGATTCTGTAAATTTATTACTCTGTTAGGAAATTAAGTACCTAGATTTTGTAGTCGCTTTTTTTTTTGCTTGTGTCATTTTTTTTTCTTATTAACAGTTGTATTCTTCTTTGTATCTTTATATTGAATAGCTGCACTTTTTACTTTTAAATGATCCTTCTTTATTTCTAGGTTGCTATCCTAAGAATTACCCGCACCTTGCTCACTAGCAACTGCTTTTACTTTAACTGCTTTGAATGTTGATTGTTTTCCTTTTTTCGTTGTATGTTCCCCTAATAGAAAATTATCACTATTATACTTTGTTAACTACTTATAACACTTAATCTTATCCCACGCTAGGCGGGGTTAGTACGCTATTTTTTTTCTGCCACTAACTTCTGTTATTCGTCATACTTACATTTACTTACTCCTTTTACTTCATATCATTCCATCCATTTCTTCACGCATTGTATTCATTTATTCTTTGGTCTCCTACCTGCACATCCATTTACGTTCATATTCACAATCTTCATTTACATGGCATTTTTTCCTCCTCAACCCAAACCATCTTAACCACTCCTAATCCTTTCTGTATTCGGCGCAACTTTCAAACTTCCTTTAATATCCTCATTTCGTACTTTATTTCTTGTCACCCCTATATCCATCTTAGTATTCGCATTTCATTAACATGCACTCTTTTTTATCCTTCTTTTCCATTACTTACGTATAATAGTTACCTATCGTATAAATACATTCTAATAAATGAACTAGCTGAAGAAATTATTTATTTGTTGAATTCCCCTTTCACTTTTTGCGTTGCTCTTATATTGCGCGAGGGCTTTTTGCTGAATTATTTTCTTCTTTCTTTTTTAATTATTTCTGTCTCTTTTTTCTTTTTCTACAGTTAGCAATTCAGGATCATTTTTTTCCTCAGGACAATAACTTATTGTTCTGAGATTTTTTATTTCTACGTACCGTCACCTTTGACATAGGTTTTCAAAATCAAATCAAAATATTCTTTATTCGAATATGACTTCATAGAAAGCTCTTTCGAATCGGTCATTTAAAATCATAATCCATTTGATACCAATTTCCAAATTCACCATTTAAACACAAGAAATAACAATAAACTTACCTTTCCGACGTACAGGCTTTAAAAACTAAATGCTCGTTTATGGGGAAATGTATAACTTTTTATAATAATATTCCATAAAGTGTTACTGATTTGCATTTCATAAGTTTAAAGCACATGTAAAAATACTCATAAATTGAGCAAAGGTTATTAATTACTTATTATAAAGTCAACGATTATTAGGATGATGCTAATGCCTGGTGTTAATTTGTAGATATTATTAGTTTTATTGTTAAGAATTATTGTATAATTATTAACTATTTATGTAAATAAATATTGCTGTGTGTGGTATTGATACACCCTTTTGTAAATGTTGGTACATTTCTGATGTAGCTGTTAAGTTCCTTGCGTCCATTCTTCTTATCAGCTAAAAGATGTCCTGAATGGGTATTCAGGATATCTTTGACTGTTGAATGGGTATTGAGGACTTTCTATACTAGTAGTATTCCATATGACATGACACTGTGAAAATAACTAAAGTAAATCAATCTTGCCGTTTCAACATCAGTAAGTTGTCTTATTTTTTACTGCATTTGCTGCAGAACTAAGTCTGTTTGCATAGGACTCAATATGTGGATCCCATTGCAACCTTGAATCTAGTGTAATACCCAAAAATTTGTAAAGTCGATGAATTCAACAACTTAATTATTCATTTCTACAATAGTATCCACTTTCCTTACATTTGGCAATGAGAACTTAATACATTTAGTTTTATTTGAGTTTAATGATAAATTGTTCATTGTGAACCAATGCAATACTCTAGAGAGAGTACTATTTACAACGTCAATATTTTCGTTTCCTCTGTCAATCTTAAATATTAAAGAAGTATCATCTGCAAATAGTACTGTATAGCAAAGATTATAAGTGAAATGTGGGAGGTCATTTAATGTAAATTAGGAAAATCAATGGTCCCAATATCGATTCCTGAGGCACACCCATAATTATAGGTGCACCAGCAGACTCAGTTTTATTAATAACAACTTCATCCCAAGAATTCAATATGTGGATCCCACTGCAATCTTGAATCTAGTGTAATACCTAAATATCGATCTAATTGTAGAATCGATGAATCCGACAGTTCGATTAATCATTTCCACAATAGTATCAACTTGTGTTGGCAATGAGAATTTAATACATTTAGTTTTATTTGAGTTTAATGATAAATTGTTCATAGTGAACCAGTGCAATACTTTAGAGAGAGAGTAATATTTACAACGTGAGTATTTCCGTTTTCTCTGTCAACCTTGCTCACTAGCTGTAACGAATAATATTAAAGAAGTATCTTCTGCAAATAGTGCTGTATCGCACACATTGTTAGTGAAATGTGGGAGGTCATTAATATAAATAAGAAGAGCAATGGTCCCAATATCGATCCTTGAGGCACGCGCATAATTATAGGTGCACCAGAAGACTCTGTTTTGTTAATATAACAACTTTCTGAACCCTATTAGACAAATAAGACTCAATAAGTCTAATTGCTTCTTCAAAGACACCATAATGCTTGAGCTTATTATAAGAGTTTGGTGACCAACGCAGTCAAAAGCCTTTGATAGGTCACAAAATATACCAATTACATCTTGTCTTGTCAATACCAGTTACACTCATTATAATATTGCCTTCCGTCAACAGTATACCGATTTGTACTAATTATTAAAATGTTATATTTGATCTTAAACAAATGCATTTACGAACTCTCATCATTATTCTCAAGATTTGTCATTACTATTCCACATAATGTCATTCTTCTCAATGCGCGTCATTATCCTGGCAGTCCAAATTCAGGACAATGACGTTAGAGAAAATGATGAAATCGCAAAAAACTTGACCTAATGTTTTACGCAAGTGGTATTTAAAAAAAAATTATAATGTTAAATTATGTTCACAAAACTTCCATATTTTGCAATATGAAAAAGACTTACAATAGGACAGAAGGAATATACACGGTGTTTCATAATAACCAATAAATATTTTATCGTTATCTAAAACTAATTATTAAATAGTTTTTCCCGTAATGTTATTCAACCCAAAATTTTCATGTATATCATAGTATCATTATCATGTCTATGATTTACATGAACATTTGGGTTGAATGACATTACGGGAAAACATAAATGACGTTTGTAATGAAAATTTTTGGAGAATTAATTTTAAAGGCTGCTTGCAAAAAACCAACGCTTTGTATCTTCACCAAAGCATGTGTCCGACTTTGGTGCGGGGAGGTCTGTTCACCCTGCCACAAGTTTCCTCCCCCCTCTCGTCTCTAACTCAACACTAAATTGAAAACAAACATTGCGCAGGACAATGACGCGCATTTTTGGAACACGAGTTTTTTCTTTATTGACTTAGCGGGTATTGGTAATTTTATCAAAAGTATGAAGCTTGATTAGTTATAATTACAGCACACAATAGCCAATAGCTCAAAGAATTCACCTTTTTTCATATTATCCAAATATAGTAGCGCATGAGCCGTGGCGACACGTGAAAAAATTGCAATTTTATTGGTTTTATTTTAACAACTTTTTTATTATTAATTTATTATAATCGAGGCTTAGAGGAACATTTTCGTTGATTATTTTACTATCAAAAAAAAATCTTTTAAAAAAATATACACACATTCTCGAGAAATTTTGAAAGACATGAATTTGGGGCCTTTCAAATATTGACCCTGTTATTCTAAGTGGTGGGATATAGATTTTTTTTGCATTTCATCCACGTTAAGTGAAAGCATGTAAAATCAAACACAGCCCAAGCATAGCTTCCGTTTTTAACGTCATTCATACCCATAATTTGTTAAATTTTCCGCAATTAACCTAGCTAGCACCCTGACACGTAGTTTTATATAGGCACATACCTAGTTAAGGTAGATAGGCCCTTACCTAGATAGGCACTTACCTACTATTAACATAGGTAGATACCTATTTACAAAGACTTTTAGAATAGGTATTCAAATCGTAAACATCGCGTTTTATTTTATTGAATACTATTAAACTTAACATAATAAATAAGGTAACTACTTGGTTAAATATTAAGACGAAGGTACTTATTTTTATTTTCATTGCACATCCTTCTATCAAACACGAAGATTCGTTGCTTGTTTTACAATATGAAAAATATCCGTGCACGGCATTTCTACGCTTCCTACCCATTGCACACAAAAATGATTGAAATTGCGTTAATTAATATCCACTCTACAGTAATCAAAACATCTACGATCCCTTTTTAAGAGTTAGTAAACCTGTTGCAAGTTGCAATGTGCGATTTGAGCTCAGCGGCGGCGCGCATAGGCACATATTTTTCCTCACCCGTTGGGGCCCCTTATCCACCTGCCCCGCGGCCAGTGACGCCCGCGCGTATGATTTCAGTACAGAAATAAAATAAGGGTTAAATAAGTGTATAAATGAAGAATATCGGTACAGAAATTCGCCTTGTATACAATTTTAGTACAGATATTTTTACTGATACTATATCAATATTTTATACTGATAAGCAGTCCCTGCTTCACAGTCCTCTTAAAGTAATCAAAATATTATAATGCCTATTCTCCCATAAAGATAAGGCAAAATTGTAAAAACACCCACACTTTGACAAACATAAGCCATAATAAATAACTTATATACGTAGTAGTGCCATGTTATAAGTGGAAAGCTTACTTTTTTATTTCTTCTCGGGCAACTTAGGCCCATAGATTAATAACCTTAAACCTTATAAACTGACGTACATAATAATACAATTTTGTTAGTAGCTATACATACATATAATGCTCTATAGGCTTATTACCAATATCCAACTACTAATCCATCCAGGTTCGAAGCTGCTATTTCTAATAAAAAAAACACTCAATAAACCCGACCTGAGGATCGAACCTGGGATATCGTGATAGTATTCGCAATTGTTACCAAATAGACTAACATGGCAGCTTTTATTAAACACTTCGATTTTATTTTCTTCCGAGTAAATTTAAATCATACATTTGGTACGCTAACAACTAAATATTAAGCTTCTTTAGCAGTACCTACTCAGTTTTTTTCTAGAGACAACCAGAACTAAATAATTCGTTCACGTAGTATGGTAGAAACATATTTTCAAAATTATTCATAGCGTACGTAATGGGAATCTTCGTAACTGATATATCTATATAAATATAAAACCGGCCAAGTGCGTGTCGGGCCACGCGCAGTGTAGGGTTCCGTAGTTGCAAAAGCCAACTTTAAGATCACACTCAAACCTCACAACACGTTGCTATTAATTTAGGCATTATTTTTTAAGCTGCGATGATTTTATATTTCCTTAACATCACGTGGTTCGTAAATTTATATTCAGTACTAATTTTCAATGAAATGTTACTTTTCCGAGTACATTTTAAAAGTTGGTCGTCTATAACCTTTTAGTTTGTACTTAGTACTCAACTCTCATAGTTTTCCTTTAAACTTCGTTATATATACTACTGTTGTAATTTTTTTCACGTGTCCATATATAACCGTTTAGCAGATAGAGGGAGGGGGGGGACACTTACCTCTAATAAAAATTTGCACTTTAAAACCAAATATTTCGGAAACGGATCCCTAAATCGAAAATGGTATTCTGAACCTTACATTATTTTTTAAAAGACCGTTTCAACAATACCCTATACGATGGGTTAGTCGAGAAAAAAATACTCCCACTTCACTTGTATGGGAGCTACACTAAAAAAAATTATATATTTTTTCTACCACTTTTTTGGCATGATTAACATACATACCCATATCAAATTACAGCTTTCTAAAGCTGTAATTTTGAGTAAAACCGCGTAGTCTCTGAGTAAAACCGCGGACAGACAGACAGACAGACAGACATGGTGAAACTATAAGGGTTCCTTGTTTACTATGGAACCCTAAAAATGGATTGCTACATATGTAACTAAATGCGAAACACGAAAACAGCTGGACCAATTCGACAACTTTATAGACAGCGAAAATATGGATACATTGTCCAACGATAAAAACACATTTTTCTTATTCTAATGCGAAATATTTCTGTACAATCATGTTTTGAGGTCAAATAGGTCAATCAAAAACAAGAGCAAAACAGAAACGACGTTTGTGCGGGTTCAGGTGTTTAGAGACTGAGCCTGTATGATGTAACTAAAAATTTACGGTTTTCGCAATTTTTCCTTTATCTGTACTATAAGACGGTACTTCGTATAAATTTCAAGATTCTGAGTTCACGGGAAGTACCCTGTAGGTTTTGATTCCCTTGCGAGGGTCGAAAATTTGCGGAAATTTGCGGCATAAACGGCTGTATCTTTTGATTGGGTTGGCTTAGAAGTTTGATATTTTCACAGCTCCGTTCCACACTACAGCTCCACAGCTCCGACAGTTGATATAAATTTCAGCTTGATACCTCCACGTGTTCCTGAGAAAAACGGTCTTGACAGACAGACAGACGGACTAACAACAAAGTGATCCTATAAGGGTTCCTTTTCTTCCATTCAAGGTACGGGACCCTAAAAAGAGAAATAATCGCATGCTAATCGATTTTAAACGACTTAAAAAATGGAGGTTTGACCTGTATGTTTGTATGTATGTTTGTCCACAATTATCTCACGTTTGGCTGAATCGGTTTTGATGCGGTTTTCAGAAAAGTATTTGTTACACTTAGGAGAAGTATTGGTAAGTATTTTAAATTAACTAAAAAAAATTTAAAAAAATTTTTTTTACAAAAAATTAATCTGACTTCAAAAACACCAAACATTCATAAATAATATAAGAATACAAACAGCATCACAGTTTTATATTGAAGTCGTTGCCAAGCTTATAGCATAAGGTGCTAAGCAATGATCATCTGGAAAGAACTTGGAAAGAACAATTAATGTAAGTTATTATAATTTGGCACCAACTTCAATATAAAACTGTGATGTTGTTTGTATTCTTATATTGTTTATGACTTTTTGCTGTTTTTGAAGTCAGTTTTATTTTTCGGTTTTATGATCGCGCTGTCGTCTACATGCAGCTGCATAGTGTTCATCGAATTCAATTTCGGAATATATTGGTCATTCTACTTTTTACTGCAGGTTTTTGTGTCCCCGGGTAAAGAAAATCTGAAACTGCCATTTTCTTTATAAAACAAACTAAAACCATACGTAATATGTGAAACTGCCGCATTATTTCTTCAACTTCTATGAACATTGAAATTTTAATCTTTTGTATATGTTAAGATATGAAGGGTCTTTCATAGTAACGCAACATGTCCCCGACCTAATGCGCCGACAAACTAAACCAAAAAACGTATTTTTCTTACAATGCAACCTCATGCAAAAAATCTATTAAGTTTATTATATATGCGCGTGTTGTTTATGTTTTCGTTATATATTTTTAAACTGTTTAGTTTTTTCAAAAAAAAAATAAACTTTTGTCCTTAATGAACACTATCAATACGGTACCACTATATTACTGGTATTTTTTCAATAAACTGTTAGATGTCGCTGTACTACTGGTCGCTTGCTCGATTCGTTTCGTTGTGAATGACAACTGCGGGGCGAGGGGGAATCGCTGCAAACCATGCGACGCCACTCAGTCGCCGCCATATTGTAAATCGAGTCGCGTGTGTTTATTTGTTGTGCACTTTGTTACTCAGCTAAAAGGTAAGCTTTTGAACTTTTACTTTACGTTTTAAATATTCAGATGTAGTATTTATATCACACAATTGTGTTCTATTGTAAGATTTGGAAATCACAAGGTAATTTTGTAAATATCAGTTAACATCATGTTATTTTACAACTGTGTTACCGAACAACTTCGTTACTCCGCTGTAGTAACACAGTTGTAAAGATGGTAACACAGTTGATCATACACCCTGTCAATAATTATTCCAATCTTATGTAACTTAATTTATTCGTATCGACCTATATTTTTTATAGTTTATCATATTTACTTACTGGCATACTACTCGTATAATTATATTTAGCGATGTTTTTATATTTTACAGAACATCATGCCACTAACTCCTGCTGAAAAGCAACGTCGGTATCGAGAGAAACGAAAATTAGACCCTGATAGAGAAGAGCAAACAAAACAAAAGGCTTTGGAAAGGTACCACAAAACAAAACGCCTTGTTAAAGATTTAACGGCACGTGAACATCGCCAAACCAAAAGAAAATGGCGGGTGGTTTAAAAAAGAAAACCCCAATCTGAAATGCTCCTACAGTTACTTTGCCAGACTCAAGCCATTTTTTGTGCTTACCCCATCAGTTAGCGCCAGAGAAACATGTCTTTCTAAAATGCATGCTAATATTCAACACATGGTCAATTGTCTGTACAAACACAAACGCATTGTAAGTTCTGATCTTAACCAGATTTTAGCAGATCGCGTTTGTTCGACGGATTCTATGCCATGCATGACTGGCAAATGTGATGATTGTACAGCGAAAAAGATTATTTATAATAATGCCGTTGATACCGATTTAAAAATTAAATGGCCACAATGGATAAGGAAGACTGAAATCATAGAAAAGGAAGGAACGAAGATAAAAATATCAAAAAATGTTTTTGAATTTATCGAAGGCACAGTAAAAGATCTGACTGATTCGTTTGAAGCATCTCTCGAAGACTTTGCCCGCCACGTATATTTCATTAAAACGCAGCACAAAAGTTACAGAAAGTGCATCGATGGACTTGAGGAAGATGAAATAGTTATGCATATCGATTTTAGTGAAAACTACAATTGTAAGATGCATGAAGAAATTCAAGGCCACCACTTTGGTAGTTCACGGAATCAAGTGAGTTTGCATACAGGAGTGTTCTACATCAAGGGACGTGATTCTAATAACGATGTTCACTCTTTCTGCACTGTATCTGAGAACAGATCGCATAATCCGGCTGCCATTTGGGCACATCTACATCCCGTGCTCCACATGATTAATGAAGAGTATCCTTGGGTCAAATTTATTCATTTCTTTTCTGATGGCCCAGCCACACAATACAGACAAAAGCAAAACTTTTATTTAATGTGTACAAAACTTTTCAATAACTATGGCTTTAAAAAAATCACATGGAACTATTTTGAGGCACGTCATGGAAAAGGTGCTGCAGATGGCGTTGGCGGCTTTTTGAAACGCACGGCTGATCAATTAGTTGCTACTGGACGAGACATAATAAGTGCCAAAGACTTCTTTCATGCTTTGCGTGATAGAAGTAAAATCCGAATATTCCTCATAACTAATGAAGAAGTTGCTCTTATTGAAAAGGAAATACCAAATTTTGTGGCGCCTTTAGTTGGGACTATGAAAGTTCACAAAATTTTTTTGAAAGTCCGGGCAAACTTATGTACCGTGATTTAAGCTGTTACTGTACCCGCGGAATATGTTCTTGCCTGAAACCAAAAGAATATGCTCCAATTACTCCCGTCGATGACTTGATGGTACCGGATGTACTACCAGCTGTAAGTGAAACTCCACTTAATGAGCTGACTGTTGATATGGTAAATAAACCACGAAAATCTGTATTCCATCATATTTACTCCTCAGACTCCGACAGCAGTGACGATATACCTCTTTCTGCGTTTGAAGATATTTCCAACATTAACGAGCACAATTTGCCCAGTACTTCAAAACAAAGCGACGAAATGCTTCAGAAAGAAAACCTGCATCCCAGTAAAATCATTCCCGGAACTTATGTGTTAATAAAAATACTAGGTAGAAAACGAAATTATACATACTTGGCTTCTGCATTGAGTGACGTTGATGAAGATGGATACGTAAAAGTCATGTTTTACAGAGTTGCAAATGATACTGGCAAACTATTTAAAGCTGTGGAAACTGACATTAGTTGTGAGCATTATGATAATATTGTTGAAGTAGTTCCTGCACCAAAAAAGATTTTTAGAGGAAAACGCGAATACTACGAATTTCCAAATCCTCTGGAAGTGTTCGAACAATAATTACAATTATTTATTAATTTTTAAGTAGCATAGCCTGTATAAGTAATGTGATTTAGCAAAAAGTTTAAAGCAATAATAATTCAATTATTATCTTCAAACTTTGTTTTTACTAGAGGCTAATTTGCAGTTTTTTGTAAAAGAGAATGTTCTATTGAAACAACTTTGTTACTGTTGAACAATTGTGTTACCAAAATGTCCCTAGTTCTGCGTAGAGATTTTTCAATGTCAGTTGTACATTGGTTTATAAATTACATTACAAATATATCAGATTAAAGATAATACATATTTTTATCATTGGTAAATGCTTTGCTAAGATATTTTTACATATATAACATGTTATGTCAAATATATTGAAACAAAAGTGCACAACAGTAACATAGTTGTCTTTTAAATGTGATTTATAAGACTTAATAAATAATAATTTCTAATTAAAGTTACGAGAAATAAAGATTTACGTTGTTAAAATACGTTTTGTAAATTTTTTTTGTTGTAATATGTGACTAAAGTTGTTCAATAAAAATATGTTTATTGGTAACAAAGTGGTATGATTTTTCTACCTGGGTCGATAAATCCTTTATTTTCACAAAATAAAATATACTAAGTTTGCTGCTGGCAGTGTATTGCAATTGTTTAGGTATAATTACGCATACATACAATCAAATAACTTCATTTATCTTTAACCAATATTTTTTTGAAACCTGTTACTATTATTGCCAAAACCCTGCAGTAAAAAGTAGAATGACCCACGTACTTTATATTACATGAACGGATAAATGAATATTTTGTAACGGTAACGGTAAAGTAAATTGCACCCCACTTATTAACAAAGTATTAAGTCTCTGCACCCCTAATAAGAGAACTCGTCATACAAGTTTGTTTCATGTCCCCGTGGCTCGTACTAACTACGGTCGTAACTGTGTATTCAGTCGCATGCCTCATACGTATAACAAATTATTTTCAGATATTGACTTATTTATTAATAATAAATAATAGAAAAAAAATTCAAGAACCAATTGAATAAGATTCTAAAGCAGAAATCATTTTTTTTTTCTTTTTTCTTTCAAGCACAGCGTCATGCCACATGCACTCAGCTGCATACCAATTAACACGAACACGCACGCACAAACACACACACACACACACACACACACACACACACACACACACACACACATCTCTCAACTGTTTAGGTGAGGACAGATGAGGTAACTGTTTGTTATGTAAACGTAGTTTTTTGTTTTTTTTTTTAATGTTTTTAATCTACCCTATTAATTAATATTAAGGTAACATAGTATAAGTCTATAATTGGCCCATGTATGGCTTATTTTTTGTTCAATTTGTAATTTTTTTGTATATTGTGCTGTTGACTTAAGGAAATAAATAAATAAATAAATAAAAATAAATAAATGAACTGATAATATCAATTTGATATAGTTTAAATATTAGTACATTATGGTACAAGTGTGTAATGTTGGTGATTACCGCTGAGGCGCATTGAGGCCCGAGCCGTCAGGCGAGGGTCTTAAGAAGCCGAGGACGGTAACCATCAATACACACGTGTATCATACAACGTTTTTCAACACACTTCTGAATAAAATAATACTTAAATAAAAAACCATTTTACATAGGTAGTAGATAAAAAGTTTACTTAGAGAAACAATTAGTAAATGTGCAGTTAGTAAAATTATAATTAACCATTTTTGATGACATAGCGGTCTCATCAGATAGATTATTTATTGAAATACTTTCATGTTCTATTGTTATTTGTGATGGTTCATTATTCGTGTAGGTAGGTGAAATCCAATCTTTGGACGTACTTGGTATTTCGCCAGTAGGATGCGTCTCAGAATCAAGTTTAATTCTTTTTGTGATTTTTGCACAAATTTCCTTCTTGTTTTGTATGGAATCTTCTACGTATGATTCTGCTACATTGCTAGATCGCCACCCGCCATGTCGCTTCAAAGTCATTATATCAGCTCCTGAATTTGCCAGCAATGTAGCTGAAGTTCTTCTGAAACTATGTCCAGTGTAGCTCTCAGCATCTACTAAACCCAAAAACTTAGCGATTTCTTTAGGCATAGAACCAAATTTGTTTATACCTATAGGCTGACAGGTACATTTACCATTCTGGTAATTTAGAAAGAAACGGTCATTTTTTGTTTTTGGCGAACGCAAACTTTCATACTTCTTAACAATATCATAGAATGGACCGTGTATGGTGAATGACCTAGGTATTTTATTTTTCGTGATAGGTATCTTCACTAAAAGCATCTGGCCATGGTTCTCTATATCTTTTACAGTTATATTTGTTAATTCTTGTATCCTACAGGCACCAGTTACACCAAATATTAAAGCAACCTGAAACAAAAGAAACAATAATTAAGGTCAACACACAACACAAGCTGCTATTAAATATTTAATTAAAATTAATTTAACTAACCTTTGTAGCCAAATATTGGTTATCTGGAGCATCTTTAATAAATTTTTCAATATCATCAGATGATAAAACCTTTGATTTTTTGCTTCTAAATCCATCAGATAGTCTCTTTAGATAAGCTGACAAATTCGAGTATGTTTTTAAGTCCACTCCATTCTTTGTTCGGACTGTACTTTTTAACATTGAGTAAATACACCACAAAGAGCTAGGTTTGTACTTAGAAGATAATTCTTTAAAGTACGCCATGAACACATTTTCTGAAAAAGACTGCGTATTCTTGTTGTTCTGCCATTGTATGAAATTTTGGTACGCTAATAGATATTTTTCCTTTGAGTTTTCTGGTAGTAAACTTTCCATAACGTTCTGGGCTTCACATCTTATATCGGGCGGTGTACAACATAAATCATTTTCTTCATAAATTGTATTTGCAGACATCTTAATTAATAACTAACTAAATAACTTCAAAAGAGAAAACGAGACGAGTTGTGAAAAATGTTTCGTAATGGCGGAAAAAATTAATCAGTTTTCCTATGCGCGCGCATCGGCCATAGACTAATAAATTTCGTAATGGCGGGAAAAATTAATCAGTTTTACTATGCGCGCGCATCGGCCATAGACTAAAAAATGAGGTTTCTTTTTTTTGGGCTTTTCGCGGATAGCATTTTAGCGCAAGTGTAAGCGTAACTCAACCAATAATATTAAAAAAAAAACTATTACTCACTCGTGAATAATAGTAATGAAAAAGTCACAGTTTGATTATAGGTGTCATTATGTGCCTAATTGCCATGGGATTAGAGCCACTTTATGAGGAAGTGTGTTGAAAAATATATTCTATATCAACTCTGTAAATATTCGATTTACTTTTGCCAATTTTTCTCATGAAAGCTCCTTACTTCTAAACAAATATTTCTTCTTTTACTTGTATTTGCGTCTTGATTTATGGCTGGGATGTATGCGAATACCACTTAATATGTTTTTGACGTCAATAATAGGCACTTTGAGGCCAATTGACGTCAATAAATTGGTCTATGTTGGATGTAAGGAAGAAGTTATGATTTCAATTTTTTTTATATATTTCCCTACGACTCGCGCTAAGCGTTTGTCATATGCTTTTATAAATGAGGGTCTTATAAACTTAAATGCACCGTGTAGTACTGGGATTGCAATTTCTTCTCGTTTGTGCAAAACAACAGATACTTCTTGTAGCATAATGGCTTTTAATAAAATCACTATAGAGCCAAAACAATTTAAAACATTTAGAGAAAATTCTCTATCTATTAGACAGAGTCACCGGCGAATACATGTGAAATGTTTGTCTGTCTCCCAATATTGTTCATTAGTTTTGGTTTTCGATACGATATAATAACTTGACAATATTTCTTGTTTTAGAGATTGGTTCCACTAACTTCGCACAAAAAAATAGCGTGCCCACATGATCTGACGAGTACAGACGTTTGAATTTGCGTATTAAATTTCTTGTTTGAACAAATGTAACAATTAGGAGGTGGCCAGGGCATATATAAGAAAGGAAAAGGGACCTTCAAACCAGTGGTAGGCGTGTATTTGTTGGATTTCGGTGTGTCATTGTGAAAAACAAAATGAAAAATATTCTGTTCTTCTTTCTTGTTATAGCCGCAGTTGCGGTACAAATCGTAAGTGGAACCCCTACCAACATAATAGAACATAATTGTGCTCAAATTTGTTAACCACAATCTAAATAATTGTCTTTTTTTATAATTAAAAGAAAATAGTATTAAACACAATTAAAATAATTTAAATTCATCTTTTCAGAATTGCATGCCTCATCATACTGGTAAGTTGTTTGTTCGCATATTTTCTGCGAAAGTAATAAGTATTAAAAATCATGACCGTAATACAAAAGAAAAAGAATTTATGTTATTAGTAAATTAATACTTACTCGTTAGTGATTTCATTACTTATTAGTGATTTCATTTGAAAAATAATTTTAATTTTATGTCCTATCGTTATTTTGTGTCATTTTTTACATAAAATGTTTTCATTAGGATTCATCTGTGTAAGTTCAGAAAAAATCGGTGCAGTATTCATTCATTGCCCGTGGTCCAACTACGTAGTCCAACTGGTAGTACCACGGGCATTTTATTTTGCCCGTGGTTCTATCAGTAGGACTAAAACAATAAAATAATTACATTACATTTTGATAGTTATTGCCAAATACAACATATGAAGGTGTGTTCATATAGAAATTAATAAATTATTTTTTTATGTTTTTCGCTTTATTCTAGGCAAGCATGTTAAGCACGTAGAAGATGCAGTTGATGATGAAGGAGACCAAGCCTCAGATGCAGCCGGTAAACATTTTATTACAATGACAAAAGACATTTCATCATTTTCTTGAGTTTTCTTTTTAAAAGCGATCGTGATTTTGGGTGACAAATACAAGAAATCGCCATGGTTTAAAAAAATATCGTCACAAGCGATGACATGTCTATTTCGCTTGAGACTTTTTTCCACAATGTTTGATGATTCGTCACTTTCACCTCATCTGATGATTAGTGACAATAAAGCATAAGGATCTTCACCTGAATTCCTTGGCGCTATATCGAAAATATTGGTTATTTTTAATGTAATGTCATAGGTAACTGAGAGATCTTACAGATCTGAAAGTTAAATATGTGTTTCTTTATATCTTTAGCTAGACACGAGAAGAACCGGAAACGCGATTTAAAGATTTTGCCTTGATATATTTAATTTTTTTAATTACCTCTTAACAATAAGAAAATTCAGGATTACTGGTAAACGGTATTAAGTAAGTATTCATTAAAAAGTTCCCTAAATAAGTAGGCATCATCAGTATTCAGAATCGTACAGAAGCATTTTTTTCTAATAATTATTGTTATTTTTTTATAAAATTATTTGTATTTTGTCGCTTACGTCGATAATTTCTAAACGACCTAATTGCATTCACGACTTTGACAACATAGATATAAGGACTAGCTACTTGAGCACGGGGGGCGCCCCGCGTTTACGTATAGACCACGCCTTCCAATAATGGAGAAACTCGCCACTAAAACACAAAGCTAATAAAACATATCCACATTCATTAAGGCGCATAGTGCTCCCAATGACCTTGCGTCGATCGTCCCGCGCTGATTACATAGGAGTGAGTGAGTGAGAGTGAGGGGAATATTATGAATAGGGAGTAAGATGAATTATTTAAATAAAAATTCAATAAAGGCGAATAAGAAAAATCTAAAAAGACCATCCCCTAGAATATTGTTCACTTTATTTATTGAAATCGAAAGTATGTGATTTAACCTAATATTTACGAAGCGATTAGGTTTTTAGTTTTAAAATCGAGGCATGTTTGGGTCACATTTTAACCAAGTTTTAATTAATTTATCAAAAAATCAAGAAGACCATCCTCTAAAGAATGCGTTGAATAATAACATATCTTTTTTAAAGATTTTTTTATTCAATATTTATGGAGAGAACCGGTTTTTTCTGCAGTGATTTTTTATGATTGACGTTACTATGCGCCTTAATGAACGTAATAAGTTTGACATCATACGTATATTTGGCGCTTAGCCCGTCAATTGGTATTTTTCTTAATAATATTATACGTTAATAACTTTGTAGCAAACTCAACAGTTGTAGCTTCTGTCGAAACTTACATTAACGCAGGTGGAGTCGTAATATGCGAAGAAAAATCACGGTTAGATTAACGATATTCAAATATGAATCATTAAGTCATATTATACATATTTTGGAGATTGGGGCCTGCAGTATAATAATATACATTGATTTCGTACAACTTGACCTTAGTCAACATTTTCTTAATGACGCGATGTCACATGTTTTGATAAAGAGCCTGCACAAACAAGTATCTCTTATTTTGCACTACTCTGTATTGTACTAATATTTAACTCTTGAGTTATTGTCTGTGTTTTCGACAACTAAGGCGGTATATTTCAATACTGTTAAACACTTTGCAGCAATAGAATAATTTCTCAACGCCACTATATTTTATTTTCAAATTAAAAAGAAATGCGAGTGATAAGCAACTAAAAGATTGAACGTCATGTCCGATCAAGGGATTCTTTTACAATCGCAACTCCATTGCATTTTGGAAACTCGTTATATAACTTTTATACACGGTTATTTTTTTATCATCCTGGAAAATTTTAAGAACGCTTCAGGACACATACAAATAAAAAAAAAAAACAAATAAAAAAATATCTAAAAATACTGCTCTCAACTACTTAGTGCAGTATTTTTTGAATATTTTAGAAAATTAATATTTAATTAAGTGAGTTATTTTTTTTATTCATATTTAAATCATTCTAATACCATGTTGTGAAGCGTCCCTCAAGAGGCTGAGTAACGCCAACGACCTTGAGACATGATTTGTACTGGATTACGGGCGCGGTGCGCTATTGAAATTGAGCGAAAAAATCAAAATATATATTTTTGAAAGAAACTAGTAACTTATTTGAAGATATGAAACATCAATATTATCAAATTAAGTGTAACGAGTTAATTTCCTAAAAATCATTAAATAACCTTTGTTAAATAACTCAGATTTTCTTCTGGAAGCTGTTTTTGATGGGTGTGTTTGGTATTTTTTTTAACGAGAAATTTTGATTAAAATTTGTTTTGAAGACATGGATATTCTCAAAAATATTTTCAAGAGTAACATATATTTTTTTTACTACGGTATATTAAACAGGTTTCGGTGAAAAAAGTTTTAAGTGGGGCTCGATTAACTCAGCTCAGCGTTGTCAGCCTCTTAAATTTTCCAGGGTGATAAAAAAATAACCGTGTATATCTTTGTATAGACAAAACTGTCCAACCTGCATATTTGCATTCTTGGATGAAACGAAGGGTGATAATAGCGAAGAGTAAGATCCGGTCCATAAATAATTCCCAATCGCTGATCATTCCATCCAAGAACAGAATTCACGTCGAAATGGTGTAGTGGGTATGCCCAGCAATCTGGAGGGAGAGTCCTACACGCCTGTCGACTAGCCGCCGGCTGGTAAAGTGCGCGTTTCATCTCGTAAAGAAGATGGTGATACGAAACTAGAAGTCAATTTTTTTACATATGACAGGGAAGCTCTTAGCGTTCACCTCACCTGGTGGGTAGTGACGATATGGCCGAAGGTGGAAGCGAGCTGCACCTGGACACCGTAACTACTGAGAAACTAGCTATAATACCTTTTAATTGTCGGACGGAACACAGCAATGCTATTAACATTGTTATTATGGCGACATACTTAATTAAGACTGTGATAGCTTGCCAGGTGGGCTCAGAAGCCCGAACAGAAAAAATTGTGTCCCTATGGGGAATCATACTCCAGACTTCCCGATCGACCCCCGTTGGTTTACACCACGAAGGCGCTTAATGTGCCAAATTAATCAACTTGCTTATAAAACAAAATATTTTATCCAAAGGCGACGTGGTCGAAGCAGCGGAAGCTCCGCTTGCAGCACGGCATCGGAAACATCATAAGAAACCCGAGCCTGAAGCGCCTGATGCCCCTGATGCGCCTGATGCCCCTGATGCCCCTGATGCCCCTGACGCCCCTGACGCCCCTGACGCGCCTGACGCGCCTCATCCAGCGCACAAGTCACACCCAAAACACAAATCGCATCCGTCAACCAAACCGCATCACGGGGTTGTCGGCGAAATCGAGAACGTAATGGAAACTGGTGAAAAATGTGTGGGTGGCCTATTTGGTACGTATTTTGACTTTAATGTTTAGACCAATGTTTACCAGAGAGATACTGTACCCGAGGCGTCTGCATGGGTTTCTATTTTTACCGCCATGCAAGGTTTGAAGGGTAAGGTGGGAAGTTAAAATACTGGGTACCTGAGCTGGGTACTTAGAATAACATCTCGAAAATAAAAATGTGTTCATTGTACTATGTTATTATAACGCATATCATATTTAATATGTTTCGGATGTCAGATTAATAAATAATAGATCTATATGCTAGAAGTAGTTTTAACATAAAAAAATATTTTGTTTCAGGCTCATTCTTGGCTTAAGATAATACCAGATGGCAAGATATAACTCTGAATATATTATTTGCAAGAAATAACATTTATTACGTCACCCTCACAACTGTTAAAATAAAAAGATCCACAAACAATACCTACACGCAAGCTATTGTATCCCCTGACAAAAGAAATAATCAATGAACAATCAATGAATTTAGGTGTTTAGCAGGCTGACTAATATTTGTCTTATAATACCATGTACACGAACTACCGATATTTTAATAGTTTATTGTGTTTCATAGCGTTAATTTGTTTTCATAAAAATTAAAAATCTTTCACCTGTTAAACATTAAAATTCCGTTAGTTACAATAGTTATATTTTTTTTAGGAACAAAGAACTGATTTGTTTACATTATTAAAATTTCAAATAGCGTGTAACTAAAAACATCACTGTACCTGCAATATAATATCAATAAATAAAACAACCAATATTTGACAACGCTTTGTTTTCATTTTAACCTATAATGTATGTTGTTCTAACCGCCTCCGTGGTCTTATGGTTGTCATTACGCGGTGTTGATCAGGAGTTCCGGGGTTCGATTTATTTATTTATTAATTCTTCATGTACGCTTATGTACAAAGGCGGACTTAATGCCTGGGGCATTATCTGCCAGTCAACCTTTGGGTGATGCAGAGAATTCAGAGGTAGATGTACCAATACAAATTAAATTAAATGTAAGATATGAACAATACTTAAATTTAAACCTATATAAATACATACCTATATCCACATGTAAATAAATATGATAATATGCTTTATACCATATATACATATATATATATATATATATACACACATACATAATTATAACTATGCACTATACTAAATATAATAAGGAAGAAAAACATCACAAACTTACATTACCAAAAGCAGTTTTGAGTTTCAGCCATGTGATGGAGTTTTTCCTTGGAAAACCATTTCGATTCCCCATGGGGGCAAATTTTTTCCTGCTTAACTTGGTTGGTGGTAAGGCTTAGGGCTTCTTTGTTGGTGGTAGCTCGCCTGGCTAGCTACCACCGTCTTACCTAAGTCTGTCGCCATAGTAATAATAGCGTTGTTGTGCTGTGACAATTAGACTAGAGATAGCCTGTTCCACAGTTGGTGAGGAATCCAGGTGATATTTACTTCCATTTTCGCCTTATCGTCACTTACCATCAAGAGAGATGAAGGCCAAGAGCTTCCTTGCTGTATGTTAAAAGTAATAGTGTTAGATTCTAACGCTTTTAATAAGTAGAATAACGGATTATACCTACTTAATTATTACGGAAATCTTTCACATTTTGGTCAACTCCATAATATCAGAATTTACTGAAAGGACCCAGTATTATTCTATGTAAATCGAGGAAAAAACAAGTGAAATATAATTTTCGAAACACAAATACATGAGTAAATAGCTGTATAAATTGGAATGGAATTCCTAACCATATAGAGGAGATATTTGAGATCAAAGTGGCCAGTACGGCAAAACGCCAATTTCATATGTAAGGACCTAATAGTATATTTATTATGTCGTGGCCAAATCGTTAAATTGACTATTTCATGAAATGATTGTATATCATGAAATGGTCAATACTTGGCCGCATCTTGATGTGGTCTTGCCGGATCAATTAATAATTAATATTTAACGATATGAACAGGTAAACGTACGGCTACTTTTTGATATGGTGCAAAAATGGTGGCGGACAATTTATTTGATAAAAAATATTATTATTGTGCAAATGAAGTGAAGTGAAATGTCGTTACGACACAAAACTTTTTGAATCAATCTAAAAATGAGCACAACGTATGAAAACCTTTGAGTTCGGAACATATGTCACAGGTTATCAACAAACAGCTGTTGTTCGTTATTATCATATTTTTAGTGATTGAACGAACTTACCTGAAGTGAAGTTCTATCATAATTATACGAGTTGCTTCGTCCGAAGAGATTAGGTAATAATTGTAGTAACACGTATCATGTCGCCTTTCATCCACTAAGTTAAAAGTAGGTATTCACACTTTTTTTTGATGGTGGTACACAAACCTTCCTAGAGACACCAACCATATAGTCGCTCATTTAGTTGAAAGTCCCGCAAAACCTATATATTTCACTTTAAAGGGGGCATATTGGGAGGGAGGGACCTAATCTCTTCGGACGAAGCAACTCGTATAATTATGATAGAACTTCACTTCAGGTAAGTTCGTTTAATCACTAATTTAGGTGTTCGAGCCTTCGCTCGACCCACTGCTGTGAGATTAACCCTTTGAATTTTACCTGCCATCGCCGACTAGCTTTTCTCTTCAGTACGTTTTTGAATTTTGTCGTGAGCAGTGTGCAAAACTGTTAAAACTATATTGTTTAAATTAAGTAACACAATTAATTTCAATAAAAAGTAGGTTTTTTTAGTGCGCTATTTGCTGATATAAGAAATATATATATTTATTAAAAATTATTTAAGAATAGCTGTTGAAGATTTTGAGGTAAGATCCTTCCTTTATTTAGTGTACAAGTTAAAAAAGTGCTTTGTTCTTGCGAATGCCCGCTCTCCGGACGGCAGACTCGCTACTCCACACATGAATGGAGGAACAACCTCATCATCCTAGCATGCGTATCATGTTTTAGGAACTAGCACTTGTATTACAATGTGCTTTCCTCTTGCGAATGCCCGCTCTCCGGACGGCAGAATCGCTACTCCACATGTGAATGGAGGAACAACTTCATCATCCTAGCATGCGTATCATGTTTTAGGAACTAGCACTTGTATCACAAAATGCTTTCCTCTTGCGAATGCCCGCTCTCCGGACGGCAGACTCGCTACTCCACACATGAATGGAGGAACAACTTCATCATCCTAGCATGCGTATATCATGCTTTAGGAATTAGCATATGTATCACAAAGTGCTTTACTCTTGCGAATGCCCGCTCTCCAGACGGCAGATGCGCTACTCCACACATGAGTGGAGAATCAACTTCGCCATCCTAGCATACGTATCATGTTTTAGAAACTAGCACTCGTATCACACGTACGAGTAGCTTTTGTTCTTACGAATGGTCACTCTCTGGACGGCAAACTTGCGACTCCACACTTAAATGGTCGAACAACTTCACCATTCTAGAATGCGTTTCATGTAAAACATGTACGTGCAGGAATTAGCACTCTTATCACAAAGCTATGTCAGCTGCACAGCCATCACTTTAAAATTGTGCGTCGGCCAGTGAACCGACCCCTACACATGGTGTCGGCTGCGCAGCTCTCACTGTCGGCTGCGCAGCCCTCATCGTCAGCTGCGCAGCCCTCACTGTCAGCTGCGCAGCCCTCACTGTCAGCTGCGCAGCCCTCACTGTCGACTGCCCAGCCCTCACTGTCGGTTGTAAAGCCGTCATAAGCCGTCACTTTTGAACTGCGCGTCGGCTAATGATCCGACCCCTACACAGTGCCCGCTCAAGGCAAGTTTTAAGATGGAGCGAGTTCCAATTATGGCGCCCCCCTTGCGCCCAAATATTGAAAAAGCGAGGATAATTTTTGAACACTGACGCGCTCCCTGGAATTTGGCGCCTGGAGCTGCCGCTCCGTTCGCCCTATGGTAGGGCCGGTCCTGCCCCTACACATAATATACTAGCTACGCAGCCTACTTCATTAGCAGGCTAGCAATTAAAAATTACGGAGCACACGATCCTTTGCGACCTAGCCAACTGGGAGCCTATCCCTAGGTAGCTCTGCCACATGAAAAGTTTATCTAAAAATAAACGATAATAATGCGGATTATTGGAGATCATGTATGGTTGACTGCGTCTGTCATAAAGACCTCTTTGGTAATAAGATTTCATCCGACGAAGAATGTCGGCTCCGATTTGCAATCTGTAAAGTTCAATTAGCTTATGCTTTAGCGAAGATGACGCGCATACATATTATAATCATTGAGCAAACAAAAATATAAGGCAATTAATTAAAAGCTGTTAAATTGTATTCTGTTGTGCTATGATTTAAACACCATTCGCCTTAATGAAAAAGATCACCTCACAGATAGTGGCTATACCGATTTTACACCTTGATAAAATCTGAGCTAATTTCCCAAAGTGAAGAATCACGTATCCTCGAGGTCAAAATTGAGGCAAACTCCATTTCGCTATCAACCTTCGATCATAGCAGATATAACGGCTTCTATTAGAATGAATGATACAGGGTGTTAACCAGATACAGATATAATGAACCTGGTACCTCAAACCGAGAGGAACACTTCTTTTTTATTTGGAGACACAAAGGAATCACTTGCTAAGCATGAAATCCAAGTTCAACGTTTAGGGGCTGAAAAATGACAAAATATTTTGTTATTTTGAAGTACAAAAATATCTAGAAACCAACCATGTATTCACCTCCATAAAAGTCAATAGTAGCCTCGCAACGGCTACACCTGCATGGCAAACCGTTCAACTCTTGACTAAAAGTAGTCTAATGCTTATTAGGTGTTATAATTACTCATGATGGCCTACTTCCGCAGGGGAGACACTTTATAGATGTTTATAAAGATACATCCTTAAACGTAAAACCCATATTAGTAAGCGCTTTCTGCCAGCTGGTTCCATGTTTCGTAAAACTTCAGATATATTTTTTCAATACCCGTTGCGAGAAGAGAGCAAAAATTTAAAAAACATAGATGTATCATTTTTAAGCCGCATAACAACAATTTTTGTAATTCAACAACTTACCTTTTCTCTGAACTTTTACAGACAGATTTATTGAAAGAACAAGGAGGATTTAGCCATCACTACCGCCTACTACCAATATGCATTAAAGGGTAGACCAAGGGTGGAAAAAGTTAAACGATTGGGATCAGAACAAGTTTTACGAAGGCCAGCAAACATTTGCTCGATATCAGGGCCAGGAAAATTAAAAACAGGGAAAATTAAAAACTCGGGGATTGGAGTCGCTCACGTCCGTAGGTTTTACCCTCGAGACCCTACACGTGATCCCCGGGTGGTGCTAATCGAGTGACCAACTTCTGGTGGTAGGGCTTGAAAAACCCGACTGGCTAGCGACCACCGTGCGCATGATGTAAAACCCGTCAAGTGGCCATTTTTGTCCGCGTTTCGGGATCAGTCTGCGCACAGCCAGAGCTTGAGGGGTCGTTGCTGCGATTCGTATGGTTTGTGCGGGCTTCCGTCGACCCAGTGCCAGGTTGACTGCGTTGACCCTCCGCCCAGGAAGACCCGAAGAAACGGCTGTTCCGCTGGCCGCCCGTGGTATAGTACAGGGGCCCAAGCGGACCTAACCAGTCCGTGAGGCTGCCCCACCATGCCACGCATAATCTCGGGGTGGTCCGTCGTGCCGGTTGGTGACCGGACGGTGGGTCCCGGCGGCCACTTCCGGGGGGGTTCGGGGGCCCTTCCGTGCGGAGGGTCAGCGCAAATCAGCTGTCGGCTGTTCCCTGGCGAAACAGGCCTCCACACATTAACTATGCGAAGCGCAGCAAGGACACCTCAGTTTCACGCCTCTCACTCCAATAATTATGGCAGCGCAAAATATTAAGACTGGTCGTACAGCGGTGCATTATCCCACCAAAACACCATTATTCGAGGTGGGGCTCGCTAACATCCGCGGGCTCCACTCTAACCTCTTAGCTGTCCACCACCATCTCGAGACAGCCCGTCCAGCAATGCTGTTTTTGACGGAGACGCAAATTATCTGCCCGGCCGATACAAGCTACCTTAATTACCCCGGCTACGCTCTTGAGGAGTCCTTCAAGGCGAAGGCTGGTGTTTGCTTGTTCGTCCGGGCGGACGTTTGCTGTCGTCGCCTGCGCTGTTTGGAGGAACCTTCCTTTTCCTTCCTTGCGGTACACGTCGATTTTGGCACTCATTGCCGTGTCTACGTCTGCGTCTACCGTTCCCATCGTGGTGACTTGGAGACAACTCGACTTTTTGAACATCTAAGTCGGGTGGCAGATGACGCGCAGGAGCGATTTCCTTCCGCCGAGCTGGTGTTTTTAGGGGACTTCAATGCTCACCACGAGTTGTGGTTAAGTTCCTCTAAAACTGACCATGCGGGTAGGACTGCCCACGCATTCGCTCTCACGCACGACCTGACACAATTGGTCACCCAGAACACCAGGGTACCAGATATTATCGGTCAAGCGCCCTCTTTATTGGACCTTCTGTTGACAAATCGCCCTGACGGATATCAGGTGGTGGTTCGAGCTCCACTAGGATCTTCGGATCACTGCCTGGTATCCGTCTCAGTGCCTCAGGCGTCACGACCGTCCCCTGTGGTTGCAGCACGCCGTCTGTGGCACTATGCGTCAGCAGATTGGGACGGTATGCGGGATTATTACGCATCTGTTCCTTGGTGGCAGCGCTGTTTCAATAGGATGGATCCGGACTCCTGCGCTACCTCTGTTGCTGACGAGATCATATTAGGAATGGAATATTATATTCCGCATTCCAATCTCGTCAGTAGAGGCAGACGTAACCTCTGGTTCAATCGCGAGTGCGCCTCTGCTGTTGAAAACAAACAGCTGGCTTACCGCGCTTGGATCAGAGGCCGAGCATCTAAGGATCCCAATACAAGCCTACTGAAAACAGCCTACAATAATGCCACCAAGTTATGTAAGAGGGCTTACATTAGAGCGGATGCTCAGCGCATTGCACAAGTGGGCCAGGAACTGCTATCGCACCCTACGGGTAGCCGTTCTTTTTGGCGCCTGGCCAAAGCTGTGCAATCAAACTTCTGCCAACCCTCGCTGCCACCGCTGAGACTTGCCGATGGCTCACTTGCTCATCAGCCGCAGGAGAAAGCCGACCTCCTGGCAAAACTCTTTGCGGCTCATTCCCGTGTCGATGACTGTGGTACACAACCTCCGAAACTGTCCCATTGTGGCAGCACCATGCCCGATATCCGTATCAGACAGCGTGATGTGTGGGCGGAGCTCCAGTCGATCGATACTCGAAAAGCAAGTGGACCAGACGGCATTCCTGCGATTGTTCTTAAGAAGTGTGCAGCGGAGTTGACTCCGGTCCTTACGCGTCTATACCGTCTGTCGTTTTCTGCTGGTTGTGTGCCGAAATCTTGGAAAGAGGCCAATGTCCAGCCAGTTCCCAAAAAGGGAGATCGTTCTGATCCGGCTAACTATCGCCCTATAGCCGTCACTTCCATTTTGTGTAAAATCATGGAGAGGATCCTTAATACACAGCTGATCCGTTACCTGGAAGGTCACTCGTTACTTAATGACCGACAGTATGGGTTTCGTCCTAAACGGTCAACAGGTGACCTTCTAGCGTTCCTTTTGCACAAATGGGGTGAATCTATCGATAAGCGCGGCGAATCGGTGGCTATTAGTCTCGACATCGCCAAAGCTTTTGATAGAGTCTGGCACAAGGCTCTTCTTTCCAAGCTTCCGGCATACGGATTACCCGCGCAGTTCTGTACGTGGATTGCCAGCTTCCTCCACGAGCGTAGAATTCGCGTTGTCGTTGACGGCTGCGCTTCGCGGTTCGTGGCAGTGAACGCTGGTGCTCCGCAAGGCTCCGTTCTATCCCCCACATTGTTTCTTCTGCATATCAATGATATGCTTTCCTTGGGAGCTATACATTGCTATGCAGACGACAGTACAGTGCATGGGGGATATCACGGAGCCTCGGGGGCTGCTCGTGGTGATATTGGTAGGGAAAGGCAGAATCTTATCATTGAGCTCAACAGGACGCTGGACCTCGTCTCCGAATGGGGCTCCAACAATCTTGTTGAGTTCAATGCTAAGAAAACACAGGTGTGCGTGTTCTCGGCGAAAAGGTCACCTTTCCTCCCCCTTCCTTCTCTTCAGGGCACAACCCTTCACACACAGAGCAACATCACCTTGCTCGGAATGAACATTCGCTGCGATCTGAACCCCAGAGACTACATCGAATCCGTCATAACTACTGCCTCACGGAAACTCGGTGTCCTGAACAAGGTGCGTAGGTATTTTGCGCCGGACCAACTATGCTTGTTGTATAAAACTCAGGTTAGGTCTTGCGTGGAATATTGCTCGCACCTTTGGGACGGCTCCGCTCAGTACCTCCTCGATGCTCTGGACAGATTGCAGCGTCGCGCTATTCGCATAATTGGCGATGTAGAGGCAACTAACACCCTCGAGCCTCTACAACTTCGTCGTGACATCGCCTCTCTTAGCGCCTTTTACCGAATGTTCCATGGGGAATGCTCTGAGGAGCTCTTTAACCTTATCCCTCCCTCTCCATTCCTTAACAGAAACACGCGTAAGGGCCTTCGGAGTCATCCGTACACTGTGTCCTCCTTTTCACACCGTACCAAGAAATTCCAAGATTCCTTCTTCTGTCGTTCATCCCACACTTGGAATTCTCTACCTGCGCACGTGTTTCCTCCATCCTACAACATGGGTTCCTTCAAAAGAGGCGTGAAAAAGCATCTTTTGGGCCGGCAAGGGGCGGGCAGGTAGGAGAGTGGATGTCGTCCCTACTCTATCTGTCAACTCATTTGGGCCTCTTTCACCGCTTAACATCAGGCGGGAGGAGGTCATTTGCCGGGCCATCCATAAAAAAAAAAAAAAAAAAAAAAAGTTTGACATGAGCAAATTCAGATTTCAAGGCGGGCTAAAATTAAAAATTATATTGAGGTGTGAAAAGCTCAATTATCCATATTATCTGGATATAAGTTACTTTTCACATGTCATCATCATCACAACTAATATACGTCCCCACCGAGGGGCTCGAGCCTACCCTATGTTAGGGTGATTAGTAGGCCTTAGTCAACAACGCTGGCCCAGTGTGAATTGGCGTGCACATATACTCGTACACTCATAAAATTAAAAAGATTTATAATAGTTTGGATACATGCAGTTAATTGTCTTGCTCTATTACGAAGGATATGACATCAGAAATAAATAAAATGTTAAAATGTAAATCAATTGAAGGTTGTCAAAACTTTTCAGAATTTCTTGTAAGTAGTCACGGACTGTAAGAAGTCCCGTAAAGATAGACCCATTTTGTTACAACGATACAATCTATCAAATGACTTGACTACTTTTTGTCCTCTCAACTACACCCCAGGCAGTGCAGTCATAGTCAAGTGAGAAGCGGAATCTCTTCGAATCGTCATGGCGTCAATTGAATCTTAAAGACTTATATTCCTACTTCGGAGCGGTGGAATGGGGCGCCCAGAGTAACAACTGCCAATAGCTGATAATCCCAAGTCAAATGATATTGCCCTATATATTTTTTTGCTTCATAATCATACACATATTATTACAAAAACATAGCAGTTCATAATTCATAAATCAGTAGTGGCCACTTTTGCTGGCCCCGAAAGAAGTGAACGTCTTAGTTGTAATTTTTTTTTACACAAATTAAATAATTACTCCTTTGATATCAATAGAAACAACATATACTAAGTGTCACGCTTTGTGGCTACATTTATCCTCCTGTGTTCAGGTAGACGTATTCACGAGTTGACTCTTTTTGTCATACATCTCAAGACATTCGTATCGAGTGATGATTATTATTATACTATGGCTGAAATTTGGTTCCAAGTCTGATTCATCAAAATTTAGGCAATCTGGTTGGATGCTTAATATTATTAGGGACGAAAGGCTAATTTTAGTATTTTGGATGAATAAACATATATATACCAGTAAGCAAATCAAGACGTAGAAGCATAACAAATTTATTCGTATCTACCAGGGGGAAAGTTAAACCACCCTCGCGAAGCGTCATTGCATGTTAATTTCAATCTTTATTCAAAAAAGCGGGAATCATCCCTTCACCCGGCAGCTGTAGAGCTGCAGTTACCTTTCTCTGAAAACTGAATAAACAGCAATCTTGATCTAGATGTCTTAATTATAAGGGAAAATTGTTGACCTATACAATTTTTTTTTCTCTCAGACATTATTTTGAAAGGACGTCGCCTCAATCTGCCTAATCGATGTACCGCGAGGTACATACACTAATCTTTTTTGTTTGAAAGAAAATACGTCATTTTATCTGTAACAATTAATCTTTGATACTCAAAAACCTGTTAATCAATTCCAACTTGACAGGTATCAGTAAATGAAATGATGAAATTTTTATTGCTATTGTTGTGTTATATTAATACTGCAGATACTATGATTATATTGAGTGAGTACAGAGTACACGTCCGAATTTACGTAAACTAGTTTGAATGAAAATGTTGATATGCACTTTATACGATGGAAACGGACGATACCATAATAGACCGTGGTACTACCCTAGCTGAGAGTTGTAAGAACTCTCAGATAAGGTACCAAAATCTTACTTTATTTTCTGGTTGAAATGGAACTCGAATCGGAAGCATCTGATGAGTGAATCTGTCGTATCAAGAATCTGTCCTTAACCGAATAATCCGTCGAAGACTAAAACATTGAAGAGTGTATCGCACACAATACAATAATATGATGCTTCAACATTCATAAAAGATGCTCTTCGTCTTTTTTAGTTGGGCGGTCTTTGATGGGAATATGGAAAGCATTTATTATAGCCCCTGCAGTCCCAAAGTCCATCGTTAGATAGGTAGCGGCATTGTTTGTAACTAAAGTCGTTTCTTACTAACTTGGAAGTCCCTTTTGAATCGTCCATTCAAAGTGTTTGTGACACTAACATTTGGTCATTATAGATCGTATTTTGACATTTTGTAGCGTTTTGTTACTTGCGTAGAGACAGATGAATTGCAAGTTACAATTTCTTTTTATTTTTTTACTTTGATGGTTATAATCCCATTAAGTTATGTTTTTATTTAAGTGCACGATACATCAGTACATAAGAAAAAATAAACTAAAAATAAAATATTTTACTACAAGTTTTGCAGACGTCGAAACTAAACGCAATTGAATACTCAATCAACTCAAATTCGTATCGAGTAATTAACACTTTTATTTATTTATTACCTAGTTTTATCTTAATAAAAAAGGAATTTTCGGAATTCTCGAATTTTTCTCTACAGTTTGGTATACATGTACACCTAAAAGTGTACATACATGGGCAAAAATGAGTGGACTATTGGCAATCCTCAAGCTCCATTTAGCTAAACTTAATCATTTATTCCGATTTAATTGTTATACCTAAATCCTTAATTGTACATATAAGCAAACAAGCATATCTTTAGCTTTTATGGACAGCTTTACACAACATCGCAGGCACCTGTCATTCAGGCTACAGACCCTAGAGCCAAATTGATCCGGCATTACACCGAAGACATCCCGGACGTCAGCCTGTACGAGATTAGTGTGGCTCTCAAACAGCTAAAAAACAACAAGGCACCGGGTGATGATGGAGTTACAGCTGAGCTTTTGAAAGCGGGCGGACTACCAGTCCGGAAAGCGCTGCAGAGGCTATTTAACTCCATCATACTCGAGGGCATTACGCCTAAAGCATGGCACGGGGGTGTGGTGGCACTTTTCTTCAAAAAGGGCGACAGGGCCCAGTTGAAGAACTACAGACCCATCACACTCCTGAGTCATGTATACAAGCTGTTCTCGAGAGTCATCACGAATCGTCTCGCGCGCAGGTTTGACGACTTCCAGCCTCCCGAACAAGCCGGATTCCGTAAAGGCTATAGTACCATAGACCACATTTATACGCTGCGGCAGGTTATACAGAAGACCGAGGAGTATAATCTGCCACTATGCTTGGCGTTTGTGGACTATGAGAAAGCCTTCGATTCTGTCGAGACCTGGGCCGTGCTTAGGTCACTCCAGAGGTGCCAAATAGACTACCGGTACATCCAAGTGTTGAAGTCATTGTACGGAAACGCCACTATGTCAGTCCGCCTTCAGGACCAGAACTCGAAACCAATACGACTTCAGCGAGGTGTGAGACAAGGTGACGTTATATCGCCGAAGCTGTTCACAGCTGCGCTGGAGGATGTATTTAAGCTTTTGGACTGGAGAGGACTCGGCATCAACATAAACGGCGAGTACATGACTCACCTTCGTTTTGCCGATGATATCGTGGTCATGGCTGAGACCGTGGAAGATCTAGGCACAATGCTCGAAGACCTCTGTAGAGTTTCCCAACAAGTGGGTCTTAAAATGAACATGGACAAGACCAAAATTATGGTGAATTCCCATGTAGTACCCACTCCTGTGAAGGTTGGCGGCTCTACACTGGAAGTTGTTGACGAATATGTTTACCTGGGACAAATAGTCCAGCTCGGTAAGTCCAACTTCCAGAAAGAGGTAAATCGACGAATCCAACTCGGCTGGGCAGCGTTCGGGAAGCTACGCAGCATATTCTCGGCCAATCTACCGCAGTGTCTTAAGACGAAAGTCTTCGATTCGTGCGTGTTGCCAGTGATGACGTACGGAACTGAGACGTGGCCGTTTACAATGAGTCTCATCAGAAGGCTCAATGTCACTCAAAGGGCAATGGAGAGGGCTATGCTCGGGGTTTCTCTACGCGATCGCATCAGAAATGAAGAGATCCGTAGAAGAACTAGAGTCGCCGACATAGCCCAAAGAATTGCAAACCTTAAGTGGCAGTGGGCAGGACACATAGCTCGCAGGACTGACGGCCGTTGGGGCGGAAAGGTCCTCGAGTGGCGGCCGCGTACCGGGAGACGCAGCGTTGGTAGGCCCCCCACAAGGTGGACCGACGATCTGGTGAAGGTCGCGGGAAGCCGCTGGATGCGGGAGGCGCAGGACCGATCGGTTTGGAGATCCCTGGGGGAGGCCTATGTCCAGCAGTGGGCGTCTCTTGGCTGAAATGATGATGATGATGAAGCATATCTTGAATTAAATAGTAGTCATATTGTTCCTTAAAATAATTATTAAAATAATTTACTTTGTAAAGTCACTTTGCTTTTCATTGAAAAACGATTTGTACAATTTCACAGTACGTCTAGCCATCGCCGGCAGATTGTAAACACATCTCACAGTGGGTCGAGCGAAGGCTCGAACACCTAAATAGAATCGTTTTTCCCCCGAAGGGTAGAAAACGAATATTTAGGTTTCAGCCGTAGCTCGACCCACTAAATTTGCTGTTCTAGCCGGCGTGTGAGAAAAGTACTGAAGAGAAAAGCTAGTCGGCGATGGCACCCGCACTTACTTACATACCCTCATTGAAAATGTTAGGTGAATAATTGTATGTAGGGTAGATGTTGCGGATAACGCCCTAACTAACAGATTAGGGAGATTTACCCAATACTTGAGTTGAAATAAAAAGCGGACTGTATAATTACTGGTTGTCTAATAAGATTTAAAAATACAAATCACGCCCGACATTAATTTTCGAATGATTAGCTAATTAGAAATAATGTTGTTCTCGCGAACGTCGAATGTATTGTGTCCGCGCCGACCATCAGTGTCGCGGCGCGAAACCGGTTTCCGATGTAACGTTAAATTAGGGATCCGCTGTAGTTACCGCGGGCCTTTCTTCACCATGTACTCCCCGCGTTGAAGTTTCTTCAATTGATTCCAGTGGTAGAGGGCATATAGAATTGAAGGCTCGACGTATGATTCCCTTCTTCGTTTGAATGTCCGCGACCCTGGCGACGTCATCTGATCCAGGTATAACGCGAACAATGCGTCCTAAAGGCCACATCAACGGGGGACACTTCTCCTTGATGAGTACCAGGGTTCCTGGCTTTAAATCCCCTCTGGAATGGCGCCATTTTGTTCTTTGCTGAAGCCATAAAATATATTCATTAGAAAACCTATTCCAGAATTGTTGTTTTAAGACCTCGATGCGCTGGTATCGATGCAGTGATGCAATTCTGGTGGTAGTAATCTGTGGATGAGGCACAAAGATTAAAGATCGTCCAATAAGCAGATGTGCGGGAGTTAATGGGTGGAGGTCGTTAGGATCGTTAGAAAGCGGTGTTAGGGGTCTGGAATTTAGGATTCCCTCTACTTGCGCCAACAAAGTAGACATCTCTTCGTATGTTAAATGAGTTGTATCAAGAACACGCCTAAGATGATGTTTAGTGGATTTGACTGCAGACTCCCACAACCCGCCGAAATGAGGTGTATATGCTGGTATAAATGAAAATTTAATACCTTGCTGAGCAATATCGACGTCTAATGATTTAATGATACGGGACAGCTCATTGAACGCACCCACAAAGGTAGTGCCGTTATCTGAGAACAGATTTTGAGGCTTACCCCGACGGGATATGAATCTATTTAAAGCTGCGATGAAACCTTCTTTTGACAAATCCGAGACAAGCTCCAAATGCACAGCCTTTGTAGCAAAACATATAAAAAGGCAGATATATGACTTAATTAGTTGTGAACCACGACCTTTTCGGCTTGTTATCATCACAGGTCCCGCATAATCCACACCTGTATTAAGAAATGGGAATTCCAAATGAACGCGTTGCTTGGGGAGATTGCCCATGATAGGTTGGACTGGTTGCGCTTTAAACCTGTAACACCTAATGCATGAACGCACTGTCAATTTTGATAGTTTGGTGCCACCTAATGGCCAATAATTATGTCTGATTAGAGCTAGCAGAAGTTGTGAACCACAATGTAAGTATGTTCCATGAGCAAGTTGAAATAATAATTTTGTAACGTGATGTTTGCCACAAAGAAGAATAGGATGTTTGACATTATAATCGTAATCTGAGTTAGCAAGTCTACCACCAACACGAATTAAACCATCAGAATCTAAAAACGGTGATAATGATGTAAGCTTACTATTAAATTGTAAATTTTTATTATTAATGAGCAAAAGGCGCTCCTCCGGAAAGGATTCCTTTTGAGCAATTACAATAATAAAGTTTTTTGCACGATGTAGTTCTGTAATTGACAGATAAGAGCTAGAAATTCTAGATTTTCTACAATTGTTTACAAATCGAAATATGTATGCAATAACACGTTGTAATTTAGAAAAGTTTGAATAATTATGTATAAGAGTAGATAACGGATTGACATCAGCATTTGTATGAAGTGATTGGACTGTTTCAGGTAAATCGGTTTTGTGAATATCATTGGGATTGCTAGGCCATTGAGACTCATTTTTTTGTAAAAAAGTAGGTCCGTTCCACCAAAGACATGAGCTTCCTAATTTGTCAGCGTCCAGTCCTCGAGATACTAAATCGGCAGGATTTTCCTTTGAAGGCACATAACGCCATTTGCAGTCAGAAGAATTCTCCTGTATCTCGGTAACACGAAGACGAATAAAAGGCTTAAGTTGGTAGGGTGGTAAGTGTATCCAACCTAGTGCGATTGTTGAGTCAGACCAGAAGTAGCAGTCATTGTATTGGAAGGTTATCGCATCTGTTACCTTTTTAAGTAGTCTGGTACCCAACAAGGCACCGCACAGCTCTAAACGGGGAATGGTGGTTGCTTTAAGAGGGGCTACTTTACTTTTCGATGCGAAAAGGTGAACTGTGACTTCACCATCAGTGGTCACAGATCGCACATAAACACAAGCACCGTACGCTTTCTCAGAGGCATCTGTAAAAACATGAATCTGTATATCAACAGGTGCTATGCAAAGTATATGTCGAGGTATTCTTAAATTATTTAACTGTGGCAATGTCATTGAAAAATGTAACCACGATTCTTTTATTTTAGATGGTGCCTCATCATCCCAAGAACATTTTAACTTCCAAAGTTCTTGCATTAATATTTTTGCGTCTACAATGCACGGTGTAACAAGACCCAGTGGATCGAACACTTGAGCTATTGTGGAAAGTATACTACGTTTTGTTACAGTGCTTGGCGTATCAACGTTAATAGAGAAACTAAATGAATCACTACCACAATGCCAGTTTAAACCTAATGTTTTTGCAAGTTCATTTTCGCTTAAATTGACAGCATCAGAACCTTTACTATTTATGATTGCATCTTTACACACAGCTTCTAATACGTCTTTATCATTAGAATGCCATTTATGTAGTTTCATTTTTGCAGATCCTAAAGTTTTTATCACAGACTGACATGTATTAACAAGAATATTTTTGTTGTCATGGCCTGTTAATAAATCGTCTACGTAAAAATCACGACAAATTACACGACGTGTATTTTCATCTGGTGATTCTAGTCCCAGCTGCCTTAAGCATCTAATTGCTAAGTATGGAGCCGAAGACGTACCGTATGTCAATGTGTTAAGCGTGTAAGTGTCAATTTTATGTGATGGATCCAATCGCCAAAGAATTTGCTGCAAAGGCCTTTGAGATGGATGTACTTCTATTTGGCGGTACATCTTTTCGATGTCTGCTGTAATTACAAATGAGTGCTGCCGAAACCTTATGAGAATAGTTAGTAAATCTTCCTGTACAGTGGGCCCAACGCGTTGCAGATCATTTAAAGATTTACCAGATGTCGTAACTGCGGAGGCGTCGAATACGACTCGAAGTTTTGTTGTCGTGCTCGACTCTCTACGTATTCCATGATGTGGTAAAAAATAAGATGGTTTTAAAATATTTGTTGTATTTATAGATGAGTTAATTATATTTTTTGTATTAATGTTCATATGTTTCAAATTTTTATATTCATTCATGAATTCTATATATTTATTTTTTAGGTCAGGTTCTTTATCTAAGCGACGCTCAAGAGATAACAACCTACGCATTGCCATTTGAAATGAATCACCTAGACAATCTGGTGAATCTTTAAGAGGTATTTTCACTACAAAACGGCCCTCTGAATTTCGATATGTCGAATTTAAAAATTCTTGTTCGCATGCATGCTCATCATGTGTCATTGTATGTTTTGGTAAGATAGTGTCCAACTCCCAGAAGCGAGACAAATCGGAGAGAGTTGACATATTAGAAGTTAACATGCACACATTTGCATCTGATTGAGAATTGTGTATTGAGCCGGAAACAAGCCATCCCAGCTTCGTTTCGAACAAACTTGGTTTGTTTTTACCTATTTGGATACGATTCGTGCCGATCACACTCCAGAAAAACTCCGCACCTACTAATATGTCTATGGTTGACGGCTCATGGAAGGTGGGATCAGCTAAGCGAATGCCATTAGGTATTTGTATATTATGTATGTCAATAATTGTGTTTGGAACCAACGTTGTTATGTTTGGCAAAACGAAACAGTCTATATGCGTCTCATAGCTTCCATCGTAAGATGTTACTCTGAAGGAACAACGCTGAGAGCAATGGGACGTTTGACTGTTGATGCCTGTTATTTTAGAGTCAACGGAAGAAAGTTTTATATCTAACTTACTACAGAAGTCTTGCGTAACAAAATTGGCGGTACTCCCGTTATCTAATAAGAGTCTGGCAACATGTGGAGCACCCTTTCTGTCTAACACCTTGACTAAAGCTGTAGAAAGTAGAATATGTGTTGTTGTTATATTAGAATTTTTTGCTGATAGCGCAATAGTATCGTGAGATGACTGTTTGCTCTGATCGTAATGAAGCAATGTGTTATGCCTTTTATTACAATACTTACAATTACTTAATCTACATTTAGATTTTGTGTGACCGGTGCGTAAGCAATTCAAGCACACCTTATATTCCATTGCCTTTTGATTGCGCAGTTCGACCGATAACTGTCGAAAAGCTTCACAAGTGAATAAATGATGTTCATTTTTGCAAAGAGGACAACTTAAATTATGTTTTATGTGTGATTTATCTGAAGAAACAATGAAACTTTTTTGTTTAATATTACAAGTATCAGACTTAGATTTAGACATGTTTTTGGTCTCTTCAATAGTTTCCAAAAGATCGGCTCTGTTAGTGAGAAATTTTATAAATACGTCTAAAGTGGGGGGATCGTCCAAAGTGTTTCTACGTTCCTCCCACTCGCGACTAGTAACGTTGTCTAGCTTGGTGGACATCATATGAATCACCAATGTGTCCCAGTGATCAGTGGGTTGACCCAGAGTTTCAAGTGCCCTTAAATTTTTATTTGTTACATCTACAATATAACGTAAGGCCTTACTAGATTCCTTTTGTATCTGAGAGACATTGAAGAGAGCCTGTACGTGGTTGTTGACTAATAAGCGCTTGTTGTCAAACCTATCACATAACAATGTCCAAGCCGATTGATAATTGTCACCTTTAAAGTCAAGACTTTTAATTACTAAAGCGGCGGAACCATGAAGAGATGCACGTAAGTAATGATATTTATTAATAGGATCAATACTTTCATTTGTGTGGATAAGGGAGATGAACGTATCGCGAAACTCGAGCCAGTGTTGATAACAGCCATTAAAGTGAGGTAAATCTATTTTCGGCAGTCTCACAAAATTGTGCGAATTTTTGGAGCTTACCTCGGACCTGGCGCCTACCTGGTGCGATTCAATCATCCCACGAGCAGTAGCAACGAGTGAAAAGTACTGTGTCTCAAAACCTTCTCTCTCGTCCACCTCAGGCTCGTCCAACAAGCTGTCCAGTTCACCCTGTAACGCATCGAAGTTGTCGTATAAAGCTTCTAATTTTTCAAGACGTAACTTAAGCTCAATTTGTAACTTTGTCTCACTAAGCTGTTCACTACTCTTTATGTTAGATAAATAAGTAGTAAATGTGGTAAGTTTAGCTTTGAGAATACCTCTTCTTTTTCTCAGCTCTTTTAATAAATCTTTGTTTGATTCATACATTTTTTAAAATTTATTATATATATTCTATTAAATTTATTAACCAGCAATAACTTAAACTTTAAATATAATGTATAAAAAGGTTCAATTTTCTGAATTATTTATTACTAGGAAATCTATTTGATTAAGATTGAAAGAAAGAACGTACGAAAGTCAATAACAGATTTTTTGTTTGGTTAAAAAAAACAATGTAGTTTGCAGAACAATTTCAAATGAGTAAGTATAAATAAAATTATTCTAAAACTGCGTTTATATGCGTTAAGCTGTTAATCAAGCGTCTATACCTAAAGCATAATTTCACACTACCATTTAACCCAAACTTTACCTACACTCCTGCACTAAAATAACCTAATCAATATATATGTGTAATAGCACAGTAATAGTATATATAATAGTGAATATTAACCGAAACCAATTTATTTTGAAAGCGTTTACCTATACCAGGACAATAGTTAATGATACTAACGAGAAAGCATCTAATTCTACAGCGTATCTATGTGAACAATATATAAGCAAAACAGAAATAACGAAAACAATACTGTCCTTGTGTTTGTTTTGTTTATGGAGGTACGGTTTACGTTTAATCGATGTCTGCAGTCCGTGATGGATGATTGAAGTACCGACCTATAAAACAAAAATTATCATTAATATATAACGTTTTCGCACTTATTATTATACACGGAATGTTTATAGAATACTAAAGACACATTTAAAAAAAATTGATAGCTATATACTTTGGATAAGTAATATTCTATAAATAAACACTATACCTAACCTTTTGCTGAATCTAAGTTACTACATGAGATATCAGTTTTATGTGCATGAAAAAACAGCAAAATTAACTCGATTACAAAATTTGCATTTTTATGTAAAATAAATTGACATATCTTTCAACTAAAATGTACCTTTGCTTGCTAACACGTGTTAGGTATTTTCTACTTAACCTAATTTTTAACTTTTAATGTAATTCTTTTCACAAATTAATATCAATGAATTTCAATTTTACGTTAAGATAATTACTTGGCTGACAAAATGTAGAAGAATATTAAGGGATTAGAAAGAATATGGATTTGTGTAGGAAAAAAATTGGAACGATCTCACGGTCTTTGAGTGCACTATCCTCTTGCCATTTGTTTTTTCACGTAGCTTTGATGCGATGAAATTAATGCCAGAAGGTTTTTGAAGAATGTAGAATATCGACGAATCTTGGGTTTTGAAGAATGTTGACCGCTGCGGAGTAGAATGTTCGTGAGTGTCAGCATAGGCGGCGAAACCTTGACCTCTGCAATGTTCACCCGATATTTCTTGCTCCACAAAGGCGACCAAATTAGGGATGACCTCCTTTTTAGCTGATGACTTGTATTTTAATCTTGACGGCGTAGAATGACCATATGTTGCGGATAACGCCCTAACTAACAGATTAGGGAGATTTACCCAATACTTGAGTTGAAATAAAAAGCGGACTGTATAATTACTGGTTGTCTAATAAGATTTAAAAATACAAATCACGCCCGACATTAATTTTCGAATGATTAGCTAATTAGAAATAATGTTGTTCTCGCGAACGTCGAATGTATTGTGTCCGCGCCGACCATCAGTGTCGCGGCGCGAAACCGGTTTCCGATGTAACGTTAAATTAGGGATCCGCTGTAGTTACCGCGGGCCTTTCTTCACCAGTAGATGCACACTGCAAACAGGTAAAATTCAAAGGGTTAATCTCACAGTGGGTCGAGCTACGGCTGAAACCTAAATATTCGTTTTCTACCCTTCGGGGGGAAAACGATTCTATTATACATTCGTTGCTTCGTCCTTTGAGATTAGGTAATAATTGTAGATTTTGAAAGCAAGTGAAATATTAAAACCAAATAATAATTAAAATATATTATGATATTCATTCTGTAACCAAAAAAATCAAATATATAAAGGAATCAAGGCAACAACAAATAATATTAATTATTTATTGGCATAATGTTAGCTATTAAGGATAGACAATGCAAAACTATTTGATTCATCTGGTTGAATATTTCAATAGTAATAATTAGCAAACACATTGGCTGCCACTCCCCCCTGCAGTTCTGCGTATTGTGTCAATACTGACACCTGCCTATGCACCGTTGAGGAAGTTGCATGTCTGATGGAGTGGGCAGAAAATATTGAAATATCAACTCCGCTAGTTAGGTGTCCTTAATCCACTTGCTGATTGTATTGGTAGATACTACCTTATGAGGTCTTTTGAAACTTATCAAAATGTCTTTTTTTTTTACTTTCCGCTCGGTTGACTCGTAGAGAATGCTAACTCCGCCCTTTGTACTGTTTTTTAAGTGCAATAAAGATTAAATAAATAAATAAATCTGTGGGCGGTCTTTGTAAAATGGAATACACAAATTTGGTTGATTTCATCTTGGACGTGATGTTTTAATCAAATCTTTAATTTTAATAATAATTACTTGATCTCTAATAATTATGTTATCTAATTTTATTTTTGCAATCGTCTGTACTCTGTGTGCTGTTACGAGTACAAGAAGTGTTGCAATCTTCTTTGACAATTGCTCTAAACTCAACGTGGTATTTAGATAAGCTTTTGACAGGTAATCTAAAACTAGAGAAGGATTCCAGGTAATGTATCATATTTAGGGGCTGGAGGACGAAGTCTGAAAAAACCCTTAAACAGTCTTGTAATGCGGTCATTCGACCTTACTCTCGATCCCAAAATCAAAGATAGAGCAGAGCGATGACTATTATTTTAATCATCCATATTGTAAACCCGAATAAAATATTTGTGTAAGAAAATAAATAACCAGCGGAGAAAGTTGATGCTTCATACACGTCAACATTTGTTTTTTTTGTACAAAAATTTACCTAGCGATGTATTGCAAATAATATTCTTTGATGGAATTTTTTGACAGGGAAGCCATCATGATGTCTAAGGATGACGGTGGTACACTCCTCTTCAGAAGTGCCTTTTGGATAACTTCCCTGCTATCAATGTGAGCTTGGGCAGGCTGTTAGAAACAGACAACAAAACGTTATCTGAAGGGCTGTAATTGTTACAGTCTTTGAACAAAGAAGCTCTTAGAATAAAGGAAACCAGGGTTGTGTAGGCCAGAAGGGAACAACGATACTATTCCCTCAGCTTGATCAGGTTATTATTTTTCGTAAAACTTTTAGTATTACAGCAAAAGGCGGAAAAGCATAAAATGAGATGTTTCCAATTCAAGGTAAAAGCGTTTACCGCCATAGCCCCTGAAAACCCCTGAACACGGTAATCTGGATCCTTATTTATTCCAAGAAACATACAAGTTGCATTTTTATTGACTCTAGAGGCAAAAAGATCAATGTCAGGCTTGCAAAACGCCTTTAGAATTCGATTAAATACATGATTTTTAGCTCCCATTCAGTATCAGGGTGAGATTTTCTTGGCTCCGCATCTGCTATTTAATTATATTATCTTTAGAGCTTCTGTAACAAGCAAACACAAATGTACCTCTAGGTTTGCACCACTGCTACAGTTTCCTGGTTATATCAGTAAGGTGTGGAAATCGAACTCCACCCATGCGGTTGATATACGAAATAGCAGTTGTATTGTCAATGCGCAATAAAATTAGACAATTTCTCCTTTTGCGAATATTTGAAAGCCTAGACAAGTGGTCAAATGTTCTAAATAGTTTATGTGTTTGGATGATTTCTCTATACTCCATTGTCCACCAGCGGTCTCCTTACCGCATGCTACCCCCCAACCTTTTTTGCTCGCATCCGAAAAAAAATCGATATTGTAATAGTCTTGTCTAATAGGATTAAATGTTTTATCAAAGGAATTTTTCCACCAGGAAAAATCTGTTTGCAATTGTTGTAGCTGTTGTAGCTATTGTTATTGCATAAAGCAAGGTATTTGCATCTCTCCATTTGTTTGGTATACAACCAACCATACTGTACTGCTGGGCAGAATGAGGTGAGGAGTCCCAGCAGTCGAGCGAAACGTCGAATTTAACAATTTGTCTTATGTGGAAAATAAAGCAATTCCTTTTTAATAATATTTATTTTATCCTATGTATTATAAACATATATGAAATTTTTTCATGTCTATTATAAAACCAATATATCTACAACTAGTGTTAGGAATCATACAGCTTTTTTTTGTTAAACGTCGCCCCACAATTGGATTTTCTCCTGTGTCGTGGGTGGAGTTACAAACATAGAATATCACATGCACATACGCCCAGTCCGGAACAAATTTCCGTAGGCTATACAAAATATTTGTCCCGTACGGGAATCGAACCCGCGACCCGTTGCGCAGTAGGCGATCACTCGACCTCTGCGCTAACCGTGTCGCTCAATGTTGATAATAAATCCAAAGGACTCTAAAATATTTTTAGTTTCAGCAATATTTGCTAGACATTTTTGGTAATCCCTAGTAATGACACAAATATAGTCTAAGAAAATGGTACACATATATATGTCCTAAGGATCGAAGTAAGTACATCACAGTCTTAAGCAACTTTGTTAATACAAATGGTGCGGTGTTAAGGCCAAAGGGAAGAACGTTAAATTCGTATAGTTTATCTTCAGATATAAACCCAAAATATTTTTTATGAGCTGGGTGGATTGAAATTAAAAAATAGGCATCTTTTAAAACTATGGTGGCCATGAAACTGTTTTTTGAAACTAATTTCCTTAGAATAATAACGCGTTATTATTCTAAGCTAATGTCATTGTAGTTCTGTAATCTTCAATTTTAAAATGCCGTGTTGTTATGAATTTATTTCTAGGTTTTAAGTTTTAAAAAAATCTGTTTTACATATTGGTTGTTTAATAATAAAATAGTTGGACAAGAACTGTTTATTTCACTTGGTTGACAAGGTGAAATAGCTCCTGAATCAATCAATTCAGTAATGGCCACTCTATATTGTAAAGATTCAGAAGCTGACAAGGTCGGCAGTTTAGGTTCCCATAATTTATGAATAGGTCTGGAAAAAGGGATCTTATCCATCACAATATAACCGGGTCATCAGTTAAGAGTTGCCAATTATCGTAAAAATTACTTAAACGACCTGCTGAACATACCGAATCTAGCGACGTGGGCCTAGGTGCTGCTGCGAGCGCGGCGGCAGTCGCCGCAGCTGCTGTTGTCGCGGCAGCTGCTGTTGTCGCGGCGGGCGCGGTGCCTGCGGCGGGGTCAGCTCCGTCCTCCGCGGTGCTCCCACCTGCCTAGACCTCGGAAACGGAGGCTTCTGCTTTAAAGGACGATTTAAAGGTTGCTTTGGTTTTGTCGCCGCAAGCGTTTTCTTGGTTGATGAAGTAATCTTTATCTCAGCACCAGACTTCGATATCGCCTTTGCGGCTTTGAGAGTGTCGGCTAATTTTCCCCCAAATAGAAAACTGTCAATTTCAGCATTGTACAGTTGCTCCTTTATGTCATTTTTTACTGCTGAGCAAATAAAAAAGCGTCTTGTTTTTTGACTCGGTATGTTGTGCATCGCACATTAAACGGCTGGCCTTGATTAACAGTTTTTAGACTCACTGGTCTTTATGTTCTAAAGAAAATAATGTGGTCCGAGCGTCACCAATGCAAGATATAGCAACTGCCTGCTGTATTTGTTTATTTTCTAATGCTTTATCTTTCTTAACAAGCATTTCCGATAAGGCTGCCTTTATCTCGGGGTTCCACTTTGGTGTGTTTATTTTTGATGAATATCAGGGCACAGATTTTTTTTTTTGGAGGGTGTTTCCAGAAGACTTAAAATCTCTTCATCCAATTCAACACGAACTGGTTCACTGGCTCACATGTGCAGGTAGTTCGGTAGAATCTAAAAGCTGTAAAGCCTTCAGATTGTTGCAGTTGCAGCCATAAAAGTGGATGGATCTGAATTGATCTCTTCTACAATCGAGACTATGTCAACCTCTGATTGCACTTTACTTTCACCTGCAATACGTTTGTGTCGCATACAGGTAACTGTGTGTCCAAAAATACATATGACACAGAAGAATACACCTCTGTCAGATATCCATAACAGCTGCTTAATTTTTTAAATGCGGTTGTATATCAACGACCAATGTTTGTGAGAATAAACCTTTTAGTGCCGTATGAAACTTTCAAAAGGCAACATTCCATTAAAATATGCACATACTTTATTAGTCATGAAGTTAACATAACATAAAATGTACTCAGTACATAAAAACTATTGTGACGGTAACATCCCGCATAGATGTACACTACATACAAGATACCAGTGGTAATTATTTGTGACGGTAGGTAATATCCCATATAGATATACACATCACTAAAGATTATCTGTTATAGATAACAGGCAGGTACTTTAATATTATTAGGTATAATATTTTGTGCCGGTAACATCCCCGTTTAGATGTACACTACACAATATTAAAAACCAGTGGTTGTCTTTCGTTATGAAATAATCCCATATAAATATAGGAACACATTACATCACATTAAGTGATACAAATATTAACCACTTTAATAAATAAGTATAATATTATTTAACAACTGCGTACCTTCGTTTCCTGATAGCGTCAGAAGTGCCACCGCCGGTGAGGCTGGGCACGACGACCTACTATTGTTTGAAATTATTCGATTGCGCGTACGCTTTTCGCGCTTTTTCTTATTTTCTTGCGTAAGTAATCACTATCCGCCTCCTTATGGCTTCGTTTCGGCATAGTAACGTTTTCTAAGAAATTAAGTAGGATACGTGGTGATCGGCGAAGCACTAAAACGCGAATGAGCGACTATATGGTTGGTGTCTCTAGGAAGGTTTGTGTACCACCATCAAAAAAAAAGTGTGAATACCTACTTTTAACTTAGTGGATAAAAGGCGACATGATACGTGTTACTACAATTATTACCTAATCTCAAACGACGAAGCAACGAATGTATAATTATAATTTTTATTTGTATTTTTAATTGCAAAGTTACATAATGTCATAAGAATAACTAATAATACGAGTATTATTAGTTATTGTTATGATAATGTCAAGGTGTAATTATGTTCCATTTGTATACTTACAGTATATTTAAAAGTTTAATACTTTTAAGTTTTCTAAAATCTCCCATTTTTCTAATAAGACATGCATACTATTTTTTTAGAGACTTATGATAGACTCAGTCTTCATTAAAATATTCTTCGGGATTTACAAATTAACAAAACATTTTTTAAAAAAAGAAAAGAAAGAAGTGATGTCTACATCGAAGTGCGGGTGGGGGTGTGTTCTTAGAATAATAATTCTAAGGGTGTTAGATATGTAAGGTGTTTTACCTTTTTTCTAGAAAATTTTTGTGTTCCTTGACCCTTTTACCGTTTGACCTACTGTGAGGCTGATATGCTGGGCCCACTAGGAAACAGGAATTGAAAGGAAGGGACTCACGTGAATTACCAGCAGCCGGCGGCTTCTTCGAAGGCTTCTTTCCCTGATTTCACTCGGTAATTGTTTGGTTTACAACAGTAGTAGTGCACGTTAGGTAAATAAGCGTTCTTGAAGACTAGAGCGGAGCCGGCTCCCAAGTAGATAGTTTTATAACGCTTTGAACAGTTTTATCACAGGACGACACCGTGCGCGTGACCGATCCGAACCGTGAGTGGTTTTTTTTTTTAACACACTTTTTTTTTCTCGAAGAGGGCGCGCAACTCGCGAGCCGCCGCCAGTGAAGCTGCTCACAACGCTCAAAAGATGGCGTTGTGTGTCTCACAAATTAATAGGATGATAGGAAGGACATAAGGAACAATAAGCCCAAACACAATCCCCCCACTTGAAATCGTTTAAGATTTCAAAGTACAAACAAGTAGAAGGTCAAGCAACTCCTAAAGTAACTAAACCTCACTAAAAGTAAAAAAAAAATAAAATTCTCAGAACAAGAGATGAACATCTAATAATAATAATTTAAAATTTCAAACCTTACTACATACCCATATCCTACATTCGAAGTTAAAATATTAAGTTTTTACTAATGTTAATTACCTACAAACTAATAAAGTTATGTCTAACAGAAAGATTTAATGGTTTATCGGTAATGGACAAAGCTTAGTTACAGGCCTACGTAAGAGACCACGCATTGAACGCAGAGTGACCACTCGCACGACACCATCATGACCGGGGTGCACAGTTATAACTTGGCCTGAACGCCAATCTAAAGGTGGAAGATTGTCATCTACGATAAGTACGATGTCTCCACACTGTACGTTAGCTCGACCCTGAAACCATTTTGCACGCTGTTGTAAAGTATGGAGGTAATCACGTTGCCAGATACGCCAGAAAGATTGGGTTAGTTTTTGTAGCATCTGCCAACGTTCCCGTGGTGGAACATATTGGTCAGCAATCTCAGGTTCCGGCAAGGACACCAGAGGACCGTTAACCAGGAAGTGCCCCGGAGTTAGTATATCTACCTCGTCTGGGGCTGATGATATGTTTCCCAACGGACGAGAATTTAGTACCGCCTCAACTTTGGCAAGTACAGTCATTAATTCCTCTAGCGTTAGAACTTGCAACCCAATTACGCGCCTCAAATGGTACTTCATAGATTTAATGCCACTTTCGAAAATCCCACCAAAATGACTGCCGGTTGGAGGATTCAGTTGCCATACAATTTCCCGCTTAGCTAAATTAGAGACTAGGGTTTCATGGTTTTCGCGAATTAATTGATGTAACTCATTTAAATAGCGTTTTGCACCTATAAAATTAGTGCCGTTATCGGTCACTATAAACGTACAAAGACCCCGGCGCGATACAAAGCGATCCAATGCCGCAATAAATGCAGGAGTTGATAATTCAGTCACCAATTCTATATGAATTGCCTTCACAGCGAGGCATACGAAAACGCAAGCATAAACTTTATAGGTTCGGGAACCTCTTCTTTTACTTTCTTTTACTACAAAAGGACCCGCAAAGTCAATACCAACTTTCTGAAAGCAACGCGTCTGTTGGACTCTCGAAGGAGGAAGATCTCCCATTAACGGTTGACAAGGAATAGGTTTTGCCTTGAAACATGGAACACATTTAGACAATCGAGATCTTATCAAATTACGAATACCAAGAATCCAAAATGTACGCTGAATAATTGATTGTAGGGTACGAGGACCACAATGCAAGTAAGCCACATGAAAATAATCTACGATTAATAAGGACAACCGTGAGGATTTTGGCAACAAAAGTGGATGTTTAGTTGAAACTGGTAGGTTAGAATGTTTGAGGCGTCCCCCCACTCGGAGAAGACCTGAACTGTCGACAAAAGGTTGAAGTTTTTGAACAGCCTTGGAAGCTTTAATATCGTCAGTTATATATAGTTGTTGTTCATTTAACACTAAACGCAACAGGGATTGCTGTAGTTCCTGAGCAGTTAAAAAATTATGACTTCGGGTAGTATTACGTTTGAAGGTAGCTACAGCACGCATACACCAAGCAAGAACACGCTGTACACGTGACAATGAAGATTATCGTTCTAACAACTGTGATACAATTCCAGACTCGATTGGTAAAGTTGTGGCTTGTACTAAATTAATCCGACTACGCATTTCGGATACAGAATTAGGTGAGTCCCAGGTATGCTTAACTGGCCACAAAGAAGAATCGTGCGAAAGCCACTCTGGACCCTACCACCAGGCTGAACAATTTGATAACTCCATAGAATTTAATCCTCGACTGCAATGGTCAGCAGGGTTATCATGGGTGGAGACGTGTTGCCATTTTTCCAGGGGTACCTCGTCGGTAATTTTAACTACTCTGTGGGCAACGAACGTCTTTAGTTTATAAGGTTCGGTATGTAACCACGAAAGTACGGTGCTACTATCTGTGAAGGCAAAAACTTCGGTAATAGAAATTTTTCCTTGAAGTAAATTGAACATGTGCTTCATAACACGCGCAAGTAAAACCGCGCCACAGAGTTCAAGACGGTTTACAGTTATAGGTTTTATCGGTGCTAATTTTGATTTAGCAATCAATAAATGTGCCTTACCAAAACCAGCAGTGACGCTTCGCAAGTATACGCAGCATCCGTAGGCTTTAGATGACCCATCACAAAACCCAATCAATTGATAATAATCAGCATTGTTAGTTGTCACTTGACGTGGAACTCTAATATTTTTGACAAATGGCAATTCATCGAGAAAACTTCGCCATTTGTTGGAAACATCGGTGGGTACAGGATCATCCCAGTTTAGCTTAAGACGCCAAAGGTCTTGTAATAATAATTTTGCAACAAGAACGACAGGGGCAAGCCACCCGACTGGATCGTAAATGCGCGCTATACATGACAAAATTGAACGCTTAGTGAAATTTGTGTTCAGCTCTGAGATTGAGTATGTAAAAAAGTCCTCAAGAGGGTCCCACTGGACTCCTAATATTTTAATGATATGTTCATGATTTATATCGCAAAAAGTTTTAGGCACCTGACAGTGTTCGACTGGGAGGGCGGCATTAAATTCTGGAGAATTACTACTCCACTTGCGAAGTTCAAATTGAGCACACTTAAGCAGGTTAACAAGCTCATCTTTTAATTCAAGCGCTTGAACTAAGTTCGAAGCTCCCCCGTAATATCGTCCATGAATGTATCCTCACGTATAACGTCAGCCGCTCGAGGATAATCCGAACCATGATCGACCGCAAGTTGATGTAAGGTACGAATCGCTAAGAATGGTGAACTAGTCACGCCATAAGTAACCGTGTTAAGTTCGTACTCGCACACGGGATCAGAGGGTGCTTTTCTCCAAAGTACATGTTGCCACTTTCGATCTTGGGGTCGCAATTCAATGTTACGGTACATTTTCGTAATGTCCGCAGTAAAAACAATGGGTTGTAATCGAAATTTAGTTAAAATGTCCACAATGTCATTGTGGAGCTTAGGTCCCGTGTACACTATGTCATTTAATGATTTTCCGTTCGTTGTCTTCGCGCTGGCATCGAAAACAACGCGAAGTTTTGTCGTCGCGCTATCTGGGCGAATCACACAATGATGAGGTATGACATAACTGCCAGAGTCTAAACTTGCTAGCTGCATGTGACCTAAGCTCTCGTACTCGGTCATGAAATTCCCGTAATCTTTACATAAGTCGGTATGTCGTTGAAGGCGTATTTCTAATTTACCCAAACGCGACTTTGCGTTCGTCCAAGAGTCCCCGAGAATGCCATCCGGTTCTTACAATAATAAAGGCACGACGTACCTACCGTCGGGTTTACGAGAAACTAAAGTGGTATACAACTTCTCACATGTCACATCTTCCGGGTTCAATACGACTATTTTGGGTGGCTCTTCGACATCCCAGAAACACTTGACCACGTCCTCCAGTGTACGAGTGGAAGCTACCAGGGAAGAGACTGTAGATGGAGGGCGACAAACGGGGTCCACCCTGCCAGTGAGAACCCAGCCAAAAATGCTGTGTAAAGCGACCGGCAACCCATTACCTAGATCCAGGCGCTGGCCATCATAAATTGCGTGAAACTGTTCGGCGCCCAACAACAAGTCGATATCTGTCGGTTTGTCAAAGTGAGTGTCAGCAAGTACTAGGTGTTTAAAATTATGACGCACAGAGGACGGTATCTCGGTAGTAGGCATTTTGCTAGTAATTTTTTCCATGACGATCGCGTTAATAATAAATGTCGGATCATTCGAATCACGAGGTTGCACTGTACATGATGTCTCCCCTTTTATTTGATGCACCACGTTTTTACCTAGACCTGCCACCGTTAAGTTACAACGACGTAGAGGTAAGCACAAACGCTGCGCGAGCGATGACGTTATAAAACAATCTTGCGCGCCGCTATCTACTAGCGCGCGAGCGAATATCGATTGCGCGGCGCCAGCGGGGCCGCAACCGCTTACGCGTACTACACACGTGCCTAGTAGAACCAAAGCGCGACTATGGCCCACGTGAGTACTCGTTGTGATTGAAGTCTCCTTTACCGCCGGTTGATCACCTTCGTTGTAGTCCTCTGAACCGTCAGTCATTTCAGCGGAGATACTAGGGATCGCTACGCTGGACTCATTATCATGCAACAAACTATGGTGACGTTTGCCACACACGGAGCAAGATGATTTAGAAAAACATTGATTAATATTATGATTTGGGCGTAAACAATTGCCGCATAAATTATGTTGTGATACTATATTATATTTTTCAGGGATACTAAGTTGTTGAAACTTAGAATATTGGTAAATAACATGAGGTTGACCGCAGTAACTACAGATAACTAAAGGCTGATTACCAATCGGAGCCTTAGACGAAGCACTGGACGGTAACGAAGTCGATTTATAATTATTTTTATTTTTATTCCGCAATGGTTCCATAAAATTATTTCTATTAAAATTTCTACTTTGCGGACTAGGACTAGATAACGCACCCGTTTGACTAGCTTCTACGACTTTGACATAGCCTTGTAAAAATGTCAACAAATTAGAAAAAGTAGGTATCTGTTCTTTATTTTGAGATTCAAAACGCTTACGTGTATCGTTATCCAAAATACGACAAGCTAAATAAAACAAAATAAATTCATCCAATTGTTTAATTTTCATGGCCTTAATTCAATACATTAGTAAAACTACGTAAATCCGAAAAACTATTTACTTTTAATAGAGGAAAGTTAAAAATTTTATCTAAATAATTGAAAGCCAAAATTCGTTTATTTTCGAATCGTTCGATAAGAGCATTAAAAACAATGTCATAATTTTCACACGTCACCGGAATACCCTTTGCAATAGATAATGCAGGCCCAGAAAGACACGATAGCAAGTAATGGAATTTTTCGATCGAACTTATATTATTATTGTCATGAACAAGTGACGAGAATGTATCAAAAAATGTCTGCCAATGTTCGATATTACCATTAAACTTCGGTAACTCGAGGTTAGGTAACCGGTAAAAAGGTTTCGCGCTCTGATACAAATCGGAGCTGCCGCTCGTGCCGAGCCCGTCAGCAGCACGCGATGCGCCCGCGCCCGCCGGGACCGCCTCACCGCGCTCGGGCGCTAGAACTTCGTCCGCGATGCCGATTACGCTATAATATACATCGTCAAACGCTTCTACCGATTTCAAGTCGATCTTATCCCCCGGCTTAATCAATAACTTTAACTCATTAATCCGAGTAGTATACTCAAGGAACTCGCTACGTAATGTTTCAATTCGTTTGTACCTGGCTTTAAATTTCGTTAATGCCGTTTTATCGGAGTGAATGCTTTTTGATAAATCCAATAAAATTTGCATGTCGCGAAATGCATATTCACGCTGTGTTTGAATCAATACAAGTTGTCTTTCGTTGTCATTCATAATGATAGGCTATATGTACCTATAATAGTACCAAAGTATGTATGTACCTCTTAAAAATATATTGATTATTAATTAAATAATTTCGTCCACGTAAATTTTTTTTAACGTAAGTATTTTAATTATTATTCGGTGTGGAACTTTTAAAAACCTAATTATGAAATGAAATTTCGCAATTTCTGGTAGTTAGTCGTTAATATAATATATATAGGTACATATATATATATATACCTGATAAAATTTACGTGTTTATTTCGAAATTTAAAATTTATCGTAAGTTATGTAGGTAAATAGCAAAATGGCCGCGCACTGTGTGCTCGCTCGACACAAACGTGGCGACTTTTTGCATGCAACAAAATGTAGGTAGGTATGTAGTATCCTTGAAAATAAGCAAAGAAATGCAATCTTATTATCTTTTACTATTTAAGTAATATGTATGTATGACTATATACTGGAGTTTTAAACAGGTTAAAACTAGTACCATAGGCGATCTGCGCTCGAATGACCACTGTAGATATGTAAGGTGTTTTACCTTTTTTCTAGAAAATTTTTGTGTTCCTTGACCCTTTTACCGTTTGACCTACTGTGAGGCTGATATGCTGGGCCCACTAGGAAACAGGAATTGAAAGGAAGGGACTCGCGTGAATTACCAGCAGCCGGCGGCTTCTTCGAAGGCTTCTTTCCCTGATTTCACTCGGTAATTGTTTGGTTTACAACAGTAGTAGTGCACGTTAGGTAAATAAGCGTTCTTGAAGACTAGGGCGGAGCCGGCTCCCAAGTAGATAGTTTTATAACGCTTTGAACAGTTTTATCACAGGACGACACCGTGCGCGTGACCGATCCGAACCGTGAGTGGTTTTTTTTTAACACACTTTTTTTTTCTCGAAGAGGGCGCGCAACTCGCGAGCCGCCGCCAGTGAAGCTGCTCACAACGCTCAAAAGATGGCGTTGTGTGTCTCACAAATTAATAGGATGATAGGAAGGACATAAGGAACAATAAGCCCAAACAGGTGTGGTATTTGAAATTAGTGCGGCGAGGTGAGTGAGTGGATGTTCTATACGGAGTAGTTTTATTATTTTCTGTACCTACTACCGCTAGAGGAATTCGGGTTGAGGTGGTTCATTTTCCGCTGCCGTATCTGGGCTCTGTCTGACAGCCATTTTCTTGTTATAATCGACGACCCCGTGATCCGTTGCCGTGCTGGCAAAGGCAATGTTGCGTCTTCGATAGACTTTTAACCATTTAGCTTTATAGGCCCATCAAATTAGCTAAACCTGGACATAAATCTACAACTCCTTGTTTTGATTATTTTATTGGATATTACTATTAAGCATCAAATATTAATGAGATATATGTTGTAAAAAATTTGCGCTGGTAACCGTTTTTTATAAAAATCTTGAGGTTTAGTACATTACCTAACTTCTTTCTTCAAGCAAATTAGTAACCAAATACCTTGTTAGTATAATTTTGAGGTGCATTCAAATGCTATCACCTAATAGCAAAATTAAACTGAAACCACATTCGCATGTTATGTTTTTTTTTCACAGTATTCATCTGATCTCAATATCTAGATAAGCGAAAATGGTAACTATGATGTTTGTATCTGGTTAGGCTAAATTGCGTCTTTTTAGACATTAAAAACAAAAATTAAACACTTATTTTTTACGTTTATAAATAATAATGTATTTCTCACTAGTTAAAAATCGTAAGTGTGACATTTTTGTCTAATAATAGGTTTTTGTGTCCCACAATCCTGTTTTCATCAAAATTAAACACGTTAATGTCACGCTTATGAAATAGACAATTTACTTGGAATACGCGTGAGAAAGTAGATAGGTAGGTTAGGTACATGGGGAGCGAGCGTAGCGTGCGCCCGCGCGCCGGGCGAGATACTTGATTTTCGTTTGTGATATTATCTTGAATGTCTGAATCATATTATTTTGTAATCAAGCAATATTTTAATTGTTCAGCCATTATGTTTTTCTTATCAGCCGTTCAGTTATTATTTTAAGTGAACAAAACACAAAGTGAACAGAAATAAATGTTAACTATAAATATGTCAAGTATGTGTATTTTTTTTTTGAAAAAGGTGCCTTACTAACAGTTTATAGCTTGATCAACTGATCAAGAGACAATATTCGTTGTCTCTTGATCAGTTGATATATATTTAAGTTACTTATATATTACGGTAACTTATATATTATATATATTTAAGTTACCGTTGTGACCTAAGAATATTATACAGCGTAAATTCAAGTGTGCCTGGGTGACCAAATCCGAAACAGATACAGATATCGAAAAATACTCAAGTGCATCTCGGGACTGATTTTGATAAAGACTAAAACTGCATCTTTAGATTTTTGATTAATTTATTTTCCTGGCCGGGAATCGAACCCACTGAATTTGAAAAAAAAACCACAGCCTGTATTATCACATCAAACAATAGTGTCGCTTTTCAGGAACAAATTCTGAGAAGTAATGACATATTGCATGCAAACTAAAGGAAAGGGTTCATATTATCAAAGTGGGCAATTCTAATTTCACGTTGGGGGGTTGTGAAATAATATGTAATCCGTCAATTTGTATCGGCGGCCATCGTAGATTTACAATCAAACTGATTAGTATCATATTGTATTGTCATCAGAACTAAAGGTGTGTCGCTGTGCACCAAATATGAAATCAATCTATCAACAGAAAGGGGGTTAAATTTCAACTACTAAGTTTGACCCAAACAAACAAATAGGGCAAGCTGAATAAAAACGTTTAAAAACATCCCTATCATTAAGGGTTAATGCATTTGTAGTGAAATTATTAGATATAAATACTAATATGAGATAGCACGAAGGAATTTAGGTTAAACGTGCCATTAGTGTCATATTTAATTTCTTAAATGTTACAGTAATATAATATGTATTTTTTTTTAGTTAGTAACTAGATCCTAGTTCAAATACTGATATATTATTTACGTACTTCACACATATGACATTTGACGTGCATGTTTGACATTGCATTTTCTTTAAAAATGATAATAAATCAAAATTACTAAGTCAATACAAAAAAAAATACCCCTGGCAGGATTCAAACCTGTACTGGTCGACGTAGGAGATTGCGGATCTGCGTACCACCAGTATGAGGGCCAAGCGCAACTACGTGCGTTGTCGTAGGCGCGCCAGAACTACACCCAACGAGGAAGCTGATCTTCGCCGGGTGTATGCGGCAGCTATGAAGGGAACGAAATCTGCAGGGCCAAAGAGGAGTACAGGGTGCAGTTTATACGGCTCCTGGACGATGATCCGTTAGGGCGTCCATACCGGATGGTGAGGGGGAAGTTTAAAGCTCCCGCTCCCCCTACCTTCGCTATGGACAGAGAGCTGCAAGATCGGGTGCTGGGGACTATGTTTCCTGATCCCAGTCTGTTCCAGCCTAGGGTACAACTGGGTCCTGCGAGACGACCTTCTTCTACGAATGAAGGTTGTCTGCTTCGCCGACGCCACGCTCGTCGCGGCGGGAGCAAAAACGGGGGTGGAGGAGGCTCACCTTGCGTCGGTCGGCACCTCTTTGGTTGCCCGACGCAACCTCCTGGGTTTGAATGAGGCCCTTGAAAAAACGAGGGCCAAGAGTTTCCACGCCCCCCGTCACAGGATCCCAACGGGGCTCCGAGTCCGAGTGAAGGGGGTTCGTATACCGGTCGAGGCGCATCTCAAGTACCTCGGCCTGGTTCTGAACCCCCGATGGAGTTTCGAGGAGCATTTTAAGCTCCTCGCTCAACGGCTGTGCACCGCCGCAGTCGCACTTGGGCGGGTCCTCCCTAATGTGGGAGGCACAGGATCGTCGTGCCGTCGGCTGTATCACGGGGTGACACGGTCGATGGCACTGGACGGAGCCCCGGTATGTGCGGAGAGCCTCTCCCCCCGTACAGTGGCTCTGCTGTGACGTCCGCAGAGGGTCATAGCAACCCGAGCCGTGTGAGCTTATCGCACGGTCAGCCACGGTGCGGCCTGCGCTCTTGCGAGCCAAACGCCGTGGGATGTCGATGCACGCGTCCATTCGGAGGTGTATCGGCATCGGGTTGCTGACGTTGCTGTACAAGAACGGGGGGGATGATCCGCTCCACAGGAGCGGGTCATCAGGGAGGCACTTGCTTCCACAGCTGCCGGCTACCAGACGATCGAGGCCATTCGTCCGGTGTTGGAGGAGTGGGTTGGGCACTGGCAGGGCAGCCTTACATTCCGCATTTTTTTTTTTTTTATTTATTTCATATAAAATTACAATGTTCCTTATTTTATTGTCTGCCAAACTGAAGGTTCAGTTTGTCGGCAGAGTTCCCGTAATCGGAATCACATTCTGGCAAAACATTATAATATTATCCTTATTAAAAACTAGACCTAAATAGTACAATCATTATAATAATAAACTAAAAACATTATAACCTAAATAGTAACTCATGAGGCGGAATCCCAGCTCGAGCCGAAGGTGAGGGCAAAATGAAGCCGAGCGTGTGTAGCCAGTATGCGCGCGTGTAACGTGTGACGTTTTACGGCACACTTGTTAGGAAAAATACCTGATAGACTAAATTTTGTTTTTTTTTTTAGTAAATTGCACAAGTCCTTCCGCATGGCGCAGGTACTGACCGGGCATGGCTGCTTCGGTCACTACCTGCACCAGGTCACCTGTCGGGAGGTCATGCCATGCCGCAGTGTCATCACTGCGACGCTCCCGACGACACTGCCGAGCACACACTATTGGTGTCTATTGGCGTCGCCAAGCCGGGCACACCAATAGTGCAGCGAACTCAACGCTGCACTGGGAGGCGGAAAACTCTCGCTGCCAAACATGGTCGTGGCCATGCTTCGCTGCGAGGTGGAATAGAGGGCTGTCCTCTTTCTGCGAGGACGTCATCTCGCAGAAGGAGGCCGCGGAGAGGGAGCGGGAAGATATCCTCAAGCCGCTCCCAACCGCCGCAGACGGACAGGCAGGCGAAGGCGGGCATTCGCGCAAACGGTGCCCGTCCTGCCGTGGAGGCCTGCGTGCACGGTTGGCCCCGTACACGCCGCCGAAAGGCCCTCCGTCTGGGGATTTCCGCCCTGGTGTTCTCGGGCAATCCCCCTTGGCGATAGCCCAACCAATGGGTCGGGCTTGCCCGGGCGCGTGGATAGTGGAGTCGCTATGTGGACCTTATCTAGCGCGCCCATAAGGGCAGTGAGAACACCGGGGAGTTTTAGTGGGTAGGCCTGGCACTCTGCCGGGAGAGCTCCCCCCACACACACGCTCACCGTATAGCCAACGGCGGGTAAGATGCGGTTACGCATTTCCTACCGAAAAAAAAACTTCGAACCAATATCTTCAACATACCGCCTTGACGCCATGGCCATTAGACTACCGAGGACATTCTCCAACCCGTATAGTTGCTAAATAAAGAATTACAAAACATGTAGCTTGTGCGTCATACAAAACGCAACGGCTGATAAAAATAAATATTACGTAGACTGATATAAGCTAAATAATACCACGGTAATACCGTAATTACCGTGATATTATCTACTGCATAAACGGAATGCACGTAGGGTTCCGCAACGTTCTCTTGATGGCAATTAACCATCTGGTAGTAATAAATTCGGTTCTGATAGTAATATGCTGGGCAAGAAAAGTAGTCCTCCGAGTGGATTTATTAGTAGTTATGTGCGGTCATACCCCTGACAGTCCATACAACTTTTGCAAATTAATTACCTATTACTACTACTTAGGCAAATTACTTTTGTACACGCGCGCATGTGTGTGTGGAATTTAGTAGGGCTGAGTACTATTATTTATTCTATGGCTGACTGCGTGATTTTCAATCAAAATAGGCTAGTTGACCCTTTTTTAAAGTAGGGCTTAAAATGTTCATAATTGTTGTATTAGACCATAGCACATGAATATTATTTTTTCGATGGCTAAAAAGTGCAAAAACTCTATTTTAAATTAAGATTTTCAATTTTGGACCGAAAACACGGTCAGCCATGATAGTCTGTTGATTATCTGTGGCAATGACGTCAGTCTTATAGTAAACAAAACACGGGGGCGAAATAACCTCACAAAAACAATGCTTTCTATTAAATATCACAAAATATAGTAAAACTGTATATGGAACGGGATAATAGAACAAGAATATAGTTACCTCTTCAAAGACTCCAGGAAAGCTGTGGATTAGACGTACCCAGTGATATAGACATGCGAAATATTTGGTTAACACTCGCTTAAAGAAATCCTGTAACTATCTACTGAAACTCAAATGTATTCAAGTTAGAATGAAAACTGACTGCAGCCGACCAACAAATTTTAACTTGACCAGAAAACTGAGAGAAAACTTGACCATTCACGCCTTTTTGATTTAATCTAAGTTATACACTTACACTAGATGATGTTTCAAAGAAAAGAATATGTACCTATGTCCAATTGAATAATGATGTAATTGAATATTAATTAAAAAGTATGTAATACAAACAAAAATATCAAAGTTTCATAATGAATATATTTATCTAAACAACTTTTACTTGAATTTACTGAGTACCTAATTAAAATTTGTTGCTTTCAGTGGTTACTTAATGAGAACTATTGTGTACTAACCTGTTCTCCTCTTGACAACGAGATTGATAAGGCAGTAAAAGTTGTGCAACATAATACAAAGTAGTACATGCTCAGCCACAACATCAAAATGTGACCCGTCAACTAGAACAACATTATGTCAACAAAATAACTCAAGTATTCATATACCAATGCACCATAGAAGTAAATAGGTCCAGTTTGGTAAAACTGAAAGATGTTATATCTTCACTGATTAAACCTGCTGGCCACCATGGCTGGTAAATTTCAGAACAGCTTACGCAAGAATATGCAAGTTATCCATTTTAAAGCCGTATACAAATATATTAAATGTGATTGCTGTGTTGTCAGCCTGTGCTCTTCCTAATTTACAAGACCCTTCTTATTAAATAAATAATATAAAGAAATTTTTTTCTTTACTTTATACATAACTAACATCTAAAGATGACATAATAAATTTTTGTACTACATTAGTCATTATGTTCTTCACTAAAAAAAATGTTCTATGTTTATTTGACAATAATGACTTGTAAAGGTTTAAGTTGGATCAAAATATTTTAATTTGAAATACACGTGTTTTATTTTTTCCGTTACACCTTAAAAGATTTATAATATTTTATAGGTTTGTTGCTCATATTTATCATTGTTACTGAAATAGGTCTCGCGCCCACTCATAACCAGAAACTCATAACTGGAATAAAATGTGGCGACTCATAACCGACTTGAGGACCCACTCATAACCATGGTTATGAAATATATTTCAAACTTATAAAATATTTAATTTAGAGGAGTAACTCATAACCGAACATAAAAAAAGCAAATACCTAAACTGTGAACTACTTTGAAGTACATTTGAGACCAATAGTGCTTGCTTACTATTATATACTTGCATAGTAATTTTAAAGTAGGTACTTTTTGTTTTATTATTTCATACTAAAAATAAATATTTAGTTACGTACAAAAGATAACACAGTCGTAACTGTCATTTCAAGACGCAATACACAAAACATCCAGTACTTACCTGTGGTACTACTCACGTGTCCGGTAGTACTACGCGTGATTAATTTTGCAAATATTATCTTTGACAATCAAAGAGCACCATGTGGGTAGCTATCGGTTTTAATATTTTGTATATTATTTTGAAGAAATTAAGGAACGCTTTAATAAAACTATTTTAAAAGCAAATTTAATTTTTTAACCGACTTCACAAAAAGGGGGACTTTATCATTTCCATTGTATGTTCTTTTTTTACGTTTGCTACCTCATAACTTTGTCATTTATTAACCGATTTGGAAAATTCTTTTTTTTTGTTTGAGGGGGTATAGTTCTCGATTAGTCTCATTGTCACCAAATCCGGGATCAGGCAACAAAAAATACCCGTAGTACTATAATAACAGTAGTACCAACGTTGTACCACGGGTAAGCACTAAACAAATCCTAGTGCAAGGAAGGCATAAATAGTTTCTTTCTCTTTCTTCAACAAAAAACAATATTGAGAAGTGATTGATAATTAGTTTGTCCTGATAGCTACATCTCATTTAATCTTTCAAGCGCCGCATAAGAGAATACTATCTATCCAAGTCCTAATTATGATTATAGTATGGTTTTATTTTTATTTTTACTATTTGATCGCCTTCTAAGCTGCTATACACGCAAATTCTAATATATTACAATTTCTCCTTTCGCAGGTCTGCTGGAAGAAATTTCATTTATGAAATAAGCAGATCCTTTTTAACGCACTTCAAAAAAATAGATACAGTCGAACATAGAACCACATTCTTTTTCAAAGTCGGTTAAAAAAGGAGGTTCTCAGTTTGACCTGTATGTTTGTATGTATGTTTGACCGCGATTATCTCACGGTTGGCTGAATCGATTTTGATGCGGTTTTCAGAAAAGTATTTGTTACATATAGGATAAGGTCTTGGTATTTTAAATTAACTAAAAAGATTCAAAAGATTTTTTTTTACAAAAAATAAAACCGACTTTAAAAACACCAAAAAGTCCGCATCCAAAAAAATTCAAAAAAAAAATTGGCACGAACTTCAATGTAAAACGGTGATGTTGTTTGTATTCTTATATTATTTATAACTTTTTGGTGTTTTTGAAGTCGGTTTAATTTTTTGTTAAAAAAATTACATTTTGGCTTCTGTATTGTTTGTGCTGTCTAATTTTAATGCGGGAGAGAGATTGCCGACCTACAAGATGCTTCTTTACACCTCTTTTATATACCAAGCTTTTTACTTTGATTTAAAATATTATTCACCCTTTTTTGTTAATGTTGTTAATAATTATTAAAGCGACTGTACATAATTGTGTAGTTGTGTTGGTTATGAGTTTCGTCTTCTCACATCAGCAGTTATGAGTGGGACCTTTACGTATTGGTTATGAGATTTTTGGTTATGAGTGGGCGCGAGACCCTGAAATATACAAATAGGTTCCAAAAGTACAAATAGGTTGAATAGAGTTAGATCAAATTTATTAATTTGTATATATTGCCTTAAGGTCGCAGGTAATAAAAGTCAAAATAATAGTAAAGTGATTTATTAGTAAGTAAGTTAGTATAAACTTTCATATAATTTAGGAAAAATGTAGTATAGTTTCCAAAATGGCACTATTTGATAAATAAGTTTTTTGACATACAGATTGTTAGAACAAATACCTATTATAGCTAATATTGTCACCTTTTGAGTGTTTTCAAAATTACATACTAGCAACACAAAAGTATATAAGTTTTGCTTTAGCACAAAACATCTGCATCTATACTGTTCACAGTTTTCCGTCTTTGATAATTAACATTTTCTTCAGTAAAAGAGCATGACAATTTTGTATTAATCTAATTTTATGGATACCGTTTGTTGAATAGACTATTACAGGGTATTAATCAGAAATGAGGTCACATTTTGCAAATTTCAACCCAAATCTTCATCTTTCAACTTTTATGCACATTTCATTATACTCGTAGGTGTCTGCAAGATTTCCCACCAAAAATCTTCCCAACAAAAGAACCATCATGTGTAATGCACTGGCTGACTTTATAGCACATGGAAGCTGTTATTGTTTATAACGAAGCTTCAACTAAAGAGCACTTCTGTATTGATGATTCGTGGTTTAGTTTTCTATGCACTTTATTCTTTCTTCATTGAAGAGGTCTTTTATTTTTTAAGAAATATGTCACAATCTGTGTCTGTGAATGTATATATATTTTTCCTCCCAGTAATTTTCTTCATGCTTGACAAATGAACAACTGCCAATTTTTCTCTTTTATGTTCATTTACAAATTCTTGCAGTACTACACTGGTATTTGACACATATTATGATCCTGATGTTTTCTTTTCAACATTTCTCTTGAAGTAAATACTTTTAGTGTTTATTTGACTTTTGAGAGATAGAATTCTATCCAATAGCATTCAACTGCTGTACAAAATAGCTCCTCACTGTGATGGTGCAACCACACCAAAAATGCATGTTTGCAACTCTCTTCTGTCGTGTGACAATCTTGACAAGTACACTTGTAACCTGTTCTTCATTATAACAGTATTGAAACTGTACTTATATTGTTTAGAGCGATACACAAAGAATCTCCTGACCATCAATCTGTCGATTTTCGGAAGATTTGTACTATCTGCTCTCACAAATCCAACATCAATGGTTGATTTTGCTATTAATACAAATAATTTACGATATTTACACATATAATAACGGAGATTTGGACGATTTTTTGCCAGTTTTAGGAAAGAATAGTGCAAATCGACGTGTTGTTGAATTTGACATTTCTTTGTTTACTATATGAGTGACGTCACGGCCCTGACCACAGGATATCAAAGCGTTTACGGCGTGAGATAAAAAAAGATTATTTCTAGCATTTTCAAATTAAAATTTTACAGTAATCATTCATTGTTATTTATTAAAATCGGTATATTGTGGAACCTTATGCCAAATACTGTTAGAAATAAACAATATTTTAATAAATTTTGATATGAGTCAACTACCCTATTGGGCGGTTAGTGCGGCGACATTCATCTCTTCTACCCGCATAGCGCTGTCTCTGTTATCGGCCGGCGCTTGCGTCCACTCAACGTAAAGTGTCGTCAAGAGAGGATATAAAGGTAAATTAGTAATCGTAGATTTGATATCTGGGTAATTCTTCAGTCAAAATGTTCGATGTCTATGCGTATATTTCTGTGACCAACTAACAAATCGGTCTGTATTTTTTTGTACAGTTTAGCTTTATCCCTAACTGGGACAAATAATAATTTTGAAATAGTTGCAATCTAGGCATAAAATAAAAATATTTGAAATGTGATCTTCTGATTCATATAGCACGTCCGTTTGCGATTTTCCGGAACAAAATAATCGATGTCGCATTTTCTTTTTGCCAAATCAAAAGGGTAGACCTGGTACGATTGTAACGTTTTACCTTTAACATTTAATTCTCGTTTTATTTATATTATTATGCCAATAGTGTTAATATGTATGGATACTTTGTTTTCTTGGCTATGAATCAGCGTCGCCTTTAGATGTGTAGAAACGATATCAATTTAAATATTTAACATATAAGCGGACCAAGACAACTGGTACAAATGTCCCCTGCCCTGGGTCAGTTCTACCACTTATGTAATAAAATTAAACACCATGTTTTAATAAGAAAAATGTAGTTATTTCAATTGTAATATTTCACTAGACCATCATTTTATAGAACTAGTAACAAAACATATCAAATTTCGCAAGATTAATTATATAAAATTGACAAACATAAAATAACTATTTTCTAGTCTAAAACAATGTTAAATAAAATATTAAGTAAAAGACATGTTTCTCTATATTGTATGAGCTACATATTTATAGATATAACACTTATAATTAGTCAAAATGTATGGATATTACTAATCATTATATTGTAATAGATAAGCACTTTTAACAATTGTCCCCGTGGTACAAATATCCCCAGATACAATTATCCCTTACATATTATATTATTTAGTAATTAAAGTACATTGTTCGTGGGTCCATTCATGGCTGTACATTTACCGCCATCAATGAAACGAACAGTAGGGTACAACGCATTGCCTTGTATGTAAATACCCACTGTTCGTTTGGTCTACTAGAACCAAAGGATTCCATACATACTAGGAATAAACACTCTTCTTCTTCACTTTTATTTGAGTTACATTCTTCAGATTTTTTTTGTATTAGTTAACGACGTTCTATTATTTGTCCTTATTCTAGTTTGCGGCATCTGATAAAACATAAAAAACCCAATAAATAACAATAAATGCCAATAGAGACGCAATCGCATAGAGAGATAATTATAAAAAAAATGATATAAAATTATAATTGTGATTTACTATTGGGGTTAATTGTGCCACGGGACCCACGGGTACAATTGTACTGCTACAAATCCCCGAAAATTTGGTACAATTGTACCCTTACGGTCATTTTAAAGAAAACGTTAAAAATCTCTTGAATTTAATCCTGATAATACACTTATACGGTGTAGGATGTATAGCCACCAATATTTGGAAAGGTTTAAACTTTAGGTTTAATTTTCTAAATGTCCGAATTTTCTGTAACGATTGAAAATGTTAGATCGAAAAAATTTACTTTGACTGGACTAAAATTTCTCTTTGCCGTCACAAGCGTCCATGTCGAAACACGCGTGCGTTGTACTGACAGTTAGTTGGCACGCGTTCTAGGGGACCCCTGAAGGGGCGAGGAGGGGTGTGCAGGACATAGTTATGGAGATATTCCCGATGGTACTACTGTACCAGAGTAATAATATATACCGTGACTGTACCCTGCTACAACCATACTCGGTCTACCCTATAAATATTAATCTTATCGAAAGGAAATGAATTGCCCTCTTACAAAAAAAATGTATAGTTATAACTACCTTTATATAAGTTATAAATATAAATAAGAAGTGTCCGGCGTATAATACTCAGAGTCTGGTTTCCCGTGTGGAGGGAAGCCAGTCATGCAACGAACAAGCTAGAAGGTGTTCATGGGGCTGCTTAGATCCCGGTGTTACGAAGGTAAATATCCTATTTATCTGTGTTTGGTTCAGGTGGCATTCTAAATACAATACCTATTTTATAAAATTTATTTTATTGTTTTACAACTTGAATTTGCGTTTCGTGTGATGCTTTTGAGGTTATAGATTCATGTAAAAAAATGACTAGACTAAAGTCTGTATGTATGGTTAGGTTATACATCATTGTAGGCAAAAATCTGTGCCTGATTCACATGGTCAAAACACCATAATATGAATCATAAAATATCAGTAGTTCTGGTCTTGGGCAGCCCACATCCATCCGCTGCCAGCAAGATTTAAATCGTCGGTTCATCATGACGCAAGGCGTCCCACACTACATTTGCTTAGTATTGGTCTCCACTCTAATACGTGTCTGCTCCATCGACCATCAGTCCGTCTGCAGACATGGCCAGCCTACGTCCACTTCAGCGTGCTGTTTCTACAAACAATATCAATAACTTTGATATTCTTTGACTTTCATACGAGGTGGCATTATTTGGTTCCCTTCGCTTCCTCAATTCCAGAGACTCACTGGTGGGTTTCGACTTACGTCCAAACTCTTTTGTTCGAAAGAGTTTATATCCTACCTCAGGGATGATGTATATCAGGCCATCAGTGGCATCGTTCGGGTCTTGTGTGGTTTTCAGCATGGCGAATCGGTCCTGGAGCTCCAATTGGAAGCCCTTGCTCAATCTGAGGTAACTTCGGTTTGAGAGTCGAACTAAAAAGCGTGCTCGCTCTATTTGAATATTAATATCCAGAGTGACTCTAACCAGTCAGTGATGACTGCTGGTATTGACCCCTTTTGATGAGAAAGACATCTGCTGCGCTTGTCAGTCGTTCTCGTTCTTTGTAGACTTCACCAGATTTTTTCCGTTATATGATTACAGATATTCATAAAAACAAATTATTGTAGTGGTTAAAATATGATTATTTTCTCAGTACAGAGCTCATCTATATAAGATTTCTCACATTTTTATTTCTGTTTCTGATTCATCTGTAACAAATTTTGATTCATATGGGCACCAAAATATTTGAACGTCGATATCTTGAAAATTAGTTTATAAAATCGAGTCCCTCATTGAAATAAAGGTTTTTTTGTGAATTTCTGTTATAAGAATGAACTTTATGATAATATTATTAAAATTAATCCCATCAATACTACTGAACTTGGTTTCTTTTTGTAGAGTCACATTCTATATACCACTCATATTACTATCTGATATCTGTTTCATATTACTGGTGAAATGCTTGACCTTTTTAACAAAAAAAAAACAACACTAACAAACTTACTCTGCAAAATATGAATGTCCTAATTTATGAAAACATAAATATGTTAACAACGCAATGGTCATGATTTGTTTTTAAAATCAATTGTAGAAAAAGAACTATGTAACATTACATTACCATTATAAATAAAGAAATGATTTATGTTTAAACATGTACAATAGTCTCAATTGGTTAAATTTCTTACATACCATAGTACACAGTTGATAATCTTCATTATTTATTATTGCCGTATCATTAGTACTTTTCAAGTTTTCAAGATATAAGTTGATCATGGCTGACATTGGAGACATTATTTTTTTGTAATTTTCATCAGCGATAAGGAAGTCTGTTCGTAACTATACGTTGATGCTTCACATGATATTTAAAATTCACTATTTATCATTATCTTCTAATAAGAAAAACGATAATTCAATCTGCAAAACATAGGTTATAAATTAGTTTCGGAATCAAAACAAGTAAGTACACTATAATTGTATTGTATAGATAAGATTTACTTACAAGAGTACATCTTAATAATTATTTCTGCTATATCTGCATCACCTCTTCATCAGTACTACTCCAATTATCTTTAGTTATAAAAGGCTAGCTCCGCTATTAATAATACTACACGGTGAATGAAACGTGGGTGAGGCGAGCAGGGCGCGGGGCAGTGTTTAACTATGTGTCTAGTTAAACACTGTTCCTTGCTATTCTGTATAAGATACATACAGGATAGTGTAATACTTACTTTTTTGAGTAATGAGCATAGGGTTAACAGATATAAGGTGATTAATAAAAGAGTGAAATGTCAAAATATGTGGTTTAATCCGGCAAAGCCGACATAAGGATTTTTTTTATCCAAGGGAACACAATATTAGTGGGCGCACTGATTGTGGCCTACGGCTGCCAATCAGTGGTGAGGATTTGTATCACTAATATTTTTTTGACAATATGGTACAGGTTCTTTGCACGATTTGATCGATAACGCTCTCTCTTTAGTTAACTCCCTAAATACCTTTACCTAAGGATGGTAGAATTATGTTTGATAATAATCTTATTTGGAGTGGACTCAGCTGTGAAATTCGGGGAGATCCTGCTCTGGAGACACCACAGGCTCCGGGCCACCGGACACTGGTGGTAGAAGAGAAGTCGGGGCAACCGGGTTCAGTAGTTGAGTCTGACTCCGGGGTATTCAATAACCACGGGGTAGGGAATTCCTCCTGAAATATTACACGAATAGGTATGAGCAATCACTATAAAAAATTGCAATACAAGTAAGTAGGGGTAACTGATGAGAATATTAGGAATATTATGGTAATGTGGTTCAAGTTAATTTGAAAGGTCAATGTTCACCGAATGGCTGGCAATCATGTAGGATAACCTTACAATTAAAAATATGGAATCTAAGAACAAATTTAAAACACTACCACAGGAATCGATCTCAGAAAACGGTAACGTACCTGTCGGAGGAAAGTGGGTCTGCCTGGCTGCGCTGGTAGATTGCTGGCTGTCTATTTTAATGACGCTACACTATGTCGTACGTGCTTCGAAATCATATGAACGAACGGGTAAAATGGGTTAGAGGCCCTTATATGAAATTGAGTAAATCCAACCGTGTGGAAGATTAGGTGTTCGCTTATCGATGCTTGAGATTTGTTTTAATAAAATAATTTAGGCTATCTAGCCAACAGACACAAGCGTTCGACCGTCAACGTCAAAAAAAAAATATGGCTGTCTCGGCTCAGCCAGTCCACACTCCACAGACTAACTATTCTGAGATAACATAGACTAATAAACATAGATAAAAAACCAAGTAAACTATCGATATTTATTGAATTAAAAGTTCCTGAACTAAATTTGAAAATAATCAAAGACACGATATACATAAAACTATTATAACCCAAGGCGCGTTCAATGTTTTCTGAATTTAGATAAAAAAAGGTAACTAATACATGGAAATATCACTAGATGGCAGTAGGAACCTGATTAGAAATTTCCTGTAGGGAAATTTATGTTACAATACCCCCTCAACCAGGGAGAATTTTACGATGGAAGTATACTGAAAGAGTAAAATTCCAGCTCGACCCCGAGCTGACACCAAATCATAACACCGAACTCATATCACCTCCACTGCGAAACTCACCGCTAGTACTTTTTGTCCTTCCAGATAAACTATTCGACAAAATATGCTCTCCTTCCTCTTCGTATTGAAGGTACCTCCTTAAGGGGGGTACGGAACTCAACCATCCTAGGTAGTCGCCAAGGTGACCTATCCTGCAATAAAAATTTAGTTACCCCGTGGGGTAAACACAGCGCCGTAGCACTCCCCTGATATCCACCTTAACGACGCCATTGGGTTTTTTTTAAAGATACAATAGAAAAAATTAAGTGAAAAAAAAAACTGTCTCGTAGTATGGTAAGCAAACTACTGGTCTATATATATATACTAATATATTAATTCATTCACTACTTAGCGTTTGCAGAAATTGGTTTACAATCCTTAATGTGCCATTTTCCCAACTTTTTCCCATTTTCATCTTCCAATTCATAGACTAAGCGCGATAATTTTCGAATTACTTTGCATTTTTCGTATTTTGGGGCCAATTTTGCAGCAAAATATTTACCGGCGTTGCTCTGCTTGAACGTTCTTTTCCATACTTCGTCACCCACGTTAAATTCGATGTCACGTCGCCCATCGTTGTAATACTTGATGTTACGATCATGAGATTTACGCAATAACTCTTTGACGGTAGGGTATGTGTCCTTGAGGACGACGATTTTATCTAAATAGTCGCGCCTCGAAGAGAAGACAATTTCGTCCACCACCTCGGTGTCATTGTAGATGGTACCATCAGGTACGGCTTCACGTCCGTGGGTCAACATGAACGGGGTGAACGAAGTGGATTCGTTCACTGAAGTGTTAAGAGCGAACTGAATTTTGGAGAGGTTTATATCCCAGTTTCTATGGTCGGACTCAACAAAACTGGAAATTGCAGTCACGATCGTCTTGTTATATCGCTCCACCACATTTACTTGTGGGCAGTACACTGGGGTAAAATGAAGTTGCGGGATATTGTACTTGGCGAACAATCGTTGCACGTCGCCCCCGGTAAAATACGTAGCGTTATCTGCAATAATAGTCTGAGGGATGCCATGTACCATGAAGACCTGGTCTTCTAAGCGCTGGGATATCACTTTCCCTGTTGCACGGCGCATCGGAAACAGCATGCAGTACTTTGAAAAACAACAGACCACCACCAGTAGGTAGGTGTTTAACTGTCTCGACGGTGGCAGGGGCCCAACGAGATCTAGACTGAGGCACTGGAAAGGCCGGGAGCAGTCCTTAGCGCTTCCCATGAAACCGGGAGTAGATTGCTGACTGTGTTTGTAAGCTGCACATACTGAACATTCCGCGACAAAGCGTACCACGTCGGAGTACATCTTTGGCCAGAAATAACGTAACTTAAGTCTTCTGTATGTCTTAGCTGTACCCAAATGAGCGGCAGTTGGAACAGAATGATTGCTTTGGAGGATTTCTTCTCGAAAATCCGCAGGTATTACTTCCTTCCATTCAAAATCCTTTGTTAATACATTTCCGCATTTTGTGTAACGGTAAAGACGTCCGTTTATAATTTGAAAGTTAGGGCAAGAGGCGGGATTTTCATCGCACTTCCTACGTAAGTTTAAATACCAGGTATCGGTAACACCATTGAGATCTATTATTGAAATAGGCACAGACCTTGATAAAGCGTCTGGGACTATATTTTCAGAGCCCTTACGATGCTCGATAATAAAATTGTACGGAGATAAGCGACAACCCCATCTTTCGAGGCGCCCTGTCGGATTTTTTAAGTTAAGGAACCATTTCAAGCTGGAATGGTCGGTAATAATTTTAAATTGGTTATTTCCCTCTAAGTAGGGTCTAAAATGCTCGACTACGTTTACCACAGCTAGGGCCTCTCTCTCGGTCGCAGAGTAGTTTCTTTCTGGTGGTGTGAGTGAACGACTATAATAAGCAATAGGGTGTTCGACTCCCTCAAAGTCCTGAGTCAAGGTTCCTCCAATCCCGAAGTCTGATGCGTCACAGTGGACAGCGAATGACTTAGTGAAATCTGGGCACGCGAGGACGGGTGCAGATGTCATTGCTTTTTTTAGCTCGATGAGAGAGTGGTCGGCTTCCGGAGACCATTTAAAAGGTGGTGCACCCTTGCGAGATGAAGTGAGTTGATTTAGAGGTCCAGCAATGTTACTAAATTTTTTTATGAAACGTCGGTAATAGGAAGCGGTGCCGAGGAAACGTTTCACATCTTTACGTGAGGCCGGTGTAGGGAAATCCACTATAGCTCTCACCTTGTCAGGGTCAGTACGTAAACCGTATTCATCTACGACAAAACCAAGGTATTTTAATTGTTTTCTAAAAAAATTACATTTAGATAGGTTAATTGTTAAATTAGCATAACGGAGGCGATCCAAGACAGTACGTAAGAGAGGAATGTGCTCCGAAAACGTCTCCGATACCACGATAATGTCGTCGAGGTAGATAAATATGTGCCCATTATACTCGGGTCCGAAGAGTATGTCCATCAGACGCTGCTGCGTTGCTGGCGCAGAAGTTAGACCAAAACACATTACCTTAAAGTGGAATAAACCGCGTGAGGGCACAGTGAATGCTGTCTTTTCCTTGCATTCCTGTGAACTCAGAGGAATCTGCCAAAATGCGGATTTTAAGTCCAATGACGATAAGTATTTAGCGTTACCAAGTTCGTTAAGAATTTGATTAATGTAAGGAAGAGGGTAGGCATCATGCTTTGAGATCTCGTTAAGCTTCCTACTATCCAGGCAGAAACGCAAAGAGCCGTCTGATTTGGGAGCCATTGTAACAGGATTGTTCCACGGACTAGAACTAGGTTCCACCACGTCAAGTTCCAGCATCTCATCGAGCTGCTTATTCAACTCTTGTAGTTTAAATGGCGAGATCATATAGTATCGTTGCTTAATGGGTTTCGCGTTCCCCGTGTCAATCCTGTGAGTTAGAAGATGAGTACGCCCCAGGCCTCTGTCCTCGGAAGAAATGGACTTGAATTCCGTCAGAATCTCCTCCGCCTGCGTCCGTTCCTCACACGACAAGGATTCCAAGCCTTGTAAAAAATGAATATGAGAGGATACTGTGCATATTTGATCCTCACTTGATAAAGAGTAGGCGTTACCCAGTAATGAAAATATATCCGGAGCGATGTTAAATTCGCGCCAAAAATTAATTCCAAACAACAGTTTTGTAGATACCCCTGGTATAACATAAAACTTAATAATCGACGTCTTGTTCTGTACAGTTACTGGCAGGAACATGTAACCGGTAACGGGTGAAGAAGAACCGTTAGCCGTTACCACATGATCAAGATCAAGTGATTTATGAACCGTCGCCAAGTCCGTAAAATATTTACTAGTATCGCTACCAATTATCGAAATCTCCGATCCTGAATCGAGAAGACCGTTGCATTGTAATCCGTAAATGCTGACCGACAAGTATGGTCGTAAATCTCGACCACAAAAAAGACTGACAGGTTTAGTTGTAGAACCTGTGTGAGAGAACTCTCTTATTGTCGACAGCCAGGATTGCCAATCTTTCATATCAGTGTTACCTGTCGTTAATGCCGATTCAGTTTTCTTAAAATAAGCGTTCCTGTTTGACTTAGTAGATTGTCTCTTCAGTGAAGGAATGGGTAAGTTACACTTTGGTAGTTTAGAATTGTAATAAGTTTTAGTTCTATAGCTAGTTATTCTATGCGATGTCTTTGTACTTAAATTCCGATTTTGGGGGGATTTGGATGGCAGCAGGACATTCCTGTTAGTAGTTGCGTTAGGGTAAGTATTGGGTAAAGGCTTAGTAACACAATTCTGTCGATCAGAGTGTTGTGTCATAGTACCTGGTAATGTAGAAGGCAAATGTTGGTCAGCATTTGGTTCAGGTGAATGCTGGTTAACATTAGTAATGGGTGAATGGTGGGTAACGGTACGTTGGTAAGCGGTGTTAGTAGGGTAAGTAAGGTTAGTAGCGTAAGCGTTAGTAGGGTAAGTAGAGTTAGTAGCGTAAGCGTTAGTAGGGTAAGTAGGGTTAGTAGCGTAAGCATTAGTAGGGTAAGTAGCGTAAGCATTAGTAGGGTAAGTAGGGTTAGTAGCGTAAGCATTAGTAGGGTAAGTAGAGTTAGTAGCGTAAGCAGGGTAAAAAGCGTAAGCGTTAGTAGGGTAAGTAATGTTAGACGAACAATGCCTATTTGGATAGTAAGTATGGTTTTGAGGATAAGTAGGAAAGTTATGGTAAACGGAATAATATGCAGGAAATGTAAATGCGGGTAAAGCATTGTGGGTTCTGTTAGTAGTAGTAGTAGTGGTGGTAGTAGTAGTAGTAGTAGTAGTAGTGGTAGTAGTAGTAGTAGTAGTCACATCCGGTATTGTATTGGTTTTTGAAATCGTATAGTAGGTAGGTAGTAATATAGAAGGAGACTTATCATTTCGAGTAGTACTCGAATCGGCCATACTCCGATCTGAGCAAGTTAGTTTTTTGTAGGATTACACTTAGGGCACGTACGGGCAGTGACGTCCTTCTCGCCGCAACGGTAACAAATAATAATAAATGGAGCTCTGCACGCACTTAGTTTATGACCATACACTCGGCACCGTACGCAGAAGTCAGAGGTACTATCCGTCTGTATTACTGACAACATTTTTCCCTGGTTACCCTTGAATACCAAGTCTGTGGCTAAAGATTTACTGACATCTTTGCTGGGTTCTATAAACAGTTTAGCGCGTTGGCTGGCAGCCTCCAGCTGTCGACAACAAGACCTTAAATCATCAATACTGTTTATCGTAGTTAAAGCCAGCTGTTTAGAGTAAAATGGCCGTATATTATGTAAAATAATACTAAGCTGTTCTTCTTCCGGTAGGGGTCGTTCTAACCGAGAGAAGTAACATAACATGACGCTAATGTAAATAACTATGTTCTCGTCTACACCTTGGGTTCTCGATCTAATCTCGTTGAGTAGGCGCTCATTATAATCGATAGGTAAAAAATCGCGAATCAGCAAAGCTTGTAGTTCGGCCCATGAATAGACGTCATGACCAATTCCTTCAAACCACAGTAAAGCGTCGCCAGTAAATAGTTCACTGGCAGAACTGAACAGTCTACTCTCAGAGATTTCTCGCGATACCCTGAGTTGTTCGAGTCTTCTCAAAAAAGTTTTTACGCAAGATTGTCCGTCATATTTAAGATTTAATTTAGTTACGGCCTGGTAATTTTCGGCGGAACATTTAATAGAAGTTGTTGATTGAGGGTCAACAACTTGGGTAGTAGTAGAAGTATAAACTGCAGTTAAAGAGCTACGGAATATGACTAGTATGTTGTCGATCTTAACCAAGAGCTTGTTAAGCTCATCGAACAACTCACTGTGCAGTTTGAACTCTGATTCGGATGGAGATATTCGAGTTAGCCTATGGTACAAATGATGGCCGACGGCTTGGACACGGTTCAAAACGTTTAACGTCTTGCGTTTCTCGGTCTTCTGTATTAACTCTGCTAGGCTAGCAAGCTTGTTTTTAATATCCGCGAGTTCCTTTGTCACGTCTCCGTCGAATGTGGCTATCTCATCAGTTGGTAAGTCCTTGCACAGCTTCCTGATTTGAGCATGTAAGTCCGCTACACTGGAAGCAGGAGTTTCGAACCTAATCCTTACCTCATGCTCGAGCTCGTCCTTTTGTAAAAGGTTAAAGGCGATTGGACGTTCCTCCATTGTAATCAAACGAAAAAGTAAAAAAATATCCAACAAGGCTGAACAAACAACAAAGAAGAAAAAAAACAATTGTCAAATTGCAAAGCCAAACTGGTTAAATATGTTTATTAGTAGAGGTAGAAAGTTTTACCCTCGGTCGCTAAGTTGCTATATTTTTAAAAAAATGTAAGTAATGTTTGGGTATGGGTTGACTGGAAGAAATTTATTTCGGGGATAAGTCCACCTTGCCAACAATATACTATATTTACTCTCAGTCGCCAAGTCTTCAAACAAAAAAATGTTTGGGTATAGGTTGACTGGAAGAAATTTATTTCGGGGATAAGTCCACCTTGCCAACAATATACTATATTCACTCTCAGTCGCCAAGTCTTCAAACAAAAAAAATGTTTGGGTATAGGTTGACTGGAAGAAATTTATTTCGGGGATAAGTCCACCTTGCCAACTATATACTATATTTACTCTCAGTCGCCAAGTCTTTAAACAAAAAAAATTTTGGGTATAGGTTGACTGGAAGAAATTTAATTCGGGGATAAGTCCGCTTTTGTAAGAATTATCCGTTACTGAGTCTCAAGTATGCAACGTTTTCCTGCCAGAAAGAGTGTAGCGTGATCGATCAATTACAAAAAAATACAATTATAGGTAAAATATTTAAGATTGTATAAGTAGTATAAGTAGTAGTAAAAAAATATAAGTACAGTTGACAAATCTCAAGCACCAAACAATTAATTTAATATCAGGTAAAAGTATTCAGGTGGCTAGTTGTAGCATTTAGGTATCATTCAATATTGGGTTTAAACTTAAAATAATGTAACAGTATCCGAGTAATAAAAGGTAACACCTAGATATAAAAAATTCTATGCGTCTTACAAAAAACGTTCTAAGATAATAACTGATATAAGAAACAGAGTCATGCAATCTCCACTTTACAAAGCACAGAACATTTATACTTATATATATTTATGTAATAAGATCATGTAAAAAAACATCAATAACCTTGCACACTAATTAATAAAACATAGGTTTTACTATTCAAACACTTAAAAATAATTGAGTTAAAGTTTAAAATAAACTGAAAAAATCTTGGCCTATACTATATTATGCAATGAGAATATATTATTATTATACCAGAAGTTATGTTAAAGAAGACTTGTAGTTAAACCAAATAAAACTATCAATTTATTGTTCTGAGAGAGTTATAACATAGTTATTATGCTTAGTTACTGAATACCTAATGTTAATTATGGCATATGATTATCTATTAGTTATATTATTGAGAATTTTTTTTAAAGAAAATTGACAATCTGGTTTGTGAGTAACCTCAGGGATACGATAAACAAAGTATAACACCAACACAACAAGTTTTAAATTTTAAAAGTTCTAACCGAACAGTGTCCAAGAAGAAAAAAAACGTTACCAATCAACACTGTTCCTAAGCATTGTAATGAGCATAGGATCATTCAAATCGTGCAAATCTCCATATGTTCGGGCGCCATGTAATACTTACTTTTTTGAGTAATGAGCATAGGGTTAATAGATATAAGGTGATTAATAAAAGAGTGAAATGTCAAAATATGTGGTTTAATCCGGCAAAGCCGACATAAGGATTTTTTTTATCCAAGGGAACACAATATTAGTGGGCGCACTGATTGTGGCCTACGGCTGCCAATCAGTGGTGAGGATTTGTATCACTAATATTTTTTTGACAATATGATACAGGTTCTTTGCACGATTTGATCGATAACGCTCTCTCTTTAGTTAACTCCCTAAATGCCTTTACCTAAGGATGGTAGAATTATGTTTGATAATAATCTTATTTGGAGTGGACTCAGCTGTGAAATTCGGGGAGATCCTGCTCTGGAGACACCACAGGCTCCGGGCCACCGGACACTGGTGGTAGAAGAGAAGTCGGGGCAACCGGGTTCAGTAGTTGAGTCTGACTCCGGGGTATTCAATAACCACGGGGTAGGGAATTCCTCCTGAAATATTACACGAATAGGTATGAGCAATCACTATAAAAAATTGCAATACAAGTAAGTAGGGGTAACTGATGAGAATATTAGGAATATTATGGTAATGTGGTTCAAGTTAATTTGAAAGGTCAATGTTCACCGAATGGCTGGCAATCATGTAGGATAACCTTACAATTAAAAATATGGAATCTAAGAACAAATTTTAAACACTACCACAGGAATCGATCTCAGAAAACGGTAACGTACCTGTCGGAGGAAAATGGGTCTGCCTGGCTGCGCTGGTAGATTGCTGGCTGTCTATTTTAATGACGCTACACTATGTCGTACGTGCTTCGAAATCATATGAACGAACGGGTAAAATGGGTTAGAGGCCCTTATATGAAATTGAGTAAATCCAACCGTGTGGAAGATTAGGTGTTCGCTTATCGATGCTTGAGATTTGTTTTAATAAAATAATTTAGGCTATCTAGCCAACAGACACAAGCGTTCGACCGTCAACGTCAAAAAAAAAAATATGGCTGTCTCGGCTCAGCCAGTCCACACTCCACAGACTAACTATTCTGAGATAACATAGACTAATAAACATAGATAAAAAACCAAGTAAACTATCGATATTTATTGAATTAAAAGTTCCTGAACTAAATTTGAAAATAATCAAAGACACGATATACATAAAACTATTATAACCCAAGGCGCGTTCAATGTTTTCTGAATTCAGATAAAAAAAGGTAACTAATACATGGAAATATCACTAGATGGCAGTAGGAACCTGATTAGAAATTTCCTGTAGGGAAATTTATGTTACAATAGTAAAAACAAAAACACAATTGTACAGGCAACTGATTACAGGTGGTATTTACCAAACAATTCTTGTAGTAATAACACTTTTAAATAATACAAATATCGCACTGAATGAACAGTTTTAGTCACATAACCGTTCTGTAGTATTAGAAATACTTGCCGAATTTATTTTTTAAAAAGAAAAGAAAGAGGAATGATCTTCAACAACTTTAATAATTCACTAAACAAATTCAACACTTAAACACAAGAAAAACTTAAGCACAATGCAAACGAAAATTAATAGCAATTACGGAGGGATGTAACCGCAATGGTGGTCGACTGTAGAATGCGCCTGAGAGCAACAGGCGTTCCCTTTTATAGTCTAGCTGCCAAGGTCTGTTCTTTATTAGGACTCCCATTTGAAATCTTCAACTCCTAGCCCAGCAGAGGCATGTAAATTCCTGGACCCGTCTGAGGCTGAGTGTCGGTGGTGATGTACGGTGAATTAGTGGCAGTATCCGTGGAAGGCTGCATCCCGGACGTTCCAGGCTGCTGTCCATCGTCCTCAGGTGACTGCAATGTTACAGCCTCGGGTTGGCTGTCCAGCTCGTAGGACTGCTGCTCTGTGTCTGCACCTGTATCGTAACAATCGAGAAGACTGCTTTTGTCCCTCAGACAACAAGCAATCACTTTCTTGACAAAGGAAAATACTACACAGAACAAATCTCGCACATAACACCCGTGTTACGTGAAGTTATGAACGGGATCCAAAGTCACATACCTGATTGAGACATAGGCACGACGTTAGCTTAACTTTTTTTTTTATGGGATAGGGGGCAAGCGAGCAGACGTATCACCTGATGGTAAGTAATTACCGTCGCCCATGGATACCCGCAACCCCAGAGGAGTTACAAGTGCGTTGCCGGCCTTTGAGGAATACGCTCTTTTTTTGAATGTTTGAAGGTCGTATCGGTCCGGAAATACCGCAGGCGACAATTCGTTCCAAAGTTTGACTGTGCGAAGCAGGAAACTTCGAGAGAAACGCACAGTTGTGGACTGCCAACCATCTAAGTGATGGGCATGGATTTTTTGCCGCGTGGAACGATGGCGGAAAGAGGCGGCAGGTATAAGTCTGAACAATTCCTCGGAGCATTCCCCGTAATAAATACGATAGAAGATGCATAGCGAAGCGACATCTCTACGCAGCGCCAAGGTATCAAGCCGATTTGAAATTTCCTGGCAGTCGACGATTCGAGTCGCTCTCCGTTGAATGCGGTTCAGTGGGAGAAGTTGGTATTGGGGTGCCCCAGCCCAAATATGAGAACAGTATTCCATATGAGGCCGAACCTGCGCCTTGTAAAGCTGAAGGCGGTGCGCCGGAGTGAAATACTGTCTCGATCTGTTGAGCACACCAAGCTTCTTAGAAGCTAATTTAGCTTTACCCTCTAAGTGGCCACGGAACTGGACTTCGCTCGATATGTCGACACCAAGGATCCCAATATTGGCTGAGGCAGTTAGGGGAATGCCCTGAAAGCGAGGAGATACGACAAATGGCATTTTCTTTGCGGTGAACGCGCAAACCTGTGTCTTTGAGGGGTTGAAATGGACTAAATTAAGACGACCCCAGTTAGAAACTTTCTCTAATGAAGTTTCGATTTCAGACACAAGTTTATTCCGGCACTCAATGACGTTTTCCCGAGAAGAGTTCGCACGGCCGTTATAGAAGGTGTCTTTCGTGCTGTCGTCTGCATAACAACGAATGCTGCTGATTTGCAGCATATCATTGATATGCAGAAGGAATAGTGTAGGTGAAAGCACACATCCTTGGGGGACACCGGCATTTACAGACAGTGGGTCTGAGCATTCACCATCAATCAAGACCTTAATGTTTCTGTCTGCTAGAAAGCTAGTGACCCATCCACATAATTTCTCGGGAAGCCCATATGAAGGAAGTTTTGAGAGGAGCGCTTTGTGCCATACCCGATCGAAGGCTTTCGCGATGTCCAAACTAACTGCCAGTGCCTCCCCCTTCGCTTCAATTGCCTCTGCCCAATGATGTGTCAAGTAAACTAGAAGATCACCAGCAGAGCGACCCCTACGAAAGCCGTATTGTTGGTCACTGAGCAGCTGGTGATCCTCTAGGTACCGGAGAAGCTGGCGGTTGATAAGCGATTCCATTATCTTTGAAAACAAAGGGGTTATAGCTATCGGCCTGTAGTTGGACGGATTCGAGCGGTCACCTTTCATAGGGATCGGATGCACTAAAGCTGTCTTCCATGAGGTTCGGACTACGCCAGATGAATACGAGAGCCGAAATAGTCGCGTTAAAACCGGCGCCAACTCTGGAGCGCACGTCTTTAGCACGATAGGAGGGATACCATCAGGCCCACTCGACTTGTGGATATCTAGGGTGATTAGTGCTTGATGCACTGAGCTTTGGTGGAACCGAATATCCGGCATAAAGCTCGTGCACCGTGGTATGGTCGGTGGTTCCTGTCCCCCGTCATCCAAGGTCGAGTTGGATGCAAAGAGTTTCCCTAAAAGATCGGCTTTCTCTTTAGCATCATGGGCTAACGAAGTGTTATCCTTGTGCAGTGGTGGAAAAGATGGCATGCAGAAATTTCCCTGAATAGCTTTGGCGAGAGACCAGAACGCACGAGACCCCGAAGGAAGACGCTCTAGCCTCTCGCCAATTCTACTGATGTGCTCCGACTTCGCTCTTGCAATGTCCCTTTTGAAGGATCTGGAGGCATAGTTATACTGCTTTTTCAAAGTGCTGGTATTTCCATCCCGAGACGTCACCGCGTTTACCCAGGCTTGGTAGGTTTCCTGCTTCCAGCTAGAAGCCTTTTTGGAGGATTGACCAAACCAAGGTTGGAATCTGCCACCAATGGGGATAACTGAGGATGGAATGAAAATTTCCATACCTTGCAACACCACATCGGCAACAGACTCAGCGGCGGAGTTGGGATCATCCGGCATAAAGCACACCTGCCTCCAAGGGTAGGACGCAAAAAAGGACCGCATCCCATCCCAGTCTGCTGACTTGTAGTGCCACACACGGCGACTACGTGCAACTCGAGGTCGTTGCAAGCACGTGAGTGACACCGAACTCCTAATGAGGCAGTGATCTGAGGAGCCAAGAGGGGCGCCGACAGATATGAGGTAGCCGTCGGGATGAGAAGTCAGCAGAAGATCCAACAGTGAAGGTTCATGGCTCTCCACATCAGGAATTCGCGTGGGCGTAGTAACCAAATGTGTCAAGCCATATACAAGAGCGAAGGTGTGAACAGATCTTCCCACATGATCGGTCTTGCTTGAACCGAGCCATTCGGTGTGGTGAGCGTTAAAATCGCCAAGTATCACGATCTCTGCGAGTGGGATCTGCTACTGCACAAAGTCTGCAGCCATTTGAACGTGCTCGATGAGTCGGTCGGTTTCGGTATCACCGCTATGGGACCTATAGAGGCACGAATAGACACGGGGATGGTCGTCGCTGTCTACACGGAGCCATAAGGTGGAGAGGTCCCTACTTTCAAGGTGACCGAGGCGCCGAGAACATATATCGTCTCTGACGTACACGCACACACCGGCCTTAGGTGCGAAGAGGTGTTCCAGTCCGTACCCTGGGTAGGAAAGGTAAGAAGTGTCCGCCGGAGACGATATCTGTGTCTCGGTCAAAAAGAGCAAGGCCGGCTTTACTGTCTCGAGGTGGTGGTGGACAGCATTCAGGTTGGAGTGAAGTCCCCTGATATTGCAGAAGTCCACAGTCAGTGTGGCAGGGGGTGCCGTGGGTTTACTCTTGCCCCAGGTATGTTTGAGCGCGGTTTTGCCCCCCCCCAGAATATGAGGGGCGGCCTAGGCGTCCACGCCCAGGTATATTGCGTCCTGAAAGTGGACGTCCAGAGAGGGATTCTCCAACGCTAGCGCAGTTGGTATCCTCCTGGGGTAACAATCTGTTTAACTGCGCCATCATAGGGGGGGTAGGGGGGTTGGGCCTCCGGTACCCTCACTCACTCGACGAAACACAACGCAAGCGTTATTTCACGCCGGTCTTCTGTGAGGCCGTGGTATCACTCCGGTCGAGCCGGCCCATTCGTGCCGAAGCATGGCTCTCCCACGGGCAAAACGGGTAACTCAATCAGAAATTGTTTAAGTCATAGGCACGACGTTAGCGTAACTTAAACACGTATGTTACAAGTCATAGGCACGACGTTAGCATAACTTGAACACATCCAGCACAAGTCATAGGTACGACATTAGCGTAACTTTGTGCAAGTTAAGTTAGAGGCACGACGTGAAGCATAACTTAACGAGTCAAGACAGAGGCACGTCGTGAAGCTTGTCTTGGTCACATGGACAGAGGCACTACGTGAAGCATGTCCACATAAAATGTGTAGAAAAAAAACACCCCGTGAAGCTTATTCCAACACTTCTCAATAAGCACTACTCGCCATCGAAGTAAGCAGCGCACCCATCAGGAGTCCACTCTCCACACCATGGGATCATGTACTCTGCCGCTGCTTGCGTCGACTTCCAATAGGAGCCAGCCAGGAGCTGCAGCTCATAGCGCCTGTGTGTGCGGCGAGACGTTCATGACGCGGTATGGGCCGCGCATGCCGGAGTCCAGAACGACATCAATATACACGAGGATTCCACATAAATGGATAAAATTTCGACTAAATCGTTAGGCATTAATTTTACATTTGTCGCGGACGCCCTTATTCGAGGGTTAATCACGCCACGTATTACTCATCACTAAGCGCCCGAACTATACGTAAACGGAATAGCGAGCGACGAGCGTAGTCAGCGTATGTAGGGTAGTTGTTGGAGTTCAACTCATGACTTCAAACAAGATATTTGCTATGTCAAGTGTTTTTGGACATAAAAGCTTAAATTCCTTTTTGAAACTACTTCAAGTACGCTCGGTCATCACCCATTGGTTCAGCCACGTCTTAGCGTCACCCTTTAAACAATTGCCTATACGAGACAAACACTCAAAATCACTCCAATTGTTTAAAGTTTTAGCGCGGTCAACTTCTTTACACCAATCATCAATATTATGCAAATTGGAGTCAAAATGCAAAATGTAATAATGTTAGCTTGATCTTTTCCTTTGCGATGCTCTAGCCTGCAGGTGGCTAATGCTGACGGGAATTGGTTGTCAAAAACTGGACAGGGCCATGCCACCAAAGGACATCATCAAGGTCATGGGCACGGTGAATTGGACCGTAGGTGGTGATGGCTTTAGGGACTAACACCTGGGGAAGCACAATAGATCCAGAGTGGGTCGAAGTGCGAAGGCTCACTTCTTGGGCCACCCCACTTCTAAGATAAGACAAGGACAATAGTTTTTGTGGTGATAGTCTTTAAGAGTTGCTCCAGAGAGTTGATAAATGGTGTTATGTTGTGAAAGCTGGGAGGCCGATATATGTATACAACAGTAATGTCACCATTAATAGTTAGTACTCCTTTAAAACCGTCTCGAACGACCAACTCATCATTTTGATTGTATCTCCGTTTAGAATAGTATGAAACATAGTTGCTCACATCTGGGGGCATAAATGAATCGTCAGTCCAACATTCACTAAGTACAAAAATATCCACACTGGAGTCAATGTGAGAACAAAACAATAAAAGTTTATCAAAACTTTCGTTTATACTTCGAATATTATGACTATGTATGCTTAATGATTTACCAATCCTACATTTTGACAGAATTTGGGACGTAGCTGTAGGATCTGAAATAACATTACATTGCATTTTATGACTGTTATCAATAATTGCAATGAATGAATTATCCAATTTTATATCTCATAGTAAATAGGTGTAAACTTAAACTTTGTGTATACCAATAACCATTTATACAAATAAATAAAATTGAAGTGTCGTTTGTAATGTCAAAATAACAAGTTTTTACTAAATGTGTATGAATGTATATCGGGTACCAATAACAAAAACACAATTAAAAAATTTATGTCTGTCTGTCTGTATGTTCCCGCTAATCTCCGGAACGGCTGGACCGATTTTGGACGGACCGGACTTTCACTAACAGATAGCTAATTATATAAGGTATAACTTATGCTACTTTTTATCAAGATCTCAAAAAAATTGCCTACAAAAATCAAAATGCTGGCAAAAGTTACTATTCCACGCGGACGAAGTCAGCTTGTTAAAAATATATGCAATCCAACATTGTACATATTTAGTGTTAGTGTTCTGCTGCAAGAAGAATGTCTGTTGCATTTGCATATATATTCTAAAGAAATTAGTGTGTAATATAATACTGACACGTCATTGAATATTCGAGTCTTCGAGTCGAATGATATGAAATGTGGATTAATTTTAGTCTATGATATGATGATGAAACTTAGGAAATTATAACTAATGTGATCTAAAGTACTCCGATAAAATTACATAACACTTATTTAAACAAATATTTGCACGTCAAATTAGGTAGAATGTAATGGACATTTGGAATTGTATTAATATTTTTCTCATCGACATTTTATGCAAATTAAGTTTATTATTATTACGAGTATCATTATAAGAAAGAAAAAAAAAGTGCCTACTTTACTCATGCAGATAAATTTAGTCCGTCAATTTTGTTACATCAACAACATGAACATAATTCACAGACGTATTTGGCAGCGTACCTATTTTGCTTTTCAGTTCATAAATTATTTATTTTTAATTGAACAATTGTGCAAATTTGCGCCATTTAATGCATATTTGTACAAATGCAAAGATTCAGGAGCTTGTCTTATGCATGTATATAAACTCCACGAAACAAGACTTTTCAAAATTAGTGATCGGCTGTCGTTTTTGGTTTTCGGGTGTGTCTTAGAGGAATCAAAATGAAAAGTATCATCCTTTTCTGTCTTCTTGTTTCGGTTGCAGTCGCTTCGCGTTGTGTAAGTAGCAAGCAGTTTTTACGCAGTCAATTTCATCTTTTATTTTATTGACATCTGTTTTTGAAGCATTTTATCTAAATTATACTTATACAAAACACTGTATGGTGCTTCTGGCACTGTAATCTCAAATACAATTCGTAAAGTATGAGTGTTTCTAGCTTCATATTCAAACTTTTTCCATTCATAACTATCGAAAAGATTTATGATTTAAATAATGTTGAAGTACTTGACTTTTGAAAAATGCTTTGAATTAACCCGTTGAAAAGTTCTGTTTAGAAAATTTCGAACCCATACTAATACAGCCACAGGTTACTTGAAAGACTGTGCGCATTTTCCATCAATGTCGTTGATAAAACATATTCACGAAAATAAACTTGTATTTTATTGGAATCAAACTATTGTATTAACCACAAAAAAAAATTGCTTTGCCTACGTTCGAGAGTAAATGGAGTATGTAGGATGTAGGCACTAAAAGAAGTCTGGGAGAAGAAAATTTCATTTGAATTATCGGTTAGGAGGACCTAACCGATATTCGGTCACGGAGGCCAATTTCAAGAGAGACTAGCCATCTGCGCAGGAGATTTATAGTGCACAAGTGACTGCGCAAACGCAAGTGCACTCTCTGTTCCTTCACTCGGCTAGTCCGAGGGACGATTAGCCGACACGACCGGGCTGAGATCAAGCGCAGGACCTATTGTTTAACGTGCCTTCTGAAGCACGGAGGAGCTTGAGTTGGTTCTTATTTTGGTCGCCCATCATAGGACTGACTACAGCGAACGTTGCTTAACCTCAGCAATCGTTCACTGAGCGCACGCGCCAATGCGCCACCAAGCTCCACATATATAACAAATATAATACGTTTTCTTCAATTTTTAATGAACTAGGTTTTTGCACTTTCGCTAAAGTAACCCTGTGCTAATATTATTATGTAAAACTAGAAAGCTAACATCATATAAAATTTAAAACGCTCTTCTAATCGTTTTTTTTATTTTGTTTCAGCCGGGTGGCGTTGGTAAGTTATTGTGATTATTTATAACACAGCTATACGTAGATCCAGAATATATTTATATTCGCCTACTTAGTTATGCGAATTTGCGAAACAAAATATTTTTTTAATCAATTTATATAAACCGTGCTATGTTTGAAAGTTTTGAAAAACTTCCATGTGGACTTTTTCATAGTTCTTTTACAAATTGTTAATAGTCCCATCTGCTTTATCCTTATGATTCTTGAATATTATGCATTGGTGATAGATAACAAATCAACTTGTATCAGCAGAAGACATGAATTTATCTAATGTACTATCGAGGACACTGGCACCTTACCAGTCTTACGTCGAAAGTCACACTGCACGATGACAATCGCGTCAGACCACGCCCCGCTCCATTCATTCACCAATAGTAAAGCGTAAAGCAGACTGACACCAAGAGCGGTTTCAATGGAACCAGATGTCTGTCTATGACTGGCCGTAGTAAATCGTAATAAAAATACGTAGCCAATCAGGGATAGGTATAGGTCGTGTGGGCGTGTCCGATGTGATCCGCTTTCAAACGAATATTTCTACAAAATGGTAAGGCACGAGAGACCTCGATAGTACCTATCGAACACTTGAATAATTATTTAACTCGACATATACTTACCTACAAGCTTAAGATGAAATAAGGAGCCTGAAATATAATGTATGTCTAATACACAATTATGAGTGACTTCATGATTAAAGATTCTTTTCAATAAAAACATTTCGGAATAACAAGCATTTCAATATTATATCCATTAAAAAAAATGAAATAACTACCTATATCAAAAATTGCCTCAACTTTTTTTGCACTTTAATGAGAATAATTCCATTACACTGAGAAGTAAGCTAAATTTTTCGTAGGTATTAAGCTGAACGCACATATTATGTCCGCGCCGTACGCGCCGCACGCGACGTACGCCCTGCCTTTTTGGAATTCGTTGTATGAAATTATAAATGAAACCTCGCACATTTGGCCGCACCGTAAGCGCCGAATTTCAACAATGCGGTAGGTGTCCGGGTATTGAAAAAATATTTTCCAAAAAATAAAAACTGACTTCAAAAACACTGAAAACTTAAAAATAATATAAGAATAGGTACAGACAACATCACACTTCTTTATTGAAGTCGGCGCCAAACGATGATTTCCTAGAAAGTGTTAAAATTTGTCACCGACTTCAATATAGAAGTGTGATGTTGTCTGTACCTGTTCTTATATTATTTTTAAGTTTTCAGTGTTTTTTAAGTCGATTTTATTTTTTGGAAAATATTTTTTATTTTTAACTTTTTAGTGAATGATATCTTTTTAGTGAAAAAAACCCAAATTTAATACCAGCTCACCTTGGGTTAGCTGGTATTAAATTAGTGATTTCCTCGATTTTCATGGGATCCCATCATCAGGTCCTGACTTTGGTGACCTTGGGACCACCCCATGAGTATACTCTATCAAATACAAAAGAATTTTGAAAATCGGTCCATAATTGGCGGAGTAATGGCGTAACATAGACACAAAACACGTTGGACACACCTTAAAATTTAAGGGTTTTCCTCAATTTCCATGGGATCCCATCATCAGATCCTAGCTTTGGTGACCATGGGACCACCCTTGCAGTATACAATAACAAACATAAAAAAAAATACAACGGAATTGATAACCTCCTCCTTTTTTGAAGTCGGTTAAAAACACAAGCTGATGACGTCATGTAATGCGGCGGGTACGGCGCGTGCTGTTATGTACGTTCAGCTTTACTATTCATTCACTATTCCTTTTTTCAATGGTGCATAGAAAAAGTTAAATTTTACTAATAAAATGAAATCTCTCCTTTTTGCGTAGATTTAGTGTTACCGATACCGAAGCTCTTTATTTTAATTTTAAGCAGATTACCCAAAAAATAACCTAATAAAATAAAATAACCTATTCAACCAAATAACCTATTAAAATTAAAGGATAATACTCCATATTGCATAAATTTAACATTAGCTTTACACTTGTATGTTTTAAAATATTAATATTTATTACGCTCGTGTCACCAACAGCTCCGCCAAGCGCACCAGACGCACCTGACGCACCTGACGCTCCGGACGCTCCGGACGCACCAGACGCCCCTGACGCCCCCGACGCCCCCGACGCCCCAGACGCACCCAGCGCTCCTGAAACGCCGAACCCCGTTCAAGCCGTCGAGAAGCCCGTTCTGGGCGTCGGCAAGAAATGCCTAAAAGGTTAGTAGGCATCAATTTATATTCATTAATTAAACAAATTTGACGAACATGCGAGCTATCCATCTGATGGTAGGTAAGTGGCTACAGTCACCTTAGTACTAGTACTAGGCTTTGAAAAAACGCAAATATGCAAGGCAACTGTGACATTAAATGTAGAGTCGCAGGCACCAAGTAATTTGTGTGCCTCTCTTAATTTTCAAACCGGAACACAGCACGCTGCTTTGTGACAGAAAAGACCCCCTAGACAAATACCACACGCTAACATATACGCAGTGGTTCCGCAGAAAAAATGTATGGAAATGACATTGGCTTGCGACAACCTCACGCAATTTTTCCGCAAATAATGTCATCTCTATACATTTTTTCTGTAGAAAAAATTAATAAAAGCGTGTGGCATTTGTCTAGGGGGGCAGGTAAAATAGAAGTAGCGAAAGGTCTATTCAGGTACAGGTAAGTGTATAGTCTGCGCATTTTTTTTATTATTTTTAAGTCTGTAAATTTTGTACCCTACGTACTAACAAAAAGCTTGTGGTTGAAAGTTCAACCTAAGAAATTATAAATTCCTTGGTTCAACCGTAATATTTTATATGGTATGGCACATTTAAAAGTTATGGAAGTTAAAAGTATTGGTGCGAAATATACCCACGATATACAATGGTATATTAAGAAATTGTTACCTTGCGTAATTATGACCCATAATTAATATATTTTTCTATTATTTTCTCAGCTTTGGGCGGACTTTGGTAATAACCAGGTCAAACAACTCTCAATAGCAAATCTACCTGCGCAATAACGATCAATAATAATGCAATAGCGACTTCAGTACAATCATTCATCGATATGACAACAAAATGCTTTCAAAGCTCATAATTAAAATTTTATGTTCACCTGTAATCTAAATTTGGAATAAAATTTTTTACCATCTATATGTTGTAGTTTTTTTTCTCAAGATTATTTTGTACTGCCTACAGTTTGAACAGACTGCTAAAAAGATATAGGTACGAGTAGTTATTACCAAAAATGTTTTAATAAATTATTGGATTATATCACACAACAATAAAACCAATGGCTTTGTTATTATTAGGCCTATGATGATCTTTTACTTATTGAACTAACATAATATTGTTGCTTGAATTACATAATTAACATTTACAGCTTGTATTTGTATATATGTTAACGGAAATGTATGTAATCAGGAATTGTATACAATTCCTAGGAAATGTATGTAATTCCTAAAATCACCTTGTAATAACCTAACCTTACCTACAGTTTAAGCCAATGAATTTCTTTTTCAAGCTCTGTATGATCACAATATCTAACCTAACCTAACCTACAGTTTAATCCTCTGACCCCTCTTTATTTTTCCTTGCTCGAAGCTGCTAGGAAATGTATACATTTCCCAGGATATGTATGTATTAAATAATTTTTCAATCAATTTCCTAAATAGCTTCGAAATAGTATACATTTCCTAGGAATTGTATACAATTCCTAGATTTTATACATTTCCGGTAACATATACATAGACTATATTATAATCATCCTTGGTATATAGTACAAATTACAGTCAATAGCTTGAACCACAAGCACAATTGTTTTGTATTTAGTTGTTTGTTTGTAGTAATAAGAACATACCTAGAAAAATGCCCTTTCAAGTATAAGGGCTTGAATTTACATTTTTACTAAATTTATTTTTTATCTATACTTACTATACTTACTAATATTATAAAGCTGAAGAGTTTGTTTGATTGTTTGTTTGGTTGAACGCGCTTATCTCGGGAACTACTGATTTAAATTGAAAAATTATTTTGTGTTGGATCGCCCATTTATCGTGGAAGACTATAGGCTACATAACATCACGCTATGACTAATGGGAGCTGAACATCAATGAAAAATGTTGCAAAAACGGGAAAAAATGTACGACATGTTGTTATTTTCCGACATTCACGCGAACGAAGTCGCGGGCACAGCTAGTCGCTCATAAATTATCCGTAGGACCATTTAAGACATATTATGTAATTACAAACAATGCAATTTCTAGCTATTTATTTTACCTAATTTTGTATTTACAATTTTTACCTGTAATATATTAAATGATTGCGTAGCGTTTAGTCAACCATGCTGTTAATTGTTAAATAAAAAATCACCACTGTTCGGGTTGGAACCCATTCAACAACTCCGTCTTTAACTATTTTGAGATTTAAACGTCTAGCTTTTAGTATATAGCCACAGCCATCTGGGATTTCTACTGCCTCAACGAATTCCTCCATTGACCATTCCCCAGGGACACCACGAACAACCCCCATGCGGGTAATATTAAAAGAAGGGATGACTGCTGAATTTTTTTTTGTAGCGAGAGTTGGATTGATGACAAAAGCATTAGCATCCTCACCACTTGAAAATTGGATGCTTATACGGTTTCGGCCAACATTTTTTACGCCCTGTCGAACAATATTTTTTATATTTTCATTAACCAAAAGTTTTCCAAATAATATAGAGTTAATTGTAGGGAGTACCGTTCCGGAGGTGACAAAGTACACCCGTGTCCACTCCAGTACGGTGCGCCGTAAATTGCGAATAGCAACTTGCGCAAAATTTCTCTCTGATTGTTGAATATTTTCGTTAGTTTTTGATTTTCTCTTTTCTTTGTTTCTTTATAAAATAACACTCGTTTCGAGCTATTTTTTAATTTTTGTTGTAGATTTTTAGGTTTATAAACAGTATTTTTGGATTAGGTATTTCTATTTTTTTTCGGTCCCTGACGGGAAAAATAGCAATTTTTTGCTTTTCTTGGTTTTTCCTTAATAACTTCGTTCTTATTAAGTTTATTTGGCTGTCCTTTTTTGTAAAAATATTAGTTTGTAAGCTCTATCAATTAGTTAGTGTGGCATTAGGCCTAATTTTTGCTTATTATTTTTATTTTCGGTTTTTAGTTATTTTATTTTGCGCGAGTGCGTAATTTGGTGTTTTCATTTTCGTATTTTGGTTTTTCTCAATTTTCTCGGGATCTATAAGGTGTGGGACTTTCGGGTCTTTTACATCTTATAGATCTCCCTTAGACGCGTCTTTTGATACTACTTGCGGCGTTCTTGTGACGCTGCAAGTGGGTCAAATTTTGCACTTGGGAATTTTTGGGCCGAAAATTGGGCTTCCCTACATCACCTCGGTGCTGTGCGTGGCATTTTTTGGGTCCAAGAATCCACACTTTGAGTAGGTTTTTTGTTGTTTTTATTGCTTTATACTTATTTTTTGGGTGTTTGTAGGTTTCTTTATTGGTTTAGGTCAGCATAGGATACATATTTAGGGATTTTATTTTTGAAAATTTATATCGATGATTTCGTTTTTTGTGTTGCGCTTGGTACCCAGCACCTTATAGCGAAGTCGTCAAGATATACATTTGTTTAGGTTTTCGATCTTTTTCTTTTTGTTTTTATTGTGTTTTGTTGCGGAAATAGCTTCTGAGGCTGTTTTCGCCAACAAATTCGCTTCTGGGCTGGGCCCAGAATTGGAGCATGTCCGACTCGGACATGCCGTCCGAAACGGACACTGCTGGTGAGGGGGGTCCCGATTAAACATGTTTTCTCGCGGCAATCCGGGAATGTGAAGACCCGCAAGCCGGTCAAAGGTGGTGCGGAGAAAGTGGCTACAGGGGAGGTGTCCCCTGTATTATCAGTGAAGAGCGTAGGTGGAGGTGCGCCCCGCCCAAGCGTGGATAGCGTGCCCGTGACTCGCCCTGAGTACAGGGAGATAGAGCGGTTGAAGGAGGTCGTGGCGAGAAAGCGGTCAGCACTGGGCCGCTTCTTCCAAGATCCTTTGGTGACGGACTTGGAGGCCACAACCGAGGCGGAGGAAGTGACCGCGCCGTATGCCCCTAAGGTTCCCCGAACCAGAAGAGGCAGGGGCGGCCTATCTCATAGTGTTGGACTTTCCCAGGCTCGGCGGGAGTTCCAGCAATTGGAAGACGACACCGACTCTGACCAGGAGCTGGAGGTCGAAGCGACCCCTATTAAGGGCAAAGGGAAGGGGAAGCGCTCCCCGGAACCCACGGCTGAACTCCTGTGCAACAGGGCAGAGGCAAGAGCCAAGGCGCTGACAGAGGTAGCACGCAAGTCCAAAAACATGAAGGGGACTTGCGTGAGGGAAATCAGAGAGTCCTCTGATTCCCTGCTCGAAATCGTCCGAGCTCTGGCGTCCAAGAATGACTCGGAGGAGATGCGTCGGCTTCGGGCCGACAACAAACGACTTCGGGGTCAGTTGGACGCCATGTTGGGCGAATTAAAGGCTCTTCGTCGGGCCTTCTCTGAGCAGGGGGCGGAACACCCAGAGAGCCGTCGTGTCGTAGCAGAGTCGGAGGCTGTTGCTTCTGACGATGCCATGGAGGAGGAGCTGCCTGAGGTGCAGCTCCCGACAGTCCAACCGGCGAAGGACGCTCCCGCTGAGGTACTCTCCAGAGTGGAATTCCTGGAGAGTATGGAGTTCATGCAGCGTGAGCTGCTGGCCCAGGTGGGCTTTATGGTTTCGGCCCACCTTGAGGGCCTGGAGGTGGATGGGCGGCTTATGCCGGCCCAGGTTCGGAGACCATCTTTGGCAGCAGACCGCGCTAATCAGCCACAGCCGCAGGCACTACAGCAGCGACCAGTGAAAGCCGCAACGGGCAATACCACTCTTGCCCCGCCGGCTAATTTGCCAAAAGCGGCAAGAGTGGTCAAGAGTGGTCAAGAGGAGGACGGCGCTCCCAACACCTGCGGCGGTTCCCTCCTCGTCGGAAGTCACGGTACCGGACGAGGGCTCCTGGTCCGTGGTCGTGCGGCGCGGCCGCAGGAAGCCGGCAACAGACGTAGCATTGCCCATGAACTCTGGAGCCCCCGGGGCCACCGCAATTTCTAAAGGTACCGCGCTCCCTAGTGGTAGTGGTGGCCTTAAAACCTGAGGCAGTGGCGAAAGGCCTAACATACGGTGAGGCTATTGCTAAAGCCAAAGCATCAGTTAGCCTCAGCGCCCTTGGCATTGGGCCAGCAAAGTTCCGGACAGGGATAACCGGGGCCCGAATTATAGAGCTCCCGAAGGAGACATCCCCGTCCCAGACGGACACGCTAGCTGCAAGGCTGGGGGAGGTTCTTGGGGACGAGGCCAAGGTGTCCCATCCGGTAAAAACGGCGGACATCCGGGTTATTGGCATCGATGACTCGGTGTTCGCCGAAGAGCTCTGCCAGGTCCTGGCACAGGCCGGCGGCTGCCCGGCCCACCACATAAAGGTGGGCCGCGTCCATACGGGAGTACGTGGCGTTGGGGCGGCCTTCGCCTCAGTGCCAGTGGAGGCCGCAAAACGCCTGGCTGATGCCGGGCGCATCGAAGTTGGATGGAGTTCTGCCTCCATCCAACTTCTAGAGCAGAGGCCCATGCGGTGTTTCCGCTGTATGGTCATGGGCCATCCTATACAGCGGTGCCCCTCCGCCAAGGACCGTAGCGGACTCTGTTTCCGCTGCGGGTCGGAGGGCCACAAGGCGGTCGACTGCTCGGCGGAGCTAAAATGCGCCGTCTGTACAGACGCAAAGCGACCGGCCAACCACCGCATGGGGGGCATGAACTGCAGCCCCCCGCCAGTCAGGGGCCGCTTGGCCCCTACACGAGTGACTGTGGCCCCTAGGAGCCTGGCATCACAAGTCCCCCAGACAGCACCGGTCGCAGCGGCGGCCCAGGAGGAGCCAATGGAGACCACTAATGTCTAGTGGTCCCATAAAGCTCCTCCAGGCGAATATTAACCACTGCGCCGCGGCACAGGACCTCTTATGTCAGTCCGCGGCGCAGTGGGGTGTGGATTTGGCGATTGCGTCGGATCCGTATTACGTTCCGCCGCAATCGCCCAACTGGTTGGTGGCGGCAGATGGTTCTGCCGCCTTAATGCGGGCGGCGCGTGGCACAGCCCCCTCTCTCGTTTTAAGAGAGAGGGGTACTGGCTACGTGGCCGCCATGTGGGGGGAAATGTTGGTCGTGTCGACTTACTTCTCTCCCAATCGCAGCCGGGCGGACTTCGCGGTCTTCCTGGCTGCTTTAGAAGGGGTCGTCCGGAGGACGGCCCCGGTACCGGTGCTAATCGCGGGGGATCTCAATGCGTGGTCTATTGCATTGGGGTCCTCCAGAACCAGTCCGAGGGGTGGAGATTTGGAGTCCTGGGTTCTGTCCCTGGGGCTCCAAATCCTGAATAGGGGCTCCACCCCTACCTGCGTCCGGGTGCAAGGCACGTCCATAGTGGACGTGACCTTCGCCACCCCCTCACTCGCCCGTCGAATTAACGACTGACGAGTAGAGGAACAAGTGGAGACCCTATCGGACCATTTATATGTTCGATATGAGGTCTCCACGGCATCCCAAGGAGCCCTGAACCGCAGGGGCTCCGCGGTGAGCGCCTTTCCAAGGTGGGCGCTCACCAAGCTCCGCCCGGATGTGGCGGAGGAGGCGGCGATGGTGCGGGCATGGGCAGAAGTGCCACCCAACCTCGCCGGGGATGTCGACGGTATGGCGGAGCTCTTCGCAGATGACATGAAGGTTGTCTGCCAAGCCGCCATGCCAAGGGCGCAGGCCCGATAGGGGGCAGGTGTACTGGTGGACGCAGGAGATAGCGGACCTGCGTACCGCCAGTATGAGGGCCAGGCGCGCCTACGTGCGATGTCAAAGGCGCGCTAGAACTACACCCGACGAGGAAGCGGAACTTCGTCGGGTGTATGCGGCAGCCAAGAAAGCCCTGCGGAACGAAATCTGCAGGACCAAGGAGGAGTCCAGGGAGCAATTCATACGGCTCCTGGACGACGATCCGTGGGGGCGCCCGTACCGGGTGGTGAGGGGTAAGTTTAAAGCTTGCGCTCCCCCCACCTCCGCTATGGACAGCGGGCTGCTGGACCGGGTGCTAGGGACTCTGTTCCCCGACCCCGGTCCGTTTCAGCCCCCCAGAATGGTCCCCCCGGACACTACTCCGGAGGAAGTGGCTGTCGCCATCCCTCCCGTGTCGAACGTGGAATTCGACACGGTGAGGGATAGGTTCCGGCGCAAAAGGAAGGCGCCGGGACCAGACGGTGTCCCTAGCAGGGTTCTGGCTCTGGCCCTGGGACACCTCGAGGAGCGTTTCCGGGCGGTGCTAGAATTGAGCATCGCCTCGGGCCGCTTCCCCAGTCGGTGGAAAGTGGGCAGGCTCTGCCTATTGAGAAAGGAGAGTCGCCCCGCGGATTCTCCAGCTGGGTACCGGCCGGTGGTGCTGCTTGACGAGGCTGGGAAGTTCCTGGAAAAAATTCTAGCTTCCCGCATCGTCGAGCACCTAGAGGATCGGGGGCCGGACTTGGCGAACAACCAGTTCGGCTTCCGCACCGGCCGGTCCACGATGGACGCAGTGGCCCTCCTCAAGAGGTGGACTGAGGGGGCCACAGCTCGTGGAGAGGTTGTCGTTGCGGTGTCTCTTGACATTCGCAACGCCTTCAACAGCCTGCCCCACGAGTGCATAAAGGAGGCACTCCGTTTCCACCGGGTGCCTCCGTACCTCCGCGCCCTCGTGGAGAGCTACCTGGAAGATAGGTCAGTTCTCTACGAGGGACCGGACGGTCGCGTCCATACATGGCCGATGGCGGCAGGTGTACCCCAAGGTTCCGTACTAGGTCCTCTACTATGGAACCTGGGGTACAATTGGGTCCTGCGAGGCGGCCTCCTGCCACGAACGGAGGTCGTCTGCTTCGCTGACGATACGCTCGTCGCGGCGAAAGCCAAAACGGGGGAGGAGGCGGCCCACCTTGCGTCGGTCTGCACCTCTTTGGTTGTCCGACGCATCCGCCTCCTGGGCCTGGACGTGGCGCTCGATAAAACGAGGGCCATGAGTTTTCACGCCCCCTGTCGCAGGATCCCACCGGGGCTTCAAGTCCGAGTGGAGGGGGTCCGTATACCGGTCGAGTCGCACCTCAAGTACCTCGGCCTGGTTCTGGACCCCCGATGGAGTTTCGAGGAGCACTTCAAGCTCCTCACTCCACGGCTGTGTGCTGCCGCAGCCGCACTCGGACGGGTCCTCCCTAACGTGGGAGGGCCAGGATCGGCGTGCCGTCGACTGTATCACGGGGTGATACGGTCGATGGCACTCTATGGAGCCCCAGTATGGGCGGAGTGCCTCTCCCCCCGAACGGTGGCCCTCTTGCGACGTCCGCAGAGGGTCATAGCAACCCGGGCCGTGCGAGCTTATCGTACGGTCAGCCACGGCGCGGCCTGCGTTCTTGCGGGTCAAACGCCGTGGGATGTCGATGCACGCGTCCATGCGGAGGTGTATCGACATCGGGTTGCCGTTAGAGTGCGGGGGGGGACGATCCGCTCCTGATGTGGTGGAGCGGGTTCGTACCCAGGCGCAGAGGGAGGCTCTGCGTCGATGGGGCGAGGCACTCGCCTTCCCAGCTGCCGGCCACCGGACGATAGAAGCGATACGTCCGGTGTTGGAGGAGTGGGTAGGGCGCCGGCAGTGCAGTCTCTCATTCCGCATGGTGCAGGTACTGACCGGACATGGTTGTTTTGGTCACTACTTGCACCGGGTCGCGCGTCGGGAGGAAACGCCGCAGTGTCATCACTGCGACGCTCCCGACGACACTGCCGAGCACACCCTGTTGGTGTGCCCGGCCTGGCAACGCCAGCGCAGCGAACTCAACGCTGCGCTGGGAGACGGAGACCTCTCGCTGCCGAGCATGGTCGTGGCCATGCTTCGTAGCGAGGCGGAATGGGGGGCTGTCGCCTCCTTTTGCGAGGACGTCATCTCGCAGAAGGAGGCCGCGGAGAGGGAGCGAAAGAATGATCCTCAAGCCGCTCCCATCCGCCGTAGACGGACAGGCAGGCGAAGGCGGGCATTCGCACAAGCGATGCCCGTCTAATGACCCTGCCTGCCTTAGGGGTGGAGCCCCTATTCAGGATTTGGAGCCCCAGGGACAGAACCCAGGACTCCAAATCTCCACCCCTCGGACTGGTTCTGGAGGACCCCAATGCAATAGACCACGCATTGAGATCCCCCGCGATTAGCACCGGTACCGGGGCCGTCCTCCGGACGACCCCTTCTAAAGCAGCCAGGAAGACCGCGAAGTCCGCCCGGCTGCGATTGGGAGAGAAGTAAGTCGACACGACCAACATTTCCCCCCACATGGCGGCCACGTAGCCAGTACCCCTCTCTCTTAAAACGAGAGAGGGGGCTGTGCCACGCGCCGCCCGCATTAAGGCGGCAGAACCATCTGCCGCCACCAACCAGTTGGGCGATTGCGGCGGAACGTAATACGGATCCGACGCAATCGCCAAATCCACACCCCACTGCGCCGCGGACTGACATAAGAGGTCCTGTGCCGCGGCGCAGTGGTTAATATTCGCCTGGAGGAGCTTTATGGGACCACTAGACATTAGTGGTCTCCATTGGCTCCTCCTGGGCCGCCGCTGCGACCGGTGCTGTCTGGGGGACTTGTGATGCCAGGCTCCTAGGGGCCACAGTCACTCGTGTAGGGGCCAAGCGGCCCCTGACTGGCGGGGGGCTGCAGTTCATGCCCCCCATGCGGTGGTTGGCCGGTCGCTTTGCGTCTGTACAGACGGCGCATTTTAGCTCCGCCGAGCAGTCGACCGCCTTGTGGCCCTCCGACCCGCAGCGGAAACAGAGTCCGCTACGGTCCTTGGCGGAGGGGCACCGCTGTATAGGATGGCCCATGACCATACAGCGGAAACACCGCATGGGCCTCTGCTCTAGAAGTTGGATGGAGGCAGAACTCCATCCAACTTCGATGCGCCCGGCATCAGCCAGGCGTTTTGCGGCCTCCACTGGCACTGAGGCGAAGGCCGCCCCAACGCCACGTACTCCCGTATGGACGCGGCCCACCTTTATGTGGTGGGCCGGGCAGCCGCCGGCCTGTGCCAGGACCTGGCAGAGCTCTTCGGCGAACACCGAGTCATCGATGCCAATAACCCGGATGTCCGCCGTTTTTACCGGATGGGACACCTTGGCCTCGTCCCCAAGAACCTCCCCCAGCCTTGCAGCTAGCGTGTCCGTCTGGGACGGGGATGTCTCCTTCGGGAGCTCTATAATTCGGGCCCCGGTTATCCCTGTCCGGAACTTTGCTGGCCCAATGCCAAGGGCGCTGAGGCTAACTGATGCTTTGGCTTTAGCAATAGCCTCACCGTATGTTAGGCCTTTCGCCACTGCCTCAGGTTTTAAGGCCACCACTACCACTAGGGAGCGCGGTACCTTTAGAAATTGCGGTGGCCCCGGGGGCTCCAGAGTTCATGGGCAATGCTACGTCTGTTGCCGGCTTCCTGCGGCCGCGCCGCACGACCACGGACCAGGAGCCCTCGTCCGGTACCGTGACTTCCGACGAGGAGGGAACCGCCGCAGGTGTTGGGAGCGCCGTCCTCCTCTTGACCACTCTTGACCACTCTTGCCGCTTTTGGCAAATTAGCCGGCGGGGCAAGAGTGGTATTGCCCGTTGCGGCTTTCACTGGTCGCTGCTGTAGTGCCTGCGGCTGTGGCTGATTAGCGCGGTCTGCTGCCAAAGATGGTCTCCGAACCTGGGCCGGCATAAGCCGCCCATCCACCTCCAGGCCCTCAAGGTGGGCCGAAACCATAAAGCCCACCTGGGCCAGCAGCTCACGCTGCATGAACTCCATACTCTCCAGGAATTCCACTCTGGAGAGTACCTCAGCGGGAGCGTCCTTCGCCGGTTGGACTGTCGGGAGCTGCACCTCAGGCAGCTCCTCCTCCATGGCATCGTCAGAAGCAACAGCCTCCGACTCTGCTACGACACGACGGCTCTCTGGGTGTTCCGCCCCCTGCTCAGAGAAGGCCCGACGAAGAGCCTTTAATTCGCCCAACATGGCGTCCAACTGACCCCGAAGTCGTTTGTTGTCGGCCCGAAGCCGACGCATCTCCTCCGAGTCATTCTTGGACGCCAGAGCTCGGACGATTTCGAGCAGGGAATCAGAGGACTCTCTGATTTCCCTCACGCAAGTCCCCTTCATGTTTTTGGACTTGCGTGCTACCTCTGTCAGCGCCTTGGCTCTTGCCTCTGCCCTGTTGCACAGGAGTTCAGCCGTGGGTTCCGGGGAGCGCTTCCCCTTCCCTTTGCCCTTAATAGGGGTCGCTTCGACCTCCAGCTCCTGGTCAGAGTCGGTGTCGTCTTCCAATTGCTGGAACTCCCGCCGAGCCTGGGAAAGTCCAACACTATGAGATAGGCCGCCCCTGCCTCTTCTGGTTCGGGGAACCTTAGGGGCATACGGCGCGGTCACTTCCTCCGCCTCGGTTGTGGCCTCCAAGTCCGTCACCAAAGGATCTTGGAAGAAGCGGCCCAGTGCTGACCGCTTTCTCGCCACGACCTCCTTCAACCGCTCTATCTCCCTGTACTCAGGGCGAGTCACGGGCACGCTATCCACGCTTGGGCGGGGCGCACCTCCACCTACGCTCTTCACTGATAATACAGGGGACACCTCCCCTGTAGCCACTTTCTCCGCACCACCTTTGACCGGCTTGCGGGTCTTCACATTCCCGGATTGCCGCGAGAAAACATGTTTAATCGGGACCCCCCTCACCAGCAGTGTCCGTTTCGGACGGCATGTCCGAGTCGGACATGCTCCAATTCTGGGCCCAGCCCAGAAGCGAATTTGTTGGCGAAAACAGCCTCAGAAGCTATTTCCGCAACAAAACACAATAAAAACAAAAAGAAAAAGATCGAAAACCTAAACAAATGTATATCTTGACGACTTCGCTATAAGGTGCTGGGTACCAAGCGCAACACAAAAAACGAAATCATCGATATAAATTTTCAAAAATAAAATCCCTAAATATGTATCCTATGCTGACCTAAACCAATAAAGAAACCTACAAACACCCAAAAAATAAGTATAAAGCAATAAAAACAACAAAAAACCTACTCAAAGTGTGGATTCTTGGACCCAAAAAATGCCACGCACAGCACCGAGGTGATGTAGGGAAGCCCAATTTTCGGCCCAAAAATTCCCAAGTGCAAAATTTGACCCACTTGCAGCGTCACAAGAACGCCGCAAGTAGTATCAAAAGACGCGTCTAAGGGAGATCTATAAGATGTAAAAGACCCGAAAGTCCCACACCTTATAGATCCCGAGAAAATTGAGAAAAACCAAAATACGAAAATGAAAACACCAAATTACGCACTCGCGCAAAATAAAATAACTAAAAACCGAAAATAAAAATAATAAGCAAAAATTAGGCCTAATGCCACACTAACTAATTGATAGAGCTTACAAACTAATATTTTTACAAAAAAGGACAGCCAAATAAACTTAATAAGAACGAAGTTATTAAGGAAAAACCAAGAAAAGCAAAAAATTGCTATTTTTCCCGTCAGGGACCGAAAAAAAATAGAAATACCTAATCCAAAAATACTGTTTATAAACCTAAAAATCTACAACAAAAATTAAAAAATAGCTCGAAACGAGTGTTATTTTATAAAGAAACAAAGAAAAGAGAAAATCAAAAACTAACGAAAATATTCAACAATCAGAGAGAAATTTTGCGCAAGTTGCTATTCGCAATTTACGGCGCACCGTACTGGAGTGGACACGGGTGTACTTTGTCACCTCCGGAACGGTACTCCCTACAATTAACTCTATATTATTTGGAAAACTTTTGGTTAATGAAAATATAAAAAATATTGTTCGACAGGGCGTAAAAAATGTTGGCCGAAACCGTATAAGCATCCAATTTTCAAGTGGTGAGGATGCTAATGCTTTTGTCATCAATCCAACTCTCGCTACAAAAAAAAATTCAGCAGTCATCCCTTCTTTTAATATTACCCGCATGGGGGTTGTTCGTGGTGTCCCTGGGGAATGGTCAATGGAGGAATTCGTTGAGGCAGTAGAAATCCCAGATGGCTGTGGCTATATACTAAAAGCTAGACGTTTAAATCGCAAAATAGTTAAAGACGGAGTTGTTGAATGGGTTCCAACCCGAACAGTGGTGATTACTTTCAGTGGACAATGCCTACCCCAGAAAATATTCTGCTGCTACACAGCCCTCCCGGTAGAGATATATGAGCTCCCTACAATTCAATGTAACAACTGTTGTCGCTTTGGTCATGTACAAGACCAATGCCGCTCAAATCCGAGGTGCTACCGTTGTTCCAAGTCCCACCAAGGCAAAGACTGTAGTGTTAATGAAGAATCGGCAACATGTCTGTACTGTTCTGGCAGACATTTTGCCACAAATAGGACATGCCCTGAACATTCAAGACAGAAATCAATCAAACTGTCAATGTCGCAGGATAATATATCTTACATAGAAGCTGCTACTCGATTCCCACCAGTTCGCCGCTCATATTCAAATGTGCTTCGTGAACCATTTCACCTCCCCGATTCACTCCCTTCCCCCCATGCCTCATTGTGTACTCCACCACACCCACCTTTTTCTCCACTCACAATTCCATCTCCCCAATCCTACAGAGAAACAGTTACAATACCAACACGGAATCGTCCTATGTCGAGTAAAGGCTATGGATAGGGCTGCCCACAAAGAGCTGATTAATAGCTATGACCCCCCAGAACCTAGCAATGGGGTGATGTTCAAATCACAAATTTCAAAACCAGAAATGACACCTCAAACCATACATTACCTTGACTCATTACTCTCTGTTATATTGAACATGATGAACAAGTTATATGATGTTTCTCCACCGCCCAACGTTGAACTAAAACTAAACCAACTAATGGATCTAGTATCCAAAATTCCAACCGGTACAGTGTGGAACGCACGTAGTCTCCGCCCTAAGCGGCAAGAAATCTATAGCATGATAAACCGTTTCAAACCTGCTGCTTTGGCCATCTCGGAAACGTGGCTTGTGCCTGGCTCTCATTTTAGGATCCCAGGCTATGGCTGCCTCCGGGATGACAGAAGTGATGGATATGCTGGAACAGCTATTTTAATTAATAATTCTCTTCCCTTCTCGCGTGTCCCTCTCCCCAACATCCCTACTGGAATCAATGCAGTTGCCGTAAAAATCACAAATATAACATTACTCTCTATTTATATCCCCAATCCTAATATTATTTCCATCTTTGACTTACACAGTCTCTTTTCCACTCTTCCAAGACCTTTCCTGATTTTGGGCGATTTTAACCTATCCCATGTTATCTGGGGTGTTCCCCATTGTGATTCTTTGGCCTGTGATTTGGTTGATCTTATAGATTCAATGCACATCTGTCTTCTAAATGATGGTTCTCCAACTAGATGCTCAGTACCTGGTGGTAACCCTAGTGCAGTTGACTTGTCTATGTGTTCCTCTGACAGCCTTTCCATGACCACCTGGAGTGTATTACCCGAATCATTTGGCAGTGACCACTATGCCATATCAATATTATTGACCTGTTCTACCCCCATGTACAGATCCCTTCCCCCGTTACTTAAATATAAACTTGGTGGAGCTAAATGGGATTCATATGCCACAGATGCAGATTTAAATATACTGTCTATTCAAGAAGATAATAGTCGCAACCTGCAGGAAGATTATGACCTGTTCCTAACTGCATTGGTCAAAGCTGCAGATGCAAACATCCCACTTAAAAAAGACAAAGTCGGCTCTAAGATCTCTCCACCATGGTGGGATTCAGATTGTACGGAAATACAAAAGCAACGAAAAGAGGCTGAATTAACTTACTGTAGGTCTATGACTACAGAGAACTTTATTAACCTGAAAAAAAAACTGCAATGGCAAAACGTCTTTTTAAAAAAAAGAAAAAGTTAGGCTGGGTTAATTTTTCCCAAAACTTGTCCCCGCGCACTCCTTCTACAATAGTTTGGAAGTGTATTAAGAAATTTAGAGGTTCTTTTACAAATTCTGCAGAATCAAATAACCACAATCTTTGGGTTGAAGATTTTTTGGAAAAACTAGCACCCCCTGATGTCCCTAATGTTGATTGCCTACCTTCCCCCTATCCTACCACCATACCCCATCACTCCTTCAATAATCCATACACTATGGCTGAACTTAGCTCAGTTTTACAAAAATTAAAAGATTCTTCTCCGGGCATAGATGGCATACCATACTCTTTTATTGCAAAGGCTGGTGTTTTTTCTCAACGCATGTTCCTAGGTCTGATAAACAGATGTTTTGAGTCAGGGCTTACTCCATCTTCACGGAAGAAACAAGTTGTAATTCCTCTATTAAAATCTGGGAAAGACTCTGCTAATGGAGCTTCCTATCGCCCTATCATCCACCGTATGCAAGACAATGGAACACCTATTAAAAAGACGTCTTGACTGGTTTGCCGAGAGTAGGGGTATTTTGGCTGCTACTCAATTTGGCTTTAGGAGGGGAATGAGCACCATGGACAACCTTAACATACTTACTACAGATATCAGGACTGCCCTGTCCAAAAATCAATATCTCGTCGGGGTGTTTTTAGATATTAGCTCTGCATACGATAATGTGTTACTTCCGGTGCTCAGGCAAAAAATGCTCCAGCTGAGTATCCCTGAGAGGTTAGTGCATTTTATATGCAATCTAATGATGGAACGAACTATTCAAGTCCGCACCCGTGGTGCTCTTTCCACTCCTAGGCAAATATGGAAGGGCTTGCCACAAGGTTCAGTCTTAAGTCCACTTCTATACAACATATATACCTACGACCTGGAACAAAGTGTGGACTCATTCTGTAACATATTACAGTATGCTGACGACATTGTTTTATATGTGGCTGTGGACTCACTAGAAGAAGCAGCCCAAAGGTTGAACCAGGCTCTTTCTTATTTGGGAGACTGGCTAAATGATCACGGTCTGAATATCTCAGTCCCCAAAAGCAACACATTAGTTTTTACCAGAAAGAGATCTTACCCGAACATCGAAATAATTTTTTTGTGGCCAATCCATACCTATAGCTTCCCAAGTAAAGTTTTTAGGAGTAATTCTTGATAAATCACTGTCTGGTAAACCACATATTAAAAATAAATGTGAAAAAAATGTTAATATTTTGAGATGTTTGTCGGGAGTTTGGTGGGGTGCCCATCCCTACTCTCAGAGACTTATTTACAACGCCATAATCCGCAGTCTATTTGAATACGGATCAATAGTACTTGAACCATGTAACAAAGAGGCCTCAGTAGCTTTGGACAGAATCCAATTCATGTGTCTGCGTATTATACTAGGGGCAATGAAGACATCTCCTACCAATGCCTTACAGGTTGAGGCTTGCGATCCTCCTTTAAGTCTGCGCCGTGCCTTTCTCTCTGATAAGTTCATCTATAAAGTTTTTCAATACTCAAATCATCCACTAATTCCCAAGCTTCAACAACTTGCTTCAATTATTCCCAATAGCCCATTTTGGGCCCATAAAGAGCATCCCAGTATAGTTAAAAGTTTCTTAAAATTAAAAGACCATAATCATACATTGTATCAGATACCCATACCTATTTTAGTAACTGTTGAATACGAATCCCTGTTATACCAACCTAACATTATACTTGACTTGGGCATTAAGAAGAATGATCCAGGTGCCAATGCGTTGTTCTTGGATAAAATAAATTCTAATTGGAAAGATTGGTATCATTTTTTCACTGATGCTTCAAAATCCCAGAGTGGTGTTGGGGCAACGGTTTACTTACCTAAATACAACACACTCTTAACTTACAAATGTCCCCCTGTGTCATCAATTTTTACAGGAGAAACGGTGGCTATCCTAGAAGCTGTTAGGTTTTTTCTTAACCATAAATTTAACAAATCCATAATTTTCACAGATTCTCTTAGTTGCCTCCAAGCTTTATCATCAAATCTTTTTTATAGTAATGTAACATGCCCATTGATCCTAGAAACAAAACAACTATTATTAAGATGCCATGAAAATAACATTACAGTAGCTCTAGCGTGGGTCCCTAGCCACTCAGGTATAATGGGCAATGAGGCGGTAGATGGCTTTGCTAAGGATGCGGTTCTAACGGGTTGCAATGACCACTATAAAGTTTTTATGTACGACCTCTGCTCTTTAGCAAAAATCGACCTTATGGTAGAGTGGTCTAAATGTTGGGACAAATCAAAAAAAATAAAAGGCAAATATTATGCTGACATACAACCAGACATTCCAGGAAAACCCTGGTTCTCTCGATACACATTTGCCGACAAACACACAACCTCTATTATATGTAGATTGAGGCTTGGACATGCTTGTACTCCACTGCACCTTCACAAAATAAATGTTCGGGACACACCAATATGTGATTGTTTTGAAAAAAATTGATCGACTCGGTGTCCGTCGCGTTCAAAGTCCTTTGAACGCGACGGACACCGAGTCGATCAATTTTTGCGAGTCACCGTCATCAAATTGGAAGAAAAACTGGAAGAACGGTGAAAAAGACCTCTGTGAGTCGTTCCAATTTTTTTCCTTTTTCCTATCCAGTGATTCCAAATAATTATTTTTAAATTAATATTTTCTTTTCTTTCCTAAAATTTCATTACTATTCTATTGTTTCTTTTGCAATCTTCGCCTTATTTAATATAATACAGTTATATAGCTAGCTTATCCGTCATAATGTCTTTTCCTTCTAAAAGTAAATCTATTAGATTGAAAACTGTCTAGCCGCTTTGTACTCGCACCTACCTACTTGCGCTCGAGCGATTCACTTAAACAACTTACCCTATTTTTTTTACAAAATAACGTTTTTTTTTTTACTTTGCATCAACCGTGCCTTTTCGCTGCATTATAATATTTAATAATATACTCCAAACAACTATTTTCGAGCGTTTGTTGCATTGCAATATATTTAACTATAAATCAAATCTTTATTATATTATTTTTAAAATATGAATTTCGAAAAGTTAATTAAGCAGCGTAGTGGCCTGAAAGCCAAATTAACGAATTTCAGTAATTATTTAAATATCCTGGGATCATCTAAAGTGTTATCGGAACTGCAGTTAGTGGATGTAGAGGGTCGCTTATCCAAATTTGAAGCCTTATACGATCTGTTCGACACTTTGCAGATGGAAATCGAGCTGCTGTCGGACAAACCTGAGGAGGAGTATGCTGAGCGTGCGCAGTATGAGGAGCGATACTATTCGCTACTTGCACAAGGTCGGTCCTGGCTGAAGAGAAGCGATGATGCGGGGCAAGCGGCTTCTATATTGCACATCATGCAGTGATAAAAAATGACAGTTCGACGACAAAGTTGCGAAGTGTGTTCGATGCGTTTGCTCCTTCTTCATCAGGAGTATCACTTAATGATCTCCAGATGGTAGGGCCTAAAGTTCAGGAAGACCTTCTGTCAATTTTATTACGGTTTCGGCAACAAACCGTAGTATGTAGTGTCTGGTGACGTTGAAAAAATGTATCGCTGCATTGAAGTGAACCCTCTACAACGATCACTAATGAGAATTCTTTTTCGAAAAAGCCCTAATGAGCCCTTAAAAACATATCAGCTCAATACGGTTACCTACGGGACCGCATCAGCCCCATACTTGGCGACAAAATGCCTGGTAAGCTTAGCAGCCAGCGCTTCAACAAATGAAGCTAAAGCAGCCATATCACGTGACTTCTATGTTGACGATTACCTTGGAGGCTCTTCTAGCACTTCTAGTACTATTGAGCTGGTGAAGGAAGTCACCTCCATTTTAGCAAGTGCAAAATTTTATTTAAGAAAGTGGCGATCTAACTCTTCTGAAATTCTTAAAGCTATTTTGGGTGATGCTAGTAGTGTATTATTGTTCCTTCTATATCTCGTTCAATCGCAGACACGATTTCACTCCATCTATAAGGAACAATAAAACACGTGGTAGCAGATTTTTACAGTTACAAAAGTAAATTTTCAGTTTAGAAGTTTACGCTCGTATTATTCCGTGTTTAAGTACAAAATCACCTAATGATTCGAACCAGCGATTGCTGGTTATGTTTTGATAAATTATCATTCAAAATAATTTACTTCAAATCTAACCATTTCAGTAGTTAAGTATTTTCTGTCAGCAAATGTTTAGCGTCATATGGCTCGTTGCGCCATTAAGTAGTTAAGTATTTACTGTCAGCAAATTCTTAGTGTCGTATGGCTCGCCGCGTCCGGTGTGACCGCGGCGTCCGCGACCTAATTACACTTGTTTTGTCTTCAAAAATAATTATTTTAAATTGAATTGAATATTGCAGCTAGAAATACGGTTTTGTTTGACTGACCACAGCAACGTTCGCTGTGGTCAGTCCTAGGATGGGTGACCAAAATAAGAAACATCTCAAGCTCCTCCGTGCTTCGGAAGGCACGTTAAACAGTGGGTCCTGCGCCTGATCTCACCCCGATCGTGTCGGTTAACCGTCCCATCGGACTAGGCGAGTGAAGGAACAGAGAGTGCACTTGCGTTTGCGCAGTCACTTGTGCCCTATAATATCTCCTGCGCAGATGGCTAGTCTCTGTGGAGATTGTCCGCCGTGACCGAATATCGGTTAGGAGGACATTATTATTATTATATCCAAAGAAAGTTGGCGTCAGACAGATCGGCTGTAAAAACCTCAGTCAAAACTATGTTTTGGAGTGATTGTCATTCCAAGCAAATCAGACCCTGGGCTACGAAGTGATGATAGAAAGATACTATTTATTACTCACCACGAAAGTAGTACAGTTACAGAAGTTTTACAAAGCTAAAATGTACAATTTCGACAGTCTTATCGCTAAGAGTGATATCTTCCGGAGAACCTTTGGACAGAGGACACTTTGTTTAAATGATTTTGCGACATTCCTAAATGTGAAAAATGTTATACTAGCGGTTTTTCTAGTATTAGCGTACAAACAGAAAGCGTTATGATGAAATATATTATATATTATGCTTGCACTAAAAATAGACAAAAAGATGTACTCCATATGACGTAGGATTTTTATTTTATGTTTATAATCCTTGTCAGTTTTGTTTGATATAAGTGTAAAGAAACGGACCCAAATGATAGCAAAAATACTTAATTTTATATGTAAGTATATATCAAAATGTAAATTATTCGTTTGAAAACCTATATAGAAATAATGGTTAAACCCAATCATTTATTTATTACAATTATTAACGCCCAAGGTTAATATATATGTACAACTTACTGAATTTGGTTTTATTTATTAGCATTCACTAGATATTAATATATGTAAGTTAAATAAGTGGATATGGACTAGCGATTAGAATCAAATATCAACATCATCATCAGAGTAGTGTATTATTGTTCCTTCTATATCTCGTTCAATCGCAGACACGATTTCACTCCATCTATAAGGAACAATAAAACACGTGGTAGCAGATTTTTACAGTTACAAAAGTAAATTTTCAGTTTAGAAGTTTACGCTCGTATTATTCCGTGTTTAAGTACAAAATCACCTAATGATTCGAACCAGCGATTGCTGGTTATGTTTTGATAAATTATCATTCAAAATAATTTACTTCAAATCTAACCATTTCAGTAGTTAAGTATTTTCTGTCAGCAAATGTTTAGCGTCATATGGCTCGTTGCGCCATTAAGTAGTTAAGTATTTACTGTCAGCAAATTCTTAGTGTCGTATGGCTCGCCGCGTCCGGTGTGACCGCGGCGTCCGCGACCTAATTACACTTGTTTTGTCTTCAAAAATAATTATTTTAAATTGAATTGAATATTGCAGCTAGAAATACGGTTTTGTTTGACTGACCACAGCAACGTTCGCTGTGGTCAGTCCTAGGATGGGTGACCAAAATAAGAAACATCTCAAGCTCCTCCGTGCTTCGGAAGGCACGTTAAACAGTGGGTCCTGCGCCTGATCTCACCCCGATCGTGTCGGTTAACCGTCCCATCGGACTAGGCGAGTGAAGGAACAGAGAGTGCACTTGCGTTTGCGCAGTCACTTGTGCCCTATAATATCTCCTGCGCAGATGGCTAGTCTCTGTGGAGATTGTCCGCCGTGACCGAATATCGGTTAGGAGGACATTATTATTATTATATCCAAAGAAAGTTGGCGTCAGACAGATCGGCTGTAAAAACCTCAGTCAAAACTATGTTTTGGAGTGATTGTCATTCCAAGCAAATCAGACCCTGGGCTACGAAGTGATGATAGAAAGATACTCTTTATTACTCACCACGAAAGTAGTACAGTTACAGAAGTTTTACAAAGCTAAAATGTACAATTTCGACAGTCTTATCGCTAAGAGTGATATCTTCCGGAGAACCTTTGGACAGAGGACACTTTGTTTAAATGATTTTGCGACATTCCTAAATGTGAAAAATGTTATACTAGCGGTTTTTCTAGTATTAGCGTACAAACAGAAAGCGTTATGATGAAATATATTATATATTATGCTTGCACTAAAAATAGACAAAAAGATGTACTCCATATGACGTAGGATTTTTATTTTATGTTTATAATCCTTGTCAGTTTTGTTTGATATAAGTGTAAAGAAACGGACCCAAATGATAGCAAAAATACTTAATTTTATATGTAAGTATATATCAAAATGTAAATTATTCGTTTGAAAACCTATATAGAAATAATGGTTAAACCCAATTATTTATTTATTACAATTATTAACGCCCAAGGTTAATATATATGTACAACTTACTGAATTTGGTTTTATTTATTAGCATTCACTAGATATTAATATATGTAAGTTAAATAAGTGGATATGGACTAGCGATTAGAATCAAATATCAACATCATCATCAGCCATTAGGTCTTCTGCTCAGAAGACATAGGCCTCCCTATGAATCTCCTTCAACCCTAACCAGGTCACTTATCCACCGGGTAGGAGGCATGCCTACTTACTGTCTGAATTAAATATGTATAAGGTTTAACATAATAAAGCATATAAATAAATAGCAGCATAATGAGCGTATGCACATTTTAACTACGTGGAAGTCGCAGTGTGGACCCTATCACGCGCGCCTATAAGGGCAGGGAGAATACCGGGGTGGTTTAGTGGTTAGGCCGGCACTCTGCTGGGAGCCCCACGCGTCGTCTAGCCAACGGCGAGTACGGTTCCCCTCGACAAAAAAATGGTAAAGGCAGTTCGACATATCCAAAAACTTAAAGGTCATAACAACTGATTTTCAATCAATGAAACTATTATTATATTAATTAACAAAGACCCAATTAAATATTTATCGTAGGTTGATGTGCTGTTGATTGTACTTTAATTAAAATTGCAATAAGTTTTCGTGTTTAATAATGTTTCATTCTTATTTTTTGGTTTGTTTTAATAACACTGAAACATAAATCTAATATATAAAATTCTCGTGTCACAGTGTTTGTTATCAAACACCTCCGAAACGGCTTGACCGATCTTTATGAAATTTTTTGAATATTTTCAGTAGGTCTGAGAATAGGTCGTAAACTATTTTTTATTATGGCGAAACGTAGTTCGCGCGGCACAGCTAGTAATATATAAAAAATTCAAATACATTGAAAGTTATAAAAATGCATTTACAAGGTATTACTGCATTTTTTAAAACTTTTTAGTAACAAATGTCGTCTTAGTTAAAAACGTGGGTATATATGTATCTTATTTACATTAATTTTAAAATCTAATAATGAATTTCTTTCGTTTAAAACACAATTATGTCAATAAACTACCCTAATAAATATATTTTATGTATAAAATTTAATTGATGTTTTGTTTAATTTGTGTTTAAATAATAAATCTTTGAAATTGAATTATTTCAATAATGAATGGAAAGTTTTTAACGAGCAAATTAAAGGTCAATACGTAAAGTCATTTAAATAGGTTATTGCACACGGCACCACGGCGAAAAATGTCTAGCGCGCAACTCTCGATAGGGTTGTCACGAGTGACGAGAGAGAGTCAGTCGTAGTGGGACGTCGACAACAAGATTTTGCTGTAAGATTTTACTTTAGTAGTAATAGTATTCAATTAGTTTTAGGACAATCCTAGTGTACTGACCTGTTAAACATATAGGTATTGATTGTTTGCTTAATGTTACAATAGTCAAAATCTGTAATAACAATGTATAAATATTATACATTGTATTGTTTTTTTCTATTTAATAACAAATATTTTTAATTATTGATGACATAATAATGACGTCACAGAAATGTCTTACTAAAACTAGTATACAAAGAAAAAAGGAATAACTAGAAACAAAATACTTATAAACTACTTTACTTAAAAAAAATACAAATTGTTTTTTCTAATGAAAGTTGATTACGTTTTTCACTAACGTAGATTTACTGAAACAACATTCAGGATAATTTTTTCACGTACAGTCAACAGCTCATCAACCTTCATCAACTTTTGCACCAGCACAGTGCATCGACTATCACTTCATATTGATCTCTTTGTGTTAGACTTAAAGTTAATACTATTTTTCGTTGTAGTTTTTCTTATTCAGGTTTCAAAAACAGATACATTTGTGACAACCCTAGTAAAAATTGATGAATTTTCAATAAGTTCCTATATAATGCGAAATTTTCGAGTAGTGGTTCATTCTGTTCTTCAAAGTGCTTCGAGCCAAGGAACTAGCTGCAACAGTGTCGTCAGTCGTCGTCGAGGAGTCTCCCCAGCACCCAGATCTTCAGCCACAGTACTTTATTTGTGAGTGTTCATTATGTAAGTACTTTGAAAGGTTTACTGATAGTTGGTTGTAATTACTATTTCCTCCAAGTTTCGTACGGAGAAAATAACAATGAGATAGTTTTAAAGATCGTCACACTTACAATGAAGGATCAGTGTAAGTATGCATTGTCTTTTTCCGATACTCAATTTTGCGTTACTTTTTCAGGTCTGACTCCGAGTTTGAAGTCTTCCAACCAGTGCAGAAGACCAAACCTAAGACAAAACCAACATCTCGAGATAACATCAGGTAAGGTTTAATTTATGCTGTCGTCATAGTATTTATTAAATCTTCGAATCGTTAGTGAAGATTTTATGTGATAATACCACAATATTTATTTATTAGGGTATGCCAACAGTACACATATTAATGAATTAGATTGAAGTGGATAACAATTGAACACTAAAATGATTATGAATGAGTGAATGGTGTTAGTATGCTGTTGCTGATCAGTATTAGCTAGGAGACTAACAATATTATTAAATTTATCTTTTCAGGTCTGACTCCGAGCAAGAACTGTTCGAGCCAGCGCAGAAGCCTAAGCCTAAGAGAAAACCAATCTCTCGCGATACTATCAGGTAAGATATGAGTTATTTATGCAAGTGAAGTGGTAATTTCGTTTTAGGTTCATCACTGATAGAGTGGGTTTTTTTTTGTATTGAAGTGTTGTTTTCTTTATCGATCATAGTGGGTTAGATAAATTCGAAGATTGCAGGTGTCAATCGTAGGATAGGAACATTGCGTTCTACAACAACATAGTAATATCAATTATTGTTGAGTTGTTTCACGTTCTTGCTGATTGTCCTAACATAGGATATAATACAATCTCTTTTGTCTTTTACAGGTCTGGTTCATCGAAAAAGGCTAAGTCGAGCTCAAAGGAGTCGTTGAATTTGTTCGGGTTGGTGTCGGACGACGAAGAAGTTACAGCCGAGCGTGCGTCACGCGTCAGGCAGGGCAAACGACTCGACAGCAGCCTCGCCAACAAGACCGCGCACGGCACGCTCCTGCGGCGTACTCCGCTCGACGGTCGCTACTACGTGGAGACGCGCGTATACAGCACGGACGAGGCGTTGGCCGTAGCGCCCGACCAGCGGTACACCAAGGCGCTTGTCACACTCAAGGTGCAGCTAGAGCCAGACCAGCCCGAGTGGGACTACTTGCAGCAGTTTTTAAAGCGGTCAAAGTCGTTGTTTAAAGATAAGCCTGTATTTTATAGTAATAAAACAAATATTAAATAAATAAATTAACTAAGCAAGTAAAATATTTTTTACAATAGGTTTTTATATTTAATCCGGTTTTTTTGAGCCCACGTCCAGGTAAAGTTACAGTCGTAACTTAGGTATTAATGAGGTACGGTAATCATTCATTTAGTTAAGTGGATAAGTAATTAACTAAAAAGACTATAGATTAGCGTTAGGTAACAAGTTGTATACTTTATTTTTCTGAATTGCTACGATGCCTTTTTGCTCAGAGTGTTCGATGCAATTAGGCAGCAGACAATGGGTAGGACACCTGCGCAGCAGCGCGCACAAGCGCAGGTGCGCAGTGTCGCGGGCGCACGACGACGCCGGTGTTGTCGAACTCGCGAGTGCGTTTAGAGGTCGCATCGTTACATACAGAATTACTCCTACAGATGAGTACCGATGCTCTTTACCCGATTCATTCTTGCATAGTATATTTTCTAAAATTTATAATCTTTTGCAAATGTCTCTAAATAAGCATATATGTTTAAAAGTAAATTTTGAATATTTTGCCGATTTTCTTTTATTTAAGAACGAGGTAAATAACATTAAGTCGTTTGTTACAAAAAATTTAACGATTCATCGCAATTTTGATTTTAACGAGTTGTTTGAAACACTCGTAAATACTATTAAGAACAAAGTTGAAGAATTTGAGGATCGTGACAGTGGTTGGACTTTTTTAAGTAATGTTTCCTTAGAAGTTAACATTAATAGATATGATCCTCTAAGAGGGTCTGGTTCAACTTATGTAGATTTACCACTAGCGATAAAAAAGAAAAAGGCGTGTATTAACATCAGGAATAAAGATGAATATTGTTTTTTGTGGAGCGTCGTTGCCGCTTTGTACCCGGCTAAAAAGAACGGTGACCGTACGTCGTCGTATCCGCACTTTGAACAGGTCCTAAACACCGACGATATATCTTTCCCAGTAACGTTTACGGATATCGCGAAATTCGAACAAAACAATCCACATTTAAGTGTAAACGTATATTCATTAAAGAATAATCAGATAGTTGTAGGTCCCATTTATAAGTCTGGATATAAATCCAAAACCAGAACTAAAATTAACTTGCTTCTACTTGAAAATAATGTTCTATGTCACTTTGTTTTGATAAAAAACCTTTCTCGACTTGTAAGAAGTCAAATTACGAAAAATCATAAGAAACTATATTTTTGTGATGATTGCTTGCTATTTTTTACTTCTGAAGTTAATCTTGATAATCATACATGCAGCGGCGTTTGTACAGTACTGCCTGAGAAAGGAACTTATCTACAATTCAAAAATTTCGAACGGAAGCAAGACGTTCCTTTTGTGGTCTATGCTGACTTTGAAACTCTTCTTATACCGTTCGATGGCTGTGAGCCTGACCCTTCATTAAGTTTTACTTCTCAGCGTCAACAGCACATTCCATCAGCTTTTGCTTATCACATAGTGTGCTCGTACGATACCAGTCTGAATTCTTTTGTACAGTATCGAGGAAAAGACTGTGTCCAAAAATTTCTTGATAAACTGTATTTTGACGTTAAAAAGATTTATGACATCTTAGATAAAGAAATTGCGATGGAATTCGATGAATATGACGCAGAGGCCTATGCGCGTACCGATGTTTGTCATATTTGTAAGCAATTATTATTTTTTGACAAAGTGAGAGATCATTGTCACCTCACTGGAAGTTATCGAGGTGCTGCGCATCAATACTGTAACTTACGGTTTAGCGTTCCTAAATTAGTTCCCGTTTTTTTCCATAACCTATCCGGCTATGACTGTCATCTGTTCATCAAAGAATTAGCCGATAGTTTAGGACCTGTTAAAGTCATACCTAAAAATAAGGAAAAATACGTATCATTTACAAAATTTTTACAGTTAAAGAATGAAAAATATGCTCAAATACGATTTGTCGATTCGTTTCAATTCTTAGGAACCAGTTTGGAAAAATTAGCGAGTGGGTTAGATAAAACAGATTTTAAGCATTTAAAAAAATATTTTCCAAACGCAACTGAATTTAAATTATTAACACGCAAAGGAGTATATCCGTATGATCATATGACACATTGGAAATCATTTTCCGAGAAACAACTTCCACACAAAAAAGGTTTCTATAATTCTTTAACTGATGAAGATATAAGTGATAAAGATTACACTCATGCTCAGGAAGTTTGGTCTACATTTAGAATACAAGATATGGGTGGGTACACAGACCTTTATCTAAAAACCGATGTATTGCTATTGACTGATGTATTTGAAAATTTCCGTGAAATTTGTAAATTGAACTATCAATTAGATCCTGCTTTTTACTTAACAGCTCCAAGTCTTTCATTCGATGCTATGTTACTTAAAACCGGCATTCAGTTAGAATTATTAACTGACTTAGAAATTATACGTTTTATACAGAAAGGGATACGGGGAGGTATCTGTATGTGCTCAACGCGATATGCTCGTGCAAACAATAAATATATGCCACAATATGATTTTACAGAACCAGATTCTTTTCTAGTTTACATCGATTGCAATAACTTGTATGGTTATAGTATGTGTCAGTACTTACCTGTTTCAGATTTTAGACTTTTAAGCGAATACGAAGTAGATTTGTTAAATATCATGAACGTAGCAGATGATGCTGAGTTCGGATATATTCTTGAAGTGGACTTAACATATCCCGAGGAGCTACATAATGACCATAACGATTATCCTTTTTGTCCCGAAAAATTTGTACCACTCGGAGGTAAAACTTCTAAACTCTGTCCTAATCTGTATTCTAAATATCAGTATGTAATCCATTATGTTTATTTGAAAACATGCATTAATAATGGTCTTGTTTTAAATAAAATTCATCGCGCCTTAATTTTTAAACAAAGCCCTTTTTTGGCTAAATATATCAATTTAAACACAGAACTGAGAAAACAAGCTGTAACTACTTTTCAGCAAGACCTTTTTAAGTTGATGAATAATTCAGTGTTTGGAAAAACATTGGAAGACAGTGAAAAAAGAGTCGATGTTCGCTTGGTTAATAAGTGGTGTGATAAATCTAACAAGACAAAAAAGTTCATTTCAGCGGACAAATTAATAGCGAGACCTAATTTTCACAGCGCTACTATTTTTTCCAATAATTTAGTTGCGGTTCAAATGAAACCTGAAAGGGTTATCTTGGATAAGCCAATTTATATTGGTTTTACTGTTTTAGAACTATCTAAAAGTCATATGTATCAATTCCATTATTCTGTCATAAAACCTTACTATGGAAATAAAATACAACTTTGCTACACCGATACTGATAGCTTTGTTTATAAGATTGAAACGAAAGATTTTTATCATGATTTGAAAGATAACTTTTTAAGCTTCTTTGACACCAGTAACTATAGTTGTGACAATATATTTGGTCTGCCTTTAAAAAACAAAAAGATACCGGGCTTATTTAAAGATGAATTAGGAGGTGAAATTATGACAGAATTCGTAGGTCTCCGGTCTAAGTTGTACTGTATAAAAACGGAATCAGCATTTATTAAAAAAGCAAAAGGTGTGAAAAAAAATGTAGTAAGAGACTTAACATTAGATGATTATAAATCAGTTCTGCTTCACGACAAAATAATACGGAAAAAAAATATTTTGTTTAGATGCATTAAGCATGAGATTTTTACTCAGAGTGTTAACAAAGTAGCTTTATCTAATCAAGATGATAAACGTTTTATTTTATCCGATAAAATTAGAACCTGGGCTTGGGGACATGAAAATCTAATCTAAGATAGTGTTAAATTAGTTAATATAATTGTTTTTGACCTGTTAATATTTTTTATAGTTAATAAATGCAATTAAAATAGTATTATGTGTTTTATTTATTATTGCATCTATATTAATATTATAAAGAGGAAAGATTTGATTGTTTGTTTGTTTGTATTGTATAGGATTCGAAACTACTGAACCAATTTAGATAATAGTTGGTATAGGGATAGTTCGAGACCAGGAAACAAAAATAACTCGGGCGAAGTCGCGAGCGGAAAGCTAGTATGCTATAAATTACTGCACTTACACATGCTACATATTTCCGCGTGTTATATTAAGGCTAAATATGATGCAATGCCAAATAAGCATTAAAATAGTATTGTGTTTTTTTATTGCATACCTACACTATAAATTACTGCACTTACACATGTCATATATTTCCACGTGTTGTATTGAGGTCAAGTGTGATGCAATGCTAGATAAGCAAATTTAGTCTAAGCCTCAACTTTATTTGATATTATATTCATTCATAACTCGTTGTTCGTGACAAGCAGTCCATATTGTAATATTATTGTAAGTATCATTCTCTTTTCATATCATTTTTTAATCATTATTGATTATTGAGGTAATTATGGATATCAACTTATTCATTATTATTATTCACTTGTTACAGATAATGTCAAACTCGTCGGATATCTTGTTTTCCCAATATGCACAAGATCCATTGGAAGGCTTCACGCAAGAATATCAAAACATGATACGTCGGGAAGAACAAACTAATGAATCAAGACAGGGAGAGAGAAAAATAAGACAAAGAAAGGACATCACAAGAAAAAGAGCTCGTAAATCTACAAAATCATTTGTGATCACTAAGGAGCAGAAAGGCGTGAAATTAATTAAAATACTGGTCTTGGACTTAGTGAACGATTCTTCAAGTGCATCAAATAGCTGCTTTGACATTGCTGATGCGGAAGAAAACGTAGTGCTGAGTGCTCAATATGTGGTGCAGGAACCGGTGGATGAAATCATGGACCTTACGGAAACCGTTATAAGAAAAATATCCAAAAAACTTTGTGGTGATAACTTATAGATAACTTTTTAATTTTGTTAAAACGTTTTCCTAATAAAAAAATATTTTCAAGTACAAGTTTTTTTCTTTTTGGGTATCAAACATAATAAAAACAACTTTTATTACACATGACATTTTATTTGAAAAATTCTTAATATAGTTGTATATTAATTTTTAAACAAGATTGTTTCTCTAAATTTAGATTCAAAAATCATATAATGTGTATCCATTGAGAAAACACCATTTTTTAATACACAATGAATTTCTTAACGCACACCTTTTTTTATGAGTTAAACAATGGAACATATTATTACTATACAAATCATTTAACGTATTTAAATTTGGTATACCTGTATAACTTATGTCTATGATATTATTATGACCACATAAATCCTCTACCCATTTAACTTTTTCTTCACCTTTTACAATTATTTTCCTGTCTTTCAAGAAAGGTTTAATAATTCTGTTAAATTCTCTGTAGTCTATATATCCTTCACTCCATTGGTAACCTCTGTTTCTTTCTATCCAACAAACTTGTTTTTTTTCTTCATCAGTTAGTGTAGAAAACGGATAAGGACGTTTAATTAAAAATATATGGGTAAACTCGAGAGTTGCTATAACAAATTCTTTTACTAAAAACTCATTTTTATTATTTTTAAATCCTTGCAAATCTACAATTATCGTATCGTTGTTCATGATATTTTCCTTACAATATTGCTTAAAGGTTTATATTCAAATATGCAATCGTTCAGAATCAAACAATATGCAGCTGTTTGGTCAGGTATTTCTTGATCTGTTTCAATTTCAACTCTAACGTCAATAGATCCTTTTAACGTTTCATGCTGACGTGAACAATCAATGATGAATAAAGGAGCGACGTCTCTGAATTCTTTTAGACTCATCAACGGCTCTGGTCGACGTCCGTGATAAGACTGTTGAAATCTAATGTACTGTTCGTATAATAAAGTAAATTTATCATCTGAAAAATTTACATTCAGTCCTTCATAGGGATAATATGACGAATTTAAAAAGACTCGTATGTCACGTACATGACAATGATCGAACTCTGCCATTGATAATTCAGCGTTATGTTTCCGATTAGTTTGTAAGGCAATTATAACAAATCGAGGTTTCTCTATTTGTGAAGATGTTTTGATAGACCAAGTATGTTTACGAGTTTTCGGTAATAATGGATATTCATATAAGTCCCAATTACGAAAAGCTAAAGTGATTGCTCGATCTCTCTCTAAATGTTTTAGTAAGTTAATTCTTTCACGGTCTGATACTTTAATGTGCGGAACTCGCCAAGCAATTTTAGTAATTATTATATCATCCACTATTTCACCTTTATTTAATATCAAAGCATTCAGATTTGTGTTGCTTCTCAACAATACTAACTCATGTTTGCAGTTTATTATAACTTTTTCATAGTCTTCTGCAAAACCCAATATTTTGTTCATTGGTATAGAAGCAGAGAATCCGCCATCACCAACACTAGTTGTACCTGTAGTCGACCAGCCCCAAGCTCTTGCGCTTTTGGATTCATTTTCATTTAATGATAAATAAGATTTTATAGTTGTGCTAATTCCTGCATTTTTTATTTTGTCTATTTCCACTCCGTTTAGTTCATATCGAATGTCTTGAAATAGAAATAACACCGGATTATTTACGAAATGCACACTTGACACCTTTTCTTTTTTGCTGTTATAAACATTAATTGTGCCCTCAATATACAAAGTGCTGAGTGAGGGCAGCACATACAAATCTTGCTGATTGATAGGTATTCGTATTTCATCATTCTTGTTGAAACTTGTTACATATGGTTTGTACGAGTGATATTCAAAACTTTCAATGCTGTTATCTATTGACGTCGGTTGAGTTATATTTAATATATTCATTTTAACAAGCCCACTAACTTCAAAAAATCCTTATTGCTTTTAGTCAACTTCTTTCTAAGCCGAAGCGGTGCGTCTTTTTGAGGTGATCTTTTCAAACTGACTCGAGTACACGATGCCTCTTGCTTTTTATTGAAATCAATCATTTTTTTTTCGGAAATGCAAATATAGTTGTACTTCTTCACCTCGTAAATTTACCTGTTTGTTTTCAGCGTCTAGTAACCGTATGCTAATCGCACTTATAGAACTTTGGTTTACTGGAAAATATATTAAATTTTTAGGTATTTCAATGATCCGATATCCTGGTGGTACATTAGGCACAAATTCATAAATTATATGACTAGCTTTTCCGTTCACAAATGAACCGCTGACTACGTCGCATTCAATCCTCACGATGGTTGTTGATAAAATGCTGACCGGATTCTGAGATTCAGTACTTATATTTGCATGTATTGTTTCAGTTCGAAACCCTAAAATTTGACCTAGTGAATCACTTTTGTTAAAGTGAACATTTTTGGAACAAAATATATTTGTCTTTAGAGTATTGTTGTTACAAGTCAATTTTAATACGGTGTTTTTAATATTACTTTTTATGTAATCACAAATATCTTGAAGTTCATAAGACCCTTCAGGAATTTCGATGACTTCATTTTCGCCATAATAAAATTTATTGTTTCGTTTATCAATATTAGGAATAGAATTAAAAGTAGAAAAATATAAAAGACCACATTCATAGTCGCCATGTAACTCCAATGTTGGCGAATAGTTCGTTGTCAAGGAGGCTCCTCTCCCAGTTATAGACACAGTGAAAGACATTTTTATACTGACAATTTTATTTATTTTACACGTTATATAAATGATTTTTCCAATAACATCTTAAAAATTTTAAACATAGATGACCACAGTTAGTAGTACCAAATTTTTGGTGTTGTACGTAATTATAGTTTATTGGTAAGTTGTGTAAATATTGAATTAATTCTAATGGAGGTTTCAAATTACCAAAACTATCAAAATATTCAGCGTAATTGTTTTGCTTGACGAAGGCTACCCAATGTGTTCCAGGATTTTTGGAGCTATCCAAATTCAATATCGCACATTCTATCTTTTTAGGTTTCGTAGGTAACGTATCTCTCATGAAAACACCACGAAAAAATGGAATGTCACTTGCGTGTTCTAATATATCAATATTGGTAAGTGCACGTCTGGGTAGCCCCTTATTTAGTTTTTTGATGGATTAAAATACAGTCCAGCTCCTTTTTTGTGAGGTTTTATATACAGCCCTTTTCCAAGAGCCACAGCTTCCATCATCCTGTTGTGTCGTTCAGATTCCTGAAGACTTTTTTGTGCAGCTTTAGAATCATTAACAGCCTTTGCTATACCTGCTGCTCCTCCGGCTAATGAACCTAAAGCCGACAATCCCGCAAAAATCGGAATAAGTGGTAAAAGTCCTCCACATTTTGGAATAGGAATGCGACGCGGCAAACGTATTCCCTTTTTATTTGTAAATATCTTTTTTGCAGCAGCGTGGGCATATTTAATTGCAGAGTGACTGTCTTTAGATTTAAGTTTTTTTAATTGTAAGCGTATTTTTTTTACACCGGTCATAAATGATTTGAGCCCACTCCCTGCTTTGAGTTTAGCTTTCATTGCATTTTTAACTATCCAAGAGGCAAACTTTTCTCCTCTTCCAGCATCCTTGGATTTTAACCTTCTTTTCGCCATATTTAAAAGTCCTAAATCAGCTTTATGTCGAACGTCTAAATTTCTATTTGTATAAGCTATATCGTGGTACATACAAGCATTATCTAATTTGTTTATGCCTCGTTCACCTTTAAGCAACCGTTTATGAAGTTTTGTTCCAGGGCCACAAAATTGATATCCAGGTAAATGTAACTCAATCGGTAAATTGTCTATTATTGTGTTAAGTATACCACCACCTTCCTTCATTGATAATTCTAAAGTGAATAGAAGATACAGAATTGCGTAGCAATATTTATACTATTGAACCAATTCACTCTTGTCAATCCAACTGTTCTCTTTATTATTTAGACCTAACCATTTTACATATAGTGTGTTTCCTTTTCTTTTTAAAACTTTCTCAATAAGGTAAAGATCAGGAACTTTAGTTTTTTGTAATTCATACCCGTAAAAAGATCCCAAAATAATTTGTTTGTGTTTATCTTCTATTTGATATGTTTGAGGATTGGTTTCATTAACTTTTACTATGCGGAAAATTTCTGTAGACCAATTTGGAGTATAACCCTTACGAAAATCTCCTTTGTATTTACTTATACGAACATAATCACCTATTCGAAACGCAAATCTCTTTTTTGTTTTAGGTTGTTGCGTTTTAACAATGTTTGACTTAACAAAAATTTCGTTTGACTTAGTAACATCAACAGGCTTAAATTTAGTAATTCGATGTTTAGTGTTGTTATAGTTTTGTATCACGTCATCCAAATTATGTTCAAGCCATTGATATCGTCCATGAAGACTAAATAATTTGTAAAGATGAGACTTGATTGTTCTAATGACACGTTCGACAATGGATGCTTTTTTTGCAGAATATGTAGAATAATGATTTATTTTATACGTTTCCATCAATTTTTTAAAACTCGTATTATAAAACTCAGTTCCTAAATCGGTTTGTAAATTTTTAGGATTACGCGAAGAAGTGGTTAATATACTTTGCATAGCATTCATAACACAGTTTGCTGTTTTTGATTTTAAAGGTTTAGCCCAAACGTATTTTGATAAGCCATCAATCACTACTAGAACGTATTTATGGCCTTTATTGAATTGTGAATATTTTTGTAAATCCATAAGGTCTGCTTGCCATAGATCATCAATTCCTTTTATGAATGTACATCGACGAGAAAAATTTCTTCGTGCTGCTTTGTGAAGTTCGTTAACTACGTCTCGCTTACTCATCCTTAGTTGAATTTGCTTGAATCATAAAATCTATTTCTTTTTTTGTGTAAAATAAGGCACTCAAACTAACAATTGTCGCCTTTTCTAAACTACTTAAATATCTTTTAACATCACTATTATTATTTTTTATTTCTTGTCTTAGTTCTTCAATACATTTATCCACGTATTCTTTATTTACTGCTTCGTCGTTATTTTCAGGAAATTGCAAACCCTTCAACTTTGTTGATTTTAAATCAAAGTCACCTGTTTCAGATTTTACTAAAGTATCATTGAGAGTGTTAATGAATTCTGATAATCTTAAACGCTTGTGTACATGATGTCCAAATTTGTCTACATTCATTGTCGTCTTGATGCAGTCTTCATTGAAACGAGACTGAATAATTTTCCTGATGGATGCTTTTTATATTCTACATTTATGATGCCAGCTTCATATAGTTCTTCAATTATTGCATATATTTCATTTATCACTCCGGTATTACCAGCTTCTTTTGATGCTAGTAGTAATTTTAATCGTTCCACTAACTCATTTGGATCGTCCCAGTAAACCAAATCAGTATCTGTTTTAACCCTTTTTAAAAGGTTTATACCTTCTCCTCGAGGAATACTTTCCACACTACTTGTAATATTTCTTGTGTATTTAAACAGTGGTTTAATAATACGTATATATTTAAATCCTTTATTACTGTTCACTGGTTTTAAAGGATCGTAATTACGTTTATGAGCATTAGTATCTATTAGTATCTGTTTATAATTTTGTAAGTCGTCGTCAGTGACAAGGTCTAAATTTGGTATCTTTTTAAACAATAATTCCTTTAAACCGGGTGTTTTTTCCAGATCATGATTTCCAATCCTCAGTCTACAACCTTCATCGTAAACGCGAGTTTTGCCAAGCAAAAGTTTACCTCGCTCGTTTCTGACTCCATAAGGTATATCTTTTATTAGATCACACGACGTAGGCCATGAGAAAGATTCTTTTGCAATACTCGGAGATGATTGAATGGATTTAAACGAGTTTTCATGCTCATCGTGATCTTCAGAGGGTAATATCGTAAGTGTTTTGTTAGATAATTTATAAGCCTCATCACCATAAGAGTTTTCATCTTCTTCGTTCATAGCTTCCTCGAAATCTTCACTTACAGAATTTGATGACTCACTTTCGCTGTACTTATTTTTTTTTACTGGGTGGTTTTGGTCAATATCCAAATTTTTATGAAGACTTTCGTTATTTTTGCTTGTTAACACATTAAGTGGTTCTACAATAGGCTTAAATATTGTTTCTAATGCCATATTGCTAGCGTCTTTTGCATCTTTTATCATATTAACCTTCCTTTTCACAGCTGCGGCAGATTTTATAATTTGTTCTTTCAAATTTTGTTCCATTTTGTTTATATTTCCTCTCGGTATGAAATCACAAATGAAACTGATTCCATATTTATGTAACACCTTTTTATGAATGCTAGTCCACCATAATAAATGTGTCAAATGCCTTTCTATAGCATCCCTTATTCCGTTCGCAGTCTTTATTGATAACAATGTAGCTGAATGGTTGATTCCAAACAGTTGAGCACATTTCTCGAAATTGAGCCCAAGACATGTCAGACCCTACATGTTCCTCATAGACATGTCTTAAGTTAATGTCGTCTAGTTTAAATAAAATAATCAAGTTAGAATTATCTCGTACTAATTGTTTCGGTATTTTAGTATAAGTTTGATTAATATAAAAACAATCAATGTTTTTATGACGTCCCATAGCAAAATAGTCTCGGATGCTATTTTGATTCTCACAAGCAACATCGTCAAATATAATGATCGAGTTCGGCAAAGCTTCGTGAGGGCTTAAAATTTCACTATTATGATTATATTTATTATAAGTCGTGTTCGTAACCATACTCATAACTTTTTCTAAGAATGTATATTTAGGCTGATACAAAGACTTTGAATAAACATACAGATTTTGAAATCGTGGACCATCTTCATGTAATAATAAACTTATTACTAAGTTGGTCTTTCCACAATTCGATGGGCCACAAACAACACAGCGAATGGTATTTGGTAGTAAGTTGCCATGACGCTTTGGTTCATTCATTGACGTAGGACAAATACATTCTAATTTTAGTGATTGTTTTTGTTTGATAAATTTCATATCTGCACTTAAATGTGACCGATGTGATGCGTGTACTTCAACAAAATGATGACTGCATTGTCGCGTTAAAACGTTATAAATAGCGGAATATTTTACAACCAATTACAGACCTGAATTGAATCTTATCTGATAATTTACTTACTAGACGCTGCTACCACGTGTTTTATTGTTCCTTCTAGATGGAGTGAAATCGTGTCTGCGATTGAACGAGATATAGAAGGAACAATAATACACTACTCATCAGCCATTAGGTCTTCTGCTCAGAAGACATAGGCCTCCCTATGAATCTCCTTCAACCCTAACCAGGTCACTTATCCACCGGGTAGGAGGCATGCCTACTTACTGTCTGAATTAAATATGTATAAGGTTTAACATAATAAAGCATATAAATAAATAGCAGCATAATGAGCGTATGCACATTTTAACTACGTGGAAGTCGCAGTGTGGACCCTATCACGCGCGCCTATAAGGGCAGGGAGAATACCGGGGTGGTTTAGTGGTTAGGCCGGCACTCTGCTGGGAGCCCCATACACGCTCGTCGTCTAGCCAACGGCGAGTACGGTTCCCCTCGACAAAAAAATGGTAAAGGCAGTTCGACATATCCAAAAACTTAAAGGTCATAACAACTGATTTTCAATCAATGAAACTATTATTATATTAATTAACAAAGACCCAATTAAATATTTATCGTAGGTTGATGTGCTGTTGATTGTACTTTAATTAAAATTGCAATAAGTTTTCGTGTTTAATAATGTTTCATTCTTATTTTTTGGTTTGTTTTAATAACACTGAAACATAAATCTAATATATAAAATTCTCGTGTCACAGTGTTTGTTATCAAACACCTCCGAAACGGCTTGACCGATCTTTATGAAATTTTTTGAATATTTTCAGTAGGTCTGAGAATAGGTCGTAAACTATTTTTTATTATGGCGAAACGTAGTTCGCGCGGCACAGCTAGTAATATATAAAAAATTCAAATACATTGAAAGTTATAAAAATGCATTTACAAGGTATTACTGCATTTTTTAAAACTTTTTAGTAACAAATGTCGTCTTAGTTAAAAACGTGGGTATATATGTATCTTATTTACATTAATTTTAAAATCTAATAATGAATTTCTTTCGTTTAAAACACAATTATGTCAATAAACTACCCTAATAAATATATTTTATGTATAAAATTTAATTGATGTTTGTTTAATTTGTGTTTAAATAATAAATCTTTGAAATTGAATTATTTCAATAATGAATGGAAAGTTTTTAACGAGCAAATTAAAGGTCAATACGTAAAGTCATTTAAATAGGTTATTGCACACGGCACCACGGCGAAAAATGTCTAGCGCGCAACTCTCGATAGGGTTGTCACGAGTGACGAGAGAGAGTCAGTCGTAGTGGGACGTCGACAACAAGATTTTGCTGTAAGATTTTACTTTAGTAGTAATAGTATTCAATTAGTTTTAGGACAATCCTAGTGTACTGACCTGTTAAACATATAGGTATTGATTGTTTGCTTAATGTTACAATAGTCAAAATCTGTAATAACAATGTATAAATATTATACATTGTATTGTTTTTTTCTATTTAATAACAAATATTTTTAATTATTGATGACATAATAATGACGTCACAGAAATGTCTTACTAAAACTAGTATACAAAGAAAAAAGGAATAACTAGAAACAAAATACTTATAAACTACTTTACTTAAAAAAAATACAAATTGTTTTTTCTAATGAAAGTTGATTACGTTTTTCACTAACGTAGATTTACTGAAACAACATTCAGGATAATTTTTTCACGTACAGTCAACAGCTCATCAACCTTCATCAACTTTTGCACCAGCACAGTGCATCGACTATCACTTCATATTGATCTCTTTGTGTTAGACTTAAAGTTAATACTATTTTTCGTTGTAGTTTTTCTTATTCAGGTTTCAAAAACAGATACATTTGTGACAACCCTAGTAAAAATTGATGAATTTTCAATAAGTTCCTATATAATGCGAAATTTTCGAGTAGTGGTTCATTCTGTTCTTCAAAGTGCTTCGAGCCAAGGAACTAGCTGCAACAGTGTCGTCAGTCGTCGTCGAGGAGTCTCCCCAGCACCCAGATCTTCAGCCACAGTACTTTATTTGTGAGTGTTCATTATGTAAGTACTTTGAAAGGTTTACTGATAGTTGGTTGTAATTACTATTTCCTCCAAGTTTCGTACGGAGAAAATAACAATGAGATAGTTTTAAAGATCGTCACACTTACAATGAAGGATCAGTGTAAGTATGCATTGTCTTTTTCCGATACTCAATTTTGCGTTACTTTTTCAGGTCTGACTCCGAGTTTGAAGTCTACCAACCAGTGCAGAAGACCAAACCTAAGACAAAACCAACATCTCGAGATAACATCAGGTAAGGTTTAATTTATGCTGTCGTCATAGTATTTATTAAATCTTCGAATCGTTAGTGAAGATTTTATGTGATAATACCACAATATTTATTTATTAGGGTATGCCAACAGTACACATATTAATGAATTAGATTGAAGTGGATAACAATTGAACACTAAAATGATTATGAATGAGTGAATGGTGTTAGTATGCTGTTGCTGATCAGTATTAGCTAGGAGACTAACAATATTATTAAATTTATCTTTTCAGGTCTGACTCCGAGCAAGAACTGTTCGAGCCAGCGCAGAAGCCTAAGCCTAAGAGAAAACCAATCTCTCGCGATACTATCAGGTAAGATATGAGTTATTTATGCAAGTGAAGTGGTAATTTCGTTTTAGGTTCATCACTGATAGAGTGGGTTTTTTTTTGTATTGAAGTGTTGTTTTCTTTATCGATCATAGTGGGTTAGATAAATTCGAAGATTGCAGGTGTCAATCGTAGGATAGGAACATTGCGTTCTACAACAACATAGTAATATCAATTATTGTTGAGTTGTTTCACGTTCTTGCTGATTGTCCTAACATAGGATATAATACAATCTCTTTTGTCTTTTACAGGTCTGGTTCATCGAAAAAGGCTAAGTCGAGCTCAAAGGAGTCGTTGAATTTGTTCGGGTTGGTGTCGGACGACGAAGAAGTTACAGCCGAGCGTGCGTCACGCGTCAGGCAGGGCAAACGACTCGACAGCAGCCTCGCCAACAAGACCGCGCACGGCACGCTCCTGCGGCGTACTCCGCTCGACGGTCGCTACTACGTGGAGACGCGCGTATACAGCACGGACGAGGCGTTGGCCGTAGCGCCCGACCAGCGGTACACCAAGGCGCTTGTCACACTCAAGGTGCAGCTAGAGCCAGACCAGCCCGAGTGGGACTACTTGCAGCAGTTTTTAAAGCGGTCAAAGTCGTTGTTTAAAGATAAGCCTGTATTTTATAGTAATAAAACAAATATTAAATAAATAAATTAACTAAGCAAGTAAAATATTTTTTACAATAGGTTTTTATATTTAATCCGGTTTTTTTGAGCCCACGTCCAGGTAAAGTTACAGTCGTAACTTAGGTATTAATGAGGTACGGTAATCATTCATTTAGTTAAGTGGATAAGTAATTAACTAAAAAGACTATAGATTAGCGTTAGGTAACAAGTTGTATACTTTATTTTTCTGAATTGCTACGATGCCTTTTTGCTCAGAGTGTTCGATGCAATTAGGCAGCAGACAATGGGTAGGACACCTGCGCAGCAGCGCGCACAAGCGCAGGTGCGCAGTGTCGCGGGCGCACGACGACGCCGGTGTTGTCGAACTCGCGAGTGCGTTTAGAGGTCGCATCGTTACATACAGAATTACTCCTACAGATGAGTACCGATGCTCTTTACCCGATTCATTCTTGCATAGTATATTTTCTAAAATTTATAATCTTTTGCAAATGTCTCTAAATAAGCATATATGTTTAAAAGTAAATTTTGAATATTTTGCCGATTTTCTTTTATTTAAGAACGAGGTAAATAACATTAAGTCGTTTGTTACAAAAAATTTAACGATTCATCGCAATTTTGATTTTAACGAGTTGTTTGAAACACTCGTAAATACTATTAAGAACAAAGTTGAAGAATTTGAGGATCGTGACAGTGGTTGGACTTTTTTAAGTAATGTTTCCTTAGAAGTTAACATTAATAGATATGATCCTCTAAGAGGGTCTGGTTCAACTTATGTAGATTTACCACTAGCGATAAAAAAGAAAAAGGCGTGTATTAACATCAGGAATAAAGATGAATATTGTTTTTTGTGGAGCGTCGTTGCCGCTTTGTACCCGGCTAAAAAGAACGGTGACCGTACGTCGTCGTATCCGCACTTTGAACAGGTCCTAAACACCGACGATATATCTTTCCCAGTAACGTTTACGGATATCGCGAAATTCGAACAAAACAATCCACATTTAAGTGTAAACGTATATTCATTAAAGAATAATCAGATAGTTGTAGGTCCCATTTATAAGTCTGGATATAAATCCAAAACCAGAACTAAAATTAACTTGCTTCTACTTGAAAATAATGTTCTATGTCACTTTGTTTTGATAAAAAACCTTTCTCGACTTGTAAGAAGTCAAATTACGAAAAATCATAAGAAACTATATTTTTGTGATGATTGCTTGCTATTTTTTACTTCTGAAGTTAATCTTGATAATCATACATGCAGCGGCGTTTGTACAGTACTGCCTGAGAAAGGAACTTATCTACAATTCAAAAATTTCGAACGGAAGCAAGACGTTCCTTTTGTGGTCTATGCTGACTTTGAAACTCTTCTTATACCGTTCGATGGCTGTGAGCCTGACCCTTCATTAAGTTTTACTTCTCAGCGTCAACAGCACATTCCATCAGCTTTTGCTTATCACATAGTGTGCTCGTACGATACCAGTCTGAATTCTTTTGTACAGTATCGAGGAAAAGACTGTGTCCAAAAATTTCTTGATAAACTGTATTTTGACGTTAAAAAGATTTATGACATCTTAGATAAAGAAATTGCGATGGAATTCGATGAATATGACGCAGAGGCCTATGCGCGTACCAATGTTTGTCATATTTGTAAGCAATTATTATTTTTTGACAAAGTGAGAGATCATTGTCACCTCACTGGAAGTTATCGAGGTGCTGCGCATCAATACTGTAACTTACGGTTTAGCGTTCCTAAATTAGTTCCCGTTTTTTTCCATAACCTATCCGGCTATGACTGTCATCTGTTCATCAAAGAATTAGCCGATAGTTTAGGACCTGTTAAAGTCATACCTAAAAATAAGGAAAAATACGTATCATTTACAAAATTTTTACAGTTAAAGAATGAAAAATATGCTCAAATACGATTTGTCGATTCGTTTCAATTCTTAGGAACCAGTTTGGAAAAATTAGCGAGTGGGTTAGATAAAACAGATTTTAAGCATTTAAAAAAATATTTTCCAAACGCAACTGAATTTAAATTATTAACACGCAAAGGAGTATATCCGTATGATCATATGACACATTGGAAATCATTTTCCGAGAAACAACTTCCACACAAAAAAGGTTTCTATAATTCTTTAACTGATGAAGATATAAGTGATAAAGATTACACTCATGCTCAGGAAGTTTGGTCTACATTTAGAATACAAGATATGGGTGGGTACACAGACCTTTATCTAAAAACCGATGTATTGCTATTGACTGATGTATTTGAAAATTTCCGTGAAATTTGTAAATTGAACTATCAATTAGATCCTGCTTTTTACTTAACAGCTCCAAGTCTTTCATTCGATGCTATGTTACTTAAGACCGGCATTCAGTTAGAATTATTAACTGACTTAGAAATTATACGTTTTATACAGAAAGGGATACGGGGAGGTATCTGTATGTGCTCAACGCGATATGCTCGTGCAAACAATAAATATATGCCGCAATATGATTTTACAGAACCAGATTCTTTTCTAGTTTACATCGATTGCAATAACTTGTATGGTTATAGTATGTGTCAGTACTTACCTGTTTCAGATTTTAGACTTTTAAGCGAATGCGAAGTAGATTTGTTAAATATCATGAACGTAGCAGATGATGCTGAGTTCGGATATATTCTTGAAGTGGACTTAACATATCCCGAGGAGCTACATAATGACCATAACGATTATCCTTTTTGTCCCGAAAAATTTGTACCACTCGGAGGTAAAACTTCTAAACTCTGTCCTAATCTGTATTCTAAATATCAGTATGTAATCCATTATGTTTATTTGAAAACATGCATTAATAATGGTCTTGTTTTAAATAAAATTCATCGCGCCTTAATTTTTAAACAAAGCCCTTTTTTGGCTAAATATATCAATTTAAACACAGAACTGAGAAAACAAGCTGTAACTACTTTTCAGCAAGACCTTTTTAAGTTGATGAATAATTCAGTGTTTGGAAAAACATTGGAAGACAGTGAAAAAAGAGTCGATGTTCGCTTGGTTAATAAGTGGTGTGATAAATCTAACAAGACAAAAAAGTTCATTTCAGCGGACAAATTAATAGCGAGACCTAATTTTCACAGCGCTACTATTTTTTCCAATAATTTAGTTGCGGTTCAAATGAAACCTGAAAGGGTTATCTTGGATAAGCCAATTTATATTGGTTTTACTGTTTTAGAACTATCTAAAAGTCATATGTATCAATTCCATTATTCTGTCATAAAACCTTACTATGGAAATAAAATACAACTTTGCTACACCGATACTGATAGCTTTGTTTATAAGATTGAAACGAAAGATTTTTATCATGATTTGAAAGATAACTTTTTAAGCTTCTTTGACACCAGTAACTATAGTTGTGACAATATATTTGGTCTGCCTTTAAAAAACAAAAAGATACCGGGCTTATTTAAAGATGAATTAGGAGGTGAAATTATGACAGAATTCGTAGGTCTCCGGTCTAAGTTGTACTGTATAAAAACGGAATCAGCATTTATTAAAAAAGCAAAAGGTGTGAAAAAAAATGTAGTAAGAGACTTAACATTAGATGATTATAAATCAGTTCTGCTTCACGACAAAATAATACGGAAAAAAAATATTTTGTTTAGATGCATTAAGCATGAGATTTTTACTCAGAATGTTAACAAAGTAGCTTTATCTAATCAAGATGATAAACGTTTTATTTTATCCGATAAAATTAGAACCTGGGCTTGGGGACATGAAAATCTAATCTAAGATAGTGTTAAATTAGTTAATATAATTGTTTTTGACCTGTTAATATTTTTTATAGTTAATAAATGCAATTAAAATAGTATTATGTGTTTTATTTATTATTGCATCTATATTAATATTATAAAGAGGAAAGATTTGATTGTTTGTTTGTTTGTATTGTATAGGATTCGAAACTACTGAACCAATTTAGATAAAAGTTGGTATAGGGATAGTTCGAGACCAGGAAACAAAAATAACTCGGGCGAAGTCGCGAGCGGAAAGCTAGTATGCTATAAATTACTGCACTTACACATGCTACATATTTCCGCGTGTTATATTAAGGCTAAATATGATGCAATGCCAAATAAGCATTAAAATAGTATTGTGTTTTTTTATTGCATACCTACACTATAAATTACTGCACTTACACATGTCATATATTTCCACGTGTTGTATTGAGGTCAAGTGTGATGCAATGCTAGATAAGCAAATTTAGTCTAAGCCTCAACTTTATTTGATATTATATTCATTCATAACTCGTTGTTCGTGACAAGCAGTCCATATTGTAATATTATTGTAAGTATCATTCTCTTTTCATATCATTTTTTAATCATTATTGATTATTGAGGTAATTATGGATATCAACTTATTCATTATTATTATTCACTTGTTACAGATAATGTCAAACTCGTCGGATATCTTGTTTTCCCAATATGCACAAGATCCATTGGAAGGCTTCACGCAAGAATATCAAAACATGATACGTCGGGAAGAACAAACTAATGAATCAAGACAGGGAGAGAGAAAAATAAGACAAAGAAAGGACATCACAAGAAAAAGAGCTCGTAAATCTACAAAATCATTTGTGATCACTAAGGAGCAGAAAGGCGTGAAATTAATTAAAATACTGGTCTTGGACTTAGTGAACGATTCTTCAAGTGCATCAAATAGCTGCTTTGACATTGCTGATGCGGAAGAAAACGTAGTGCTGAGTGCTCAATATGTGGTGCAGGAACCGGTGGATGAAATCATGGACCTTACGGAAACCGTTATAAGAAAAATATCCAAAAAACTTTGTGGTGATAACTTATAGACTACTTTTTAATTTTGTTAAAACGTTTTCCTAATAAAAAAATATTTTTAAGTACTAAGTTTTTTTCTTTTTGGGTATCAAACATAATAAAAACAACTTTTATTACACATGACATTTTATTTGAAAAATTCTTAATATAGTTGTATATTAATTTTTAAACAAGATTGTTTCTCTAAATTTAGATTCAAAAATCATATAATGTGTATCCATTGAGAAAACACCATTTTTTAATACACAATGAATTTCTTAACGCACATCTTTTTTTATGAGTTAAACAATGGAACATATTATTACTATACAAATCATTTAACGTATTTAAATTTGGTATACCTGTATAACTTATGTCTATGATATTATTATGACCACATAAATCCTCTACCCATTTAACTTTTTCTTCACCTTTTACAATTATTTTCCTGTCTTTCAAGAAAGGTTTAATAATTCTGTTAAATTCTCTGTAGTCTATATATCCTTCACTCCATTGGTAACCTCTGTTTCTTTCTATCCAACAAACTTGTTTTTTTTCTTCATCAGTTAGTGTAGAAAACGGATAAGGAGGTTTAATTAAAAATATATGGGTAAACTCGAGAGTTGCTATAACAAATTCTTTTACTAAAAACTCATTTTTATTATTTTTAAATCCTTGCAAATCTACAATTATCGTATCGTTGTTCATGATATTTTCCTTACAATATTGCTTAAAGGTTTATATTCAAATATGCAATCGTTCAGAATCAAACAATATGCAGCTGTTTGGTCAGGTATTTCTTGATCTGTTTCAATTTCAACTCTAACGTCAATAGATCCTTTTAACGTTTCATGCTGACGTGAACAATCAATGATGAATAAAGGAGCGACGTCTCTGAATTCTTTTAGACTCATCAACGGCTCTGGTCGACGTCCGTGATAAGACTGTTGAAATCTAATGTACTGTTCGTATAATAAAGTAAATTTATCATCTGAAAAATTTACATTCAGTCCTTCATAGGGATAATATGACGAATTTAAAAAGACTCGTATGTCACGTACATGACAATGATCGAACTCTGCCATTGATAATTCAGCGTTATGTTTCCGATTAGTTTGTAAGGCAATTATAACAAATCGAGGTTTCTCTATTTGTGAAGATGTTTTGATAGACCAAGTATGTTTACGAGTTTTCGGTAATAATGGATATTCATATAAGTCCCAATTACGAAAAGCTAAAGTGATTGCTCGATCTCTCTCTAAATGTTTTAGTAAGTTAATTCTTTCACGGTCTGATACTTTAATGTGCGGAACTCGCCAAGCAATTTTAGTAATTATTATATCATCCACTATTTCACCTTTATTTAATATCAAAGCATTCAGATTTGTGTTGCTTCTCAACAATACTAACTCATGTTTGCAGTTTATTATAACTTTTTCATAGTCTTCTGCAAAACCCAATATTTTGTTCATTGGTATAGAAGCAGAGAATCCGCCATCACCAACACTAGTTGTACCTGTAGTCGACCAGCCCCAAGCTCTTGCGCTTTTGGATTCATTTTCATTTAATGATAAATAAGATTTTATAGTTGTGCTAATTCCTGCATTTTTTATTTTGTCTATTTCCACTCCGTTTAGTTCATATCGAATGTCTTGAAATAGAAATAACACCGGATTATTTACGAAATGCACACTTGACACCTTTTCTTTTTTGCTGTTATAAACATTAATTGTGCCCTCAATATACAAAGTGCTGAGTGAGGGCAGCACATACAAATCTTGCTGATTGATAGGTATTCGTATTTCATCATTCTTGTTGAAACTTGTTACATATGGTTTGTACGAGTGATATTCAAAACTTTCAATGCTGTTATCTATTGACGTCGGTTGAGTTATATTTAATATATTCATTTTAACAAGCCCACTAACTTCAAAAAATCCTTATTGCTTTTAGTCAACTTCTTTCTAAGCCGAAGCGGTGCGTCTTTTTGAGGTGATCTTTTCAAACTGACTCGAGTACACGATGCCTCTTGCTTTTTATTGAAATCAATCATTTTTTTTTCGGAAATGCAAATATAGTTGTACTTCTTCACCTCGTAAATTTACCTGTTTGTTTTCAGCGTCTAGTAACCGTATGCTAATCGCACTTATAGAACTTTGGTTTACTGGAAAATATATTAAATTTTTAGGTATTTCAATGATCCGATATCCTGGTGGTACATTAGGCACAAATTCATAAATTATATGACTAGCTTTTCCGTTCACAAATGAACCGCTGACTACGTCGCATTCAATCCTCACGATGGTTGTTGATAAAATGCTGACCGGATTCTGAGATTCAGTACTTATATTTGCATGTATTGTTTCAGTTCGAAACCCTAAAATTTGACCTAGTGAATCACTTTTGTTAAAGTGAACATTTTTGGAACAAAATATATTTGTCTTTAGAGTATTGTTGTTACAAGTCAATTTTAATACGGTGTTTTTAATATTACTTTTTATGTAATCACAAATATCTTGAAGTTCATAAGACCCTTCAGGAATTTCGATGACTTCATTTTCGCCATAATAAAATTTATTGTTTCGTTTATCAATATTAGGAATAGAATTAAAAGTAGAAAAATATAAAAGACCACATTCATAGTCGCCATGTAACTCCAATGTTGGCGAATAGTTCGTTGTCAAGGAGGCTCCTCTCCCAGTTATAGACACAGTGAAAGACATTTTTATACTGACAATTTTATTTATTTTACACGTTATATAAATGATTTTTCCAATAACATCTTAAAAATTTTAAACATAGATGACCACAGTTAGTAGTACCAAATTTTTGGTGTTGTACGTAATTATAGTTTATTGGTAAGTTGTGTAAATATTGAATTAATTCTAATGGAGGTTTCAAATTACCAAAACTATCAAAATATTCAGCGTAATTGTTTTGCTTGACGAAGGCTACCCAATGTGTTCCAGGATTTTTGGAGCTATCCAAATTCAATATCGCACATTCTATCTTTTTAGGTTTCGTAGGTAACGTATCTCTCATGAAAACACCGCGAAAAAATGGAATGTCACTTGCGTGTTCTAATATATCAATATTGGTAAGTGCACGTCTGGGTAGCCCCTTATTTAGTTTTTTGATGGATTAAAATACAGTCCAGCTCCTTTTTTGTGAGGTTTTATATACAGCCCTTTTCCAAGAGCCACAGCTTCCATCATCCTGTTGTGTCGTTCAGATTCCTGAAGACTTTTTTGTGCAGCTTTAGAATCATTAACAGCCTTTGCTATACCTGCTGCTCCTCCGGCTAATGAACCTAAAGCCGACAATCCCGCAAAAATCGGAATAAGTGGTAAAAGTCCTCCACATTTTGGAATAGGAATGCGACGCGGCAAACGTATTCCCTTTTTATTTGTAAATATCTTTTTTGCAGCAGCGTGGGCATATTTAATTGCAGAGTGACTGTCTTTAGATTTAAGTTTTTTTAATTGTAAGCGTATTTTTTTTACACCGGTCATAAATGATTTGAGCCCACTCCCTGCTTTGAGTTTAGCTTTCATTGCATTTTTAACTATCCAAGAGGCAAACTTTTCTCCTCTTCCAGCATCCTTGGATTTTAACCTTCTTTTCGCCATATTTAAAAGTCCTAAATCAGCTTTATGTCGAACGTCTAAATTTCTATTTGTATAAGCTATATCGTGGTACATACAAGCATTATCTAATTTGTTTATGCCTCGTTCACCTTTAAGCAACCGTTTATGAAGTTTTGTTCCAGGGCCACAAAATTGATATCCAGGTAAATGTAACTCAATCGGTAAATTGTCTATTATTGTGTTAAGTATACCACCACCTTCCTTCATTGATAATTCTAAAGTGAATAGAAGATACAGAATTGCGTAGCAATATTTATACTATTGAACCAATTCACTCTTGTCAATCCAACTGTTCTCTTTATTATTTAGACCTAACCATTTTACATATAGTGTGTTTCCTTTTCTTTTTAAAACTTTCTCAATAAGGTAAAGATCAGGAACTTTAGTTTTTTGTAATTCATACCCGTAAAAAGATCCCAAAATAATTTGTTTGTGTTTATCTTCTATTTGATATGTTTGAGGATTGGTTTCATTAACTTTTACTATGCGGAAAATTTCTGTAGACCAATTTGGAGTATAACTCTTACGAAAATCTCCTTTGTATTTACTTATACGAACATAATCACCTATTCGAAACGCAAATCTCTTTTTTGTTTTAGGTTGTTGCGTTTTAACAATGTTTGACTTAACAAAAATTTCGTTTGACTTAGTAACATCAACAGGCTTAAATTTAGTAATTCGATGTTTAGTGTTGTTATAGTTTTGTATCACGTCATCCAAATTATGTTCAAGCCATTGATATCGTCCATGAAGACTAAATAATTTGTAAAGATGAGACTTGATTGTTCTAATGACACGTTCGACAATGGATGCTTTTTTTGCAGAATATGTAGAATAATGATTTATTTTATACGTTTCCATCAATTTTTTAAAACTCGTATTATAAAACTCAGTTCCTAAATCGGTTTGTAAATTTTTAGGATTACGCGAAGAAGTGGTTAATATACTTTGCATAGCATTCATAACACAGTTTGCTGTTTTTGATTTTAAAGGTTTAGCCCAAACGTATTTTGATAAGCCATCAATCACTACTAGAACGTATTTATGGCCTTTATTGAATTGTGAATATTTTTGTAAATCCATAAGGTCTGCTTGCCATAGATCATCAATTCCTTTTATGAATGTACATCGACGAGAAAAATTTCTTCGTGCTGCTTTGTGAAGTTCGTTAACTACGTCTCGCTTACTCATCCTTAGTTGAATTTGCTTGAATCATAAAATCTATTTCTTTTTTTGTGTAAAATAAGGCACTCAAACTAACAATTGTCGCCTTTTCTAAACTACTTAAATATCTTTTAACATCACTATTATTATTTTTTATTTCTTGTCTTAGTTCTTCAATACATTTATCCACGTATTCTTTATTTACTGCTTCGTCGTTATTTTCAGGAAATTGCAAACCCTTCAACTTTGTTGATTTTAAATCAAAGTCACCTGTTTCAGATTTTACTAAAGTATCATTGAGAGTGTTAATGAATTCTGATAATCTTAAACGCTTGTGTACATGATGTCCAAATTTGTCTACATTCATTGTCGTCTTGATGCAGTCTTCATTGAAACGAGACTGAATAATTTTCCTGATGGATGCTTTTTATATTCTACATTTATGATGCCAGCTTCATATAGTTCTTCAATTATTGCATATATTTCATTTATCACTCCGGTATTACCAGCTTCTTTTGATGCTAGTAGTAATTTTAATCGTTCCACTAACTCATTTGGATCGTCCCAGTAAACCAAATCAGTATCTGTTTTAACCCTTTTTAAAAGGTTTATACCTTCTCCTCGAGGAATACTTTCCACACTACTTGTAATATTTCTTGTGTATTTAAACAGTGGTTTAATAATACGTATATATTTAAATCCTTTATTACTGTTCACTGGTTTTAAAGGATCGTAATTACGTTTATGAGCATTAGTATCTATTAGTATCTGTTTATAATTTTGTAAGTCGTCGTCAGTGACAAGGTCTAAATTTGGTATCTTTTTAAACAGTAATTCCTTTAAACCGGGCGTTTTTTCCAGATCATGATTTCCAATCCTCAGTCTACAACCTTCATCGTAAACGCGAGTTTTGCCAAGCAAAAGTTTACCTCGCTCGTTTCTGACTCCATAAGGTATATCTTTTATTAGATCACACGACGTAGGCCATGAGAAAGATTCTTTTGCAATACTCGGAGATGATTGAATGGATTTAAACGAGTTTTCATGCTCATCGTGATCTTCAGAGGGTAATATCGTAAGAGTTTTGTTAGATAATTTATAAGCCTCATCACCATAAGAGTTTTCATCTTCTTCGTTCATAGCTTCCTCGAAATCTTCACTTACAGAATTTGATGACTCACTTTCGCTGTACTTATTTTTTTTTACTGGGTGGTTTTGGTCAATATCCAAATTTTTATGAAGACTTTCGTTATTTTTGCTTGTTAACACATTAAGTGGTTCTACAATAGGCTTAAATATTGTTTCTAATGCCATATTGCTAGCGTCTTTTGCATCTTTTATCATATTAACCTTCCTTTTCACAGCTGCGGCAGATTTTATAATTTGTTCTTTCAAATTTTGTTCCATTTTGTTTATATTTCCTCTCGGTATGAAATCACAAATGAAACTGATTCCATATTTATGTAACACCTTTTTATGAATGCTAGTCCACCATAATAAATGTGTCAAATGCCTTTCTATAGCATCCCTTATTCCGTTCGCAGTCTTTATTGATAACAATGTAGCTGAATGGTTGATTCCAAACAGTTGAGCACATTTCTCGAAATTGAGCCCAAGACATGTCAGACCCTACATGTTCCTCATAGACATGTCTTAAGTTAATGTCGTCTAGTTTAAATAAAATAATCAAGTTAGAATTATCTCGTACTAATTGTTTCGGTATTTTAGTATAAGTTTGATTAATATAAAAACAATCAATGTTTTTATGACGTCCCATAGCAAAATAGTCTCGGATGCTATTTTGATTCTCACAAGCAACATCGTCAAATATAATGATCGAGTTCGGCAAAGCTTCGTGAGGGCTTAAAATTTCACTATTATGATTATATTTATTATAAGTCGTGTTTGTAACCATACTCATAACTTTTTCTAAGAATGTATATTTAGGCTGATACAAAGACTTTGAATAAACATACAGATTTTGAAATCGTGGACCATCTTCATGTAATAATAAACTTATTACTAAGTTGGTCTTTCCACAATTCGATGGGCCACAAACAACACAGCGAATGGTATTTGGTAGTAAGTTGCCATGACGCTTTGGTTCATTCATTGACGTAGGACAAATACATTCTAATTTTAGTGATTGTTTTTGTTTGATAAATTTCATATCTGCACTTAAATGTGACCGATGTGATGCGTGTACTTCAACAAAATGATGACTGCATTGTCGCGTTAAAACGTTATAAATAGCGGAATATTTTACAACCAATTACAGACCTGAATTGAATCTTATCTGATAATTTACTTACTAGACGCTGCTACCACGTGTTTTATTGTTCCTTCTAGATGGAGTGAAATCGTGTCTGCGATTGAACGAGATATAGAAGGAACAATAATACACTACTGATGCTAGTATTAGTAACAAAGCCACTTCTTTAGACCTGTCTGAACCTAACAGTTCAAATAAAACCTTAGGTCTTCACTGGCTATGTGACTCGGAAACACTGTCATTTTCTATTGACATTTCTGTTACAGAAAGAGTCACAAAACGATACATTTTGTCAGTCATCAGCCAGGTCTTCGATCCTCTAGGTGTGGTAGGTCCTTGTATCGTTGTGGCTAAAATTATAATACAACGATTACGGGCTGAAAAATGTGGGTGGGACGATGACGTCCCTCTCGAGATATCCGGGATGTGGTCTTCTTTTGTGTCTACATTGCCTACTTTAAACAACTTAAGAATTCCCCGCTGGATTTCAAATACTGTAGCTGTTGAGCATGAGCTTCATATTTTTTGTGACGCCTCCGAAAAGGCTTATGGCGCCTGTATATATGTTCGCTCAATTGACAACAATGGCCAGGCAAAAGCGCAACTTTTAATTTCTAAGAATCGGGTGGCTCCAATCAAAACAATTACGATTCCCCGCTTAGAACTCTGCGCTGCGTTGTTGGGATCAAGACTGTGTACAACTGTATTAGAATCACTGACCTTAGCAATAGATAGACGGCTCTATTGGTGTGACTCCATGATTGTGCTTGGTTGGCTTAATATGCCACCAAGTAAGCTTAAACCTTTTGTACGCAATCGGATAGTTGAAATACAGGAAAGCACTGCCGGTCACAGGTGGAGGTACGTACCGTCGAAAGACAATCCGGCGGACCTTGTTTCTCGCGGGCTGAGAGCCGACATACTTGGCAATTGCTCACTATGGTGGTCGGGCCCTAGATTTTTACAAAGCTGTGAAGGCTGGCCAGACATGCCCTGCATTAGCGCGAAACAAGATCTACCTGAAGTATTATCACATGTTGTAGATAGTTCTGCTGCTTCTAGTAATAATTCATCAATCATTAAATCATTAATTAGTTATTATTCTAGTTTTAGTCGCTTACAGAGAGTAGTTGCTTACATTAACCGCTTTATTTTCAATATTAAAAATAAAAATAATAAATTAAGTGGTGCGCTTTCGGTAACGGAACTTAATGACGCTTTAACGTGTTTACTACACAGTGCTCAATTAGAAAGCAATTGTTACACGCCGGTCCACAATTATTAATTGTTAATTGCAAATATAAGACTGAATTATTGGCCTTTAGGTGGAAAAAATCTTGCCAAGTCTACTGTTAGATAATGTATTAAATGTTTTAAATTTAAATGTCAAAATTTACAACCCATAATGGGTCAATTACCTTTCAGTAGAACTAACTTAGATTATCCATTTTATAATTGTAGTGTAGACTACTTTGGTCCAGTACTTATAGCTGATCGGAAGGGTCGAGGCTGTAACCTCACAAAATCATATGGATGTGTCTTCGTTTGTCATGCCACTAGAGCCATCCATCTGGAGCTTGTTACCGACCTCACAAAAGAGGCTTTCATTGCTGCGCTTCATCGCTTCACTTCTCGTCGTGGCAAACCTCATAGTATTTTGTCAGACAATGGCACTAATTTTGTAGGAGCTAGTAATGAGTTCCACCAGTTTCTGACCAGCTCGAGTGTTGCATCTGAAATGGTGGGCGAGGGCATCAGGTTTGAATTTGCACCTCCATATTCACCTCATTTCAATGGCATGGCTGAGGCTGCTGTAAAGTGTACTAAACACCATCTCAAAAGATTACTCTCTCTTACCAACTTCACATATGAGGAACTAGCAACCTGTTTGTATCTAATTGAGGCCGTATTAAATTCTCGTCCCTTGACCCCAATGTCCTCTGATCCCTCTGACTTTTCCGTCCTCACTCCGTCACATTTTTTAATTGGACGACCTCTCACGTCTATACCGTGTCCACAGATTTTGGAAACAGCCATCAGCAGCATGGATCGGCATAAAAGAATCGACTACATTCGACAACATTTCTGGCAGCGATTCTCTAATGAATACATATCTCTTCTGCAGCAAAAAACGAAATGGTCGATCTCTTCAGGGCAGCTGACTCATGGAATGCTTGTGCTGATCCGGGACAAAGCATCTCCTCCCCTGGTCTGGGCGCTGGGGCGCGTGATGAGGACCTACACAGGAGTGGACGACATCACACGAGTGGCGGACATCAAGACTAAGAGAGGCATAATTACCAGAGGCTTTAACAATATTTGTCCTCTTCCATTTGAAGACGTCAACGGGCGGGAGGATGTTCGTGCGCAAGACGCGGGCGCAGCAACGCCCCACTAGCATCGGCGGCGGCAGCGAGTGGGGGTACCACGGGCTGCCCCGCACTCCATCATCGCTCGGTTGTAGCTACGCACGCGTCATCGTCTTTCTTGCGATACCATTTAATTTCTCTGGTCTTTGATTATATCAGCATTTTTATACAGTCCACTCTTTTATTATACTACGCTTCTACAGTAGGAAAAAAAAGGAGTTGATACTTTTTTTAAATTAAATATTAGGTAATGTTTAGTTTCAATGAACTTCCAACAATGAACCTTTTATAAGAAATCGCTGTATTTGGATTTCATGAATGTTAAAATTACTTAACATCTGTAATATTTCGACAGGAATTAAGAAAAAAAATATAATGAAATTGTTTATTACAAAGTATCAAAATCACCATGTTGAACTAAACTACATGGGAACATTGTATCAGTGTTGCTACTTGAAAAAATGTCAGGTTCATGTTTCGTGTGTCAGACTCTACCTACCCAGTAAATATATTTGAGATTATTCCTGGATTTTACTTTCATCATAAGTGCGTCTTCATTCGCTATCCGTTTTAGTATTTAGTCTTGAGTGTGTGAACTAGTGTGAAGCTTTGCATAGAACTTGAAAAATTTTGGTGTAGCCCAGATAGCATGTGAGCTTGCAGCAAACTTGATTTTTCTTTGATTTTAAATTGATGCGACAAATAGGACAAAGTAGGTTTGTTTCAATCTGGCTGCAATCGTATTAATCAAAGTATGCAATGTTGCACCAGTCTTGTATTTTTTGACATGACGTAAAAAGTTTGTAAAAAAATAGATTAAAACTTATACTTTTAGCTAAATAAAATATCATCATGATGATGCTTTATCTGTGCTTGACAATGAAAATGACAAAATTGCTGATTTGAGCGTTTAATAATTAGTTCTCTTTCAGTCGTGCGTGCGCATGGTGAAAATTCTCTTGCGTTCTCTAAAGTATTGTAAATAGGTATCCATTTTCTTATTTAAACTGTGGTGTTATTACTTTACACATAATTACTTGTATGTGGTTGTAATTGTACCGTTGCTACCTTGAGAAGATACAAAAGAAAAGAAAAATGAAGACTGAAAATAATTACCACCAGAAAAAGAATAACCAATGAATTGACTGTATGAGCACAGTATACTTTGCCTTCCCAGAAAGGGAAACGTAACAAAAAAAAAAGTGTACTTATTATTGTTTGGTAATTTTTTGCAATATCAACGTAAATATGGCGAAAAAAAAGGTCCAATTTTAGTGATAATTTGTGTAATTATTGTGTTGTTATTATCTTATCTTATCTTATAATGGGGGGGCCCCCAGAGGGCCCTGCACTTCGACCCTTAAGGATCCTTTGTGCTTCCCCAATTTCTACATTCATAGATTGCTATCACCATTTATGGACCAATTGAGTTCACTCATGAGTCTCACAATTGGTCCAGGAGGGATAGCCTTGAAGTCTTCGGGTTTGGGATATCCGATCCCGAAGAGACTCATTCTCCTACGAGAAAGGGAATCGCAGTGGCACAACATGTGTTCCATGCTTTCCTCTCCCTCATTGCAGGCCCTACAGGTCTCTGTGTTGCTCAGACCCATTTTTGCAAGCATACGATTAGTGCCAAAGTGGCCAGTCAGAGCACCCAACAAGAGTCGGATTTGCATTCTGCCTGACTTCATTGTGAATTTGTTGAAGTTATTCAGGCCCATGAACCGCTTGGTGTGCGCCATTCCTTTCTGAGCGACCCATTCATTTTGGTGTCTTCTCTTTACTTGATCTCTGATGACAGAGTTCACTGAACAGTATGCCAGACTCGCAAAAGGTTCCGGACCCACAAAGTTGGTTTCCGATCCTTGTCTCGCGAGACTATCGGCCTTCTCGTTTCCATAGAAACCTTCATGTCCTGGAATCCATATCAGATGTACTGTATTTTTCTTCGCAAGCTTATTTAGTACATTGATGGTATTCTGGACCAGTTTAGAATGCACTTTGTATGACATCAGTGCCTTTAGCGCAGCTTGACTATCGCTTAAGATGTATATGTTTAGTCCATTGCGCCTTTTATCAATGTTTTCTTGCGCACAGGCAAGGATTGCATACATTTCTGCTTGAAAAACTGTAGCAAGCTTGCCCATGCTAATACTAGCTTCAAAGCCTTTGGAATAAATTCCTGCACCTGTACCAGTGTCCATTTTGGAACCGTCTGTGTACCAAATCATGCTATTCCTATCAGGAGGCGCTAGTCCTTTGTTCCAGTCCTCCCTTGTTGGGATTTGTATACTGAATGACCTCCTAAAGATGTACCTGGGTATCATCCTGTCAGCGACCATTTCCAGTAGCCAATCCCCTTCTTCTTTGCCAAGTGCTGTGTGTCTCGTGTGGGGCTTAGTTGCATTCCACAGATGTACAGTCTGTAGTCTGTGGAGCGCTTTTTTTGCTTCACTACGTATGACAATGTGCAGCGGTGTGAGATCCAAAAATCTTTCCATGGCTGCCGTTGGAGTGGTTCTGAAAGCACCAGTGATTGCCATACAGGCAAGTCTCTGAATCTTATTTAGTGCCGTTTTGCATGTGGTTAGGTTTGTCCTTGGCCACCAGACGATACTTCCATATGTTATAATGGGAAGTACCATGATTTTATATATCCAGTAAAGTATCCTCGGTTTAAGACCCCAGGTTCTCGCGAAGGTAGATCGACACATATTAAAGACTCTTTGTGCCTTTATTAGAGTATCTTCTACATGCTTTCTCCACGTAAGTTCTTTATCAAGTACTACTCCCAGATATTTAACCTCTGTGGACCATGGTAGTTCTTTACCGTACAGAAAAAGATTCCTCATATCACTGAGTTTCCTTTTCCTCGTGAATAGTATAACCATCGTTTTGTTGGGATTAATGGTTAGATGTGTTTCCTCACACCATCTCTCTACCTTGCACAGTGCTTCCTGCATTAAGCCGGATACTACACTCGGTACTTTTCTATTAATCAAGATGGCCAAGTCATCCGCATAGCCTACTGTGCGAAATGGCCCTTCATTCAGTTGTGAGATCAATGAATCCACCACTAGGCTCCACAATAGTGGTGAGAGCACGCCTCCTTGCGGGCATCCTCTTCTTACCCTGGCACTCATTGACTCACCCATGACGTCAGCAGTGATAGTTCTGCCTTTAAGCATATATAGTCTACCCATCTGGTGATGGTTTTGCTGATGCCGTGTTTCTGTGCTGCCTTGTTAATAGACTCAAAGGTGGTCTTGTCAAAGGCGCCTTCTACATCAAGAAAGGCTCCCAGACATAACTCCTTTGAGTCTAAAGCATTCTCGATTCTGTCTGCAACCAGATGCAAAGCAGTATCCGTTGACTTACCTGCCTGATAAGCACATTGCATATGATGCAGGGGTCGCTTCCTGAGTGGTCCATCACGTATGTGCCTATCAACTAGTTTTTCTAGTGTTTTCAGTAGGAAGGACGACAAACTTATAGGTCTATAAGATTTTGCTTGTTCATAGTCAGCCTTCCCCGGTTTCGGTATAAAGCTGACTCTGACTTGCCTCCATGATTCCGGTGTGTATCCGAATGCTAAGCAGGCCCTGAAAAGCCGGCATAGTATCGGCACCAGCGTTTCTTTACCATGCTGTAGTAAGGCTGGATAAATTCCGTCAGGTCCAGGGGACTTGAAGGGCTGGAAACTTTCCAACGCCCACCGAATCTTTGCTTCCTTTTTAGCAGATGTCCAGTTCTCCCTCGTAGTATGAACGTTTAGCTCATCGTTCGAGACCCTGTCATCTGCTTCTGAGTCTAGGATAACAGATCCAGGGAAGTGGGCCTCAAACATGGTGAGTATAGTCTCCTTCCCCGTTTCTGTCAGTTTGCCGGTCGCATCTTTTACTACTGTGAGTACATTCGACTTCGTGTTTGCCATTGCTTTACAAAGTCGTAAACCCGCAGGCATGGCCTCTATGGATTCGCAGAGGCCACGCCATGCCTTACGCTTAGCTTTCCTAACCTCGCACCTTGTGTTGTTATTAGTGTTAAAGCGCTGTAGACACGGGATATTGAACCTGTGAAATTAAGTTCGAAAGCACGTAATTGAAACCCTTCATGGAAAATGTCCAGGCAGGGACGGTTAAAAAGAACAAAAAGAGCAATGGCAATGAGAAATACTCCTACAAATGGTAATCATTACCATTTTGATGACCAAGAAACTGTTCAGCCAATTAATTAATTTGGTGATATTGACATTCAGTCCTTAATTAATGATCTTGACTCACCTCCAATGGCTCCAATGGCTCCAATCCAACAATCTTCCTCGTCCATCAACAATAATTCAGTTTATCATAATAAAAATAAAGAAAGGTCTATAATTGATAATAAGACGGAAAGTCCTGATGTTAATGCTATGCTAATAACTAAAAGGATATTGAGCTCTTATTTGCCATTACTGCATTGTTGACTATTTTAAGAAATCATAGTTGTTTCAACTTGCCAATGGATGCTAGTTCATTACTAAAGACTGCAGTAAATTTATTAACTCAAATTGTTGAACTGGGACAATGCTTGCATATAGGCATAGGGGCCAATTTGGGTAGAAAGAATATGGAAACATATCACTGAGAGTGTCAGGTCAGTTACTAATAACATTGATGGAGTTTTTTCAAACTGAGACCTTTATTCAAAAGTAGTGCAAGTGATTTCTGGCCCATTTTAGGTTTTTGGAAGTGAATTCAGGTGGGGGTTGTCATTGTAATGAAACTGTTAATTGTCTATTTGGTAAAAACATCAATTATTATTATATTTCGTCGCTTCATTCTTCAGATATTATATTAACCACGTAGTTCCTCTAACCTACAAGGCAACGGGACGCACTTTTTAGAGCTCTTTTTTTTTTGTACGGTAGGTTGTCGTCGACTTGGGTCGCCACACTTCGTAGCTTCGTCATTCCTTTTTCGTGCGCGGCAACGAACGGACGTGTACCGAAGAAAATTAAGTGTAAATCTCATAAGAGAATGCCGAAACGAAGTGCTGAAGAAAAAATTCTACATTATCAAAAGAAAATTAAAAAGCTAGAAGAATGAAACCGAATAAGAATACCAAGCGCATTATCTCCTGATTTGCTAATAAATTAATGTAAGTACACCTAACTTTTAATCTATCGTTACACCTGGAAGTTGCCCGCGATGGTAACATAAAGGTAGAATTCGGGAGGTTAACCGAGATGTTAACACAATGGTACATTTTATTTATTTGCTGTATCTTACTACTACCTACAAAAAATTATAAAATAATAGCACGTGTTGTGCGTTTCACCGGGAGGTTATTCGAGATAATAACACGAAGGTTACTGAACCCATAAAGCAAATAACGACTTTGTTATTGCGAATGATTATTAAAACATCGCTTTTTTTGTGCTGCAGATGTGGAGATACGCCACCGATATCCACGGAGGTCGCTCCAGATATCGAAGAGCCAGAAGTGATTGAGGACCAAAACACCCCTTTGGAAGAGGCAGCAAATACAGCAAGCCAAGACCAACCTACCACTGAGGCTTCCACTACTATTGGCGAGCAAATTAAAAGTCCCCTCCCCGAGTTAGACCCAGATATTTTGGCGGCACTTGGAGAAATCGTGGATGATTCCCCAGATTTTGGTGAAAAAATACACGAAAGTTTGTCAAAAATATTTACACCCATATTGAAAAGGGAATTGCCAAAGATATTAAAGATAAAATGTTTAAAGATTACCCTATTCCGGAAAATTGTCAACTTTTAAAGTCTCCTTCATTAAATCCTGAAATAGTCGCCGCCATTACAGAATCGGGTAGATTCAGAGACAAAAAAATGGCCACAAATCAACAACAGCTAGGCATAGGTATAACAGCAGTCAGTCGAGGGTTAAACTTGCTATTAAACAAAGAAAATAAAATAGATGCCATAAAATTTATTACAGACGGGTGTCGTACTCTTTGTGACCTTCATTTTCAAAATACTGAAACACGTAAAAAATTTATCACCCCTAGCCTTGATAAATCCTTTTTACAACTCGTACAAGTAGCTGAAAGAGACGATACGCTTTTTGGTAACAAATTATCAGAAACAATCAAGGCCTCAAAGGCGATTGTTACACAAAGCCACCATATTAAAAAGACTGTCCCACCCACCGCAAAGCCTGCAACGCCTCAGGCATCTTCATGGACCAACCATCAGGGAAACCGACCGGGGCCCTCTCGTTTCAATTCGAACAGGGGGGGCCGTGGAGGGATCAAGAGAGTCAACCAACGTTTAACAATTCCACCGCCGATACATTCGCAGCAGAAAACACCGCACGTCAAATCTCGGGGAACGAATCGACAACATCACAACACAATATAACACAAGAAAAACAACAGGTACATGCTGGAAAATTACAATTTTTCTTTAAAAAATGGCAACGTATTACAAATAATCCTGTAATCTTAAAGTGGATCAAATATGGCATTGATATTCCTTTCGAAAAGGAAGTCACACAAACTCAGGTTACTAGGCAAGTCTGGTTACAACAGGAAAAAACCGAATTACAAAAATCTATTAATAAACTTTTACATATGGGAGCAATATCGCCTTGTAATCCCATATCTGGTCAATATATTTCAAAAAATTTTCTAGCACCAAAAGCAAATGGTGAAAAAAGATTTATATTGAATTTAAAGGCTTTTAATCAATACATTTCTAAAAGCCATTTCAAAATGGAAGACTATAGAACAGTCTCAAAATTAATTTCACGAAATTGTTACTTGGCTACAATTGATCTCAAAGAAGCATATTTATTAGTCCCAGTTAATGTCAATTTTCGAAAATACTTAAGATTTCTCTTTGAAAATGAAAACTCAAACTTAATATATTATGAATTTAATGCTATGCCCTATGGTCTTTCAGTTGCACCGAGAATATTCACAAAAATTATGAAAGAAGTTATAAAGTTTTTAAGACGTCAAAGTTATTTGTCGGTAATTTTTTTAGATGACATTCTGTGTATTGGTTCAAGTTATAAAAAATGTTATAGAAATGTTAAAAGAACGGTACAACTATTAATTGACCTTGGTTTTGTGATTAATTACAGCAAAAGTTCATTACAACCGAAACAAGTCTGTAAATATTTGGGATTTAAATTCGATTCAATCAATTTAACAATTTCACTACCGAACGATAAACGAAACAAAATTGCTTATTTAGTGCATAAATTTTCCAACCTACCTTCATGTACGATAAGAGAGTTTGCTCATCTTATAGGTGTCTTAGTAGTAGCATGCCCAGCAATAAAGTATGGTTGGTTGTATACTAAAACTTTAGAACGACAAAAATATATTTTTTTAAATAAAAACAACAACAATTACGATTGCAAAGTTCAACTTCCACCATGCATATTAGAAGATTTAAACTGGTGGAAACAGAATATTTTCAATTCTTTTAACGATTTATATATTCAAAAATTTGATTTAGAAATTTTTACAGATGCTTCCACTACCGGCTGGGGGGCGTATTGTAACAAAAAACCGTGTACATGGAGCTTGGACGGAAAACGAACAAAAATTCCATATTAATTATTTGGAATTACTAGCAGTTTTTTTCGCATTGAAGACTATTGCAAAACATATGTCTAACTGTGCAATTTTGTTACGTATTGACAATATTACCGCTTTAAGCTACGTAAATAGAATGGGAGGGATACAATTTCCTCATTTGAACAACTTATCCAGACTTATTTGGCAATGGTGTGAGAAGCGGAAAATAATACTTTTTGGTTCATACATAAATACAAAAGAAAACGTAGAAGCAGATTTTGAGTCAAGAAGAATAAATCCCGATACGGAATGGGGCTTGACACATAAATTCTTTCAAAAAATTGTAAATAAATTTGGACAGCCAGATATCGATTTATTCGCTTCTCGCACCAACGCAAAATGTGAGGTATACGTGTCATGGATGCCTGACCCCAATGCCTTATGTGTCGATGCTTTTACAATATCTTGGAAGGATAAGTATTTTTATGCTTTTCCGCCATTCTCACTTATCCCGAAATGCCTACAGAAAATAATACATGAGACAGCTGATGGAATTTTGGTCTCCCCAAATTGGCCGTCTCAACCTTGGTACCCCCTTTTAACAAGTATGTTGGTATCAGATATCATTTACTTTAAACCGAGTGACAATGCTCTTCAATCTCATTTCAGAACTTGGCCACAACAACACCGTTTGCATCAACACCTTACGCTGGCTGCAGCGAGACTCTCAGGCGAACGTTCTTGAATCAGAACATACCATCAGAAGCAATTAATTTAATGATTTCTTCTTTATCGCTTAACACAAAGAAACAGTACAATATAACTTACAAACTTTGGTGGGAGTTTTGTAGACAAAAATCACTTAATAGCTTTCAAGCTTCAGTTTCAACTGTTATATCATTTTTGACCCATAAATTTAATGCAGGAGCCAGTTATAATACTATAAATAGTCATAGGTCGGCCCTATCACTTTTGTTAGGAAACAAAATAGGTTCTAATGAATATATTAAACGTTTGTTGAAAGGCGTATTTAAACAAAAACCTATAAAACAAAAATACCAACAAACATGGGACCCGCAACTTGTTTTGAGTCACGTGTCAAAGTGGTATCCACACATAGATATTAGTTTAGAAAAATTAACAAAAAAACTAGTAATTTTATTAGCTCTTTGTACAGCACAGCGAGTACAAACTATATCGCTTATTAAATTGGAAAATATAAAAATACTCTCTAATGGAATAACAATCACTATTACAGATATAGTAAAAACATCAGCACCAGGTCGTGACCAGCCTCTCTTATTTTTTGAAGAAAATGCTAGAATTATAAAATTTTCTAAACTCCTTACGTGATTGCAAAGCTCTAGTGATAAGAATACGACTAATGTGCGAATTGAAACAGGACTGTGGAAATGCTGAAATGGAAAAAAAAACAAATGATTGCAATAAAACTTTTCTGATCAATTAGAATAGTAGGACATCTATAACGATACACCTTTCTGAAATTTTTGGCAGGCGCTTGCGCTCGCTAGTAGCGAGCCGACCAAGAGCAAGATTTAAGGTGCAAACAAACTGGGCCTAAGTGATGCCACGCCCACGCCACGTTATGTGATTGGTCGCGTTAACGACGTCACGTAAGCTAAGTGTAGTTCTAAATAATGATTTTTCATACATTTTCTATTAAGACCGATGTCTTCTGATGGACGTAACATCCCATACATAATACGCTGTTTAATTTTTATATTGTAATTTTCTAGGTAGCTAGCTGCGCATCACATCACCGACGAGTGGTAGCGAGGAGCCGACCAAGCGCAAGCGCCTGCCGAAAAAGTTCAGAAAGGTGTATCGTTATAGATTTACTATTCTAATTGATCAGAAAAGTTTTATTGCGACCATTTGTTATTATTTTTTTTTCCATTTCAGCATTTCCACAGTCTTATTTGAGTAGGTAATCTTAGTCACAAAGAAAATATAAATATTATTTTTGTTGTACATTATAATAATAATATTTATTTATTTTTCTCTCACAGAGGATAAAGTGTAGGTTCTAAAATAATTACAGTTAAAATGACTCATCCTATAGCGTGAGAGACTGGTGCCCGAGATAGGTTGAGATAACCGGTTTTACGGGTCACCAGGCTCTCCCCCGCGGACGGATACAAAACAGTAGGCTCATATATATATTAAATAAGGTGTTACAGTACTAAATTACAAAAAATAACGTTATGCTATACTATACTAATTATTATTATTACAAAGGGAGAATTAGATTACTAGAGTGTGGATTTGGGTGTGTGCAAGCGCTCGCGTGATTTGTGTGTTCGTGTATGCGTGTGTGTGCGTTTGGTGCATGCGTGCTTGCGCGTATGTAGTTGAGTGTATATTAGTACTTGGGTTGTTTCAGGTGTGAGTGAGCTTGTGTGTGCGCGGCGTGTGTGTCTGTGTGTGTCAATATTTTACCAGGGTAACCCGAATAGGCAGGAGAAGACGGGCATTCGCTCAAGCAATGCCTGTCTGATGACTCTGCCGTAAAGCCTGCGTGCACGGTCGGCTCCCGTGCACGCCGCCATAAGGCTTCTCCGTCTGGGGATTGTCCTGGTGTTCTCGGACAATCCCCCCTGGCCGCTAAATAGCTCGACCAACTGGTCGGGCTAGCCCAGACGCGTGAGTAGTGGTGTCGCATTGTGGACCCTACTACACGCGCCCTAAAAGGGCAGGGAGAACACCGAGGGGTTTTAGTGGGTAGGCCTGGCACTCTGCCGGGTGAGCCCCACACACGCTCGCCGTCTAGCCAACGGTGGGTACGGTGCGGTTGCGCATTTCCCCGCGAGAAAAAAAAAGAAAAAAAAAAGGGTAACCCGAATGGAAAGTACAAGTTGAGATTGAGATAAAATGTTACTTCCGATATTTTAACTACTTGTGAACAGCTAGTAGATTTTCTGTAGATAGATAGTGCAAAGTTTTTAGATAAGTCATAACCATGGCTTTGCATTTAGCTCTGGGGAGAGGATAAAAATTTAGTAAACTATTAAGCCTATTGTATGGGAAGCAGCCCATGAAGCAAAAGAATTGGTGTGAAGATACAGTATTTAGTTAAGGCATTGTGCAGACAGAACCTATCCTACGCTTGTTCTTTATGAGTTCGGGGTCATAATTTAAGAGGGAATGCTTGTGGAGGATGGTTTGCAGGATGTACATTTGTCTGACCGTAAGTATGCTCCATTCTGTGTATAGGTTAAATGTAGGGTATCGAAAGGGGAGACCAGCAGCGACCTTTAAAATTGCTCGTTGAGCCCTTTCCACTTCGATTATCGTGGTCTTTGCAATCCCGCCCCATGCTGTAATACAATATTCTAAGAGCGGTTGGCACAGAGCATAGTACACCATTCTAATAACCCTTCGATCCGCCACATTCCTGAGCGCTTTAAATACATAGTTAAGCTTACGTATCCTGGGTACAAGAGAGTTTATGTGGGGTTTAAAAGAAAGAATATGGTCCATTATGACACCGAGGTACTTAATGCTATCAGTTTTAATAAGAGAGGGACACTTACACGACAAATCCCTAGTATCGCACGAATGAGCTGTTATCCGTAATGTGTCGGGAGGGAGTCGGTTAGTCCTTAGAGCGAATGCCATATACTTGGTCTTTGCGACATTTAGGGTCAACATATTATGTTTAAGCCATTCGCATACTCTGCCAAAACCTGCCTGAGCATTAATAAACACTTCATCCCACGTTGAGACGCTAAAGAAGAGTGCCGTATCGTCTGCAAAAGTAAAGATCTTGCCCCCACGAAGCTGTAGTTGACATAGGTCATTGATATAAGCGAGAAACAGTGTAGGGCCAACTATACTGCCTTGGGGTACACCGATCTCGATCCTAACCTTGTCACTCACCCAGTCACCTATTTTGACTCTCTGGGTTCTATTGGTAAGATAGTCCCTGAATAGTTCGAGTGGTAGACCTCTTACTCCCATTTTTTCTAGTTTACTCAGGAGGTGCGGGATTGAGACCGTGTCGAACGCCTTTGCAAGATCAAGAAACACAGTCAGACATCTCCTTTTGCCATCTAGATTTGTAACTATTGAGTTGACAAGTTCTAGGACCGCGTCACCTGTAGATCTACCGCGTCGAAAGCCAAATTGCGAATTATTAAAATTAAGTGATAAAAATAAATTAAAATGACGAAAAGTAAAATTGCAATACTTAAAAAACGAGGATCACAGAAAAGTAAATTATCATTCTGAACTTTTCAAGTACCTTCTTGGTATAGGGTTGCTAGCATAATGTTATTCTACTTTTTCCTAGTTTTACCTCCATACATTGAAAAAAGGAAACAAGTTTCGTTGTATTCTTGAAACGATTGTAAATTTTTTTGATAAACTCATCTTCGGCAACAGCTATGTTTGATGCCACAACCACAAGATCATCGTCAACATTATAGTCCAATTAAGACTATCGACACACATCTGGATCGGGTATACAAGCAAGGGTCTATTTCATTTTGTTTGAACCCACTTTTTATCAACAAATTGGCAAAGCATGAGTTCCAGCATCGTGGCGCTTGCTTGACACCGTAAAGGCTGCGTTTAAGTTTGCATACCCGTTTTGTTCCGTCTGTGAAGCTGTTTGGTTGTTCAACATAAATTTCTTCTTCAGCTGAGCCATTTAGGAAAGATTGAACATCGAATTGACGTAGATTAAGGTTTTCCTTAGCAGCTATTGATATTATTGCTCTAATAGTGCTCAGTCGAGTGGTGGCGACGACACTGGCTACTCCAGAACTAGGAAGACGCGGGGCGCGGGGCAAGAGCTATTCATTACGTCGATTTCAATAAAGACGTGTACGCACTGCGAGGACTACGTTTATATTGTTAGATAGATAGATTTATTTATTGTACATCACAAATAAAAATTGACAAAATTATTTTATAGCAACAACGTATAATGGGCGGCGTTATCGGAATGAGTGATTTCTTCCAGGCAACCTTAGGATGGATATCATTTGCGGAATCAAATAGTTAGGGAAGTTGGCAATGTACAACTGTTCTATATTTTGTTTTGTTCTACATTGTAATTTTTTTATTACATTATTTATTTATTATCGCTAGTATCCAAGTAATATTTACAAGGCCAACATATTATGCTTTGGTCTTCGAGCCTCAAGAAAAGCAAAGAAGTTCAAAGAATTGCAATAAAACTTTTCTGATCAATTAGAATAGTAAATCTATAACGATACACCTTTCTGAAAATTTTCGGCAGGCGCTTGCGCTCGCTAGTAGCGAGCCGACCAAGAGCAAGGAGGTGCAAACAAACTGGGCTTATGTGATGCCACGCCACGTTATGTGATTGGTAGCGTTAACGACGTCACGTAAGCTAAGTGTAGTTCTAAATAATGATTTTTCATACATTTTCTATTAAGACCGATGTCTTCTGATGGACGTAACATCACATACGTGGCATCACATAAGCCCAGTTTGTTTGCACCTTTACTATTCTAGGTTGCGTTCCAAAACCATTCAAAAACGGATAAGTTTCGCTCGGTAAATAGCTAAATTGACTCAATCCCAGTTCCAAAACACATCGGAGGATTTTTTTTTTTTTTTTTTTTTTTTTTTATGTAAGGCCCGGCAAATGACCTCCTCCCGCCTGATGTTAAGCGGTGAAAGAGGCCCAAATGAGTTGACAGATAGAGTAGGGACGACATCCACTATCCTACCTGCCCGCCCCTTGCCGGCCTAAAAGATGCTTTTTCACACCTCTTTTGAAGGAACCCATGTTGTAGGATGGAGGAAACACGTGCGCAGGTAGAGAATTCCAAGTATGGGATGAACGACAGAAGAAGGAATCTTGGAATTTCTTGGTACGGTGTGAAAAGGAGGACACAGTGTACGGATGACTCCGAAGGCCCTTACGCGTGTTTCTGTTAAGGAATGGAGAGGGAGGGATAAGGTTAAAGAGCTCCTCAGAGCATTCCCCATGGAACATTCGGTAAAAGGCGCTAAGAGAGGCGATGACACGACGAAGTTGTAGAGGCTCGAGGGTGTTAGTTGCCTCTACATCGCCAATTATTCGAATAGCGCGACGCTGCAATCTGTCCAGAGCATCGAGGAGGTACTGAGCGGAGCCGTCCCAAAGGTGCGAGCAATATTGAGGTGTTGCGGAATGACTTTGCTGAGTCAATTAGATCCTGAAAAGAGCGATTTATTTATCCTAGGAAAATCAGGGGTGATAATTTTATTCTGTCATAGTTGTAATTGACAGTAGTGACATTTGACATTAACTTGACGCGGTTAATTGTGAAAAATACGAAAGGATTATAGCAAGTTTGCACATGAAAATTAATAAATAATATAGAAGAAAAATAATATCAATAATTATGGATTTGGACCATTTCCGCAACTTTAAAATTATTGTTACTGAGGATGGTGACTTTTATTTAAATGACGGATATTTAAAGAGTGAAGACGAAGAAGGTAAGAAAATTGAAACAACTTCATTACACTGCCTTTGCATGCATGATTATGTTTTTGTGATTATATTATTTGAAGTATGTAAAAACATATAATTTTAATTAGTAGGGAACTACCTATTGTGTAATTGCCTATTATTGTCATTTCCTCACTGAATTCAAACTTCACAGGAAATACTGTGCTTATAGAAGATAACGAGCAAAGTCGTGGCTATTTTCTATAAAAGATTGCCACCTCACTCCCAGATCCTGTCTCAGACGGACAGTCTTTACAAACCAGTGACGGTTTAGAGTTTCAGCACATTCAGTTGAACAATGTTGGAACATTGAACATCCACAATCTGAGCCAAATCAAAGTGGAATGGAATAGGTTCCTTTTTTTTTTTGGTTGAGGGAAAATGAAAAGGGTATGCAGTTTAATGCATTTCCTCAGCGGGACAGAAAAAAAAAAAAAAAATGGACTCTGAGCATAATTTTTTCATTATATTCTACCACCTCTTCATCTGTTGCTGTACTGGGATGGGCAATGAGACGTCTAATTGCGTCGTCCTCCTTCAGCTCCCGGTAGAAGTAGGTGCAGGATACTGTGTGTCTCGTTATGGCAACCACCGCGTGGGGAACACTATCATGGACAGGGTTCTTCCTTTCTGCTCCTCTGAGCACAACCACGTGATCGTATGTTAGTCCTTGTGCTTCATGGATCGTCAGCAATCTGGATTGAGCTCCGGTACCAAACCCATCCCTCCCATACGCTTCTTTCTCGTCTTGAGTAAAGGTAAGGAAGAGGGTATTTTGGTCGCCCCTTCGTAGTACCGCTTCAGATGCCATTTTGCATGTCATGGACCTTAGCACTTGCCGTGATGTGTAAATGCCCTCGTAGATGTTTTGGAGGGCGTACACTACATCCAGCGGACTTCGGTGTGTGCAGAGAAGCTTTTCTGTTAGCGAGGCTTACCTTGGCTCTGGCGGCCGCAATCACCCCGGCATATGAATGGCCCTTCTCCTCGGCGCCTGGCTGCAGTGACAGCACCACTGCCGCCGTTTTTTGCGTACGCAGTTTAGGCTGCCGAGGAGGAGCCTTCTTCTTCTTGGGAGGAGGAGGCTGTTTCGGCATGATGGTGGCTGCTGGTATGCCATCCCCTCTCTGTCGCTTCTGCTGGCCGCGTTTCACCACCATGGTCCAGTCTTCCTCCGTGTTGGATGGGGCCGCTGGAAGTATGCATGGCTCCCTCGCTACGGTATTCTCCACAGCAGGTTTCCTCCTTCGAGGCGGTTTGCGCCTGCTTGGAGAAGCCGCGAGCGCAGAGGGAGCGCTTTTCGTAGCGGGCTTGCGAGCTGTGGGCGCAGCGGGTGGATTCGTCGTTAGGACGGCCGCGGAGAGATGTTCTTCTCGGCTCGTCTCTCGTGGTTCAGGGAGGGGTGCAGGCGCGGCTCGGGGTTCAGCCTAGGGTCTAACCCCTCGAGCCTGGCATTGAGTCGCGCAACCATGCGCCCCATCAACCTGTTTTCTAGCTTTTCGATGTTATGAAGAGCTAGTGTCTCGTCCAGGTTCATTGAGGGGGGATGTGGTGGTAGACTCCTCCCCTGAAGGTCTCTCATCTTCGTCTCTAGTTCGGCGATCCTGGCCTTCTGGGCATCTTCTCGGCCCCTCTTCCGACGAGCGGAGTGGATGTTAGGTCCGCTGTCGGTACTCATCATAGATGAGGTTTCGGACAAACACTCCGATTCCCCAGATATAGGAAAAATATCTGGCGCGTTGTAATCCAACATCAAGTCAGATATCCCTACCCTTCTCTTCCCTCCTTTTCGTCCGGTCGCATTTTTACCCCTCGACGACCCGGGAACCGCCGTCGGAGGTGGGAACTCTCCTGCCGCCTCGGTCGCATGGATGGAATTTCCACCAGCCGGCCCGGATACCGGTGGTGGCCCGCTCTTAACGGTTCGCATTCTTTAGGAAGGGTGGAGCTCGGGTGAGCCAGCCCCAGATACGCCTGGCTGCCCGCAGCCGCCTTGCGCGGTCCTACCGGGGGGACTGATACCTCCTGGGGACTTTTGTCGTTCTTGCCGAGTTCCATTATGACTGCATTTTGGGATGCACTCCTTTTGTCCGCTTGGGACTGGTCTCCCACCAGCCACGCAGCCCCTCGGCACGGAGATGCCACCTTGGGGTTGGGGTAATTGTTTATTGTGGTTGTCTTCCACGCGGCCCGACGCTTAATGCGCCGGACACCCGGCCCGCTTAATGCGGGAATCGGGTTGCCCGACGGCAGATCCCACTGGATTCACCACCACGCGGGTGTGCCGAAGCTCGGGGGAATTCCCGACAGGCGCGAAGTGCCATGGCAAAAACGCCGCCTCTACCCTGCTACCTCCAAAGGTAGCGGCCAACATCAGGCTCCCGGAGAAAGCCACACCTCTTCTTAAGGCAAGAAAAGGGGACTTCGCCCTTCCCCGCATGAAGCGGGTGGCCACACGAAGTGACCCGCCGGGTTGAACCCGGCCATTCCACGCCCCCTCCTTGGGGGGCCTCTCGTCAGACTATTAGCCCGCGGCAGATAAAATCTGCCGGGTTGCCCAGGGAGCACCACAAGGAGGTTGCCTGACATAGCACCCCATGGAATGGATTCCTGAGCCAAACCAAAGTAGACCAATGGAACCTGAGACATCAGCTTCTCAACATTCTAGGAAAAGGTTTCGTTCTCGTTTCATAATCAGTTAATAGTTGATTTTTGAACGAAGTAGTGGTGGCCTGTGGCTTTTTTAGTTTATAAAGTTGTGGATAAATTTTGCTATTAATATTTTTTTATGTCGACAGACCCAGATGGAATCATATAGCAACGCTGCTACTGATTGATCTTTGCAAGCAACATCGTAGCAGGTTTGAAAATAATTTGGAGCGGAATGAAATCATCTGGGAGGAAATTGTTTGTGCCATGAGGGAGGCAGGTTTTTTTCTCAGTGGGGAAGTTTGAAACCCGCTTCAAATATTTTAAAAAAATGCTACATAGAATGCAAGGACACCAATCGCGTCTACTGGGCAGCCGGAACGAACATATAGTAACTTTGAAGAAATGGATGAGCTGTTCCATTCTTCACCCCAAGTAAATCCTCCAACATTAGTTGCGAGTCGCCCTTTACAAAATGCACCTGCTGTCACAGATATTTCAATAAACATCCACTGTTACTTATAATTAAAAAGCAATGTCAAAAATCACATTTGATCAACGTGTTGTAATTATATACCACATAGAATTATTTTGAATTTTGAATTTTTGAAGTACAAAAAATTGACAGATGACACAGACAGTTAATTACAGTATAGATACGAGTAGTATAGATAAAAGAAAATGTTGCGTTCACTATCCAACACCCCCTCTAGAATGCAAACCCATTTGCTCTACACAATACAAATGTTTCTCAAGTGTAGTCCCCTGCGTTAAAACATCAGCAACCATTTCACTACCTTTGGAATATACAAAACAAATATTTTTATTATAAACATTATCCCTTAGAAAATGATATCGAATGTCTATATGTCTTGTTCTAGGTTTATAACAATCATTTGAAGCTAAACGTATTGCACTTTGATTGTCACAAAAAATAGGAAGGGGACATTCTTCTCGCAGGCCTAGTTACAGCTGGAGCTGACGGAGCCACATCGCTTCTTGTGTTGCAGAAGCCATAGCTATATATTCTGCCTCAGCTGTGGACAGAGCAACTGTAGGCTGCTTGCAGGAGTTCCAAGCTATTGCACCATTCTGAAAAAGAAAAATATAACCGGTGCAGGACCTTCTGTCCTCTGGACTGCTAGCACAATCTGAGTCACAATAGCCTCTTATTTCATTTGATAAATCTTTGGTAAATGTCAGTTTTAAATGTTTGGTACCTTGAAGATATCTCATTATTCTTTTTACACCAAGCCAATGCTGCTGACCAGGATTACTGACATATCGGCTAAGTTTATTGACTGCAAATCCAATATCTGGTCTGGTTGCTTGTGCCACATACAATAAACATCCAATAGCTTGTCTATATGGTATATTTTCATTATATTTAGTGTCATCAGTTTCAAATTTAGCATTCACTTCTATTGGAGTCTTCACAGGTTTTGATTCCGACATTCCAAAACGATCCAATATTTCCATGACATAGTTTTCTTGATCGAGCATAATTTTTCCTTCTTTAAGATATCTAGTAATATTTATTACTATAAATTGTTTTGCTTCTCCAAGATCTTTCATGTAAAATTCTCTCTTTAATTTTTCTTTTATATCTAATTTTATCTTATTATTATTTGTAAAAATTATAAGGTCATCAACCCATACAGCCACAAATATCAATGTGTTTTGTTTTATACAATAATAAATACAGGGATCCGCATCCGGATCCGGGATGAAACCGGTCAATTCCCCAGTCAATGGAAGCATGCGATTGTGAAACCACTTCCTAAAGTGGATCATCCAAATTCTGAGTTTTGTGACCTAAGACCTATAAGCATCCTGACATTCCTGTCTAAAATACTGGAAAAGGCAATTCACACTCAGCTTAGCAAATACCTAGAGGACAATAATATCTTGCCTGCCTTTCAATCTGGCTTCCGTAAAAAGCGTGGCACATCCACTGCTCTTTTGGATGTCGTTGATAATGTTCTTGCTGAGCAGGATGTCGGTCACGGAACAATTCTTGCGCTACTGGACTTTTCCCGCGCTTTCGATAGCATTAATATACCTCTTTTGCTTTTTAAGCTCAGTAGGGCCCCTTTTATTCATTATTTATAGTGCTGACCTAGTGGAAACAATAAGGCATTGCAGGTGTCATCTTTACGCTGATGATGTCCAGCTTTACCTTTCTGACATACCAGCCAACATCTAGGATGTAGCAATAAAGATGAACGATGATCTTAACCGAATTGCAAAATGGTCGGTTGAAAACGGATGTTGCTGAACCCATCTAAGTCAAAGAGTATGTTTCTGGGTTCAAAGAATAAGGTCGAAAATATGACTTTACTTAAACCGGTCATAAATATTAATGGTTGTAGTATTGAGCTCGTTGATGAAGCCAAAAATCTTGGTATAATCTTTGATGCTCAATTGCGCTTTGAGTCCCATATTTCAAAACTTGCTAAGATGTGTATGTATCGCTTGAAAGTCCTTTACAAAATTAGGCGTTATTTATGTGAAAAGGCTCGTATTACTCTTTGTGAGCCCCTGGTTCTCTCAATGCTTAATTATGGTGACGTGGTGTATGGCCCTCGTCTATTGTCACGTTCGATGAGGCTAATTCAGCGGGTCCAAAACGCTTGTTGTAGGTTCTGTTTTGACGTGCCGCCAAGAAGTCATATTTCGCCGTTTTTGGATTCGGCCTGTATGTTGCAGATGGAAATACGAAGACACCTGCACTTGTTGTGCCTTGTGTTTGATGTTATAAAATATCAGAAACCCGAATACCTCTTTAAAAGTGTTTACATCCGCATCTATCAGATATGGCCCTAGACTTGCGCGGAATCTCCTTGCGGGGCATACCCATCGAACCGTAGCTTTTAGAGGTAGTTTTCGACTTCAGGCAACTAAATGTTGGAATGATCTACCGCCGCCTATAAGGAATCATATATGTAGGATATCGTTTAAAAATAAATTAAAACTTTATCTATTCGAGCGTCAAAAGCTGAATTTAATATTATAGGAACGGAGTTGCTGCTTATAATAGGACCTGGGTACAGTATTATTTTGTTATTATTGGTTATATATTATTATTGTACTCTTATAATTATTGACAATTACTATTATTTATTTAATTTCTGTTTTACACTTTTTAGGTTTATTTTTAGTTGTATTTACCACACTTCTGAATTTTAAAATTACTTTTCTTCGTCGTCTTCAACTTGTACTTGTACTCGCTCTTTCTTGTAATTCTGATGTATTACAATTTCATGCCTAGCCCTCGTCTCTCTCCTTATGGTGATGGCTGAAAATCAGTGTTTTGTCCTTTTAGGGCAAAAATCCCCACTGAGCCTTGACCCTTTTAGGCACTGCAGCACACATGTACGTTCATTCTACTCAATTTTTGTTATTGTTCTTAATAATTGTTGATTTTTATATTGTGTGCTATGTGTATGTTTTTGCGTCTAAATAAACGATCTATATATCTATCTATCCACTTTTGATATAGTAAGGCCAATTTTCTGTGAGACACTATCCAATTCTAGGTTCCACTGACGGCTGGCCTGTTTTAGACCATAAATTGATTTTTGTAATAAGCAAACTTTTGACCCTTCTTCATATGCCTCAGGTTGTACCATATAAATTTCATTTTCTAGGTCTCCTTGTAAAAATGCTGTTATGGCATCCATTTGGTCTATATCCAAACCATATGTTGCCGCCAAAGCAATAAGGTATCTTACAGATGTATATCTAACAACTGGTGCATATATTTCATCATAATCAACACCTATTTTCTGAGCATAACCCTTAATAACAAGTCTAGCTTTATATCTGTTCACAGCGCCCGTTTCATCGGTTTTTGTTTTAAAAATCCATTTGCATGGAAGAGCTTTCTTTCTAGGAGGCAAGTCAGTAAGTAGCCATGTATTATTTCTTAAAAGTGATTGAAATTCTTCATCCATTGCAATTTTCCATTGTTCAGCATTTTCAGAGGAAAGAGCTTCTTTTACTGAATCAGGGTCTCGAAGATTCTTAACAGGACAAAAATAAGTAGGATTGGGGCTGTGATCAACCTTTCCGAGCTTGTTCCTTGGACGTAAGGTGATATTTCTATGAGGTGTGTCATTTATTGAGCTTTGTGGTATGTACAATTCATCATTATCTGTATCAGTTTCATATTCTTCAGAGCTCTCACATATAGTGGATTCTGATAATTGTTTTTCTGTTTCAGGTTCGGGTGTCACTGTTGCTGTCATCGTAGCTACAGTAGTTTCGGACTGTAGTTCATTTGAAGAGCTGTTAACACCACAGGGTAAGTATATATTAATATTTTTGTTCACGTTTTCCAGGAATTCAACATCTCTACTCTTGAAAATTCTTTTTGTTTTAGGTTCAGCGAGACGATAGCCTTTGGTGTTGTCACAATACCCAACAAAGATCATTCTCTGTGATTTCGGGTCCCATTTCTTTCTCTTTTCTTTGGGTACTTGCATCATGACCTCGGAACCAAATATTCTTATGTGGGATAGATCAGGGAGTTTACCTGACCATAGTTCAAATGGAGTTCTCTTATTTATAGCTGTAGTAGATGAGCGATCAATAATATAAGCTGCAGTAGCAGTCGCCTCAGCCCAGAATGATTTAGGTAAGTTTGCATCTAATAGCATGCACTTTGCCCTCTCTACGAGAGTGCGGTTCATCCTTTCGGCGAGACCATTTTGTTGTGGTGAATAAGGGGTGCTTGTTTGATGTTTTATGCTATGCTGACATAGGTAATTATCAAAATTTTTGTTGCAAACTTCTAAACCATTATCCGTACGAATAATTCTTATTTTCTTATTACATTCATTTTCTGCTTTCTTGTGAAAATCTTTTAATGCATTAAGGACACTGAGCTTATCTTTTAGGAAATATACATAGACTGATCTAGAGTAGTCATCTACAAAAGTAATAGAATATCTCATACCTCCCAGGAACAGCGTCTCCATCGGACCACAAAAATCAGAGTGTATCACCTCAAGTATTTCTGAAGCTCTGGTTCCAGCATGGTTGAAGGGCTGTCTTGTCTGTTTTCCCTCTAGGCAGGTAGTGCAGGTCACTGGTAATTTAGCCTTGTCTGAAGTCAAGCTCATTCCTTTTGTACATTCTGGTAATCTGTTCACATCTGGAAAGTTCAAGTGTCCCATGCGGCGGTACCACAAGACAACTCATCATTTGAAATATCAGAAATACTTAAATTAGCATTTATTTCTTTATGAACATTCAGTGAGTATAAATTGTTTTCTAATAATGCAGAACAGATGAAATCTCCATTACTGGTAAATATTTCACAATTATTATTATTAAAGTTTACTTTACAGCCATTATTTAAAATGGCACTAACAGAAAGTAAGTTTCCAGCAAGTTCAGCTATGTACAGAACATCTCTAACCTGTATTCTGCCATTATTACCATGTAACAACAGATTTACTTTTCCATTTCCTTTCACAGGCAGTGGAGTGTTATTGGCTACAGTAATGGTTGAAATCGGTGGACTTTTGACATCATACATCCAGTTGTAGCGGTTGGTCATGTGCATTGATGCTCCGGAGTCCACATACCATTTATCACTCTCTGCTGTTACAGAAGAAGCTGTAAAAGCTGCTACGAAGCATTTATCTTCACTTTTAGTTAAAGTTCTTTTCTGTGTTCGACAATGTTTGCTTAGATGTCCATACATGTTACAATTAAAACATCGCGGGCCTTTTGGTTTCACATTGTTCTGTCTCTTATGAGATTTCTTGTCAATTGAGTAAAATGCAGTAGTTTCCGAACTCTGAACTTCTTGTAGTAGTTTAGTTTTAATATTATCAGCACTGATTTTTACTCCCGAACTCTCAATTGCCATTATCATGGGTTTGTATAAGTCCGGCAAACCCGCCAACATTTTGTTCCCTTCGGAGCATAATGTACAATACGCAAAATGTGCACGACACGCAAAATGAGCAAAACGCAAAATGTACAATACGCAGAATGTACAACACGCAGAATGAGCACCACACGCAAAATAAGCAAAACGCAAAATATACAAGAGGAGCTGTGTTCACATCCTCTCGGCAGTTGGCACAGTTCCAATTCACAACCCTTGGATATACAAAACCCGAATCAACTTCAAAAACAAATTTATTGAATTAATTTTTATCTTATGTACCAACTTAACAAAAAAAAATTAGCTTAAAGTTAAATAAAATTTGATTCGTTGTCCGCCCTGTTTTCTACAAAAAAAAAACTAAAAATCAATTCTTATCATAACCAAACGCTAAAACTTAGCTAAATACCTCAGACCGTATATTTAAGTAAACAAAATTACGATGGTCTCAGACACATAGTTTTCCCTTTCCAAATATTTACAATGACAATGTAGTATAAATCATTTTCATTTTCATCCTCAATTATGTTTGTAATCCCTTTCGAGGTAAAGCAGAGGCATACTTACTCATACTCAAGAGCACACAGACGCTCCCATTAAATAAAACGGAGAACAAACATGAAAATAAAACCCTTTGTCTTGTGTCGTCATCGTCGCCGTGAATAAGGCCTTAGGCCCGTCTCGTACATTTTGCGTTTTGCTCATTTTGCGTGTGGTGCTCATTCTGCGTGTTGCACATTCTGCGTATTGTACATTTTGAGTTTTGCTCATTTTGAGTGTCGTACACATTTTGCGTATTGTACATTATGCTCCGAAGGGATTTTGTTCACATATTCCTCTATACTCTTGGAAGATTCCAATGTTGTAGTGATGAGATCTTTCAACAATGCCTCTTTCCGTGTCAAGCCACTATCATCGAATACTCGTTCTAGATTTTGCAATACTTTCTTTGAAGTCTTCGCATCTTGGATATGAACGTAATTGATAGCGTCTACTAACAAAATCAATTTTGACTTGGCTTTGATATCTAACGTGGCATCGATCTTGTCTGCTACTATGCATTGCCAGAGATCCTCATGTTCCAAATATGCCTTCACTGCGAACTTCCAATTTGCATAATTTTCACGTCCAATAAGTTTTTCAATGTTAAATGCTCTATTAACAGATATTTTTCAGTAGATAGGTTCGTTAGGTATAACCTTCAAATTGTATGCCGCCGCGCCGGTAGAATTTGTCGATATCTGTGATTTGCACTTTTCGGACCTTTTTTATTTTCACGGTACTATTCCGAGTAACCACTAATTAACCACGCTCTGCTATGCTACCATGTAAGATTTGTGATTACTTGAGTATTGAATAAAAAGATTTATAGCGAAATCAACGTGTTGTAATTATGTACCACATAGAATTACGAAGCACAAAAATGACAGATGACACAGACAATTAATTACAGTATAGATAAAAGAAAATGTTGCGTTCACTATCCAACAAACCGACTTCAAAGCAAAATTTTGCATTAACTGTATATTCAGTTAATGCAAAATTTTGCTTTGAAGAATAATCCTATCTACTTTTTGAGGATGATGCAAACAAAATCATTTTACATTTTAACTAAACATCAAACTCAAAAAAGTAGGAAGGCATATTATATTGTATCCATCTTCTTACAAACACACCCAATTTTTATTTAACGTCAGTTAAATTTAAAAAAATATATATTATTTCTCATTTTTATGCTCATATCTTGAACACTTGGCTAGATGCAGGAGGTGCAGGAACGATCGGTTTAGGGATCCGCGGGGCCCTTCCAGGGATGACCAATAGTAGGCGTCTCTTGGCTGAAATGATGATGATGATAATCTTGAAAACAACTGATTTTGATAAAACATGTAATTATACTTATGTTAGAAAATACCTAACTAATGAAGCAAAAAATTACTCTATAATCATAAATCATGTCACTTTTTAGAACCGAATTCATCAGTAACTGGAACTACTCCATCGGCACCAGTAACTGTGACAAATACAGAATCAGGTAATTTCATCATTTTCCAGACTACTTATAAAGCCATGTTAAACATGAAAATGTTTTACACTGATTTTATGTTGCTTGCTTTGTTTAAGAACAACCACAAGATAGTCAAGCGGGTCCTCTACGTCCACGCCGTACTAGGTTAGAAAAAGCAGTTGGGCGATGGGCACATGAAATTCGCAAAGAAGCACAACAGCGTGAGGCTGCCCATTCCCAGCGACGCCAAGAACTGTTGGAGATGCTGCGAGATAGCAATAGACTATATGAATCATAAATGAATCGTTTACTGGACAAGTTGTAGTAATTTATTAGAGGAGGGGAACTGTCAATAGCATGATTGTGCCAGATGCAATTTGAATGCAGTAGGTTGTAACTTAGCAGCGTTACACACTTTTGTTCAAGGTATAAAAACATACAAAATACTCGTATTAAATAAACATAATTATTAAAATAAAATACGGACGTATATGCGGCCGGTCTTTCGTTTTTATAAAATTCCTTTTCCATTGCGCACCGCGCGCCGTCTACAATCTATGCGCGGGAGTCGAAGCTTCAACAAGCAATGTAGCTAAAAACTAGCTGCGCCTCGTCTCACACAGAGGACACTACTCACGCAAGGACACGTTCACCGATCTCGCGGTGTCTTCATACGTGGTGGCCTGAGTAAATTATTACATTGTAGTTTAATTCCTTAATAATTAAATTCAGTGTTTATAACTCCCGATTTCGGGTTCTACGTTCGGAGTGCCTTGTACGCTTGGGCTGCATTCTGCACTTGGAGTTCTGGGAGTGCCCGGCACCGACAATAGTTCCGGCCTTACTGCTTGCCGCAGAAACCCGCCTCGCCATCTTCTGAACCCCTGGAGACCCTTACCAGCTGCGTCTTCCATCTCCACTACCCAGGGCAGTACTATTTTTTATCTTCGCGGAGACAAGAAAGTATCGCAGCCGGCAGTAGACTCGCGACCCTGATTTTCTTTTAAAAATAAATTTGTTGTCTGCTTGAAGGTTGTATTCTTTTTCTTATTAGTAAAATAATCTTCAACGTAGCATGGTGCAGATATAGTTTGAATAAAGTTGAATTGCAGAGTGTAGTTGAGCCTCCTACATCAATACCCTGAACAATAAGTGCCACATACAGAGCTAGTTCACTGTTTATTGACTGCAAACTGCACTGTTAGGTTAATTGGCAGTAGCATACCAACAGTATTCAAACTACATCTGCCAAATTGTAGATGAAGTGCAGTCCCTCTGACATGCCGAAGCAGGTTACCTTGTAATTCTTATAGGCCAAGCTAATCTTAAGAGTTAGCTTAGAACTGTGATTTAAAATTATCAAACACTGTGATTTAAAATTATCAAACTGTGATTTAAAATTATAAAACTGTGATTTTTTAAATTAAGTATTTATTAAGCCCTACTCTAATAAAAGATTAGTTATGAAGTTACATTTTTTTTTTCGGGGGTAAATGCGCAACCGCACTGTACCCGCCTGTACAGTACACGGCAAGTAAACTAGTGTCGCTGTAGAGTGTTTGTCATGTGCGTGCGTGTGTAGCACAGATTTAGAGTAGGCTAGATACCACCTGTTGCCCGGCGCAGCGTGCCCGAGGCGTGCCCAGAGTTTGAGCAATGCTCAAACTGACCGCGCTTCTACTTTAGTTGGCATTCTACCGTACCGTTGACGAGTCGTTTGGTTGAAAACGTAAAAATGCCAAATTGCGGAATTGTAAACTGTAAGAACTCTTCAAAAGTAGTAAATCGTGTCGATGGAGATGTATCCTATCATCCGTAAGTAATTTGTTTCACAAATAGTTGTTATTCATTTTAAAATCAATTATTTATGATTTGTTGTGATATTCGCGTGATACTACTGCGATAAATTCGTATTTGGGAATGTTGAGATATTTATGTTACATTGCGGGTTTGGCTTTGAAAGACCACCATCGGGTGTTCTGGCCGTACGCAATGAATTTTAAACGACAGAATCACTTAAGAGCGTCGTCGGTGGCGCAGTGCACTCGGCACTTGCCTTCCAATCGGGGGGTCGGGGTTCGAGACCCGCCATGTACCAATGTGTTTTTCATTTCGAATTTCATATGTACATTTGTCTGACGCTCCTACGGTGAAGGAAAACATCGTGAGGCAACCTGCATACATCTGCGAAGAAATTCAAAGGTGTATGTGAAGTCGACCAATCCGCACTGGGCCAGCGTGGTTGACTAAGGCCTAATCACCCTAATATAGGGTAGGCTCGAGCCCCTTGGTGGGGACGTATATGGGCTGTGATGATGAAACAAGTTTCGTGGTACAAGGACTTTTATCATTCGTAAAATTTCTGTAAAATTTTGCGACTAGTGATGTACAATGGTTACTTTCAAATCGATTTTAGCAATCGAACCATCAACCAATGAGAATGCATTATCGAATTAAGTATAGATAGGTAATGATTGTTTTCAGTTTTCCAAGCGATCCCATTATTAAATCAAAATTCAATAATTAAATAAAAAGTATATATTGTAAGCAGCAGTAAGCAACAGTAAGTCTATAGGTCGAAACCCGCAACATATTAGGTATGTGGCGCAAGAGCGTAGCTAAGATTTTGTTAGATTGGCAAGTGTTTATTAATGTTACTAATATTATAAACGCGAAAGTTTGTAAGTATGGATGTTTGTTACTCTTTCATGCAAAAATTACTGAATGGATTTGAATGAAATTTGGTAGGTAGTTGGATTACAACATGGATTAACATATAGACTATTTTTTAGCGGAAAAGTCAATTGTTCCCGCGGGAAAGACGACATACAGTTTTTTCTTTGAACTTTTAAGGCGAAACGTAGTACGCGGGCACAGCTAGTTGGCTATAAGTACGTTATTCTTACTTTACGGTTTGCGAGCATTCTGCATCTTGTGCCCGTACCTCGCTACGTTGTGTGTGGCGTATGTGGCGTCACAGCGCCAGGCCGTAGGTGCAACTTTGTATAGACGGACAGCTTTACTGAGACTCACCGGCTGTCTTACTCTTCACGCCGAAACACAACAGCGCAAGCGCTGCTGCTTCACGGCAGGATTAACGAGCAAGATAGTGGTAGCAAGTAGCGTTGCCAGGCGTCCGGATAAAGCCGGACAGGGTTAGGCTTTTTGACCTCTTGTCCGGCCAAATTTGACTGCGTCCGGCCCGTCCGGCTTTTGTTAGGCTTTTTACATTACGCAAACGAGCGAGCACCGAGCGTGGCCGAGCGCAGGCGACAGGACATACTTAACGCAAACGTTGAAAGAGCTTTTTCCTTGATAGGTCAGCAATGGACGAAAGAACGCAACAGATTACATGTTAACACTGTTGCCAAAATGTTGGTTGTAGTATTTAATTTAAAAAATTTGACATGTAAGGATTTTTACAACTACATTTTGAAAGAAACTGAGCTCCTAAAGCAAGTTTCGGCAAACAAAAAATATGAATAATTATTTTTATTGTATAACTTAAAAAGAAGAAGTTTTGTTTTATTGTTTTAATTTAAGAGAAGCATTTTTGTTTTGTTTCATTGTTTAACATAAAGAGAAGTTTGTGATTATTTTTTTTAGTTCAAAAGTCTTATTTGTGGCTTTCATTAGTATTCAAGAAGAATTTAAATATGTTGATAAATGTTTAAGTACTATCTAGAAATTAATTTTGACTGATGACTATTTGACAGATTAATAATAAAGTACATAGATACCTAAGGCTGATTTGGCATTCGATTTTGTTTATTATTTCACTAGAATTTAACAAGATTTATGATAATAATCAAAAAAGCTTGATTGTATGTAAAATCAAGCTTTTTCAATTCATTCAATTTTTTTTTGTCGTACCTATTAATACTGAGAAAAAATCCCTTAATAATGTATGGTGTCCGGCCTTTCTAACCAAATGTCCGGCCAAACTGGCTGGTCTGTCCGGCTATTACGGCTATTAGGTTTGGCGACCTGGCAACCCTAGTAGCAAGCCGTGCGGACCTCATGTGTCTGTCAATTGATAAATCGATTCTCTGATCTGGTGGTAAGGTATGTTAAAAAATTTACTAATCTATCAACTATGATTTTTTTTACAGTTTTTATTTCTTTATAATTTTTGTCGACTTATCGTATCGACGGAAAAAGAAAGAAAATCTATTATACCTATAATATACCCACAGATATCGAGTCGATATCTGTGTACGTACCCTACAGTCATATTTTATAAGACCTGAAAACAGTCTTAAAACGAACTGATATTCTTATAAAAACTCCAAATGATAATTATGAATTTACTTGGTAGAAAGGCGAGTGTGCAAGTCGAAGAGCGGAGCACGCGACGCGCGTCGTCTCTCGTCGATATCTGTGGGGCTAGCACGCAGGAGAATCGAAAATCGAATCGAGGAGTTTGTATGGCAGTTTTATTAGCGCTACGGCGGTGAGTAGCATAACTAATAAAATTGCCATACAAACTCCTCGATTCGATTTTCGATTCTCCTGCGTGCTAGCCCCACTGATGGCTCACCGAGCGAGCGCGCACGTCGCGCGACTCTCGCGTTGCGATTGAAACGATTCTTTTTATGTGTGTACATCACTAAATGACTCGCGTGACGTCATAGTGAGTGGGGATATGGAGGCACGCTCAGTTCTCATACTATTTAATGAACAAGTGGTATCTAGCCTACTCTAAATCTGTGGTGTGTAGTCTTGCCGCTAACTGTACATGGATAGTGGAAAGATTAGCTGTAGGGACTACCTCCCTAATTGTCTCTATGTCCCTATCACCTAATGTGTATCTCTACAGCCCTAATCTAACCATAACAAATATATAATGTAAGAAATAGATAAATAGGTACAGGATGACCGTTGCCAGGAGACCTAAAGCAACAGTCGGAAGAGGGGAAGGTAAAAGGGTTGGGCACGTCGTGCAATGTGCCCTGGAGAGGGTTTTCCCACTGCCGATCAAGCAGGCTCACAAGACCGATCTACTGACGGCTAAAGGTGTCTTGGCCGCAGTGGGAGGAGTGCAGGAGATAAGTAAGACTTGACTGCCAGTTGAACAGTGATTTATTTTACAAAATTAGGCCTATATTTTATACAGAGTTGCTTTATTAACACAAATTAACTTAAATCTATGTGTGCTGTCCATGTATCGCGCCTAACTGCAAAATCTTGCAGTTTTCTTAACTGTGTCGTGCGTCACGTCGGTGCTGATGCAGACGTTGCGGATGCCGCCTAGGTATTTTCGATTGGGCAATGTTGAACCACGTTCTAACATCCTGGCGCCTCCGGGAAGTCTGATGATCTGCTAATTGTTTCCATTTGATAGAGTTCAATGTTCTCTGTGTTCATCTCCAGTCGCCGTGGTGGTTTGGGTGGAGCTGTCTTTTTCTGAGGCCGAGTTTTTTGATCTCTCGCCTGTCCCTCTCTATCATATAGTACTCGCTGGCTGTTAGTCTGGCCAGTGGTCAATGCAGGTGGCACGTCGGGACGGTGGCGTCGGGCGGGCATCGTCTCTCGAAGCCATCGCCGAAGCTGTGAACCACAATAATATATTAGTAAACCAAATACAATATTATTATAGTTCCGAAGTTACGTAAGTCTGTACATCTAAACCTTTCCAAACTGTGTTATCCAGTTGTGCATGTAGAGCCTGTTTGTTTATTAAGTGTTGAAATATGTCTTTGGAACTATCTAAAACTTGTTCTTGAGAAATGTCAGTTAAATTATTAATAACTTTTTTTTATACTTAGCGAAAAGTTAGATGATTGCTTTAGAGTATGATGCTAAAACGGTGAAGGTATGAGTTCTTTGTGCGGATTAAACAGTCCTCTGATATAACAAGATGCTGGGTTTTATAATGAGGTCATGCAGTCAATTCTCTAGTCTTAAAGTTATTAACATTCTTTACTGCTCATACGTTCGTAGCATCCTTGAATACTGTTCACAGGTTTGGAACCCACAGTATAAAATCTACATAAATAGGTTCAAAAGTATACAACATAAGTTTACTAAATATTTACAATTTAAATGTAAGTGTGTTAATGAGAGCTATGAGGCCAGATGTAAAAGACAGCACCTATTACCACTCTGTGTACGCAGAAGAACTGCTGAAGTGCTGATATCAAGTTCTTGGTTAAAATAGCACAGTCAGGAATAGACTCCCCTTATCTTCTTGATAAGATACACCTAAGAGTGCCTGGTAGATCTGTCAGGATTCAATACCCACTTTTTATTCCGCAAAGTGATACTAATTACCGAAAAAAATCAATTTTCATTAGATCTGCCAAGTTCATCAATGAACTCGGTGATATTCCCGACTTAGATCTGTTCAATACAAGTCCATCAAGATATGCTACTGTTATCTCACAACAATGGTTCGATTCGGTTCTCTGATTGTCTGATTGTGTGTAAAGCATTGTTTTGTTTTGATCCCCTTATAGTGTCATTTTTTGTTTCCTAGAATATTAATTATTGCAATCAAGCACTATAGTAACATAAATGCGAAAACTTGTCAATAGTTCATAGTTATTTAAGTACATAATAATTAGTTTTAAGATACTGTTTGTTTTCCAAATAAAATAAAATAAATAAATATTTGGATGACGCCAACATTTTAAAGTGTTATTTCTTCTCTTTGTCCATCACAAATAATAGAAGCTGTGACTGTGTTTCTTGCTATAAAAAACCAGGTGTTTGGCATTTGAAGCAGTTTCCAAAGGATTTATGTGTGTTAGTCATATAACTGTGTAAAACATTCTGTCATTGTGTTATTTTTAAAGATTTGTTCAACAATGCAATTTTTATTGAATTGCATGTTTTTGACCTAATACATGTGACAGAAAAACAAATATAATGATCAAGTCAATGTAATTAGGTCTTAAATTCTTCTTAACTAAGCTCAAAGTATTGCTCATTATTGTAATTTAACGCAATAATCTTCTGTTGTATCACTAAGCTTTGGTATGAACCATTTTCATGTTTCATGGGTATAGGAGTCACATGTATTAGGGTATACTTTGCATTTTCTTCTATTGGAAAGTATGCATAAACTTGTATGTGAGTTTCATTTTCTGATATTTTGGTAGTAATTAATATTGCCTGTATAATCCTCAAATTGGAAGGAAGTTCTTTGTTTGCTGTCGATTATTTTTTTTTTTTTATAAAACGTCGCCCCACACTAAGATTTTCTCCTGTGTCGTGGGTGCAGTTACAAACATAGAATATCACATGCACATACGCCCAGACCGGAACAAATTTATGTAGGTCATACAAAATATCTGTCCTGTGCGGGAATCGAACCCGCGACCCGTTGCACAGTAGGCGATTACTCGACCTCTGCGCTAACCGTGTCGTCGGTTTATGTCATTTACGTGTGTTGGTGATAATACGTTGTATATTGATGCCTTTGCCAAATATATTTCAATTAGACCTGAATAATGCTCATTAATTTCTGCGATATGTTTGCATTACTTGTATTTTAACATGGTTGCTGTCTATACTTTTGTACCATACGTTGTAGCTATTAATGTATTCTATTGCTAGATTTGACTTTGTTCTGAATCTTTCTAATTTATTTTGTATTCTGTCTTCTGTTTGGTTTACTGCTGTAATTGTCGAAATCATGAATTTTTTCTGATGATTTGCTGCGTCGATAAGTTTTTGTTGATTATGTTGTAGTGTAACTATATCTCTGTAGACTTCGTCATTAACTCCAAAGATTGAATTCATTACTTGTCCTAATAATCCTCATTTCTTTCTTGTCTGGTTTATCTCGGTTAAATATTCTTTCATCCTTTCTACTTTCCCAACTTCTTCTTCTAAGTGGTGGTAAAACTGAGTGCAATGCGTCTGTTGGTCTACGGATATAGCATTGTGACGAGAGATTTTTAAACTGTAACGCAGCATATCTTTTTTTTTAAGTCGTTTTCAATTTCTTTTCTTATGTAGCTTGTCTCAATTCTAAATGTTCCTCTGTTTTTTGCAGCTGTTCCTAGTTGTTCCACATATAAAATATAATATAATACGGAATACGGACCGCAGCTTAAGCCTGCAGATGTCAATTCGTTAGCTCGTAGTTAATTTCATGTTATTTTGTTACATTTTCGAGTAATTATTGCTATTAAATGTATTTTTGAAAGAAGATTTGTGTTAGAATTTAGTTCTTATATTTGTGAATTGGTGCCTGGTGTAATTTTAATGTATTTAGACGACAAATATCAGACGATGTTATCACCGACTGTCAAATTATTTGAAACGTTGGATTCAAAATAAATTCACGAAGAATATTGACCCACTTGTATAACAACAAAATTATACAAACCATATTTAATTGGAATAGCATGAAAACAAGAAAATTTTATAAAGCAACCGCAATTCGACGCCATCAAGAAATTCCTTCGGCTGTGACGGCATCTTCGGTGATTAACGGATCACCGCTACATAAACCGGGGGAGTATTGACAAATTTTGTGTTTTTATATCCAGGCAGTCCGTAGTACCTATATAACTCATGCCTAACCCCAAATGACTGTCCAACTTATAGCACAAAATAAAAATTCTTATTCAGATTCACACACTAGTTGTATTTCACTTTAAATGAAATTCATTGGAAGTTTAGTTTACTTAAGTTAATACAGTGGCTTCACCTAAAGTCTAATTAATGTACAAGTTATTCATAATATCTTGATTATGTATATGAAATAAGATCAATAATTATTGATAAGCTCAATGAGTGACACACTGAAACACTGATTTCTTAATTTTGATTCTTGACTTTTTCTGTGCATAAGAAATAAAACATAATTGTATACCAATTTCATATTTATATGCCAATATTTATTTAAGTAAATGCATTTTGACCTGACTACCAAAGCAGAGAGATTGCAGTTCAATTATTACCCACATCTATATTAATTAAGTTATAAAATAAAATTGACAATTTAACTTGTTATTCCAATGTAATGCATTAATTAGTATTTTTCTTTCACTTAAACTAAGGCTATTTCTTAATCATTTATGCTTAAACATTAATTGAAGCTTAATCATTTAGCGCTTCTTGATCTCTCACTGTAACTGTGTCCTGCAGTTGACCTTTATAGTTCCTTCAAAGTTCTGCTCTGTTGGAACACTGGGATCTAATGCTCACTGGAAGGTCTGCGTGGTGGTGGCGTTGTGCGTCGGGTCGTTACGTTCCCTAAAATATGGTTGAGCGAAGCGATGGCTGATTCATGCGTCAACCTGTGAACAGGTGCTGCCAACGGGGGCCTCCATCCATCATTGATCCATGTGTTTCTTTATTGTTTATTGAGTAAATAGTACTATTTTTTGTTTTTCTTTTTCTCATGGTTGTATGGCGCAGTTGTTTGTGACAAATAGGGAGGCGCTTAGTAGTTTCTTAAATTGTAAATAGTGTCAAATTAGTTGTATTACATAGTGACATCGTTAAAGTATAAACTATTTTTTTTTTCCTCTCGTTTTATTCGCTATATGTAAATTTTGACTATTTTAGATTGCATCTGGAACCTGAGAAATCAAAATGTTGACACGTAAGGCTGCTGCCCAAAACACTGAGGTAAAACTCAGGCAAGCCGTTAATGAAATCAAGATATTGAAGGATACTCGTGATCAACTGCTTCATGAACGTGAGGAGAGTGAGGAGGAGATTAAAAAAATTATTGACAGGAATACAGTGCTCAAAAATAAACTCACTGTGTTGGATATAAAGTATCAAGAAGTGCTTGAGGAGCGTCACCAATTACTAGACAATGTCAACAGTCTTGTTCAATGTCATGATTTGTATGAAACAGCTCTGAATAAGATCACAGAACTAGAATGTGAATTGAGTGATGCAAGCCAAAAAATTATTCAACTCGAACAATTAAAGCGGGACATGGAAAACACACACACACATAGTTTATATGAGGAACTTATGCAATCTCCTAGTTGCCAAAATCTTGCACAGCCCTTTTCAACTGCAACAGAGAACCTTTTGCCAAATCATTTCCAAAGTAAAAAGAAACTTCGGAAATATCGGAAAATTTGTAAATTGATTAAAAAAAATCAATACCTTATTAAAAAGAATAACGCATTTAAATCTAACATTAAGTTGCGAAAAGAGCGTGCTTGTCTATTTGAATCATTAGAAATTTTTGATAAAAAACTGAAAGAGAGCAGAAGTAAGTATGACAGGGACATAAAAGAACTAAATAATAACATTAGTAAATTACAAAGTTCATTGGCAAATATGACAGAAAACTATAATAGTGCTCAAAACCAAATCAAGGAGCACATCAAATCAGTGACAGAGTTAGCCTCACTCTGCCAATTTAATGAAGACCGTTATCAATCCCTTCTGGATAAGCAGTCTATAGATAATGGTCATAATAATTTAACATTGGATAGTAACATAATTCATAATATTGATAGTATAGAATATGTACCCAGTCACACATCTTCTGCGCTCAATGTGGTTTGCCAGTCACTAGTGGCTGACAAGACAAGGCCATCTGTATCTAAATGTATTGTTTTTTGTGATGAAATAGGCAAAGATATGGGTCACTTATTATCCAACCAATTGGGACTAAGTGTTATAAATCACTGTATGCCTGGCTCTAGTTATGAAGATGTGATTGCTAAAATTTGTAATTATAAGTTTAACAACGAAGATAATCTTATAGTACTTATGGGTAATAGGGGTAACTTAAGCAAATTTGAATTAAAAACTTTTTATTCAAAGTTGGAATATTTGAATGTAAATAAAATAATTATGTACACATTTCCTTACCACCATAAATTGTCTGAATATGAGAATGGCATGAGATATAAATTTAATTTGACTCTAGACATATTGACATGTTATTCTAATAAATTTCATATTATTGACATAAACAAGTTGACATGCATTTCTAATAAGTCATACTTGACAAAAGATAGATTAAATCTATCAACATATTCAAAAAAACAATTAGCTGTATCGCTAAGCTTTTATTTTTCTAATTTAGCCAAAAACTTGGCTATTAATTCTCACATTGACAATGCTTCTATTGAGCAACATACTCAATGTAATGTTTTGGAACAAGTTCCAAGTAATTTAAATTAAATAATAAGACAATAGAGGTAGCCTCTTGCCGGGTATTGACCAAAGGAAAGCCTAAGTATTTGCGGATTGTTCATCAAAATATTCAAGGCTTTTCTGGGAAAGATTTAGAAATTAGCCTATATTTAGATTATGAAAAGATTGATGTATTTTGTGTCACTGAGCATTGGCTCAAAAATTATGAATTGTTAACAAGTTTAGATAACTATAAAATTGCGAGTTCATTCACTAGGAAAAGTGCTATTAGAGGCGGATCCCTTATAATTTTACATAATGACATACAGTTTAAGGAACGAAAAGACATAGTTTCTCTTTCAGTCGAACGAATAATTGAGTTATCATGCGTGGAACTTGATAATTTCATTGTAATATGTGTATACAGGCCCCCCTCTGGAAAATATATGGAAGACGCACTAAGAATAGTATCTAGGAAAACTAAAAAAATTGTTGTCTGTGGTGATTTTAATATAAATATTTTAGTGGAATCACAATTATGTAGTAGATTTATTAACTTATTTAAATCATTTAATCTGAATCATGTTTTTCAAGAGCCAACCCGAATTACAGCTACATCCGCTACTTGTTTAGACAACATTTTCTGTAACTGTGATGTACAAGATAAATTTATTATTAATTGTATAAACTCTGACCATAGTGGGCAATTAGCTTCGTTTGAACACCATCATGTTTGTTCTGAACGTGAGATTACTTGTAGACCCATAACAAAACGTGGTATAGAAAAATTTAAAAGAAATGTTGTTAATCAAATTGCAGATTCATCAACCGAGAGGAGCAACGCGAATAATCTTTATAATAATTTATTTAATGTAGTTAAAGATGGATGTAACAATATATTAAAAAAAAAGTAATTAAAATCAAACATGAGAGAAAGAAATTTAGTGATTGGGCGACGCCAGGCATATACAAAAGCCGTAGGAAATTATTTGAACTCTAAGCTTTAAAAGTAAACTCCAGTGATCCCGCTTTCATAGATTATGTAAGAAATTATTCTAAAACATTTAAGAAAGTGTGCATGTCTGCAAAAGCGATGTACATAAGTAATAAAATTAGCTTATCTAAAAACAAAGTAAAGACCACCTGGAACATCATTAACCAGGAAACAGGGAAACCCAAAAGCCGTGTAAATTCTTTCTCACTAGAAGTTAATAATAAAGCAATAAAATCGGATATTGCAGTTGCAAATGCGTTTGAAGATTTCTTCTACCACATACCTATAGAAACTACAAGTAGTCTCAACTCGTGCCCCAATGCGGCTGTAGCCCTCTTAGAACAAAGTGTAGAGAAGTGCAGCATAGGCTTCAACTTTGGTCACATTGACGCCGACACTATTCTAAAAACATTCCGCATGATCAGTACCAAAAAAACTGAAGATCTTTGGGGTATTTCGACCCACTTAATCAAATCTATAATAAAAGAACTTGCTCCGCAACTAGCGTTCATTTTCAACAAATGTATTGATGAAGGTATCTTTCCTGATCTAATGAAATATAGCAAGTTAATACCTTTATTTAAATCTGGAAATAAAAATGATCCTGCAAATTATAGACCAATTTCGATTCTACCAGCACTTAGCAAAATATTTGAAAAAATTATTTCTAATCAGCTGTCAGATTATTTCACAATCAATAAAATCCTACATATGAACCAATTTGGCTTTACTAAGGGTCGTTGCACTACAGAGGCTGGAGTTGCACTTCTCAAACACATTTTTGCCGCCTGGGAGTGTAAACAGGATGTGATCGGTATATTTTGTGACCTGTCAAAGGCTTTTGACTGCGTTGATCATCAGACTCTTCTAAATAAGCTCAAGCATTATGGTGTGTCTGAAGAGGCAATTAAGCTTATTGAGTCTTATTTGTCCAATAGGGTCCAAAAAGTTGTAATTAACAGAACTGAGTCTTCTGGTGCACCTATCATTATGGGTGTGCCTCAAGGATCAATACTGGGACCTCTGCTCTTCTTAATTTATATTAATGACCTCCCACACTTCACCAATAATCTGTGCGATACAGTACTATTTGCAGATGACACTTCTTTAATATTTAAGATTGACAGAGGAAACGGAAATACTGACGTTGTAAATAGTACTCTTTCTAAAGTATTGCATTGGTTCACTGTGAATAATTTATCATTAAACTCGAGTAAAACTAAATGTATTAAGTTTTCATTGCCAAATGTTAGGAAAGTGGACAATATTGTGGAAATGAATAATCATACTGTTGAATTCGTCGATTTTACTAAATTTTTGGGTATAACACTAGATTCGACTTTGCAGTGGGATCCACATATTGCGTCTTTAGCAAACAGACTCAGTTCTGCGGCATATGCTGTTAAAAAAATGAGACAACTTACTGATATTGAAACGGCAAGACTGATTTACTTTAGTTATTTTCACAGTGTCATGTCATATGGGCTATTACTGTGGGGATCAGCCGCTAGTATAGAAAGTATTTTTGTACTTCAAAAAAGAGCCGTGCGGGCTATTTATAATTTACGAACAAGGGATTCTCTACGTGATTTATTTAAAGAAATTAATATATTGACTTTAGCAGGACAGTATATTTATGAAAATTTGATTTATGTTTATAAAAATTATAACACATTCGATACCAATTTTAAATTTCATAACTTAAATACAAGAAATAAAAATAAACTTGCCGTTCCAACGTACAGGCTCCAAAAAACTAGAGGCTCATTTATGGGGAAATGTATATCTTTTTACAATAAAGTTCCACAGAGTGTTACTGACTTACCTTTTCATAAGTTTAAGGCGCATGTAAAAAAGACTCTAATGAGTAAAGGATATTATAAAGTCAATGATTATCTGAATGATGTCAATGCTTGGTCTTAATTGTAGACTTAATTTATTGATTTAAATGTATAATGTACACTGACACATCTAATCTTGTAATGGAAGTTGAACACAATCTTTACTTTTGAGTTCTGCTTCCAATTGACGACTCTGTAACAATACAGGGAGAAAAAAATAGCCCTTGCTGGTTTTCTTGCTGGTTCTTTCCAGTACAAGGTCTCCCGCCGTAGACTTGTGAACCAATGGCGTAGCTTCTTTGACGTTCAAAAGTGATTGTAAAATCCCAATTGAATAAAGGATATTGAATTTTGAATTTTTTGAATTTATATTCCTGGTTTTACAGTCTTTATATTGAAGTGAGATGTCGCTGTTGATCCACAGTTATTGCTATGTTACTTGTAATAGGTGTTTTATTTATTAGTGAAATGTTTTCTTCTAATGATTAATTGACGGGCAAGGGTATCAGTGAGTGGATCGATCTCTTCTGATCTACTCCAGATGATCTATAAGGGTCACGACTCTTGTTACTCCATCACTTCCGGGGGGAATCTCTTTTACTGTTGCATCGGCCATTTGCTAGGACTTATGTTGTCACCTTTAATAATAGTCTAGTCAACAAGTGCCTTTTTGGCCAACTTTTTTCAGCAGTCTCCGAAAATTATGAACGAGGTGTTATTCGATTCGGAATGGCATCTAGATGATTTTTGAAAAAAATGAAGTTCCGCAAACAAAAAATGCATAAGTTATTAACAATTAACTAAAAAAAAGGGGTTTATTTTTTTGCAAATATCTCAAAAATTGATAAAGATTTTTCAAAATAAAAAAAAAGATTCGAAAAGAGGAGGAAATTTCCTAAAAAAAACCTCGACTCCCGAAACTGTAGGACTAATATTTATAATTTTCCCAGAGGGATGAAAATACGGCCGAAAACGGGTGCTGTGGCTTCCGTAAACCACGCCTACTTTGGACACTTTATTAATAAAAATTATTTTAACATATTAAATATAAAATTTAAGAAATGAAAAAATTCAGGGGCTTACTGGATAGATAAATGAACAATAATCCGCCTGAAAATTTTTCAATTAGTTATGCAATTGTTAACTAATAATTTTTTTGTGCTTGAACATGAACATTGCAATTGTGATAATTGTTAAACTATAAATTTGAGATTTTTTCCTCTCTTGGAGCAATTTTTGGAAGGCTTCAGAATAGATACCCGTTGGAAAAATTTAAAAAAAATTATTTTTCAGTTTTTTATTAATAATTTTCGTTGTTGCAAAATTAAAAACTTAAATTAATCATCGAAAAAAAATTTTTTTTCAAATATTATTAATGATCCGTTTTTATGTTATTAGAAGCTGTATAATTTTTTTTAAGTATTTATCTGTTATTGTTTAAAAAATTGTTATAAACAAATGTGTTGTTTATTAGATCATTGAATTTTTTTTTATGCAATTTCAATCTTTGATACAAATAATGATTTTTAAAAGAAAAATTGTTCCTTAAAATTTTTATTGCTTAAAAACGCATTTCTTAATTTACAATTATTTTCTCCCACTTCTAATGATGATTAATTTAATGATTAATTTAAGTTTTTAATTTTGCAACAACGAAAATTATTAATTAAAAACTGAAAAAAAATTTTTTTAATTTTTCCAACGGGGATCTATTCTGAAGCCTTCCAAAAATTGCTCCAAGAGAGGAAAAAAATCTCAAATTTATAGTTTAACAATAGGCATGATTACTAATTTTGAAAATCTATTCCAAGACGTTCTTATGCACATATTATTTCCAAAAAAAAACTTATTTCGGTACAAAATTCAGATGTAGTAGCATTAATTGGCTTTCTAAAAACTAATTTTAAATTTTACGCCAAAACGCTCACAAGTGTTATGGCGTCTGCTTGTGACGTCTTGCCTCATGTAAACAATGGTCATACGTAGTATCTCTCACAACATACGAACGAATACAGGAATGTTTTAAAATGAATTCTAAAGTGTATAAGTGGTGTGCGGTGCCTCGGTGTACAAACACATCAATAAAAACTCCGAGCAAGTTATTTGTTTATGTTCCAAACGAGAAAACAATGAGAAAAAAGTGGCTAAATCTTGCACGGCGAGACCCAGCAGTTGTATCTCAAAATTCCTCAATTTATTTCTGTGAAGACCATTTTGATGTAAGTTTTTACTGTATACCATATAAATAAAGGTGTGCAAGTAATAATCTTGTTCATAATACTCAGTCGTACATTCATACACTGAGGTTAGGTTCCATTGTTTTACATAGCTTCTGCCAGCAGTTTCGCCCGCTTGGATATAGTATTTCTGCGGGAACGATTAATTGGTATTAATTGGTATTGGTACATATCAGGTGCATCAATGTTTCCATTTAAAAGCTTATGCAATAAAAGGACGTCAGAATTTTTTCTACGTTTTTCCAGTGTGTCAATTTTGAAGTGTTTGAGACGTTTCGCGTAACTCGCACGATAGTGACAAGCATGGGTTTTGTACGCCAAAAATCGGGTGAAGTTCCGTTGTACTTGCTCGAGCCTGTTTGCATGGATTTGATATTGTGGGTTCCATACCGATGAGCCATACTCCTGCACTGAGCGCACCAGTGTATTGTATAAGCAAATAATCGCCCTAGTGTTATGAAAGTTCTTGCAAATTCGTTTCACAAAACTCAGCATTCGCCAAGCCTTGCTTAAAGTTTTATTGATGTGCTCAGCGAATGCAAGCTTGTCATCAAAAATGATACCGAGATCACGAACATTATGGACCTGAGAGAGTTCTCTGGAGCCAATTGTATATCTAGAGTGTAAAACGTTTTTGTTTCTTGTAAATTTAATAAACTGACATTTATTTGCATTCAACACCATGTTATTACTATCGCACCATTCTTGTATCGAGTCCAGATCCCTCTGCAACAGTTGTACGTCCTCTTGACTTTTCACAGGCCTAAACAATTTTAAGTCATCTGCAAACATCGAATAACTACTAAAATGAATTTTTTCAGAAATGCCATTTATGAAAATCAAAAAGAGTATAGGTCCCAAAATTGAACCCTGAGGTACCCCAGAGGCAGCAGTAAAGGATTTGGACTCGTATCCATTCAGTACAACCTTTAACACCCGACGCTTTAAGTAGGACTCAAACCATAATAGAAGCGGCCCATGAATACCATAGCGCCTCAGCTTACGAATTAAGATATTGTGGTCAACTTTATCAAATGCGCTGCTGAAATCTGTGTAAATTGAATCCACCTCTATACGAGAGTCAACATGTCTACCAATATGGTTTAAATAAGATGTTAGGTTAGTTACTGTACTTTTTTTCTTGCAAAAACCGTGCTGATTGTCATCTGTTGAAACACATCACATTATCACGGAATGATTACGCCTCAAAGTGTAATTGCTTATACATTTGAGCAGGCACGCACAGCGCTCTTCACTACCAACCGACGGCTGCGATGTTGAGGATGACGTCGATGGTGACGTCAAGAATTTCGAATTCGTTGCTGGCCGTTGAAGAATGACATTCGTTCTTGGAATACCGCACCTAACACATCAATTGTAATCGTCATACTGCTAAATTTGTAAATTCGTAATTAAATCAATTGCAAAAGTATTTCTTCGCATCATTGAGAATACTCCTTCGCATTATCAACATATTTTGGACCTTCGAACCGGGATCTTCAAGGAAAAGAGACCAGAAAAATAATAGCGGTAAGACGTGCCAACCAGGATTCCCACAACCTTTCACATCGCCTGTGCTAATATCGTACTTACATATCAATTCCAGGGGAAAAGTCAACCGGGTAGTGCATTGCTGTTTACCAGTTTCGCAGTTTGGGCGTATCGCAAATCGTGAGTACCTCAGCTTTTTACATACCACCACAAAATGACTGACCCCAGTGCTTCTAATTTAATGATTCCCTCTAAGTCTCCGTGTAAATCTCCATCAAAATTGGATAGTGAATGTATTGCTCTTAATCGTAAACGAGGCGTTATTAAAGGTCGCTTAACAAAATTGCAAAAATATGTCGAGTCATTTGTTGCACAACCTTCTACTGCATTTAAAGTAGAATTTAAATTGCGCATACAAGGGGCATCATCTCTTTTATCAGAATTTCACGAAATTCAAACCAAAATCGAAGAGCGTAGCGATGATATTGATGAGCAATTAGAGTACCGAGAGGAATTTGAGACCACATACTACCATATCATCGCTAAAGCCCAGGGTATGCTTTCAGACGACAAGGTCCCTGAGAGTTCGAATGCATCTGCCTTACAGTTAGTTAAGCTACCTACTATCACATTACCTACATTTGATGGTACTTACGAAAATTGGCTAGAGTTTCGTGACACCTATCTTTCTTTAGTTCACAATTCTACACAAATTAGCTCGATTCAGAAATTCCATTATTTAAAATCATCGTTGAAGGGTAGTGCAGAATTAGTGATAGACTCGCTCGAATTCTCTGCCTCCAATTATGACGTTGCATGGGAGTTACTCATTAATAGGTACGATAATAGTGAACTATTAGTGCACAATCACGTCAAGGCCTTATTTTCGATTCAACCGTTAACTAAAGAATCGCCAGTTTTAATAAGAAAGCTCATCGACGTCATTTTAAAAAATTTACGCGCGTTAAAAATACTCGGTGAGCCAACAGAATATTGGGACACACTTATTTTATTCATTATAGTCTCTAAATTAGATTCCACGAGCGAAAGAGAATGGGAACAACATAAAATCACACTTTGTTCTCAAAAAACTGGCGAGTCTAAGTTAGGGTTGAAAGTGAGCGATTTACTTGAATTTCTTGGCCGCAGAGCAAACATGCTTGAAACGCTAATAGTCACTCATAGCAAAGGCACACAAGACGGATCAAAGCGCACACATAATATTTCACACACGAATATTTCCAATAAGGTACACTGCAACGTTTCTTCTTCACATCCTAATAATACGCTTCAAAAAAGGAACACCTTTCAGAAACCTTGCCCTATGTGTAGCTTGTATCATCCATTGTATTCATGTCAAAAATTCTTAGACTTGTCCATAACTAAAAAATATGAGTTAATTACTCAACATAAATTATGTAGTAATTGCATGCGCGCTGGTCACGCAGTCACTGACTGTATGTTCGGGCCTTGCAAGAAGTGTTTGAAAAAGCACAACACACTGCTACACCGCGAGTGCGACGAGTCTAACGGTAACACGCAAAATAACTCTTTGGCACTATTAACATTAGACAAGGAGTCGCGCGAACCACTTGGCATTGATGCGCATAAGCCGGGCTCACAACAATACGATGCATTAAACGCACACATAACTTTCAGTGAACCGGTCTTGTTATCCACGGCGCTAGTCGAAGTCGGTGACAATAACAACAATTTCCATGTGGTTCGGGTGCTCTTGGACAATGGTAGCCAAAGATGTTTCATCACAAAAGCATTATGCGAAAAATTACACACACAAATTTTACAGTCCACTCATAAAATCAAGGGTGTAGGGAACTTGGTCACACAATGCACAGAGGCATGTGACGTCACGATTAGGTCACTGTCATCTGAGTCCTACACTTTACGTATACGGTGCTTAGTACTGCCACACATAAGTTCTAAGATGCCATCTTTCACACACAAGCAACCATTTAATATGCCAAATAATATTTATTTGGCTGATCCCCAATTTTTGGAATCACATCCTTCCTCCTCCAATAGATATTTTAATAGGGGCAGATTATTTTTGGGAACTGCTTGATGAAGGGAGAATCCGTTTGCCGAGCGGTCCCTTCTTACAAAATACCAAACTTGGTTGGGTTATGTCTGGACCTATTTACACAAATAACAAGACTAATAAACGCACACAAGTCTCGTGTAATATGACACAATCCCTAGACGCACAGCTACAAAAGTTTTGGGAACTTGAGGAGGTAACGTCTACTAGCAAGGCACTCAGTGATGAGGAGAAGGCATGTGAGGAGCACTTCACAAGAACTACCACTCGCACTAGCGAGGGAAGATTCTGCGTACGTTTACCATTCAAGTCTGATGTGACCGAATTAGGCGATTCCTATTCTCAAGCTGCTCGTCGTTTTTATTCGCTCGAAAAACGATTGGCTAACGCTCCTAACTATAAAAAGTTATATAGTGACTTCATTCACGAGTATGAGAGGCTAGGTCATATGACCTTAGTGGAAACACTAGGCTCACCACACTATGTCATGCCTCATCATGGTGTTTTTAGGGAGCACAGCACTACTACCAAGCTGCGTGTTGTTTTCGATGCGAGCGCAAGCACTACCTCTGGCAAATCACTCAATGACCTACAATTAGTGGGCCCAGCGATACAGGGTGATTTGTTCGCTATTTTATTGCGCTTTAGACAACACAGATGGGTCGCTTGCGCTGACATCGAAAAGATGTATAGGCAAGTATTGGTAGATAGTTATCAGCGAAATGTTCAACTTATATTATGGCGAGATGATCCCAGCCATCCGTTGCAGACATATCAGCTCAATACCGTCACCTATGGCACTTCATCAGCCCCCTTCCTTAGCGTCAGATGTGTTAAGCAGCTAGCTCAAGAATGTTCGGATCAGGATGTTCAAAGAGCTATACGGGATGATATGTATGTAGACGATTTCATAAGTGGATCGGATCAGCTCGACCACTTATTATATATTTGTAATGAAACTTCACGAATTTTAAATACTGGATGCTTTCCATTACGCAAATGGATATTTAATTTTAATAATCACCATTTTCCTTCTGAATCAAACGCATCAAAGGAACTTAATTTTAACGAAAATGTGCATTACAAAACATTGGGACTTGGCTGGTTTAACGATTCTGATACGCTTCATTTTGATACAGAATTTAAACATGATTACGAATATTTAACTAAACGCATCATTTTGTCTAAAGTCTCAAAAATATTTGATCCATTGGGATTAGTTAGTTCATTTATAATAAACGCAAAAATATTATTACAACGCCTGTGGTTATTAAAAATAGGATGGGATGACCCTTTGCCCGTTGACGTTATCCGTAGTTGGGAGCAATTCGAAAGTAACATTTCATTACTCAGTAACGTCAGAGTACCCCGTCATGTCATAGGAGTTAAGGCAGAACGTATCGAATTGCACATTTTTTCTGACGCCTCCCAACACGCCTATGGTGCATGTGCATATGTGCGCACGATAAATACTGACGGCACAGTGACCATGAGATTATTATGCTCAAAGGGTAAGGTGGCTCCTATCACACCCACTAGTATACCTAGGCCAGAACTGTGTGGCGCTTTATTAGGTTCTAGGCTTTACACTAAAACTAAAAATTCGCTTTTATTAGTTTCATAGTGTTACCTTCTGGACAGATTCCACTATTGTAATTGGTTGGTTGCGCATGAATCCTAACCTCTTAAAAACGTTTGTTCAAAATCGAACCACTGAGATACAGGAACGCACGCGGGACCTTCCATGGCATCATGTGGCAGGCAAACAGAACCCGGCCGACCTGGTGTCTCGTAGGACTAGCCTCGACACACTCCAGAATTGTAGCCTATGGTGGGAAGGCCCGCCCTTTCTTTTAGATCCACACTTTCAATATTCACATATTTTAGAATTAGATTCACAGGGCCTGCCAGAAACTAAATCGTTAGCTGTACACACGTACTTTATTTCTGATGAAAATGCTAAATGGTTTCCATTTCATAGATTTTCCAATTTTATTCGAATGAAACGCGCATGTGCTTACCTCTTAAGATTCATACATAACACACGTCATAAGAATAACAAACGCATCGGTCCGCTGAGCGTCAGCGAGTTGAGTGAATCGCTAGTAGTACTCAGTAGAATTTCACAGTTAGAATCTTTTTCAGACGCATACGCTACTATGATTAATGTTAAAAAATTTGATAAGTCACACAATTTAGTAAAATTAAATCCATTTCTCGATGAAAATAATTTAATTAGGGTTGGAGGTCGACTAGGTGGTTCACTCAACTTCGCCTATAATAAAAAACATCCGATATTGTTACCCAGTAAACATCACTTTACATTGCTACTGTTCGAAGCCGAACACAAAAGGTTACTGCACGCGGCACCTCAAGCGTTATTGTATGCGCTTCGTGAAATCTGGTGGCCTATTGGTGGGAGAAACGTAGCGGAAAAAGTTGTTTACGATTGCGTTCGGTGCTCGCGCATACAAGCTAAGCCTCTAGCGCCTATTATGGGTAATATTCCTATGCAACGACTTGATCCAGGTTTTACATTCATGCACACTGGTGTCGACTACATGGGACCCGTGTATATTCTGAACCGAAAGGGGAGAGGTGCAAAAACTGTAAAGGCTTATGTTTGCATTTTCATGTTTTTCTACATGCGCGGTTACATTGGAACTCCTAGGCGATTTGTCGACTGATGCGTACCTATTGGCGCTTAAAAGGTTTATTTCCAAACGGGGTAAACCTGCCGTTATATATTCCGATAACGGTAAAAATTTCATTGGTCTTATGAATGAATTTAAACATTTTTTAAATAATTGTTCATCGGATATAATTGAATACGCTACAAAGCAACATATCGAATTTAATTTTATACCTCCATATTCGCCTCATTTTGGTGGTTTGTGGGAAGCTGGGGTAAAATCGTGCAAATACCTACCATTTGCGTCGGGTCGTAGGTACACGGAAAAAAAAGATATCTTGATTCAAGAAAATATGCGGTTATATATGCACTATGCAGTTAAATGTCTTGAATTAAGACGATGTATTTTTTTGAATTCAAAAATGATATCATTTTGAACGAATGTAAACTGCATTCAATCAAAATAACACTGTCGATTCACTAAACATAACAGAATCTTGAATTAAATAATGATTGTCTTATTCCAATGAATTAGTTTTCAATAATACTTTAGTATAACACGATCACGCCATTCAGTCAAGATAACAGAGATTTTGTCCTGAACTCTTCTGCCTCAAATGAATGAAATAATTTTTTGATTCAATGATATCGGTTTTCTAAACCACTTTATTTAGACGATCATTTCTTCCAGTCAATATAATATTATCTTGTGCTCATCCCTACACAATTAAATGAATGAAATATAAAGTATTGAATGGAGATTCTGTCTGCCTTGGTTCAACATGATCGATATGATTGATTCAAGTCATTACTTCTTTCAGCCAATATAACTGAAATCTTGGTTCTAAATACCATCTACTTTAAACTAAGTAGATATATTATTGTTCTGAACAATTATTTGTTTTGCATTATAACATCAGCATATTAGCTCAATAGAATATTTTGTTTTCGTAAGATTTAACATTTTGAACCAAGCATATCGACTTATCTGATGGAAATCCAGGTATTCGAGTCAATATAATTTATTATTGTCTTAAAAGAATAATTTCTATTTAGAAGAAAATATTCTCTCGGTTTAAAGTATAAATGATCTTCAAAGAAACTGACAAAAGCTTGACTTAATGGAATAAATTTATCAGGGCAAAACCCCACTAAGCAGCACCGTTTAGATTCCTTCCCCTCATAGGTTAGGTATAATAAATGTTTTTGTGGCATTATTGCTACTGTTAGGTACACTTTAGTTACACGGCGTATTTATAAATAATGCAAGAACTCCAAGGCCCGTATTAATAAACCGCACTCAGCTCTGAGATAGAACTTGAGCGCAAGCTTAAGATACTGTGCTAATTAATATTTCATACTTGAGTTCACACTTGAGTTCAAAGTATCAGCTGAGTAGCGACGTATTAATAAAACGATTTCAGGACTCAAGTGCACTCTCAAGATGCTACTTAAGTTCCTGTTTTCTGAGTGTGGTCGAACCATGACTTAAGTACGCGTTTTGGCGGTTTATTCACATGTCATTTGGACATTGGACATTTTACTATGGAACATTTACCCACGGCGAACAAAAATAAAATTTGGTTAGATGTAAGTATAGGTAATTACCACATCTAGATTATAATGGGATAGGTCGCATTTCTGTGGGTCGTGGGATTAACACGAAGATTACCATGAAAGTATAAAAACATAGTAGGAATAGTATTTTTTTACTTGATTTCTTATAACTGGAATAATGTGGCGACCGTCACTCAATTTGATTCAATCTAGTGCGCCAACACTATGAATGAAAATTTTTTTGGATGCGTTCCGTTACACTTTTTTTTGTACATACGACAGGGAAGCTCTTGGCTTTCATCTCACCTGATGGTAAGCGAAGGAAGCGAGCTTCACCTGGACTCCTCAACAACTAAGGAACTGGCTTTCTTACCTCTAATTGTCGGAACACAACAATGCTATTAACATTGTTATTATGGCGAAGAACTTAGATAAGATGGCGCGGGCGGTAGCTAACCAGGCGGGCTCAGAAGCACTACCACCGACCAAACCGTACAGAAAAACTTCTGCCCCCATGGGGAATTAAACCCCAGACCTCGCGAGCAACATCTGGACCACGGAGGCGGTTAAAGTTTTTTGTTATTTTTTATTAAGTCCTAAAAGTAGGTAGGTTTAAATAGATATTTATTTATTTATTATTATTATTCTGACAACGCTGTCAACTGGCGCAAGCGCACGTGACACAACCCGTTTTATGACACTATGCGAGAGAGAGAGAGACAGAGGGAGAGGGAGTGAGACGAACATAACATTCCGACCGCATTACAGGTATTATTCAGTTGGACATTTTTGTCAAATACTAACTAAACGCTCGCAGCTTCGCCCGCGTTATTTTTGTTTTCCCGTGGGAATTTTATATTTTTACTTGGGAAAAATAATTTTGTAGCCTCTGTTCATTAGGAATAATGTAGAATTCTAAATGTGAAATAATTTTTCAAATCGGTCGAGTAGTTTCGTAGCCTATTCAATGCAAACAAACAAACAAATATTTTCTCTTAATATTAATATAACGAGTAGTAAAAATTAACGAAATACTCGCATGATATAAACACTGATAATTTCCGTTCCCGTTGATCTGAATTGTTATAACTACAGAAAATGAAAGCTGAATAAAAGCAGCAGGATCTAAAAGTACTTATTTTGGTTTTTGTTCGCGACTTTTCAAAAACCGGGTAAAAATGCCCAATGTCCATCACGTTTGACGACTTTTGTTGTTTGGTTAAGGGCCCACCATCCGCGCGAGCCCGAGCTAGTTTAGGTAAATTTCTCTAGTCTCTGTTTGTGTGCGTCACTCACGCACACAAGCGCACTCGGTCGCGCAATCGGTACGGCCGCCTAGTAAAATATCGTAGATGTTAATTTTGAATTTAATAGGTGTTTATTATTTACTGTGTTATACTATAGTAAATACAGGGATGTGTTTGATCAACTTTTATTTTTACAAGCTTTTATTTAGCTTGCACTGTATGTATGTATGTAGATTTGACCACTTCTCGTTTTCGATTGGGCTGAAATTTTGCACATAATAATATGTATATCGTGACAATGCAATATTATGATAACATGGAGCTGATCTGATGAAGGAACTGGACGGTGGTCATAGGAACTCCGTAATAAAACGACGCAACCCCATCGAGTTTGGGCTCGTTTGATTCATATTGACGAGTACTTTGGTCCTATTTGTTAACCAGGGTCTGATGCTGGAGCTGGGAGGTGGCCATAGGACCTCCGCAATAAAACGACATAACCCTATCGACTTTGGGCTCGTTTGATTCGTAATGACGAGTACTTTGGTCCTATATGGTAACCAGGGTCTGATGCTGAAACTGGAAGGTGGCCATAGGACCTCCGCAATAAAACGACACAACCCCATTGAGTTTGTGCTCATTTGATTCGTATTGACGAGTACTTTGGTCCTATATGGTAACCAGGGTCTGATGCTGGAGCTGGAATGTGGCCATAGGACCTCCGCAATAAAATGACATAACCCTATCGAGTTTGGGCTCGTTTGATTCGTAATGACGAGTACTTTGGTCCTATATGGTAACCAGGGTCTGATGCTGGAGCTAGAAGGTGGCCATAGGACCTCCGCAATAAAACGACATAACCCTATCGAGTTTGGGCTCGTTTGATTCGTAATGACGAGTACTTTGGTCGAGTTTCGTAATGGCGGCCATGCGGTTACAAAATGATAAAATAATAGTAAAAAGATTTTAAAAAAGTCGCCCCACACTAGGATTTTATTTTAAAGCCCTAATAAGACGAAAATAAATTTTAATTTATTACATGATACATCTAATATATAAAATTGTCGTGTCACAGTGTTTGTTACCGAACTCCTCCGAAACGGCTTGACCGATCGTTATGAATTTTTTTGTGTATATTCAGTGGGTCTGAGAATAGGTCGTAAACTATTTTTTATACAATTATTATGGCGAAACGTAGTTCGCCGGCACAGCTAGTCTTATATATAAAATTCTCGTGTCACAGTGTTTGTTACTGAACTCCTCCGAAAAGGTTTGACTGATCTTTATTAAATTTTTTGTGCACATTCGGTAGATCTGAGAATAGGTAGTAAACTATTTTTTATATTATGGCGAAACGTAGTTCGCCGGCTCAGCTAGTTTTTAATAAAATATAAAAGCTTGTCGCAAGATTTACCCATTTTATAAAAAACAAATATTTTTTTCTTAGAATTACCAATATTTATTTATTTAAGGCTTGCCAAGTAAATACATACGGGCAAGGTACTTAAACAGTTTTTTTATGGAGGGCCTGGCAAATGACCTCTTCCCGCCTGATGTTAAGCGGTGAAAGAGGCCCAAATGAGTTGACAGATAGAGGAGGGAGGACATCCACTATCGAACCTGCCCGCCCCTGGCCGGCCTAAAAGATGTTTTTTACACCTCTTTTGAAGAAACCCATGTTGTAGGATGGAGGAAATACGTGCGCAGGTAGAGAATTCCAAGTGTGGGATGAGCGACAGAAGAGACTCTGTACCAAGGTCGTGTGCTTGGGTACCTCCGTCTCACCTATTTCTGCCACAAAGCAGCAGTGCTTGCATTGCTGTGTTCCGGTTTGAAGGGTAAGATATGGTACTGAAATTACTGGGTACCGTGACTTTACATCTTAAGTCACAAGTTGGCAACGTACACTGTGGCCCTTGTGGGGGTTGCAGTTTTACTGCGAATGTCACACGAGACACATGTATTATAGGTGACTGTTACCACTTACCATCAGGTGGGCAGTTTGCTTTTTTGCCAACCTATAGTAGCAATAAAAAAAAAGAAGGAATCTTGGAATTTCTTGGTACGGTGTGAAAAGGAGGATACAGTATAAGGATGACTCCGTAGACCCTTACGCGTGTTTCTGTTAAGGAATGGAGAGGAAGGGATAAGGTTAAAGAGCTCCTCAGAGCATTCCCCGTGGAACATTCGGTAAAAGGCGCTAAGAGAGGCGATGTCACATCGAAGTTGTAGAGGCTCGAGGGTGTTAGTTGCCTCTACATCGCCAATTATTCGAATAGCGCGATGCTGCAATCTGTCCAGAGCATCGAGGAGGTACTGAGCGGAGCCAGAGTGCGAGCAATATTCCACGCAAGACCTAACCTGAGTTTTATACAACAGGCATAGTTGGTCCGGTGCAAAATACCTACGCACCTTGTTCAGGGCACCGAGTTTCCGTGAGGCAGCAGTTATAACGAAATCGAGTTTTTCAAAAAAGGGATCATATATGCATTTAAATTTCAGAACTGCACAGCATTGTCATGTGTGTATGACAATGCTGTACAAAACGTTATTTATTACAAAAAAATAAAGATAATAATCAAGTTAAATTGTTTTATTGTTTATCCTAATTCTCGGGACAAGCTTTTATATTTTATAAGAAAATATATCTTGTAATAAATCAAAGTTTATTTTCCTCTTTTAAGGCATTATAATATAAGCTTATTAAAAAAAAAAAAATTTTAATTAATTACTCAAATAATACGAAATATTTTAATGACTACCGAGTTCTTTATTGTTAGTTGTATCTACAAATTAATTTATATAATATACATATAATAATTTAGTAATAAACAAATATGAAATGAATATTTTCTTGTGCTCAACGCACTTTTTAGTGCATTGAAGCCATTCGCTAGATTGTAATAAAAAATAAATTAAAGTTTATTTTCTTTTTTAGGACATTAAAATAAAAGCTTATTTTTAAAAATCTTTTGTGATAGCGGCCATCTTGTTTTAGTTTTTTTCATGGTGTACTGTATTTTACGAACTTTCATTTGATACTCCATATACAGACCAATATTGTGGGATTGTACATAAAAATAATCTGTCAATTTGTGACGGCGGCCATCTTGTATTAGATTGTCTTTCAGAATATATTATATTCTACAATTCATTCTACAATTCAAGTTCTTTCATTTGACACCTAAATTGGGGAAGGTCGTACAAAAGGAATTGATGGGGTTGCGTATGGATATCTAGGCTAGGCTCAAAGTACTCATCAAGAAAAATCATATAGGACCAAAGTACTCGTCAATACGAATCAAACAAGCCCAAACTCGATGGGGTTGCGTCGTTTTATTTCGGAGTTCCTTTGGCCACCTTCCAACTCCAGCATCAGACCCTGGTTACCATATAGGATCAAAGTACTCGTCAATACGAATCAAACGAGCCCAAACTCGATGGGATTGTGTCGTTTTATTGCGGAGTTCCTATGGCTACCTTCCAGCTCCAGCATCAGACCCTGGTTACCATGTAGGACCAAAGTACTCGTCAATACGAATCAAATGAGCCCAAACTTGATGGGGTTGAGTCGTTTTAATGCGGAGTTCCTTTGGCTATCTTCCAGCTTCAGCATCAGACCCTGGTTACCATGTAGGACCAAAGTACTCGTCAATACGAATCAAACGAGCCCAAACTCAATGGGGTTGCGTTGTTTGATTGCGGAGTTCCTTTGGCTACCTTCCAGCTCCAGCATCAGACCCTGGTTACCACATAGGACCAAAGTTCTCGTCAATACGAATCAAACGAGCCCAAACTCGATGGGATTGTGTCGTTTTATTGCGGAGTTCCTATGGCTACCTTACAGCTCCAGCATCAGACCCTGGTTACCATGTAGGACCGAAGTACTCGTCAATACGAATCAAACGAGCCCAAACTCAATGGGGTTGCGTTGTTTGATTGCGGAGTTCCTTTGGCTACCTTCCAGCTCCAGCATCAGACCCTGGTTACCACATAGGACCAAAGTTCTCGTCAATACGAATCAAACGAGCCCAAACTCGATGGGATTGTGTCGTTTTATTGCGGAGTTCCTATGGCTACCTTACAGCTCCAGCATCAGACCCTGGTTACCATGTAGGACCAAAGTACTCGTCAATACGAATCAAATGAGCCTAAACTCGATGGGGTTGCATTGTTTGATTGCGGAGTTCCTATGGCAACCTTCCAGATCCAGCATCAGACCCTGGTTACCATATAGGATCAAAGTTCTCGTCAATACGAATCAAACGAGCTCAAACTCGATGGGACTATGTCGTTTTATTGCGGAGTTCCTATGGCCACCTTTCAGCTCCAACATCAGATCAGCTCCATGTCGTCATCATAATATATTTATACATATGCATGCAAAATTTCAGCTTAATCGGAAACCGGGAAGTGAGTCAAATTTAACTCGCAAGATTAGACCCGAACATGCAAAAGATAAATAAAAGCTTGTAAAAAGGTTGAAGGTTTTTCGTACGGCAGCCACAAATAATAAAATTGTTAGTTATCAACTTCTCCGATTACTCCGTAGGACTTCGCGTCGTATACATACACAAATAATTACGTAACCGGGAGCTAGCTCAAAGCGACGTGCTCTCACTTCGAGTCTTGATTGCACACTGAATTTCGACGCGTCCGAGCCAAGTATTTGTAAGAAAATCGATAAATGTATGTTAAAAAATTCATATAAAAATCAATGTACGGTAATTTAAAAAAATACCACGGTGTCAGTGTTATACTCAATTTTGTTCTATATATTTATTAAACTAAAATATAATAGGGTTAATTAATGAAGCTAAAAATCACGAACGGTATGTGGGTGTAACCTAAATTTTAAGTAAAATGGAAGCTATTTTTTAACGAAATGGTATGTAAATTTGAAAAATAGTGACGGTGATTGTGTAAACACATAATTTAAGAATTTAAATTTATTTTTTCCCGGTCAGTTAACTGGAACGTTAAAGTAAAATATCAAAAACGCCAACGGGCTTTTTGCTATTTTTCGCGCCATGGGCCCAATGAACATTGAAAATATTATCAACGAAATCGATCACTATGATAAAATAGACTATTAGGTATGAGTATATCTTTCAGATAAAGGGGCATCGAAATCCATAAAAATATATATAGTCCAGTAGTGGAAGAAGTTTCAGTTATGAAATTCTTAAAGTTTCCAAATTTTTGATATTTTATGTAATACATATTTAAGAGTTATTTTGCAAAAAGTTAGAAAATTTTAATGGCTGCTTTAGGTAAAATTTAGGTATTTATATAATTCGTAAAAAAATCTGTGATTATAAAATTTAAGTGGATGAAATATACAGGATCTAGTATGAAATAATGATATCATAATACTATTAAGTTTTTAGAAATTTTATGTACCTGCTTCATATCGAAACTAAAAATGCTTATAACTTTGTCAATATAAAATTTAAGTTTCTGATATTGGGAAAATAGTAATAAAACTTACTATCGATTTTCCTTATGAAAGATTAGAAATCTAGAATTTAAGCTTTCTTAGTAATTCAGTTTTTTTGTCATATTTGGTCTAATATTGTATTTAAGTTTTTAAAGATAATACCACTTCATCACAATAATGCTATTTATAACTACGCAAAAAATTAGAAGTGTAACATCTTTGCAAAATAAATTATAACAGATATTAAGTTATACGAATAAAGTGACCTACAAGCTAGCGCGGCACCGCGCGCAAGCACAAATAGCGCACGCACCGCTCCGCGCAACAAAAAACTATCGGATGTCCGCGTAAGCTACGTTTTAGTGTGCACAAATGCATAGGTTAGCCTCACATTGCATTATCAGAGACGCATTTTTGAAATAATAGAATTCAAATTCGAAATCGTAATATTGGAATACAAATTCACTATTTTTGAATATTCAATACGTGCATTCTGTATCGAGTGGGTACTACTCACTCGTCACAGAATACACGGAATGTGGGAAACTTCGAAACTACGAGTACTTAACCGATTTTGAAGAAATTTGGCTGACTGCATGTAGGTAATTTGGTCCAACCTCTTATAGAAGAATAATTTTTATCTTAATTATTGACGTCAATTTTTATTATTGCGTTAAACCTTATTATAGCGAAACGTGGTTCGCGGAAATTTGTTTTTAATGACAACACTGAATGCGAGTGATTTAAAAATATTTTAAATTGGCAACAGTAGAAAATAATTCGCATATTCGTGTTTGAATTCCAGGTTCACTTCTGTGAATCATTATTCAAAAATGCGTCTCCAGAATTGGAAGCTTGATAGTAACTGTAACAAATAACATCGTCTTATGAAATCAATAATATTGATATCATTTAGATAAAAATTTACATCTGCATTGTATCTAGAGCATACAAAACCGGTCCCGGTTCCAGTTTTTTGAAAACAGAATACACCCCAGAACTGGCAGATATAATTATTATTTTCATTACTATTAATTTCAACCATACACAAATTGAAAGCATAAGATGTTACGACAAGGAAAACAAAACACAACTTTTAGGGCGCTTGCGCACTCATACATATTCGGTTCGTATTCGATTCGTGTTCGGTGTCGATCCGGTTTGGCCGGTCCGAGTGATTGTATGGACGCTTGAACACTCATACGTATTCGGTTCGTGTTCGATCCGTAAGTTCTCACTTCGAGTAATCGTTTTTAGAGTTCCGTAGCCAAATGGCAAAAAACGGAACCCTTATAGATTCGTCATGTCTGTCTGTCTGTCTGTTTGTCTGTGTCCGTCCGTATGTCACAGCCACTTTTCTCCGAAACTATAAGAACTATATTGTTGAAACTTGGTAAGTAGATGTATTCTGTGAACCGCATTAAGATTTTCACACAAAAATAGAAAAAAGCAATAAATTTTGGGGGTTCCCCTTACATTGAACTGACACACAAATTTTTTTTAAATATAAAATGGCAATTTATAGTATGTTTTGGTTTATTCAAATATCAATTAATTAAGCTGGAACTTTTGCTCGTAATTCCATTCCCATATTATAACAATCTTTCCTTAGTCCTAGTTCTGTACCCTTTCCCCTATTGAATATACTGTCTCATTCTATCGGCCCAAGGTTGCCTGGAAGAGATCGCTTTTTAGCAATAAGACCTATTTGTAGTGATCTGTTTTTTTTTTGTAAAATATTCCATACTGTTTTTGTTCCTTTTCCATTCATATTTTGTGCCATCAGAATTTAAATATTCGATTTTAAAAGAAACTACTATTAATTTCTGGAGGTAGGTATTAAATTGTGGTAGGTATTAAATTCTGTTTCATCAAATAGTTAGTAACTTTAATGTTAGAGCATGATTCCGCCATTTTGATAATGAAAGCCGGATTTTGTCTAAGCTAAGCAGCTACCTACCAAAATTATAATGTTTGGTATCAAATAGTACCAAATGAGTACTAAATTGCAGTGAGTTTAAAAAAAAAAAAACAGGAACTACAGGAAGTGATCCCGCCTTCTTGACGTTTATCGCACAACCGTCTCAAACACGAATCGAATAAGAATAAATACGCAAACGTTAGGACGTATATTTCCCGTTCGGTTTTTCACGTGTCGAACACGAACCGAATACGTATAAGTGCGCAAACGCCCTTACTATGGGACTAATCTTGAAATCGTGAAAAATATCAGCTGTTCCATACAAATGTTCGGCATCCACTGAATCTAGATGTACTATTTGACAGTTTCTGAATTTCTTTTTTAAGAACTTTCATCTTTTCGTCGCGAATCGCAATGTTTTCATCTGAATTAGTAATAATGTTACAGTATCTGTCTATCTGCATTCCGAGGGAGGACTTGGGGCGGCCGAAGAGCGTCCCCCAGCGAGCCACTGCGACCTGTACAGATTTTTTTTAAAGGCCTATGGTCTCTCTTTGGAGACAGAGCCTTCGTATTGAAGGGTGGCAAACTAGGTCCACTCAGAGCTGCCAGCGCAGCGAACTCAACGCTGCGCTGGGAGGCGGAGACCTCTGCAAAATGGCGTCCTTGCAGAAGGAAAATTCGTCTCGTCAATTCGTCGACAATTTCATTACCTCGGATATTGGAGTGACCTGGAACGCAATCGTTACACGAGGTCCTGGTCCCGAATTCGTTCTAGGCCTTTGTGCACTTCAAGTTGATTTTGGACTTGAATTCTACAGCAGCAAGTGCCTTTAAAGCAGCCTGGCTCTGCAACAGAATGAGAATGTTTTTACTCTCACTCGAACTGTTCGCGTGAAAACAGTCGATGATGGCATGAATTTCTGCTTGGATGGCATTAATGTGCGCCCAAGTTCATAGTTCTCCTGTATTTCGCAATAACTCCGAAAACACCTGCACCTATTCTGCCTTCTCTTCTGGAGCCGTCAGTGTACCATTTCTAGTTAGTTTTCCTAAAGGGATCAGGGATTTCCTTATCTAATTCATCTCTGTTAGGAATCTAAACTTTGTAGTTCTTCTTGAACTCCAAAGCTTCAAGTATACTAAAGTTCTAAAGTATACCAAAGAACTCTGAAATCAGAACAGCTCTTAGTAAATGAAGAATGTCAAAGTCCTGGCGAGGACGAAGTGGCCATCGAAGTGGTTAAGGAAGAAGGAAGGAAGGAAAAAATGAGATAGATTTCACCAGAATATTGCTGAACAAGTGTCTAGAAGAGTACCCGGTACCCTCAAGTCAGAAAAGTGCACTTATCCTAGGAGACTTGCACTGCATTTGTTATAAATGAACGTTTCATCTGGCTTAATTAAAACCTACTATGGGGAAGAAACGCGTGGTTAGGGACCTTGTGAATACTTCATAATCATCATTTAAGCTAAGAGACGCTCTCTGTTGGACATAAGATTGCCTCCCCAAAGATGTCCAAATCGAATCGGGCCTGCATTTCTCGTATCCAGCGGTTTCTCGCAAACTTCACCAGATGTTCAGTCCCACCTTGTGAAGTGCCCACCAACGCTGAGTCTCCTGGCACGCGGCCGCCACTAGAGGACCTTTCCACCCCAACGGCCAAGGACCACTGCTACTTAAGGCATTAGGTTTTCATTTTCCTGCGGTTCCCATCATTCTGTTTTGACAAAGTAAAGAAAACCCTAGTACAGCTCACTCCATTCCTCTTTGAGTGACCATAAGTCTTCTTTTGAGGTCCTTTGTAAGAGACCACGTCTCAGAGGGCCTATTACCGATCTCATGGTTTTGCAAATGATATCATATGATATCATAGTGCAAAACGAAAAATACGATTTCCGGTCAGATTTTTGATCATTTGTTCATTATTTAATGATGACATCATTGTAATTATGCCATAGTGATGATATCATTGTAGATCAGTAATACAAAATGCAGCATTTCATGACTTCTTTTTCACAAATTTATACCATGTCATTCGATGAAAGATCCATAATTGGCCTGCTGGTCCGTACATCTTTACTGGCAGGTAGCAACACGCAAGTATTGAAGAGAACAATCTAGGTAGATTGTTCGAAAATATGCTGCGTAGCTGTAGCTTTTCGAACGCTGCCCATGCCAAATTGGATTCGTCGATTAATCTCTTTCTGAAAGTTTAACTTACCGAGCTGGACTATTGCTCCAGGTAAACATATTCGTGAACAACTTTCACAGTAGAACATCCAATATTTACAGGAGTGGGAACTACGAGTACGTGGGAATTCGACATGATTCTAGTCTTGTCAAGTTAATTTTAAGATCGACTTTTTAGGTAACTCTACAGAGGTCTTCAGGAATTATGCCTAGATCTTCCATGGTCTCAGTTATAACTACAATACCATCAGTGAAACGAAGGTGAGTTATGTAGAAGCCGAGCCCTCTCTAGTACCTACAAAAGCTGAAATACATCCTCTAACGCAGCTGTGAACAGTTTCGGCGATATTATATCGCCATGTCTCAAAACTCGCTGAAGTCGTATTGGTGTCCAGTTTTGGTCCTGAAGGCGAACTGATTTAGTACTCTAAGCAGTCTAAGCGATTTTGCAACTTGTGTTGGAAGCGCTCGCTTGTGAATACCTGTGGGCCTTTACATCATAGAATGGAGAAAGAGATAGGGTCTTATTCGAGATATAAATATTGATGAATTGAACTTACGTCTCCCTCTTGAGCTAATTGACTTTGGAGCACCACTCTTTCCACCCGGGTGGTTAGGGCATAATAAGTATCTACCGTTTCCCCTCTTAGGTACAAAGGGTATAGCGATACGGCTGGCCCGCGATGGCTCCATGCTACCACAATAGGAAGATGCACATAGAATTTTTAATTCTATTAAAAATAACTTAGTTCAGTTATTTTATAACATTGAAAGCAAGAAAATTATTAAGGTTTTAAATTACCGGTAGGACAGAGAGATCTGACATGCCGCGTGACGTCAAATATGGAATTTTCATTTATTTTTTATTGTTATAAGAAGTTTTTTTTTGTTTTTGAATCTTGTATGATGACTTACTACATCATATAATTGTATTCTGTGCATATTGTCATTTTGTCTAGAATAGAGAATTTAATTTGCTCCTTCTTGAATATTCCGTTGACTGTTTCATTACACGAAAAGCACAAGTTAGTTATAAGATTCGATAACTAACTTCTCATCACGGCGGCTAATCTCGGCAGGGTCAAGAAATAATTTATTACTAATATGGCTCCAGATTAAATTTTACGGTCTACAAGTTTTGGTGCAAATAAATTTTTAGTCTTTCATGCAAGAGATTCTTCGCCCCGTCATTTCTCTCACCTCACTGACTGGGGGATACCAAGCGCTCGAAATCTCACGGCTTTTTTACTTACTTTTCCAAAATGAAGTCCATAAATAAGACATCTCTTTTTTACCCCATATAAAAATCGTATGCTTTATTACTGATTAAGACTAATATCAGTGCAGCGACTGCAGCGCGTAGCTACTTTCCCGTTTTCGAACAATTTCGTTTTGGAATTTGATTACCGCCACAAATATAAATAAAACATAGAGTTCTGAAATTCATATATATGATATTTTTGAACGTATTATCTAAACATTTTTAAAGACATAAACATGATTAATAATATTTCACTCGATACAAAGATCACTCTGTCCATTATTTTAAAACAGCTGTGAATCAGAAAATATGTATAATAAATACATACATAATAATATATGACTGAAAATGTAAAAACACATTTTATAATTTTGAAATCCAGTTTTCCAAAAATTGATAAAACGTATTAAACAGTAACGTTTTCTTTCGATCACAGCGCGTAAGCGACATTAGAAGCTATGCAATTATCAACTGTACACCCTGCAATAAAGTAACCGTCTCGTGCGTGAGTAGATTTTCTGCAAACCTAGAAGTAATCGAGAACGGACACACGACTAGGTACGCGGCGAGCGCGAGGCTCCTGTCCGCAATTATTAGAAAATTGCGCGCTTTTATAAATTCTTTGTTTTCTTCTAAAGCCTATAACAAAATGTTCTAATTTTTTGGATTAAAGCTTTACGCGTTGGCATAGAATAGTCAACTCATCATTAATAACTTTAATACAGTATTAGGCTCACTGCGACATAAAATGTAATTTACAAAGAAAGCTGGACCTTCATTTTTCTAATATTTTTATTACAACATTTTTATATAGTCTTACAGCGTATTCAATGAATTTTAGAAACTTAAATTCAATATCGCTAAAATAAGTAACAATTTTTTACCTAACAGTATAGCAAGTATCTAAAATTTCTAAAAACTATAAAATATACAGCTGCTAACGTATAATGGCAGATGAAATCAAAATATTGCACTTAAATTTTATATTGCTGATTTTATTAAGAGATGTTGCAAATACCTAACTAATACCTAACGCCGATGTAGAAAAGTTCTAAAAAGTTGCAAAAGTGTATATAAACATGTCCCTGACGATATATGTTAAAATAAACAACTTTAGAATTATCATAACTTTTGCGTTAAAAACACCGTCCCACTACTGGACTATATAAGAAATACTCAGAATACTTTGAACTACGGAATAAAGACTTTTTGAAACGATATAGATTTCACCAAAACCTTCCATCATCAGCTCAGTAACATGACATGATGACTACCATACGCAAATAACTGAATATCTTTAATAAAACCGGCCAAGTGCGTGTCGGGCCACGCGCAGTGTAGGGTTCCGTAGTTGCAAATGCCAACTTTAAGTTCACAGTCACACTTCACAACACTTTGCCACAGATTTTTTTTTATTGCAGAAAGTTGGCAAACAAGCAAACTGCCCACCTGATGGTAAGTGGTAACAGTTACCTATAATACATGTGGCTCTTGTGAGACTCGCAGCAAAACTGCAACCCCCACAAGAACCACAGTGTACGTTGCCAACTTGTGACACAAGATGTAAAGTCACAGTACCCAGTAATTTCACTGTCATATCTTACCCTTCAAACCGGAACACAGCAATGCAAGCACTGCTGCTTTGCGGCAGAAATAGGTAAGACGGAGGTACCTAAGCAGATGACCCTGGTACAGAGTCTCCCTCCAGATTACTAAATACGTTGATATTAAATTAGGCATTATTATTATTATTAAAGCTGCAATGATTTTATATTTCCTTAACTTAACATGGTTCGTAAATTTATATTCAGTACTAATTTTCAATGAAATTTTGCTTTTCCGAGTACATTTTATAAGTTAGTCGTCTATAACTTTTTAGTTTGTACTTAGTACTCAACTCTGATAGTTTTCCTTTAAGCTTCGTTATATATACTACTGTTGTAATTTTTTTCACGTGTCCATATAGTATAACCGTTTACCAGATTGAGGGGGGAGTACACTTTACACTTACCTCTAACAAAAATGTGCATTTTAAAACCAAATATTGCAGAAACGGATCCCTCAATCGAAAAATGTTGTTCTGAACCTTACATTATTTTTTAAAAACCTATTCAACAATACCCCACACGATGGGTTAGTTGAAAAAAATTACTTCCACTTTACTTGTATGGGAGCTACCCTAAAAAAAAATTATTTTCAATGTTTTTTCCACCACTTTTTTGGCATGATTAATATACATACCCATACCAAATTACAGCTTTCTAGTACTAATAGTCTCTGAGTAAAAGCGCGGACAGACAGACAGACAGACATGGCGAAACTGTTAGGGTTCCTTGTTTACTACGGAACCCTAAAAAGACATAAAACACGTTGGACGTGGCATTAAAATTTAAGGGTTTCCCTAGATTTGCCCGGGATTCCATCATCAGATCATGACATGGTGACAATGGGACCACCTCGGGAGTGTACTATTTCGATTACAAAAGGAATTTTGAAAATCGGTCCTCAAATGGCGGAGTAATCGGTGAACATACATAAAAAATAAGAAAATAGATACATTCGAACATAGAACCTCCTCCTTTTTGAAGTCGGTTAAAAATTACGTTTACTTGAGATCACGCTCTTAAGAGCGCGATCTTGATATTATATCTCAAGTGATACGCTGTTGATGTAGGTTTATTAATTAGCGACTATCTTAAGTGCGTGATCACATCTTGAGAGTGACTCGGCTGAGTTCGCACTTGAGAGCAGTTTTGAGATCGCTTTATTAATACGGGCCCAAGAGTGCTACACCACTGCTTAGATTTCCACACGACGATTCGGAAATGCGATAAATAAAGTTGTTGCATCTGAGCAGTACTATAACATCTTCGGAGCTCTTGCATTATTTCTGGTTACGTCGTGTAACTGATGATAGCAACAATATGCTACAAAAAATAATAAGTACGAGGAGAAGAATGTTAAACGGTAATGCTTAGTGGGGTTTTGCTCTGATAAATTCATTACATAGAGCCAAGTAGAGGTACAACTGGATCTGAGACAACAAAAATAATTATCACTACAAAGTACTTCGATCATCAAAAACACATTTTTTTACTCTAGTATTGCCAGTTTCTTATTTAATTCATTCTGGGAAAGAGTTTCAAAAATTAAAACATTCTTAATAAAGTATAAAATATTATTTATTCATTAAAAATTAACTTTACAGTAAGCGATTTCCTTAAGATACACAATTAATGAATTTCCATTTTTATACAATTTTATTGCTGAACTATATAGTCGATATATTTTATAATTTTTTACAGATGCAATAAAATATTACTGTGCCACATATATCAAAAGATGTAATGACCTAAGCCATATTGATGATCCCTACGTGCAATACCCTATGCGGTAGATCACTTATCTACATTTTTGCATTTTTTTGTGGTCTTAATCTACAAACCTTACATTTGACAGAATAAGTCTATATTGGCAGACTAAACTTTAAATCTAGACTCAAGTTTCCCTTAACTAACACAATATACACAATTACATATTTTTTTCGTTTCCCACATTTTTCATCATCTGCTTTTATATAGAGGCGTTATTATCACCAGGATTCTGAAAGAAAAATGAAAGTAAAATACAATATTTTTGTCATCATCACAACAGCTCATCTACATTACGTCCTACATTACGTCCCCATCGAAGGACTCAAACCTTCCTTAAGTTACGGTGTTTAGGCCTTAGTCAACCACGCTGGCCCAGTGCGGATTGGTCGTCTTCACATACACCTTTGAATTTCTTCACAGATGTATGCAGGTTGCCTCACAATGTTTTCATTTACCGTAGGAGCGCCAGAAAAATGTAAATATGAAATTAAAAAAAAACACATTGGTACATAGCGGTCTCGAACCTTGAACCTCCCGATTGGAAGGCAAGTGCCGAGTCCACAGCGCAGTATTTTTTGTCAAAATGACTAAGTTTTTATGCAATTTTGTAGCTGACATATTCATGTTCAGTCCGATCTGCTGATTATGAATGTGCCAGCTATAAAATTGTATAACACTTTTTGGTCGACCAAACATTTTTTTAAAGTTATGTTATGGACAATATAATCCAAAGATGCAAGGTGACTCAATTTAGGTGTTCCGGAGTGTATAAACGACCATGAGCCATCGGACTCGTCCACCGAGGGTTCCAGTAACATTATAGAGATGCAACCGCAAATTATCGTAAGCTAAGAGGATTTTAAAAAGTTTTGAAGGATTTTTATGATTTCCAAAAGCAAAGTAAATGTGACAATAAATGTCGGCACAGTAGTAGGTGTATATTGGGCATTTGGACACACCGCACGGTCGCCGTACAGTAAACAGCTATAATTTTGCTCCTTGTATTTTTTACGTTTAGAACGAGAAATAACTTGAATTTTCTATCTGGTTATGTCTAACAACAGTCAAGTGATCAACATAACAAATAGTGAAAACAGTGATAAGTTTAGTACAAGTATTACGTAAAACGAAATTGTTCCAATCTGGCAAATTAATTTGTTAATGGTTAGTGAAAAGAACGCGTAAGTGACGCCCGATACACGGCGCTTAAGACATTCTTCGCGCGGGCTCGAAATATCACAAGTCTCTGTTTGAGCTACGCACACACAGTGACAACAACTGGTGTTTGCATATTGGTAACATAGTATAAATAAAAATAAAAGATGCCACTACAAAGATCACCAACTGGAAATACGTTCTCATCACAACCAAATTTAACTATACAGGATGATTATGAGTTCCCCGACAGTGTTAATATTAGGAAGAGGAAGCATCCAGAACAAGAAAATTTTCATGATTTTTGCGAAGAAATGCGGAATATTTTAAATAAATTCCAACATAATCAAGAAAATAAACTAGACAATCTAAACAAAGCAATTGAAGATTTAAAATTAAAAAACATTAAGCTAATTGAGAGCAACATTGAGATAGAACGACTATTAAAAGAAAATAGAGAAGGACAGGAAAGACTGAAGGACAGAATTCAGGTACTTGAAGTTGAATGCGTTAATGCACATAGCAGAATTGACTCACTAGAAGATCAACTGAATAACATACAGAGAGATAATTTAAAGAAGTATGTCGAGATAAGAAACGTACCAAAACTAGAAAATGAAAACCTGAATGAGATCGTTACCACCATGTTTAAAGTAATTGACGTTAAAATCAACAGTGATGACATAAAGAAAGTGTATCGAGGAGGAAAGAATAGTGCTCCGATTGTTGTTAAAGTCAAAGATATCAATCAAAAAATCAATATTTTAAAAGCAGTCAAATCATATAACCTGAAAAATAAAGAAACGAAACTGAATAGTGGCAACCTTGTTCCTGGAATAAAGATTCAACCTATATATGTGTCTGAAAAATTGACCACAAAAACGAAAACGCTATTGGCTTTGGGAAAGGGACTAGTTGCTGACGGTTTGTTTAAGTTTTGCTGGGTTTCAAAGGGGAGTGTTATGCTGCGCAAGGAGGATGGTCATCCGTCAATCAACATTAATTGTATTAAGGATATTGAAAAACTGAAAAACAATAAACAAAGTGACTGACTATTTGATTCAAAACAATATTTGAATGGGAGATACTTCCTCTTTGTATTTTGGTGCATGGTTTTTCTTTACTTGTTTCTCTTATTTAAGGGCATGTTTTATTTTTACATCTTTTTATTCATAAACTCTTTTTATATTATCTTAAGTTATGCGTCAATGTATGGAGGTAATTACGTCGAAATTCATAACTCATATTTATATATTGACATTATATTTCTAGATTCAAACACATTCATAATAATTATTTTATTATATATATCTCTTTACGTGTCTGCATCAATACCGGCTGTGTCCAGTTGCCTATCTGATCTGCTCCTACGACAGCAACCCTTATGCTTTTGTGACCGCAGCAATGTCTCTTGTCGATGCCGTCTTTTGGGAAGACTATTGTCTATCACGTCTCGTACGTTTCATGTACAAAGATGACAATTGACATTCAAAGCATAAATACCGACATTGACGTCAATGTCAATGTTGGCGATGCTTTCCATGTGGACGACATCGATAAATGCAGAGACGTAATGATTCGAGTAACTGGAGGTTTGAACATAATAGCACAGAATATTCGGAGTGTATCACGTAATATAGATGACTTTGTTGTACACCTGGAGAGATTAAAAATTAAGATAGACGTGATTGTACTGACGGAGTGTTGGCTTCCAGGTCTTATTAGTCTCCCTACTATTCCTAACTATATTGCATATTCAACCACCAATCATAAAAATCAAAATAGTGGGGTGACTATATATGTTAACAAAAGCCTCAATGTTTGTGTTTATGAGTCAAAAATAGTAGATGCTGATAGTTTGATTGTCAGAATAAATAATCAAATCACAATCATTGCAATTTATAGATCACCTTCAATATATAACATAGATAATTTTCTAATTTCACTCAATGAGGTACTAATCGAACTCAAACAAACTAATAATAAAATTTTAACAGGAGATCTGAACATCGACATAAAAGAAGATAACTCGGATCAGAGATCCTCAAATTACCTTGATCTTTTATCCACTCACGGTATGTTACCCGGCCATGTATACCCAACTCGTGGAGCAGCTTGCCTCGATCATTGTTTTCTAGAAGTTGGTACTAAAGCATTGACACTGGTACACGATACCAGCATCACTGATCACTCATCTATTATTATATCACTAAAAAATCACATCATTAAACAAAATAAATCTAAAACAGTAAAAATAATTGATTATTCAAAAGCTATTACAGACCTAAGCAATAACTGTTGGTCAGAAATATATAAAAGTCAGGATCCTGAGGTAGCAACTTGCAGGCTTATTAATATTTTGTCGTCCGTTTTAAGTAAGCATACGGTCACCCGAGCAGTGTCAAATAGAAAAACAGCTATCAAACCCTGGATTACAACAGGGTTAATGCGATGTATTAAATGGAGGGATAAATTACATCAAAAGCTGAAACAGGATCCTGATAACTTAACTTTGCGTGTTACGTACAGAAGGTACCGAAACTATTGTAATAATCTACTTCATAATGTTAAAGCTAAATATGAAAACTCGGAATTACATAAAAATAAAAATAACATAAAGGGTACTTGGAAAGTCATACGCCAGATTTGTAACATGGAGGTTAACAAAAAACCTGCTGTGGAGTTACTCAATATCTGGGACACCCCTGAGACATCTGTTAATCACGTGAACAAATACTTTGTGGATGTGGGTAAATCGTTCGCTGATGAAATACTTTTGAGTTTGGGTTCTACGGAGACAGAACTAGCAAACAAGATTAAGACTAACTCTTCACCTTTAGGATCCCTATCACTACTTCCAACTGATGCAAATGAGATAAAAAAAGTGATTACGAACCTCAAAGAAACCGCATCTACTGGATGGGACGGTGTGTCATCTATAATTTTTAAACAAGGTGTCGCCTTTTTATCTAATCCCATCGCTCATATCTGCAATTTGTCTCTTTCCACTGGAATCTTTCCTAAGTCCTTGAAGAAATCAGTGATAACACCAGTTCACAAGGGAGGAAATGGAGATGAAGTCAATAATTACAGACCAATTTCGCTGTTGCCAGTCCTTGCAAAGATCTTGGAGAAAATCATAAATTGTAGATTGACTAACTATCTACAACGGAACGACTTTTTCTCGCCTAATCAGTATGGCTTTCGGACAAAACTTTCAACGACAGATGCTATTGAGAATCTAACTGAACATGTGGTAAACCAATTGGATAGAGGTAGGAAGTGTCTAGCAATCTTCCTGGACCTGTCAAAGGCTTTTGATACTGTCTCCATTCCTATACTCATTCGTAAATTGGAACTAGCAGGAATACGTGGTATACCACTCGAGCTTTTAAAATCCTATTTGAGTGACAGAACACAAGCTGTTTGTATCAATGGAATATTGAGTGACTATATTAATGTTAATTATGGCGTCCCACAAGGATCTGTTTTGGGGCCAACGCTATTCCTAGTATACCTGAACGACCTGACACAAAGAAAAATAGTAAATGGCAAAATAATTTCATTTGCTGATGATACAGTACTTATTTTTGACGCACCTACTTGGTCAAAAGTCAAAGAATCTAGTGAGGCTGGGCTTAAAATTGTTTCAGATTGGCTAAGAAATAATATCTTAACTCTAAATATGAGCAAAACAAAATTTATAACATTCAGCATTTATAACAACAAACAACCTACAGATCTTAATATCATATTCCACACATGTAATGATTATCAACTTTGTGACTGTTTTGCTCTGGAAGGTGTCCAATCAATCAAATATTTAGGTGTAATCTTGGATCAAAATATGAATTGGAAAAAACAAATTGAATGCCTAAGCAAAAGATTGAGAAAAATGATATCTCTACTTAAAAAAATTAAACACATTAAAGATAAAGAAACCATCAAGCTAATATATTTTTCTTTGTGTCAATCTATAATATCATACGGTATTACTACTTGGGGTGGTGCTAGAAAAACAAATCTTATTAAAATTGAACGGGCACAACGAGCCATAATAAAAGTAATAAATTGCAAACCCTTTCGATATCCTACAAAAAAATTGTATGAAGATTTTTCGGTATTGACTGTTCGTCAATAGGCTAGTTGACCCTTTTTTAAAGTAGGGCTTAAAATGTTCATAATTGTTGTATTAGACCATAGCACATGAATATTATTTTTTTAGATGGCTAAAAAGTGCAAAAAATCTATTTTAAATTAAGATTTTCAATTTTGGACCGAAAACACGGTCAGCCATGACAGTCTGTTGATTATCTGTGGCATACATCAAATGACGTCAGACTTATAGTAAACAAAGCACCGAGGCGAAATAACCTCACAAAAACAATGCTTTCTATTAAATATCACGAAATATAGTAAATGTTTATATGGAACGGGAGAATAGAACAGGAATATAAAATTACCTCTTCAAAGACTCCAGGAAAGCTGTGGATTAGACGTACCCAGTGATATAGACATGCGAAATATTTGGTTAACACTCGCTTAAAGAAATCCTGTAACTATCTACTGAAACTCAAATGTATTTTTGCGAAAATCACATTAATGTAAGTACTATAAATGAATAACTCAATCTGTGTAGGTACTTCAGTTTCAACTTAAACAAAATAGAAGTTTTTAGGTTGTATGTAAAATCATTAATTAAATTTTTATCTTTCAGTTAGAATGAAAACGCCGCAGCCGACCAACCAAATTTTAACGCCAAACGTAGAGAAAACTTCACGATTCACGCATTTTTGATTTAATCTAAGTTAAACACTGACACTAGATGATGTTTCAAAGAAAAGAATATAGGTTACTTAATGAGAACTATTGTGTACTACCCTGTTCTCCTTTTGACAACGAGATTGATAAGGCAGTAAAACTTGTGCAACATAATACAAAGCAGTGCATGCTCAGCCACAACATCAAAATGTGACCCGTCAACTAGAACAACATTATGTCAACAAAATAACTCAAGTATTTATATACCAAAGCACCATTGAAGTAAATAGGTCCAGTATGGTAAAACTGAAAGATGTTATATCTTCACTGATTAAACCTGCTGCCCACCACCAATCAACTGCAACATCTCCCAATAAATTGTCTGAAGTAAAGTGCTGCAAACCACCTATATCTGGCCAGACATTATTAAAAATTATTATTTCCAAGTGAGGAAAATTATGATAATGACATTTTATATACCTTCACTAGTTGGATCATTACTTAAGTCTTCTCCGTCAAGCAATCAAGTTGGACAACTGAAGACATAAAAAGGAAAAATCACAATAACCAAAAATTAAATCTGGACAGTACGTACTTTTATGTATGATAAGGCACAAACGAAGAATATACATAGGGATACCTAAAGAACTTTATTTAATAGTTGATATATTATTTCTAAAGAAATAAAGCTCTTGAGGAAACTTATGAAGAAAAGAAGAAAGAAAGTTAGTAAACTTTCACCTTTTATTAGACCTTTTAACCAAAAGCACAATAAAAAAAGTTACTTCTAGTGTTTCACCATAAGTATAAAAGGGTAATCATAGATTGCTAAGAAATGAAATTCAAAAACCCAATAAAGTACTAACTTGGCCTGAGTATAAAAACGCAAATACTATTGAATATTTATTACTGTGACTACCTGATGGTTTAGTTAGCTTAATATATACAGGATATGAAAGCAGTATTAGTGATATTAACTTACTAGAAGAAAGTAAATTTCAGAACAGCTTACGCAAGAATATACAAGTTATCCATTTTAAAGCCGTATACAAATATATTAAATGTGATTGCTGTGTTGTCAGCCTGTGCTCTTTCTAATTTACAAGACCCTTCTTATTAAATAAATAATACCTATATAGATTTTTTTTCTTTACTTTATACATAACTAACATCTAAAGATGACATAACTAATTTTTGTACTACTTACATTAGACATTATGTTCTTCACAAAAAAATGTTGCATGTTTATTTGACAATAATGACTTGTAAAGGTTTAAGTTGAATCAAAATTTTTTAATGTGAAATACTTACCTACATGTGTTTTATTTTTCCATTACACCTTAAAAGATTTATAATATTTTATAGGTTTGTTGTTCATATTTATCATTGTTACTCAAACATATATATGTTCCAAAAGTATGTACAAATAGGTTTGAATAGAGTTAGATCAAATTTATTAATTTATCATAGTATATTGCCTTAGGGTCGCAGGTAATAAAAGTCAAAATAATAGTAAAGTGATTTATTATGAAGTAATACTTTCATAGGAAAAATGTATAGTGTATGTGTAGTATAGTTTCCAAAATGGCACTATTTGATCAATAAGTTTTTAGACATACAGATTGTTAGAACAAATATCTATTATAGCTAATATTGTCACCTTTTGAGTGTTTTCAAAATTACTGCTAGCAACACAAAATTATATAAGTTTTGCTTTAGCACAAAACATCTGCATCTATACTGAGTTAAGCATACTGTTCACAGTTTTCCGTCTTTGATAATTAGCATTTTCTTTACTAAAAGAGCATGACAATTTTGTATTAATCTAATTTTATGGATACTGTTTGTTGAACTGACTATTACAGGGTATTAATCAGAAATGAAGAGGTCACATTTTGCAAATGTCAACCCCAATCTTCATCCTTCAACTTTTATCCACATTTTATTATAGGTGTCTGCAAGATTTCCTACCAAAAATCTTCCCAACGAAAGAACCATCATGTGTTATGCACTGGCTGACTTCATAGCACATGGAAGCTGTTATTCTTCATAACCAAGCTCGAACTAAAGAGCACTTCAGTATTGATGATTCCTGGTTTAGTTTTCTATGCACTTTATTCTTTCTTCATTGAAGAGGTCGTTAAGTTTTTAAGAAATATGTCACAATCTGTGTCTGTGAATGTATATATATTATTCCTCCCAGTAATTTTCTTCATGTTTGGCTTGACAAATGAATATTACTGCCAATCTTTCTCTTTTTATGTTCATTTACAAATTCTTGCAGTACTACACTGGTATTTGACACATGATTCTGATGTTTTCTTTTGAACATTTCTCTTGAAGTAAATACTTTTAGTGTTAATTTGACTTTTGAGAGATGGGATTCTATTCAATAGCATTCAACTGCTGTAGAAAATAGCCTCACAGTGATGGTGCAACCACACCAAAAATGCATGTTTCAACTCTCTTCTGCTGCGTGACAATCTTGACAAGTACACTTGTAATCTGATCTTCATTATAACAGTATTGAAACTGTACTTATATTGTTTAGAGTGATCGTTTGGTAGTAAATCAATGAGAGCGATACACAAAGAATCTCCTGACCATCAATCTATCGATTTTCGGAAGATTTGTACTATCTGCTCACACAAATCCAACATCAATGGTTGATTTTGCTATTAATACAAATAATTTACGATATTTACACATATAATAACGGAGATTTGGACGATTTTTTGCCAGTTTTAGGAAAGAATAGAGAATCGTTGAATCAAATTTGACATTTCTTTGTTTACTATATGACTGACGTCACGGCCCTGACCACAGGATATCAAAGCGTTTACGGCGTGAGATAAAAAAAGATTTTTTCTAGCATTTTCAAATTAAAATTTTACAGTAATCATTCATTGTTATTTATTAAAATCGGTATATTGTGGAACCTTATGCCAAATACTATTAGAAATAAACAATATTTTAATCAATTTTGATATGAGTCAACTACCCTATTATTTGTCAAATATGTGCTTCTTAAACAACATAAAATCTTGCCACATTCTACTGCCCATAAAAGAAGAAATTATCGTATTTATATAATACCTATATGTAAAACTGCATTTGCCCGAACGTTTCTTTGGTACTTGGGCCCTAAATTATATAATAGGATTAGCGTCATCTTTCCACAACTAAAAGAAAAAAGTAATTATATTTGCAATAAATTAATAAGTGAATACTTACTTAAACTAGATTATGATTCAACTGAAAATTTTGTGCATAAATAGGATGCATTCACATATATTTATATACGTTATTACTATTAATTATAGTGTATACACATTTTATATTATATAAATACTTTTATCATTATTATAAATACTTTTATTATCCCGGTTTTCCATTTAAGCGTCACCATTTTTTTTTCACGCTTGCATCGAGTGTTTACCATGTTTTGAGTTTCCTTTAGAAAATGTTAACATTTTCAACCCCTCTATTTTTTCAACAAGGGAAACTAACCTACAATTTAAGATATTGTTCGAATGGAACGCTAAAAATGTTGAAGGTACTGCAAATCTGCGCTGAAATGAAACTCGCCATGTATGTGTGTATAAAATGTATGTTGTAATCGAGAATTATATATATTATATTTATGTTATAGATTAGTACATATATACACCTAAACCATATTAACCTACATTATTTACCTTCAGGAGCATGCTTTGTGTTGACGCATACATTGTTAGTACATTCATTAGGTATAAATAGTTTTGTAGTACATAATTTTGTAAGTTTGTATCAAATAAAATCTGAGTCATTTGTGTAGATTAGTATATAATAGGAAATTAAATTCATGTGTTATGTCAGCTTATACTATACTGTGGTTAATTGGTATAGTGACTTGAAACTCGTTCGACTGCGCACACGCCCATCACAGAGAGAATAGATGCGTAATATTTTACAAGTGTGAGTTGATGTGTACTTAGCGGTGTCACTACACTGCCGCAATACAGTTTTTTTAACTAGTGCGGAGGGTAGTTGTCATTGTTACCTGTTCCGGAACAATTTATCATAATTGTAAGATCTATGTGTATCACCATTATTATTAAGGTAAATAAATTATTATTATTATTATTATTATAAAGTAAAGAAGTTGTATTCTACGTTGCATAAGTGTTGACTCACCTCAACTAATATCATGATACTGTCTGACATTCTTGAGTGAAAGCTTCCCAGTCTTGGATGACTCCCAGGATGTCTTTCCATGGATCCTGGGACGGGTGGGACAATGTAGGCTTGCGTCGAACCCATGTCAACTCCGTTGGTAATTTATATTTTCAATGTTATTTGGAAACGTCATATGTCATATACGAGGTGTAACAAAGTACCTTACACTAAAACTCAAGGAAGTGAATGAATGTAAAAAAATTCCAAAGTAACATCTATCGAAATATGAAAAATTTTGACTACAAAACAAATTTAGATAAATTTAGATTATCTTTCGGAATTTTCCAGGACTCCAAAAGAACAGCAATAATATTTTTTGGTACGGCCATGGTAATAGTGCGCTGCTTGCTTCATGTTTCACTAAATTTGATGTGAGAACTATTAAAAATATCACAAAACTTATACATTTACATTATATTGGCACAGTATTCGTTGGTTTTCATACTCTAAACCAGTCGCAAACACAGAAAGAATTCATCAGACGAAGGCTTCTTCACTGAATCGGTCAATCAGGAACGCGTAGTGTGGTATGGTTGACGCATTGTGGAAGAATACTCGTACAAGTTCTCTGTGGAAATTGTGTTTTTCATCCAAGCATTGTGTATTACATATGAAAATCTGACATCTTGTTTGAAAGTAAAAGTTGTAAACCGAAAGTGATATTGCCTTAGTTGAAAAGAACATTTGTTTTCAAAGTAAGATAACGGAATTCTTGTGCTAAAGCAATATCGCATTAGATTAAAATTCTATTGACTCTATTCAAAATTCACAATTTATTTACATTAAAACAGTCATAAATTTTCGTCCAAGATAAATAAAAGGTTGGACGGACAAAAGATGTACTTGTAACAAAGAAAACTACGGTATTAAAGCAAAATTTCCAAATATTTTATTTGAAGAACTTTTTACATTAAAATAATATATACACACTCTTGAACGAAAACAAAGAGAGTTGTGATAAAAAACCTCAGTGTATTCGAACCAAGACAATGATTTTCTTGTGTTAAAGTAATGTTGCATTCTATTAACAATCTGTTGACTCCATTCAATAATGTCTTTAAATTTCATCAAAAAAATAAAAGTTTCATCGGGAAACAAAATTTACTTTGATCAATTGGCTGTGATATTAAAACAAATTTTGGAATAAGTATTTTAATCCAAGAAGTTTTTGTATTGAAATGAAGCACACACACCCTTCAACGAAAACAGAGAGAATTCTGACGAAAAACATCACTCTATTAGAACCAAGACATCGGTTTTCTTGTGTTAAAGAAATATTAAATTATATTAATATTCTATTAGTTTCGTTTAATATTATAACTGAGTTTCGTTGCATATTTATAAATACTTGATCTAAAGGCATATTTTGTAAAACAAGAACATGAAAGTATTGAAACAATTATTTGAGATATCTTTGGTCAAGTAAGTTTCATGTTATTGAAGCAACGAAATTAACTTCAGGTTAAAATAATATGTTCGAATTGATTCAAGAAAATGAACATTCTTAATTCAATTCCGTGGCATACTGTTCCAAAGTAAATTGTTTTGTCTCAACAAAATATGTTCAAGACAATATAATGTTTTGAATGAAAGAAATCCCGGGACTCTTTTTTTCCGTGTAATTCGCACCTCACTTACGAGGAGTTTAGTACGGTACTAGCACAGGTTGAAGCCGTCCTGAACTCCCGTCCTATAAGTCCTATGTCCGCAGATCCTCACGACTTTGAACCCCTCAGCCCTGCTCATTTCTTGGTTGGTCGTCCGCTGACCGCTCCGCCGTGCACAGACTTCAGAGACAAGCCAGAACATAGGCTGTCACGCTATCAGCGAATGGAACAGATTCGCCAACATTTCTGGACTCGTTGGTCAAAAGAGTATGTCTCAGAGATGCAAACAAGACGCAAGTGGAGTACTAGCCAGACTGACTTGAAGCCCGACACACTGGTACTAATAAAGGAAGATCATCTGCCTCCATTGAAGTGGCGTCTGGGCAGAATAATCACAGTCTTTCCAGGGAAGGACGGAATATCCAGAGTGGCCGACATCAGAACTCAGGCTGGAGTTATTCGACGAGCTTTCTCGAAGATATGTCCTCTGTTAGCCGAAGAATAACATCACACGCACATCATGTTTTTTTTTATTGAAAGCCGTGTCTTTCAAGGCCGGGGGCATGTTGAAACACATCACATTATCACGGAATGATTACGCCTCAAAGTGTAATTGCTTATACATTTGAGCAGGCACGCACAGCGCTCTTCACTACCAACCGACGGCTACGATGTTGAGGATGACGTCGATGGTGACGTCAAGAATTTCGAATTCGTTGCTGGCCGTTGAAGAATGACATTCGTTCTTGGAATACCGCACCTAACACATCAATTGTAATCGTCATACTGCTAAATTTGTAAATTCGTAATTAAATCAATTGCAAAAGTATTTCTTCGCATCATTGAGAATACTCCTTCGCATTATCAACATCATCAATGATAGATTTCCAATGTGCGGTCAATATGGGACACACACAGATTTAAAGTAGGCTAGATACCACCTGTTGCCCGGCGCAGCGTGCCCCGAGACGCCCCGGGTTTGAGCAATGCTCAAACTGACCGCGCTTCTACTTTAGTTGGCATTCTACCGTAACGTTGACGAGTTGTGTGGTTGAAAACCTAAAAAATGCTAAATTGCGCAATTGTAAACTGTAAAAACTCTTCAAAAGTAGTAAATCGTGTCAATGGAGATGTATCCTATCATCGGTAAGTAACTTTGTTTCTCAAATAGCTATAATTCATTTTAAAATCAATTATTTATGATTTGTTGTGATATTCGCGTGCTACTACTGCGATAAATTCGTATTTGGGAATGTTGATATATTTATTTTACATTGCGGGTTTGGCTTTGAAAGACCACCATCGGGTATTCTGGCCGTACGCAATGAATTTTAAACGACAGAATCACTTCACAGTAAACAAGTTTCGTGGTACAAGGGCTTTTATCATTCGTCTGTCAAATTTTGCGACTAGTGATGTACAATGGTTACTTTCAAATCGATTCAAGCAATCGAGCCATCAATTCGGTTTAAGAACACAATGATAACTAAGAGACCAATGAGAATGCATTTTCGAATTAAGTATAGATAGGGCATGCTTGTTTTCAGTTTTCCAAGCGATCCCATTGTAAAAAATAAATGGATTGAAGCGACAGGTAATAGAAATTGGTTTCCTTCGCCACACAGTACAATTTGCTCAATCCACTTCAATAAAGTGGACTATGTAATCAGCAAAAAGTTAAGACGATTATCCGGAACAGCATATCCGAAAATTTTGGTGCTGAATACGACACAAAATGAAGAAGTAAGTGGATAAGTGTTCTATGCTAATGACTAATGACATATACCTGCTACTGATAATTATGACATTTATGACAAATTTTGATATTCTATTCTTTAATGAGCCTACTTGGTCAAGTCTGAATCAAGTGGGCTAAAAAAGAAATAATATTCTATTTTACAGAAAGTTTACCACCAACCAACAACAAATGAAAATATGTCATTTTCTGATTCAACCAGAAAAAGGAAGCTATTACAGGTAATTTAGGGATCAAACACATTTTGTTACATCCTATCAATTTTATCATAGGTACATGTGAATGTTTGTTAATGTGTCTGTGTCTCAATGTTTGTTAATGTGGATGACGGATTTGGATGAAATTTGGCACACAGTTTTTAAACGCGCATCGTCTCCCGTCGAAGTCTGTTGGCTCACTGAGCGAGCGCGGCGCCTCGCGCTTTGCGATTGAAACGATTGTTTTTATGTGTGTACAACACTAAATGACTCGCGTGACGTCATAATGAGTGGGGATATGGAGGCACGCTCGGTTCTCATACTATTTAATGAACAAGTGGTATCTAGCCTACTCTAAATCTGTGGGGACACATAATTTTTTCAAAGATCTTACTGAATACATTTAGAATTGACACTGGCCTGTAGTTCTTAACGTTGTCGGCATCGCCCTTCTTATAAATGGGAACAATGTTAGCTTGCCTTAATAATTCAGGAAATACAGATGTTTTAATTGATTCCGTGAAAATAATTTTTAAGGGTAATGTAAGATTTTTGTTAGTTTTTTTAATAAAAATAGGAGGGATTCCGTCAGGCCCAGCCCCCTTACTTACATTAAGATTCAATATTACTTTAGAAATCATGCTTTCAGTAATATCGACATAACTAAGGCAAAGTTGTGGGTATTTATCGCGAGACTCGACAGTTTCTTTCGTGTGTGCTTGGATTGAATTTGAATAGACGGCTGAGAACTGCTTTGCGAAGAGATTGCAAATGGCATCACCAGAACTAGCATTTTGCGAATCCAACCTTAACTCATTAGGTATATCAGACTTACCATTGCGTAAGTTTTTTACATAAGACCAAAGCTTCTTCGGGTTTTTAGTGATTTCATTTTGTATACTAATTAAATATTCATTATAATATTTTTTCATTAATTTATCGACTCTGTCACTTGCACGTCTTAATTCTATAAGATCTCTCGGATTTGCAAACCTCTTCGACCATACGTCATTTAACCAGCTGTTCAATTATTTATTGTAAAAAATTAATAATACGTGAAATTAATTAAGTTAAATACAGTGATTGCAGTATACTAGTGTAATCATTAGGCACAAATATTTGCAAGTCCGTACGAAGAGAAGTTTTCAAGATTTGTATAAATGAAAATCTAGGTCAACCATGACTGTCAAATTTTGAATTGGAGATCTTCGTTGTGATAAATTTATGTTATATTAACGCATAAAATTGGGCAACTTATGTGTTTTATATTTGAAAATAAAGCACGCAATTCAAATATCAATTGTACCCATCATTGGAAGTTGCGGTCACTGGCTGAGTTTCTTCACTAAAACCGGGGAAGTATTGTATTTAGTACTTAACTATTTTATAATCGTAACATAATTAAATACTCAACACAAACCTCACACTAAGTGAGACACGTCCAATAACACACCTTGGCTAAATTGTGTTTCTCTTAACTTGACATAAAGTGGAAGTTAATGTTGAGACTTATCAACGCCTAAAGCCTCAGACACAGTACTACACTACACTACACAATAGTTTGCTTTGCTAAGTAGGTATTCTGTTATTGTACCATTAACCTCTTATTAAAAATATATGTTAATTCCATCATAATCCTAAATATTAGAGATTTTGCTGTTAGGTTAAATTTGTCCCAAACCTCTTGAGTATTGTGAAACCAGTAGGTAAACAACTTAATTTGTGTTTAATTAGTGACTGCAGTAAAATATCACTTTTATTATAATTATTATTCATTTTTAAACTTGGAATATAGTGTCCACTTTTCTATAATATTTTCTTTGTCTATCTGTCTATATCTTTGTCTGATCCCTTTTTTTCTAACCCTTTCTACTGCTGTCCCTTGATATTCTTCATCAATTTCATACTAAAGGGTTTTGTGTTTTTTAGGATTTGTACATACTTCCTGGGCTTAAAAATGTTGACCCGCAAAGCCGCTGCTCTTAGTACTGAGGCCAAACTCAAGCAAGTCCTGCACGAGCTCAAAGTAACAAAAGACTCCTATGATCAATTGTTGAGAGAAAGGGATGAAAGTGAAGTGGAAATTAAATTGAACATTGACAGAAACACTGAACTAAAAAGTGAACTGGCACTACTCCACTGTAAACACATTGAAGTGCTGGAGGAACGCGATCACCTTCACCGTACATTAGAGGATCTAGTTCAGTGTAATAATACTTATGAGCAGGCCTTGGATAGGATTGCTTATCTGGAAAGTAGTCTCAGAGAAGCAAACAAGGAAATCTCTGTACTTGAAAAATTTAGACAAAACCAGGAAATCGCTCATACAAACAGTTTATTTGAAGAGCTCACTCAGTCCCCTGGTGGCGAAAATCTTCTAGGTAATACTGTATCAAAGGAAAACAATAGTGTTGTACGTCCATGTAGTAAAAATAAGTTTAAAAAATATATTAAAATTAGCAAATTCATAGAGAAAACTCAGAAACTGATTAAAAAACAAAATTGCTTCAAAGTTAATATTAAACTTAGAAAAGAACGAGCTAGCTTGATGGATTCACTTGAGATTTTTGATGTAAAATTGAAAGAGAGCAGAGCATTCTATAACCGGAACACGAACAGATTAAATAAAATTATTGATAATCTTAATGTAAACATTGAACATTTAAACGATAAGTATTATAATGCTCAAAAACAGATTAGGGAATACATTCGGTCCTCACCAGATTTTGTATCACTATGCCAATATAATATAAATCAAACAACAGATCAGTTACCTATTGAAAATCAGTGTTTAGAGAGTAGAATCAGTCACCAATCTACAATACAGTCGCCTAATAAGGTGACTAAATCTTCTCCCAAAGGCAGTGTTCCTGATTGTGAATCCCCTGCTCAAAATAGGTACAACAACAACAATTCTACATCGAAATCAAAGATGAACTATGTTATGTTTAGTGATGAAGTTGGAAAAGGTATGGGCTGCTTATTAAACAGTCAGTTAGAGCAATCTGTCATAAATATATGTATGCCAGGCTCTTCCTTTGATGAAATAATAAATAGTATTATTAATTATGATTTTAATGACAATGACAACCTAATCATACTGTTAGGGAATAAAATTGGTGTAAATAAATATTCCCTGCAAAAACTTTTAACTTATGTTAATAATTTAAATGTCAAAAGTGTTGTAATGTTCACATTTCCCTATTGTAATAAGTTTACAACAGAGGAAAATAAGTTAATATTTAAGTTAAATTCGACATTACATACCATGGCTAGTTACAATAATAAAATTCATATTATTGACATGAATAAATTGACATGTGTGACTAATAAATTCTATTTGACCGATGATAGAATATGTCTATCTAGATATTGTATTAAACAATTAGCTTCTGTGCTAAAATTTTATTTTTTAACTTCAACCAAGAACTTGGTTGGTAACCAAAATGACAATACTTCTATTGAGCATCATACACTCAATGATAGTTTGGTATCTGTTTCAAGTAATTTAAATTAGTAAATAAGACAATAGAGGATATCTCTAGCCATGTATTGACAATAGAAGGGCCTCATTGTTTACGAATTGTTCACCAAAATATTCAAGGTTTTTCTGGCAAAGACTTAGAAATTAATTTATTTTTATCAGATGAAAATATCGACATATTATGTGTTACCGAACATTGGCTTAAAAAATATGAATTTATTACTTTTGATAATTACAGTATTGTAAGTTCATTTGTTAGACAGTCCGCAATAAGAGGTGGATCTTTAATTATTCTAAAAAATATATTTCATTATAAAGAACGCAAAGATGTAATATCACTCTCAATCGAAAGAATTATTGAGATATCGTGTGTGGAGCTTAATAATCTTATAATAGTTTGTGTGTACAGACCTCCGTCGGGCAACTATCTGGAATTTGAGGCCACTATGGAGGATGTCTTGCAAATAGTGTGTAGAAAAAATAAGAAAATAGTTATATGTGGAGATTTTAACATAAATATCTTAGATTTATCTTCTCTGTCTAATAATTTTATTAACTTATTCAAATCGTTTGATTTGCATTATTTATTCAAACAACCAACCAGAATAACACCTACATCAGCCACATGCTTAGATAATATTTTTTGTAATTGTGAAATCTTGGAATGTGCTGTAATAAGCTTTATTAACTCTGACCATAGTGGTCAATTAGCCTGTATTAAACACCATCATGTTAATTCTGAAGGTGAAATAATTTGTAGACCAATACCAAAACGTAGTTTAAGTAAATTTAAAAGGAAAATAACATCTCTAATCGCATCTCTGCCCACCATAAATAAAGATGCCAATGTCTTATACAATAATTTATTTAATTTAGTGAAAACTGAAAGTAACAACATATTTCCACAAAAGGTAATTAAACTAAACGAAAATAGGACGAAATTTAGTGACTGGGCTACACCAGGTATCTATAAGAGTAGGAGAAAGCTATATGAACTTTATTCACAAAAAGCAGCTTCCGCTGATCCTGTTTTTTTAAATTATGTTAAAAAATACTCAAAAACTTTTAAAAATGCTTGTTTGGCTGCTAAATCTCTGTACATATTTAATAAAATAAATATGTCGAAAAATAAAATTAAGACAACATGGGATATTATAAATCAAGAAACCGGGAAAGTAAAATGTTCTGGAAACTCATTCTCGTTAGAAATAAACAATAACATTATTAAGTCGGACAATGAAGTTGCCAACGCTTTTGTTGATTACTTTTCTGAAATTCCTATTATAACTACCAGTAATCTAAATTCATCTTCCAATGTGGCGGTCACCCTCCTGGAGTCAAGTGTAGATAAGTGCAGCGAAACTTTGAAATTTAGCCATGTTGATTCGATAACTATCTTGAAAACTTTCCGTTTGCTTAGCAAGAAAAAGACGGAAGATCTTTGGGGCATCTCGACTCACATAATTCAGTCTATTATAAATGAAATAGCTCCTCAGTTAGCGCTAATTTTTAATACTTGTGTTGATGAGGGCATATTTCCTGATCTAATGAAATACAGCAAATTAATACCTTTGTTTAAATCTGGAGATAAAAAAGATCCCTCGAATTTTAGACCTATTTCAATATTACCAATATTAAGCAAAATTTTCGAAAAAATAATGTATAACCAGATATTAAGTCATTTATTAACAAATAAATTACTACATGGCAAACAGTTTGGCTTCACCAAAGGAAAATCCACTACTGACGCCGAAATAGCACTTCTTAAACATATTTTTGATGCTTGGGAGGGCAAGCAGGATGTAATTGGAGTTTTTTGCGACCTCTCCAAAGCGTTTGACTGTGTAAGTCATGAAACGCTTATTCATAAACTTAAACATTATGGTTTTTCAAATGAAGCAGTAAGTCTTATTAAATCATATTTATCAGAGAGATTGCAGAGAGTTGTCGTTAATAAATCGGAGTCTGCCAGTGCACCTATTCTTATGGGGGTACCCCAAGGATCAATATTGGGTCCATTACTCTTTTTAATTTACATCAATGACCTGCCTTATTACATTAAAGACTTATGTGAGACTGTATTATTTGCAGATGACACATCATTATTGTTTAAGGTTGACCGAGGGAAACAATGCTCTGACGATGTAAATAATGCTCTCTCTATAGTTCTGTTCTGGTTTACAACTAATAATTTGTCATTGAATTCTAAGAAAACGAAATGCATTAAATTCTCTTTGCCAAATGTAAGGCAGATTGATACCCACTTAAATATGAATAAGGATGTAGTTGACCTTGTAAATAACACGAAATTTTTAGGCATTACTTTAGATTCACGGTTACAATGGGACCCACATATTGAATCCTTGGCTGGCAAACTAAGTTCGGCGGCGTACGCAGTAAAGAAAATCAGGCTTTTAACTAATGTTGAAACGGCGAGATTAATCTATTTTAGTTATTTTCATAGTATTATGTCATATGGATTATTGTTATGGGGTTCGGCGGCTCATATTGAAAGAATTTTTGTGTTACAGAAGAGAGCAATTCGCGCCATTTATAATTTACGGGCTAGGGACTCACTTAGAGAATTGTTCAAAGAAATTAATATCTTAACTTTAGCCAGTCAGTATATTTATGACAATTTAGTTTATGTACACAAGCATTATGCTACATTCGTTAAAAATAGTGATTACCATAATATAAACACAAGAAATAAAAATAAGCTTGCCGTTGCAACTTACAGGCTTCATAAAACTAGTGGTTCATTTCTAGGGAGGTGTGTAGCATTTTATAATAAGCTTCCACAAAGTATCACCGATTTACCAATTCATAAATTTAAAGTTCACGTTAAAAAGACTCTCATGAAAAAAGGTTATTACAAAGTGAATGATTATTTAAGTGACCACACGATATGGAATTAGCTAGACTAGTTATCAGATGTCATGTTTGGTAACAACATAATTTATTGTATAATGCTTAGTGTTAAGCTTATCATGTTTTTCTGACATTTTAAGTGTATGTAAGCATACTTACTGAATGTATTTTATAATTTTCAATGACTATGTAACAGAACCAATATTGTAAATGGCGATTTAAAAGAGGAGATAAAAAATTTGACCTTTCGAGTTTCTTGCCTGTTCTTCTCGAGAAGGCCTCCCAATTTCCGAACAGGTGTAGAATCAACTTTTTTTTTTTTCATTCCTACTTGTATTTGCAGACATCCTGATTATATTCAGGATGTATGCACATACAAGGTTAATATGTTTCCTTTAAATTAGAATGTGTTGCTTTGTTTTGACGTCAATAAGTGCCTGTAAAGGCCTATGTTGAATAAAGATTTTTGAATTTTGAATTTTGAATTTTTGAATTTTCTTACTGCGTGATCATAATGCGTTCCGAAATTAACTTAAGTAATGGGTCTGAGAACCAGATTGGATATTTCTTGTTGCGAGATTTTATTTTAGGAACACAGAGTTCAGTTATTTCACCTAATTTTGAATAAAATCTATTCATCATCACATCAACATCGGCATTACTAAACATCGACGCCCAGTCAACTTGAGCTAACATCGCATTAATTATTTCATAATCTGCCCGTTTAATGCTATGTGTTGTGTACTTCTTGTTAAGAAGCTTAGGCGTTACTTTACAAGAAACATTTACCTCGAGTGCCGGATGATGACCATCGATCTTACTCAAGACATAGTTGGATTCCTTAACACTAACGTCACACATATTAGAGAGAACTAGGTCAAGAACTCTTTGATTTTTATTTTTTACATTATTATGTTGCTGTAAACAGTTGTGAGAGATAAAGTCCACCAATGAATAGCCCAATGAACAATCATAATTTGATGGTAACAAACGACCATCCTCATCGCGCAAGTTCCAATTTATAAAGCCCAAATTGAAATCTCCTAAGATTAAAGCTTTAGTAGTGTTAGCGTCCATTACAGAGTTAATATTATCAACTAATGATTTCAACACATTATGACAAACAGGAGAAGGTACATAAACAGCACAAATCAAAAGGTCAATTACCGATTTTTCTGCATTAATTCTTACAGATATCCAAAGATCCTCATTGGCGCTTTCGTAATATTTTAAACGCCTTGTCTGTAAATGCTTGGAAGCGGCAATAAGCACTCCACCACCACGCTTACTGCCAGATGATGTCGTTTGTCGATCTCTTCTATAAATTACGTACCTAGTTGTCATTAAGAATCTCGCTATCGTAGTTTGTCTTGTTTGAGCATGTTTTTTATTAAAATTTGTTTCAGCATGTAAAGAAATGAAAAATCATTGTAAAAAGAAAATTTTGGATAGTTGAATATCGAAAAATTATTGACTTACCAGTGGAAGGTTTCCAAGATTTTTATAATGGGGAAATACACCATAGCATTAGTAGGTAGGCTTTATCGCCTAGTATGTATTCATTTCCGTGAAATATATTTTTTTTAGTTTTATCATTCGCTTATTTTAGAAGTTACAGGGGGGGACGGACACACATTTTACCACTTTGGAAGTGTCTCTCGCGCATACTATTCGGTTTAGAAAAAAATGATATTAAAAACTTCAATATAATTTTTGAAAACCTATCCATAGATACCCCACACGTATGGGTTTGATGAAAAAAAATTTTTTGGGTTTCAGTTCTATGTATTGAGAATCCCCAAAATTTATTGCTTTTTTTCTATTTTTGTGTGAAAGTCTTAATGCGGTTCACAGAATACATCTACTTACCAAGTTTCAACAGTGTAGTTCTTATAGTTTCGGAGAATAGACGGACAGACAGACAGACATGACGAATCTATAAGGGTTCCGTTTTTTGCCATTTGGCTACGGAACCTTAAAAAACTACTTGCTGGTTTTATTTATTCAATGCAATATACATATTACCTATGCTAAGGTAGCAATAGGTGTCGTGTTGTATTGGAATAAAAAATATGTTTCACATAAATAGCATGCTATTTTCAATTATGTGGAGTTTTTTGTTATCTCGAATCCCAGCTTGTACAGTTGTATTTACCAAAGAATATGATTATCAACAAATATTTAACGACAGACTTTTCTCGTAGATTTTAATTTTGTATTTATTTAAGCTATACTTATATCATTTTCTCACATTTACCGAATTCATATTTTTTCCTCAAAAAAAATTTTTTTTTAAATAATTTAAATTCCTTTCTTTACTTGGGCACTAGGTACCGCTTTTTTCGCTTTTACTTTAGGATAGGTACAATGTCTATTTGGTGAAGAAATTAACGAACAATAAACAAATAATCTCTCAAACACGCGTCATAAAAGTCCAACCCGAGACAAAAACATAATTTAAGGACATTTATCATTCTACACAAAACATCTAAGCAATAAACAGAATCACAGATTATATTTGAAAAAATTGTATGGAAATTTTTTATTTAATAATAACTCGAATACTTTTGTTGTTTTTTTTGCTTTAATAATGATTTTATTGAGTCATAATGCGTTTAACTACATTACAATTTATAAAAATCACAGAAAAAGCTATGTTGAGTTTAATTGGTCCTGTGAATGTTGTTTACTTGGGATGCTATATCAACAAAACCAAACAACCTGGCTGCAGGGGGTTAGTCTACCTAGTTATACTATTAGTTATACGATACAACGAAAACGATATAACGCCGGGGAAACCCCCGGCAGGCGCGAAGCGCCGTGGCAAGGAATCACCTCCACTCTGCTACCTTCAAGGTAGCCGCCCAAATCAGGTTTCCGGCGAAAGCCACACCTCTTCTTAAAATAAGAAGAGGGGACTTCGCCCTTCCCCGCATGAAGCGGGTGGTGACACTAAGTGGCCCGCCGGGTTAAATCTGGCCATCCCACACCCCCCTTCTATGGAGGGTCCTCTCGTCAGACTATTAGCCCGCGGCAGAGAATCTGCCGGGTTGCCCAGGGTGCACCACAAGGAGGTTGTCTGACATCGCACCCCGAACAAAACTACCTAACAGCCACATTGTTATTCTAATACGAGTACGTATTGCCAATTATAATATTACCTACCTACATATGACTACTTACCATTTTTTTCGTTTTTTTATTATTATTATTATTTATTTATAGTTACCTACTTCTTTAATTTTCCTTACGAATAACTGTTTACTAAAATTAAATAAGTCTACTTCGCAAAAAAGTTTGTTATAACTGTGTACCATTCGAGGCACCGACCGCCCCAATTCGTGCATAATTAGTGTTACGCATAGGAACAGCAAATAGTGGTGTATGACGAGTACGACGCAATGGAACTAGTAACTGCAATTTCTCTAAAAACTCGGGACAGTTTATATTACCGCGTAACACGTCATACAACAATCCCATATCCATCACTGCACGTCGCTGTTCTAGAGTCAAGATCGTAAGGCGCATAGTACGGTCAATCATAAAAAATCACTGCGGAAAAAACCGGTTCTTTTCATAAATATTGAATGAAAAATTTTTAAAAAAAGATATGTTATTATTCAACGCATTCTTTAGGGGATGGTCTTTTTAATTTTTTGATAAATTAATTAAAACTTGGTTAAAATGTGACCCAAACATGCCTCGATTTTAAAACTTAAAACCTAATCGCGTCGTAAATATTAGGTTAAATCATATACTTTCGATTTCAGTAAATAAAGTGAACAATATTCTAGGGGATGGTCTTTTTAGACTTTTCTTATTCGCCTTAATTAATTTTTAATTGAAATAATTCATCTTACGCGCAAAGGTTCGCTTAAATATTCCCCTCACTCTCACTCCTATGTAATCAGTGCGGGACGATCGACGCAAGGTCATTGGGACAACAGCTATCTTCATAAGACTGCTTGATTCTGTTGTTTAATTTAAAGTTTAGATGTTTCACAAACTTCTTTTGTACGCACTCTATCCTATTTTTGTGAACACTGTACATAGGACACCAGATTTATGCGTTATTTATATACTATATTAGTACTGCGAGTAGATTTAAAAGGCTTGCAAGTACGCATTGTAAAGCCCAAAGAACGAAACGATCTTTTTACAATGATATCAATATGGTTGCAGAACGAGGTCCAATGACCAAGGTCGCGAACCAAATCCACTCTCTATTAGATCATCTTGAAATTAATATTGAAATTAGATTGGATTCTTCTTGCGCGTAAATTTGAAAAAAGTATTTTGAATTGAGCGCCATTTAAAAAGTGTGATTATTTAAAATAAAATTGTTATTATTTTCAGTTTATATTATTAATAATAATTATTATTATCATCAATAAAATTTCTATTTCTGTATAGAAGAATATAATAATCCATAATCTTTACATAGTTTTATAAAAAAGTCGCCCCCACTGTCTGTAGGTACGCTTAGATCTTTAAGGCTCGTATTAATAAACGCGTCTTATAGTTAAGATAGACCTACCGAATGTACACGAAACCAACACGAAAATTCATCACCAAAAGCTAATGAAACGCGTTGTTCCTAAAAATGTTGAAAATGTCGGAGATCCGCCTATCCGGAACGCGCCCACCGCCGGATACTATTGACTGTACATTATTCATATTAATATGATAAAAAATTATTGTATTATACGAGTATGATGTAAAGATGATATTGTGAGGTGTTAATTTAAGATATTTTAACTAATGTGATCTAAATGACTCCGATAAAAACATCAGAATACTTATTCAAACAAATATTTGCACGCCAAATTAGATAGAATGTAGTGGATATTTAAATTTTATTAACATCTTTCTCACGGACATTCTATACAAATAACGTTTATTTTAAGAACAAAAAGAAATGAAAGCACCTACTTTAGGTACACGTGCACAGTAATTGAACAACTGTGCAAATTTCCGCTTAAATTAAATGCTTATTTGTACAAATGTGAAGATTCAGGAGCTTGTCTTATGCATGTATATAAACTCCACGAAACAAGACTTTCAAAATTAGTGAACTGCTATCATTTTTGGACTTCGGGTGTATCTTAGCAAAATCAAAATGAAAAGTGTCTTCTTCTTCTGTTTTCTCGTTTCGGTTGCGGTCGCTTTTCATATTGTAAGTAGCAAGTAGGAGCTTGGTGGCGCATTAGCGCGTGCGCTCAGCGAACGATGACATTATAAGTAGCAATTTTTACACAGGCAACTTTTACGCAGGCAACTTCACCTTTTATTTTATTGACATCTCTTTTCAGAGCATTTTTATATACAAGGAATTGTATATGGTGTTTCTGGTACTGTGAACTCAAATCCAATTCGTAAAGTTTGAGTGTTATTTTAAGCTTCCATATTAATTTTTTTTCTTCATAACCAAAAAATTATAATTTGGACAATGGTAAAGGACTTATGTTTTAAAAATGCTTTAAATGTTGAACCTACTTCTACATGTTACACATTTTCCATTAATGTCGTTGATAGAACAATATTCAGAAAAAAAATATTTTCCATAACAAAAACGTAGTTATAGTCTATGCTGGAGTGTAAAAGTAGTATGCAATCTGTAATACCCTAATAGATATTTTAGAGAAGGAGGCGCCATACAGTCTCGACGCAATAAGCTATATTTAAATTTAATTCGAAACATGTATAACAAAAAATATGCTTGCTTAAATTTTTAATGAACTCGATATAAAATCGGAACTGTCGCCTAAGTAACCCTGTGCGTTGACGTTAGTTTTCCATCTTTAGCTATAATAGCTAATTATAAAGCTGGTAAACTAACGTCAAAACAATTTGGTAAACTGTGTGATTATTATATGTATTTATCATATATTTATGATTGTTAATGCATTGGTTTTCTGGCAATTATCTATAAGGTCTTCTAATTGCTTCTTTCTTTGTTTCAGCCTCACACTCGTAAGTATTTATTTATTATTTATATTATAATACAGCTATTACATACATCGTAGATCAGCATATATTTATTACGCCTACTTTCTAATGCAAGACAAGTACAATTACTGAGCCCCAATTCTGCTAATAAGTTACAGTCGAATCAAAACTGAACCGTTGCGATCGACCAATCAGAACACCACATTATCACGTCATCGAACAGTTGAATGGCAATATACGTGCTCCAATTGGTCGATCGCCACGGTTTAGTTTCGATTCGGCTGTAACTTATTAGCAGAATTGGGCCTCTGTTGCGCTCCGCTAGTGCACCAATAATACCGGGTGTAACTGAACACCCCAATAACATTTAAGGGGCATATAAGTTTGATACTAAATGAAGCTTCGGTGCTTGTCTGAGACCTGGAACCCCAATACTTTCAGAGTTATTTGATTTTAAACTGAAAACAAAAACTTTCAAGTGACAACCATAATCAGCTCTTAATACAAAAGAAATTTAAACACAAAATGACACGTGATAGACGTGAGCGTAGTATTCCTCGTACGCTTACGTAGGGCTGTCGGCACTTAATACCAAAAAATAATTTATTTAGTTTGTATGACGTGAGCGCAGTATTCCTCATACGCTTACGTAGGGCTGTCGGCACTTAATACCAAAAAGTTATTTATTTAGTTTGTATGGGGAAAAAAAGTAGGTTTGTTAGCCCTAATATTTTTCCTACATAATCTCTACTTGTGATAGATACATACCCTAAAATGTTATTGGGGTGTTCAGTTACACTGTGTAGTGCTTTTTCTTGCTGAATTGTTGAAATATTGGGAAATCTTAGTTGAAAGAAAAAAAAACAAACTTATTCCTTCAGTCCGATACAAAATGAAAAGCTTTATTGTTGTAGGTACATAATTATAATACACATATGCATATGTTACTGAAGTACACAAAATCCCTCAATGCAAAGCACTTAACATAATGTTTAATTAATACAAGCCAAGGGCAGGATGGTTCAGGTCTGTTTGATCAATCTCGGCAGGTAAAAATCAGGTACAAATTGGGTACAAAACTACAAAATGAGGGGCAACAAAGTACACGAACAAATAGTTATAGGTTTCTTTTTTTTTTAAATGAAATTAGTAGCCTTCCCCGGAGCGGTTGTTAGTGAATCGTACCTTCTATGCTAAGTCTTGCAATCACGGGTCAGAGATATGATATTCCATTTCCTTAGATTATTCTCTCTATATATGTACAATTCCACAGAATTCCTCCTTGTGTTAGGTTATTTTGTTATGGTTTCTAGCTGTAAGATCAAGCAGCGGAGCCCTACGGCCTCCGGGAACTGCCCTGGAGATTCATAGCACAGTGTTAGGTTAAAAATATAATTAAATATGCCTATGATCTTAGGGTCAGTGGGTCTAACACTGAGTTCTGAAGGAATCCCAGTCAATACATTTGAACTTCATGTAATAAACATAGCAAATGAATTCTAAAACATAATTTTTAATAAATTGACAAATTGTCTTATTGGTTAGTTAATAAAAAGGACATATGGAGGGGAGAGCACCTATTTTGTGTATAATTACTGCTATTAATAAAAAGAAAACAGCTTAATTTGTGAGTTATTTGCCAAAGAAGGATGTGAAACTTAATATTGTAAAAAGAACAATGGCAGAAAAATGTCTGGATTTTTTTCTAGCGTCCCTAAATCACCTATATAGCAAGGAAATTAAAATAATTTTCTAAGGTTTTTGAAATATACACTTATTTTTGTACAAGCCGGAGTTCCTTTTGTTTTCATAAAAGTATATCAAATGTTAACTACTAATTAAATGGCGCACAATGTATGGCGTATGCTAGACGTTCAATATTTATCACATTCCGTTTCAATATTTATTGATGGATCTCGGACGAACCTACACGTTCAATACGGGTCGCGTCAGTATCACGGAGTACATAATCACTGTCAGTATCTCTCTAATCTGTGGATGTGTAGATACGGAAAATATACGTAAGCCATGTTCCATCTAAGTGCAGATTTGCAGCATTATCAACATTTTTAGCATCATCGCGTTTCATTAGATTTTGACGCTAGCAGGGCTAGCATCGTATGTTAACGTAATGCATTCCATTTTGAGGTTAGGTTCTCTTTGTGAAAAATAGCGCGACTAAAAAATGTTCACATTTCTTAGAAGAAAAGCAAAACATTTGATGTTAACGTGAAAAAACGGTGACGATTAAATGGAAAACGCGGGATCGCGATAAATATTGATGACAAGGCTACACAATCAATAAATATCGCCATAAATATTAAGGAGTTGGATTTCAAAATATCTAGAAATTCTGTGATCCGTATTTATTCTGTGATCAATATTTTTCACGATATTTGGATCACAATCCAGGATCGCGACATTTATTGATCGTGTGGTATATGAACTTGATGGACCGCGTTCCGCCAACTTCATATAAACGATTCCGTTGTCAATATTTATCACGATAAATATCGTGTAGAATACGCCTATAAGTTATTTTTCATAACGCTTCTATCGGGTCCGAATAGCAATCGACTTCTTTAGGGGTCCTGTTCCGAATAGCCATTCCGTTTTTTTAATTTGTTTATTCCCGTAATTAATTAGAAAATATAAATGTATTTAGATAAAATACCATAGCCATAGATAAAATAACAAAACACTGTACCTACCTACGTTATAAAAGAGCTCACAGGTGAATAATGCGGTGCATAACCTAAAAAATATTAAATACCAATATCTCTTTTTTCCGGCTTTATTGAATAAAAATTATTTTACATATAGATTCTAAAATTGACGCCGAATCTTTTAATATATTTTTCATTACGGGACGCTACAATTTGATCCCAGACATTTTCTTCTATGGAGACCTGCCATTGTTCTTTAGAATTTAACAGGAAATTCGCAAGTGTTACTCAATATATGCCTTAATCCCACTAAGATGCCGCTTACTATCAGGTTTTTTTAATGAAATAGGGGATGAAAAAGGCGAATTTTGGAAATGTAACATGTTTGATTTAATAATCAATTTACCCACAAATAAAAATAAAATTAACAAAATCTGCTTTAAATCATGAAATATAATAAGTTAATTAGATACCTTATTGATTTTTTGCACTTATTGATACAATAAATCCATTTAATTTAATGAATCGCGTGCCGGCGAGTAAATATAGTATTTTTTTTCTTAGCTTTACTCTTCAAGCTGAAAACAAAAAGAACTGAATTTTGTAAATTCTTTTCAAATTAAATTCACACGGAAAACGAGAGAAATACCTATTGGTTTTATTCGCAGAAATAAATATATAAAAACTTTATGATCTTCAAATCAATAACAAATTACTTCGATCGATGTCTCACAGACTACTCATAACATAGACGATAGACGCGTTCTAAAAACCAACGCTCCACTTGCGCACAGATTTGCGTTTATGTGGAAGCGACGGAGCCGAGGTCCGTTTGCCGAATGTTAAGCGCCGCACCGGCGACGGAACCTCTCCTAAAACCAAATTCATTTCATAACACTCGTAAGACTCTTAACTTGCTTCAAGACGTGTCAAGTCAACATACGGATCTTTCGAAATTCTACAATATGCAACAAGTATTTCCAGCTAAAGTTATGTTTGGTTGAAAAACAAAACGTAATGAAAAATTAACCATAAACAAATTGTGAATGCTTTCCAAATTCTATTCGACGAAACTATAATTATATGATCTATAAGTTTAAGTGTATTTTATTAAAATATGTCTATAGAAATGATCAAAACAAACGGTCTAAATGTCAAATTCCGAATTTTGAGAAAATCAACCCACCTAAATGGAAGCACGGGATTTTGGGCGAAAAAAAACTATCTTTGTAAATAAGGCCAGGATAAACGCGAGATTTATTTTGTTTATGCAAAAAGTGAATAATGACCAAAGATAATTGCAAATGTCACTGACGTGACGTGAAACGACGTTGACGTTGACACTTGACATTGACATTGTGAAATTCATTGACAAAGTTATTGTAATTACGATTTTAGTTGTGAAATATGTGTTAAAACTACAGTGAAAGCAAAGTGTTTTTGCAAAATTAGTGTTTTATGAAAAAACGGTGTTACAACTGTATAATGCGATATTGCTTTAAGCTCAAACTCAATTTTTTTTATTCAATTTAGACCAGCAATTCTCGACGTCAAAGAATTAGTAATCCTTTTATGATTGAATTATTATCCAAACAGACTGATCTGACGCTCTTACGGTGAAGGAAAACATCGTAAGGAAATCAGCATACCTGCGAAGTAATTCAAAAGATGTATGTGAAGTCAACCAATCCCCACTGGGCAAGCGTGGTTTGACTAAGGACTAATCACCCTAACTAGCGTGGTCTCGTGCACCTCGGTGGGGACGTCTAAGAGCTGTGATGATGATCGAAAGAGTATTTACTTTAACTGTTGCAGCTATTTCACCAAAATAAGCAAAGAAAACGTATTCAGACAGACATTTAATGCAATATAGAGCTGTAAACAACAGCTCTATATTGCATTAAATTAATATTTACTTTACACTTGTATGTTTTGAAAAATAAATATTTATTATGTTCGTGTCAATATCAGATTTGCCATTTGGACATGGAGGTGGAAACTCCCCACCGACTACGGACCGCCCTGTCCATCTCTTCGATACTGTTGATTTGATCGAGGTACCTGATCAAAGCGTCGAAAATAAAGGTTAGTTGAGATGGTATTTACATTTTTAATACAAAAAAGTTAACGAATAAACGAACTGGCTACCCGATGGTAAGTGACTGCCTTAATGGTCCTCTTAGTATATGTGGCTTTGTAACGAACGCAAATATGCAAGGCCTAAAAACTTGTGACCTAAGATGCAGTCACAGGCACCAAATAATTTGAGTGCCTATCTTACCTTTCAAACTATTTTGACTTATTGCTCACTTTTAGGGTTCCATAACTCAAAAGGAAAATACGAAACCCTTATAGAATCACTTCGTTGTCCGTCTCTCTATCAAGACCCATTTTCTCGAAAACGCTTGAGAGATATCACACTGAAATTTATATTAAATCAGCTTCAGCTTATTCGGCTTTATCAGATTTACAATGAATTATGTCATTACCATACATATCAATATTGTTACATAAATACTTTTTTTATGACTTACAACATTTCCAAAACCAAAAATTAATTTTTTTGCAGTGCACTATCAACCATAATTGGTTTTTCTGTACACAACAGATCCGTATCATCATCTCAAAAATAATATGATATATAATAATATGTAGGTGCATGCATGTAACACAATGAAATAAACATCCCCCTAACCATGATCGCCCAAAACAATATTAAAACCGCCCTGAGAGCGGGATGGCGCGATACGCAGCAAGAGCTGTGTCTCTGTTTCAATATTGTTTTAACCTTGCTATAAGCGATCATGGTAGGGCCCCAGCACGTCACTTTATTCGCTCGACATAATTCACTCCCCAAGAACCAGTTTTGACTGTGCGGAATATTCGCGTTTTCAGTCTGTTTCGGCTGTGAAGAAGTCAACAGGATCGAGTGGCCAAAAATTGTAGTAATATTCTGATTAAGAAACGAAATTTTTATATGACCCGCGTACCCCGCGTATCGAGCGGTCGTGTTTAACTCAGCTCCATAGCATTTAAAATAAATAAATTTGTTAAAAGTGTCAATCACAGTCTAAATTTTGAAGTTTTTTTTCACGGAAGAATACAATACTTGTCATCTTGTGCACTAAAAGGAAATATACAGTGTTATCTGGAAGAAATATTTGAAACATAAAATAATAAAATCACTGCAACGACGATGAAGACTATGAAAAAGTAAAGATATTGAAGGTAGCTATGAACAGAATTTTACAAGACGAACATAAGTCAGCTTGGCATACCTTTTTTGGCAGAAACGAATGCATCGAGCTATCTACAAATTCACATACCAAGGTAAAAGTTACGTAGCACAGTGGCAGCACGATTGGACTCATACAGCGTAATATTCGCCAAGATTGGCACAGGTTCAAACCTCAACGAACGCACTGCATTTTTGCTTTTTTATTGCTTTTTATTTTTTTTGCTTTATTGCTTTTTTTGTTATTTATAAAATTTTTTGATACGAAGACAAAAAAAATAGTCATTATTAGGCAAATAATTGCTAAATATTCTTTATTAAGCAAAGAATTTTGATGAAGAAAATTAAGAGCGCAATGAGTATTCGAGAGGATAAGAACAAAGGCAAAACTTGTGATAAGTGCAAAAGTTCGATTTTAGACAGACAATTTATAAATTGTTCAAATTGTGGCAATATATTGCATCTTGACTGTGCAAAAGTATCTACAGCCAGATTTTATTTAATGGAACCAGAGAAAAAATCTACTTGGAAATGTTTAAACTGTATTACACTGAACACAAAAATTAATACATTAACAAGTCAGTTTGATTCTACCTTATTAGGCAACAATGACAATGGAAATATTACGTACAGAAAAAAACAGGTGTCTAATTTGCTGCTAGAAAATTCGTTTGACTGTCTTCAAATCGAGGATGACAATGAACTGGATGAAGAACTATCATTTCGATCATCAGGAAGTATTATAAACAGAAGCTGTCCCGAAATTGGGCTCAATCATTATGCTCGGATCGAAGAATTAGAAACACTTGTTAAAAAGTTAAAAGAAGAGCTTCAATCAGCAGATACTGAGATACAAAATTTATTAACTGAAAATTATGCACTCAAGGAACAATTAACACGTAGAGAACAAAATGTTGAACAGCTTAAGTCCATATGTAAATCAACCCCTAAAAGTAATAATATAAACACGAGTAGAGTAAATCCAAGACCGGCAAAATCTTTAAAGACTACTTCTAATACACTAAGCGTGCAAGCAAAAAAAGGTGAAAATTATGTCACTGGAACTCCGCAGCAGTCGTCAACCAAATCCTGCTTAAGTATCACCTCACAGAAACCATCATATAGACCGTATAATACAGATCAAAAAACACCCACAATTTATATTTTTGGTGATCAGCAAGCCCGAGAATTATCAAAAAAATTAATGCATAGCAGATGTGGTAAATGGAATAATATGTATAGAGTCTTTGCTTCTGTAAAGCCGAACGCAACTAGCAAAGAAGTGTTGGCAGGTATAACAAGTATATATGATAAACTAGAAAAAGACGACTTAATAGTACTTGCCATAGGAGCCAATGATAGGAACTCATACTTACTTTTCACTGAAGTCTGTAATACCTTATGTAAATTGGAGGCGCACAATGTATTTATTTTGAATGATCGCTATAATAATTTCACTAATGTAAAATTAATTAATCATCAACTTAATGTCATTGCTGGTAAATACTCGAATTGTATTATTATTAATGTTAAAAATGATGAATTTATGTCACACTTTCAAGCAACAGTTTTTAAAATAAACATTGAAATAGATTTTGCGATATATTATAAATTATACTTGAATAATATTTCGACATGTTTAAAAGGTCAGCAGCAGCCCGAATATATGAATATGAATGTAAATGAAAAAGCTATTGAACAGGCAAATTCGTTTTTTCGTTCCACATAACGTCGAAAAAAAGAACATTTTGTTGCATCGTACAAAGCTAGAATATGTTGGCACCGAAAATTTAGTAATTTTACACCAGAACATCGCTGGTATTTATTCCAAGCTGGATTTGCTTGAAATCACTTTAATAGACCTAAAAAGATACAAGAAAGATATAGATATTCTTTGTTTTACTGAAACTTTTGTTAAACTCGGATCAGAAAGTAATATCAAACTAAATAATTACAAGTTAGCTGCGAGTTATTGCCGAGATAAAAGTAGAGGTGGTTCATGTATAAAAAAGGAAATGGACACAAAAATTATAAATTTATCCTCATTGGCCGCACTATCATATTTCGAGTGTTGTGGCATAGAAGTAATAGGACTTAACGTTATAGTTATTTGTATCTATAGGGTACCGAATCAGACTAAATCACATACTGGCATATTTCTTCACAAATTAAATAAACTTCTTCATATGTTAAGTGACAGGTTTAGAAATAAAAAAATATTTTTATGTGGAGACTGGAACATAGATATCCTTAAAGAAAATTCTATTTCGAGACATCTGTCTAGCATTTTAAATCAATTTAATTTTAATTTACATATCACTTCTCCAACTAGGCAAAAATCATGCATTGATCAGATTGCCAGTAATCAAAAAAATGTAACACGTGATATTTTGAGGCTTGGATTGTCCGACCATGAAACAGCACAAATAGTTACATTGCGTACAAAAAAGCTCAAAGCTTTTTCTACTTGGACAGAACATAGAAGGGATTACTGTGAGGATAATCTTAAAAAGTTTGTTAACTGTATTTCAGCATTATCGTTTGCAGATACTTTATCTAGTAATAATACAGTTGAAGCATTTGATGCATTTTATAATGATTTAATTTTATTTTATAATTTATGCTTCCCTATAATAAAGGTAAAAATAAATAATCGCCCGAAAAAAATTAAATGGTTAACGAAGGGACTGCGGAAGTCTTCTATAATAAAGAGAAAGTTATATTTTAAATACATTCATTCCAGTACTGATAAAAACTTTCACAAAAGGCAATTTAAAAAATATAACTCTATTTTTTAAAAATGTTTGTTAACATCACAAAAAAGTGCAATAATATTTTTTTTATTAATAATGGAAAGAATCCTAAATCAATATGGAACAGAATTAACTCAATTACCTCAATGCATAATAATAATAATATTAATTCTATTAAATCTAATAATGACATTTTTCATGATCCCAAGCAAATATCTGACATTTTTAATGATCATTTTGTAAATTTGACTAAAACAAAAAATGACACCGATCCACCTTTGACTAACCAAAATACAAATAATATCACGTGCTCTAAAAAATTAAATACAGTTTACTTAACCCCTGTAGATGATACAGAAATATATAAGATTATATTGGCTTTAAAAAACAGTAAATCTTGTGGTTATGACAGCATTACTACAGGAGTTATGAAAAAATGTGCTTCCGTATTATGTCGACCTATAGCCCATATTATTAATCTTTCATTTGTTGAGGGTGTATTTCCGGATAAACTTAAGCTGTCCATAGTTAAGCCTTTATTTAAAAAGGGGGATAAACTTGACCCAAATAATTACAGACCAATTACACTGGTTCCTATTCTTTCAAAAATTTTTGAAAAAGCAATGTTCTCTCGATTGGATAAGTTTTTGCTAAATCCAAAATTTTGCATCCCAGTCAATTTGGTTTTCTTAAGGGAAGCTCAACAACGTTGGCTTGTTTTGAATTAATCAAAACAATTACAGAAAACATCAATAACGGTTATCCCATAATGTCAATCTTTATCGATATGAGCAAAGCATTTGATTTGGTTAATCACAAAAAACTACTAAATAAGCTAGAGTTGTATGGTATTAGAGGTAAGGCATATGATTGGTTGTTGAGCTACTTGTCTGATAGAAAACAATGCACAGAAATCTCTCAAATTGTGAACAAAAATAATAAAATATTCAAAATAAAGTATCAGTCTGAGGTTAAAACTAATAACACTGGAGTTCCTCAAGGCGAAGTATTAGCACCATTATTATTTAAAAATTTTATTAATGACCTTCCAAATGCAGTGAATCAAAAACTATTTTATTTGCAGATGACACAACTATTATAGTAAGATGTGAAGATAAAGCTAATTTTGAAGAAAACGTAAATAAGGCCTTTAAAGATGTAGTTCAATGGATAAATATAAATGACTTGCAAATAAACGTCGGAAAAACTAAATTTATGACATTTAAATCATATAATTCTATTTATCCTAATCTTGACATAGTGCTTTATAATAAAAAAATAGATGAAGTAAGTAATATAAAATTTTTAGGGATAACAATTGACGAAAACTTAAATTGGAAGGAACACATAAATCAAATTTGTAAAAGACTCGATAGTTTTGTTTTCGCATTAAAGCGTATTAGACAAACTGTGTCATTGGAAGCAGCGTTGACAGCTTACCATGGTTACGTTTCGTCGGTTCTTAACTATGGACTAATAATTTGGGGTAATTCAGTAGATATTGAGACTGTTTTTAAACTGCAAAAGAAATGCATACGCGCCCTATGCAATGCCTGGTACAAAGAAAGCTGCAAACCTCTTTTCATAAAAATGAAAATTCTATCACTACCCTGCATGTATATTCTAGGTATATGCTGTTTTGTTAAGCAAAATTTTCAATATTTTAAGTTATTCTCCGAAGTTTCTACACGAAGACTTAGATCTGACTACAACTTACTTTTATATCAACCAGCAGCCAATAAATATATATATAAGAAAAATGTTTATAATATGTGTATTCAAATATATAATAAAGTGCCAAGTGACATTAAGATTTTGGACAAGAATAGGTTTAAGATAAGTTTGACAAAATGGTTGAATAAACGGTGTTTTTATAGTGTAAAAGAATTTATGAGCTTAAAGCATTAACAAGAAATAAAAAGATGATATGATATTACTCTACTCATTAATTGTTTGTGACATATATTATAATTTAATTTTTTATCTAATAATGTTAATAATAATACATTAATTTTATCCTTTAAATTTGACGTTAAATGATTATATTTATGTATATTAATAAAATGGACATTGATCAATAAATTAGACGTAAATTAGACTGATTGTGTGTAATACAAGAATGTTAATTAGATACAAATTATGATTATACCAATATTGATGATAATAATTATGTTGACTATAGCATGTAAAATTAGTAATACATAATTTAATAATTAAGATATTTAAAATACAATGTAAATATTTGCACATTGACTTAGTTCAATTGGATATGTGAGACTCTAAAGATTATAAAACATGTAAGCACCATATTCTAGCAAATAAACGATACTATTACTATTACTATTACTATGCCTTCATGAACTATGAATGTATAAAAAAATATTACTGAATAAATTATTAACAATTACATGCCTACAGAATAAATGACTGAAGAATGTTTTATGAATTAGTCACCAACCAGGGTACTCTTTTGAGTATTTAGAAAATCCTTACTAATATTATAAATGCGAAAGTTTGTAAGTATGGATGTTTGTTACTCTTTCACGCAAAATCTACTGAATGGATTTTGCTAAAATTTTGTACATATACGGATGGATTATCATATAAGCTTCTTTTTATCCCGAAAAAGTAAGTAGCTCCCGCGGGAAAGTAGATTTACAGTTTTTTCTTTGAAATTTTAAGGCGAAACAGTTCGCGGGCACAGCTAGTCTAAAACTAATGATTAAAAATATTTTGTAAAATTTTATAACATATTACATGCACGTATAGTTCATTATATATATACGCGTATATGTAACATTAACATTGCAATGGTTTTAAAAAGTTTGGTGATAAAAATCTTGCGACAGTTAGTGGAGATATGCTCAAATATATGTGTATATATTATATGTGTTACTTACTGTAAAAGCCCGAACTACGGTAAATCTTAACATTTTCCAGTAAAACTTAACATTTACCAACTCTTTAATGGTCAAAGTCCTAAATGTTCTGTGATCATTGTTTATTTCGGACTACTACATACACTCGGTAAATCTTAGAACTTACCACCAAGACGCGGTAAATGTTGAAAATACTTGAGAGGAAATCGTGCGGTCTGTTTTTCCATACAAACCTAGTCTCCCTGTTTTTTTTTCTGGATAATGGCAATAGTTGCTGTATTTTTACTCTAATGGTAAAAGCCCGAAAAATGGTCTATTCTTTGAAAAAATCGTCTATTCTTGTAAAAATTAAGATTTACTATCAAAACCTAAGATTTACCGATATATTAATATGGGCTTTTACAGTAACAAACATGTGATGATCTGCTAATACGCGTTCATTAAGAACACTGCGAAAATTCACAAAAATAACCGAAACTGTAACATATATAACAACTCTTTATTGCATTTCATTAATATTGACATTACAATTGTATCTTTTAGAAAATATGTAATTGTTATGTTCGTGTCACCATCAGACCAGACAAGCGCACCTGAAGCACCAGACGCACCTGACGCTCCGGATGCTCCGGATGCTCCGGATGCACCAGGCATCCCTGACACCACCGACCCCCCAGACCAACCCCTCGTTACTGGTTTTCCACTCATATACATCGTAAATAAAGGTTAGTCGGTATGGTATATATTTACATTTTTGATTGTTTGCGAACAAAGTTGGCGAACAAGCGAATTGGCCACCTGATGGTAAATTGCTACCTTGCCCTTAGTACCTACATGTGGCTTAGTAAGAAACGCAATTATGCAAGGCCTAAAACTTGTGACATTTAATGTAGAGTCACAGACACCAAGTAGAAAAAATTGAATGCCATTATTATTAAAACCAAAATCGACGCCACGGCGATGTGACGTGACAAAAAAAATGTGTACATGTGTTGGTGAATCTTTGTGTGAATTAAAAATAATGTTGTTCACAATAAACTTTTACACTATCGACTACCCAATGCTGGAGTGCTTCGAAACCATTTTTTTTTGAGGCGGGGGAATCTCTTTACGATTCAACAAGGGGCTGAAAGCTGACAATGCCGCCCCAAGGATATGCCATTGGACTCGAGTATAAACCCCATACCTGGCTAAACCACCCTCCAGAGCAACTTCTACCTCCGTAGAGATCGGCGTTAGCCATTCCCCGAGTGCGCCCCCTGGATAGTAGGCCTGACGCAAGCGCCAGGTCTTACCTCTACGGGGGGGTCGACAAGTCCGGGCCATTTCATCCCCAGCTTGCTTAGGGGAGTTGGTGGCGCGCGTCCAGGAACGCGCGCCTCCTCCTACCCAACCGCCTGCGCCGAAGCGGTGCGGCGAGAGGGTCAACCTCTCGCACCCGCTCCGATGGGAGTGCTTGGAAACCTAAGAAATATCAGTGACTTAATTACTAACAAATTTTGGAATAATGAGTTCCTAATGTGAATAGTAATTCTTTTTCAATATAACTTAGCCAAACAATTTTGAATGAATAAAACTTATGATGTTACTATAAATTTTTTATATCGATACTTGTGACTTCACGGATTTGTCAAGCACTAGCGTAAACAATCAATTTACTAGTTTTACATTTTTTCGCATTTTTCTGCTTATAATCACGAAATATAGTAGAAATATCTTCTTCTGTATCGGTTACAAACAGAAATTTGGAAAAAATCGTTTTTACCTGTAGAAATTGTATTGAATCGGATTATTTTGTCTTGTAACTTCACATTTACGTACAGAACACATCACCATAATTGCACAAAATATACTTTCAGTGTTCATTTAAGCAATAACAGAAAAATTCACAAATTTTACAGCGACTTGGAAATTACTGGGACGCTATGGCCTCTACTCTCGAAAATAATGACATATCGGTACTATATTCTCCGTCTCTTTTTCTCTAAGGCGGTTTGAACTTGATTGGGATTTCTCGCACATATGTCTGTGCTTCATGTCTGCGTCTGGTGCTTCAGGTGCGCTTGGCTGGTCTGAAGGTGACAAGAACATAACGATTACTTATTGTTTAAAAGATACAAGTGTAAAGTCAACTTCTTTCGCGTTTATAATAATAATAAGGATTTTCTAAATACCCAAAAAACAGTACCCCGGTTGGTCACCAATCCATAAAACATTCATCAGTCATTTATTCTATATTCTATATGCATCTAGGTAATTGTTAATAATTTATTCAGTACTACATACATTTAGGTTCACTATCTGTGCCCGGGAACTACGTTTCGCCTTAATTTATTTTTTTCCAAAATCTTCAACAAATATCGTTAATGAATACAGAAATAAACACAAAAACTTAACACATTATATACTAAAACCTTCCTCGAGAATCACGCTATTAAGTGGTGAAATCCGCTTGAAAATCGGTGCAGTAGTTTTTGACCTTATCGCGAACAGACAGACAAACAGACGCGGCGGGGAGTTTGTTTTATAATATGTAAGGATAAGGATATAGGTATATGTATAAAAACTTCGTTTCATAATCAGAATAATGATTTTTAATTATCAATATGTTTCTGCATAAAATGCACATACGAAACAGGGAGCAAAAGGGGTCATTTTAGTGATAAAAAAATAGAAAAAAAACCCGCATTTTATTTGAATTTTTTTGGAGGCCATTTAATTTTTTTACCCTCCGTTGCGTACCTTTTTTTATTATTATCAATACACAAATTAACATAATATTATGATACATATAGCACCACTTTAACCTCTAGGGTTTGTGTGTAGTACCTTATTTAAATTAGCTTAGTAATAAACAGTTGTGTTTACAAAATATTAACAAATAAACAAACAAAATTAGAAAATTAAACTTACAATACATAGACATAAACTTATTATATTTAACAAAATTATAAACGAATTTTAGCATGCGGCAGCAGTTATATTTGTGACAGGAAATACGCACTTAATTTAGTTTTAATGTTTTTCTCAGTCATCGTATCGCGTGCGGAGGTAGGTAAAGAATTTATCAACCGAGGAATAAGGTACGCGCTCGTCCGTTCACCGTAGTAGTTATTAGCTTGCATAATTAATGATTAAACGAACTTACCTGTACGTGAAGTTCAATCATAATTATATTTGTAATTAGTCCAAGGTATAACTATTGTAGTAACGCGTCCTCCCGCTACTAAATACGCGAATTTTAAAGACACCATTAAAAATATAAAAGAAAAATACACCTGGCAACTCCACCGTCACCATAGCTCATTCGTTTTTTCGCGCTCTACGCAGCTGACACATATTTTACATGTTGATGTTTTTCAAAGTGATTATCTAAATAAAACTAAAATCCAGATACGCAGTGATAAAAATGGAGAAAAGATGTCAAAAGTTGTTCGAAAGTAAAATGGTTATCTTAACATAAAGAAAATAACCCAAGATGTCGAAACAGTAAGTACCTACCTGTTTTGAAGATGCGTCGTAATTTTGATTTAGCTTGGCAAGAGGACCTAGATACAATTAATTTAGATAAAATTTTATAATAAGAAATATATTTTTTAAAACTGCCTGCTTTCCGTGGGAAAGCGTTACCTATCAATCAAGGCAAATGAATTAGATGATGTATCTAGGTACCTACTCGATTATGAACTCTATTCATTGGATATAGGCTAAAGCACAAATACCTTTATAGGAAATTATGGTACATACGAGTAGTTATATTTATGACCAAGTTTACAAAGAATTGCATTGAAAAATATTTTAATTGAGGTTGCCTATGTAGATAAAGTTTCTTGAAAACTGTAAACTGTTAGATGGTCCATAACATAACATGGAAATTCCTAATATCCTTCTAAAACTTGAGATAAATTACTCGAAAAATAAAGTCAAAGGAAATGAGCTTTGCAATAGCTGTAATATCACAACTATTGACTTCAATTTCCAAACAATCTTCTTAAAATATCTGAGTGATGTCTTTAGATTACAATGCAATAAGTTTACAATGTCAGTACAGCAGGATCAGAAGGAAACATGATTATGCTTTTATAAAATACCTAATAGAAGCTATTAAAAGCAATAAGAGGGATGAATATTTGTACTCCAATAAAAGTGTAAAATTATTTACAGTCATAAAAAGAATGATAAACATTCTAAAATATAAGCCATGTATAAAAACCTCAAAAATTTGCTTCTAATTTGAAAACCTACCAGCTGCCTGTGTCCTGCAATAAGCAGCCTGTGTGCTGCAATAATTTCTAACAATATCCTCCTCGGAGAGGCTCATAGAGAGAGGGCCAACCTCAACTATCATTCAGGTCACGAATGAACATGCTCTGTTTTCAGCAGCCAGTCTCGAACCAATTATCCATAGACCCCATATTTTTACCCATCGTGGGAATAAATAACCGAGCTCAATTAATTTTAAAAGTGGATAAGAGACTATGTAATACATTTTGTTACTATATTTAATCAACTTTATTATCCACTAGACAATAATAAATATTGTGAAATGGATAATTATACAAACAAATTAACAACTGCATAGGTAGCAGAAATGCTTGGCCCCATGCAAAGATTTCTAGAGTTTTACTATTCCTAAAAGGATGGTTCCATAGATTTATTTTAAAATAAAATAATGATTCCTTAAAATAAGTTGATAATAAGTTTATTGAAAATCTACACTTTTAAATGAATATTTCATGTTATAGATTTGATTAAATTAATGCATGCACTAAGTATTTACATCCAAATTATTCATAACAAAGAAAATTGATAGTTTTTATGTTTGAATAATTGTATGAATACAATTGCTTTTACCATGCGGGTTAAATACAGTACATACATACCTTAACCATTTGTCTCAAGTCAATTTCAGGTATTTTTATTAAAAAAAAGAGGCGTATTTTTATATTGTAATATATATATATATATATATATATATATATATATATATATATATATATATATATATATATATGAAGGCGCGAGGGGTACTTCATCGGCACGGTCCATAGTAAGGGCGTAAGTTAATAGGCGGAAAACAACTTGTATCACGTTTAATGATTGAAATTAAAATAAATCACAGCACTGATCGATTAACTACAGTAATTAGGTTACTTATAACTAAAATCAAAATCAATAAGTAATAGGATTGGATAGATCGGCAGCGATTCGTCGAAGACGTGGTGCGCGGGCCGCTCTCCTTCAAAAAGTGATCTCACAGACCACTTAGAGTGAATTGCCACATGGCCGCCCCGCTACCATCGATACGACGTTCCGCTAGAGCGACACGATAACTCGTTCACTCTCGATCCACCAAACTATATTCTAAACGCGCCGTCACGGCCAAACTGACATTCGACCGTCCCCGGGCGTATATTGTCGGTAATTTCTGTAACAAATAATTTAAATCACTGATTCGTCCGCTCGTCTATCCTGACCTCTACGACTAGGCACCTATTAGTTAACATCATATCATTAAAACCTAACAAAAGAATACTCCATTCTTTTACATCTGACATGTGCAACTCAACCTACAGCTAACCCACACAGTAAGCTCGGTTGACATTGCCACATTAGTCAGGTTCAACTATAAATAATCATCCGGTTCACACGACCAGGCTAGACCACACTACTTGAAATACAGCTCATCTGGCCCTGACCATTGAATCCTCTCAACCATCCCTGCAGGGTATGGCCCGGATGTCAGCGTCCACGTGACCAGGATAGACTAATTCAGCTCACAACTCATCTGGTCATGACCATTGAATCCATTCAACCAACCATCGGAGTATGGTCTGGATATCAGTGTCTACGTGACCAGGACAGACATAACTACATCGCAAAATATTACATACCAACATACCTAATGCTTATGAATTATCTTGTTCAGTGTAAACTTCAACTTCACATTCGACTTCTAAGGTTTCGGGATCAGAGCATACGCTTAATGTGTCCGAACCCGCTGTCAAAGTGCGTGAGTCGGTGGATACAGCGTCCGAGCATACAGGCAAGTCGTCACAAATATTTCCATAATCAGTATCGTTAATTACGCTTTCCGGATCATCAGCCGCCGTCTCGGCCTCCTCCTCGCTTAACAAACTACTAGCTATCTCTATCAAACCCTCGTGTCCCCGGGGTACTGAGCGTAAGTTCTCATGAGCATACTTGTAAATACGATGAGAACCACTAAGACTTTTAAGTTCGTAACGATCATTATCTAGTACCGCGGTTATGACAAATGGACCCTTAAATTTTCGGTCTAATTTTGTTTGATTTCGTTCACTATTTTTTATAAAGACGAAGTCACCTTTGGTAAATGGTTTGATAGTTGCGCGACCACGATTGAATCGTTCTACTTCTGATGCTGCTGCCTTTCGAATATTACTCGACGCATCTTCTCTAACCAAATTGAGATCTAGATGATTTTGCTGATCGCCTGGACTAATTTTAGACAAGCCTAGTGTCTGTGCGCGAATCCCGAACATCAGCTCTGTTGGTGAGTATTTAGTTACGGTGGATTTTGTACTATTGAGGGCAAGCTGTATTTTACCTAATTAATCTCGCCATGTCTTTTTGGGATCATTTTCGACGATAGTTAATAGACTTTTAAGTGTTCGCATAACGCGTTCCACTTGCCCATTAGCTCTACTAGAACCGGTTGCAATGAAATGGAGATCTATTTTGTGCTCAGTACAAAAGTTTTTGAAGTCACTGCTAATATAACATCTACCTTGGTCGGCGATGATGCGTTTGGGAGCTCCGAATAGACACACGGCTTTTTGCAATGCTTGTATAGCGCTATTCGCATCAAGGGAAGAAGTATGTTCTAGTAAAACATACTTGGTAAATGCATCAATGATCACAGAGCAATATTCTTTTTTATCGCTTTTGCCACTTAGTTTTCCAGAAAAATCTATATGAATGGTGTGCCAAGGCACTGAGACTTTTGATATCGGATGGAGCTGAATAGGTTGCGCGCCTGATGGTCCTTTCGAAGCTTTACATACGATACAAGAGTCAATGAATCTGCGAACACATTTAGACATTTCGGGAAACCAATACTGTTCGTACAGTTTATCCAAGGTTTTGTCCTTGCCTAAATGTTGAATTTCATTATGGACGTGGTTTATAAGGGTCCAGATAAGAGAACGTGGAACAACCGGTAACCACAAAGTAGTTTTATTCCGAGACACTTTCCTGTATAATAAACCATCTCTGATATCATAGGTACTAGCAACTGTATCAGGGAAACCATTGTTGTTAAATTTTGAAATAAGATCCAATATTTCACTGTCACGTTTTTGCTCAACACTAAGCCAGCCTTGATGAAGTTCTACGAACTGAACTACCTTAGTTTGATTATTTTGGGAAGATGTACTCGCAACGTTATCTAAATTTGATATAGGGTTCCGCGATAAGAAATCAGCGTGTTCCATTCTTTTGCCTTCGCGGTAAATGATTTCAAAATCGTAAGCTTGTAGAAAAGCCCACCAGCGGTGCACACGTGGTGTGAGATCAGTTTTGGATTTCGATGCTTTTAGCGAATTGCAATCCGTGAACACCATGAAGCGCCGACCATAGTGGCGAAAATGCTCAACCGCTCGTACGACTGCTAATGTCTCTAGTTCGTACGAGTGGTAACGAGATTCCACATCAGTTGTACGTCGACTGTAATACTCAACAACATGGGGCAAATCGTTTTTCCTCTGAATAAGAATGGCACCATAGCCTTCGGAGCTTGCATCTGTATGCAATTCTACAGGCAATTTGGGATCAAATATTGTTAAAACCGGTTCCGAAGTTAGGATGCGTATTATTTCATTACGTATCTGTTCGTGAGCTTCAGACCATTTTATAGGCCCCTTAAGTTTTGTAAGTGGATAGAGAGGCCCGACTATATGAGTGTAACCATGTATGAATTTCCTAAAATATGAGGCTAGTCCTAGAAATTGACGAACCTGCGTAGCGGTTTTTGGCTGTGGGGAGTCTATTAAAGCCTGAATCTTTCTTGTATTAGGTCTAACCTTACCAGAATGGAGCGTGTACCCTAAATATTCAATTTTTTGTTTCATAAATTTACATTTTCCTAGGTTAAACGAGAATCCTGCTTTAGCTAAGGCACCTAAAACCTCGTCTAGTCGTTTCAAACCGTCAGAAACGGTAGAAGAATAAGCCAGAACATCATCCATATAAATTAGAGGCTTTTGAGACAGATGGCTGAGAGGCTTCGTAATACTTCTCTGGTAAACAGAAGGAGCATTTCGAAGTCCGAAAGGCATTGTTAAATATTCGTACTACCCTTCGGGCGTCACAAAAGCGGTTTTCTCTATGGACTCGGGGTGTACAGGAATCTGGTGAAAACCAGACGCCATGTCTAAAGAAGAAAAGTAGTTGGCCCCCGTGAGTTGATCAATCTGTTCTTCGATACGAGGCAAAGGGTAGTGTTCGGGTTGCGTGTTTGAGTTTAACTCCCGATAATCTACACACATTCTATCCGAATTGTCCTTCTTCTTTACTAATAATATAGGGCTAGCAAAGGGGGAGGTACTTTCCCGAATAACTCCTGCATGTAACAGTTCTTGGACCTTTTCCCTAACTATCTGCTTCTCTATGGGAGCAAGTCTGTACGGACACCTTTGGACTGTTTTATGCGAGTCTATCAGATTAATTTTTAATTCCCCAGTTGTAACACGGCGAGTGGGAATACCCTGAATGAAATGGTCTGCATATTTAGTCAAAATAGATATAAAGAAATCCCTATCCTCTCCTTGTAAATCAGTGACAATTTGAGTAAAATCGTAATTATTTGTGATGGTCTCACAGAATTGAGAATGTTGCTTAGAATAATAAAACACAAGACTATCGTTATCAATTTTAACTGAAATGTCATTATCTAAGATATCCCTACCAACAATTACAGGATCAGAAATAGTACAATCTTGTTCTATCTTGTTTTACACGAGTAGTTTCATTACGGCGCCTCCTGCATTCCGATAATCGATGTCCTAATAATCCGCAATAATGACATCTGCCAGTGAATTTCTCACTAATTCGCTGTCGTTTTGCTTCGGGTTCTTGCGTGTCGATATTATCCAGCCGTCGTTTTAGGGATACGCCACCAAGTATGCGAAAGAGCTGAGTTCTCGTTGTAACCGTATAAGCGTTTAATTCACGACGTATCATATTATCCTTAGAGCACAACACCGAAATAACAAATCCTGTGATTACTTCTTCGGTCATTACAGTCTTCGGTATTCGCTCAATGAGATTCCACAATCGAAGCGCAGCTTCTGTAGCTGTTTCTTTAATTCCTATTTGAAACCTTATAATATCATCAAAATAATCTTGAAAAAGCTTTGGTTTCGAAAACCTGGCTAATAAATTTTGCTTGATTAAGGCCCATGACATGTCCTCAAGATTTATTTTAGTAAGGCAGTTAGCAGCATGACCTTTTAATGCACTTGATAATGCCATGAGCAAATCAGCCCCTTCTAGGTGTTTATTTAGTATGATAATTTCAGCTATATTACACCAGCCCTCTATATCAGCGTCTGGGTCATCTGGGTTAAATTGAATTAATTGCGTGGAATTCGTACTCACAGTTGACTTAGGTACAGCCAAAACTCGAGATAACAATGCTTCCATGTTTCCCAGGAAAGTAGTATTGCTTTGTTCAGACCGCTTGTCCTCTTGGTCTTGCCTATTCGATCCCACTTCTGATGAAGGCGCGAGGGGTACTTCATCGGCACAGTTCATAGTAAGGGCGTAAGTTAATAGGCGGAAAACAACTTGTATCACGTTTAATGATTGAAATTAAAATAAATCACAGCACTGATCGATTAACTACAGTAATTAGGTTACTTATAACTAAAATCAAAATCAATAAGTAATAGGATTGGATAGATCGGCAGCAATTCGTCGAAGACGTGGTGCGCGGGCTGCTCTCCTTCAAAAAGTGATCTCACAGACCACTTAGAGTGAATTGCCACATGGCCGCCCCGCTACCATCGATACGACGTTCCGCTAGAGCGACACGATAACTCGTTCACTCTCGATCCACCAAACTATTTTCTAAACGCGCCGTCATATATATATATATATAGTCCTCCCTTCGGCCATTGTTGATCAGGCCGAAATTCGCATTAATTGTTGATCCACTTTATCCGCCTATTACTTAGGAAGTTTTGGGTTTATCGTGCTAAATCTGCTATATAACAATTCTCCTCCTTGCGACGCTATGCTTAATTGTGCCGTAAAGTTCCTAGCACGTCAAAGATTTTTACGGTATTTGTTGATCATCTAACCGTCTTTTTTCCTACAATGAGAATACTTTTGTTGATCAATATAAACTTCGCTTGATCAACATTTGCCGCGAATATTTTCTTTTTGAGTAACGTGGCGGCAGAGCGGCAATGTCGCAAAAACGAAACGGAAGTAATATGTTAAAGTGAGATAGAAAGTGCGCCCGTGACTACGAGTCGTTTGCCTAGCTGAATTTCAGTCGGGGTTTGTGCAGGTGACAATTTGTTTAAGTTAGACGATGTGTTTTTTAAAAAAAATAGGTATTGTTATTAGCTATGTTTCACGAAAATCGGTTCAACTGTTTAGAAGTTATCAGTAATTTTCCCATGTATGCAGGAATTATTCAAAGGACTGAACAACTTCCGCCGCCCTAATCGTAATTAGCTATTAATTGTAATTTTTAATATATTTGTCTCTCTAGGAACTGACAAAACATCGTCAAATTTATTATATTTGTGCGTAAGAGATAAGAATAAATTGTAACACCAGCAGGGGTTTGAACTAAGAAGTGATCTATCACGATCGCCTTGAAATTACTAATCATTGCGGTGTCATTACAAGACTGTGTCGATTGTCTATCAAAAAATAGCGATGGATGCACTTTGTCAAAATTGGAAGCGATCGCGATGGATTTTTTTTAAACAATCAAGGGACCGCTTCACGTAGTGTTAACGCGGAAGAATATTAATTGTCAGGTACTATAGACAAAACCAAGAGGATTAAATGGTACCAATGTTCCAAAATATTATTTACATGTATTGTTTCTGAAATAAAGAAAAAAAATCGATTTCAATAATTGTATTTCATTACTCCAGTCGATAACATAAGTAGGTACATACATATATACTCGTACATATGATCAAGCCGTTGTCCCATGGGGGTAGGCAAAAAATAAGGTTCATCACATACTATGACCCTGATATACATCTTTTGTTTCAACTAAATTCATACATCTTTTCATATAATTTCGTCGACTGAGGGAGCTACGTAGGTAGAAAATTAATTTGGTCGTGGTATGTTTTCCTCGGACGACCACTCCTGACAGTTCCACTCACACTGGGTTGATATATTTGACTCGTAAGACTACTTTTATTAATTCTGTCCACGTGACCACACTGAACCATCTCTGCATACATCTCCCAATTCTTGTAACTAAACCTATCATCCTGCACCTCACAACTATTCCTTATAACACTATTCCTGATTCGGTCAACCAAAGTAACACCACACATAATTGTTAGGGAAGGGAATACATCTCCACTGCTTTCACGCGGCTATCATTTCTTTCTGACCATACATAATATGTAGGCAACAACACCCCATTGTCAATAGCCAGATGCGCCTTTTTTGATATCGACCGGCTTCTCATAGAGTTCTCATAGAGGGACTTCAGTGCCCATACTGAGCGGTCGTCAACCTCATATGATGCCAGTGTTGACCACAATTCATGCCGGTTTACTCTATCATATGCCTTTTCGAGATCCACAAAGGTGCAGAATACTTTTTGGTGCTTTGCCAAGTATTTCTATGAGATGCACCTTAGCGAAAAGACCTCCTTCATGCATCCCACACCCCTTCCGAATCCCGCTCGTACGTCCCACACTTTTCTTCAGTTACATTTATCACTCTTTCAATCGACACTTTCACATTTAGTTTGCCATCCACACTGAGAAGGCTGATGCCACGATAGTTTTGGCATTCTTGCTGTGAACCTTTGACTTTAAGTGGGACAATGACGGCTTTACACCAGTGCTCTGGTACTCGGCCTTCCCTCAAGCACATATTTCAAAGTCTCCACAGAAAGCTAACAATTACCCTATTGTCACTTCTCAGCATTTCGACATTCACGCTGTCACACCCAGACGCTTTACCTAATTTCATTGCCATTAATGCTTTCACTATTTCATCTCCCGCAGTTTCATTATCCATACTCGTCTCTCACTCCCTCGCTATGCTCGAAAGTTGATACTAGAATCCTTCGTTGCGCTCGGTATTCAGTATGCCGCCCGTGACGAAATATATTGCTTTATGCCCTTGGTGTATAATCTATTATTAAAAAGTAGTATTTATGTTAATCACTTTAGCAGTTATTTAATTAGTATTGTAATGTTTCGTCATTTCTAATACTTAATAAGTATGATATTGAAAAGGAAAACATACCTACTTAGTAAAAGTAAACCTTATTTACTAATCTGTGATTTTTATTTAAAATAAAAAATAGAGCGTAATTTAAGCTTTAAACTAAGCAAATAAGAAAGCAAAATTATTCAGTTGTTAGGTACATACTCGTATGTTAAAAATAGTGAAGAATATAAGCTTTAGTATCTTAAGAAACGGTTTGTTCGTTTATCACTGTTTTTTAAAAAAATAAATGAGCAAAATCGGTTCTCTGTTTTTGCACGCGCGTGAGAAAATGTGACTATTACTACTGTCTTTGGGTGCGTAAGAAAAAGTCACAACAGTGAGCAAAAACCGCTTTTGTTTACTTTTTAAGTAGCAAACACCTTCTCTTACTCACTCTTTTGACTTCTCGTGCGAGAGGTCAAAAGAGTAACTATTTATAGCAGTCATAATGCTGTGTGTGTGCCGGCCTAGAATAACACCAACCCATCTTCTCCCGAGGGTGTCGTACGAGGCGACTAAGCGAGATATGGCCTTTAGGAGACGAGCAGCAGCGCCTCCTCAGATCTTGGCCCTACTACCATTTCCAAACCGCCAACCAAGCGTGGCGATTATGGCAACCACCCCTCCCCATATGAGTCACACACTATGTAATCGGCCCCTAGTTCCCGGCAGCCCTGCTTTGCCTAGCTACGGTAGCGGCTACGGTAACAGTAGGGCAGAGGGTGGGTTCAACCCTAGGTTGGCGAAACGTTGCGGTGATGAGTTGAGAATGGGGCAATTCGGATTTGGGCACCGGAATACAAGAGGCCGGATGCTAGCGGACTTCATGGAGAAGGAGAACCTCTATATGTTGAACTCCTTCTTTATAAAGTCTGAAAGTCGAAAATAGACCTGGTTGAGTCCGGACGGTAATGGCAAAAATTTTTTTTACAAAAAATAAAACCAACTTCAAAAACGCTGAAAAGAATTCGAAGCGCTGGTGTTGCTGAGGGCACAAAATGAAGGCCTCAACACAGAGCTCTGGAAGGTCCTCCACAGGGGTGGGAGGGTCACTTGTGACTTTCTCACTCGACGACCCTTCTGTGGAGGCCCTCCGGGCTAACGATGGTCGGGCCACCCTCGGGTTCAAAACGGTGGTTTTCAGAATCCGAGGTGGCTCTGACACAGACACGTCTGACCGGCGCCCGTGCGGCAGCAGGAGACCGAAGTGGCAGAGGGGAGGACTCAGGGAGCCCCCCAAGGGCACCTGAGTGAACCGCCTCCACCCAAGTCTTCTGGTGCCAGCAAGGGGGCCGCGAGTGTGCCGCCTCCCACGCCTTCCACTTCTAGTGGACAGACGGCAGCGAGAGTGCCGGGGTCATGGAGAGGACTGGTTGGGAAACCCCCACCACCTTCCAACCTGCGGCCTCCGCTGAAGTCTACCAAGGGCGGAGGGAGCGGTACAAGAGGCGGGAAAACTGCGGGGAGGGGCACAAACAGTGCAGCAGGACGACCACGTCCTCCAGCCAATGTGCCACGTCCCCCCAAACAATAATGCAATGGCTACCCCAATGGTAAACAGAGCGAGAATCCTACAGGCCAACCTCCACCATGCTGCAGCTGCGTCTGCGGTGGTGGAGTGTTGCTTCGCCGGCAACAAGGTGGATCTCGCTTTAATCCAAGAGCCATGGGTAGCCAATGGCAATATTCTGGGGCTGTCGTCTGCAGGTAAGATATTAGTACATACCGGTGGCCATAGACCCAGAGCCTGTATAATATTTCGGAGAGATATTAACTTTTTGCCTGTTACAGAGCTTTGCAGTGATGATCTGGTTGCAGGATATGTAAATCTCGCCGGGTGGACCGGGCCCAGAGTAATTTTGTGCTCGGCCTATCTACCGGGCGAGAAACCTAACCCCACGGAGGACCTGGAACGGGCGGTGGAGTATGCGCGTCTGCATAGGGCAGAGCTCCTAGTGGGATGCGACGCCAACGCCCACCATACTGCGTGGGGAAGCACAGGCGTGAACGCTAGAGGTGAGTTATTGTTTGACTTTCTTGTCGCTAATGGACTCATCACACTTAACTTAGGATGTATCCCGACCTTTGTTATACGTACCAGGCAGGAAGTACTGGACATTACCTTTGCCACAAAAAATCTCGCTAGACATATCGCTGACTGGCAGGTTAGTGACGAAAACTCCATGTCTGACCACAGTCATATCCGGTTTGACATAGAAGCTGCGATTTCTTGTCAAACTGAAATATTTAGGGACCCAAGGAAGACCAACTGGGACGAATATAGGGACCAGCTTAAGTCAAACCTTGAAGTAATGCCTAAATATATTAGAACAGTAGACGGTATTGAGCTAGCAGTGGAGACTGTTACCATAGGAATCAAGAAAGCCTATGAAAGTAGTTGCCCTGCGAAAAACAAAACCTCTACAACCAGAGTCCCATGGTGGAACACTAAGCTGCAGAAGCTTAGGGCAGAAACCAGAAGATTGTTTAATAGGGCTAAACAATCTAATGAATGGGACACCTACCGAAAAGCCCTAACCAGTTACAACATTGAAATTAGGAAGGCAAAGAGAGCATCCTGGAGGAAGCTGTGCGAGGAAGTACAAAGCCTGCCTCGCACGGCAAGACTCCAAAAAATGCTCTCAAAAGCTGTGCCTAATCCAGTCGGGCTACTAAGGAAGCCCGATGGAACCTTCACGTCAAGTGAAACCGACACACTGGAGTTACTAGCGGCCACCCACTTTCCTGGCTCTGTGAGCAAATCCTGCTCGCAGGGAACAATTGGCAACCTCCGCAGGCCAAATAACGAGGACTGGCGTAGAGCGGCCATAATAATAAGACCGAATCAGGTACGGTGGGCTATTGACTCCTTTAAACCATACAAATCTTGTGGAGAGGACGGCATCTTTCCCGCACAACTTAAAGAAGGAGCAAACGTCCTCACTCCCCATCTGGTCAAAATCTTCAGGGCAAGTTTGGCCTGGGGATATATTCCAGAGAGGTGGACCACAGTTAAAGTCATATTTATACCTAAGGCGGGCAAGAAGGACCGATCACAACCGAAGTCCTACAGGCCCATAAGCCTCTCATCCTTCCTTATGAAGGTCATGGAAAAGGTTATAGATATACACATTAGGGAAACAGTATTGACTGTAAACCCTATTCATCCTACCCAGCACGCTTACCGTAGATGCAAATCAACCGAAACGGCCCTGATCAGCTTGACTGACAGGATAGAAAAAGCGCTGGAGGACAAGGAAATTGCACTATGTGCATTTTTAGATATAGAGGGCGCATTTGACAACGCACCTATAACAATGTTAGTCAGGGGATTGGAAAACAAAAATGTAGACCCGACTACAACCAGGTGGGTAGAGGCAATGCTCTCCAACAGGGGAGTTAAAATATCTCTACACAAATCATCAATTGAACTTCTGTCCACAAGAGGCTGCCCGCAGGGAGGTGTCTTGTCTCCCATCCTGTGGACTCTTGCGGTAGACAAATTATTGTACAACATGGCTGACCTCAATTTCGACATCCAAGGATACGCAGATGACCTTGTGGTGACGGTACGAGGCTTCTGCCAAAGTACAATATCTGACATTATGCAGAAAGCCCTCAATACCATAAACAACTGGTGTAGGGAAAACAACCTCTCGGTGAATGCTGATAAAACTGTTATAATACCATTTACCAGGCGAAGACGGCTTGAAAAGCTTGTTAAGCCTCGGCTAAACGGGAAGGATGTGCAGTTCTCTACAGAGGTCAAATACCTAGGCGTCACTCTTGACCAGAAACTGACTTGGAACTCACATCTTACCAACATAATAGATAAGGCAAAAATTGCCTTAGGGGCTTGCAGTCGAATGGTTGGGACCAACTGGGGTCTAAGCCCTAGATCGGTCCTATGGCTGTACTTAACCATTGTACGCCCGATAATTACGTACGGCTCAGTGGTGTGGTACAACAAAGCCAAACAAAAAACCGCTGCAAATAGGTTAGGCAGTCTACAAAGAACTGCCTGTCTCATGGCTACAGGCGCAATTTCCACCACGCCTGGGGCAGCCCTGAATGCGCTACTGCGACTCACACCCCTGGACATGTTTATTGTCAAGGAGGCGATAGCGTGTGCGTACAGGATGAATGCCCAAGGCGGGTTCAAATGTCTGTCCCTTCGACAAAGGTCTCTATTAGACCTAGTCAATGAGACACCAATACTAAGCATGAACTCTGATATCATGCCTCCACGTTGCAATTTCAATAGAAACTACAAAGTGGAACTTCTCTCTAGGGATGACTGGCTAAACAAGCAAGTTACCTATGAGACAGGAAGCACCGTATGGTTTACCGATGGATCCAAGATGGGGTCCAAAGTGGGCTTTGGTATATATAGAGAGCAGCCACTGCACAAGTTCTCACAAAGCTTGGGCAGCTTCGCCTCTATCTTCCAAGCGGAGGTTTATGCCATCTCAGAATGTGCGGAAACCAACCTTGTAATCAACCAAGCCAACCGCACAATATACATAAATTCAGACAGTCAAGCAGCTTTACTGGCGTTGAGCAGTAACTTCGTGACCTCAAAGCTAGTGGATGACTGTATGAACCGCCTAAACACTCTGGGACACAGTAACAGAGTAATACTTAGATGGGTCCCAGGGCATGCGGGAATCACTGGCAACGAATGTGCCGATGAGCTCGCCAGGGCTGTGGCCGAAGGAACGCAATATGGTCCTGAACCATTCTGTGGTATACCCAAAAGCCTCGCCCGTCTAACGTTTGAAACCCATTACGACAACAAGTCCTACAATGCGTGGCTGCATATGCCAGGACTTAAACACTCTAAGGCACTCATAAAAGCCTATGACCGTAGTACCTGCAAACAGATCCGAGGATTAAGCACGAACAACATACGCACTTTGGTCAGAGCCCTCACTGGACACTGTCGCCTTAATAAGCACAAGTCCATCATGGAGTTGAGTGAGTGCAGAGAGTGCAGGGTCTGCCACGAGGCAGAAGAGACGCCTATGCACTTGCTCACAAACTGTGGACCACTGATGCGTAAACGCAGCCTACACCTGGGCAAACACTTACTGTCACCAGATGAGGTCAAGCACCTCTCCCCCAAGAAAATACTGCACTTTTTAGAAGATGCTGGGCTTGTGGGAGAACTGTAATAGTGGCGGTCACAATAGATCTCGTAGGTCGCAGTGACAAAACATAGCCGCTCATACTAATAAAAAAAAAAAACTTCAAAAACACTGAAAACTTAGAAATAATATAAGAATAGGTACAAACAACATCACCCTTCTATATTGAAGTCGGCGCCAAACGATGATCTCTTAGAAAGTGTTAAAATTTGTCACCGACTTCAATATAGAAGTGTGATGTTGTCTGTACCTATTCTTATATTATTTTTATGTTTTCAGTGTTTTTGAAGTCGGTTTTATTTTTTGAAAAAAAAATATTTTTAACTTTTTAGTGAAAGAAATTTTAATGGGATCCCGTCATCAGATCCTGACTTCGGTAACCTTGTGACCACCCTAGGAGTATACTCTACGAATACAAAAAGAATTTTAATTGTTAAGGAGTAGGTATATAGCAAAACTTCCGATAAAAATGTCGGTAGTTGGTACTAACTACGCAGGCCTATGGTGCACCGCATTCGACGTCCGAGTCGTCCGAGCGCAGCGAAGGCGACAACATCCTGATGATGCCACGTGCAGTGGCGAAACGCGTCGAATTTAAGTATTTGCATGTTGATGTGGTACTAATTATTGATATTCCTTTGTCGCATGCGATTGAGGGAGGGCGGGCGGTGCACCATTGGCCTGCGTAGTTAGTACCAACTACCGACATTTTTATCGGAAGTTTTGCTATATACCTACTCCTTAACAATTAGTAATGGACTTCCGAAAAATAACGTCTGACACCATCAATTATAAAAAGAATTTTGAAAATCGGTCCACAATTGGCGGAGTAATCGCGTAACATACACACAAAATACGTTGGAAACACCTTAAAATTTAAGGGTTTTCCTCGATTTTCATGGGATCCCATCATCAGATCCTGACTTTGGTTACTATAGGACCACCCTTGGAGTATACTCTATCGATTACAAAAAGAATTTTGAAAATCGGTCTACAACTGGCGGCGTAATCGCGTAACATACACACAAAAAAAAAACATACGCATCGAATTGAGAACCTCCTCCTTTTTTGAAGTCGGTTAAAAACGAGATAGATTTTATCATGTCGACGAAAAGTCTTCGATTCGATCAATGGGCGGAGCTGCAGTCCCTCCAAAGATGCCAAGTTAATTATAGGTACATAAAGGTGCTAAGGTACCTATACGAAAAAGCCACTATGTCAGTCCGACTCCAGAACCAGAGCTCTAATCCCATCTAATTGCAGCGAGGTGTAAGACAGGGAGACAATCTCTCCAAAACTCTACCGCCGCATTGGAGGATATTTTCAAGCTTCTGGATTGGAAAGGATAGGGCATTAATATTAATTGTGAGTACCTAACACACCTTCGTTTTGATGACGATGATTGTAGTCCTAATGGCTGAGACCTTTGAAGACCAGCAGGTTAATTCTCTAACTTCGGTTGCTCACTAGAACTCTCATTTTTGAAAGAAACTTAACATCCATTACTGCTATCATGAACGCCGCTGTAACACATAAGATCACTAAAGTAGTAATGGATATAAAGTTTCTTTAAAAATGACATTTCTAATTACCAACCGTAGTTAGAGAATAGGCTTGCTGAATACCATGCTCGGAGATCTCAGTAGTGCTTCCTAAAGAGTGGATCTTAAAATGAACATGGATAAGAAAAATCATGTCGAATGTCCATATTAACTGGAGTGGGCACAACCCACTCCAGTTAATATTAAGAACACTACACTTGAAGTTGTAGACAGTTATGGACACCTAGGACAGATAGTCCAGTTAGGTAAGTCCAACTTCGAGAAAGAGATCTCAAGGTCACTCAGCGGGCAATGGAGAGAGCAATGCTTGGGGTCTCCCTGCGTGATCGGATCCGAAATGAGGAGATACGCAGGAGAACTAAGGTAACCAACATTGCTCGAAGGATTGCTCAGCTGAAGTGGCAGTGGGCGGGACACATAGTGAGAAGAACCAATGGCCGTTGGGGCCGAACGGTTCTTGAGTGGCGACCACGAAGCGGACGACGCTCAGTGAGAGTCAGTCCCCGACCAGGTGGACTAAGACGGTCTGCCAAAGGTCGCGGGAAGCCGCTGGATGCGGGCAGCACAGGACCGATCGTTGTGGAGATCCATGGGGGAGGCCTATGCCCAGCAGTAGGCGTCGTGCGGTTGAGATGATGATGTAATGTTATGACTGCATTTCGATGGCAGAGCAAGACTTATTGAAATTTTGTGTAGTGATAAGAAGCATGGCCTCGATCTAGCAATACGGGCTGTGTAATTTAAAGTACTTACCTACTTTCTCTTTTTGAAATAAGATCGTGCGTCTTCGAATTATTTTAGTTTTTAGAAGATTATTTTTGTTTCTTTTTATGTTAATTGCATATAGAGCACGCCAGCTCTGTACCTACCTATTTTGATTTTACCAAATGACGTTCAAACGTATCTAGTACAAGCCACTGTCTAGTATTTACTAATACGGTTCAAATTCTAATGCTTACAAATAAAACCATCAGTACTGGCATAGACACTGGGATCGTACTTATTTCTATAGATACATTTGAAAAAATGGTAAAATAAAATTTACAACTTCACATTAAGAGGTATGATTCACTGGACAACACAAGTCTTGTTTCTTTTAATATTTTTTTAGTTATGGGATATTTCTATGGCCCTGACTTTGAAAAAAATACTGGGAGATTCCTAACAGCTTTACCTTTTGATATATTCAGCTCTATTATTTTGACAAAAAAATAATACATTATGTTAACAAAATTTTTATTGAACACTAGCAAATGATCGTTTATAAGATTTTCTCGAATGAACGACTTTAGGCAGATCTCGTTGCAAACTCCAGCAGTAGTCTGCCATCATATGCGAGTCCCACCGCCCCTGATACCGCTCTTCCGTTGTTCGAAGATCTTGATGAAATCTTTCACCCTGCTCCTCACTAAAATCACCCAGATTTTCTGGAATTCGGTCTAAATGCGAGTACAGGAAATGAATTTTTATGCTCATGTTGCACCCTAGCTCTTGCAAGTTCGATAGCATGCACTCGACAAGCTCGACATGGTTGTCAGATTTCTTTTTGCCTAGGAAATTACTCATAACCAAAACAAATGAATTCCAAGCTTTGGATTCGACTTCAGTCGTAGATTTGACAAAATTAGGATCTTCTTTCACTAGTCTTTCACTTCGAAGTCGCGGGCAGAGCTAGTATTATATACTTGTATATGGCGTCACATTACCCTTTTTGGTAAGATTAAAGTACTAATATCAAAAAGGACACATCCATTATTATAAAAAATTAAAAAGTTAAAAAATCTTTAATTTTAGTATTTGGATATTTTAGAAAATTAATATAGTGCAGTATTTTTTGGATATTTTAGAAAATTAATATAGAATTACATAGGTAAGTTATTTTTTTTTATATTTAAATCATTCTATTACCGTGTCTTGAATATCCCTTAAATTTTTGTGGGTGATAAAAAATAACCCTGTATAGGAAGCTATAGTATTCATACATACATCGTTAAATCACAGCTGTTTACTAACATCTGTGATCAACAAAAGCTGTTCTGATCAACAATTGCCAACAGATCAACAATTAACTGATGCCACAAGCCGTGTGATCAACATTTGCCGAGTGATATCTATATATATATATATAGATATCTCCATGTCGCATATGTCGCAGTATTGAATCGGACTAACAGTAAAGTAATGGAGGAGTGTAGTTGATTTCCGTTTCCTTTTAAAACGTCAGGCTTGTGTTGCCTGGGTGGAATCATAGATGGCGTAACCACAGCGCTTTAACTCTCAATGTGAGGAGCGAGTGACATTTGATTGACAGCTGACATTGAAAGTTGACGTTGACAGCTGTCGTTGTCAGTATCGTTTGACAGCTGACGTTGACGGCTGTCTTTGTCAGTGTCGTTTGACAGCTGACGTTATCAGTGCCGGTTGACGACTGGAGTTGTCAGTGTCAATGGATGACATATGACAGCTGGCGTGCGTTTTGACATTGGTTATGAGAAGACGATTGGGCATTGTCGTCTGAGTGTTGTTGGAGTACGCATGTGCTTTCGCCATCTTGAGATCACCACGTTTTAATCTTAGAATATCTTTAGAATCATAGTTTGTTAAGTGTTGTAATTCATTATTGAGAATAAATATTGTGTATTCTATCGGTTGTGCATATTATTTCTACAAAATAAACCATGGAAGGGCAAGAAAATGATATTAACCTCCCGACATATATAAGAAAAAAGCTGAATAAAGAACATAATAATAATTAAAATTAATAAATGTTTGACGACTTGATTAAAATATTGTGTTCACGCTCGAGGAAGAGGGAGTGGCAACACTGCATTATAGTCTGTGCAGTGAGAGCCTGTGGCGGCCGGCCGCATGTAACATGTCAGTCGAGTCGAATACGGAATAACATTGATATAGGTTAGAACCGGGCAGCAATAAAATATAATACAAAATATATAAGCATCTAACAAATAGTATTGCGCGGCGCACCAAGTGATTGTTGGTGCGAGGGTCCGCCAAAGTTTTAGTGTCGGTGAAAGTGTAAATTCACCAAATCTGTTATCGTCGCGTGTGTGAGCCGTGGTGGCCTAATAGGCCTATGTAGTGCTCCGGTCTGCATCGGTTAACAATAGCTCTTCAGGAGCCGCGACTTCCTTCGAGTTAGCTCAGGAAGTCCACCGGCTACACACGGAGACCGAACGGAGACAAGGTAAGTAGCAAATTCTTTAATTGTAGTCGGTCGACATCAGCAATCAAATAATCGGCGAAACACCGACGTGGTGGAGTCTACTTTGGGCACCACCATCTTTTGGTAGCAGAGCGTGGTTTGTTGTTAGATTTGATTGGTTGATTAGTATTTTAATTAGTATTGTACAATTAATATTGTAATCTTGTTGGTTGTCCAAACGGGCAATACATATTAATTGTTTTTGATTGCTGATTTTAAACCGACTACAATCTCATTTGTGGACCGATCTCCCTAACTAGTTGTCATTGTCATTGTATATGAAAAATTGGGGTTAAATGCCTTTTGTTGTTCTAGTTAAGTTCTACCATTTACCTATATTTGATTTTGGTTTGTTTTTTCATATCTTTGTTTTGCCCTTGAAAATTTTGTATGTTAAGTTGTAAACTTATACTTGAATTTAATTTGTTGAAAAAATTTTGCTGCTAATTGACTTTGCTGTTGTTGTAAAACACTATTTTGCTGTGTTAAGTTTTAGCATTTACATTTGATTTTGTTTTGTTTGCCTTTGAATATTATGTTTGTTAAGTTATTGACTTAATACTTGAATTTAATTTGTTTGAAAAATTCTGTTGTTAAATGCCTTTGTTGTTCTAGTTAAGTTCTAGCATTTACACTTGATTTTGGTTTGTTTATATATTTTGTTTTGCCTTTGAAGTTCCTCCCGATCTGTTTTGTTGTCTGCGGTTGTCGGTCTGTTTGTCCGTGTATTATTGTAGTGTATATTAATTTTGGTGCAAAATGGTCCCGCCAGTCAGCCCGCTTACTGGTGCCCGCGCGGGTGCACAAAAGATCTTGAGATGGTTTGCTAGTGCCGTCGCTTTGGTAGACCGACCAGACCGAGAACAGGCCTTGTTAATTCGGCATGAGGGAGTACCTGCTCGCTTGAAGGAATTGGAGCAGCTTTTCGTTGCTCATCAACAATATTTGCTCGACCACCCAGCCGAGGGTGCCGCTGAGTTGCGGGCAGTCGACCAATTTAATGCCGATTATGATCAATGTTTTGAACAGGCGGATGTGATTATAAACAAGGCTCAGGCAATCCTATCCGCCCGGAGGGGTGAGTCGTGCACGCCCGGGGAGGTCAAGCCTACCCCGGCCGGCTTGCTGGGCAGACTGCCCACTTTAGACATCCCAATCTTTGATGGGAACCTGGCTTCTTGGATGGGGTTCATTAACCTCTTTGATAGCCTGGTTCACTCGAGGGACGACCTGTTCCCTAGCCAGAAATTGGCCTATTTGTTCTCTGCCTTACGTGGAGAGGCTGGTGTGCTTGTCCAGCATCTACCTGTCAACGATGACAGTTATGAGATTGCAAGGGCGTTGTTGACCGCCCGGTATCAGAATGTTCGCTTGCTAGCGGACACACATGTGGCTGCCATTTTAGGGCTGCCACGAGTATCGCGGGTCTCCTCATTGAGGAAGGAGATTTTGAACCCGCTGCTAAGCGCTATTAATGCGCTCAAACGACTTGACCTACCGGTGGACCAGTGGTCCTTCATATTGCTCCACCTCATCCTCAATAAGCTTCCCATGGGGATGAAGGGGCGCTTTGAACAAAGATACGGGGGCAATAGTGCCTCGTACCTCCCCCCCCCTTCTCGGATCTCCTCAGATATTTGGAGGATGAGTGTCGGATGACCGACCACTTGGATCTGGCTCCTATACCGGGACCGAGTACAGGCCGCTATGAGGCGACCCGGGCAGCGCCACGGAGAGAGCGCCGCCCGTACAAGCAGTATACTGCAGTGCGGCAGAACTCTCCACAAGGGGAGAGGCCGATGCCTTGCAAGTGTTGCAAGCGGGATGGCCATCGTTTGCCGGCCTGTCCCAAATTTGTTGGCCTACGCACCGCGGGGCGTAGGAATATGGCCAAGCAGCGGAATTGGTGCTACCGCTGCCTGGGGGCTCATATGGCATCGGCTTGCCCCCACCCACGAGATTGCCACTGTTGTGGAGGGGCCCATCACCACCTCTTGTGCTTTAATAATAAAGACACTCGTGAGGCGGTGAGAGAGAGGGACTCGCACACGGGCGGGGGCCCTCGTAGGTCACCCACATCTCCGAGGAGATCGGAGGGGCGTGCCACCCCTCCGCGGAGATTGGACAGGCGCCCCCCCTCCCGTGAGAGGATTGGGCGCTCCACCCCCCCTACGGGCGGGGGGGATCGACGCGCCGCTTCTGAGGCGCCACCGCGGGATTGGGCCGCGGTAATTAGGGAGCCACGCCGGGAGCCGATACGCTTCTCTCCCCCTCTGATGGAGAGACCCCGTTTATCACGGGCTCCCCCAACTTTCGCCCATCATGGGCACCGCCCGGCCCCCCGATGCCGCTTTGATCGGGGCCAGTACGTGCCGGATTGGGACTCGCTCGAGCGCCTTGAGCACCCTACTCCGCCGCCGCGCACGCATTTTTCCTTGAACCCCCCTTCCCCCCCGTTGCGGGGAATGCGGGAGGATTTTCATTAAACCAACTGTCGGCTGCAACCCCCCCACAGGAGCAGGTGCTGTTACCAACAGCCTCCGTACAGGTGTGGGGCCCGAGGGGCACCTTTGTATTAGTTCGCGCCCTTTTGGATACGGGAGCTCAGGGTTGCATTGCCTCCAGCTGGCTAGTCCGGCAGTTGAGTTTGATCACATCTCCATACCTTGAATCGGTACGAGGAATCGGAGACCTGCGGATCCCGGATCCGATCGGTCAGGTTTTGTTCTCCTTCTCCCCCCACTTCTCTTCAGCGCCCAAAATTGGCGCGACCGCGATTGTTTATGAGAAGGTTGTTGGTCAGCTTCCGCAACAGCACGTTTCGCGCGCTGTCGTTGATGCGACATCAGGATTGACCTTGGCTGACCCTTCCTTCCACCGAACCGGTCCGATTCACTTATTGCTCGGTGCCGATATTCTAGGCCGCGTGTATTGTGGGAAGAGGAGAGAGTTACAGAAGGGTGGGCTGGTAGCCTTATCTACATCGCTTGGGTTCGTAGTGATGGGACCAGTTAGGCATAACCCACCATCTCCATCGGTGGACAGTTACATAACTGTTAGCTCCACCTTATCGGATGTCCTTCAACGGTTTTGGGAGGTGGAAGAGCCACCTACCGCGAAGCGAGTGAACCCCTTAGACGAGGAGTGTGAGTTGTTCTACCAGAACAATACAGGTCGCCTTCACTCGGGACGGCTGATCACTCGTTTGCCCTTTTTGTCAGTTCGCCCCTCACTTGGCAGCTCCCGGCCGTTGGCCGAGAAGCGGCTGCTGTCCATGGAGCGTCGTATGAGTAGGAACTCCGACTTCAAACAGAAGTATGTCGACTTCATGCGAGAATATGAGCAACTGGGGCACATGTCGGTCTGGCGACTGGACTGGCGAAACGAGGAACATAATTTTCTTCCTCACCACGCGGTTTTGAAACCTTCCACTGGGAAGATACGCGTTGTTTTTGATGGGTCAGCTCCCACGTCTACCGGAGTTTCGCTGAATCAATGTCTGCATGCTGGACCGAAGTTGCACCACGAGGTGGGCGATGTATTGACCAACTTCCGTCGCCATGCCGTCGTCTTTGTGACCGATATCCGGATGATGTTTCGGCAGACTGTGATTCACCCGGACGATAGACGATATCAGCTCATATTATGGAGGGAGGATCCCAGAGATCCCATGCTAGTCTACGAGCTGAACACCAATACATATGGTTTGCGTTCGAGCCCCTTTGTGGCAATTCGCTCACTTGTGGAACTCGCTGAACGTGAGCGGTTACGATACCCTCGCGCATCCTTGGTTCTCAAGGAGGATGCATTTGTGGATGATATTTGTACGGGCTCCTCTAGTGTCGAGGAAGCCTTGATTTTGCGAGATGAACTAATTGCTCTTCTCGGGGCTGGTGGTTATGAACTGAGGAAGTGGATGTCCAACACACCTCAGCTTTTGTGTGACTTGCCAGACGACCACCAGCAGGAGCCTCATATTTTTGAGAATGCCAACACTCCAGATTTACTGTCTGTTTTGGGAGTGCAATACAGACCTATCCAGGACACGTTCACCTATCGATTGGAGCTGCCAAGCCCCAAGGTCTGGACGAAACGGTTGGTTTTGTCTACAGTAGCTCGTACCTTTGACCCAAATGGCTGGATTAGTCCCGTAGTGTTTTGGATGAAGTGCTTCCTACAGAAACTTTGGTCAGCCGAAGTGTCGTGGGATGAGCCCCTCTCGGGCCGTTTGCTGCGAGATTGGGAGTCCTTCATGTCGTCTCTCCCTGACATTAACCGTGTTAGTATCCCTAGACATATACTGCCTAAGGGACGGTTTACGGCCAGGCTTCATGGCTTTTGTGACGCGTCTGAGAGTGGATACGCAGCCGTCGTATATATCCGGACGGTCGATGATAGAGGAGCTGTTAAGCTCCACTTGCTAATTGCTAAGAGTAAGGTTGCTCCACTTCGGACTCGATTAACGATTCCGAAGTTAGAATTGTCTGGAGCTACTCTTCTGGTTCGTTTGATGAACCACGTTGTTGACACCCTGGGACGTAGTGTGGATTTTTAGTCGCTATTTGCTTGGTCCGACAGTCAACCTGACTGTCGGACCAAGCAAATAGCGACTCAAGGTTGTCCTGTGTTGGATTAAGAACTCCGTCCACTCCCTGGAAGTATTTGTAGCCAATCGGGTATCCCAAATACAGGCCTCGAAGGCCACGTTGGTTTGACGCCACGTGCCAGGTGAAATAAACCCTGCTGACTGTGCATCACGTGGCAGCGAAGCCCCTCAGCTTATTGACCACACTCTGTGGTGGGGTCCCGAATGGTTGTTACAGCTGCCTTCCACACCAGCTGTGGTGAAGGTACCAAATCCGGGCTTGCGTATTCACGCTGTCGAGACTATGGCGGCTCCAGAGCGGGAATTTTTATTAGACCGCTACAGTTCTCTGGACAAGTTGCTCGGCGTGACCGCTTGGATAAGAAGATTTATTCGAAATTGTCGCCGGCCTCAAGACAAAGATTTGTGTCCGGTCCTCTCTCCGCAGGAGCGCCAAGATGCTCTTTTGCATTGGGTGCGTATGACCCAGTCTAGAGCGTTTGAACCGGAACTTAAGATTTTCCGTACCGGGACATCCAAATTAAAGGGACCCTTGGTGCGTTTGACTCCCTTTCTGGATGATAAGGAATTGCTGCGTGTAGGAGGCCGATTGAGGCACGCTAACTTGCCTTATAGATCACGTCACCCCCTGTTGCTCCCCAAGGACGGACCATTGGTGTGATTGTTGATCATTGATCGCCATGTGAAGAATGCTCATGCCGGATGTAATGCATTAACCGCGCTCCTCCAACGGGAGTTTTGGATTTTGTCGGCGTGAAGAATAATCCGATCTGTTATCTTTCGATGTCTGCCCTGCTATCGTTTACGCCCCGAGACGATGCAGCCCCAAATGGGTGATTTGCCTGCTGATCGTGTGAACGAATCGATGACCTTTTTAAAAGTTGGAACTGATTTCGCGGGACCGTTCACTATAAAAACGTCGCGACTCCGTAATGCTAAGACTGAAAAGGCTTACTTGTGTGTGTTTGTTTGTTTGGCCACTAAAGCCGTTCATTTGGAGGTGGTGAGTGCACTCACCATGGACGCTTTCTTAGCAGCGTTAGGCAGATTTGTCTCCCGCCGGGGACTGCCTTCTCTAATTCGGTCCGATTGTGGGACGAACTTCAAGGGCACTGATAGACATATAAGAGAAGTTTGTGAATTTTTAGATAAAAATAATATTGAGATCGGATCCACACTCTCCCGTAGGGGGGTAACATGGCGATACTCCCCGCCGTCTTGCCCTCACTGGGGAGGGATTTTTGAATCTGTTGTAAAGGCCGCCAAGACTCACCTTCGCCGCGTTATTGGGGAGACTATTCTCACGTTTGAGGAACTCGCGACGGTGTTTCATAAGATTGAGGCGGTTCTCAACTCGCGTCCGTTATGTCCGTTGTCTACCGACGCGAACGATTTGCAGGCCCTCACGCCGGGCCATTTCTTGATAGGCAGACCACTTAACTCCCTGCCCGAGTATCCTTATAGAGATGTCAATCCAGGACGCCTTTCGCGGTTTGAGTTGCTCCAGCAGCTTACCCAGAGCTTCTGGCGCCGCTGGCACCTTGAATATTTACACATTTTGCAACAACGCATTAAGTGGTCAGATAAGACAAACCCACCGAGGGTTGAAGACCTCGTGTTAGTGAAGGACCCAAACCTGCCACCCTTACGTTGGCGTCGCGGACGCATTGTCCAACTTACTCTAGGGTCTGATGGTGTGCCCAGGTTTGCCGAGGTCCTAGTTGGGGATTCTGTTTTGAAGCGCGCGGTCGCTACTCTTTCTCGCCTCCCCTTAGACTGATTTGGCGGACAGTCCGGGACTGTCCGGAGCGGGGGGATGTTCACGCTCGAGGAAGAGGGAGTGGCAACACTGCATTATAGTCTGTGCAGTAAGAGCCTGTGGCGGCCGGCCGCATGTAACATGTCAGTCGAGTCGAATACGGAATGACATTGATATAGGTTAGAACCGGGCAGCAATAAAATATAATACAAAATATATAAGCATCTAACAAATAGTATTGCGCGGCACACCAAGTGATTGTTGGTGCGAGGGTCCGCCAAAGTTTTAGTGTCGGTGAAAGTGTAAATTCACCAAATCTGTTATCGTCGCGTGTGTGAGCCGTGGTGGCCTAATAGGCCTATGTAGTGCTCCGGTCTCCATCGGTTAACAATAGCTCTTCAGGAGCCGCGACTTCCTTCGAGCTAGCTCAGGAAGTCCACCGGCTACATACGGAGACCGAACGGAGACAAGGTAAGTAGCAAATTCTTTAATTGTAGTCGGTCGACATCAGCAATCAAATAATCGGCGAAACGCCGACGTGGTGGAGTCTACTTTGGGCACCACCATATTGATAAATCAATAAGAAATGTTAGTTATTATAATTTTAAACTATAACTTATAACGGTTTACAATAGCTAGGCTTTTTTTTTAAATAAGATTTTACTAATTTTATTCAATGTAAAATAATTTTTAGGTTTTAAAATATATTCCTTCGACGTGACCTTAAAGGTTAAGTGCAATGGAAAGGAAATGTATCACACTATTAGTCATCATCACTTATAAATAAATTTGGTTTGTAATTTTGCTCAATATTTCATTAGGAATGGCAGTTTGATTGTTTACACTAAGAGCTCAGATAGATATAAGTTTATGACTTTGAACGTTTGGGGGGCAATTACAACATGTATATGAAAAATATTGTAAAATGATTCTGCGATATGGAGTACTTCCTAAACATTTTCTTTAGAAATTTTCTCAGGTGTATTATCAACTGACAGTAATTAAATGGTAAAAGCAAGACAGTATCAATTTCTTAGAACTGTTAGATACATAATTATGCATTAAGATGTTTTGCTGACCTCTCAAGTAGATGTGATATTTTATTAGAAATAGATAACACCACACTTTCAATACATATATTAACAGAAAAAGCTCAGTTTGATATCAATCAAATTGATCTTGCTAAACATTTGGCGGTGGTGTGAAACTAGCAGCATCTGATTTTTTGCTTAATATATAAAATTTCAAAATATTAAAGCTGATTTTAAATCTTGTAGTCTCAATGCAGATGTAAGTTGGAAACTGTCGCAGGACATAATGTACTTCTAAGATTTGTGATGCATTGATTCATTTGTAACACATATCAATAAAAATAAAAAAAAAATATGAAATATATCATATATATATGATAAATAAATTATATTTTATAATATACATGTAATCATGGCATAGTCTTATGTTTCAAATGTTGATACTTTTACCATAGGATTAATATTTTTATAAAAGAAGAAGAAACTCCTTTTGTTTGATTTTGAAATTTTTGCAGAGTTATAACTGACAGAGCTTAAGGAATTTAAGTATTTCCTTCTAGACCATTACCACTCAGGCTTACTACAAAGAAATAATGTTTCATTCAAATCTATCCAATGTTTTAATACCAAAAGTTTCTTTTTTCAAATCTTATGTTTCTTTTTAAAGCAGAAGCATCGCATCAATCATTGCATTTTCACTGTTCAGCTTTTACACCAATTATCTAACTATAGGCAATAGAATAAGGTCAGATGATAAAATTAAAAAATGGATAAAACGAGTTAAAAGACTATGTCTGGCAAAGTCAATGTATGTTAGCATAATGAAATATGGCATATGCAATCCTGCCATAGTTTTACATTACCTTAAGCATGGGTCATCTAGAAACCTGACATTGAAATAACCTAGACTCAAGAAAACTGACATTAAAAAACTGTTATTATTAGCAAAACCACTGCCCAAAAAGTCACAAATCCTATACATAATTAGTTATGTATTAATTATAGTTTTCTCAAATTAAGATGGCTATTTTAAGAGATATTAAAAGTTCTATGACAGCGACACTTAAGCAAGTTGTCTCTTCTTTCTCTATTTAAAGATTATTCCAGATATTTTACTTGTGAGAACTTTGTTATTGCTTTAGAAATAACAAATAATAAAGGACCATTGAAATAAACATTTGATAAATTTATTTTAGACTTTTAAAATACTACTACTCAATCCATTCGTAGATGACTAAAGCAAACAATGGAGGAAAGTTAATCTAATTGTTCATCTTTCATATTAGTATTCTATTTATTCATCACCCTCCAAACAATTTGCTTCAAATTATCATGCATATAGGGCAGGATTAACTGTTTATAATATTCTAAAGGCGAATAAACATTTTCAGTAAATCACTATTTTACATTTTCGCGTGGCGATTATGTACTCTGTCCGTGGGACAGGCTGAAGGACATATATCTTTCACAGCACATTAATGTTTTTTTTAGGGAATCGTTAATTCTACATTTTCGCGTGGCGATTATGTAGTTTGTTTGTGGAACAGACTAAGGTTAAATTATTTTTAATGTATTTGATATACATTATTAACTTCTGTACTTACAAATATTTCACTGAGGCAAAATTAATTGTCTCTGTACTGTACATTGAAATCCCATTAGGTTTCAATCTGGAAAGGGAACCGAAACTTACAAAGAGTTAGATAACACATTGGGTGACATATCCCTACTATTGGATGATCTAATAAATTATCGATATTTGCTAAATATTATAATATACCACGCTAGTTAGATTGGCAAACCCTTTTTCCACGGCTGGTAGTTCTTGAAATTTATATATAGTTATTATATGGTTAACATGAAACTGTTCACACTAGTAAACGTTATCTACATTATGAAATAAATATTTAATGTTATTGAATACCTATTGATAGTTGTAAATAGGTACTAATGTTTACCTATTTATCAAAAACTCTAAACATCTACAATAGTTATACCTTGGACTAATTACGAATATAATGATAGGATTAAACGAACTTACCTAAAGTGAAGTTCAATCCATATTATATGAAGTAATTAGTCCAAGGTATGGAGCATCCCACCCTTCCCTTTTGAAGTAATAAATTACTAACCCAATTATATATACCTAATACTCTAAACTAATGAGCTATGGTGACGGTGGAGTTGCCAGGTGTATTTTTCTTTTATATTTTAATGGTGTCTTTAAAATTCGCGTATTTAGTAGCGGGAGGAGGCGTTACTACAATAGTTATACCTTGGACTAATTACTTCATATAATATGGATTGAACTTCACTTTAGGTAAGTTCGTTTAATCCTATCATTATACGAAGGCTTCGTCCGAAGGGATTAGCAAATAATACTTGTAGTAACGCCTAGTGATACGCCAGTCACGCACTTTATTTGAGGGTATAAATAAAATTTAAAATGAGTCTCACGTCAACAAGGTGGGCGACCTAGCCGCTCGCTTCATTTAGTTTAGAGTAGCCGCATCCGGAATATTTCACACAAAAAAGGGGACTTGTAGTTGGGAGGGAGGGTTCCTTCGTATAATTATGATTGAACTTCACGTACAGGTAAGTTCGTTTAATCATAAATTATACTCGGCTTCGTCCTCGGGATTAGCAAATAATACTTGTAGACTTTTAGAGATAATAGTGTGAAATATTTTGTTTATTCCTGAATTTTCATTAATTTATGTTAATAAGAATAAACATCAATCATCATTTGAATTACTCGTATTATTAACAATTGTTCTGGCAAAATAATTATTTCCATTAGTATTGACATTACTTATGGTTCTATTATAGAATCGATAGAATGTGCTTGAAGAGCCGCTCCATCCAGCGGTTCGTCTTATTTGATCTAGGCCGACATCTAGGTGATAAGCCGCGGATGTAGCGGCGTGCTGTGCGCGGTAAATATGTTTAGATCAAAAACGCTATCGCGCAGTGTGTCCTTTATTCACTGACTTAAGGTTTGGGAACCGACAGCATTATAAGGCTTTTTAGCACTTATGAAAAGAAGGAAAGATTTCAATATTTTTAATATTAATCTAGGACAAGGTTTGTACTTTGTGTGCTGTCAACAGCGCAATGAGAGTGATGAGTTTTTTCGAAAGTTTTTCAAAAGACAATGTTTCATTGGCGTAAAATTGGCTGACATAATTAATAACTATTGAAGTATCCCACATATATGGGCAAGGGAGGGCGTAACCGAAATATTCCTTTAAAATATCTTTTACTCTGTCATCTTCTCGTAAATTATTTTCCCCTAAGCAGGGCGAGCGCGGATCTATAGGAGTTAAGCGTGCCATCTTGAGCTCCCTCTTCATAATAGTTTGTTGAAATAAATTATTTGTGGAATTGAAGGATTATACAAGTCCCAATTATTGTCGTTACAGTAATTGAACCAGCGCCGTAAATATATATTATTTAAAGTATATTGTTTAAAGGAACTTTGGGATATAGATGCTAATATCGGCGGTACACTCCACGCCATCCGCATAAGTTCCCCACTATACCATGACAGAGAACGGGGTGAAAGCATAAAAATTAAAATCGGCCCAGGAAATGCATCTGGGTCCCTATGCCAGGAGACATAATCAGTGCATTTAGTATTTATTTGACTAGCGAATAAGTCTACTTGAGGTGCCCCATACGATGAGACAATTTCCTGATATGCCCAATGCCCAGTCCGCTAACTCCAATTTTTTTTTTATATGTCGCCCTACACTAGGATTTTCTCCTGTGTCGTGGGTGCAGTTACAAACATAGAATATCACATGCACATACGCCCAGACCGGAACAAATTTCTGTAGGCCATAAAACATTTGTCCCGTACGGGAATCGAACCCGCGACCCGTTGCGCAGTAGGTGATCACTCGACCTTTGCGCTAAACGTGTCGTCGATTCTATGTCAGGATGTACACGCCTTGATTCGGCATCTGCCGTTATATTATCTGATGAGCTAATATAATAAGCCATAACATACAAATTGCGACATTCACACCACTGTCATAGTTGACGAGTGATGTCAGTGAAGTGGGGGAACTGAATACCCCCCATTGTATTGATATAAGAGATTACTGTAGTGTTGTCGATGCGGAGAAATTTGACAAGTACTTACATTTTTGGCGAATACTTTTAATCTTAGAAAAGCAGCTAGAATGTCTAGGTAGTTAATGTGTTGTGTTCTCTCCTGAATGCTCCACAACCCGCTAACCTTCTCTTTGCCACGTACAGCCCCGTATTTGAGGCGTCTGAGAAAATTTCCAGATCATGTGTATCATGTTTGATTTTACAAAACGGTATTTATATTGCGTCATTCCTAGGGATATTTATAAATTTATCATAATTATCATTAAACTTTTGTCCTCGTCAATTAAAATCAAAGAGTATAGTATAGTATAGTATAGTATTATACAAACAACTATCGTAAGAGTGTCTCATTAGCCAATAATATCTAAATAATTAGTTGATTTTAGGTCCGCAGAATCGGACAATTGGTTTCATTGCCTTGATGGTGCAGTACTCAAGCCAAATAGTTCTTGTTCAATTTGAAATCTTAAATATTTTCTTGAATTAGGGTCAATACTTATTAAATAAAAGGCATCTTTTAAATCTATTTTTGTCATGAAACAATTTTTTGTTATAAATTTTAGCACTGAGCGTAAATTTTCAATTTTTAAATGATCTGCTTTTATAAATTTATTAAAGTTTTTTTTTAAATTCAGGATGAAACGATGTTTACCATTTGGCTTAGGTACCAGAATATACTTGATAAAAATTGCCCTTCAGTAGGTTGGCATTTTGAAATAGCACTATTAGCTAACAAGCTAAATAGCATAGCTTAATTGAAATCATCTCTTTCTGTGACTAAATAATGTTTCACCTTTGGAATAGGTAATTGGTTAACGGGACTAGTGAATGGGATTTCGTATCCCTTGATGCAGGATAAAATTTCTGCATTCTTAGTTATAAGAGACCATTGGTCATAAAAAGAGGCAAAGTTCCTGCATATTTTATTGGATTTTGCAGCGATCGCGTGGTGGCGGGCGGCTGCTGCGAGTGTCTTGAGCTCGATGGACGACTTCTACTGGCAGGGGGCTCCTACTTCTTCGGACAACTTCTACTGGCAGGGGGTTCCTTGGTATTCGGACGACTTCTACTGGCAGGGGGCTCCTTCGTCTTCGGACGATTTGGCTGCTTCCGAGTACAAATTCAAATTCTTTATTGCCTGTCATAGTTTACATGGTGTTAAAAGGAAATAACAGTTCAGTATGACACCCTGCTAGGGCATTGCAATATTGTGTGCATGCGACATGCATTGAATTTAATAAACAATTTTATAAGATTTATTTATTTATTTATTTATTTATTTTTGCATTACAAATGTTTTGGATGTATTTAAACATATGTACCTCGCTGAGGTGTTGCAATTTAGAATAGAGAAGGGCAGACATTATACAATTTTCGGTGCATTAAATTTAAATTGCATACAATTTCATTGATTCTGCTTTCACTCCATTATAATTCGTCAATAAAATTAGGCGTTAATAAAATAAAATAATATCAGAGTTATTAGGCGTCAACATTTTAAGTAGTACCATTTTGTCATATTAATAAAATATATGTATATATACACGGTTATTTTTTTATCACCCTGGTTATTTTAAGGGTGGCTTCAGGACACGGTAGAAGAATTATTTAACCATTAATAATAAAATTTACTCACCTGTTTAATTAGATATTTATTATCTAAAATATCCAAAAAATACTGCACTGGTATGGACACTGAGTGAAGTTGTAGCACACCCCGGACACTCCATACAACGTTCGCAAATCAATTACCTATTACTACTACTTAAACAAATGACGTTCATACACGCGCAAATGTGTGCGTGGAATCTAGCAGGGCTGAGTGAGCGGTTATCAATCGCAATGACGCGGGAAGTGCAGCGATTGCCTTCTCTTTCACCCGCATAGCGCTGTCTCTGTTATCGCCCGGCGCTCGCGTCTACTCGTCCGAGCGATCGCGCGCGCCCTTGTTTACGTGTCAGTGATGTCTACAGGGAAGTGCCGGGTAGGACGAGGTATTTGAAATGAGTGCGAGGAGGTGAGTGGCCGTTCTGTACGTAGTACTATTATCTATTCTGTGGTTGTAGGCAAAACATTGAATGAACGCGAACTGGCAACAACGTCGCCGATTCAAAGTCATCACTGAGTTGATCACAATTTCACCTTCCTACTTTACGGGCTTACTTAGGACCGGCAAAACAAAGTTTTTAAAGAAAACAAACAGTACTAGGTAGGTATTACGGTTATGGTAGGTTGTTTTCGCGTAGTTAAAAAATTGGAATCAACTTTAAATACTTACCTACCTAGGAAACAATTTAAATCAACTTTAGTTCTAATAACAAAAGAGTTCTAAATTTAAAGGAAGTCCTCTAACTCATACATAGTCGTGCACGTTTAAAACTATACATGACCACAACAACATATCACTTTGGTTAGTGTTTAACGTCTCGAAATGCAGTTTTCGCTTCCAAGTCTTACGTTTGTGGGTTCACTTTCTTACACCAAACACTTAATTTCACTTCACAAGTAAAAATCTACGGTCTACCGGAGTAAGGTCTGTGTATTCGCGAGATGTGTTAACTTGAAACTAAAATTCCGAATGCGCCCGATTGCCGCGCGTCAGGCGCGAGCGCGACATCGCGATACGTTCACACGCGCCGGGGTCAAAAGGCGAACTAAAGCCGGCCGGCTCGTGCCGACAAGACAAGCGACAGCAAACAACAAAACGCCGCCGCCGGCGCTCGGCGCCGGCGCCGACTGTCTCTGTCTTTCACTATTGTAGTGTCTAGTGCAATAATAACTCTTATTTCAAACGAGTTGTAGATTGATCTTGCTTGAATTAATAATGCGACGTTGCCGCATTTTCCTAAGCCCGTAGTAGTAAATGCTTTATTCATTCATAATCTTACCTTATCTTGTAGTAAACAAGAACAATGTCTATAATTTAATATTATTGGCGGATAAACGTTAAAAAATATAACAACATGTTTTTTTTATTGATATGAGTCGTCTAGCGTCTACCGAGCTGCCTCTAAAATTTTCCAGTATGATAAAAAAATAACCGTGTATATATTTGATGTCAAGTTAAATACAATAAGGTAATTGATTATGGTAATTTTGATTTTTTAACTTCTAATTAAATGAAATATGTCAGAGTGTAGTAAATATGATGTGTGTAGTAAATATGATGAATCAAATACAATTAAATAATTAAGTCCAGTAAAGTATCATTATAATAAAATGTCAACAAAAAAAAAATATAAGTACCCATATAATTAACTCCGAAAAATAATAATAAAAATACTATAATATATTTCTTCAAAGTCAAATAATATAGAATACGCTAATTGATTGTAGTAATTTTAATTATCACTTATACAGTTTATTTCATGTCCGAAAAATAATAAAATTAAAGTAAAAAAATAAATAAAAAAAGATGTATATTATTATATATTTAAGCAATGTCAAGTTATACAGAATTCGGTAATTGATTAGAGTCATTTTAATTATTATATATGTCAAACAAAATAATTACTTAATGTAGAAATAAAATTCAAGCGTGTGAAACAAATTATAAATTTATTTTAAATAGTCGCGTGCAACCTGCAACACGGTGGAACAGAGAAGGGAAGAAAAGGGTTGCCATAGACAAAAACCTTATAAAACAATTAATAATTGCTAGTGCTTAAAATATAGTTTACATACATACAGCCTAGTCAATATATTGTTTAATATTAATTAAACATAGTTGGGGCGGGGCCACAAGTATCAATTCATTCTACAAAAAATAAAAAATTATAATAGAATTTAAGCATTGTAGTTCATAGACATAGGTACAACAAAACAAAAATTGTAAGTACACAAAATGAAAAGGTAAGTTCATTATAGTTTTTTATAATATTTAAAATAACTTATAGGTAACTTTATGAAATTCATTAGGTACTTGATAATAACAATTTACTGATATTTTTTACAATTCCTTATAATTAATTAAATTAAGTAAACTTGTATATAAGTAGGTAGTTAATAGTCTTAATTAAATACAAGTAAATGATTAATTAACATGTTTTTTATTTTATTTTATAGGTAAGGGACATAACTTCTTATAAGATCTAATATAGGTTTTATTTCCTTTTTTTAGCTCATATACCCTGACTCGACCATCTGGGCCGGGAAAGGTTTTTACAATACGAGCCATTGGCCACTGAAATGGGCTGGTATTGTCAGATCTTACAATGACAAGATCTCCAACATTTAAATTAGGATGCTCACTGGTCCATTTAGGCCTGTTCTGAAGTTGTGTGAGGTAGTCATTAGACCAAGCTTTCCAAAAATGTTCTTTTAATTTAGATACCATATTCCAAAATGTTAAGCGGTTAATATTTATATGAGTAAAATCAACTTCTGGATAACTTGTTAAAGCATCCCCAATCAAGAAGTGACCAGGTGTTAAATAATTTGTATCAGAAATGTCTGACGACATAGGAAGTAGTGGTCGTGAGTTGAGGATAGCTTCGATTTCAGCTACTACTGTATAAAGCCCTTCAAAAGTGAGATATGTATCACCTACAACCCTTTTAAGATGAAACTTTAGGCTCTTCACACCTGCTTCCCATAGTCCACCGAACTCAGGTGAGTAGCTAGGTATAAATTTAAATTTTATATATTTTTGTGAACAGTATTCAGAAACAACATCCTCGTGAGCCTTTGAATTAAACAGCTCATACAACTCTTGTAATTTATTAGCTGCCCCTTTAAATGTTTTGGCATTATCACAAAATATAAGAGATGGTAAGCCACGTCTTGCTATGAAGCGTTTGAGTGATGCCAGAAAAGCATCCGTAGTTAAATCGGTTACTAGCTCAGCATGTATTGCTTTGGTATTGAAACAAACAAACAGGGCAACATAAGCTTTTGATACTAGAGGCCTACGGATTCGTGCTACTTTTATGTTAAATGGGCCACAGAAATCAACACCAACAGTTTGGAAGGCCCTTGAAGCAGTAAGACGCTCCTTAGGTAGTGATCCCATTAACTGCTTGGCAGTTGTAGCTTTTATACGAAAGCATTTTAAACATTTATGAACTACTTTTTTGACTTCACGAATACCACCAACTAAATGAAAACGTTGTGAAAGAGAGCTTAGTACCAATTTAGGGCCAGCATGGAGAAGGCGTAAGTGTTCACTTTCTACAATAAGTGATGATAAAAATGACTTGGGTATAATAGCTGGATGCATTTTTTCATATGGCAGATTTGCATTTTGCAAACGACCACCAACTCTCAATATATTGTTACTGTCCAAAAAAATATGTAAGTTCACAAGCCTAGATTTTATAGGTTTGCCTTTTGAAAGCAGATTTATTTCATTAAACATATGTTTTTTCTGAGCTTGCCTAATAATAACAAGTAAAGAATATTTAAGCTCCTTAGGTAACAATGAACCATAGATTCTATTATTTTTGTTAAGACAATTATTTTTAAATCTCAATAAAAGGGTTACAATTCGTTGCAGCTTACTGAGCTTAGAAAAGCTTTCAAACAAAGAAAATTCACATTTTTCAATAGAGCACACATTAACTAGTGACTCTTCTACTAGTTCATGTGCTATAAATGGAGGATAAAAACAGGTAAGTGTTTATAATTGTTATTGGAAAGATATGATGGTCCATGCCACCACAAATTATTAGACTGAAGATTCTGAGAAGATACGCCTCTTGACAGCAGGTCGGCAGGATTATTTTCTGACCGTACATAAGACCATTGAAAATCATGAGTCAATTTGTTAATTTGATTGACCCGTGTAGAAACGTAGTTGTTTTTAATAGGCTTTTGAGATTGCAACCAACACAAAACTATTTGAGAGTCACTGTAAAGGTAAACTTGAACAGGTTCAGGAAATCTGTCTTTATAATCATTATATACTTTATTCGCTAGTTGAGATAAAAGCAAAGCACTATTTAACTCTAAGTTTGGTATAGTCAAACATTTATTTAAAGGTGCGACCTGCGACCTGGAACACAATAAATTGACAATGACATTTCCATGCAGGTCAATAATTCTCAGATATATACAGCATCCAAATGCTTTTATTGATGCATCTGAATAGCCAATTAATTCAACTGAGTGTATATTCTTACAAGATATACCTCTTGGTACAGAGAGTGTACCCATATGTTTTAAATTTTTTAAAAAGACTTCCCATTTGGCTAGTTGAGATTGGGGTAATATAGAGTCCCAATCGATTTTCATAGCCCATAGCTCTTGCATAAATAATTTTGCCACAACTATGATTGGTCCTATTAATCCTAAGGGATCAAACATTTTTCCAATATAACTAAGAATATTTCTCTTAGTTTGTAATTTCATTTCAATATTAGGCATAGTAAAAGTAAATTGGTCTAAAAGTATATTATATTTCAAACCTAATGTTTTCAATGTATTATTGATATTAATTTCTATATCCTCAAAATATTTTAGCTCTGGAAGAATATCATTTAAAACTTCGGGAACATTTGAGCACCATTTATGCAGAGTAAAATTGCCCTTATTCAATAAATTTATTAATTGATTTTTAAGTTCAATAACCTCTTCAATAGAATCAGAACCACATATTACATCATCAGTGTATGTATTACAGGATAAGGCTTTATATGCCAATGGAAAGGTATTTTTATGCATCTCAGCCAAATGAATGAGACAACGAGTTGCTAGATATGTGGAGGATTTTAAACCATAGGTGACAGTTTGCAACTGTAAACATGATATAGGCTTGGAGGAGTCATCCCGCCACAGTATATTTTGAAGAGGTCTGTGTTCTACATTAATATATATTCCCCTAAACATTTTCATAATATCACATATGAGTGTATAAATATATGTTCTAAAAAGGATTAATATACTGAAAAGATCATTTTGCACTATGGGTCCATTTAACATAACATCATTGAGAGAAATGTTACTTTTTGACTTCATGCTGCCATTAAATACTACCCTAAGTTTAGTGGTTTTGCTACTTTAATTAAAAACAGCATGATGTGATAAAAAATATACTGTGCCTGAATTAATATCATAAGAGTTTATGTCAACAATTTGAGCATGTCCTAGAGCTATATATTCATCAATAAATTTTTTATACAATTGAAAAAATAAAGGATTCTTTTTAAATTTCCTTTCTAACGTGAGAAATCTTTGCAATGCAATAGAAAATGAGTCACCGAGTTCTAACTGACTTATAGAAGTATGAAGTGGCATATCTACATAAACATTATTATTATCAATATTTACAGTATTTTTGAAAATTTCCTCAGCTTTCTGAAATTCATTAGTATTTTTAATTGATGGCTCAGGCATTTTCTCACTTAGCCAAAACTGTTCCATAATAGATTCTAACTTTTCAAAGTCACAAATAGCAGTATTGGTGACATTTTCTTGAGTTTCACAAGGTACAGTATTTAATGTGCCTCCAACAACATACCCAAACAAGGTATTTTGTAAAACAATGCCATTTTTCAATTTTATTTGACCTTCTAATAATAAATTAAAATAAATATTGGCACCTAAAAGCAATGAAACTTCATCAGGCACGTTAAAAGATGTGTCCGACAGTATGATATTGTTAGGTAAATTACATTTCATCAGGTCAAATTGTTTTTGAGGAAGTTTTGCAGTGATTGAGTCCACCACATTACATTTAACATCTACTTCTATACAATTAATTGGTGAATGAATTTTAAAATTTACATATTTACACATTTTATTATAATTATTGCCAATACTAATAATATTAGTATTTTGAGATTTTATCTCCAAAGATAACTTTTTGGCTAGGGAGGCTGTAATAAATGAGGCTTGACTACCACTATCTAATAATGCTCGGACAAATATGGGACGCCCTCTAGCATCAAAAACTTTAGCCCGTATAGTTGGAAGCAAAACCTGGGTGGAGCATGTATTGGTGTGAAGAGCCATCGTTTGCTCAGCATTTTCATTTGTAGGATTGGTGCTAGTATGTAACAGAGTATTATGTTCTTTTTTGCAGATGTTACATTTGAACCTAAATTTACATTTTCCTTGATGGCTGTTGAGACAAATTTTACATAAATGATGACTATCTACAAATGTTAATTTTTCATTTTCAGGTGACAATTTAAAACTTGCACACTCATACAATAAATGGCCTACCCTATTACAAAAAACACAAACCTTTTTTGAGACATGAGTAGCAACATTGCTTACCTTAGGAAACTTTTTCACATACTCAATAGTAGCTTTATCTCCACTTTCCTCAAGTGCCATAGCTCTCCTTTCCAAAAAATTTACAAAGTCATCCATAGTTGGTAACTTGTCAGGATCCCTATCAAACTGGAATGCCCGATGAGTGAATTGATCTAACTTTTTAGTTAGTATACATATAAGTAGCATGTCCCATTTATCGATGGGTTGCTGTAAATTTTTTAAGGCATGAAGCTGCTGCTTTATTTCAGATATAAATGACCTTATAGAGACAGCAGTGCCCCGTTGTAAAGAAGGCAATTCTAATATAATATTTATATGGTTATTAATTAAACGGGCCTTATTGTCAAACCGTTTTTTCAATAAGTTAAGAGCCTCGTCATATGACTCATTTACAATAGGTAAATTAATGATTACCGCTAAAGCATCATCACACAAGTATTTTCTAAGGTAAAATAACTTTTGTACATTGGACAAACTTTTGTTACTATGGAAAACAGCTGTAAACAAGACCATGAACGGAATATATTTCGTAAAATCTTTGCCAGAAAAAACAGGAATGTCTATGTTAGGGAGCTTTGAAGAAGACACACTCGGACATTCGGAGTTAAAAGATTGTTTACACTTTTTAATTGTTTCGTCTAATTTTGAAATTATAAAGTAATATTTATCCTCGAAGTTTGTTATGTCTTCGGCATCATCAGGATCAATTGTCAAGATATCCAAGTGTGTTTTCTCGTAATCCCTTAAAGTATCTTTTAGTTTATCTTTACGTGCTTGCAATAAATCTATAGTAGATGATGATAATGCACTAATATCATTGACAAAATTAAATAACCGAGTCACGTTACCTTTGAGAAGGCCGCGATGAAGTTTAAACCTTTTTAAATCATCTTGCGACATTGTAAAGCTTTATAAACACTTGCACGAATAACAGAGAATGAAACGATGCACTGCACTAACTATTAATTACAACTATATATGTACAATTATGATTTTCTTTACAAATTAATTAAACTATCTAAACTTGCCGGCAAAAGTTTTTGTTTTCGAATAAAGTTGACCACAGACTAAGTGGAGAAGTTGACTCACTTAACAGTAGATAACAATGGCAGCCCGCAGTGGTGACAACTTGACGCTCCCAATTTTTGCAGTCGTTCAATTGTGCCAACATACGACGCTCGTAATTGAAATATTTCTTGAGATAACCCGCCAAATTGAAAAAATATGGCGTCAATTTGTTACAATGAACTCCAATATATTTATATACTTGCAGTTATGATGTAATGCTTCTTCGATAGCTTCATATAAACCGTTCTTAATGTTTTTCGTAGTCTTTTTAGTGCCCAAAATACTCTTAGGGCGAGAAACTATAGCTTTCTCGATGAGACTTGGTGCGCTCCAATATTATATCGTAAGACGATACTTGACTTCGAAAAGTTGAAAAATATTGATGAACAGTTAAAATTCTTACTAATTGCAACGAAGGACCACACAACGCTTATGTAGAAATAAAATTCAAGCGTGTGAAACAAATTATAAATTTATTTTAAATAGTCGCGTGCAACCTGCAACACGGTGGAACAGAGAAGGGAAGAAAAGGGTTGCCATAGACAAAAACCTTATAAAACAATTAATAATTGCTAGTGCTTAAAATATAGTTTACATACATACAGCCTAGTCAATATATTGTTTAATATTAATTAAACACTTAATAAATTTATTCCTTATCATAAAGTCAAAAAATTAAAATGATATGAAACAAATAAAATAAAACTATGTCAAGTAAAATAAAATCATATCAAATAAAAATTGAATAAAAATTCTAATAAATAGAAAGAAAGAAAGAAAGAAAGCTCGGGCAATTTATTATAAATTTTTATAGACATACAGTAGGAGCTTGACGATTGCAGAGCTAGTCTTGAATATATTTGCCTTAAATTATTTTTATATCGCGGTATATTATGCTGAGGAACTTCGCTTTCCTTTGTATATAAATGAAAGTATTTTCGTACGAACTTGCATATCTCTAGAATAAACATACATGGAAGGGTAAGTATACGCAGATTTGTAAAATGAGGTTTACAGCTGTCAATTTGTTTGATGTTAGTAAGAATTCTTATACATTTTTTTTGAAGAACAAACAAGTCGTGTATATCTGTGCTATTTCCCCACAATATTACACCATAGTTAAGCCACGCATGTGCATACGCATAGTAAGCCGAAAGAGCAATTTTTAAATTGGTTGATTTTTTAAGCTCTCTCAGAGCATACGTAAATTGAGAAAGTTTGGTTTTTATTTTTTGAATATGACATTTCCAATTTATGTTTGAGTCTATTATTATTCCCAGCAATTCAAACGATGGAACGCATTCTAATGTAACGTTATTAAATGAAAAATTTATGTCTAGTTTAGGTTTTTGATAGGGTCTAAATTGCATGATTTTGGTTTTAGAAAAATTAATCTCCAAATTATGATCGTTCATCCAATTGACTATTTTATTAATAGTAGTAGATAATTTTCCATCTATATCTCCGCCATTATCCACTGAAAATAACAGCGAGAAATCGTCAGCAAACATTACGCATGTGTCATCTAGAATTTTGGGAAGGTCATTTATGTATAATAAAAACAATATACAACCAAGAACACTACCCTGCGGAATGGAACCTCTCACTGGCAGTTCCTCCGATGTGACCCTGGAGAGTAGCTGTGATGCTTCATCAACACTGTCGATCTGGACATATTGCTTACGATTGCTTAAGAAGGATCTAAACCAATCATGGGCAGTACCCCGTACTCCTACTTCATATAATTTACTTAATAATATGTCAAATTTTACACGTTCATATGCTTTTGCCATATCAAACAAAATACCGATTGCATACTTTTTGTTATTTAATATTTTTAAAACTTCATTCATATATTGGAATGTGGCATAAACTGTGGACCTTCCCTTCCTGAAGCCATTTTGAGAATTGTCAAAAATCTTATACTTTTCGCAGAAAGAATAAAGTCGCGTGAACATAGCCCTTTCAAATATTTTTGAGATGGCAGGTAAGAGAGCAATGGGGCGGTAATTATTTAGGTCTGTCTTAGTATGTTTTTTATATATTGGTTTAATTATTGCAGTTTTTAACTGATCGGGAAATAGTCCCTCCGAAAAAGATTGGTTTATAAGAATTGTTATAGGGATACACAATATTTCTGCACATTTCCTAATAAGTGTAGGAGGTAGCTCATCTACCCCGAAACTTGATTTATTTTTAAGGCGTCGTATTATCGTTAAAACCTCACGTGTTTCGACTGGCCGCAAGAAAAGAGAATTCTCAGTGGGGTTAAGCACGGGCCTACCGCGTGGCTGCTTCGCGCCGGCTGTCCGAGGAGAGTCGCCGACAGATACATAATGCTTATTGAAAGTATTTGCCACTAACTGAGGATCTGACGTTAGAACATTGTTGATACGCAATGATATATTCGTTCTAAGGCTGTATTTTTTTGTACGTTCTTTTATAATTTGCCACATACATTTAATTTTATTGGTCGATTTTTCCATTTTATTAATAGAATTCAATTTCTTTGCTTTCAATATTACGTTTTTTAGTATTTTGCTGTATCGTTTGTAGTAATTGCTTAAAGTTTTATTTTTTGAATGTGTAGCATGAATTTTTAAAAGTCGTTTATTCTTACATGATTTTTTAATACTTTTAGTAAGCCATCCTTTCTTTCCTTGTGTGCAATTTATTCTAATACGTTTTTTAGGAATACTTTTCTCAAGTATTTGAGATAAGATATTGCTGAAAATAGTATAGTTTTCATTAACGTTATTAGTCTCTAAAATGGTATTTTGCCAATTTATTTTTTGGAGGTTATTTTTGAATGTATTTATATTTTTGTCATTGTAAATCCTTTTTATTGTATAATGTAGCAAATTAGTTTTAAGAGTTTGACATTGAAAGCTATTTTTAATATGAAGTATTGTGCTGCTATGGTCTGAAAGTCCAAAATTAGTAACTAAAGTGTTTAAGTTTTCGTCAAAATTTGTAAATATTAAGTCAATACAGCTGGACGAGTTTTTTACAATACGTGTAGGTGATTTAATTTGCTGTTTAAAATTGTATTCCAACATAAAATCTAACAATTCTATTGACTTATTATTTTTTTCCAACACGTTTACATTAAAATCGCCACCTATTATTATATTTTTATGAGGAAATTTTTTCGTAATATATTCGAGCATTTTTTTTAACTGATTATAAAAAATATCTGGCCTTCTACTATTCCAATATAAAACTATCAACAAAATATTAACATTCACAAATTCCACTGCACAAATCTCTATAACATATTCAATAGACATATCCATAATCTCTAAACGCTCAATGTATTCGACACTGTTGTTCAACAAAATGCAAACTCCGCCGCCGTTATAGTTCACTCGGTGGTAGCATGCTGCCAGGTGATATTGATCGAATGCGACGATTGTGGCCTTGTCTTTTGTGAGCCATGTCTCCGAAACGCATAAGGCTAAGCAGTTAGATTGATCTTCCAAAAATATCTCAAGTGCATCAAGCTTGTTGAACATACTCTGCAGGTTTTGGAATATAATTTTAATATGCTGTGTCGCGAAATAAGCTCTGAAATGAATGTTTACTGGTGGAGTTGTCACCCAGAAGTGTCTCAGTGGCGGTGCTATCTTGATCCGGTGACTGTTTATTTTGTGGTTGTGAAATAGTTCGTTGAGTGAGGTTATGGTCACGTGTTGATGAGTTGATGGGTACGTACTCCTTTCCGTTAATAAACAATTTGTTGTTTCTAATTACAGCGTGGTCGCCTTTATTTCTAGCGTTTTTCATTAAATAAATCAAACTTTTTCTCGATTGAAGCGAAGCCTTATCCAAAAACTCTGTTATTACAAGCCCAGTATTTTTGAAGTAATGTTTATATTTTAATATATCTTGCACCATTTTTTTGCTCAATAATTCTATCAATAGCGGCCTTTTATGTCCTTTTTGCCAATTCTTGTTATTTCCTCAACAAAACCTAGTATATTTATACCAACAATATCCTGAAATATGTATGTCACTCGGTTGTGTAAATCTTGTTCGGTCTCCCATTGATCCTCAGATAGGCCATATAAAACCAATTTCTTGTTAATTTCCATTGCACATGATGGTAGTATTGGCAGTGTATTTAGATTTTTGGATGTTTGATTTGCCTGTTGTGATTGTAATATTTGTAATGTGTTGATTTTTCCATGTAATATGGTATTTTCGCCTTTTAACAATTCAATTTGAGCGTTTAAACAGTTAATCTCTGTTTTTAAGTTTTGTTGTTCAATATTTATTGTTTTTATACTTTGTGCAATTGCGACTGAGATATTTTGTGTAATTTTTTGGGTAATATCGTTTAATAATGTCGATTTTAAATCATTTATCAAGCTTTGGTAACTGTTCTTTAATTTCTGTTCTAATAATTCTTCAATTTGGCTTAAAATTACATTGTCTAAGGAGATTTTACTTGACAATTTTTGGTCTTCGTATACAGTATTACCCAAAATGCTTTCGTCCTCATTTATTAGTGAACTCGATTCATAAGTGCTTAATTGTGGTCTCCTTCTTATAGTCACGTTATTTTTATCATTATTAGGCGATACTACAAGGTTCTGAACAGTCACTATGTTATTATTACGTACGGGAGTGTTCGTATTATCAGTTTTGGGTATCTTAGAACGACAGACCTGACATTTCCAAGATTCCTTGTGTTCCTTACTCATAGTATTATAAAATCTTGCGCTACTTACGTTTGCACAGTCCAAATCGTAACTCTCCTTACATCCAGAACAGGTTAGGTATTCCCTCTTTGGGAGCATTTGAAAGCACCCCGCACATTTGGCCATATTGCCGATATTTAAATTTCAATATTTTTGCGATATTTATAATATAAGTAATCAATAGTTATAATATAAGTAATATATTTGATCTAGTTATGACGCAATCGTACGCTTTTTCTTTCCAAATTTTTGCTTTAGTTTTGCACTTATGCTTTTAATAATATTGTCACTTCTTGATTTTTTCGTAGTTCAATTACTTTATATACTATATTATATATTCTACTGGAATTCTTAGATAAATAATTTAAAATTAGGAATATACACAAGTTAGTTGTTGACAGTTACGAGGTCTACCCTCAACTTTTTATAACAATAGTATTCAATGTCACGACTTATTAGCTATTGGTTAATACTTGAAATATAAAGAATTAAAATAATATAATGTCAAATAAAATTAATATATAAAATTCAAATAAAATTCTTAACATAATAAAAAAATAATATTCAGGTTTATGATGTCATAATACAATTCATTGCAGATAAAATGTCAAAGAAAAAATTGATACTTATTAATTTTAACAATAAATTATGTCAGTTGCCAAAAATAATAAATTGGTATTCGTATTCATGTTTTATCGTGATGTTCCATCGTGTTGTCATTAAAGAATTCATTTAGGCTATAGTAACATTTATCAATTAGAAACTGTATTAATTTTTTTGTAAATTGGGTGGGTGTAGCTAAGTTCTTAATATAATTTGGAATATGGTTATATATTTTGATTGTTATGATATGGGGGCTTGATGTAACTAATTTCATATCTGAGAATGGTACTTTAAGTTTATTTAAATTTCTGTTATTTCTTCTATTATTTGGTAAGGATGTATAAAGATTAGGGTGTTTTTTAATGAATTTACATGATTCCAGAATATAAATAGACACTAGAGTCATTATATTATGTTTTCTAAAGTGAGGTCTACAAGATTCTAATTGATCAATGTTGACAAGTATTCGTACACATTTCTTCTGCATAACAAATAATTTATCTATATCCGACGAGTTTCCCCATAGTACAATACCATATGATAGTATTGAGTATGCATATGCATAGTAGGCTGTAAGTGCAGTTTTAAAATCAGTGGTCCGTTTTAATTGGTACAGAGCATATATAAAAGATGATAATTTTTTTAGTAATTTTTGTATGTGTTGCTTCCAATCCAAATGTGTGTCCAATTGAGTAGGATAAGGGCCCTTCCAGTTAAATTATTCCTGGAGGTGCTAGTCGTCGGTGCAGGCGCCTTTTAATTTGTTTGTGGCTTATGCAATGAAGTTTTAACTCTGCACCCTATTTATTTATCGCCTTTGTAGTCTTAATAATTTCTGACAGGTTTTCGCCTAATGAATGAATAAAAAATGGTTAAGTATTTTTAAGCTGGTCTTTCATGTCCTTTTTAAGGGAATACAGAATAAAATTCCGTCGTATGACTGACTCCGGTACTGTAAGTCACAGAGAATACGTTCTGTGTCCATCAACATTTTTATCACTAATACTACACTGGGTAGGTCACTGTTATTTTTCGAGGTCAGCGAATTAATAGCTTGGTTCAAGCATGAAATAGCCGTAGAAACTTGTTTTTGCCTAATTTCGATATTTTTATAACGTTTAGCGTTTATATCGGAGATAGTCACCTTAATTTCGGCATTGAGTACCTACGGGAGCATTAATTAGTTTGCAGTTACTCGGCGAAAGGTATTTCACATTAATGTGTGTCCAACGTCCAACTTAACTGCAAAGTCTTTTTGAATGTCGTCACTTGCTCAGGCGCGCCGGCGGCGGCGGTGGTGGCGGTGGTGGCGACCACCACGGGGGTGACCGTCATGACGGCACAGAAGATATAAACGGCGGGCTCGCACTGAGCGTAGCCACTTCGGCGGGTTCTGGGTCGAGGTCGACCTGCATCTCCGAACGTTTTGACTTTTCGAATGCAGAATTAAACGCTTTTACAATGAATTTATAAATATCATCTGAGTCAGATAAGCTGTCAGTGTTTTCCCAATCTGCACAGTTTAATGTGTCATACATTATTTTTTTATCATAAAAGCATTTAGTATGAGGCGCATCTTGTATAGTACGCTGTATAGTACGGCGACCGTACGAGGCACCTGTGACAAGCGACGGTCGCGCGGTGATCTGCCAAAACAGTATCGAGCGCCGCCGCGTACGGTATTAACTTGTGTGATCGTATAAAGATATGGTCAATACATGCCCTTGTAACTGTGCTATTTCGCGTTTCAATTCTTGTATAATTCGAAATACCAGACGTTAAACCATACGCGGATAGCATATTCAGATACATGCTTTTGACCGTTGTTTGTGATTTAAGATCGATGTTCATATCACCTAGGATAATAGCTGTGTCGCATGCTAAATCATTACATAGTGTTTTGTGAAGTTCCCGTATAAACAGTGTTTTGTTTAGCGATGGTGGTCTATAGATTGCACACACTGTTACAGCATAATTATCGGGTGTTTTTAATATACCACCTGACGTGCATATACTGTTATAACTCTTGAATGAATAGACAAATATCAATGAAATAAACGCCAACGTGTGTAACGTTAAGCGTTACAGAAAGTTAGTCCTACATAAGTTATGAAATAAAAGAAGGTGGGTCGATCACAGCCATCTAATTTTATTTGTTCCCCGCAGCACACAATATGACGAGAATACATATAGGTATTATTGATTCGGAAGGATAGACTGGCCTGAGGTTCCTCTACGCGCTGGAGCACGATGATGACGTCACAGGGGAATGTTCTGGCAGCGTGGTATTATCCCGCTGACTCCGCCAATTAGCGAGATAGATAGGTAGGTCTTCCGGTAGATCCGGCGTCTAGCTAGCTGAAGCTTTAGCTTGTTATTTTAACTGGAACCTGGATCCTGGAATTTCGAGAATTCCCAATGTAAGGCTAAGTCCAAATCGCCGGCCCCGTTGTGCCCGTAAACGCCATGTAAATAGGAGATACCTAGGTCAGTCTAGGTACTTAGGAATTTAGGATTTCAATAGTAACGCACTAGGTAATTAAAGCACTTACGGCGGCACAACGCATAAGCAGATTGCATATAACAAATGAGCACGCAAAAAGTACAAAACGTATTTAAATAAGGTCAACTCACCCCAGCGGGAACAACAGGATTACAGTTTTATACGCTTATCGTCACCTTTTAGTAGGTACTAATTATAAGGAATTTTGTAAAGTTACAATTATACAGTCGGAACAATGGCTCGTCGCCGTGGCAAAATTAAAGGCGAGCGATACGTCTTTCCGGGGCAAATGCTTAGGCTGTGTGTCTCTGGAGCTGCGACGGGCAATGCATTTATATTTTAAAACCAGTCCGATCGCTCTGTTGTTTTAGCGATCCGCGAGTCAAAACGCTTGCGAATACGCATTAGATTAAATTTACGGTTCCGTATATTTTTTAAGGTACGTATTAGTTTGTATGTATTAAAATTTATAGGTTAATTATATTAAGTTAATTAGATGATTTTTTTTGTTATTACAAGATTTATTAGGTATTTAGTTTCTTTTTATAGATTATTTATTTATATATTTTTATATAATTTAGGCAGGTAATTTTATATATTTGAATAAAGTTAACGTGCAACGTTACAGTACCCCGCCAATTAGCGAAGGATTTTGCTACTGGAACAAAATCCGACTGATACCTATCTGACGAATCAACCAATCATACATCCCCATTCAAAACTACATTCATACAATACCTAAAGAACAGAGTTAATACTTAGAAAAATACTACTCCAACACAGAATACATCATAATGTACACAATGTACTCTTCGATAGATAGGCTGGTAGAAAAATAATAGGGATACTAGTCTTTGTAGTTCACTAACTTTATATCTTTGATATGCCACAAACCGAGAGATTGGCCGTTCAAATCACCAAGCTCATATACCAAAGGAGATTTCTTTTCAATCACCTTGCACTTAGTAAATTTGGGAGCAAGTTTTTTGGTGAAATATTTATTTTTGTCACTCTGATAGAAAGTTCTTTTCCACACCGTATCACCGACATTGAACTCAGCAGTTCGTCTGCGTAGATTATATGATGTGCGGTTTTTCTCATGCGCTTGTAGAAGCGCTAGCTGAACTTTATCGAAAACGCTGGATAGGGTACCTAGGTTTTCAGCGTAGTGATCACGAGGCTGGTAGATAACCTCATCATCAAATTCAGCGTCAGCGTAGCGAGAGCCACACGTGATTAGCTCACGACCGTGCACTAGGAATGAGGGTGAGTAGCCTGTAACCTTATTCACAGAGTTGTTTAGGGCAAATTGTACTTTAGGTACAAGTTGATCCCACACACGTTGATCGTTCGAGATAAACGTGGAGATAGCGGTAACAATAGTCTTGTTATAGCGCTCAACAGTGTTTACGTGAGGGCTATACTTAGGTGTAAAATGCAAGTTGGGAACTTTGTACTTAGCAAGCATCTGTTTTAGAGTAGCGCTAACAAATTGTTTACCATTGTCCATGATGATAGTAGATGGTATGCCATGAACTAAAAGAACATTCTCCTCTAGGATTCTAGTGACCACTTCCGCTGTAGCTCGCCTTATTGGAAACAGTAAGCAGTACTTACTGAAGCAACAAGTAACCACGAGAATGTAACAATGTTGTTTTCTTGTTGGAGGTAGAGGCCCAACAAGGTCAACACTAATTGTTTGGAAGGGTCTGGAGCAGATTTTAGGTTCGCCCATTTCGCCTAGAGGAGAGTGGTTTTGAAATTTGAAAGACAGGCAGGTATCGCAGGATGTAACAGCTTTCACGACGTCAACATACATGCCAGGCCAGTAGAAGTTTAGTGAAAGACGTTTATAGGTCTTCATGACACCAAAGTGACCGGCACTAGGTGAGGCGTGATTTTGTAGAATCACGTCATGTCTAGCCTCTGAGGGAATTACTTCTTTCCATTGGAAGTCATCTTGCAGAGAACATTTGGACTTCATAAAACGATATAGTCGTTTGTTTTTGACTACGAAGTTGGGAAAGGAAGTAGGGTTATTCTGACAGCCGTTAAAGATGTTACGATACCAATCGTCAGCAGTAGTCAAAGGATCGTAAGGTGTAGTGTTGATAGCAGAGACAGGACATGCACGGGAGAGAGCATCAGGGATGACATTTTCAGATCCCCGCCGATGTCTGATTTCAAAGTTGAACGCAGAGAGACGAATACCCCATCGAGCTAAGCGACCAGTGGGATTATTTAGATTTATGAACCATTTCAAAGCAGAATGATCAGTGTAGATGATGAATTTTTGGCCATTATCCAAATAACACCTCCAGTGCTCTAAAGCAACTAAGACAGCTAGGGCTTCGCGTTCCGTTATGCTATAGTTGCGTTCCTGAGCAGATAGCGACTTGCTCATGAAGGCAATTGGATGTTCGACACCATCGGTAGTTTGGGTCAACATCGCACCAACACCATAGTCACTGGCATCAGTATGCACTTCAAAAGGCTTACTGAAGTCAGGACACAACAAGATAGGGGCAGAAATGAGACACTCCCTTAGCTTGGAGAAGGAATCTTCAGCTTCTTTCGTCCACACAAAACCACCAGACTTCTTTGTAGAGGAAGTCAGCTTATTTAGGGGTCCTGCAATCGAGCTGAAGTTGGGTACGAAGCGGCGGTACCAAGAGGCTGTACCAAGGAAACGTTTAACTTCCTTTTTGTTAGTAGGAACAGGAAATTTTAAAATAGCGTCGACTTTAGATGTGTCAACCTGTAGTCCCTTAGCGTTGACGACATAGCCGAGGTATTTGAGCTCACTCCTGAAGAAGGATGACTTGTCAAGGTTAATGGTGAGATTCGCCATTTTGAGTTTTTGGTGAACCTTGAGAAGCATGCTAATGTGAGATTCAAAATCCGAGCTGACAGTCACAATATCGTCGACGAAGGCAAAGACAGAGTTCTCGAATTCTGGGCCGTAGAATAGACTATCGACAAGGCGCTGTTGGGTAGCTGGAGCGTTGGTGAGACCAAAGGGCATTGTAACGAATCTGTAGGTTCCACGGGTAGGAATATAGAACGCAGTCTTGTCGCGATGCTCCTCAGCGATTGGCACCTGCCAAAATGCCTTAGATAAGTCTATGCTAGATAGGTATCTGGCATTTTTCAGATTATCCAGGATAGCAGATATGTATGGTAGTTTGTATGCATCCTTTTTAGTCACCGAGTTGAGTTTTCGGCTATTGTATCGTTTTCATAAGTATTCATTTCGTCAAACACTTGTTTGTTCAATTAGAATTTAATGACAAGCGCAATGACACGCGCGAGTGGACTTCCTATTTGGGGAGGATGCTTAGGCTACTAAAAACATATCGAACACCAACAATATCGATATCGGTGTGCCTGCGATCGATACCGCGCGCACCGACCTAGTGTACGCACATCACTAAAGGAGTCATAAGTGTGACGTCGAACCGACCGGCTGCGCGGGCGCATCTAAAATACAAAAATATCGGAAATAAATACGAAAGCTATCAAAAATCTCTTACAAATCAAGTGTTGTGTGTGATCTATCGTTGCGGGGATCTAATTTAGGTAAGTCTGCTTTGTATTGTCTTATTTTCTTTTGGACAAACAAGTGTGCTCTTCCATCGACTAGGAATATTTTCTTTTCTATACTTAATGTTATCCGAGAATTAAGCGTTCTTGTAACATTTTTTTGGTGCCGAAACCCGGGACTAATAATCCCATATCGTTTTATTCATTGAACTAACGTAAATTTAATAACATTTCGTTTTATTCTTACGTCCCACCGCATGCATATATAGCAAAATCGTTACGAATCTTATGTGTTATTCAATATTTTTTATTAAGTATATGAACAATTAACACGCAATTTCGTATTTTTTTCAATTCTATTCGTATTTTTGATGAGGCAATTGGTAAACATTCATAATAATATGTTATTCGAAAGTTGCTAATCTTCGATTTGTTAAGCAACTACCTGCGTTTGTAATTTATACAAAAAATTAAGCATTTCTTTGTTACGAAAATAATTTACGATTGCATTTTGGAATACGTTGTTATTTCCGAAACATTTATCGTTGTTTGCGTATAGCTTCGTTAAATGCGACCCGGCATATCGTTAAATATCGTTACTAAAACAATTTTCGTGATTTGTTTGGAATGCAATATTTTCAGGTTGTGCTTATTCTTGTACAAGTAAAATCAATCGTTTCTGTTCAGTACTGTATTTGATGAGTGCAACAATTCAATTCGACAATTGTTTCAAAGCAAATCAATCAATCAAATGCTGAGCGTACCTATGTAAACGAAATATTTGTTGATACAAGTGAGGGTTGTTACCGTTTGGCATTAATTTCGTGAATTTAGTTTTTTCTTATTTGTTGTTATTTTCGTGTCACACTAGTAAATAGGCTTATACATAAACATGTCGTATGTACCTAAGCGCGCTGCTCTTTCTAAGCGCAGCAAATCGAAATCTATAGAGTGTGGTAATTCATTGACTTATGAAGATTTACCAGTTTTGCGTCGTAAACGTACTTTAGCGCTGAATCGATTACGTAAAACATTAGAGATCGCCGAATCCGCTTTGTCCGATTCTGAACGTATAGAAGAATTCATGGCATATTATTCTGCCGTGAAGAAGCAAACAGATAATTTTGAGCAGGCGCATTCTCTTATTTTAACTGTGATTGGAGATGACGATGCGGATGCGGAGGATAGAATACGTATCGATTTCGATACTTTATATTTTCAAATAATAGCGATTTATCGCAAGTTGACTGCCGCTTCTTCGCCTTCAGACACGACCGTATCGCCATCTGTAGCTGTTTCGCATATAAGACTTCCAAAGCTTGATTTGCCCCGATTTCACGGGAACATTAAGGAGTGGCCTATGTTTTATGATGCGTTTAATTCCTTGATTCATTTGAACAGTTCGCTTTCGAACTTTGATCGTATGCAATATCTGCGAGCTAGCTTAACTGGTGATACCTTGAGTTTAATTCGCACCTTTCCGATTCAAGGCGAGTACTATGAGGAAGCGTACAAAACACTTGTGACTCGTTATCGTGACAAACGGGAACTCGCTTTTACATGTTGGCGAGAAATGCTTAATATAAATTTTAAAGTAAATTCTCCTATCGAGTTTAGACGTGCGTTAGATTTATTTAATGAGAACTTAGTTATATTAAATAATCTTAATTTACCCACCGAGTCATGGGATTTTGTACTTTGTTATCATGTGCTATCGAAGTTAGATTCGAAAATGCGTTGTGCTTTCGAAAAGTCTGACACTTCTTCCGAGCTACCTCGCTATAGTGCTCTTAAAACTTTTCTTGAATCGCAGTGCGATGCACTTCTACGAGATAATCATTTTTCGTGTAATCGTGATGTTGCCAACTCTAATAATTTAAAATCAAATATCAACAAAACTATCAATAACAACAAGAAGATAAGTTCCTCGTTTTTATCAAGCTCTCAAAAGTCCACTGCAAAAACGGAAGTGAAGGAAACGCCTTCTACTTCAGCCACTGTACCAGCTGTGACTTTTAAATGTTCTTTTTGTTCGGAATCTCATTCTATTTCACATTGTAAATCGTTCATGGATAAGTCCGTACAAGAGAGAATCGATTATGCTACAAAAAATCGTTGGTGTTTTAATTGCTTAAAGCCTTCCCATGTTATTCGTGATTGCAAATCTCCTTTTACATGCCAAAAGTGTCATCAAAAACACCATACTCTTTTGCATAAAAATCATGACGTAAAAGAATCGACTCCACCTAGTAACGAACCTGTACGCGTACTCACTAATCTTGGTGATAATTCGGTCGTCCTTTTGTCAACTGCCGTTATATCAATTCGTGATTCGACGGGCAACTACCAATCATTCCGTTCTATTATCGATACAGGTAGTCAAGCTCATTTCATTTCAGAACGAGCAGTATTGAAATTAGGACTTCAAAAATGTCAAACCTCACGCCAGGTTCGGGGTGTAGGTCAATCGTCAGCATCCGTCTCGGGAGCTGTTCAACTTCAGATCGGTACTGACCGACAAACAGTACTCAATATCGAAGCGTTAACTATTCCTTTCATTTGTGGTAACATGCCGGCTGTCAAACTCGATAAATCGTCGTGGCTTCACATTCGTGGTCTTAATCTGGCTGATCCAGATTGCGACAAACCTGGTCCCATCGATATTCTTCTCGGGGCAGAAATCTTCCCTTCTCTTCTTTTACCTGGAAGTGTAAGTGGAGGACCGAAGCAACCTACCGCGTTGAACTCTGTTTTTGGCTGGCTTTTATTAGGAAGTGTAGCTGAAGATCAGACTAACATCATTAATTCCTTTTTTATTACCGATGATCAGGTTTTTCAGGAAGTCAGAAAATTCTGGGAGTTAGATAATCTTCCCAGTGTTCCTCATCTTAGCCAGGCAGATCAACGTTGTGAGCAGATTTATTGTGACACTACTACTCGTGATTGCAGTGGTCGTTATAGCGTAGCTTTACCTTTCAAAGAAGACACAGTTCCTTCTTTTCCAGGGTCGCGAGAATCAGCACTTCGTCGTTTTCGCTCATTGGAGAGAAAGTTAGCAACTAACATCGATCTACACGAACGGTATTCCAAGTTTATGGAAGATTATCTTCAGAGTGGTCACATGAGTCCGGTGCCCACAACAGAGTTAAATAAAGGCAAATATTATATTCCTCACCATTGTATTCTTCGTCCTGACAGCGTCAGCACTAAATTACGGGTGGTTTTCGATGCGTCCAGTAGGGACCCTTTGTCGGGTTTGTCATTGAATGAGACTTTACTTATCGGTCCAAAATTGCAAGCAAATATTTTGGAAATTCTTCTCAGGTTTCGTTTTCATGCTGTGGTATTTTCTGCTGACGTGTGTCAAATGTATAGACAAATTCTTGTTACGGAAGAACATCGTGATTTTCAAAGAATCTTTTGGAGATTTCATCCGTCTCAACCAATTTTGGAATACCGCCTCAACACCGTAACTTACGGAGTCTCTTCAGCGCCTTTTCTTGCATGTCGCACTATCAAACAACTTGCAGAGGATGAAGCTACTCAGTTGCCTCTTGCTAAGGATGTATTAATGACAGATGTTTACATCGATGATATAGTAACAGGCTGTTCAGATAACACCATAGCATTGGAAATAAAAACACAACTCATCGAACTCCTTCGACGTGGTGGAATGGAGTTACGTAAGTGGGCTAGCAACGATCTATCTGTGCTCGCAGATCTCCCCCCTGAACATTGCCTGGTTGATAACGTCTTTATGGAAGTTGACAAATCCAATGTTCTTAAAATATTGGGGTTGAAATGGGATCCCAAATCGGATAACTTTCTTTTCGAAGTTAGGCCCATAGATCGTGTATGCAATAAACGAAATATTTTAAGTGAGCTTGCTCGAATATATGATCCTCTTGGGTTCTTAGCTCCATTGACTTTTTTCGCTAAATATCTTGTTCAACAACTGTGGATTCTTGGAGTCTCATGGGATGAAAGTCCTCCTGAAGATATCAAACGCCAGTGGAGTCGTTACGTCGAGCAGCTGCCTCTTATTCAGAATTTAAAAATTCCTCGGCGTGTTACTGTTTCTCAATATCAATCATGTGAGCTTCATGGTTTTGCTGACAGTTCTCAAAAGGGTTACGCTTGTGTTGTGTACTTACGTTTGATTGACACATATGGTCAAATCAGTGTGTTTTTCATCGCATCGAAAGCAAGGGTGGCTCCTATTAAAGTAGTCTCTCTGCCGAGACTCGAACTCTGCGCCGCTGTCTTGTTAGTTGATTTACTTAAATTTGTTTCTGATACTTATCGTCCTTTTCTATCTAATTTAGAGATCTTCGCGTGGTCAGATTCCACTGTAACGCTTTCGTGGATTCAGTCACCTTCTACACGTTGGAAGACGTTCGTTGCTAACCGCGTCAGCCATATCCAAACCGAAATTCCGGACCTACGTTGGGGTCATGTTCAGTCGTCTGATAACCCTGCAGACGTTGCAACACGCATTCAGTCGCCTGCAGATCTTATCGCGAATACTTCATGGTGGGCGGGTCCTTATTGGCTTTCTCAAGATGTTCAATCTTGGCCTTGTTCCAATTATAATCCAAATGTGGATGACACTCATAACGAAGAAAAGGTTCAAGTACTTCATATAACGAGTGAGTCAGTTCATCCAATTGATTTCTTACTTAGTCGATACTCATCTATTCGTAAGATTCAACGTATTGTTGGTTTATTGGTTCGTTATTTACACAATTTACGATTAAAAGCTAATCGTTGTTACACATTTCCATTGAATCGTTCTGAATTACACCATGCATTGTTATTGATTGTAAAACGTACTCAACAGCTTCATTTCAAAGATGAAATTAATCGTTTAGAAGCAGGGAAAACTCTTTCGAGACAATGGCAAAAACTTAATCCCTTTATCGACTCTTTGGGTATTGTCAGGGTGGGCGGTAGGCTTTCTAGATCTGGTCTGGAGTTTAGTCATAAGCATCCGGCTCTACTCCCTCGTCAATCTCAGCTTACTTTCATGATTGTTGATGCTTTTCATCATGAAAATTGTCATCCTGGCATTAATACGTTGCACTATCTGATTAGTCAACAATTCTGGATTTTATCCGCAAAACGTGCCATTCGGCATCGCGTTTCAAAATGTTTAAAGTGTTATAAAACTAAGCCGATGCCACTCGAACCGTTCATGAGTGACCTGCCGGCAGTTCGTGTAAATCAAATCAAACCCTTCAGCATTGTAGGGTGTGATTATGGAGGGCCATTTCGTATTAAATCTGGCAAGCATCGAGGTGCCAAGATTAGTAAGGCTTATCTATGCCTTTTCGTTTGCTTTGCAGTAAAAGCTATTCATTTAGAAATTGCTACCGATTTAAGTTCCGACTCGTTTATAGCAGCTCTTCGTCGTTTCGTTGCGCGTCGCGGTCGAGTTTCGGTCATCTACTCTGATCGCGGTACAAATTTTGTGGGTGCTCAACGTGAACTTTCTTCTTTGATGCAGCAGGCTACGCAATCAGAAGGAATCGAATTTAAATTCAACCCGCCTTCTAGCCCACATTTTGGTGGAGTGTGGGAAATACAGATAAAAGCTGCTAAAACAGCAATGTATTCTGTAATCAATAATCAGTCGCTAACGTTGGACGAATTCATTACGTTATTCGCTCAAATTGAGGCAATGCTCAATTCGAGACCTCTATATCAATTAAGTTCTGACCCGAACGACTTTGCAGTTCTTACTCCGGGTCATTTTTTGACATTAGAACCGTTGACTGCTGTTCCCGACGAGGATTTCACCTCAGTTAATATTTCGCGACTAGGACGGTGGCAATTAATCCAACGATTTCAACAAGACATTTGGAAGCGATGGAAAAATGAGTATCTACAATCATTGATCCAACGTTCCAAATGGACGAAACAATCGAAACCTTTAGAAGTTGGTGCTGTTGTAATCATCAAATATGATACTCCACCATTACATTGGCCTATTGCACGTGTCGAACGCTTATATAGTGGTCCAGATGGAGTTATACGCATCGCGAGTCTTCGCTTACCTAATGGTTCCATTCTTACGCGTCCATTGACAAAGGTCTGTCTTTTGCCAAACCAAAGCGATTAACAATTACAACAATTTCCATAACTTTTTCATACTTAGTTAATTTAGTTATAATTAAACGTTAATTTGTTCATATACTTAGGTTCTTCCTTGTAATTAGTATTAATAAAACGTAGTATAACTTAAGTCAAGTTCTTTATCGTTATTGAGTTACATTCTCACATGCCTTAAGCATACAGATTTTGTTTTTAATTTGTCGCTGTTTTGAAAATACAACCACCTTGTATTTTGGTGGGCGGTTGTGTATCGTTTTCATAAGTATTCATTTCGTCAAACACTTGTTTGTTCAATTAGAATTTAATGACAAGCGCAATGACACGCGCGAGTGGACTTCCTATTTGGGGAGGATGCTTAGGCTACTAAAAACATATCGAACACCAACAATATCGATATCGGTGTGCCTGCGATCGATACCGCGCGCACCGATCTAGTGTACGCACATCACTAAAGGAGTCATAAGTGTGACGTCGAACCGACCGGCTGCGCGGGCGCATCTAAAATACAAAAATATCGGAAATAAATACGAAAGCTATCAAAAATCTCTTACAAATCAAGTGTTGTGTGTGATCTATCGTTGCGGGGATCTAATTTAGGTAAGTCTGCTTTGTATTGTCTTATTTTCTTTTGGACAAACAAGTGTGCTCTTCCATCGACTAGGAATATTTTCTTTTCTATACTTAATGTTATCCGAGAATTAAGCGTTCTTGTAACAGCTATCGAGGCAGAAACGTGGAGTACCGTTCTTTTTCTTAGCTAATAGGGCTGGGGAAGACCATAGGCTCTCACACTGTTCCACCACACCGAGTGCCAGCATTTCATCCAACTCAGAACACAGGATGCGGATTTTTTCGGGAGACATTCGGTAGTATCTCTGTCTCACAGGTAGGGAGTCGCCAGTATCAATGCGATGAGGAACCAAGGAAGTACGGCCAAGGCCGCGTTTTTGAGTTGATATGTCTTCAAATAGATGAATGACATGATCAGCAGAAGTACGTTGGAGATCGGTTAACTCATCATAGGAATGGATCATTTTAGATGACTGAGAGAGGGCAGAAATTTCAAAGTTAGTATCCTTAGAGAACGTTATAGATTTGGAAAAGGTTGGAAAAAGATTAAACGAGGACCAGAAATCAATACCCAGAATTATGGAAGATTCAACAGCAGGTATCACATAAAGTTTTAGGATGTGTAGTTGATCTTCAAAAGATACAGGTAATTCAATATATCCGATAGCAGATAAAATTTGGCCACCAGCAGCAGTAAAATTCATGGACCTATCACAATTATGCAATGTGAAACCAGAGTCTACAAAGTGTTGATGAAAGTTACTACCTAAGATAGATACAGCAGATCCAGAATCTAACAGTCCATACAATTTATCGCCACGAATTCTAATAGCAGCGTATGGTCGCAAATCGTTTGCAGGTTTAGAGTTAATAACTGAGGCAACAGAATAACTAGCAAAATAAATTTTAATAGTATTCAACCACTCATTCCATTCGTCTTCATTGAATTTAGTACTCATATTGCCACAGTCATTAGACGTATCTAGTTTTTGACTGTTCATTTGATTTAGTAGACTGGCAAGTAGGACAATCTGGAAATTTTACATTCTTTTTGCCGCATTTAAAGCAAATCGGGAAGCGATTTTGCTTGCACTCGTGAAGCGAGTGGTTGTCCGTACGGCAGCGAGGACAGAACGTAGGTTTGCCAGAATTAATAGATGACACCGGCTTAGATATAGCTTGGGAGTTCACTGGTGTAGGTAGTTTGCCATATCTATTGTAGTTAGGATTATAGGTCGATTTGTAATTTTTGTTGTTATAGTTTTTATAGTTGTAATTTTTAAAGTCGAAATTAAATTTATTATTATTATTAGTTTTATTAGAATAGGGATGATGAAAAGCTAAGTCAGGTTGTAACACCGTTTTTTCTTAAAATTTCATAAAACACTAATTTTGCAAAAACATTTTGGTTTCACTGTAGTTTTAACACACATTTCACAACTAAAATCATAATTACAATAACTTTGTCAATTAATTTCACAATATCAATGTCAAGTGTCAACGTCAACGTCGTTTCACGTCACGTAAGTGACATTTGCAATTATCTTTGGTCATTATTCACTTTTTGCATAAACAAAATAAATCTCGCGTTTATCCTGGCCTTATTTAGAAAGATAGTTTTTTTTCGCCCAAAATCCCGTGCTTCCATTTAGGTGGGTTGATTTTCTCAAAATTCGGAATTTGACATTTAGACCGTTTGTTTCGATCATTTTTAGAGACATATCGTAATAAAGTACACTTAATGCTTACAGATCATATAATTATGGTTTCGTCGAATAGAATTTGGAAAGCATTCACAATTTGTTTATGGTTAATTTTTCATTACGTTTTGTTTTATTGCATATTGTAGAATTTCGAAAGATCCGTATGTTGACTTGACACATCTTGAAGCAAGTTAAGAGTCTTGCGAGTGTTATGAAATGAATTTGGTTTTAGGAGAGGTTCCGTCGCCAATACGGCGCTTAACATTCAGCAAACGGACCTCGGCTCCGTCGCTTCCACATAAACGCAAATCTGCGCGCAAGTGGAGCGTTGGTTTAGTCTATCGTCTAGGTTATGATTAGTCTGTGAGACATCGATCGAAGTAATTTGTTATTGATTTGAAGATCATAAAGTTTTTATATATTTATTTCTGCGAAGAAAATCCATGGGCATTTCTCTCGTTTTCCGTGTGAATTTAATTTGAAAAGAATTTCCCAAAGTCAGTTATTTTTGTTTTCAGCTTGAAGAGTAAAAGCTCAATCATCTTTATAATCGCCGGCGCGCGATTCATTGAATTAGTTGAATAAATAAATTATATCGATATATAATACTCCGCCCACACTAAGGTATCTAATTAACTTATTATATTTCATGATTTAAAACAGATTTTGTTAATTTTATTTTTATTAGTGGGTATATTGATTATTAAATCAAACATATTACATTTCCAAAATTCGCCTTTTTCATCCCCTATTTCATTAAAAAAACCTGATAGTAAGCGGCATTTTAGTGGGATTAATGCATATATTGAGTAACACTTGTGAATTTCATGTTAAATTCTAGATTTTCACTATATTGAGTTTCACATCATACTTTGGCAAATAACTCACAAATTAAGCTGTTTTCTTTTTATTAATAGCAGTAATTATACACAAAATAGGTGATCTCCCCTCCATATGTCCTTTTTATTAACTAACCAATAAAAAACTTTGACAATTCATTGAAAATTATGTTTGGAAGTAACTTGCAATGTTTATTACCTGAAATTCAAACGTATTGACTGGGATTCCTTCAGAACTCAGTGTTAGACCCACTTACCTCAAGATCATAGGCATATTTAATTATATTTTTAACCTAACACTGTGCTATGAATCTCCAGGGCAGTTACCGGAGGCCGTAGGGCTCCGCTGCTTGACCTTACAGCTAGAAACCATAACAAACTAACCTAACACAAGGAGGAATTCTGTGGAATTGTACATATATAGAGAGAATAATCTAAGGAACTGGAATATTATATCTCTGACCCGTGATCGCGGAAACTTAGCATCGAAGGTACGCTCTACTAACAACCGCTCCGGGGAAGGCTACTAATTTCTTTAAAAAAAAAAAGGAAACTGTTCACGCTCGAGGAAGAGCGAGTGGCGGCACTGCATTCTAGTCTGTGCAGTGACAGCTTTTTTGGCGGCCGGCCGCATGTGACATGTCAGTTGAGTCGAGTCGAAATGTCATGACATGCTTAGAGGTTATGTGCGGGCCGGAATAAAATATAATACACAATATTCAAGCAAATTGTATTTTGCGCGGCGCACCTAATATCGGGGTGCGAAAGCCCGCTTTGTGTTGTGCCAAGGTGTCAAACTCGCGTGTGTGAGCCGTGGTGGCCTACTAGGCATTTGTAGTGCTCCGGTCTCCACCGGTGGATCCACTGCAGAACTTCAGGAGCCGCGACTTCCTTCGAGCTAGCTCAGGAAGTCCACCGGCTACGGAGGAGACGGACGGAGACAATTGGAATCGGGGTAAGCCACAATGCTTTCTATGAGCGGGTAGTAGGGCATCAGCAATCAACCCAAAATTCCTTACTCGGTGAAACGCCGACGTGGTGGAGTCTACTTGGGGCACCACCATCTCTTGGTAGCAGAGCGTGGTTTTTAGATTTGAGTGTTTCTAAGATTTGAGTATTTGATTAGTATTGTACAATTAATATTGTAATCTTGTTGGTTGTCCAAACGGGCAATACATATTAATTGGTTTTGATTGCTGATTTTAAACCGACTACCAGCTCATTTGTGGACCGATCTCCTTAACTAATTGTTATTGTATATGAAAAATTGGAGTTAAATGTCTTTTGTTGTTCTAGTTAAGTTCTAGCATTTACCTATATTTGATTTTGGTTTGTTTTTTCATATCTTTGTTTTGCCCTTGAATATTTTGTTTGTTAAGTTGTAAACTTATATTTGAATTTAATTTGTTGAAAAAATTTTGCTGCTAAATGACTTTGCTGTTGTTGTAATACACTATATTGCTGTGTTAAGTTTTAGCATTTACATTTGATTTTGTTTTGTTTGCCTTTGAATATTATGTTTGTTAAGTTATTGACTTAATACTTGAATTTAATTTGTTTGAAAAATTCTGTTGTTAAATGCCTTGTTGTTCTAGTTAAGTTCTAGCATTTATACTTGATTTTGGTTTGTTTATATATTTTGTTCTGCCTTTGAAGTTCCTCCCGATCTGTTTTATTGTCTGCGGTTGTCGGTCTATTTGTCCGTGTAATATTATAGTGTTTATTAATTTTGGTGCAAAATGGTCCCGCCAGTCAGCCCGCTTAGTGGTGCCCGCGCGGGTGCACAAAGGATTTTGAGATGGTTTGCTAGTGCCGTCGCTTTGGTAGACCGACCAGACCGAGAACAGGCCTTGTTAATTCGGCATGAGGGAGTACCTGCTCGCTTGAAGGAATTGGAGCAGCTTTTTGTTGTTCATCAGCAGTATTTGCTCGACCACCCAGCCGAGGGTGCCGCTGAGTTGCGGGCAGTCGACCAATTTAATGCCGATTATGATCAGTGTTTTGAACAGGCGGATGTGATCATAAACAAGGCTCAGGCTATCCTATTCGCCCGGAGGGGTGAGTCGTGCACGCCTGGGGAGGTCAAGCCTACCCCGGCCGGCTTGCTGGGCAGACTGCCCACTTTAGACATCCCAACCTTTGATGGGAACCTGGCTTCTTGGATGGGGTTCATTAACCTCTTTGATAGCCTGGTTCACTCGAGGGACGACCTGTTCCCTAGCCAGAAATTGGCCTATTTGCTCTCTGCCTTACGTGGAGAGGCTGGTGTACTTGTCCAGCATCTACCTGTCAATGATGACAGTTATGATATTGCAAGGGCGTTGTTGACCGCCCGTTATCAGAATGTTCGCTTGCTAGCGGACACACATGTGGCTGTCATTTTAGGGCTTCCACGAGTATCGCGGGTCTCCTCATTAAGGAAGGAGATTTTGAACCCGCTGCTAAGCGCCATTAACGCGCTGAAACGACTTGATCTACCGGTGGACCAGTGGCCCTTTATTTTGCTCCACCTCATCCTCGATAAGCTTCCCATGGAGATGAAGGGACGCTTCGAACAAAGGTACGGGGGCAATAGTGCCTCGTACCTCCCCCCCTTCTCGGATCTCCTCAGATTTTTGGAGGATGAGTGTCGGATGACCGACCACTTGGATCTGGCTCCTATACCGGGACCGAGTACAGGTCGCTATGAGGCGACCCGGGCAGCGCCACGGAGAGAGCGCCGCCCGTACAAGCAATATACTGCCGTGCGGCACAACTCTCCACAAGGGGAGAGGCCGATGCCTTGCAAGTGTTGCAAGCGGGATGGCCATCGTTTGCCGGCCTGTCCCAAATTTGTTGGCCTACGCACCGAGGGGCGTAGAAATATGGCCAAACAGCGGAATTGGTGCTACCGCTGCCTGGGGGCTCATATGGCCTCGGCTTGCCCCCACCCACGAGATTGTCACTGTTGTGGAGGGGCCCATCACCCCCTTTTGTGCTTCAACAATAGAGACACTCGTGAGGTGGTGAGAGAGAGGGACTCGCACACGGGCGGGGGCCCTCGTAGGTCACTCACATCTCCGAGGAGATCGGAGGGGCGTGCCACCCCTCCGCGGAGATTGGACAGGCGCCCCCCCTCCAGTGGGAGGATTGGGCGCCCCACCCCCCCTACGGGCGGGGGGGATCGACGCGCCGCTTATGAGGCGCCACCGCGGGATTGGGCCGCGGTAATTAGGGAGCCACGCCGGGAGCCGATACGCTTCTCTCCCCCTCTGATGGAGAGACCTCGTTTATCGCGGGCTCCCCCCACTTTCGCCCATCATGGGCACCGCCCGGCCCCCCGATGCCGCTTTGATCGGGGCCAGTACGTGCCGGATTGGGACCCGCTCGAGCGCCTTGAGCGCCCTATTCCTCCGCCGCGCACGCATTTTTCTTTGGACCCCCCTTCCCCCCCGTTGCGGGGAATGCGGGAGGATTTTCATTAAACCAACTGTCGGCTGCAACCCCCCCACAGGAGCAGGTGCTGTTACCAACAGCCTCCGTACAGGTGTGGGGCCCGAGGGGCACCTTTGTTTTAGTTCGCGCCCTTTTGGATACGGGAGCTCAGGGTTGCATTGCCTCCAGCTGGCTGGTCCGGCAGTTGAGTTTGAACACATCTCCATACCTTGAATCGGTACGGGGAATCGGAGACCTGCGGATCCCGGATCCGATCGGTCAGGTTTTGTTCTCCTTCTCCCCCCACTTCTCTTCAGCGCCCAAAATTGGCGCTACCGCGATTGTTTATGAGAAGGTTGTTGGTCAGCTTCCGCAACAGCACGTTTCGCGCGCTGTCGTTGATGCGACATCAGGATTGACCTTGGCTGACCCTTCCTTCCACCGAACCGGTCCGATTCACTTATTGCTCGGTGCCGATGTTCTAGGCCGCGTGTATTGTGGGAAGAGGAGAGAGTTACAGAAGGGTGGGCTGGTAGCCTTATCTACATCGCTTGGGTTTGTAGTGATGGGACCAGTTAGGCATAACCCACCATCTCCATCGGTGGACAGTTACATAACTGTTAGCTCCACCTTATCGGATGTCCTTCAACGGTTTTGGGAGGTGGAAGAGCCACCTACCGTGAAGCGAGTGAACCCCTTGGACGAGGAGTGTGAGTTGTTCTACCAGAACAATACAGGTCGCCTTCACTCGGGACGGCTGATCACTCGTTTGCCCTTTTTGTCAGTTCGCCCCTCACTTGGCAGCTCTCGGCCGTTGGCCGAGAAGCGGCTGCTGTCCATGGAGCGTCGTATGAGTAGGAACTCCGACCTCAAACAGAAGTATGTCGACTTCATGCGAGAATATGAGCAACTGGGGCACATATCGGTCTCGCGACTGGACTGGCGAAACGAGGAACATAATTTTCTTCCTCACCACGCGGTTTTGAAACCTTCCACCGGGAAGATACGCGTTGTTTTTGATGGGTCAGCTCCTACGTCTACCGGAGTTTCGCTGAATCAATGTCTGCATGCTGGACCGAAGTTGCAACACGAGGTGGGCGATGTATTGACCAACTTCCGTCGCCATGCCGTCGTCTTTGTGACCGATATCCGGATGATGTTTCGGCAGACTGTGATTCACCCGGACGATAGACGATATCAGCTCATATTATGGAGGGAGGATCCCAGGGATCCCATGCTGGTCTACGAGCTGAACACCAATACATACGGTTTGCGTTTGAGCCCCTTTGTGGCAATTCGCTCACTTGTGGAACTCGCTGAACGTGAGCGGTTACGATACCCTCGCGCATCCTTGGTTCTCAAGGAGGATGCATTTGTGGATGATATTTGTACGGGCTCCTCTAGTGTCGAGGAAGCCTTGATTTTGCGAGATGAACTAATTGCTCTTCTCGGGGCTGGTGGTTATGAACTGAGGAAGTGGATGTCCAACTCACCTCAGCTTTTGTGTGACTTGCCAGACGACCACCAGCAGGAGCCTCATATTTTTGAGAATGCCAACACTCCAGATTTACTGTCTGTTTTGGGAGTGCAATACCGACCTGTCCAGGACACGTTCACCTATCGATTGGAGCTGTCAAGCCCCAAGGTCTGGACGAAACGGTTGGTTTTGTCTACAGTAGCTCGTACCTTTGACCCAAATGGCTGGATTAGTCCCGTAGTGTTTTGGATGAAGTGCTTCCTACAGGAACTTTGGTCAGCCGAAGTGTCGTGGGATGAGCCCCTCTCGGGCCGTTTGCTGCGAGATTGGGAGTCCTTCATGTCATCTCTCCCCGACATTAACCGTGTTAGTATCCCTAGACATATACTGCCTAAGGGACGGTTTACGGCCAGCCTTCATGGCTTTTGTGACGCGTCTGAGAGTGGATACGCAGCCGTCGTATATATCCGGACGGTCGATGATAGAGGAGCTGTTAAGCTCCACTTGCTAATTGCTAAGAGTAAGGTTGCTCCACTTCGGACTCGATTAACGATTCCGAAGTTAGAATTGTCTGGAGCTACTCTTCTGGTTCGTTTGATGAACCACGTTATTGACACCCTGGGACGTAGTGTGGACTTTGAGTCGCTCTTTGCTTGGTCCGACAGTCAGGTTGTCCTGTGTTGGATTAAGAACTCCGTCCACTCCCTGGAAGTATTTGTGGCCAATCGGGTATCCCAAATACAGGCCTCGAAGGCCACGTTGATTTGGCGCCACGTGCCAGGTGAAATAAACCCTGCTGACTGTGCATCACGTGGCAACGAATCCCCTCAGCTTATTGACCACACTCTGTGGTGGGGTCCCGAATGGTTGTTACAGCCGTCTTGGTCTTCCACACCAGCTGTGGTGAAGGTACCAAATCCGGGCTTGCGTGTTCACGCCGTCGAGACTATGGCGGCTCCAGAGCGGGAATTTTTATTAGACCGCTACAGTTCTCTGGACAAGTTGCTCGGCGTGACCGCTTGGATAAGATTTATTCGAAATTGTCGACGGCCTCAGGACAAAGATTTGTGTCCGGTCCTCTCACCGCAGGAGCGCCAAGATGCTCTTCTGCATTGGGTGCGTATGACCCAGTCTAGAGCGTTTGAACCGGAACTTAAGATTTTCCGTACCGGGACGTCCAAATTGAAGGGACCCTTGGTGCGTTTGACTCCCTTTCTGGATGATAAGGGATTGTTGCGTGTAGGAGGCCGATTGAGGCACGCTAACTTGCCTTATAGATCACGTCATCCCCTGTTGCTCCCCAAGGACGGACCATTGGTGCGATTGTTGATCATTGATCGCCATGTGAAGAATGCTCATGCCGGATGTAATGCATTGACCGCGCTCCTCCAACGGGAGTTTTGGATTTTGTCAGCGCGAAGAATAATCCGATCTGTTATCTTTCGATGTCTGCCCTGCTATCGTTTACGCCCCGAGACGATGCAGCCCCAAATGGGTGATTTGCCTGCTGATCGTGTGAATGAATCGATGACCTTCTTAGGAGTTGGAACTGATTTTGCGGGACCATTCACTATAAAAACGTCGCGACTCCGTAATGCTAAGACTGAAAAAGCTTACTTGTGTGTGTTTGTTTGTTTGGCCACTAAAGCCGTTCATTTGGAGGTGGTGAGTGCGCTCACCATGGACGCTTTCTTAGCAGCGTTAGGCAGATTTGTCTCCCGCCGGGGACTGCCTTCTCTAATTCGGTCCGATTGTGGGACGAACTTCAAGGGCACTGATAGACATATAAGAGAAGTTTGTGAATTTTTAGATAAAAATAATATTGAGATCGGATCCACACTCTCCCGTAGGGGGGTAACATGGCGATACTCCCCGCCGTCTTGCCCTCACTGGGGAGGGATTTTTGAATCTGTTGTAAAGGCCGCCAAGACTCACCTTCGCCGCGTTATTGGGGAGACTATCCTCACGTTTGAGGAACTCGCGACGGTGTTTCATAAGATTGAGGCGGTTCTCAACTCGCGTCCGTTATGTCCGTTGTCTACCGACGCGAACGATTTGCAGGCCCTCACGCCGGGCCATTTCTTGATAGGCAGACCACTTAACGCCCTGCCCGAGTATCCTTATAGAGATATCAATCCCGGACGCCTTTCGCGGTTTGAGTTGCTCCAGCAGCTTACCCAGAGTTTCTGGCGCCGCTGGCACCTTGAATATTTACACATTTTGCAACAGCGCGTTAAGTGGTCAGATAAGACAAACCCACCGAGGGTTGGAGACCTCGTGTTAGTGAAGGACCCAAACCTGCCACCCTTACGTTGGCGTCGCGGACGCATTGTCCAACTTACTCTAGGGTCTGATGGTGTGCCCAGGTTTGCCGAGGTCCTAGTTGGGGATTCTGTTTTGAAGCGCGCGGTCGCTACTCTTTCTCGCCTCCCCTTAGACTGATTTGGCGGACAGTCCGGGACTGTCCGGAGCGGGGGGATGTTCACGCTCGAGGAAGAGCGAGTGGCGGCACTGCATTCTAGTCTGTGCAGTGACAGCTTTTTTGGCGGCCGGCCGCATGTGACATGTCAGTTGAGTCGAGTCGAAATGTCATGACATGCTTAGAGGTTATGTGCGGGCCGGAATAAAATATAATACACAATATTCAAGCAAATTGTATTTTGCGCGGCGCACCTAATATCGGGGTGCGAAAGCCCGCTTTGTGTTGTGCCAAGGTGTCAAACTCGCGTGTGTGAGCCGTGGTGGCCTACTAGGCATTTGTAGTGCTCCGGTCTCCACCGGTGGATCCACTGCAGAACTTCAGGAGCCGCGACTTCCTTCGAGCTAGCTCAGGAAGTCCACCGGCTACGGAGGAGACGGACGGAGACAATTGGAATCGGGGTAAGCCACAATGCTTTCTATGAGCGGGTAGTAGGGCATCAGCAATCAACCCAAAATTCCTTACTCGGTGAAACGCCGACGTGGTGGAGTCTACTTGGGGCACCACCAGAAACCTATAACTATTTGTTGGTGTACTTTATTGCCCCTCATTTTGTAGTTTTGTACCCAATTTGTACCTGATTTTTACCTGCCGAGATTGATCAAACAAACCTGAACCATCCTGATTTCGGGTTAGGAGGTACCTTAACCCAGGTTGTAGATGGACAAGAACATCCTGTTGCGTACTGTAGTCGTTCACTAACACCCGCTGAACGTAACTATTCCGCTACAGAGCGAGAGGCATTGGCCGTGGTACATGTCGTTGAACACTTCCGCCCTTACCTTGAAGGTGGTCGACAATTTAAAATTATTACCGATCATGCTAGTCTAAAGTGGTTTTTAAACCTTAAGAATCCGACAGGACGACTAGCGCGTTGGGGGTGTAGGCTATCGCCTTATAATTTCATTATTGAGCATCGTAGTGGATCTCAAAACGTCGTACCGGATGCACTATCACGTTCTGTAGCAGTGGCAGCCGTAGACGCATTTACTTCCAGCGATGCTTGGTATAACAATATATTAAAACGTTGCACGGATAGGCCGCGCGCGTGTCCCAATTTTCAAATTATTGATGGTAGGCTTTTTAGATTTACAAAAAGCACTAACAAACTCTGTGGTGACTACCAGTGGAAAGAGGTTGTACCAAAGGAGCTTAGGGAGGATATTATTAAAAGTAACCATTCTGAACCAATTGCTGCGCACTTAGGCGTTGCAAAAACATATAAAAGATTAAAATTACGGTATTTTTGGCCCGGTATGCATAAAGATACCGAGGAATTTATTAAAAATTGTGCCACTTGCAACTCATATAAACATAGCTCACTAGCGCCACCTGGCTTTATGGGGGAACCCAAGGTCTGCTGTCGACCATTCCAGTGCATCAGCATTGATCTAGTTGGTCCACTGCCGATGTCTCGACAGCAAAACACCTTTTTACTAGTAGTTGTGTGTTGTTTTACAAAATATTGTTTATTATTTCCTTTACGGCGTGCAACGGGCAAAGTTATAGCGCAAAGGTTAGAAGACCATGTATTTCTGGTTCACGGAATACCACAGACGGTGATGTCTGATAATGGCTCGCAATTTATAAGTCATGAGGTTCAGGCATTATATGAAAAATACAATATTCCGCAAGTACATTTGGGTCCAGTATATTGTCCACAAGTTAATACGGTGGAACGTTATAACCGCACAATAATCACTGCAGTTTCCTCGTTTGTTGAGAACGATCATAGAACGTGGGATATTAACATACATAAAATACAATTTGCCATGAACACCTCAGTAAATGAGTCTACTTCTTATACTCCTTTCATGCTAGTACACGGTAGGGAGGCTGTCACTGATGGTAGTATTTACCGTGATTTTGTAGATCTCCAAGAGTTGGTTGTGGTACCACGCGATACTCATGCGTCTAATATTGGCCACCTCGGTGACATTTTCATCAAAGTCCGAGAGTCATTGCGTAAGGCCCATGAAAGGAATATAAAATACTATAACAACAAACGCAGAGATATCTCTTTTAATGTTGGTGATTTTGTGTGGAAGCGTACGTACAAGCAGAGTTCTGCTAATAAATATTTTACTGCTAAACTTGCCCCTAAATATGAACGTTGTAAAATTATACGTAAGCTTTCTCGCCTCGTCTATGAGCTCGAAGACGAGAACGGAAAATACATAGGAAAGTGGCACATAAAAGATTTTAAAAATTTAGATACTTCGAGCGACTAAATTACATACCTAATAACATAATACCTACTTAATTTTAATTTCTATGCTCTTATGAAAATAGCGATATTTGTATAAGCATTTAAACTATTTAAGCACCGCGGGTGCGGCGGTCACAGAATACCCACCCCGCCATTCTTCCTGGCGTCTCGTAGAACCCGAGTGTAGGATAACGCGCCATATAACATCTGGCGGCGTTTTTGCATGTGTCTGTTCCTGTCGATTTTATTGATTTGCCTTGATACTTAAGTTTCCATATACCTAACATCTTCAAAATTGATATTACCATTACATAAGTACATAAAGATCTAAAACACAAATATTATACGTGTCTTAGTTCATACCATTATAAATATATTATTACTACCATTATATAAAATGGATATTACTTCTTTAGTATCTGATACCAGAATTAAAGAACAAGTATGTACTTATTATAACTGTTATGTGGTTAGATAGATGCATTTAGCACAAGATCACAAATATAAACGTGTCTTGTTCATTATTTTTTATATGTATTCTACTCTAATCAACAAAATTAATTTTGAATTCCTCACAGGAGCGGTTTGCAACTCTAGAAATAAGCCTGTGCTATATTCTTATAATGGAGGAGGTTACATCTAGCTGGAAACATAGGAAAATCAATATCGACGATCAGGGGCAACGACACATGCAACTCATTTTTTTATTATTCCCTTTTTATTGTTTTTTTTACTTATTATTTGACGATTAGAGTCAAAATGTCTGTAATAACGACATCTACCGGTGGTTGTTGACATTACATGCTATACTCTGTTAGTGTCAAGATATACTTATTTAACAACGCCATCTCGGCGTCAGTCCTGACACTACAGTTTTTTCTTTATTACTTACTTATATTTGATGGGCATAGGATATAATGCCTTTTACCTATTTATCACAGCCATATAAGTGCTAGCAGAAGTGGTTTCGCTAGATTTTGCCACCTTATGGGTGAATATTTTTTTTAAGACCATGTAGGTGCTAGCAGCAGTAGTTTCGCGCTAGATTTTGTCACCTTATTGGTGAATGTTGTTTTTTTATTACAATCTTTAACATACCATATTAATGGATTTACGTAGATATAAGGTGCATGCGTGTTAAATATTCTTTATTTACACACGTTTATATTTAAAGCTTTATTTTTTATCTTATACAAATAAATAAACTTATAAAAAAAGTAATAATAACGTAAGGCGTAATTGGGTACAAAGTTTATCACGAATGAATAGTTTTTAAGTACCTAATTGATTCTATTTATGATAATTTTGTTTGATTGGTTAGGAGGTTTTGAGGCTGACGGGGCGTCAGACGAATTCCCTACGTGAATTCTATCGTGGTTGGGGGGATACTGTAACACCGTTTTTTCTTAAAATTTCATAAAACACTAATTTTGCAAAAACATTTTGGTTTCACTGTAGTTTTAACACACATTTCACAACTAAAATCATAATTACAATAATTTTGTCAATTAATTTCACAATATCAATGTCAAGTGTCAACGTCAACGTCGTTTCACGTCACGTAAGTGACATTTGCAATTATCTTTGGTCATTATTCACTTTTTGCATAAACAAAATAAATCTCGCGTTTATCCTGGCCTTATTTACAAAGATAGTTTTTTTTCGCCCAAAATCCCGTGCTTCCATTTAGGTGGGTTGATTTTCTCAAAATTCGGAATTTGACATTTAGACCGTTTGTTTCGATCATTTTTAGAGACATATCGTAATAAAGTACACTTAATGCTTACAGATCATATAATTATGGTTTCGTCGAATAGAATTTGGAAAGCATTCACAATTTGTTTATGGTTAATTTTTCATTACGTTTTGTTTTATTGCATATTGTAGAATTTCGAAAGATCCGTATGTTGACTTGACACATCTTGAAGCAAGTTAAGAGTCTTACGAGTGTTATGAAATGAAATTTGGTTTTAGGAGAGGTTCCGTCGCCAATACGGCGCTTAACATTCAGCAAACGGACCTCGGCTCCGTCGCTTCCACATAAACGCAAATCTGCGCGCAAGTGGAGCGTTGGTTTAGTCTATCGTCTAGGTTATGATTAGTCTGTGAGACATCGATCGAAGTAATTTGTTATTGATTTGAAGATCATAAAGTTTTTATATATTTATTTCTGCGAAGAAAATCCATGGGTATTTCTCTCGTTTTCCGTGTGAATTTAATTTGAAAAGAATTTCCCAAAGTCAGTTATTTTTGTTTTCAGCTTGAAGAGTAAAAGTTCAATCATCTTTATAATCGCCGGCGCGCGATTCATTGAATTAGTTGAATAAATAAATTATATCGATATATAATACTCCGCCCACACTAAGGTATCTAATTAACTTATTATATTTCATGATTTAAAACAGATTTTGTTAATTTTATTTTTATTAGTGGGTATATTGATTATTAAATCAAACATATTACATTTCCAAAATTCGCCTTTTTCATCCCCTATTTCATTAAAAAAACCTGATAGTAAGCGGCATTTTAGTGGGATTAATGCATATATTGAGTAACACTTATGAATTTCATGTTAAATTCTAGATTTTCACTATATTGAGTTTCACATCATACTTTGGCAAATAACTCACAAATTAAGCTGTTTTCTTTTTATTAATAGCAGTAATTATACACAAAATAGGTGCTCTCCCCTCCATATGTCCTTTTTATTAACTAACCAATAAAAAACTTTGACCATTCATTGAAAATTATGTTTGGAAGTAACTTGCAATGTTTATTACCTGAAATTCAAACGTATTGACTGGGATTCCTTCAGAACTCAGTGTTAGACCCACTTACCTCAAGATCATAGGCATATTTAATTATATTTTTAACCTAACACTGTGCTATGAATCTCCAGGGCAGTTACCGGAGGCCGTAGGGCTCCGCTGCTTGACCTTACAGCTAGAAACCATAACAAACTAACCTAACACAAGGAGGAATTCTGTGGAATTGTACATATATAGAGAGAATAATCTAAGGAACTGGAATATTATATCTCTGACCCGTGATCGCGGAAACTTAGCATCGAAGGTACGCTCTACTAACAACCGCTCCGGGGAAGGCTACTAATTTCTTTTTAAAAAAAAAAGGAAACCTATAATTATTTGTTGGTGTACTTTATTGCCCCTCATTTTGTAGTTTTGTACCCAATTTGTACCTGATTTTTACCTGCCGAGATTGATCAAACAAACCTGAACCATCCTGCCCTTGGCTTGTATTGATTAAACATTAAGTTAAGTGCTTTGCATTGAGGAATTGTGTTAACATATGCATAAGTAAATTATAATTATGTACCTACAACAATAAAGCTTTTCATTTTGTATCGGACTAAAGGAATAAGTTTGTTTTTTTTTTCTTTCAACTAAGATTTCCCTATATTTCAACAATTCAGCAAGAAAAAGCACTACAAGGTGCAATAGTACTACTACCCGATACTTTAGGAGGTTCACGGAATTGAGAGGTAAGGCTTTCAAACTTCTCGTAGTTACGGCAAACAGTACTTAAAGCCGAGATAGACTCAATGGCAGTCGGGTTGGACCACAGATTTAAAGTAGGCTAGATACCACCTGTTGCCCGGCGCAGCGTGCCCCGAGACGCCCCGGGTTTGAGCAATGCTCAAACTGACCGCGCTTCTACTTTAGTTGGCATTCTACCGTAACGTTGACGAGTTGTGTGGTTGAAAACCTAAAAAATGCTAAATTGCGCAATTGTAAACTGTAAAAACTCTTCAAAAGTAGTAAATCGTGTCAATGGAGATGTATCCTATCATCGGTAAGTAACTTTGTTTCTCAAATAGCTATAATTCATTTTAAAATCAATTATTTATGATTTGTTGTGATATTCGCGTGCTACTACTGCGATAAATTCGTATTTGGGAATGTTGATATATTTATTTTACATTGCGGGTTTGGCTTTGAAAGACCACCATCGGGTATTCTGGCCGTACGCAATGAATTTTAAACGACAGAATCACTTCACAGTAAACAAGTTTCGTGGTACAAGGGCTTTTATCATTCGTCTGTCAAATTTTGCGACTAGTGATGTACAATGGTTACTTTCAAATCGATTCAAGCAATCGAGCCATCAATTCGGTTTAAGAACACAATGATAACTAAGAGACCAATGAGAATGCATTTTCGAATTAAGTATAGATAGGGCATGATTGTTTTCAGTTTTCCAAGCGATCCCATTGTAAAAAATAAATGGATTGAAGCGACAGGTAATAGAAATTGGTTTCCTTCGCCACACAGTACAATTTGCTTAATCCACTTCAATAAAGTGGACTATGTAATCAGCAAAAAGTTAAGACGATTATCCGGAACAGCATATCCGAAAATTTTGGTGCTGAATACGACACAAAATGAAGAAGTAAGTGGATAAGTGTTCTATGCTAATGACTAATGACATATACCTGCTACTGATAATTATGACATTTATGACAAATTTTGATATTCTATTCTTTAATGAGCCTACTTGGTCAAGTCTGAATCAAGTGGGCTAAAAAAGAAATAATATTCTATTTTACAGAAAGTTTACCACCAACCAACAACAAATGAAAATATGTCATTTTCTGATTCAACCAGAAAAAGGAAGCTATTACAGGTAATTTAGGGATCAAACACATTTTGTTACATCCTATCAATTTTATCATAGGTACATGTGAATGTTTGTTAATGTGTCTGTGTCTCAATGTTTGTTAATGTGGATGACGGATTTGGATGAAATTTGGCACACAGTTTTTAAACGCGCATCGTCTCCCGTCGAAGTCTGTTGGCTCACTGAGCGAGCGCGGCGCCTCGCGCTTTGCGATTGAAACGATTGTTTTTATGTGTGTACATCACTAAATGACTCGCGTGACGTCATAATGAGTGGGGATATGGAGGCACGCTCGGTTCTCATACTATTTAATGAACAAGTGGTATCTAGCCTACTCTAAATCTGTGGGTTGGACGCTAGGACATTCGCATAGGAAGGCCGAATATTGTGTAGCAATATTTTGAGCTGTTCTTTTTCAGATATTGGGTCGATTAATCGTGAAAACAATTGAGACATTATCGATAGATAGATAACAATGTTCTCTGTTTCACCCTGAGTGCGATTGTCTATTTCTTTTAGTAGTCGGTAGTCATGATCAAATAGTGTAAAATCATCAATTAGCTTCTTTTCGAGGTCAACCCAAGATTTGAAAGAGTCTTTAGAACTGCGGTACCAGTGCAAAGCCTTCCCTATGAAAAACTGTGAAGCGTTATTTAATACTTTTTCATCAGATATATTTTTAGCAGCGGTGTACTCAGAGAGCTTTTGTAAGAATACACGCACGCAACTATCTCCGTCAAATTTAGGTGATTTAGATTCCAAGGAATGGTCACAATTAATCACTATTGTAGATGTTGAAGCTTGCGGTTCAGGTTTAGGAGGTTGACTTTCAGGTGTCATAGCCTTAAGTTTAGTGTAAATATTTTTAAAAGTCATGTTAACATTTTTAAAACTGGTAGTTAACGTCGGATCAGATGTTGATGTTGTAATAGTACTAATGCGTTTTAGCCGATAGTATAAATGTGCAGCCAAGGCACGCGAGCGTTCAAACTGAGCGGAATCGAATTTGGTTTCAAGCGTTGCAACCCGCGTCTTAAGTTCGTCGACAGAGGCGGAAGCAGCAGCCAGATCGTCAACAATGTTTAGGCCAGATTCTAAAATATCAGAACTAGGCAGTGAAGGCACAATTTTAGAAATTTGCTTTTTTAGTTCAAAAACAGTTGAAGCTGGTTCAACGCCGCGAATCAAAACTTCGTACGTTAACTCATTTTTATTTAGTAAAAAATATTTAATGTTGTTGAAAGGGTGAGTTGCCATTATTTCAGAAAAATGGAAAAACAGTAGAAAATAAAATAAAATATTAGTACAAAATCACAAGTATTTGGTTAAAAAAAATACAACAGTAGATTGCAAAATACATGTGCAAAATCACAGTAAGTCTCACTATATAGGCAACTAAATAAAAATGCAACCAAAAATAATTATGATATAAAATAAAAGGTAGATAATTAAAATAAAAAGCGTAGCTCAGTATGCAGATCTTTACAAAGAAAAAATATACTACGTACGATAGGTGAAGAAAAATATTTACGTAGAACGGTTTAAAATATTAAAGCGAAAAGAAAGAATAAATAGTTTTAGGAAACTAAATTAGGATGACTAAAATAAAATGGCTACAAACTGATACGTATTCCAAAAATTTGTTTTTTTTTTTTTTTAAAGGGTAGATATAAGAAAATGTGGTCACTAGAGGTTACACTTTAGCTAATTTGGAATACACACCAAAGTACTACTGATTGCAAGTAAAACCAAACTACTAAGAAAATACAAAGTACAAAATTAAAATAATTACTATAGCACCACAGAAAAATAAAAATTACGTACCAGTTATGTAGATAGTGTTCACCTTTCGTTCACACGTAGACGCTCGCCGATATGCTAAAAAAATTTAGAACAGCCAAAAAAAATTCCCACCATAAAAGTGAGCCTAGGAGAACAAAGAAACCACGTAATAAGGCGCCACTGTAACGTTAAGCGTTACAGAAAGTTAGTACATAAGTTATGAAATAAAAGAAGGTGGGTCGATCACAGCCATCTAATTTTATTTGTTCCCCGCAGCACACAATATGACGAGAATACATATAGGTATTATTGATTCGGAAGGATAGACTGGCCTGAGGTTCCTCTACGCGCTGGAGCACGATGATGACGTCACAGGGGAATGTTCTGGCAGCGTGGTATTATCCCGCTGACTCCGCCAATTAGCGAGATAGATAGGTAGGTCTTCCGGTAGATCCGGCGTCTAGCTAGCTGAAGCTTTAGCTTGTTATTTTAACTGGAACCTGGATCCTGGAATTTCGAGAATTCCCAATGTAAGGCTAAGTCCAAACCGCCGGCCCCGTTGTGCCCGTAAACGCCATGTAAATAGGGGATACCTAGGTCAGTCTAGGTACTTAGGAATTTAGGATTTCAATAGTAACGCACTAGGTAATTAAAGCACTTACGGCGGCACAACGCATAAGCAGATTGCATATAACAAATGAGCACGCAAAAAGTACAAAACGTATTTAAATAAGGTCAACTCACCCCAGCGGGAACAACAGGATTACAGTTTTATACGCTTATCGTCACCTTTTAGTAGGTACTAATTATAAGGAATTTTGTAAAGTTACAATAATTATACAGTCGGAACAATGGCTCGTCGCCGTGGCAAAATTAAAGGCGAGCGATACGTCCTTCCGGGGCAAATGCTTAGGCTGTGTGTCTCTGGAGCTGCGACGGGCAATGCATTTATATTTTAAGCACCGATTAGACTTCACGATCCATCGGGAGTTAGGGCCCTAGCTAGTGTGGTCTAATCGCTGTTAGGGAGTTAGGGTCCCGATATCGTGCGATCGTGGTTGCCCGATCGCCCTAACTCCCTAGTTAGGGCGTAAGTCGGGAGATGTAATCGCTGTTAGGGCGCTCAGTCGCCGCACAGCGCTCGGTGTGAGCGGATTGTTGCTGTGTATCGGAGCGAAATTGGCCTCGTGTGCCAAGAATCGTTCAAAAAAGAAAAATCTGGTTTAATGAATGTTCTGGACATGTATAAAGCTATACCAAATTTATTTAGCACTTACACTTTCTCTAAATAATGTGTCATGTTTCTGAATATAATCGTAATTATGGTGTCACTTAATTTAAAAAATGGTCAAATTGTGCAGAATTTATTCGTAAACAATGTTTGCAATCTTCTGGCTCTAATGAATATAAAATGTTCATATTGCACAGTTTTATTTGATTTTAATTATTTTTTATTTATTTACATCGCCTCAAATTTTTTATCTATCTATCGCATTACACAAAAACATGAGACTCATATAGGTCAGGATTGGTCTATGCATCTTCGACTTTAAATCTGTATGGCAGGGATCCTGGGGGGCTACCGCCTAACTCATAGCGATCACTCGCTATCGCTTCGTGACATTAGAACAATAGCTCTAATGTCATCTGTGACATTAAAACTATTGTTCTAATGTCATGATAACGATAGCGAGTGCTCGCTTTGAGTTAGGCGGTACGGCCGCTGGTGTAGAGCGTTATTTTTTCATAAATTTGTTATTTTTCATGTTTTTTTGTTTATTTTAATAATTTGTTATTTTATTATTATTTTTTATTAATTACTTGTTTTTTATTTATAATTTTGTTTTCAGAAGAAAAAGAGTTATGTTAAGAATAAAAAAGCGATTTTTAATCGAATAATTTTCAGTTAAATGCCTACCATACGAAAAAAAGTGTCACTTGCATCGTAGTTTTATAAAAGCACACAGTGATTCTCTTTTTATTTTATTTTTTCACATTTACACCCGCAGTTGCGACAAGGGCGATAACATTTTTTCATATTTGGAGAGTGCAGGAGCCATCCTTCCAACACCACGTTCGGTTGCCTACTGAGTTAGGGAGGCGATCTAGTGCAGTGTGATCAGAAGGCTCTAACTGCCCTAGCTCCCGATGCGACGCCCTAACACCCGATGGATCGTGAAGTCTAATCGCTGCTTTAAAACCAGTCCGATCGCTCTGTTGTTTTAGCGATCCGCGAGTCAAAACGCTTGCGAATACGCATTAGATTAAATTTACGGTTCCGTATATTTTTTAAGGTACGTATTAGTTTGTATGTATTAAAATTTATAGGTTAATTACATATATTAAGTTAATTAGATGATTTTTTTTGTTATTACAAGATTTATTAGGTATTTAGTTTCTTTTTATAGATTATTTATTTATATATTTTTATATAATTTAGGCAGTTAATTTTATATATTTGAATAAAGTTAACGTGCAACGTTACACGTGATCCTTAAAGATCGATAGTGCTGTCAAAATACAATTTTTTGCAATAATTATCATACACAATTAATGACAGAATTAAAAGAGAAAAAAGCGTTATTTTTTGTATTTTTTAATGAAATACAATTTTTATACAAAAAATACTCCCTATAAGGTATTATTTTCTAGTGCTTATTTCAATCTCTATCATTTCAGCTTTCAATCACTACATAAATCGTGTCTTTAGGTTAATTGTAACAATAGCTATGATTATTCGAAACGGGAGTCATTTGATTCTACCTGAGTCATGTGATTGAACACTTTTACTATTATTAGTTTCGACTTAATTAAAGCCTTAGAATAATAATACTACAGTTAGATGTAGATTATTCTCGACTAGACAGTGTTGGTATTATTCTGACTTGATTTAGATTTAATGAAACAACTCATAATCGTAATATTTTTATCAAGAAATAACGAAGTATTTACATCATAAAGTACTATAAGAAATTATTATTGTATTAAATTCTCGAAATGTTCCTTTCGTTGTTGTTGGCACATTGCTCTGCGAAAAACTATTTGCTGTGTTGCGCGTCGAATCATGCCATGCAGGGTCATTCCGCAGGTCTTCGGTGCAACTCAAAATGTTGTCGCAGTTGACAGACTATTGATCTTTAAGGTTCATTTTGACGTTTATTTCATTTGATATTTGTCTATTCATTCGAAAGTTATAACGGGTTATGCACGTCAGGTTCGCAACGAAGAGTAAAAACCTCGTATGTGCACTTTATGCAGAAACACACTGTAGGTATAGAACGGGGCTAAAATTTTTGGCAACTCGATCGTGTTGACCGAAACGACTGAAAACCCGAGTAGGTATTTGATATTTAAAATTTCAGTATGATATCTCTAAGCGTTTCCGAGAAAATGGGTCATGTCAGACAGGCAGACAACGAAGTGATTCTATAAGGGTTTCGTGTTTTCCCTTTGACTTATGGAACCCTAAAAGTGAGCAATAAGTCAAAATAGTTTGAAAGGTAAGATAAGCACTCAAATTATTTGGTGCCTGTGACTGCATCTTAGGTCACAAGTTTTTGGGCCTAGCATATTTACGTTCCTTATAAAGCCACAGGTACTAAGGGGACGCTAGTCACTTACCATCAGGTAGCCAGTTCGCTTATTCGTTAACATTGTCTTTGTTGTATTAAAAATGTCAATACCATCCCAACTAACCTTTATTTTCGACGCTTTGATCAGGCTCCTCGACGATATCAACAATATCGACTTGATGGTCAGGGCGGTTGGTGGTCGGTGTGGAGTTTCCACCTCCACCATGTGGAAACGGAAGAGCTGATGTTGAAACGAACAGAACAAAATTATTTTTTTTAATATACATGTGTTACTACGCAACAAGTGATTCAAAAGGAGTATAATAGATACATAATATAGTACAGAAACACTGAGAACTTTATAGGTTTCTGATGTGATATCGTAAACACATTTTTTGCGCTTAACCCTACGAGAACCCTACGAGATAGATCAAAATAATGTACTACAGTATTGTACGGTAGTCCCTTTCTTCCCGAGGTAGTCCCTTTCTTCTCCGAATATCGATCGCCGCAAATCATAATTCCGAAAACGCTTGCTATAATCATCACTTTCCATAATGTTCGGGTATACGAAATTGTATATTACCTAATCGTCTTTAGTTCTAATGCTTTTGTGTCATAATATCGGGTGCTATAATAATAAGATATCCTAATTTTACTTGCTGTAAAGTCACATGTCCTAAGTGTTATATTGTATAATATTGTTAGTCCGAATGATGGTTTATAATAATATTGTTACATTGTTAGTCCTAAAACATGTTTAAAAGTTGATTTATCTTGGTTATGTTATCAATATCATAAAGCTTAGACTTACTATCAATAATAACAAATTGAATTAAAATGTTATCTCATGAACCTTAACACCCGTTACGTTTTAAAATTCAGCGACAGAAATATATCGCTGTAAAACCGACACCACGTAGTCTTGTCTGCCCTACCCCTAGAGCAGGGTTTCTTAAACTTTTTGCAGTCACAATATTTTTGAAAATGAAGAACGTCTTATTTATATTAATTAAAAAATACTTTTATTGATCCTTGCATTACACTTACTACTAAGCTAATGAGAAGGGCGTGTCTTCGACAAGGCAAGGCGTACTCGTATTCCAAAGACTATATCGGTTGATGGCACTTTAGCTTTTAGTGAATGGGCTACACCAGGTATTCACAAAAGCAGAATAAAACTTTTTGAACTTTACAATGAACGCTCATTCAATACTAGTGATGAATTTAAACTTTATGTAAAAATTTATTCCAAAGTGTTCAAAAAAGTTTGCAAGCTTGCTAAATCTAATTATTTAAGTTCAAAAATAAAAAACAGTAATAATAAAATTAAAATGACATGGAATATTATAAATAATGAAACTGGAAAAGCTAAAACTACTAATAATCAATATTGTTTGAATGTTGATGGTAAGAAGGTAACAGTTGACACAGAAGTAGCTGCAGAATTTGAAAAGTTCTTTACTGATATTCCAGTCTCAATCACAAAATCTTTGGATTCATCCCCCGCTATTGCTGAATCTATAGTGAAGGATCATGTTAAAGTTTGTAATGATAAATTCGAATTTGTACACATTAGTGGAATTGATATAACAAAGTCATTTAAAACTTTAAATAAAAAGAAAACTGCGGATCTGTGGGGTAATTCCGTTGATGTTACTAAATCCGTAATTGAAACAATAGCTCCAATACTTGCTAACATTTTTAATGATTGCATTGACTGTGGTGTATTTCCTGATCTAATGAAGCTGAGTAAAATTATTCCTTTACATAAATCTGGTAGCACATCAGACCCCAGTAATTTTAGACCTATCTCTGTGCTACCTACTTATAGCAAAATTTTTGAAAAAATATTGTTGGAGCAAATGCAAAGTTATTTTAATAAGAATAATCTTCTACACTGTAAACAATTTGGTTTTAGGAGGGGTCGCTCAACAACCGATGCTGGTGTTGAGTTAATACAACATATATTCGACGCCTGGGAAGACTCACACGATGCGTTAGGCATTTTTTGTGACTTGTCCAAGGCATTTGATTGCGTTTCTCACGAAATCTTGATCAGAAAATTACACTACTATGGGTTTCGTGACACTGCACTAGATCTTCTAATCTCTTATCTAAGTGGGAGGATTCAAAAAGTAGACATCAATGGAAAAAGGTCTCAAGGTTCTGCAGTTAAAATGGGAGTTCCGCAAGGTTCGATTCTTGGTCCTTTTCTATTTCTTATATATGTCAATGACCTCCCTGATTTTGTACAGGACAGACATGAGATGGTATTATTTGCAGATGATACTTCACTTTTATTTAAAATTAAAAGAGGAGTGCAAATTAATGACGATGTAAATAATTCTATCTCAATAATTGTTCATTGGTTTAATGTGAACAACATGTCACTTAATGAAGGGAAAACAAAATGTATAAAATTTGTTTTACCCAATGTCAAAGAGGTTCACACCACTGTAAAAATAAAGGATATAGGTGTTGACCCTGTGGACACCACAGTATTTCTTGGGATCACACTTGATTCTAAGCTGCAATGGGGCCCACATATCGATAAATTGTCAAAGAGACTTAGTTCTGCAGCTCACGCTGTATGGAAAATACGTCAACTGACTGATGTTGATACAGCAAGACTTGTATACTTTTCTTACTTTCATAGTATGATGTCGTATGGTATTTTGTTGTGGGGAAATGCTGCCGACATTCAGATTGTTTTTGTACTGCAGAACAGGGCTATTCGAGCAATCTATAACCTTAAAATGAGAGATTCTTTGCGAGAAAAGTTTAAAGAAATTGGTATTATGACAGTAGCGTCGCAATATATTTATGAGAATCTAATATATGTTCGTAAGAATATTCATGTGTTTTGTAAAAATAGTGATATTCATTCAGTTAATACTAGACAAAAGAATATGTTAGCTTTACCGAATACCAGGCTCCAAAAAATTTATAATTCTTTTAGAGGCCTGTGTATACGTTTCTACAATAAAATCCCAAGTTGTATACAAGAACTTAGCTTAAACAAATTTAAAGTTGCAATCAAAGATGTACTTATTAAAAAAGCATATTGTAAAGTGTCTGATTACATGACGGACAAAAAAGCTTGGGTTTGAACTCTCAATTCTAATATTTAACAATGTACTGCGTTTTGTTTCAAAGAAACGTTCAGTGAGAGCAATTTATAAGCTAAGTTAACGCACTTATCTCAGAGATAGTTTATATAATGTGAATTAACACATCTATTCTTGTAATGGAAGTTGAGCTCAAAGTTTTGCTTTGAGGTCAGCTTCCAATTGACGACTCTGTAACAAACCAAAATTGTAAATGGCGATTTAAAAGAGGAGATAAAAAATTTAGACCTTTCGAGTTTCTTGCCTGTTCAAGGCTCTCCCAATTTCCGAACAGGTGTAGAGTCAACTTTTTTTTTTCATTCCTACTTGTATTTGCAGACATCTTGAGTATATTTAGGATGTATGCACATACAAGGTTAATATAATTTCTTTAAATTAGATTGTTTTGCTCTGTTTTGACGTCAATAAGTGCCTGTAAAGGCCTATGTTGAATAAAGATTTTTGAATTTGAATTTTGAATTTGTATGTCATGTTTACGTCGAGTTTACTACACAATGTTTACAGACTGACCTACTACGGACCACTGATACACATGCTACGGACCCCACTTTAAGAAACCCTGCCCTAGAGTGTAATTCAAACCCGCGAAGCTGCGGTGGTGGGCGAAAACCATCTGCGACGATAAGGTTGCGTGGAACCGCCGAACCTCCGCAGCGCCGGAGCCGTGACAGAAGCCATACATGCTGCATGCTGCTTGCTTGCATGATTTAAGCTTACTTGCATGCTGCATATTTGTGGTATTTAGATTTTAGGGCACGTTATATTATGAGATATTACGTTAGGACTTATGACTATTATAGAAAAGTATTTTATGAATTTTAAATATTATAGATTGTGATATTTATATCAAAAAAAATTAGGTCATATTATATTTACAGTTTTCGGTTTTCGGGCAAGTGATATTATGAGAAATTAAGTTAGGGGTGCTTTTCATTCGGACATATGATGATTATGTCAAAAAACATTATGACGCGTTAGATTATGGATAAGAAAATTATCATCACAATCAACACACTACAATTTTTTAGTTTCTTATAATTTAATATAGTTTAATTTAATTTAATATAATCTAATCTAATTTAATTTGATTTAATTTAGTTTAGCATAGTTTATTGCAATTTAATTTTATTTAATTTAATTTAACCTAATTTAATTTAATCTAATTTAATTTAATTTAATTTAATTCGATTTAATTTCAAATTAATTTAATTTGATGCTATATAATTTAGATTATGAAAAGCTTTGAAATAATACTTTTTTAAAGTTTTTCACTAAGATACTCTGTAATCCCGTAGGAATTGGATCTGGAGAGAGAGCGTAGGGAGTCCTTTTACTCGTGTGGCCTGTGGGTGGAATATACGAGGCGGACCTATAACGCTTTACGTGTACAGTACAACAATGCCTTTAGGATGCTGTTGCGGCTACCGTGGCGATGTAGTGCTTCAGGGATGTTCGCCGAAGCTCGTACGGATGGCTTCCCAGCTATCATACGCAAAAGGGTGGCATCAATTCTACAAAGGCTACGTAGTAGTTCGAATAGCATTCTAAAGGTCATTGCTGATAGGTTAGACTGCCCTATACAAACGCATTGGGTAGGTTTGTTGATAGGTCTTACTAACAATTAGTTTATAAGTAAGTACTAAATTGTTACTAACATATAAAATGTATGGACCCTAGTATAGGCTGAAATAAAGTAGTATTATTATTATTATAGCAAGTGTTTGCTTTTTGAAATTATGGTGAACTAGCTTTTGCCCGCGGCTTCGCTCGCGTTAAATTCGGGGTAACACAGATTTCCAAAAAAAATTAAAGCAGGTATTTTTCGTTGATAAACAAGAGTCTGTGTACCGATTTTTAGCTTCCTACCTTGAAAACTGCGAAAAGTCCCATTTAAAATTTCACCCCCTCTTTTAAGTGGTTGGGGGCAGATTTCAAAAAAAAAAAGATGCACGATTTTTTCGTTAGTCACCAATAGTCCGCATACCAATTTTTAGCTTTCTACCTTGAAAATTGCGGAATGCTCCATACAAACTTCCACCCCCCATTTTAGGAAAGTGGGGGTTAGAAAGAGACAAAAAGTAATCTATGTCATTCTCCATCCCTTCAACTATCTCCACTTAAAAAATCACGTCAATTCATCGCTCCGTTTTGCCGTGAAAGACGGACAAACAAACACACACATACACTTTCCCATTTATAATATTAGTATGGATGAGTTCGCTATGGATTTATGAATTTTGTCAGTTATGCTTTCCAAATGTATGTCTTTTGAATATTATGCCTTTGAAATATTATGTCAAACATAAATTATACCTTTTGTTACTTATGCTTATTCAAATTATGCCTTTTCATGGTTATGCCTTAATTATTTCGGCCTTATAATATTATGCGTTTTGATATAAAGACTATGAAAAGTGACGATTATGGCAATTAACATTATGCATTTTTTGTTTATGACGAAAAAAGTTATGTGTAACCGCCAATTTCATATGTAAGGACCTAATATTTATTGCTGTACTTGCGGACCGCAACACTGCCCCCGTTGTTATATATACAGTAAGTCGTGTTACTGGTGTTATGACTTTTTTTACAATACCGAGATCCTGAAATCAAGACCTACATACATACCACTATTTAAAATTTTTTTATTTCTTAATTATTGACAGTTACGATAAGCTCAATCACAGTAAGTTTTATGAAGATTCAACCGTCGGTTAAAACAAGGGCAGTAAGTAGACTTACTGTATAAAAATTATGTTTAATTTAATATTTTCTTAGGCATATTTACCGTAACTAAAGTCACTGTAGATTGTGTTATACATGTTTACAGTAAGTATAGTTACTCTATTTATAGTTTAAGTAATTCATAAAAAAATAAAACTGATCCGTTAGTATACTTCAAGTAAGTGAGTGAGCGCATAATACTTACTGTAACTATGCTAAATACATGTTATAAATAAAAACAAAGTTATTTTATCAATCTAACGGTAAAGTTGATAGTTACTGTAAATATGTTTATGTTTTTTGATCGTCTTATCTAAACGTAACTGGGCTTTATTTATTGTCTTTTTAGTAAATATTATAAACAGTAACTTAATTTCATCATCAAGTTAAGAAAAACTCGCGTGACACCAAAGTCTATGATTTTGACGAATATATTGTTCATGTAAAAAGTGTGAGTTGCAAAAAAACTATCGCAAAACAAATGAACTTTAAAGATTTTTATGGTTATGATGAAACTGATGAATTTATATCGCAACACAAGATTCAATATTATTCACCTCGTATTTACTTAAAGCAAAAATCATGACATATATCAAAGCAGAAATAGGCTATTTTAACTTAAAATTTAGGAAAGATTAAAATGACCAAGACCCTCGACCTCGATCAATGTTATCGAAAGAGTACACCCCCGAGGTGGTCTCATTATCACCATGTCATAATCTGATGATGGAATCCCAGTCAAACCGAGGGAAACCCTTAAATATCATAGGCACGTCCAACGTGTTTCGTGTCTTTTCTCATGATATTCAGCTATTTGCGTCTGGTAGTCATCATGTCATATTACTGAGCTGATGACGGAAGGTTTCTGGATTTCGGGAATAATTATTTCAAAGCTGTTTGGAGAGAAATAAGTTTTATTTTAAGTTATTCTGGTGTTTGCCTTGACTCAAATTCTAATACGCATATACTAATTAAAATAAATAAAATTTGACACCAACTCCAATATAAAACGGTGATGATTTATGACTTTTTGGTGTTTTTGAAGTCGGTTTTATTTTTTTGTAATATCACAAGTTATTTGTAAGACTTTTAACTTTGTTTCACGAATGTGATTGTGCTATTTAGTCGAAAATTAACTGTTTAAATTATTAGTAAGACTAATATTCGTATGATTATAAATAAGTGAGAGATTTTAACTCAGGTAAAATATAGTGAGAATAGAATGTAAATATTACTAAGAGTGTGATTGTTGTAATCTATAATAATTATAAAACTGTTTGAATAATTGTTGGGGATACTATTAACAAATGGAGGCTGTTATAATAAGACTGTAACTGACAATTCACATTAATGTTACATTTTAATATTTTAGATTATTACGCATATTTTATGACTTTTGTATGAGAGCTCTAATAACTAATAAATAAAGTAAGAGTAAATTAACTTAGTGCCTGGCAAATGTCAGCAAAACTTGATTTTTTTAGTAGGATTGACTAATTGCACATCATTTTACTATCTTTACATACGAACGTGAACGTAAACTGAAGATTGCGGAACAGACACTGGATTTTTGGGCATTCACATTTCTTTATATAGAGGTATTTATATACTACTTAAAACATATTTACAGTAACTTGCATGAACAGGATATTTCGTAAGGTATATTTACAGTATGTTACCGACTTACTGTAAATATGTTTAAGAAAGTGTTGGTTGGGCTTATAGAGGTGGTAACTATAAGTACATTTCGTTAGATTAAAAAAAAACTATCAATATTAAACAAATAAATTATATTTAGGGTTAATCTACGCAAGTTTATCTATTGTTATCTGTTTAAATATCTGACTTATCTGCTATAATCAATATGATACATCAATTTCAAAATTTTGAAACAAAAGTGCGATTTCCCGCTATTCAATTTTTTTTTGACTTACTGTAATTACAATAACGGGGGCAGAACAGTAATTGTACTTTTCTTGCATTACAAAGTAGGCGTAATAAATATATTCTAAGTTACAATATATGTAATAGCTGTGTTATACATAATAATAAATACTTACGAATGTGAGGCTGAAACAAAAGAAAAAAGTAATTAGAAGACCTTATATGTAGATAATTGCCAGATAATCAATGCATTAAAAATCTTAAATATTTGATAAATACATATAATAATCACACAGTTTACCAAATTGTAACAATTGTACACGGTAATTTTTTTCTCGTGTAACGGGTTCGGTTCCCAGTTCAACCATGTAATTATTTAAAAATCTATGAATGCAGTTTAAATTGTTTTCTAAATAAAAATAATGTCTTCTTTTAGTAAAATGTTCCATCTACAATATTCAAGGTACTTTCCCTCCATGTGGTACTTTCCCAGCCGTGGGACGCCCTGTATACTAGCTTTTGCCCGCGACTTCGTCTACGTGGAAATCCTTTTTTATTGATTCCTTTTATAAATTCCTTCCCTTTTTACACCCTTAAGGAATGATTTTGAGGATAAAAACTATTCTTTATCCTTCCCCACATCTCAAACTATCTCCATACCAAATTTCATCTTAATCGGTTCAGCAGTTATTGATACCCCATACAAACTTTCACCCACCCCCCTTTTATCCCCCTTATGGGGTGATTTCTGCGATAAAAGCTATACTATGTCCGTCTCCTGGTTCTAAGCTACTTCCTCACTAATTTTCAGCCAAATCGGTTCAGCCGTTCTTGAGTTATAACTACATAGTGTAACTAACACGACTTTCTTTCTTAAATATTTCTTCAACTTTTTTAAAACTATTTATTTCTTAAACTTTCTATAATATTTGAGGAGCTTGGTGGCGCATTGGCGCGTGCGCTCAGCGCACGATTGCTAAGGTTAAGCAACGTTCGCTGTGGTCAATCCTAGGATAGGTGACCAAAATAAGAAACATCTCAAGCTCCTCCGTGCTTCGGAAGGCACGTTAAACAGTGGGTCCTGCGCCTGATCTCGCCCCGGTCGTGTCGGCTAACCGTCCCATCGGACTGGGCGAGTGAAGGAACAGAGAGTGCACTTGCGTTTGCGCAGTCACTTGTGCACTATAATATCTACTGCGCAGATGGCTAGTCTCTGTTGAGATTGGCCGCCGTGACCGAATATCGGTTAGGAGGACATTAATATTAAAATTAACACGACCTCCTTTTATATATAGATATATAATATAAGTATATATATATATATATATACACGGTTATTTTTTTATCATACTGGAAAATTTTAGAGGCAGCTCCGTAGACGCTAGACGACTCATATCAATAAAAAAAACATGTGGTTATATTTTTTAAATTTTATCCGCCAATAATATTAAATTATAGATATTGTTCTTGTTTACTACAAGATAAGGTAAGATTATGAATGAATAAAGCATTTACTACTACGGGCTTAGGAAAATGCGGCAACGTCGCATTATTAATTCAAGCAAGATCAATCTACAACTCGTTTGAAATAAGAGTTATTATTGCACTAGACACTACAATAGTGAAAGACAGAGACAGTCGGCGCCGGCGCCGAGCGCCGGCGGTGGCGTTTTGTTGTTTGCTGTCGCTTGTCGGCACGAGCCAGCCTTAGTTCGCCTTTGAACCCGGCGCGTGTGAACGTATCGCGATGTCGCGCTCGCGCCTGACGCGCGGCAATCGGGCGCATTCGGAATTTTAGTTTCAAGTTAACACATCTCGCGAATACACAGACCTTACTCCGGTAGACCGTAGACTTTTACTTGTGAAGTGAAATTAAGTGTTTGGTGTAAGAAAGTGAACCCACAAACGTAAGACTTGGAAGCGAAAACTGCATTTCGAGACGTTAAACACTAACCAAAGTGATATGTTGTTGTGGTCATGTATAGTTTTAAACGTGCACGACTATGTATGAGTTAGAGGACTTCCTTTAAATTTAGAACTCTTTTGTTATTAGAACTAAAGTTGATTTAAATTGTTTCCTAGGTAGGTAAGTATTTAAAGTTGATTCCAATTTTTTAACTACGCCAAAACAACCTACCATAACCGTAATACCTACCTAGTACTGTTTGTTTTCTTTAAAAACGTTGTTTTGCCGGTCCTAAGTAAGCCCGTAAAGTAGGAAGGTGAAATTGTGATCAACTCAGTGATGACTGAATCGGCGACGTTGTTGCCAGTTCGCGTTCATTCAATGTTTTGCCTACAACTTCACTCAGTGTCCATACCAGTGCAGTATTTTTTGGATATTTTAGATAATAAATATCTAATTAAACAGGTGAGTAAATTTTATTATTATTGGTTAAATAATTCTTCTACCGTGTCCTGAAGCCACCCTTAAAATAACCAGGGTGATAAAAAAATAACCGTGTATATATATATATATATATACATAATATTAAATAAGGTGTTACAGTACTAAATTACAAAAAATAACGTTATGCTATACTATACTAATTATTATTATTACAAAGGAAGAATTAGATTACTAGAGTGTGGATTTGGGTGTGTGCAAGCGCTCGCGTGATTTGTGTGTTCGTGTATGCGTGTGTGTGCGTTTGGTGCATGCGTGCTTGCGCGTATGTAGTTGAGTGTATATTAGTACTTGGGTTGTTTCAGGTGTGAGTGAGCTTGTGTGTGCGCGGCGTGTGTGTCTGTGTGTGTCAATATTTTACCAGGGTAACCCGAATAGGCAGGAGAAGACGGGCATTCGCTCAAGCAATGCCTGTCTGATGACCCTGCCGTAAAGCCTGCGTGCACGGTCGGCTCCCGTGCACGCCGCCGTAAGGCTTCTCCGTCTGGGGATTGTCCTGGTGTTCTCGGACAATCCCCCCTGGCCTCTAAATAGCCCGACCGACCGGTCGGGCTAGCCCGGACGCGTGAGTAGTGGTGTCGCATTGTGGACCCTACTACACGCGCCCTAAAAGGGCAGGGAGAACACCGAGGGGTTTTAGTGGGTAGGCCTGGCACTCTGCCGGGTGAGCCCCACACACGCTCGCCGTCTAGCCAACGGTGGGTACGGTGCGGTTGCGCATTTCCCCGCAAGAAAAAAAAAGAAAAAAAAAGGGTAACCCGAATGGAAAGTACAAGTTGAGATTGAGATAAAATGTTACTTCCGATATTTTAACTACTTGTGAACAGCTAGTAGATTTTCTGTAGATAGATAGTTCAAAGTTTTTAGATAAGTCATAACCATGGCTTTGCATTTAGCTCTGGGGAGAGGATAAAAATTTAGTAAACTATTAAGCCTATTGTATGGGAAGCAGCCCATGAATCAAAAGAATTGGTGTGAAGATACAGTATTTAGTTAAGGCATTGTGCAGACAGAACCTATCCTACGCTTGTTCTTTATGAGTTTGTTTTCTTTAGGAGGATGGTTTGCAGGATGTACATTAGTCTGACCGTAAGTATGCTCCATTCTGTGTATAGGTTAAATGTAGGGTATCGAAAGGGGAGACCAGCAGTGACCTTTAAAATTGCTCGTTGAGCCCTTTCCACTTCGATTATCGTGGTCTTTGCAATCCCGCCCCATGCTGTAATACAATATTCTAAGAGCGGTTGGCACAGAGCATAGTACACCATTCTAATAACCCTTCGATCCGCCACATTCCTGAGCGCTTTAAATACATAGTTAAGCTTACGTATCCTGGGTACAAGAGAGTTTATGTGGGGTTTAAAAGAAAGAGTATGGTTCATTATGACACCGAGGAACTTAATGCTATCAGTTTTAATAAGAGAGGGACACTTACACGACAAATCCCTAGTATCGCACGAATGAGCTGTTATCCGTAATGTGTCGGGAGGGAGTCGGTTAGTCCTTAGAGCGAATGCCATATACTTGGTCTTTGCGACATTTAGGGTCAACATATTATGTTTAAGCCATTCGCATACTCTGCGAAAACCTGCCTGAGCATTAATAAACACTTCATCCCACGTTGAGACGCTAAAGAAGAGTGCCGTATCGTCTGCAAAAGTAAAGATCTTGCCCCCACGAAGCTGTAGTTGACATAGGTCATTGATATAAGCGAGAAATAGTGTAGGGCCAACTATACTGCCTTGGGGTACACCGATCTCGATCCTAACCTCGTCACTCACCCAGTCACTTATTTTGACTCTCTGGGTTCTATTGGTAATAGTTCGAGTGGTAGGCCTCTTACTCCCATTTTTTCTAGTTTACTCAGGAGGTGCGGGATTGAGACCGTGTCGAACGCCTTTGCAAGATCAAGAAACACAGTCAGACATCTCCTTTTGCCATCTAGATTTGTAACTATTGAGTTGACAAGTTCAAGGACCGCGTCACCTGTAGATCTACCGCGTCGAAAGCCAAATTGCGAATTATTAAAATTAAGTGATAAAAATAAATTAAAATGACGGAAAGTAAAATTGCACAATACTTAAAAAACGAGGATCACAGAAAAGTAAATTATCATTCTGAACTTTTCAAGTACCTTCTTGGTATAGGGTTGCTAGCATAATGTTATTCTACTTTTTCCTAGTTTTACCTCCATACATTGAAAAAAGGAAACAAGTTTCGTTGTATTCTTGAAACGATTGTAAAATTTTTTGATAAACTCGTCTTCGGCAACAGCTGCACGTAAGCTAAGTGTAGTTCTAAATAATGATTTTTCATACATTTTCTATTAAGACCGATGTCTTCTGATGGACGTAACATCACATACGTGGCATCACATAAGCCCAGTTTGTTTGCACCTTTACTATTCTAGGTTGCGTTCCAAAACCATTCAAAAACGGATTCGCTCGGTAAATAGCTAATTTGACTCAATCCCAGTTCCAAAACACATCGGAGGATTTTTATTGAGGTGTTGCGGAATGACTTTGCTGAGTCAATTAGATCCTGAAAAGAGCGATTTATTTATCCTAGGAAAATCAGGGGTGATAATTTTATTCTGTCATAGTTGTAATTGACAGTAGTGACATTTGACATTAACTTGACGCGGTTAATTGTGAAAAATACGAAAGGATTATAGCAAGTTTGCACATGACAATTAATAAATAATATAGAAGAAAAATAATATCAATAATTATGGATTTGGACCATTTCCGCAACTTTAAAATTATTGTTACTGAGGATGGTAAATTTTATTTAAATGACGGATATTTAAAGAGTGAAGACGAAGAAGGTAAGAAAATTGAAACAACTTCATTACACTGCCTTTGCATGCATGATTATGTTTTTGTGATTATATTATTTGAAGTATGTAAAAACATATAATTTTCATTAGTAGGGAACTACCTATTGTGTAATTGCCTATTATTGTCATTTCCTCACTGAATTTAAACTTCACAGGAAATACAGTGCTTATAGAAGATAACGAGCAAAGTCGTGGCTATTTTCTATAAAAGATTGCCACCTCACTCCCAGATCCTGTCTCAGACGGACAGTCTTTAAAAACCAGTGACGGTTTAGAGTTTCAGCACATTCAGTTGAACAATGTTGGAATATTGAACATCCACAATCTGAGCTAAATCAAAGTGGAATGGAATAGGTTCCTTTTTTTTTTTTTGGTTGAGGGAAAATGCTTTTGCGCATCCCTCGTGGCCGAGCCAAACCACGAGGGTATGTGGGACTCCCCGGACCATATCGGTCCAGGCCTACCCACTAAAAACCCCCAGCAGCTCTTTCGTCCGTCACAAGACAAGGGGAAAGGGACAACAGTGAGGCCTTGTTCCCGCTGACCCCCTGCCTGTGAGTCGCCCGTTGCCAGACTCGCGCTGCGCCAAAAGACGTGTGGCTCTGCTGCTTTGTGAGCGGCGCAGGTGTTGTGCGCCGCTTTACACCCCTGAAGCATCCCGGCACTAGGTGCCCTGGGGCTGGGGGCTATTTATAACGCGGGGCACTTCCCCTCCCGCGGCCGTCTCCTCTTGGATGATGGGAGCCCCGACGATGTCCTCGGTGACCTCCATCTCCGCATCTGCGCTTGGGGCTCCGAGCTGACGGCTTCGCGCCGGCCTTCTCCTCTTCCTATTTATGGGGGTTTTGGGCGCAGAGCAGGTCTTACCCCCAAGGCGGTGGTCCGCCGGTTTCCCAGACGCCGCGCACAAAGGGCATTTGGGCTTCGACGAACACGTCGACGCCCTGTGCCCTGCCTCTCCGCACCGGTAACATAAAGTGCTCCGGTCCTTCTCCGCCTTGCAGTCAACCTTTAGGTACCCCGATTCGAGGTACCTGAAACACCGCATTTCGCGGGGCTGGAGGAGCTTCACCTTAGCGGCGGACCATCCCACCAGCAACCTTTTGGCGGAGGCTATTTTCTTGGCCGCTTCCACCGGGCAGCACATCCACGCCGTGCCCATGGTGTAGCGGCCCTGGTGGATTTCCCCCACCCGGACCTCCTCGACTTGGCACTCGCCGGTCTTTGCGAGTGCCTCTTTTAGCTCTTCCGGCTGGACGGATTCGTCCAGTCCGGAAACCAACATCTCCACCATCATGGTGGGAACGGTGACCCGCGCGACAGTCGGGTCGACTACCTTTTTAAGGGCGTCGGCTAGGTTGACCGCGCTTGCGTCTTTCTCGTCACCCGTGACGAGGATTACGGCCGCCCCAGTCAAAGACCTGCGGAACTGGACACCCTCTATGTTCAGCTCCGCGAGGCTTACCTTGGCTCTGGCGGCCGCAATCACCCCGGCATATGAATGGCCCTTCTCCTCGGCGCCTGGCTGCAGTGACAGCACCACTGCCGCCGTTTTTTGCGTACGCAGTTTAGGCTGCCGAGGAGGAGCCTTCTTCTTCTTGGGAGGAGGAGGCTGTTTCGGCATGATGGTGGCTGCTGGTATGCCATCCCCTCTCTGTCACTTCTGCTGGCCGCGTTTCACCACCATGGTCCAGTCTTCCTCCGTGTTGGATGGGGCCGCTGGAAGTATGCATGGCTCCCTCGCTACGGTATTCTCCACAGCAGGTTTCCTCCTTCAAGGCGGTTTGCGCCTGCTCGGAGAAGCCGCGAGCGCAGAGGGAGCGCTTTTCGTAGCGGGCTTGCGAGCTGTGGGCGCAGCGGGTGGATTCGTCGTTAGGACGGCCGTGGAGAGATGTTCTTCTCGGCTCGTCTCTCGTGGTTCAGGGAGGGGTGCAGGCGCGGCTCGGGGTTCAGCCTAGGCTCTAACCCCTCGTGCCTGACATTGAGTCGCGCAACCATGCGCCCTATCAACCTGTTTTCTAGCTCTTCGATGTTATGAAGAGCTAGTGTCTCGTCCAGGTTCATTGAGGGGGGATGTGGTGGTAGACTCCTCCCCTGAAGGTCTCTCATCTTCGCCTCTAGTTCGGCGATCCTGGCCTTCTGGGCATCTTCACGGTCTCTCTTCCGACGAGCGGAGTGGATGTTAGGTCCGCTGTCGGTACTCATCATAGATGAGGTTTCGAACAAACAGTCCGATTCCCCAGATATAGGAAAAATATCTGGCGCGCGCGCGCGCGCCTTCTTCTCCCTCCTTTTCGTCCGGTCGCATTTTTACCCCTCGACGACCCGGGAACCGCCGTCGGAGGTTGGAACTCTCCTGCCGCCTCGGTCGCATGGATGGAATTTCCACCAGCCGGCCCGGATACCGGTGGTGGCCCGCTCTTAACGGGTTCGCATTCTTTAGGAAGGGTGGAACTCGGGTGAGCCAGCCCCAGATACGCCTGGCTGCCCGCAGCCGCCTTGCGCGGTCCTACCGGGGGGACTGATACCTCCTGGGGACTTTTGTCGTTCTTGCCGAGTTCCATTATGACTGCATTTTGGGATGCACCCCCTTTGCCCGCTTGGGACTGGTCTCCCACCAGCCACGCAGCCTCTCGGCACGGAGACGCCACCTTGGGGTTGGGGTAATTGTTTATTGTGGTTGTCTTCCACGCGGCCCGACGCTTAATGCGCCGGACCCCCGGCCCGCTTAATGCGGGAATCGGGTTGCCCGACGGCAGATCCCACTGGATTCACCGCCACGCGGGTGTGCCGAAGCTCGGGGGAATCCCCGAAAGGCGCGAAGCGCCATGGCAAAAACGCCGCCTCTACCCTGCTACCTCCAAAGGTAGCGGCCAACATCAGGCTCCCGGAGAAAGCCACACCTCTTCTTAAGGCAAGAAAAGGGGACTTCGCCCTTCCCCGCATGAAGCGGGTGGCCACACGAAGTGACTCGCCGGGTTGAACCCGGCCATTCCACGCCCCCTCCTTGGGGGGCCTCTCGTCAGACTATTAGTCCGCGGCAGATAAAATCTGCCGGGATGCCCAGGGAGCACCACAAGGAGGTTGCCTGACATAGCACCCCATGGAATGGATTCCTGAGCCAAACCAAAGTAGACCAATGGAACCTGAGACATCAGCTTCTCAACATTCTAGGAAAAGGTTTCGTTCTCGTTTCATAATCAGTTAATAGTTGATTTTTGAACGAAGTAGTGGTGGCCTGTGGCTTTTTTAGTTTATAAAGTTGTGGATAAATTTTGCTATTAATATTTTTTTATATCGACAGACCCAGATAGAATCATATAGCAACGCTGCTACTGATTGAGCTTTGGAAGCAACATCGTAGCAGGTTTGAAAATAATTTGGAGCGGAATGAAATCATCTGGGAGGAAATTGTTTGTGCCATGAGGGAGGCAGGTTTTTTTCTCAGTGGGGCAGTTTGAAACCCGCTTCAAATATTTTTAAAAAATGCTACATAGAATGCAAGGACACCAATCGCAAGTCTACTAGGCAGCCGGAACAAACATATAGTAACTTTGAAGAAATGGATGAGCTGTTCCATTCTTCACCCCAAGTAAATCCTCCAACATTAGTTGCGAGTCGCCCTTTACAAAATGCACCTGCTGTCACAGATATTTCAAAAAACATCCACTGTTACTTATAATTAAAAAGCAATGTCAAAAATCACATTTGATCAACGTGTTGTAATTATATACCACATAGAATTATTTTGAATTTTGAATTTTTGAAGCACAAAAAATTGACAGATGACACAGACAGTTAATTACAGTATAGATACGAGTAGTATAGATAAAAGAAAATGTTGCGTTCACTATCCAACACCCCCTCTAGAATGCAAACCCATTTGCTCTACACAATACAAATGTTTCTCAAGTGTAGTCCCCTTCGTTAAAACATCAGCAACCATTTCACTACCTTTGGAATATACAAAACAAATATTTTTATTTTTAAATTTATCCCTTAGAAAATGATATCGAATGTCTATATGTCTTGTTCTAGGTTTATAACAATCATTTGAAGCTAAACGTATTGCACTTTGATTGCCACAAAAAATAGGAAGGGGACATTCTTCTCGCAGGCCTAGTTCCAGCTGGAGCTGACGGAGCCACATCGCTTCTTGTGTTGCAGAAGCCATAGCTATATATTCTGCCTCAGCTGTGGACAGAGCAACTGTAAGCTGCTTGCAGGAGTTCCAAGCTATTGCACCATTCCGAAAAAGAAAAATATAACCGGTGCAGGACCTTCTGTCCTCTGGACTGCTAGCCCAATCTGAGTCACAATAGCCTCTTATTTCATTTGATAAATCTTTGGTAAATGTCAGTTTTAAATGTTTGGTACCTTGAAGATATCTCATTATTCTTTTTACACCAAGCCAATGCTGCTGACCAGGATTACTGACATATCGGCTAAGTTTATTGACTGCAAATCCAATATCTGGTCTGGTTGCTTGTGCCAAATACAATAAATATCCAATAGCTTGTCTATATGGTATATTATCATTATATTTAGTGTCATCAGTTTCAAATTTAGCATTCACTTCTATTGGAGTCTTCACAGGTTTTGATTCCGACATTCCAAAACGATCCAATATTTCCATGACATAGTTTTCTTGATCGAGCATAATTTTTCCTTCTTTAAGATATCTAGTAATATTTATTCCCATAAATTGTTTTGCTTCTCCAAGATCTTTCATGTAAAATTCTCTCTTTAATTTTTCTTTTATAACTAATTTTATCTTATTATTATTTGTAAAAATTATAAGGTCATCAATCCATACAGCCACAAATATCAATGTGTTTTGTTTTATACAATAATAAATACAGGGATCCGGATCCGGATCCGGGATGAAACCGGTCAATTCCCCAGCCAATGGAAGCATGCGATTGTGAAACCACTTCCTAAAGTGGATCATCCAAGTTCTGAGTTTTGTGACCTAAGACCTATAAGCATCCTGACATTCCTGTCTAAAATACTGGAAAAGGCAATTCACACTCAGCTTAGCAAATACCTAGAGGACAATAATATCTTGCCTGCCATTCAATCTGGCTTCCGTAAAAAGCGTGGCACATCCACTGCTCTTTTGGATGTCGTTGATAATGTTCTTGCTGAGCAGGATGTCGGTCACGGAACAATTCTTGCGCTACTGGACTTTTCCCGCGCTTTTGATAGCATTAATATACCTCTTTTGCTTTTTAAGCTCAGGTATTATGGCGTGGATGATAATGCGATGAAATTCTATGAAAGTTATCTTTGTAACCGTAGCCAGTCAGTAAAATTGAATAGCTCTAACGGTACTCAATTTACACACTCCAAAGCCATTAACTCGCGGTGTGCCACAGGGTTCCATTCTAGGGCCCCTTTTATTCATTATTTATAGTGCTGACCTAGTGGAAACAATAAGGCATTGCAGGTGTCATCTTTACGCTGATGATGTCCAGCTTTACCTTTCTGACATACCAGCCAACATCCAGGATGTAGCAATAAAGATGAACGATGATCTTAACCAAATTGCAAAATGGTCGGTTGAAAACGGATGTTGCTGAACCCATCTAAGTCAAAGAATATGTTTCTGGGTTCAAAGAACAATTTTATATTTAAAAAATAAAAGAATAATTTTCGACTTCAGGCAACTAAATGTTGGAATGATCTACCGCCGCCTATAAGGAATCATATATGTAGGATATCGTTTAAAAATAAATTAAAACTTTATCTATTCGAGCGTCAAAAGCTGAATTTAATATTATAGGAACGGAGTTGCTGCTTATAATAGGACCTGGGTATAGTATTATTTTGTTATTATTGGTTATATATTATTATTGTACTCTTATAATTATTGACAATTACTATTATTATTGTTCCTTCTATATCTCGTTCAATCGCAGACACGATTTCACTCCATCTATAAGGAACAATAAAACACGTGGTAGCAGATTTTTACAGTTACAAAAGTAAATTTTCAGTTTAGAAGTTTACGCTCGTATTATTCCGTGTTTAAGTACAAAATCACCTAATGATTCGAACCAGCGATTGCTGGTTATGTTTTGATAAATTATCATTCAAAATAATTTACTTCAAATCTAACCATTTCAGTAGTTAAGTATTTTCTGTCAGCAAATGTTTAGCGTCATATGGCTCGTTGCGCCATTAAGTAGTTAAGTATTTACTGTCAGCAAATTCTTAGTGTCGTATGGCTCGCCGCGTCCGGTGTGACCGCGGCGTCCGCGACCTAATTACACTTGTTTTGTCTTCAAAAATAATTATTTTAAATTGAATTGAATATTGCAGCTAGAAATACGGTTTTGTTTGACTGACCACAGCAACGTTCGCTGTGGTCAGTCCTAGGATGGGTGACCAAAATAAGAAACATCTCAAGCTCCTCCGTGCTTCGGAAGGCACGTTAAACAGTGGGTCCTGCGCCTGATCTCACCCCGATCGTGTCGGTTAACCGTCCCATCGGACTAGGCGAGTGAAGGAACAGAGAGTGCACTTGCGTTTGCGCAGTCACTTGTGCCCTATAATATCTCCTGCGCAGATGGCTAGTCTCTGTGGAGATTGTCCGCCGTGACCGAATATCGGTTAGGAGGACATTATTATTATTATATCCAAAGAAAGTTGGCGTCAGACAGATCGGCTGTAAAAACCTCAGTCAAAACTATGTTTTGGAGTGATTGTCATTCCAAGCAAATCAGACCCTGGGCTACGAAGTGATGATAGAAAGATACTCTTTATTACTCACCACGAAAGTAGTACAGTTACAGAAGTTTTACAAAGCTAAAATGTACAATTTCGACAGTCTTATCGCTAAGAGTGATATCTTCCGGAGAACCTTTGGACAGAGGACACTTTGTTTAAATGATTTTGCGACATTCCTAAATGTGAAAAATGTTATACTAGCGGTTTTTCTAGTATTAGCGTACAAACAGAAAGCGTTATGATGAAATATATATTATGCTTGCACTAAAAATAGACAAAAAGATGTACTCCATATGACGTAGGATTTTTATTTTATGTTTATAATCCTTGTCAGTTTTGTTTGATATAAGTGTAAAGAAACGGACCCAAATGATAGCAAAAATACTTAATTTTATATGTAAGTATATATCAAAATGTAAATTATTCGTTTGAAAACCTATATAGAAATAATGGTTAAACCCAATTATTTATTTATTACAATTATTAACGCCCAAGGTTAATATATATGTACAACTTACTGAATTTGGTTTTATTTATTAGCATTCACTAGATATTAATATATGTAAGTTAAATAAGTGGATATGGACTAGCGATTAGAATCAAATATCAACATCATCATCAGCCATTAGGTCTTCTGCTCAGAAGACATAGGCCTCCCTATGAATCTCCTTCAACCCTAACCAGGTCACTTATCCACCGGGTAGGAGGCATGCCTACTTACTGTCTGAATTAAATATGTATAAGGTTTAACATAATAAAGCATATAAATAAATAGCAGCATAATGAGCGTATGCACATTTTAACTACGTGGAAGTCGCAGTGTGGACCCTATCACGCGCGCCTATAAGGGCAGGGAGAATACCGGGGTGGTTTAGTGGTTAGGCCGGCACTCTGCTGGGAGCCCCACGCGTCGTCTAGCCAACGGCGAGTACGGTTCCCCTCGACAAAAAAATGGTAAAGGCAGTTCGACATATCCAAAAACTTAAAGGTCATAACAACTGATTTTCAATCAATGAAACTATTATTATATTAATTAACAAAGACCCAATTAAATATTTATCGTAGGTTGATGTGCTGTTGATTGTACTTTAATTAAAATTGCAATAAGTTTTCGTGTTTAATAATGTTTCATTCTTATTTTTTGGTTTGTTTTAATAACACTGAAACATAAATCTAATATATAAAATTCTCGTGTCACAGTGTTTGTTATCAAACACCTCCGAAACGGCTTGACCGATCTTTATGAAATTTTTTGAATATTTTCAGTAGGTCTGAGAATAGGTCGTAAACTATTTTTTATTATGGCGAAACGTAGTTCGCGCGGCACAGCTAGTAATATATAAAAAATTCAAATACATTGAAAGTTATAAAAATGCATTTACAAGGTATTACTGCATTTTTTAAAACTTTTTAGTAACAAATGTCGTCTTAGTTAAAAACGTGGGTATATATGTATCTTATTTACATTAATTTTAAAATCTAATAATGAATTTCTTTCGTTTAAAACACAATTATGTCAATAAACTACCCTAATAAATATATTTTATGTATAAAATTTAATTGATGTTTTGTTTAATTTGTGTTTAAATAATAAATCTTTGAAATTGAATTATTTCAATAATGAATGGAAAATTTTTAACGAGCAAATTAAAGGTCAATACGTAAAGTCATTTAAATAGGTTATTGCACACGGCACCACGGCGAAAAATGTCTAGCGCGCAACTCTCGATAGGGTTGTCACGAGTGACGAGAGAGAGTCAGTCGTAGTGGGACGTCGACAACAAGATTTTGCTGTAAGATTTTACTTTAGTAGTAATAGTATTCAATTAGTTTTAGGACAATCCTAGTGTACTGACCTGTTAAACATATAGGTATTGATTGTTTGCTTAATGTTACAATAGTCAAAATCTGTAATAACAATGTATAAATATTATACATTGTATTGTTTTTTTCTATTTAATAACAAATATTTTTAATTATTGATGACATAATAATGACGTCACAGAAATGTCTTACTAAAACTAGTATACAAAGAAAAAAGGAATAACTAGAAACAAAATACTTATAAACTACTTTACTTAAAAAAAATACAAATTGTTTTTTCTAATGAAAGTTGATTACGTTTTTCACTAACGTAGATTTACTGAAACAACATTCAGGATAATTTTTTCACGTACAGTCAACAGCTCATCAACCTTCATCAACTTTTGCACCAGCACAGTGCATCGACTATCACTTCATATTGATCTCTTTGTGTTAGACTTAAAGTTAATACTATTTTTCGTTGTAGTTTTTCTTATTCAGGTTTCAAAAACAGATACATTTGTGACAACCCTAGTAAAAATTGATGAATTTTCAATAAGTTCCTATATAATGCGAAATTTTCGAGTAGTGGTTCATTCTGTTCTTCAAAGTGCTTCGAGCCAAGGAACTAGCTGCAACAGTGTCGTCAGTCGTCGTCGAGGAGTCTCCCCAGCACCCAGATCTTCAGCCACAGTACTTTATTTGTGAGTGTTCATTATGTAAGTACTTTGAAAGGTTTACTGATAGTTGGTTGTAATTACTATTTCCTCCAAGTTTCGTACGGAGAAAATAACAATGAGATAGTTTTAAAGATCGTCACACTTACAATGAAGGATCAGTGTAAGTATGCATTGTCTTTTTCCGATACTCAATTTTGCGTTACTTTTTCAGGTCTGACTCCGAGTTTGAAGTCTTCCAACCAGTGCAGAAGACCAAACCTAAGACAAAACCAACATCTCGAGATAACATCAGGTAAGGTTTAATTTATGCTGTCGTCATAGTATTTATTAAATCTTCGAATCGTTAGTGAAGATTTTATGTGATAATACCACAATATTTATTTATTAGGGTATGCCAACAGTACACATATTAATGAATTAGATTGAAGTGGATAACAATTGAACACTAAAATGATTATGAATGAGTGAATGGTGTTAGTATGCTGTTGCTGATCAGTATTAGCTAGGAGACTAACAATATTATTAAATTTATCTTTTCAGGTCTGACTCCGAGCAAGAACTGTTCGAGCCAGCGCAGAAGCCTAAGCCTAAGAGAAAACCAATCTCTCGCGATACTATCAGGTAAGATATGAGTTATTTATGCAAGTGAAGTGGTAATTTCGTTTTAGGTTCATCACTGATAGAGTGGGTTTTTTTTTGTATTGAAGTGTTGTTTTCTTTATCGATCATAGTGGGTTAGATAAATTCGAAGATTGCAGGTGTCAATCGTAGGATAGGAACATTGCGTTCTACAACAACATAGTAATATCAATTATTGTTGAGTTGTTTCACGTTCTTGCTGATTGTCCTAACATAGGATATAATACAATCTCTTTTGTCTTTTACAGGTCTGGTTCATCGAAAAAGGCTAAGTCGAGCTCAAAGGAGTCGTTGAATTTGTTCGGGTTGGTGTCGGACGACGAAGAAGTTACAGCCGAGCGTGCGTCACGCGTCAGGCAGGGCAAACGACTCGACAGCAGCCTCGCCAACAAGACCGCGCACGGCACGCTCCTGCGGCGTACTCCGCTCGACGGTCGCTACTACGTGGAGACGCGCGTATACAGCACGGACGAGGCGTTGGCCGTAGCGCCCGACCAGCGGTACACCAAGGCGCTTGTCACACTCAAGGTGCAGCTAGAGCCAGACCAGCCCGAGTGGGACTACTTGCAGCAGTTTTTAAAGCGGTCAAAGTCGTTGTTTAAAGATAAGCCTGTATTTTATAGTAATAAAACAAATATTAAATAAATAAATTAACTAAGCAAGTAAAATATTTTTTACAATAGGTTTTTATATTTAATCCGGTTTTTTTGAGCCCACGTCCAGGTAAAGTTACAGTCGTAACTTAGGTATTAATGAGGTACGGTAATCATTCATTTAGTTAAGTGGATAAGTAATTAACTAAAAAGACTATAGATTAGCGTTAGGTAACAAGTTGTATACTTTATTTTTCTGAATTGCTACGATGCCTTTTTGCTCAGAGTGTTCGATGCAATTAGGCAGCAGACAATGGGTAGGACACCTGCGCAGCAGCGCGCACAAGCGCAGGTGCGCAGTGTCGCGGGCGCACGACGACGCCGGTGTTGTCGAACTCGCGAGTGCGTTTAGAGGTCGCATCGTTACATACAGAATTACTCCTACAGATGAGTACCGATGCTCTTTACCCGATTCATTCTTGCATAGTATATTTTCTAAAATTTATAATCTTTTGCAAATGTCTCTAAATAAGCATATATGTTTAAAAGTAAATTTTGAATATTTTGCCGATTTTCTTTTATTTAAGAACGAGGTAAATAACATTAAGTCGTTTGTTACAAAAAATTTAACGATTCATCGCAATTTTGATTTTAACGAGTTGTTTGAAACACTCGTAAATACTATTAAGAACAAAGTTGAAGAATTTGAGGATCGTGACAGTGGTTGGACTTTTTTAAGTAATGTTTCCTTAGAAGTTAACATTAATAGATATGATCCTCTAAGAGGGTCTGGTTCAACTTATGTAGATTTACCACTAGCGATAAAAAAGAAAAAGGCGTGTATTAACATCAGGAATAAAGATGAATATTGTTTTTTGTGGAGCGTCGTTGCCGCTTTGTACCCGGCTAAAAAGAACGGTGACCGTACGTCGTCGTATCCGCACTTTGAACAGGTCCTAAACACCGACGATATATCTTTCCCAGTAACGTTTACGGATATCGCGAAATTCGAACAAAACAATCCACATTTAAGTGTAAACGTATATTCATTAAAGAATAATCAGATAGTTGTAGGTCCCATTTATAAGTCTGGATATAAATCCAAAACCAGAACTAAAATTAACTTGCTTCTACATGAAATGTTCTATGTCACTTTGTTTTGATAAAAAACCTTTCTCGACTTGTAAGAAGTCAAATTACGAAAAATCATAAGAAACTATATTTTTGTGATGATTGCTTGCTATTTTTTACTTCTGAAGTTAATCTTGATAATCATACATGCAGCGGCGTTTGTACAGTACTGCCTGAGAAAGGAACTTATCTACAATTCAAAAATTTCGAACGGAAGCAAGACGTTCCTTTTGTGGTCTATGCTGACTTTGAAACTCTTCTTATACCGTTCGATGGCTGTGAGCCTGACCCTTCATTAAGTTTTACTTCTCAGCGTCAACAGCACATTCCATCAGCTTTTGCTTATCACATAGTGTGCTCGTACGATACCAGTCTGAATTCTTTTGTACAGTATCGAGGAAAAGACTGTGTCCAAAAATTTCTTGATAAACTGTATTTTGACGTTAAAAAGATTTATGACATCTTAGATAAAGAAATTGCGATGGAATTCGATGAATATGACGCAGAGGCCTATGCGCGTACCGATGTTTGTCATATTTGTAAGCAATTATTATTTTTTGACAAAGTGAGAGATCATTGTCACCTCACTGGAAGTTATCGAGGTGCTGCGCATCAATACTGTAACTTACGGTTTAGCGTTCCTAAATTAGTTCCCGTTTTTTTCCATAACCTATCCGGCTATGACTGTCATCTGTTCATCAAAGAATTAGCCGATAGTTTAGGACCTGTTAAAGTCATACCTAAAAATAAGGAAAAATACGTATCATTTACAAAATTTTTACAGTTAAAGAATGAAAAATATGCTCAAATACGATTTGTCGATTCGTTTCAATTCTTAGGAACCAGTTTGGAAAAATTAGCGAGTGGGTTAGATAAAACAGATTTTAAGCATTTAAAAAAATATTTTCCAAACGCAACTGAATTTAAATTATTAACACGCAAAGGAGTATATCCGTATGATCATATGACACATTGGAAATCATTTTCCGAGAAACAACTTCCACACAAAAAAGGTTTCTATAATTCTTTAACTGATGAAGATATAAGTGATAAAGATTACACTCATGCTCAGGAAGTTTGGTCTACATTTAGAATACAAGATATGGGTGGGTACACAGACCTTTATCTAAAAACCGATGTATTGCTATTGACTGATGTATTTGAAAATTTCCGTGAAATTTGTAAATTGAACTATCAATTAGATCCTGCTTTTTACTTAACAGCTCCAAGTCTTTCATTCGATGCTATGTTACTTAAAACCGGCATTCAGTTAGAATTATTAACTGACTTAGAAATTATACGTTTTATACAGAAAGGGATACGGGGAGGTATCTGTATGTGCTCAACGCGATATGCTCGTGCAAACAATAAATATATGCCACAATATGATTTTACAGAACCAGATTCTTTTCTAGTTTACATCGATTGCAATAACTTGTATGGTTATAGTATGTGTCAGTACTTACCTGTTTCAGATTTTAGACTTTTAAGCGAATACGAAGTAGATTTGTTAAATATCATGAACGTAGCAGATGATGCTGAGTTCGGATATATTCTTGAAGTGGACTTAACATATCCCGAGGAGCTACATAATGACCATAACGATTATCCTTTTTGTCCCGAAAAATTTGTACCACTCGGAGGTAAAACTTCTAAACTCTGTCCTAATCTGTATTCTAAATATCAGTATGTAATCCATTATGTTTATTTGAAAACATGCATTAATAATGGTCTTGTTTTAAATAAAATTCATCGCACCTTAATTTTTAAACAAAGCCCTTTTTTGGCTAAATATATCAATTTAAACACAAAACTGAGAAAACAAGCTGTAACTACTTTTCAGCAAGACCTTTTTAAGTTGATGAATAATTCAGTGTTTGGAAAAACATTGGAAGACAGTGAAAAAAGAGTCGATGTTCGCTTGGTTAATAAGTGGTGTGATAAATCTAACAAGACAAAAAAGTTCATTTCAGCGGACAAATTAATAGCGAGACCTAATTTTCACAGCGCTACTATTTTTTCCAATAATTTAGTTGCGGTTCAAATGAAACCTGAAAGGGTTATCTTGGATAAGCCAATTTATATTGGTTTTACTGTTTTAGAACTATCTAAAAGTCATATGTATCAATTCCATTATTCTGTCATAAAACCTTACTATGGAAATAAAATACAACTTTGCTACACCGATACTGATAGCTTTGTTTATAAGATTGAAACGAAAGATTTTTATCATGATTTGAAAGATAACTTTTTAAGCTTCTTTGACACCAGTAACTATAGTTGTGACAATATATTTGGTCTGCCTTTAAAAAACAAAAAGATACCGGGCTTATTTAAAGATGAATTAGGAGGTGAAATTATGACAGAATTCGTAGGTCTCCGGTCTAAGTTGTACTGTATAAAAACGGAATCAGCATTTATTAAAAAAGCAAAAGGTGTGAAAAAAAATGTAGTAAGAGACTTAACATTAGATGATTATAAATCAGTTCTGCTTCACGACAAAATAATACGGAAAAAAAATATTTTGTTTAGATGCATTGAGCATGAGATTTTTACTCAGAGTGTTAACAAAGTAGCTTTATCTAATCAAGATGATAAACGTTTTATTTTATCCGATAAAATTAGAACCTGGGCTTGGGGACATGAAAATCTAATCTAAGATAGTGTTAAATTAGTTAATATAATTGTTTTTGACCTGTTAATATTTTTTATAGTTAATAAATGCAATTAAAATAGTATTATGTGTTTTATTTATTATTGCATCTATATTAATATTATAAAGAGGAAAGATTTGATTGTTTGTTTGTTTGTATTGTATAGGATTCGAAACTACTGAACCAATTTAGATAAAAGTTGGTATAGGGATAGTTCGAGACCAGGAAACAAAAATAACTCGGGCGAAGTCGCGAGCGGAAAGCTAGTATGCTATAAATTACTGCACTTACACATGCTACATATTTCCGCGTGTTATATTAAGGCTAAATATGATGCAATGCCAAATAAGCATTAAAATAGTATTGTGTTTTTTTATTGCATACCTACACTATAAATTACTGCACTTACACATGTCATATATTTCCACGTGTTGTATTGAGGTCAAGTGTGATGCAATGCTAGATAAGCAAATTTAGTCTAAGCCTCAACTTTATTTGATATTATATTCATTCATAACTCGTTGTTCGTGACAAGCAGTCCATATTGTAATATTATTGTAAGTATCATTCTCTTTTCATATCATTTTTTAATCATTATTGATTATTGAGGTAATTATGGATATCAACTTATTCATTATTATTATTCACTTGTTACAGATAATGTCAAACTCGTCGGATATCTTGTTTTCCCAATATGCACAAGATCCATTGGAAGGCTTCACGCAAGAATATCAAAACATGATACGTCGGGAAGAACAAACTAATGAATCAAGACAGGGAGAGAGAAAAATAAGACAAAGAAAGGACATCACAAGAAAAAGAGCTCGTAAATCTACAAAATCATTTGTGATCACTAAGGAGCAGAAAGGCGTGAAATTAATTAAAATACTGGTCTTGGACTTAGTGAACGATTCTTCAAGTGCATCAAATAGCTGCTTTGACATTGCTGATGCGGAAGAAAACGTAGTGCTGAGTGCTCAATATGTGGTGCAGGAACCGGTGGATGAAATCATGGACCTTACGGAAACCGTTATAAGAAAAATATCCAAAAAACTTTGTGGTGATAACTTATAGATAACTTTTTAATTTTGTTAAAACGTTTTCCTAATAAAAAAATATTTTCAAGTACAAGTTTTTTTCTTTTTGGGTATCAAACATAATAAAAACAACTTTTATTACACATGACATTTTATTTGAAAAATTCTTAATATAGTTGTATATTAATTTTTAAACAAGATTGTTTCTCTAAATTTAGATTCAAAAATCATATAATGTGTATCCATTGAGAAAACACCATTTTTTAATACACAATGAATTTCTTAACGCACATCTTTTTTTATGAGTTAAACAATGGAACATATTATTACTATACAAATCATTTAACGTATTTAAATTTGGTATACCTGTATAACTTATGTCTATGATATTATTATGACCACATAAATCCTCTACCCATTTAACTTTTTCTTCACCTTTTACAATTATTTTCCTGTCTTTCAAGAAAGGTTTAATAATTCTGTTAAATTCTCTGTAGTCTATATATCCTTCACTCCATTGGTAACCTCTGTTTCTTTCTATCCAACAAACTTGTTTTTTTTCTTCATCAGTTAGTGTAGAAAACGGATAAGGAGGTTTAATTAAAAATATATGGGTAAACTCGAGAGTTGCTATAACAAATTCTTTTACTAAAAACTCATTTTTATTATTTTTAAATCCTTGCAAATCTACAATTATCGTATCGTTGTTCATGATATTTTCCTTACAATATTGCTTAAAGGTTTATATTCAAATATGCAATCGTTCAGAATCAAACAATATGCAGCTGTTTGGTCAGGTATTTCTTGATCTGTTTCAATTTCAACTCTAACGTCAATAGATCCTTTTAACGTTTCATGCTGACGTGAACAATCAATGATGAATAAAGGAGCGACGTCTCTGAATTCTTTTAGACTCATCAACGGCTCTGGTCGACGTCCGTGATAAGACTGTTGAAATCTAATGTACTGTTCGTATAATAAAGTAAATTTATCATCTGAAAAATTTACATTCAGTCCTTCATAGGGATAATATGACGAATTTAAAAAGACTCGTATGTCACGTACATGACAATGATCGAACTCTGCCATTGATAATTCAGCGTTATGTTTCCGATTAGTTTGTAAGGCAATTATAACAAATCGAGGTTTCTCTATTTGTGAAGATGTTTTGATAGACCAAGTATGTTTACGAGTTTTCGGTAATAATGGATATTCATATAAGTCCCAATTACGAAAAGCTAAAGTGATTGCTCGATCTCTCTCTAAATGTTTTAGTAAGTTAATTCTTTCACGGTCTGATACTTTAATGTGCGGAACTCGCCAAGCAATTTTAGTAATTATTATATCATCCACTATTTCACCTTTATTTAATATCAAAGCATTCAGATTTGTGTTGCTTCTCAACAATACTAACTCATGTTTGCAGTTTATTATAACTTTTTCATAGTCTTCTGCAAAACCCAATATTTTGTTCATTGGTATAGAAGCAGAGAATCCGCCATCACCAACACTAGTTGTACCTGTAGTCGACCAGCCCCAAGCTCTTGCGCTTTTGGATTCATTTTCATTTAATGATAAATAAGATTTTATAGTTGTGCTAATTCCTGCATTTTTTATTTTGTCTATTTCCACTCCGTTTAGTTCATATCGAATGTCTTGAAATAGAAATAACACCGGATTATTTACGAAATGCACACTTGACACCTTTTCTTTTTTGCTGTTATAAACATTAATTGTGCCCTCAATATACAAAGTGCTGAGTGAGGGCAGCACATACAAATCTTGCTGATTGATAGGTATTCGTATTTCATCATTCTTGTTGAAACTTGTTACATATGGTTTGTACGAGTGATATTCAAAACTTTCAATGCTGTTATCTATTGACGTCGGTTGAGTTATATTTAATATATTCATTTTAACAAGCCCACTAACTTCAAAAAATCCTTATTGCTTTTAGTCAACTTCTTTCTAAGCCGAAGCGGTGCGTCTTTTTGAGGTGATCTTTTCAAACTGACTCGAGTACACGATGCCTCTTGCTTTTTATTGAAATCAATCATTTTTTTTTTCGGAAATGCAAATATAGTTGTACTTCTTCACCTCGTAAATTTACCTGTTTGTTTTCAGCGTCTAGTAACCGTATGCTAATCGCACTTATAGAACTTTGGTTTACTGGAAAATATATTAAATTTTTAGGTATTTCAATGATCCGATATCCTGGTGGTACATTAGGCACAAATTCATAAATTATATGACTAGCTTTTCCGTTCACAAATGAACCGCTGACTACGTCGCATTCAATCCTCACGATGGTTGTTGATAAAATGCTGACCGGATTCTGAGATTCAGTACTTATATTTGCATGTATTGTTTCAGTTCGAAACCCTAAAATTTGACCTAGTGAATCACTTTTGTCAAAGTGAACATTTTTGGAACAAAATATATTTGTCTTTAGAGTATTGTTGTTACAAGTCAATTTTAATACGGTGTTTTTAATATTACTTTTTATGTAATCACAAATATCTTGAAGTTCATAAGACCCTTCAGGAATTTCGATGACTTCATTTTCGCCATAATAAAATTTATTGTTTCGTTTATCAATATTAGGAATAGAATTAAAAGTAGAAAAATATAAAAGACCACATTCATAGTCGCCATGTAACTCCAATGTTGGCGAATAGTTCGTTGTCAAGGAGGCTCCTCTCCCAGTTATAGACACAGTGAAAGACATTTTTATACTGACAATTTTATTTATTTTACACGTTATATAAATGATTTTTCCAATAACATCTTAAAAATTTTAAACATAGATGACCACAGTTAGTAGTACCAAATTTTTGGTGTTGTACGTAATTATAGTTTATTGGTAAGTTGTGTAAATATTGAATTAATTCTAATGGAGGTTTCAAATTACCAAAACTATCAAAATATTCAGCGTAATTGTTTTGCTTGACGAAGGCTACCCAATGTGTTCCAGGATTTTTGGAGCTATCCAAATTCAATATCGCACATTCTATCTTTTTAGGTTTCGTAGGTAACGTATCTCTCATGAAAACACCACGAAAAAATGGAATGTCACTTGCGTGTTCTAATATATCAATATTGGTAAGTGCACGTCTGGGTAGCCCCTTATTTAGTTTTTTGATGGATTAAAATACAGTCCAGCTCCTTTTTTGTGAGGTTTTATATACAGCCCTTTTCCAAGAGCCACAGCTTCCATCATCCTGTTGTGTCGTTCAGATTCCTGAAGACTTTTTTGTGCAGCTTTAGAATCATTAACAGCCTTTGCTATACCTGCTGCTCCTCCGGCTAATGAACCTAAAGCCGACAATCCCGCAAAAATCGGAATAAGTGGTAAAAGTCCTCCACATTTTGGAATAGGAATGCGACGCGGCAAACGTATTCCCTTTTTATTTGTAAATATCTTTTTTGCAGCAGCGTGGGCATATTTAATTGCAGAGTGACTGTCTTTAGATTTAAGTTTTTTTAATTGTAAGCGTATTTTTTTTACACCGGTCATAAATGATTTGAGCCCACTCCCTGCTTTGAGTTTAGCTTTCATTGCATTTTTAACTATCCAAGAGGCAAACTTTTCTCCTCTTCCAGCATCCTTGGATTTTAACCTTCTTTTCGCCATATTTAAAAGTCCTAAATCAGCTTTATGTCGAACGTCTAAATTTCTATTTGTATAAGCTATATCGTGGTACATACAAGCATTATCTAATTTGTTTATGCCTCGTTCACCTTTAAGCAACCGTTTATGAAGTTTTGTTCCAGGGCCACAAAATTGATATCCAGGTAAATGTAACTCAATCGGTAAATTGTCTATTATTGTGTTAAGTATACCACCACCTTCCTTCATTGATAATTCTAAAGTGAATAGAAGATACAGAATTGCGTAGCAATATTTATACTATTGAACCAATTCACTCTTGTCAATCCAACTGTTCTCTTTATTATTTAGACCTAACCATTTTACATATAGTGTGTTTCCTTTTCTTTTTAAAACTTTCTCAATAAGGTAAAGATCAGGAACTTTAGTTTTTTGTAATTCATACCCGTAAAAAGATCCCAAAATAATTTGTTTGTGTTTATCTTCTATTTGATATGTTTGAGGATTGGTTTCATTAACTTTTACTATGCGGAAAATTTCTGTAGACCAATTTGGAGTATAACCCTTACGAAAATCTCCTTTGTATTTACTTATACGAACATAATCACCTATTCGAAACGCAAATCTCTTTTTTGTTTTAGGTTGTTGCGTTTTAACAATGTTTGACTTAACAAAAATTTCGTTTGACTTAGTAACATCAACAGGCTTAAATTTAGTAATTCGATGTTTAGTGTTGTTATAGTTTTGTATCACGTCATCCAAATTATGTTCAAGCCATTGATATCGTCCATGAAGACTAAATAATTTGTAAAGATGAGACTTGATTGTTCTAATGACACGTTCGACAATGGATGCTTTTTTTGCAGAATATGTAGAATAATGATTTATTTTATACGTTTCCATCAATTTTTTAAAACTCGTATTATAAAACTCAGTTCCTAAATCGGTTTGTAAATTTTTAGGATTACGCGAAGAAGTGGTTAATATACTTTGCATAGCATTCATAACACAGTTTGCTGTTTTTGATTTTAAAGGTTTAGCCCAAACGTATTTTGATAAGCCATCAATCACTACTAGAACGTATTTATGGCCTTTATTGAATTGTGAATATTTTTGTAAATCCATAAGGTCTGCTTGCCATAGATCATCAATTCCTTTTATGAATGTACATCGACGAGAAAAATTTCTTCGTGCTGCTTTGTGAAGTTCGTTAACTACGTCTCGCTTACTCATCCTTAGTTGAATTTGCTTGAATCATAAAATCTATTTCTTTTTTTGTGTAAAATAAGGCACTCAAACTAACAATTGTCGCCTTTTCTAAACTACTTAAATATCTTTTAACATCACTATTATTATTTTTTATTTCTTGTCTTAGTTCTTCAATACATTTATCCACGTATTCTTTATTTACTGCTTCGTCGTTATTTTCAGGAAATTGCAAACCCTTCAACTTTGTTGATTTTAAATCAAAGTCACCTGTTTTAGATTTTACTAAAGTATCATTGAGAGTGTTAATGAATTCTGATAATCTTAAACGCTTGTGTACATGATGTCCAAATTTGTCTACATTCATTGTCGTCTTGATGCAGTCTTCATTGAAACGAGACTGAATAATTTTCCTGATGGATGCTTTTTATATTCTACATTTATGATGCCAGCTTCATATAGTTCTTCAATTATTGCATATATTTCATTTATCACTCCGGTATTACCAGCTTCTTTTGATGCTAGTAGTAATTTTAATCGTTCCACTAATCATTCGCTCCCCAGTAAACCAAATCAGTATCTGTTTTAACCCTTTTTAAAAGGTTTATACCTTCTCCTCGAGAGAATACTTTCCACACTACTTGTAATATTTCTTGTGTATTTAAACAGTGGTTTAATAATACGTATATATTTAAATCCTTTATTACTGTTCACTGGTTTTAAAGGATCGTAATTACGTTTATGAGCATTAGTATCTATTAGTATCTGTTTATAATTTTTGTAAGTCGTCGTCAGTGACAAGGTCTAAATTTGGTATCTTTTTAAACAATAATTCCTTTAAACCGGGTGTTTTTTCCAGATCATGATTTCCAATCCTCAGTCTACAACCTCATCGTAAACGCGAGTTTTGCCAAGCAAAAGTTTACCTCGCTCGTTTCTGACTCCATAAGGTATATCTTTTATTAGATCACACGACGTAGGCCATGAGAAAGATTCTTTTGCAATACTCGGAGATGATTGAATGGATTTAAACGAGTTTTCATGCTCATCGTGATCTTCAGAGGGTAATATCGTAAGTGTTTTGTTAGATAATTTTATAAGCCTCATCACCATATAGAGTTTTCATCTTCTTCGTTCATAGCTTCCTCGAAATCTTCACTTACAGAATTTGATGACTCACTTTCGCTGTACTTATTTTTTTTTTACTGGGTGGTTTTGGTCAATATCCAAATTTTTATGAAGACTTTCGTTATTTTTGCTTGTTAACACATTAAGTGGTTCTACAATAGGCTTAAATATTGTTTCTAATGCCATATTGCTAGCGTCTTTTGCATCTTTTATCATATTAACCTTCCTTTTCACAGCTGCGGCAGATTTTATAATTTGTTCTTTCAAATTTTGTTCCATTTTGTTTATATTTCCTCTCGGTATGAAATCACAAATGAAACTGATTCCATATTTATGTAACACCTTTTTATGAATGCTAGTCCACCATAATAAATGTGTCAAATGCCTTTCTATAGCATCCCTTATTCCGTTCGCAGTCTTTATTGATAACAATGTAGCTGAATGGTTGATTCCAAACAGTTGAGCACATTTCTCGAAATTGAGCCCAAGACATGTCAGACCCTACATGTTCCTCATAGACATGTCTTAAGTTAATGTCGTCTAGTTTAAATAAAATAATCAAGTTAGAATTATCTCGTACTAATTGTTTCGGTATTTTAGTATAAGTTTGATTAATATAAAAACAATCAATGTTTTTATGACGTCCCATAGCAAAATAGTCTCGGATGCTATTTTGATTCTCACAAGCAACATCGTCAAATATAATGATCGAGTTCGGCAAAGCTTCGTGAGGGCTTAAAATTTCACTATTATGATTATATTTATTATAAGTCGTGTTCGTAACCATACTCATAACTTTTTCTAAGAATGTATATTTAGGCTGATACAAAGACTTTGAATAAACATACAGATTTTGAAATCGTGGACCATCTTCATGTAATAATAAACTTATTACTAAGTTGGTCTTTCCACAATTCGATGGGCCACAAACAACACAGCGAATGGTATTTGGTAGTAAGTTGCCATGACGCTTTGGTTCATTCATTGACGTAGGACAAATACATTCTAATTTTAGTGATTGTTTTTGTTTGATAAATTTCATATCTGCACTTAAATGTGACCGATGTGATGCGTGTACTTCAACAAAATGATGACTGCATTGTCGCGTTAAAACGTTATAAATAGCGGAATATTTTACAACCAATTACAGACCTGAATTGAATCTTATCTGATAATTTACTTACTAGACGCTGCTACCACGTGTTTTATTGTTCCTTCTAGATGGAGTGAAATCGTGTCTGCGATTGAACGAGATAGTAGTGTATTATTGTTCCTTCTATATCTCGTTCAATCGCAGACACGATTTCACTCCATCTAGAAGGAACAATAAAACACGTGGTAGCAGCGTCTAGTAAGTAAATTATCAGATAAGATTCAATTCAGGTCTGTAATTGGTTGTAAAATATTCCGCTATTTATAACGTTTTAACGCGACAATGCAGTCATCATTTTGTTGAAGTACACGCATCACATCGGTCACATTTAAGTGCAGATATGAAATTTATCAAACAAAAACAATCACTAAAATTAGAATGTATTTGTCCTACGTCAATGAATGAACCAAAGCGTCATGGCAACTTACTACCAAATACCATTCGCTGTGTTGTTTGTGGCCCATCGAATTGTGGAAAGACCAACTTAGTAATAAGTTTATTATTACATGAAGATGGTCCACGATTTCAAAATCTGTATGTTTATTCAAAGTCTTTGTATCAGCCTAAATATACATTCTTAGAAAAAGTTATGAGTATGGTTACGAACACGACTTATAATAAATATAATCATAATAGTGAAATTTTAAGCCCTCACGAAGCTTTGCCGAACTCGATCATTATATTTGACGATGTTGCTTGTGAGAATCAAAATAGCATCCGAGACTATTTTGCTATGGGACGTCATAAAAACATTGATTGTTTTTATATTAATCAAACTTATACTAAAATACCGAAACAATTAGTACGAGATAATTCTAACTTGATTATTTTATTTAAACTAGACGACATTAACTTAAGACATGTCTATGAGGAACATGTAGGGTCTGACATGTCTTGGGCTCAATTTCGAGAAATGTGCTCAACTGTTTGGAATCAACCATTCAGCTACATTGTTATCAATAAAGACTGCGAACGGAATAAGGGATGCTATAGAAAGGCATTTGACACATTTATTATGGTGGACTAGCATTCATAAAAAGGTGTTACATAAATATGGAATCAGTTTCATTTGTGATTTCATACCGAGAGGAAATATAAACAAAATGGAACAAAATTTGAAAGAACAAATTATAAAATCTGCCGCAGCTGTGAAAAGGAAGGTTAATATGATAAAAGATGCAAAAGACGCTAGCAATATGGCATTAGAAACAATATTTAAGCCTATTGTAGAACCACTTAATGTGTTAACAAGCAAAAATAACGAAAGTCTTCATAAAAATTTGGATATTGACCAAAACCACCCAGTAAAAAAAAATAAGTACAGCGAAAGTGAGTCATCAAATTCTGTAAGTGAAGATTTCGAGGAAGCTATGAACGAAGAAGATGAAAACTCTTATGGTGATGAGGCTTATAAATTATCTAACAAAACACTTACGATATTACCCTCTGAAGATCACGATGAGCATGAAAACTCGTTTAAATCCATTCAATCATCTCCGAGTATTGCAAAAGAATCTTTCTCATGGCCTACGTCGTGTGATCTAATAAAAGATATACCTTATGGAGTCAGAAACGAGCGAGGTAAACTTTTGCTTGGCAAAACTCGCGTTTACGATGAAGGTTGTAGACTGAGGATTGGAAATCATGATCTGGAAAAAACACCCGGTTTAAAGGAATTATTGTTTAAAAAGATACCAAATTTAGACCTTGTCACTGACGACGACTTACAAAATTATAAACAGATACTAATAGATACTAATGCTCATAAACGTAATTACGATCCTTTAAAACCAGTGAACAGTAATAAAGGATTTAAATATATACGTATTATTAAACCACTGTTTAAATACACAAGAAATATTACAAGTAGTGTGGAAAGTATTCCTCGAGGAGAAGGTATAAACCTTTTAAAAAGGGTTAAAACAGATACTGATTTGGTTTACTGGGACGATCCAAATGAGTTAGTGGAACGATTAAAATTACTACTAGCATCAAAAGAAGCTGGTAATACCGGAGTGATAAATGAAATATATGCAATAATTGAAGAACTATATGAAGCTGGCATCATAAATGTAGAATATAAAAAGCATCCATCAGGAAAATTATTCAGTCTCGTTTCAATGAAGACTGCATCAAGACGACAATGAATGTAGACAAATTTGGACATCATGTACACAAGCGTTTAAGATTATCAGAATTCATTAACACTCTCAATGATACTTTAGTAAAATCTGAAACAGGTGACTTTGATTTAAAATCAACAAAGTTGAAGGGTTTGCAATTTCCTGAAAATAACGACGAAGCAGTAAATAAAGAATACGTGGATAAATGTATTGAAGAACTAAGACAAGAAATAAAAAATAATAATAGTGATGTTAAAAGATATTTAAGTAGTTTAGAAAAGGCGACAATTGTTAGTTTGAGTGCCTTATTTTACACAAAAAAAGAAATAGATTTTATGATTCAAGCAAATTCAACTAAGGATGAGTAAGCGAGACGTAGTTAACGAACTTCACAAAGCAGCACGAAGAAATTTTTCTCGTCGATGTACATTCATAAAAGGAATTGATGATCTATGGCAAGCAGACCTTATGGATTTACAAAAATATTCACAATTCAATAAAGGCCATAAATACGTTCTAGTAGTGATTGATGGCTTATCAAAATACGTTTGGGCTAAACCTTTAAAATCAAAAACAGCAAACTGTGTTATGAATGCTATGCAAAGTATATTAACCACTTCTTCGCGTAATCCTAAAAATTTACAAACCGATTTAGGAACTGAGTTTTATAATACGAGTTTTAAAAAATTGATGGAAACGTATAAAATAAATCATTATTCTACATATTCTGCAAAAAAAGCATCCATTGTCGAACGTGTCATTAGAACAATCAAGTCTCATCTTTACAAATTATTTAGTCTTCATGGACGATATCAATGGCTTGAACATAATTTGGATGACGTGATACAAAACTATAACAACACTAAACATCGAATTACTAAATTTAAGCCTGTTGATGTTACTAAGTCAAACGAAATTTTTGTTAAGTCAAACATTGTTAAAACGCAACAACCTAAAACAAAAAAGAGATTTGCGTTTCGAATAGGTGATTATGTTCGTATAAGTAAATACAAAGGAGATTTTCGTAAGGGTTATACTCCAAATTGGTCTACAGAAATTTTCCGCATAGTAAAAGTTAATGAAACCAATCCTCAAACATATCAAATAGAAGATAAACACAAACAAATTATTTTGGGATCTTTTTACGGGTATGAATTACAAAAAACTAAAGTTCCTGATCTTTACCTTATTGAGAAAGTTTTAAAAAGAAAAGGAAACACACTATATGTAAAATGGTTAGGTCTAAATAATAAAGAGAACAGTTGGATTGACAAGAGTGAATTGGTTCAATAGTATAAATATTGCTACGCAATTCTGTATCTTCTATTCACTTTAGAATTATCAATGAAGGAAGGTGGTGGTATACTTAACACAATAATAGACAATTTACCGATTGAGTTACATTTACCTGGATATCAATTTTGTGGCCCTGGAACAAAACTTCATAAACGGTTGCTTAAAGGTGAACGAGGCATAAACAAATTAGATAATGCTTGTATGTACCACGATATAGCTTATACAAATAGAAATTTAGACGTTCGACATAAAGCTGATTTAGGACTTTTAAATATGGCGAAAAGAAGGTTAAAATCCAAGGATGCTGGAAGAGGAGAAAAGTTTGCCTCTTGGATAGTTAAAAATGCAATGAAAGCTAAACTCAAAGCAGGGAGTGGGCTCAAATCATTTATGACCGGTGTAAAAAAAATACGCTTACAATTAAAAAAACTTAAATCTAAAGACAGTCACTCTGCAATTAAATATGCCCACGCTGCTGCAAAAAAGATATTTACAAATAAAAAGGGAATACGTTTGCCGCGTCGCATTCCTATTCCAAAATGTGGAGGACTTTTACCACTTATTCCGATTTTTGCGGGATTGTCGGCTTTAGGTTCATTAGCCGGAGGAGCAGCAGGTATAGCAAAGGCTGTTAATGATTCTAAAGCTGCACAAAAAAGTCTTCAGGAATCTGAACGACACAACAGGATGATGGAAGCTGTGGCTCTTGGAAAAGGGCTGTATATAAAACCTCACAAAAAAGGAGCTGGACTGTATTTTAATCCATCAAAAAACTAAATAAGGGGCTACCCAGACGTGCACTTACCAATATTGATATATTAGAACACGCAAGTGACATTCCATTTTTTCGTGGTGTTTTCATGAGAGATACGTTACCTACGAAACCTAAAAAGATAGAATGTGCGATATTGAATTTGGATAGCTCCAAAAATCCTGGAACACATTGGGTAGCCTTCGTCAAGCAAAACAATTACGCTGAATATTTTGATAGTTTTGGTAATTTGAAACCTCCATTAGAATTAATTCAATATTTACACAACTTACCAATAAACTATAATTACGTACAACACCAAAAATTTGGTACTACTAACTGTGGTCATCTATGTTTAAAATTTTTAAGATGTTATTGGAAAAATCATTTATATAACGTGTAAAATAAATAAAATTGTCAGTATAAAAATGTCTTTCACTGTGTCTATAACTGGGAGAGGAGCCTCCTTGACAACGAACTATTCGCCAACATTGGAGTTACATGGCGACTATGAATGTGGTCTTTTATATTTTTCTACTTTTAATTCTATTCCTAATATTGATAAACGAAACAATAAATTTTATTATGGCGAAAATGAAGTCATCGAAATTCCTGAAGGGTCTTATGAACTTCAAGATATTTGTGATTACATAAAAAGTAATATTAAAAACACCGTATTAAAATTGACTTGTAACAACAATACTCTAAAGACAAATATATTTTGTTCCAAAAATGTTCACTTTGACAAAAGTGATTCACTAGGTCAAATTTTAGGGTTTCGAACTGAAACAATACATGCAAATATAAGTACTGAATCTCAGAATCCGGTCAGCATTTTATCAACAACCATCGTGAGGATTGAATGCGACGTAGTCAGCGGTTCATTTGTGAACGGAAAAGCTAGTCATATAATTTATGAATTTGTGCCTAATGTACCACCAGGATATCGGATCATTGAAATACCTAAAAATTTAATATATTTTCCAGTAAACCAAAGTTCTATAAGTGCGATTAGCATACGGTTACTAGACGCTGAAAACAAACAGGTAAATTTACGAGGTGAAGAAGTACAACTATATTTGCATTTCCGAAAAAAAAAATGATTGATTTCAATAAAAAGCAAGAGGCATCGTGTACTCGAGTCAGTTTGAAAAGATCACCTCAAAAAGACGCACCGCTTCGGCTTAGAAAGAAGTTGACTAAAAGCAATAAGGATTTTTTGAAGTTAGTGGGCTTGTTAAAATGAATATATTAAATATAACTCAACCGACGTCAATAGATAACAGCATTGAAAGTTTTGAATATCACTCGTACAAACCATATGTAACAAGTTTCAACAAGAATGATGAAATACGAATACCTATCAATCAGCAAGATTTGTATGTGCTGCCCTCACTCAGCACTTTGTATATTGAGGGCACAATTAATGTTTATAACAGCAAAAAAGAAAAGGTGTCAAGTGTGCATTTCGTAAATAATCCGGTGTTATTTCTATTTCAAGACATTCGATATGAACTAAACGGAGTGGAAATAGACAAAATAAAAAATGCAGGAATTAGCACAACTATAAAATCTTATTTATCATTAAATGAAAATGAATCCAAAAGCGCAAGAGCTTGGGGCTGGTCGACTACAGGTACAACTAGTGTTGGTGATGGCGGATTCTCTGCTTCTATACCAATGAACAAAATATTGGGTTTTGCAGAAGACTATGAAAAAGTTATAATAAACTGCAAACATGAGTTAGTATTGTTGAGAAGCAACACAAATCTGAATGCTTTGATATTAAATAAAGGTGAAATAGTGGATGATATAATAATTACTAAAATTGCTTGGCGAGTTCCGCACATTAAAGTATCAGACCGTGAAAGAATTAACTTACTAAAACATTTAGAGAGAGATCGAGCAATCACTTTAGCTTTTCGTAATTGGGACTTATATGAATATCCATTATTACCGAAAACTCGTAAACATACTTGGTCTATCAAAACATCTTCACAAATAGAGAAACCTCGATTTGTTATAATTGCCTTACAAACTAATCGGAAACATAACGCTGAATTATCAATGGCAGAGTTCGATCATTGTCATGTACGTGACATACGAGTCTTTTTAAATTCGTCATATTATCCCTATGAAGGACTGAATGTAAATTTTTCAGATGATAAATTTACTTTATTATACGAACAGTACATTAGATTTCAACAGTCTTATCACGGACGTCGACCAGAGCCGTTGATGAGTCTAAAAGAATTCAGAGACGTCGCTCCTTTATTCATCATTGATTGTTCACGTCAGCATGAAACGTTAAAAGGATCTATTGACGTTAGAGTTGAAATTGAAACAGATCAAGAAATACCTGACCAAACAGCTGCATATTGTTTGATTCTGAACGATTGCATATTTGAATATAAACCTTTAAGCAATATTGTAAGGAAAATATCATGAACAACGATACGATAATTGTAGATTTGCAAGGATTTAAAAATAATAAAAATGAGTTTTTAGTAAAAGAATTTGTTATAGCAACTCTCGAGTTTACCCATATATTTTTAATTAAACCTCCTTATCCGTTTTCTACACTAACTGATGAAGAAAAAAAACAAGTTTGTTGGATAGAAAGAAACAGAGGTTACCAATGGAGTGAAGGATATATAGACTACAGAGAATTTAACAGAATTATTAAACCTTTCTTGAAAGACAGGAAAATAATTGTAAAAGGTGAAGAAAAAGTTAAATGGGTAGAGGATTTATGTGGTCATAATAATATCATAGACATAAGTTATACAGGTATACCAAATTTAAATACGTTAAATGATTTGTATAGTAATAATATGTTCCATTGTTTAACTCATAAAAAAAGATGTGCGTTAAGAAATTCATTGTGTATTAAAAAATGGTGTTTTCTCAATGGATACACATTATATGATTTTTGAATCTAAATTTAGAGAAACAATCTTGTTTAAAAATTAATATACAACTATATTAAGAATTTTTCAAATAAAATGTCATGTGTAATAAAAGTTGTTTTTATTATGTTTGATACCCAAAAAGAAAAAAACTTGTACTTGAAAATATTTTTTTATTAGGAAAACGTTTTAACAAAATTAAAAAGTTATCTATAAGTTATCACCACAAAGTTTTTTGGATATTTTTCTTATAACGGTTTCCGTAAGGTCCATGATTTCATCCACCGGTTCCTGCACCACATATTGAGCACTCAGCACTACGTTTTCTTCCGCATCAGCAATGTCAAAGCAGCTATTTGATGCACTTGAAGAATCGTTCACTAAGTCCAAGACCAGTATTTTAATTAATTTCACGCCTTTCTGCTCCTTAGTGATCACAAATGATTTTGTAGATTTACGAGCTCTTTTTCTTGTGATGTCCTTTCTTTGTCTTATTTTTCTCTCTCCCTGTCTTGATTCATTAGTTTGTTCTTCCCGACGTATCATGTTTTGATATTCTTGCGTGAAGCCTTCCAATGGATCTTGTGCATATTGGGAAAACAAGATATCCGACGAGTTTGACATTATCTGTAACAAGTGAATAATAATAATGAATAAGTTGATATCCATAATTACCTCAATAATCAATAATGATTAAAAAATGATATGAAAAGAGAATGATACTTACAATAATATTACAATATGGACTGCTTGTCACGAACAACGAGTTATGAATGAATATAATATCAAATAAAGTTGAGGCTTAGACTAAATTTGCTTATCTAGCATTGCATCACACTTGACCTCAATACAACACGTGGAAATATATGACATGTGTAAGTGCAGTAATTTATAGTGTAGGTATGCAATAAAAAAACACAATACTATTTTAATGCTTATTTGGCATTGCATCATATTTAGCCTTAATATAACACGCGGAAATATGTAGCATGTGTAAGTGCAGTAATTTATAGCATACTAGCTTTCCGCTCGCGACTTCGCCCGAGTTATTTTTGTTTCCTGGTCTCGAACTATCCCTATACCAACTTTTATCTAAATTGGTTCAGTAGTTTCGAATCCTATACAATACAAACAAACAAACAATCAAATCTTTCCTCTTTATAATATTAATATAGATGCAATAATAAATAAAACACATAATACTATTTTAATTGCATTTATTAACTATAAAAAATATTAACAGGTCAAAAACAATTATATTAACTAATTTAACACTATCTTAGATTAGATTTTCATGTCCCCAAGCCCAGGTTCTAATTTTATCGGATAAAATAAAACGTTTATCATCTTGATTAGATAAAGCTACTTTGTTAACACTCTGAGTAAAAATCTCATGCTCAATGCATCTAAACAAAATATTTTTTTTCCGTATTATTTTGTCGTGAAGCAGAACTGATTTATAATCATCTAATGTTAAGTCTCTTACTACATTTTTTTTCACACCTTTTGCTTTTTTAATAAATGCTGATTCCGTTTTTATACAGTACAACTTAGACCGGAGACCTACGAATTCTGTCATAATTTCACCTCCTAATTCATCTTTAAATAAGCCCGGTATCTTTTTGTTTTTTAAAGGCAGACCAAATATATTGTCACAACTATAGTTACTGGTGTCAAAGAAGCTTAAAAAGTTATCTTTCAAATCATGATAAAAATCTTTCGTTTCAATCTTATAAACAAAGCTATCAGTATCGGTGTAGCAAAGTTGTATTTTATTTCCATAGTAAGGTTTTATGACAGAATAATGGAATTGATACATATGACTTTTAGATAGTTCTAAAACAGTAAAACCAATATAAATTGGCTTATCCAAGATAACCCTTTCAGGTTTCATTTGAACCGCAACTAAATTATTGGAAAAAATAGTAGCGCTGTGAAAATTAGGTCTCGCTATTAATTTGTCCGCTGAAATGAACTTTTTTGTCTTGTTAGATTTATCACACCACTTATTAACCAAGCGAACATCGACTCTTTTTTCACTGTCTTCCAATGTTTTTCCAAACACTGAATTATTCATCAACTTAAAAAGGTCTTGCTGAAAAGTAGTTACAGCTTGTTTTCTCAGTTTTGTGTTTAAATTGATATATTTAGCCAAAAAAGGGCTTTGTTTAAAAATTAAGGTGCGATGAATTTTATTTAAAACAAGACCATTATTAATGCATGTTTTCAAATAAACATAATGGATTACATACTGATATTTAGAATACAGATTAGGACAGAGTTTAGAAGTTTTACCTCCGAGTGGTACAAATTTTTCGGGACAAAAAGGATAATCGTTATGGTCATTATGTAGCTCCTCGGGATATGTTAAGTCCACTTCAAGAATATATCCGAACTCAGCATCATCTGCTACGTTCATGATATTTAACAAATCTACTTCGTATTCGCTTAAAAGTCTAAAATCTGAAACAGGTAAGTACTGACACATACTATAACCATACAAGTTATTGCAATCGATGTAAACTAGAAAAGAATCTGGTTCTGTAAAATCATATTGTGGCATATATTTATTGTTTGCACGAGCATATCGCGTTGAGCACATACAGATACCTCCCCGTATCCCTTTCTGTATAAAACGTATAATTTCTAAGTCAGTTAATAATTCTAACTGAATGCCGGTTTTAAGTAACATAGCATCGAATGAAAGACTTGGAGCTGTTAAGTAAAAAGCAGGATCTAATTGATAGTTCAATTTACAAATTTCACGGAAATTTTCAAATACATCAGTCAATAGCAATACATCGGTTTTTAGATAAAGGTCTGTGTACCCACCCATATCTTGTATTCTAAATGTAGACCAAACTTCCTGAGCATGAGTGTAATCTTTATCACTTATATCTTCATCAGTTAAAGAATTATAGAAACCTTTTTTGTGTGGAAGTTGTTTCTCGGAAAATGATTTCCAATGTGTCATATGATCATACGGATATACTCCTTTGCGTGTTAATAATTTAAATTCAGTTGCGTTTGGAAAATATTTTTTTAAATGCTTAAAATCTGTTTTATCTAACCCACTCGCTAATTTTTCCAAACTGGTTCCTAAGAATTGAAACGAATCGACAAATCGTATTTGAGCATATTTTTCATTCTTTAACTGTAAAAATTTTGTAAATGATACGTATTTTTCCTTATTTTTAGGTATGACTTTAACAGGTCCTAAACTATCGGCTAATTCTTTGATGAACAGATGACAGTCATAGCCGGATAGGTTATGGAAAAAAACGGGAACTAATTTAGGAACGCTAAACCGTAAGTTACAGTATTGATGCGCAGCACCTCGATAACTTCCAGTGAGGTGACAATGATCTCTCACTTTGTCAAAAAATAATAATTGCTTACAAATATGACAAACATCGGTACGCGCATAGGCCTCTGCGTCATATTCATCGAATTCCATCGCAATTTCTTTATCTAAGATGTCATAAATCTTTTTAACGTCAAAATACAGTTTATCAAGAAATTTTTGGACACAGTCTTTTCCTCGATACTGTACAAAAGAATTCAGACTGGTATCGTACGAGCACACTATGTGATAAGCAAAAGCTGATGGAATGTGCTGTTGACGCTGAGAAGTAAAACTTAATGAAGGGTCAGGCTCACAGCCATCGAACGGTATAAGAAGAGTTTCAAAGTCAGCATAGACCACAAAAGGAACGTCTTGCTTCCGTTCGAAATTTTTGAATTGTAGATAAGTTCCTTTCTCAGGCAGTACTGTACAAACGCCGCTGCATGTATGATTATCAAGATTAACTTCAGAAGTAAAAAATAGCAAGCAATCATCACAAAAATATAGTTTCTTATGATTTTTCGTAATTTGACTTCTTACAAGTCGAGAAAGGTTTTTTATCAAAACAAAGTGACATAGAACATTTCATGTAGAAGCAAGTTAATTTTAGTTCTGGTTTTGGATTTATATCCAGACTTATAAATGGGACCTACAACTATCTGATTATTCTTTAATGAATATACGTTTACACTTAAATGTGGATTGTTTTGTTCGAATTTCGCGATATCCGTAAACGTTACTGGGAAAGATATATCGTCGGTGTTTAGGACCTGTTCAAAGTGCGGATACGACGACGTACGGTCACCGTTCTTTTTAGCCGGGTACAAAGCGGCAACGACGCTCCACAAAAAACAATATTCATCTTTATTCCTGATGTTAATACACGCCTTTTTCTTTTTTATCGCTAGTGGTAAATCTACATAAGTTGAACCAGACCCTCTTAGAGGATCATATCTATTAATGTTAACTTCTAAGGAAACATTACTTAAAAAAGTCCAACCACTGTCACGATCCTCAAATTCTTCAACTTTGTTCTTAATAGTATTTACGAGTGTTTCAAACAACTCGTTAAAATCAAAATTGCGATGTATCGTTAAATTTTTTGTAACAAACGACTTAATGTTATTTACCTCGTTCTTAAATAAAAGAAAATCGGCAAAATATTCAAAATTTACTTTTAAACATATATGCTTATTTAGAGACATTTGCAAAAGATTATAAATTTTAGAAAATATACTATGCAAGAATGAATCGGGTAAAGAGCATCGGTACTCATCTGTAGGAGTAATTCTGTATGTAACGATGCGACCTCTAAACGCACTCGCGAGTTCGACAACACCGGCGTCGTCGTGCGCCCGCGACACTGCGCACCTGCGCTTGTGCGCGCTGCTGCGCAGGTGTCCTACCCATTGTCTGCTGCCTAATTGCATCGAACACTCTGAGCAAAAAGGCATCGTAGCAATTCAGAAAAATAAAGTATACAACTTGTTACCTAACGCTAATCTATAGTCTTTTTAGTTAATTACTTATCCACTTAACTAAATGAATGATTACCGTACCTCATTAATACCTAAGTTACGACTGTAACTTTACCTGGACGTGGGCTCAAAAAAACCGGATTAAATATAAAAACCTATTGTAAAAAATATTTTACTTGCTTAGTTAATTTATTTATTTAATATTTGTTTTATTACTATAAAATACAGGCTTATCTTTAAACAACGACTTTGACCGCTTTAAAAACTGCTGCAAGTAGTCCCACTCGGGCTGGTCTGGCTCTAGCTGCACCTTGAGTGTGACAAGCGCCTTGGTGTACCGCTGGTCGGGCGCTACGGCCAACGCCTCGTCCGTGCTGTATACGCGCGTCTCCACGTAGTAGCGACCGTCGAGCGGAGTACGCCGCAGGAGCGTGCCGTGCGCGGTCTTGTTGGCGAGGCTGCTGTCGAGTCGTTTGCCCTGCCTGACGCGTGACGCACGCTCGGCTGTAACTTCTTCGTCGTCCGACACCAACCCGAACAAATTCAACGACTCCTTTGAGCTCGACTTAGCCTTTTTCGATGAACCAGACCTGTAAAAGACAAAAGAGATTGTATTATATCCTATGTTAGGACAATCAGCAAGAACGTGAAACAACTCAACAATAATTGATATTACTATGTTGTTGTAGAACGCAATGTTCCTATCCTACGATTGACACCTGCAATCTTCGAATTTATCTAACCCACTATGATCGATAAAGAAAACAACACTTCAATACAAAAAAAAACCCACTCTATCAGTGATGAACCTAAAACGAAATTACCACTTCACTTGCATAAATAACTCATATCTTACCTGATAGTATCGCGAGAGATTGGTTTTCTCTTAGGCTTAGGCTTCTGCGCTGGCTCGAACAGTTCTTGCTCGGAGTCAGACCTGAAAAGATAAATTTAATAATATTGTTAGTCTCCTAGCTAATACTGATCAGCAACAGCATACTAACACCATTCACTCATTCATAATCATTTTAGTGTTCAATTGTTATCCACTTCAATCTAATTCATTAATATGTGTACTGTTGGCATACCCTAATAAATAAATATTGTGGTATTATCACATAAAATCTTCACTAACGATTCGAAGATTTAATAAATACTATGACGACAGCATAAATTAAACCTTACCTGATGTTATCTCGAGATGTTGGTTTTGTCTTAGGTTTGGTCTTCTGCACTGGTTGGAAGACTTCAAACTCGGAGTCAGACCTGAAAAAGTAACGCAAAATTGAGTATCGGAAAAAGACAATGCATACTTACACTGATCCTTCATTGTAAGTGTGACGATCTTTAAAACTATCTCATTGTTATTTTCTCCGTACGAAACTTGGAGGAAATAGTAATTACAACCAACTATCAGTAAACCTTTCAAAGTACTTACATAATGAACACTCACAAATAAAGTACTGTGGCTGAAGATCTGGGTGCTGGGGAGACTCCTCGACGACGACTGACGACACTGTTGCAGCTAGTTCCTTGGCTCGAAGCACTTTGAAGAACAGAATGAACCACTACTCGAAAATTTCGCATTATATAGGAACTTATTGAAAATTCATCAATTTTTACTAGGGTTGTCACAAATGTATCTGTTTTTGAAACCTGAATAAGAAAAACTACAACGAAAAATAGTATTAACTTTAAGTCTAACACAAAGAGATCAATATGAAGTGATAGTCGATGCACTGTGCTGGTGCAAAAGTTGATGAAGGTTGATGAGCTGTTGACTGTACGTGAAAAAATTATCCTGAATGTTGTTTCAGTAAATCTACGTTAGTGAAAAACGTAATCAACTTTCATTAGAAAAAACAATTTGTATTTTTTTTAAGTAAAGTAGTTTATAAGTATTTTGTTTCTAGTTATTCCTTTTTTCTTTGTATACTAGTTTTAGTAAGACATTTCTGTGACGTCATTATTATGTCATCAATAATTAAAAATATTTGTTATTAAATAGAAAAAAACAATACAATGTATAATATTTATACATTGTTATTACAGATTTTGACTATTGTAACATTAAGCAAACAATCAATACCTATATGTTTAACAGGTCAGTACACTAGGATTGTCCTAAAACTAATTGAATACTATTACTACTAAAGTAAAATCTTACAGCAAAATCTTGTTGTCGACGTCCCACTACGACTGACTCTCTCTCGTCACTCGTGACAACCCTATCGAGAGTTGCGCGCTAGACATTTTTCGCCGTGGTGCCGTGTGCAATAACCTATTTAAATGACTTTACGTATTGACCTTTAATTTGCTCGTTAAAAATTTTCCATTCATTATTGAAATAATTCAATTTCAAAGATTTATTATTTAAACACAAATTAAACAAAACATCAATTAAATTTTATACATAAAATATATTTATTAGGGTAGTTTATTGACATAATTGTGTTTTAAACGAAAGAAATTCATTATTAGATTTTAAAATTAATGTAAATAAGATACATATATACCCACGTTTTTAACTAAGACGACATTTGTTACTAAAAAGTTTTAAAAAATGCAGTAATACCTTGTAAATGCATTTTTATAACTTTCAATGTATTTGAATTTTTTATATATTACTAGCTGTGCCGCGCGAACTACGTTTCGCCATAATAAAAAATAGTTTACGACCTATTCTCAGACCTACTGAAAATATTCAAAAAATTTCATAAAGATCGGTCAAGCCGTTTCGGAGGTGTTTGATAACAAACACTGTGACACGAGAATTTTATATATTAGATTTATGTTTCAGTGTTATTAAAACAAACCAAAAAATAAGAATGAAACATTATTAAACACGAAAACTTATTGCAATTTTAATTAAAGTACAATCAACAGCACATCAACCTACGATAAATATTTAATTGGGTCTTTGTTAATTAATATAATAATAGTTTCATTGATTGAAAATCAGTTGTTATGACCTTTAAGTTTTTGGATATGTCGAACTGCCTTTACCATTTTTTTGTCGAGGGGAACCGTACTCGCCGTTGGCTAGACGACGCGTGGGGCTCCCAGCAGAGTGCCGGCCTAACCACTAAACCACCCCGGTATTCTCCCTGCCCTTATAGGCGCGCGTGATAGGGTCCACACTGCGACTTCCACGTAGTTAAAATGTGCATACGCTCATTATGCTGCTATTTATTTATATGCTTTATTATGTTAAACCTTATACATATTTAATTCAGACAGTAAGTAGGCATGCCTCCTACCCGGTGGATAAGTGACCTGGTTAGGGTTGAAGGAGATTCATAGGGAGGCCTATGTCTTCTGAGCAGAAGACCTAATGGCTGATGATGATGTTGATATTTGATTCTAATCGCTAGTCCATATCCACTTATTTAACTTACATATATTAATATCTAGTGAATGCTAATAAATAAAACCAAATTCAGTAAGTTGTACATATATATTAACCTTGGGCGTTAATAATTGTAATAAATAAATAATTGGGTTTAACCATTATTTCTATATAGGTTTTCAAACGAATAATTTACATTTTGATATATACTTACATATAAAATTAAGTATTTTTGCTATCATTTGGGTCCGTTTCTTTACACTTATATCAAACAAAACTGACAAGGATTATAAACATAAAATAAAAATCCTACGTCATATGGAGTACATCTTTTTGTCTATTTTTAGTGCAAGCATAATATATATTTCATCATAACGCTTTCTGTTTGTACGCTAATACTAGAAAAACCGCTAGTATAACATTTTTCACATTTAGGAATGTCGCAAAATCATTTAAACAAAGTGTCCTCTGTCCAAAGGTTCTCCGGAAGATATCACTCTTAGCGATAAGACTGTCGAAATTGTACATTTTAGCTTTGTAAAACTTCTGTAACTGTACTACTTTCGTGGTGAGTAATAAAGAGTATCTTTCTATCATCACTTCGTAGCCCAGGGTCTGATTTGCTTGGAATGACAATCACTCCAAAACATAGTTTTGACTGAGGTTTTTACAGCCGATCTGTCTGACGCCAACTTTCTTTGGATATAATAATAATAATGTCCTCCTAACCGATATTCGGTCACGGCGGACAATCTCCACAGAGACTAGCCATCTGCGCAGGAGATATTATAGGGCACAAGTGACTGCGCAAACGCAAGTGCACTCTCTGTTCCTTCACTCGCCTAGTCCGATGGGACGGTTAACCGACACGATCGGGGTGAGATCAGGCGCAGGACCCACTGTTTAACGTGCCTTCCGAAGCACGGAGGAGCTTGAGATGTTTCTTATTTTGGTCACCCATCCTAGGACTGACCACAGCGAACGTTGCTGTGGTCAGTCAAACAAAACCGTATTTCTAGCTGCAATATTCAATTCAATTTAAAATAATTATTTTTGAAGACAAAACAAGTGTAATTAGGTCGCGGACGCCGCGGTCACACCGGACGCGGCGAGCCATACGACACTAAGAATTTGCTGACAGTAAATACTTAACTACTTAATGGCGCAACGAGCCATATGACGCTAAACATTTGCTGACAGAAAATACTTAACTACTGAAATGGTTAGATTTGAAGTAAATTATTTTGAATGATAATTTATCAAAACATAACCAGCAATCGCTGGTTCGAATCATTAGGTGATTTTGTACTTAAACACGGAATAATACGAGCGTAAACTTCTAAACTGAAAATTTACTTTTGTAACTGTAAAAATCTGCTACCACGTGTTTTATTGTTCCTTATAGATGGAGTGAAATCGTGTCTGCGATTGAACGAGATATAGAAGGAACAATAATACACTACTATTTCTGTTTTACACTTTTTAGGTTTATTTTTAGTTGTATTTACCACACTTCTGAATTTTAAAATTACTTTTCTTCGTCGTCTTCAACTTGTACTTGTACTCGCTCTTTCTTGTAATTCTGATGTATTACAATTTCATGCCTAGCCCTCGTCTCTCTCCTTATGGTGATGGCTGAAAATCAGTGTTTTGTCCTTTTAAGGCAAAAATTCCCACTGAGCCTTGACCCTTTTAGGCACTGCAGCACACATGTACGTTCATTCTACTCAATTTTTGTTATTGTTCTTAATAATTGTTGATTTTTATATTGTGTGCTATGTGTATGTTTTTGCGTCTAAATAAACGATCTATCTATCCACTTTTGATATAGTAAGGCCAATTTTCTGTGAGACACTATCCAATTCTAGGTTCCACTGACGGCTGGCCTGTTTTAGACCATAAATAGATTTTTGTAATAAGCAAACTTTTGACCCTTCTTCATATGCCTCAGGTTGTACCATATAAATTTCATTTTCTAGGTCTCCTTGTAAAAATGCTGTTATGGCATCCATTTGGTCTATATCCAAACCATATGTTGCCGCCAAAGCAATAAGGTATCTTACAGATGTATATCTAACAACTGGTGCATATATTTCATCATAATCAACACCTATTTTCTGAGCATAACCCTTAATAACAAGTCTAGCTTTATATCTGTTCACAGCACCCGTTTCATCGGTTTTTGTTTTAAAAATCCATTTGCATGGAAGAGCTTTCTTTCTAGGAGGCAAGTCAGTAAGTAGCCATGTATTATTTCTTAAAAGTGATTGAAATTCTTCATCCATTGCAATTTTCCATTGTTCAGCATTTTCAGAGGAAAGAGCTTCTTTTACTGAATCAGGGTCTCGAAGATTCTTAACAGGACAAAAATAAGTAGGATTGGGGCTGTGATCAACCTTTCCGAGCTTGTTCCTTGGACGTAAGGTGATATTTCTATGAGGTGTGTCATTTATTGAGCTTTGCGGTATGTACAATTCATCATTATCTGTATCAGTTTCATATTCTTCAGAGCTCTCACATATAGTGGATTCTGATAATTGTTTTTCTGTTTCAGGTTCGGGTGTCGCTGTTGCTGTCATCGTAGCTACAGTAGTTTCGGACTGTAGTTCATTTGAAGAGCTGTTAACACCACAGGGTAAGTATATATTATTATTTTTCTTCACGTTTTCCAGGAATTCAACATCTCTACTCTTGAAAATTCTTTTTGTTTTAGGTTCAGCGAGACGATAGCCTTTGGTGTTGTCACAATACCCAACAAAGATAATTCTCTGTGATTTCGGGTCCCATTTCTTTCTCTTTTCTTTGGGTACTTGCATCATGACCTCGGAACTAAATATTCTTATGTGGGATAGATCAGGGAGTTTACCTGACCATAGTTCAAATGGAGTTCTCTTATTTATAGCTGTAGTAGGTGAGCGATCAATAATATAAGCTGCAGTAGCAGTCGCCTCAGCCCAGAATGATTTAGGTAAGTTTGCATCTAATAGCATGCACTTTGCCCTCTCTACGAGAGTGCGGTTCATCCTTCCGGCGAGACCATTTTGTTGTGGTGAATAAGGAGTGCTTGTTTGATGTTTTATGCTATGCTGACATAGGTAATTATCAAAATTTTTGTTGCAAACCTCTAAACCATTATCCGTACGAATAATTCTTATTTTCTTATTACATTCATTTTCTGCTTTCTTGTGAAAATCTTTAAATGCATTAAGGACACTGAGCTTATCTTTAAGGAAATATACATAGACTGATCTAGAGTAGTCATCTACAAAAGTAATAGAATATCTCATACCTCCCAGGAACAGCGTCTCCATCGGACCACAAAAATCAGAGTATATCACCTCAAGTATTTCTGAAGCTCTGGTTCCAGCATGGTTGAAGGGCTGTCTTGTCTGTTTTCCCTCTAGGCAGGTAGTGCAGGTAACTGGTAATTTAGCCTTGTCTGAAGTCAAGCTCATTCCTTTTGTACATTCTGGTAATCTGTTCACATCTGGAAAGTTCAAGTGTCCCATGCGGCGGTACCACAAGACAACTCATCATTTGAAATATCAGAAATACTTAAATTAGCATTTATTTCTTTATGAACATTCAGTGAGTATAAATTGTTTTCTAATAATGCAGAACAGATGAAATCTCCATTACTGGTAAATATTTCACAATTATTATTATTAAAGTTTATTTTACAGCCATTATTTAAAATGGCACTAACAGAAAGTAAGTTTCCAGCAAGTTCAGCTATGTACAGAACATCTCTTACCTGTATTCTGCCATTATTACCATGTAACAACAGATTTACTTTTCCAATTCCTTTCACAGGCAGTGGAGTGTTATTGGCTACAGTAATGGTTGAAATCGGTGGACTTTTGACATCATACATCCAGTTGTAGCGGTTGGTCATGTGCATTGATGCTCCGGAGTCCACATACCATTTATCACTCTCTGTTGTTACAGAAGAAGCTGTAAAAGCTGCTACGAAGCCTTTATCTTCACTTTTAGTTAAAGTTCTTTTCTGTGTTCGACAATGTTTGCTTAGATGTCCATACATGTTACAATTAAAACATCGCGGGCCTTTTGGTTTCACATTGTTCTGTCTCTTATGAGATTTCTTGTCAATTGAGTAAAATGCAGTAGTTTTCGAACTCTGAACTTCTTGTAGTAGTTTAGTTTTAATATTATTAGCACTGATTTTTACTCCCGAACTCTCAATTGCCATTATCATGGGTTTGTATAAGTCCAGAGCCGGTGCGAGCCGCCGTCGAGTGCGCTCGCGTTCACGTGAGCTCCGCGTGATCGTGTTGTTATTGTCGTTCGGTCAGTGTGCGATCTCATATTTGGCTGTTGTTTGTTTACACAACATATCCGTTATTCGGGTCAGATTGTTATAATCGCGAAAGTGACGCTGTTAAAGTGGTTGTAGCTTATGTTTTGTTGTTGCGACTTGCAAATAAAAACCTGTGGCGTATCTGATTGACATCGACGCTGTCGTTTGTCATCCGATATTGCGCCACTCCGGCGCTGCGGCGTCGAGATCCCTAAGCTGTGCGGTGCGGGAGCACAGCACGAAGACTGGATCGTCGAGGAGTATCAAATTAAAGACAAGATAAGTGCGTGATAGTCATAAGTTAGGAATAAGACATTGACTTTATTAGTGATAAGTTAAGAACTTTAAGTACCTAGTAGTTAAACGTTTATATTAAGTTTGTTGTATATTATTATTATTTTGTTATATATAAACGTGTCGTGTTTGACCGATTGGTGTTGTATTGTGTTCCGCTGGGTGGAAGACAGATTTAATTCTGCTCTCTCCAACGGAGTCTGTGGTGGGCAGGGCCCACAACTGGAGCATGTCCGAATCGGACAATATGTTCGAAACGGATGGTGCTGATGAAGGGGGGGCTGCTAAAGCCTCCAAATTTTTTAAAGTGCCCGCGGAGCCAGTTAGGGAAACGAGCCGCTCGTCGGTCAACGGCGGCGCGGCAAAAGCTCGTCGTGGGGAGGTATCCCCAGTTTTGCCGCTGGCGAGTGCCGAGGGGGTAGTGCTTCGTCGGAGCTCACGTGTGCGTGTAAGCACGGCTAGTCCCGCTTACAGAGAAATGGCTAGTGGGACGGAACCAGCGCCGAGGAAGAGGTCGGTTCATGGTCGTTTTTTTCAGGATCCGCTTGTTACTGACCTGGAAACTGATGTAGAAGAAGCTACGGCGCCATACGCCCCTAAGGTCCCTAGGACTAGAAGGGGTAGAGGAGGACTGACGCACGGTATTGGGCTGTCGCAGGCGAGGCGAGAATTCGAACAGCTGGAGGCCGACACCGACTCCGAGGAGTCTGAAAAGGAGTCGGAGGCTACAGATGCCCCCGTTAATAAGGGTAAAGGCAAGGGGAAGAGTTCCCCCGAGCCCTCTGCCGAGCTCTTGTGTAGCAAGGCCGAGGAGAGCGCGAAAGCGCTAGTGGGAGTGGCACGCAAGTCCCGTAACTTAAAGGGGACTTGCGTGAAAGAAATAAAAGACGCCTCGGAATCTCTCCTCGAGATTGTCCGCACTCTGGCGTCCAGGAAGACCTCGGAGGAGGTGCGTCGGCTTCAAGCTGACAATAAGCGCCTACGAGGTCAGCTGGACGCCATAGAAGGCGAAATGAAGGCCCTCCGTCGGGACTTTTCGGAGAAGACGGCGCAACGCCCGAGAGGCCGTGGGGTCATGGCGGCCCCTGAGATTTTAGACATGGTTGAGTCGGAGGCTGTCGTCTCCGATGACGCCATAGAGGAGGAACTGCCGGAGGTGGAGCTACCGATGGCCCAAGCGCCGAAGACCGCCACCGCTGAAGGGATCTCCAAGAGAGAATTCTTGGAGTCTATTGAGTTCCTTCAGCGGGAGCTATTAGCCCAAATAGGCACAATGGTTTCGGCCCGATTGGAGGGTCTAGAGGTAGATGGGCGCTTGATGCCGGCTCAGGTCCGGAGGCCACCACTGGCGTCGGACCGTGTGGCGCAGCCACAGCCTCAGCAGCAGCAGCCAACAAAGGCAGCAACGGCTAACACCACTCTTGCCCCGTCGGCCAATATGCCAAAAGAGGCAAGACTGGTCAGAAAGAAGGCTGCGCCTTCTACGTCCACAGCGGTTCCCTCCTCATCGGGGGCCACGGCACCCGTCGAGGCTCCCTGGACAGTAGTTAGGCGGAGCCGCAAAAAAATGGCGGTAGATGGGGTGGTGCCCAAGAAGGCTGGAACTGCTGGGGCTACCATGGCGCAAAAGGCGCCTAAACTGCCAAAGGCGCCACGTTCTCTTGCAGTGGTGGTGGCCCTTAAGCCGGAGGCGGTAGCAAAGGGCCTCACCTACGGTGAAGCTATTGCTAAGGCCAAAGCCTCAGTGAGCCTGGGCGCCCTAGGGATCGGGCCTGCCAAGTTCCGGACGGGAATAACAGGGGCTCATATAATCGAGCTCCCGAAAGAGACATCCCCGTCTCAGGCGGACACGCTGGCCGCCAAATTAGGGGAGGCCCTAGGGGACGCGGCCAAAGTTACGCGTCCCGTCAAGACGGCGGACATCCGGGTAGTCGGCATCGACGACTCGGTGTCCGCAGAGGAGCTCGGCCAAATTTTGGCCCGGGTCGGTGAATGCCCAGCCCACCACATTAAGGTGGGCAGGGTACACACGGGGGTGAGGGGTGTCGGAGCGGCCTTCGCCTCTGTTCCCGTGGAGGCGGCAAAGCGCCTTGCTAACGCCGGGCGCATCGAGGTTGGATGGAGCTCTGCCTCCATCCAACTTCTGGAACAGAAACCCATGCGGTGTTTTCGCTGTATGGGCATGGGCCACCCCATACAGCGGTGCCCCTCCGCCAAGGATCGCAGTGGACTCTGTTTCCGCTGCGGGTCTGAAGGGCACAAGGCGGTGGACTGCATAGAGGCGCTAAAATGCGCCGTCTGTGCGGACGCAAAGCGGCCAGCCGACCACCGCATGGGGGGCATTAATTGCAACCCCCCGCCGGTCAGGGGCCGTTTGGCCCCGGTAAGGGTGACCGTAGCCCCTAAGAGCCCGTCACAACTGGCACCACCGCTAGCACCGGCCGCCGCCGCGGTCCAGGAGGAGCAAATGGAGACCACCAATGTTTAGTGGTCCCGTAAAGCTTCTCCAGGCAAATGTGAACCACTGCGCCGCGGCACAGGACCTCCTGTGTCAGACCGCGGCGGAGTGGGGTGTAGATTTGGCGACTGTGGCGGAGCCGTATTACGTTCCGCCGCAGTCGCCCAATTGGTTGGTGGCGGCGGATGGTTCCGCCGCTATAATGCGGGCGGCGCGTGGTACAGCCCCCTCTCTCATTTTAAGAGAAAGGGGGTACTGGCTACGTAGCCGCCATGTGGGGGGGAATGTTGGTCGTGTCGACCTACTTCTCCCCCAATCGCAGCCGGGCGGACTTCGCGGTCTACCTGGCTGCGTTAGAAGGGGTCGTCCGGAGGACGGCCCCGGTACCGGTGCTGATCGCGGGGGACCTCAACGCGTGGTCTACTGCGTGGGGGTCCTCCAGAACCAGTCCGAGGGGTGGAGATTTGGAGTCCTGGGTTCTATCCCTGGGGCTCCAGATCTTGAATAGGGGCACCACCCCTACCTGCGTCCGGGTGCAAGGCACGTCCATTGTGGACGTGTCCTTTGCCACCCCCTCACTCGCCCGTCGAATCAACGACTGGCGAGTCGAGGAAGATGTGGAGACCCTGTCGGATCATTTATATGTCCGATATGAGGTCTCCACGGCATCCCATGGGGTCCCGAACCGCAGGGGCTCGGCGGTGAGCGCCTTTCCAAAATGGGCGCTCACCAAGCTCCGCCCGGATGTGGCGGAGGAGGCGGCGATGGTGCGGGCGTGGGCGGAAGTGCCGCCCCACCTCACCAGGGATGTCGACGGCATGGCGGATCTCTTCGCGGACGACATGAAAGTCGTCTGCCAAGCTGCCATGCCGAGGACGCAGGCTTGCCCCGAAAGGGGACAGGTGTACTGGTGGACGCAGGAGATTGCGGACCTGCGTACCACCAGCATGAGGGCTCGGCGCGCTTAGGTGCGATGTCGTAGGCGCAACAGAACTACACCCGACGAGGAAGCTGAGCTCCGTCGGGTGTATGCGGCAGCCAAGAAGGCCCTGCGTAACGAAATCTGCAGGGCCAAGGAGGAGTCCAGGGAGCAGTTTTTGCGGCTCCTGGACGATGATCCGTGGGGGCGTCCGTATCGGATGGTGAGGGGCAAGTTCAAAGCTTGTGCTCCACCCACCTCCGCTATGGACAGGGGGCTGTTGGACCGGGTGCTGAATACTCTGTTCCCTAATCCTGGTCCGTTTCAGCCCCCCAGAATGGACCCCCCGGACACTCCTCCGGAGGAAGTGGCTGTCGTAATCCCTCCCGTGTCGAACGTGGAATTCGACACGGTGAGGGAACGGTTCCGGCGAAAGAAGAAGGCGCCGGGACCGGACGGTGTCCCATCCAGGGTTCTGGTCCTCGCCCTGAGACACCTCGAGGAACGGTTCCGGGCGGTGCTGGACCTGAGTATCGCCTCGGGCCGCTTTCCCAGTCGGTGGAAAGTGGGCAAGCTCTGCCTGTTAAGGAAGGAGAGCCGCCCCGCCGATTCCCCGACTGGGTATCGGCCGGTGGTGCTGCTCGATGAGGCTGGGAAGTTCCTGGAGAAAATTCTGGCTTCCCGAATCATCGAGCATCTGGAGGACCGGGGGCCGGACTTGGCTGCCAACCAGTTCGGCTTCCGCACCGGCCGGTCCACGGTGGACGCGGTGGCCCTCCTTAAGAGGTGGACTGAGGAGGCCACGGCTCGTGGGGAGGCTGTAGTTGCGGTGTCGCTGGACATTCGCAACGCCTTTAACAGCCTGCCTCATGAATGCATAAAGGAGGCACTCCGCTTCCACCGGGTGCCTCCGTACCTCCGCACCCTTGTGGAGGACTACCTGGATGATAGGACAATCCTCTACGAGGGGCCGGATGGTCGCGTTCATTCGTGGGCAATGGCGGCGGGCGTGCCCCAGGGTTCCGTACTAGGTCCTCTATTATGGAACCTGGGGTACAACTGGGTCCTGCGAGGCAACCTCCTTCCACGAATAGAGGTCGTCTGCTTCGCCGACGACACACTTGTTGCGGCGAAAGCAAATACGGGGGAGGAGGCGGCCCACCTTGCGTCGGTCGGCGCTTCACTCGTCGTCCGACGCATCCGCCTTCTAGGCCTGGACGTGGCCCTCGACAAAACGAGGGCCATGATGTTCCACGCCTCCCGTCGTAGGATCCCACCGGGGCTGCGTGTCCGAGTGGAGGGGGTCCGCATACCGGTCGAGGCACACTTCAAGTACCTCGGCCTGGTTTTGGATCCCCGATGGAACTTCGAAGAGCATTTTAAGCTCCTCATTCCACGGCTGTGTGCCGCCGCAGCCGCACTCGGACGGGTCCTTCCTAACGTGGGAGGGCCAGGATCGGCGTGCCGGCGACTGTATCATGGGGTAATACGGTCAATGGCACTCTACGGAGCCCCGGTATGGGCAGAGTGCCTCTCCCCCCGGACGGTGGCCCTCTTGCGACGTCCGCAGAGGGTCATAGCAACCCGGGCCGTGCGAGCTTATCGCACGGTCAGCCACGGCGCGGCCTGCGTACTTGCGGGCCAAACGCCGTGGGATGTCGATGCACGCGTCCAGTCGGAGGTGTATCGGCATCGGGTTGCCGTCCGAGAACGGGGGGGACGATCTGCCCCACAGGAGGTGGAGGTGGTTCGTATCCAGGCGCAGAGGGAGGCTCTGCGCCGGTGGGGTGAGGCACTCGTCTTCCCAGCTGCCGGCCACCGGACGATCGAAGCGATCCGTCCGGTGTTGGAGGAGTGGGTTGGGCGCCGGCAAGGCAGCCTGTCATTCCGCATGGTGCAGGTACTGACCGGACATGGTTGTTTCGGTCACTACCTGCACCGAGTTGCACGTCGGGAGGAAACGCCGCAGTGTCATCACTGCGACGCTCCCGACGACACGGCCGAGCACACCCTGTTGGTGTGCCCGGCCTGGCGACGCCAGCGCAGCGAATTAAACGTTGCGCTGGGAGGCGGCAACCTTTCGCTGCCGAGCATGGTCGTGGCCATGCTCCGCGGCGAAGCGGAATGGGGGGCTGTCGCCTCCTTCTGCGAAAATGTCATCTCGCAGAAGGAGGCTGCGGAGAGGGAGCGGGAGGTAGATCCTCAGGCCGCTCCCATCCGCCGCAGACGGATAGGCAGGAGAAGGCGGGCATTCGCTCAAGCAATGCCTGTCCGATGACCCTGCCGTGTGGCCTGCGTGCACGGTTGGCCCCGTGCACGCCGCCGTAAGGCCCTCCGTCTGGGGATTGCCCTGGTGTTCTCGGGCAATCCCCCCTTGGCGAGAGCCCGACCGGGTGGTCGGGCTTGCCCGGGCGCGTAGGTAGTGGAGTCGCAGTGTGGACCTTACCTAGCGCGCCCATAAGGGCAGGAAGAACACCGAGGGGTTTTAGTGGGTAGGCCTGGCCCTCTGCCAGGTGAGCCCCACACACGCTCACCGTTTAGCCAACGGTGGGTACGGTGCGGTTGCGCATTTCCCCGCGATAAAAAAAAAAAAAAAAAATGGGTTTGTATAAGTCCGGCAAACCCGCCAACATTTTGTTCCCTTCGGAGCATAATGTACAACACGCAGAATGAGCACCACACGCAAAATGAGCAAAACGCAAAATATACAAGAGGAGCTGTGTTCACATCCTCTCGGCAGTTGGCACAGTTCCAATTCACAACCCTTGGATATACAAAACCCGAATCAACTTCAAAAACAAATTTATTGAATTAATTTTTATCTTATGTACCAACGGCAAGAGGCATACTTACTCATACTCAAGAGCACACAGACGCTCCCATTAAATAAAACGGAGAACAAACATGAAAATAAAACCCTTTGTCTTGTGTCGTCATCGTCGCCGTGAATAAGGCCTTAGGCCCGTCTCGTACATTTTGCGTTTTGCTCATTTTGCGTGTGGTGCTCATTCTGCGTGTTGCACATTCTGCGTATTGTACATTTTGAGTTTTGCTCATTTTGAGTGTCGTTCACATTATGCGTATTGTACATTATGCTCCGAAGGGATATTGTTCACATATTCCTCTATACTCTTGGAAGATTCCAATGTTGTAGTGATGAGATCTTTCAACAATGCCTCTTTCCGTGTCAAACCACTATCATCGAATGCTCGTTCTAGATTTTGCAATACTTTCTTTGAAGTCTTCGCATCTTGAATATGAACGTAATTGATAGCGTCTACTAACAAAATCAATTTTGACTTGGCTTTGACGTGGCATCGATCTTGTCTGCTACTATGCATTGCCAGAGATCCTCATGTTCCAAATATGCCTTCACTGCGAACTTCCAATTTGCATAATTTTCACGTCCAATAAGTTTTTCAATGTTAAATGTTCTATTAACAGATATTTTTCAGTAGATAGGTTCGTTAGGTTAGTTACCTTCAAATTGTATGCCGCCGCGCCGGTAGAATTTGTCGATATCTGTGATTTGCACTTTTCGGACCTTTTTTATTTTCACGGTACTATTCCGAGTAACCACTAATTAACCACGCTCTACTATGCTACCATGTAAGATTTGTGATTACTTGAGTATTGAATAAAAAGATTTATAGCGAAATCAACGTGTTGTAATTATGTACCACATAGAATTACGAAGCACAAAATTGACAGATGATACAGACAATTAATTACAGTATAGAAAAAAGAAAATGTTGCGTTCACTATCCAACAAACTGACTTCAAAGCAAAATTTTGCTTTGAAGAATAATCCTATCTACTTTTTGAGGATGATGCAAACAAAATCATTTTACTTTTTAACTAAACACCAAACTCAAAAAAGTAGGAAGGCATATTATATTGTATCCATCTTCTTACAAACACACCCAATTTTTCTTTAACGTCAGTTAAATTTAAAAAAATATATATTATTTCTCATTTTTATGCTCATATCTTGAACACTTGGCTAGATGCAGGAGGTGCAGGAACGATCGGTTTAGGGATCCGCGGGGCCCTTCCAGGGATGACCAATAGTAGGCGTCTCTTGGCTGAAATGATGATGATGATAATCTTGAAAACAACTGATTTTGATAAAACATGTAATTATACTTATGTTAGAAAATACCTAACTAATGAAGCAAAAAATTACTCTATAATCATAAATCATGTCACTTTTTAGAACCAAATTCATCAGTAACTGGAACTACTCCATCGGCACCAGTAGCTGTGACAAATACAGAATCAGGTAATTTCATCATTTTCCAGACTACTTATAAAGCCATGTTAAACATGAAAATGTTTTACACTGATTTTATGTTGCTTGCTTTGTTTAAGAACAACCACAAGATAGTCAAGCGGGTCCTCTACGTCCACGCCGTACTAGGTTAGAAAAAGCAGTGGGCGATGGGCACATGAAATTCGCAAAGAATCACAACAGCGTGAGGCTGCCCATTCCCAGCGACACCAAGAACTGTTGGAGATGCTGCGAGATAGCAATAGACTATATGAATCATTAATGAATCGTTTACTGGACAAGTTGTAGTAATTTATTAGAGGAGGGGAACTGTCAATAGCATGATTGTGCCAGATGCAATTTGAATGCAGTTGGTGCAGATATAATTTGAATAAAGTTGTTGCCATTACATTCTAACCAAAGTTGAATTGCAGAATGTAGTTGAGCCTCCTACATCAATACCCTGAACAATAAGTGCCACATACAGAGCTAGTTCACTGTTTATTGACTGCAAACTGCACTGTTAGGTTAGTTGGCAGTAGCATACCAACAGTATTCAAACTACATCTGCCAAATTGTAGATGAAGTGCAGTCCCTCTGACATGCCGAAGCAGGTTACCTTGTAATTCTTATAGGCCAAGCTAATCTTAAGAGTTAGCTTAGAACTGTGATTTAAAATTATCAAACACTGTGATTTAAAATTATCAAACTGTGATTTAAAATTATAAAACTGTGATTTTTTAAATTAAGCATTTATTAAGCCCTACTCTAATAAAAGATTAGTTATGTAGTTGCATTTTTTTTTCGGGGGTAAATGCGCAACCGCACCGTACCCGCCTGTACAGTACACGGCAAGTAAACTAGTGTCGCTGTAGAGTGTTTGTCATGTGCGTGCGTGTGTAGTCTTGCCGCTAACTGTACATGGATAGTGGAAAGATTAGCTGTAGGGACTACCTCCCTAATTGTCTCTATGTCCCTATCACCTAATGTGTATCTCTACAGCCCTAATCTAACCATAAAAAATATATAATGTAAGAAATAGAGAAATAGGTACAGGATGACCGTTGCCAGGAGACCTAAAGCAACAGTCGGAAGAGGGGAAGGTAAAAGGGTTGGGCACGTCGTGCAATGTGCCCTGGAGAGGGTTTTCCCACTGCCGATCAAGCAGGCTCACAAGACCGATCTACTGACGGCTAAAGGTGTCTTGGCCGCAGTGGGAGGAGTGCAGGAGATAAGTAAGACTTGACTGCCAGTTGAACAGTGATTTATTTTACAAAATTAAGCCTATATTCGATACAGAGTTGCTTTATTAACACAAATTAACTTAAATCTATGTGTGCCGTCCATGTATCGCGCCTAACTGCAAAATCTTGCAGTTTTCTTAACTGGGTCGTGCGTCACGTCGGTGCTGATGCAGACGTTGCGGATGCCGCCTAGGTATTTTCGATTGGGCAATGTTGAACCACGTTCTAACATCCTGGCGCCTCCGGGAAGTCTGATGATCTGCTAATTGTTTCCATTTGATAGAGTTCAATGTTCTCTGTGTTCATCTCCAGTCGCCGTGGTGGTTTGGGTGGAGCTGTCTTTTTCTGAGGCCGAGTTTTTTGATCTCTCGCCTGTCTCTCTCTATCATATAGTACTCGCTGGCTGTTAGTCTGGCCAGTGGTCAATGCAGGTGGCACGTCGGGACGGTGGCGTCGGGCGGGCATCGTCTCTCGAAGTCATCGCCGAAGCTGTGGACCACAATAATATATTAGTAAACCAAATACAACAAATATTATTATAGTTCCGAAGCTACGTAAGTCTGTACATCTAAACCTTTCCAAACTGTGTTATCCAGTTGTGCATGTAGAGCCTGTTTGTTTATTAAGTGTTGAAATATGTCATTGGAACTATCTAAAACTTGTTCTTGAGAAATGTCAGTTAAATTATTAATAACTTTTTTTTGTACTTAGCGAAAAGTTAGATGATTGCTTTAGAGTATGATGCTAAAACGGTGAAGGTATGAGTTCTTTGTGCGGATAAAATAACGTTTGTAGATTTGATTAAACAGTCCTCTGATATAACAAGATGCTGGGTTTTATAATGAGGTCATGCAGTCAATTCTCTAGTCTTAAAGTTATTAAAATTCTTTACTGCTCATACGTTCGTAGCATCCTTGAATACTGTTCACAGGTTTGGAACCCACAGTATAAAATCTACATAAATAGGTTCAAAAGTATACAACATAAGTTTACTAAATATTTACAATTTAAATGTAAGTGTGTTAATGAGAGCTATGAGGCCAGATGTAAAAGACAGCACCTATTACCACTCTGTGTACGCAGAAGAACTGCTGATATCAAGTTCTTGGTTAAAATAGCACAGTCAAGAATAGACTCCCCTTATCTTCTTGATAAGATACACCTAAGAGTGCCTGGTAGATCTGTCAGGATTCAATACCCACTTTTTATTCCGCAAAGTGATTCTAATTACCGGAAAAATTCATTTTTCATTAGATCTGCCAAGTTCATCAATCAACTCGGTGATATTCCCGACTTAGATCTGTTCAATACAAGTCCATCAAGATATGCTACTGTTATCTCACAACAATGGTTCGATTCGGTTCTCTGATTGTCTGATTGTGTGTAAAGCATTGTTTTGTTTTGATCCCCTTATAGTGTCATTTTTTGTTTCCTAGAATATTAATTATTGCAATCAAGCACTATAGTAACATAAATGCGAAAACTTGTCAATAGTTCATAGTTATTTAAGTACATAATAATTAGTTTTAAGATACTGTTTGTTTTCCAAATAAAATAAAATAAAATAAATATTTGGATGACGCCAACATTTTAAAGTGTTATTTCTTCTCTTTGTCCATCACAAATAATAGAAGCTGTGACTGTGTTTCTTGCTATAAAAAGCCAGGTGTTTGGCATTTGAAGCAGTTTCCAAAGGATTTCTGTGTGTAAGTCATATAACTGTGTAAAACATTCTGTCATTGTGTTATTTTTAAAGATTTGTTCAACAATGCAATTTTTATTGAATTGCATGTTTTTGACCTAATACATGTGACAGAAAAACAAATATAATGATCAAGTCAATGTAAACAGGTCTTAAATTCTTCTTAACTAAGCTTAAAGTATTGCTCATTATTGTAATTTAACGCAATAATCTTCTGTTGTATCACTAAGCTTTGGTATGAACCATTTTCATGTTTCATGGGTATAGGAGTCACATGTATTAGGGTATACTTTGCATTTTCTTCTATTGGAAAGTATGCATAAACTTGTATGTGAGTTTCATTTTCTGATATTTTGGTAGTAATTAATATTGCCTGTATAATCCTCAAATTGGAAGGAAGTTCTTTTTTTGCTGTCGATTTTTTTTTCTTTTATAAAACGTCGCCCCACACTAGGATTTTCTCCTGTGTCGTGGGTGCAGTTACAAACATAGAATATCACATGCACATACGCCCAGACCGGAACAAATTTCTGTAGGTCATACAAAATATCTGTCCTGTGCGGGAATCGAACCCGCGACCCGTTGCACAGTAGGCGATTACTCGACCTCTGCGCTAACCGTGTCGTCGGTTTATGTCATTTACGTGTGTTGGTGATAATACGTTGTATATTGATGCCTTTGCCAAATATATTTCAATTAGACCTGAATAATGCTCATTAATTTCTGCGATATGTTTGCATTACTTGTATTTTAACATGGTTGCTGTCTATACTTTTGTATCATACGTTGTAGCTATTAATGTATTCTATTGCTAGATTTGACTTTGTTCTGAATCTTTCTAATTTCTTTTGTATTCTGTCTTCTGTTTGGTTTTCTGCTGTAATTGTCGAAATCATGAATTTTTTCTGATGATTTGCTGCGTCGATAAGTTTTTGTTGATTATGTTGTAGTGTACCTATATCTCTGTAGACTTCGTCATTAACTCCAAAGATTGAATTCATTACTTGTCCTAATAATCCTCATTTCTTTCTTGTCTGGTTTATCTCGGTTAAATATTCTTTTATCCTTTCTACTTTCCCAACTTCTTCTTCTAAGTGGTGGTAAAACTGAGTGCAATGCGTCTGTTGGTCTACGGATATAGCATTGTGACGAGAGATTTTTAAACTGTAACGCAGCATCTCTTTTTTTTAAGTCGTTTTCAATTTCTTTTCTTATGTAGCTTGTCTCAATTCTAAATGTTCCTCTGTTTTTTGCAGCTGTTCCTAGTTGTTCCACATATATTCCTGGTTTTACAGTCTTTATATGGAAGTGAGATGTCGCTGTTGATCCACAGTTATTGCTATGTTACTTGTAATAGGTGTTTTATTTATTAGTGAAATGTTTTCTTCTAATGATTAATTGACGGGCAAGGGTATCAGTGAGTGGATCGATCTCTTCTGATCTACTCCGGATGATCTATAAGGGTCACGACTCTTGTTACTCCATCACTTCCAGGGGGAATCTCTTTTACTGTTGCATCGGCCACTTGCTAGGACTTATGTTGTCACCTTTAATAATAGTCTAGTCAACAATTGCCTTTTTGGCCAACTTTTTTCAGCAGTCTCCGAAAATTATGAACGAGGTGTCATTCGATTCGGAATGGCATCTAGATGATTTTTGAAAAATTGAAGTTCCGCAAACAAAAATTGCATAAGTTATTAACAATTAACTAAAAAAAAAGAGGGGTTTATTTTTTTGTAAATATCTCAAAAACTGATAAAGATTTTTCAAAATAAAAAAAGATTCGAAAAGAGGAGGAAAGGACATGTCCACTTTTTGTATGGAACGTGGTATTTTATTCTGAACCTGAATGACGGAAATAGAACTTTATAAGAAGGATGTTTATCCTTAAATATTAAAAATATGAAGGCCTGCATTTAGGAGAAAAAAATTAAAAATGTTTTTTTAGCAGGGCCACATTTAGTTTTTTTTTACTGGCAATTAAAAGGATGTCATTGTCAATACCACTGTAGCTGTCGTTTTGACTTTTGTTTATTGTTTGTGTGTGTGTGTGTGTAACCTTCCTTTGACAAAATAAAATAATATCTTTTATTTTCTACAGCTATGCTCAGGTTCATTATGTTTCTTGTTCTTGATTTTACATGTGATTTAAATATTCGCTTGCTAACTGGACTAAGTTTTCTCGTAATTTGAATTAGTTTTTGAGACGACGTACTTCGCATTTTTTGTACCAGAGTGCTATAATTTGGAATTTCGAAGGGTACCATTATATTTAAGAAAGAAGATCCTCGGGGATTGTAAAATATTCGTAAAGTAATGCCAGAGTCTGTGAAAATCACATGAGTCAATATGATTTTGCTTTTACATGAATATAAGTTCACTGTATAGTTTACACCAAATAATTCATGCTTGACTTACTAACAATAAAATCAAAGAACAGAAACTAATTGAATTTGAAAATATAGAAAATTCCATAAATCATAAATCATTTTATTAGTGTGATTTTCGGTACATAATAAGGTCTTAACTAGAAATTGGATTCTCAAAAATCTACCACATGGGTGTACACTATATAAAACCACATAGGTAGTCACAAATTAAAAAGCTAATAAAAACTCAATTTTCTTTCTTATAAACAGTCCCAAGTAGAAGTAAAAAAATTAATAACAAAATAATTTTAACAATAAATAAAATATATAAATTAATTTAAAAAATGTCAAAAAATTAAATAAATAAATAATTCAAATTGTCATTGCGTCTTGTCATGTCAAATTAGTTTATCAATAAAATTATCACACCTTGTCCTCTAGATATTGTTTTACACTATAATAGGCTTTATTAATCAGGAAATTCTTTAATTTAGTTTTAAAATTATGTAAATTAGTACTGTGAAGTATATCCAATGGTAGATGATTATATATGCGTGGCGCCATGCAAAATACACTGTTACTGAATTGAGCAGTGTAATTTGCTGGGAAACATATTTTTTTATTATGCCGCTTACTTCTTAGGGATTGGAATAAATTTAGATTTGCCGCAACAAACACAGATAATTCATAAATATATATGCTAGGTAAAGTCAGAAGTTTAAGGCTTATGAAAAAAGGTAGGCAGCTTTCAGTAGATTTTAGTTTACAAATTGCTCTTATGCATCTTTTTTGGGCTTTAAACAAAATTTGTTTGTAAATTGAGTTTCCCCAGAAAATAATACCGTATCTTAAAACCGATTCAACACTGCCGTGGTATGCACTAATAACAGTAGATTGGTTTACAACTTTATTAAGCAAGTACAGTGCATATGAGGACTGATTTAATTTACTGCAGAGTCTTTCTACGTGAGATTTCCAATTAAGGTTGAAGTCCAGGAGAAGGCCTAAGAATTTAACGTTTTTTACTTCTGTAATAGTATGTCTATTATAATTTATATTAAGATTAATTAAATTTATTTTCCTATTAAAAAATGTCATAATATTTGTTTTGTCCAAATTAATTAGTAAATCATTCCATTGTAACCATTTGATAATATCTTCAAGTGCATGTGTCATACTAGCCTCTAATTCGGCTTGTTATTGCTAGTAAACATAATTGTACTATCATCTGCGTATAAAACCATATTCTGCTCTACTATTTTAGGTAAGTCATTAATGTAAATAATAAACAAAATCGGCCCAAGTACACTGCCTTGAGGAACACCACGTATAACATTACAAAATTCCGACATATACACAGTTTCTCTTTTTGTGATCGGACATATTCTCGTAATTTGTGTACATTGCCTTCGATTAATAAGGTAAGATTTTAAAAGACTTAAAACATTTCCTCGGACACCATATGACTCCAATTTTTCCAACAGTATTTTATGATTGACATGATCAAATGCTTTTTGGAGATCCATATAAAGTGCGGAAACTATTTTTTTATTATTAAGTCCCGTCATTATAGTTTCCAAAAATTTGTATATTGCCAAGTTTATGCTTTTGTTTTTTCGAAAGCCAATCTGAGCATTTGTATATATATTATTGCTTTCAAAGAAAGAGCACAGGTTTTCACTTATTACCTTTTCAAATATTTTAGAGAATATTGTTGTAAGGGCTATTGGTCTATAACAATTAACATTTTCCCTATCATCTTTCTTAAATAATGGTTTAATTACAGTGGTTTTTAACTTATCCGGAAAAATTCCATTAACCATACATAAGTTCACTATGTAACTTAAGATTGGTGATACTATTGTTGATACAGCTTTGACAATTTTAGTGCTTATACCATCAAATCTTGTACTATTTGTGTTCTTTAGTGAGTTTATAATTTTATTTATGTCATAAGCAGTCGTTGGATTCATAAACATCGAGTGTGAATAACTAGTATTACAGAGTAATGGTTTATGATTGCTCCGATTGTTCACCAGACCAGAATCCGGCTTTACCGCGTTGGTGTAAAAATTATTGAAAGTTTCAGCAATCTTCAGTGGATCATTTATGAATACTTCATTTACTTTAATCTGTTTTATCTGCTCTCTAGGTGTGTTATTTTTTTTACAATTAATCACTGACCAAGTTGCTTTTGACTTATTTGCAGCAGTTTTAATCATGTAGTTGTTTTGAGATTTTTGTGTCTGCTTAATAATATTATTTAGACGTTTAGCATATATCTTAAAAGTTTGCTTATTTTCCGCGTTAGGATGTTTTCTATATCGCCAAAGTAAATGACGTTTTCTTTTGGAACATTTTCGTATGCCGTTTGATATCCATTTTTGTTTTTTATGAGCATGTATCTTTATTTTTTGTACAGGATAACATAAATTATAAAATAGCATAAATGTGTCATGAAAACTTTCAAATGCTAAGTTTGGATCATCCGTAGTATAGACCTCTTCAAAAGACAGCGATTCCAAACACTTGTAAAACTTACAAATATTTTCTTAACAATAATCTCTTTTTTCTATGTACCAATATGGGAGTGTGCTAGTTTCTTTTACTGGACAAGTAAGCAATTGAGCTGTATGATCTGACAGAGCAAATTCATATATTTTATATTTACAACCCCTTACATTGTGCATAAAATTATCAATACAGGTACCACTTTGCAAACGAGTTGGTTCATTGATGGCTAGTTTAAGATTGTAACATTGTAATGTTTGAATAAACCAGTTAGAATCTTTGCTCCTATTCAAAGTATTAATATTTATGTCACCGCAAATGATTACTTTCTTTTTCTGAAAACTAATTTCATTGAGTAGTGAATTAAAAGCAGTAAAAAATTGCTCAAATGCCTGCACACTATTTCTCGGAGGCCTATATACACAGATTATAATGAGATTGTGTAAATTCTACTGCACAGCACTCAATTATACCAGAAACACCATGTTTCTCCACGCATGGAATACTTTTATACTCGTGTTTGCTATGAACTAATATACAGGAGCCACCACGGCGGTTTTTACGGCTGAAACTTGCTGCTAGAGAGAAATTCGATATATTTAACAACTTCGCATCACCAATTGTCATATTTGGTTCTATAACACACAGTACATCAACCGGGCTACCTTGTTTCACTAGCCAATCTAAACTTACACATAATAAATCAGATTTATTCAATAACCCGTTAATATTTTGATGAAGTATGTTAATTTTTTTATAAACGAAAAAATGAATTGGAATCTATTTCAACCGGACTGTTATTTACAAAATCAGTTGAGTCTGACATCTGCAAAACTTTATCAGTTTGTACACTTTTATCAATCAATACATTATTCCTTTTAACGTTCGATTTATAAAAACTATATTTTACGCTATAATCTGTTTGTAATATTATTATTACAAATATTATTATTATTATTATTATTATTATTTTTCTGAGCAATAATTGGCATATATGCATAGCAAAGAATCGCCGGGTCGGTATTCGTTTGGCAAAGTCCATATTAATATATTTTACATTCGAAAATTTTGAACATAAAAATCTAAGTTCGCGATTCATTATACATTCTCTAAGACATCGATTGTATGGAATTTCCGAGAAAAATACATTTGTATTTCTTGTGCAACACAGAAAATTGCTAACACATATTTTAAATATACAGGGTGATCTATCATTAATACCACCAAGAACAATTAGGTAATCACTGTGAGTTAAGGATTCAATTTCCTCACGATTAGACATGAGTACATCCTGTAAAGTTGCATCCGGTTTCAAAAAACAAGTTACTTGATAACTTTCTCCAATTAAAAGCTGTAAGTTACGTTGAACATCTCTGCCCATGTTATCCGCAATTATAATTATTCTATTTCTTGACCTCTTCTCTTCCTTAAACCTATTGTTAGCCACTAGCAGTGATTGCTCTGATTGCAAAGTATTATTTTGCTGAATTTGCATTGTATCATCTACAGATATTGTATTCTGAAATGATATGTTATCAATATTTTCGATAAATACATTTGATTCGCCTTTTGCTTCTATTTTTTCTGTTACGCCTGCTTTAAAATTTTCTTTTACGTACAATTGTGTCTTCTTATTACCATGATTTTCTTATTTTTATGGTGGTAAAACCAAGTTTGATGGAGTAAATATAGGTTTTGATTTTCGACGTGATATTGGAGTAGTGCGTATGTTTTCCGAGGTACTTATCTTTTTGTATGTTTCAATTAATTTCAGGCTTTTCTCTAGTTCTGCTTTTAACTGAGTGTTATGAATATTAAGGTTTTCGATTTCCTGATGTGCACTCTCCAATTGGTTTATCAGTGAATTTATTTTTTCTTGTAGTATTGTTACTGCATTATCCTCTACAACAGATGTGTTTGGCAAGCTTAACATAGTTGTATCAAAAAGAGATGATTCCAATCCTGATGTGTCGTCCAGTGAGTTAGCACGCTGTTTTCGATGGTTGCGATATGTCATGTTCTGTTCGGAATCCATAGTTAGGACACTTATTTATTTAATTCCAAAAAGAAAAATTAATAATCCTACTTTTATTAAATGTTCCTTCACTCGGGGTAATTATTTTGTAATGGCAACATTCATTTGTTTACTTCCTTGAATAGTGTTTGTGCGAAGTAAGCGTATGTCTGGTGTGCAATTATTGAAACATTCGTTCATTCACTCACCCGTTATGTTGTCAGATTGTATTTCTTTATTAAGTGGGTAGTCATACGCAGGTACTTGTCATTTCAACGTTATTGAATATTATCAAATCTGTTCGGTTCAAAATTGATTTACACGCTTAATATTGGTGTTTAATAGTGGAAATGTGTTTTGATACCGTGTTGATTCAAAAAATTCCTGATGTGATCGTATATATGAAGATAAATGTTCTATCAATGTTCACTCACGGATTATTGGTTTGGGTAAGTTTCAACATCAATGCATAGTTCTTCAAATGTTTTTCGGTGTTTATTATAGTATTAGGCACACAGTTATTACAATTTTAGTTCAATCAGATTCGGTTCTAGATTTAAAACGATTATTAAATATACAGTTGATTTTGACACTTCAATGAACGAACGACGAAAGTCAAAAAATTACGATAATTCCACTGATATAGTATGTAAATACTGGACAGGTTTAACAGTCACACAATTTGTTTTATTGTTCTCTTGCTTAACTCAATTAGGTGAGGTTTGTTCAAAGCCTAAAAAAGACCTTAGGTTTATATTTAGTCAGACTATGGGCTGAGGAATCCGTTCGCAGAATTGCTTCTCGGATGTGCATTTCAAAAACTCATGTTTACTTATATAAAAAAGTGTTATTGCTTCAAAAATTAATATGCACCTTTACATTTAGGTATAGCCTATATAAGCAGGGTAAACCTTTCCAGTAGAAATCTAACTATACCCTAGGGTCTCTTTGGGTCTGATTCAAACAATTCCATTGTTTTATTAGAGGGTACTAACATTTACTTACAAAAGCCCTCTAATTACCTATTTCAAAAGAAATCTTATAACTTACACTGCTAGCTGCAGTAAGTGACAAACCGACCTGGTGGTCAATCTATTTTAAACAGGGCATTAGAAAGCTTAATATACCAAATTACTTAGCTGATCATAATATTGAGCATCAGTTAAATAGATGCCAAGCCGTCTTTGTACATATTGATGCTTAAATTCCACACTTGAATATGTTCCCCAGAATGAAAATATTCGATTTAATTTTGATCACTCTTGGAACGTATTCAATTAAGCAAGCTAAGTCATATTTTGGGGAACATATTAAGGAAAATGATCCATCACATGAGGCTTTGCTGATAAGAGGAAGAATCAAATAAAATCCATGAATTTAGAATGGGCTCCGCACCAAACTAATATAACACCACAAGCACAATTTTGAAATGACATACTAACGAGGGAAGATGTTGAAATTGAATAAATAAAAATAACATAATTTCTGGGTTTTATTTCATACCTGCAACCTGTTTATACATTACAACTCTTTCACATAGTTATCACTATTATAATTGTTCAACACTTCTTATTACATATTTACTACTAATGATAAAATTGAGGGTATGTAGTCATATAAAAGTTAATATTTACATTTTGAATTAGCATTATAGTAATCTTAGAGAATTTTACACTAAGTTCATTATAATGACGATTAATTAGCATTTGTTTTGTAAAAAAATTTTTTTATTGAAATAGTAAAACTGTAGCATTCCTAACTAGTGGTATGTTAGACCAGTATCTTTTATTTATCTTGATATTTCATTAGTGTGAGGTAGGAGTGCTTATGCTAAAGTAGGCAGAGTAAAGCAGGTATCACACACTACAGCCAGGGGCTCATCATAACAAACGCTGCACAAACACACTGCTACAAAGTATAGAAGTCATCTGCCACCAACCATTGCATTTATTGAGCTAGATTTCATTTGAATAGCATGGACCTATTGATTACCTACATGTATCATTTTTTTGGTCAGAGATGCTTGTTTGTTACCAGCAGTGACCTGCAATGCTTCTAATTTGCAATCCAATTCAATATGTGGTGACCTGGGGGTTTATTGTCGAAGGAAAAATTATAACATCTGCTGCCTTTAATTTGACAGTCACTACGGCTACTACGGCATCAAAACATGATTCTGCACTTCCTTTTATAAAGTATTGTGATTGCATAATAAAAGCAATCACGATCAATCTATCCTATCACAAACTATTATGTGAACATAGTTATGGGCGTTATAAACCGTAAACAGTTATTGAAACTATTTATTAGCAGCAATACCGAAAACTATGTATTGACTTCTTCAGAAACTATTTATCGGGAGTAACTATTTATTGTGTGGAACGGACGGTTCACTTGCTGTCGCTCGCAACGTGGTACCCGAGCGAGAGCCGATACTAGGCGCCAGGCTGACGGAACCGACGGCAAACGATTCGCGCCAAATTGTAAAATAGGAATTGTAAATACAAAACTTCGTAACATAATGTAAATAAAAACGTGTAAAATATAAAATAGGTTTAAATAAAGGGTAAATATTGTGGATATGTACAGAATAACAATGTACATAAAATCAAATGAACTTTTAATTTAAATACGCCTGCCACCTGGAAGTCAGTCCTAAGCCTGGTCAAAGTATGAAGGAAAGTTCATTTTCATTTATCAAAATAATACTGATGGTTACTATCGAACACCCAATACTCAGTCACGTCAATAGATAGATGCCGAATAAAATCATTTATTCAATAAAACATGATTTTCCTTCGAACCGAAACCGAGCCCTCAGTCGGCACTTGCGATACCCGATACCCATTCAATAACTAGTTATTAAAATAAATAGTTTCAAAAACCGTTATTACAAACTAAACCAATACATAGTTTCGGTATTGCAAAAACGCGTACCGACTGTTAGCATGTGATTTATATACCTACAATAATATATTATGTAATATTATATCGAAAATTAAAATCACTATTTATTATCAATATCATATTATTGTAAAATGGGAAGTAAGATTAGTAACTAAGACATGTTCTTTTATGAAATTATTTTCTTTATTATCAATAGTACTGATTTACAATTATATAATCATTTTTATAATATAAAGTTGGTCTGTTGGTTTGTATCAGTACCTGCAAAAAAAAACCATAAGAAGACGGTAGATGTCTCTCGATGTACTTTTACCGAAACGGAACGATATAAAATCATAGAATAGATTGAATATGCCTTGATACAGTCTTGTTTTATCAGTTAACATTAAAGTATTAGTGATCAATATTATATTCGTATTATTCTGTCAACACTCTATTTAACAAAATCAGAAGTGGGATAATAAATGCGCCATTCCCGCTCGGAATCACGGACAAGGTTTGATATAACTAACGGTTTTAACCCATAAAGGTAAGTTAGATACAATTTTCATTATTTTTATCTGCTGTAGTGGTGTCGTAGTTTAAAGATTTAAAACGTGCTTTAACAATACAAAGCGATCGTAGTGTGTGTGTAAGTAGTATTACATCGTTGATTATACACGGTTATTTTTTTATCACCCTGGTTATTTTAAGGGTGGCTTCAGGACACGGTAGAAGAATTATTTAACCATTAATAATAAAATTTACTCACCTGTTTAATTAGATATTTATTATCTAAAATATCCAAAAAATACTGCACTGGTATGGACACTGAGTGAAGTTGTAGGCAAAACATTGAATGAACGCGAACTGGCAACAACGTCGCCGATTCAAAGTCATCACTGAGTTGATCACAATTTCACCTTCCTACTTTACGGGCTTACTTAGGACCGGCAAAACAAAGTTTTTAAAGAAAACAAACAGTACTAGGTAGGTATTACGGTTATGGTAGATTGTTTTGGCGTAGTTAAAAAATTGGAATCAACTTTAAATACTTACCTACCTAGGAAACAATTTAAATCAACTTTAGTTCTAATAACAAAAGAGTTCTAAATGTAAAGGAAGTCCTCTAACTCATACATAGTCGTGCACGTTTAAAACTATACATGACCACAACAACATATCACTTTGGTTAGTGTTCAACGTCTCGAAATGCAGTTTTCGCTTCCAAGTCTTACGTGTGTGGGTTCACTTTCTTACACCAAACACTTAATTTCACTTCACAAGTAAAAGTCTACGGTCTACCGGAGTAAGGTCTGTGTATTCGCGAGATGTGTTAAATTGAAACTAAAATTCGAATGCGCCCGATTGCCGCGTGTCAGGCGCGGGCGCGACATCGCGATACGTTCACACGCGCCGGGCTCAAAGGCGAACTGAATGAAGCCGGCGAGCCGGCCGGCTCGTGCCGACAAGCGACAGCAAACAACAAAGCGCCGGCGCTCGGCGCCGGCGCCGACTGTCTCTGTCTTTCACTATTGTAGTGTCTAGTGCAATAACTCTTATTTCAAACGAGTTGTAGATTGATCTTGCTTGAATTAATAACGCGACGTTGCCGCATTTTCCTAAGCCCGTAGTAGTAAATGCTTTATTCATTCATAATCTTACCTTATCTTGTAGTAAACAAGAACAATGTCTATAATGTAATATTATTGGCGGATAAAATTTAAAAAATATAACCACATGTTTTTTTTATTGATATGAGTCGTCTAGCGTCTACCGAGCTGCCTCTAAAATTTTCCAGTATGATAAAAAAATAACCGTGTATAATATAATCAAAGTACTTCATATGAAAAATGAAAGTCGATATCAACCGTTATTATAATTATTAGTAAAATAATATAGATAATATAGAACTTTGACAAAATAATTTGTTCGAATATGTATAACATTATGACAGAAATAAAAGGCAGTAATTTATAAACAAATTTTACAAAGGTTAATCATAATTGTGTAATGTGTATGACAATTTTTTTTTGTTGTTGTGTTCTTCATGTTATTTTGTAGGTAGGTATATTGCGTTTGTGTAATTTACAGAGACAATAATTAAGGTAACACGTAAAAGTATTATGTTAATAAACACGTGATTATATGTACGTGATGGAATAGGGTAGTTGACTCATATCAAAATTTATTAAAATGTTGTTTATTTCTAACAGTATTTGGCATAAGGCTCCACAATATACCGATTTTAACAAATAACAATGAATGATTACTGTAAAATTTTAATTTGAAAATGCTAGAAATAACCTTTTTTTATCTCACGCCGTAAACGCTTTGATAACCTGTGGTCAGGGCCGTGACGTCACTCATATAGTAAACAAAGAAATGTCAAATTTGATTCAACAACTCGTCGATTTGCTCTATTATTTCCTAAAACTGGCAAAAAATCGTCCAAATCTCAGTTATTATATGTGTAAATATCGTAAATTATTTGTATTAATAGCAAAATCAACCATTGATGGTGGATTTGTGAGAGCAGATAGTACAAATCTTCCGAAAATCGACAGATTGATGGTCAGGAGATTCTTTGTGTTTCGCTCTAAACAATATAAGTACAGTTTCAATACTGTTATAATGAAGAACAGGTACGAAGTGTACTTGTCAAGATTGTCATGCGGCAGAAGAGAGTTGCAAACATGCATTTTTGGTGTGGTTGCACCATCACAGTGAGGAGCTATATTGTACAGCAGTTGAATGCTATTGGATAGAATCCAATCTCTCAAAAGTCAAATAAACACTAAAAGTATTTACTTCAAGAGAAATGTTCAAAAGAAAACATCAGGATTCAGGATCATGTGTCAAATACCAGTGTAGTACTGCAAGAATTTGTAAATAAACATAAAAAGAGAAATATTGGCAGTTGTTCATTTGTCAAGCATGAAGAAAATTATTGGAGGAAAAATATATATACATTTACAGACACAGATTGTGACATATTTCTTAAAAAATGAAAGACCTCTTCAATGAAGAAAGAATAAAGTGCATAGAAAACTAAAGCCGGAATCATCAATACAGAAGTGCTCTTTAGTTCGAGCTTCGTTATAAAGAATGACAGCTTTTATGTGCTATGAAGTCAGCCAGTGCATAACACATGATGGTTCTTTCGTTAGGAAGATTTTTGGTAGGAAATCTTGCAGACACCTACAATTAAATGCGGATAAAAGGTGAAAGATAAAGTTTTGGGTTGAAATTTGCAAATTGTGACCTCTTCATTTCTGATTAATACCCTGTAATAGTTTAACAAACGGTATCCATAAAATTTGATTAATACAAAATTGTCATGCTTTTTTACTGAAGAAAATGCTAATTATCAAAGACGGAAATCTGTGAACAGTATGCTTTACTCAAGTATAGATGCAGATATTTTGTGCTAAAGCAAAACTATACTTTTGTGTTGCTAGCAGTAACTTTGAAAACACTCAAAAGGTGACAATATTAGCTATAATAGGTATTTGTTCTAACAATCTGTATTGTATGTCAAAAAACTTATTGATCAAATAGTGCCATTTTGGAAACTATACTACATTTTTCCTAAATTATATGAAAGTATTACTTCATAATAAATCACTTTATTATTATTTTGACTTTTATTACCTGCGACCCTAACGCAATATATGACAAATTAATAAATTTGATCTAACTCTCTTCAAACCTATTTGTACTTGAGTAACAATGATAAATATGAACAACAAACCTATAAAATATTATAAATCTTTTAAGGTGTAACGGAAAAATAAAACACATGTTTAATTTAAAAAAATTTGATTAACCTTAAACCTTTACAAGTCATTATTGTCAAATTAACATGCAACATTCTTTTTAGTGAAGAACATAATGTCTATTACAAACATTTGTTGTCATCTTTAGATGTTAGTTAGGGGAAGGTGGCCTAAAATGGGTAAGCTAAGGAAATGGTTAATAAAATCTATAAATTACCTTTATAAGAATATATTTTTTGACGTTATGAGATAGAATATTTATCGAGCATCAAAATAAAACATAATATGATGGCACAATATATCAAATATTTATTAAATAAGATAAATACAAAACCCTTTTAAAAACCCGTTTTGCCCACATGTGTGCCTAAAACGGGTAACCCCCTTCGGGCAAAACAGGCATGCTTAGGATAGAGTCATATTTGGACAGGCTATAACATGTATATATTATAATTAGTAAAAAACTGAAATTGTAACATATTTTTGCAGGAAACTTTGTTCAGAAAACTTGTTATATTGAAAACTAACTTACTTTATATTTTTCTAAATAAAGAAAAATATAAACAAATGTAACAAATGTTAATTAACCTACTTATAACAAATTCAGTCTTTAACCATAACGTTTTTAAATAATTTGAATCTTTAACAAAGAAAAATCAAAATAAGATGAACTTAACACTTTTCTATATCATAACGGGTAGGTAGTAGGTACCCGTTTTGCCCAAGAGCACATGTTTATGCAAAATTACAATAACCTCAAATTGGAAGGTAATACCGGTAAACTTTCTACCTTAATTTAATATTAAATAGTGCTAAAATAAGATGGTTACACAAATTGCATGATTCGTATAAAGATTTTTGACTAATCGTAAGACACTTACCTTAATTTTTTTTAATAAAGTCACTAAAAAACTTTCTTTGCATACACCTACGCTATTACACGACTCCGGCATCCGAGCGAAACTGATCGAAGTTCGTCGACGTTCGGTAAATCTAGGCACACGAACACAATAACCCTAACGCTTGATACAGCAGTGTACGAGTACTTTACCTCTACCATGAGTTGCCATCGATTGCACACTGTAGTTAACTACAGTCGCTAACGTGTTAACGCAGACGATATCGTTTTCGATAGTGACCGTACCATGAGTTACTTTTGCATTTACCTGACTTCGTAACGTTAACTCGATAGTATAGTAAACGATACAAAGGATACAGACTACTTACAGGTAATTATTTGTTGTCGTCATATTGGTAATACGCTATAATCCGTCTTTGCAAAAAGGTATCTCAATTCGGTTTCTTACCATATTGTTATGAAAGATTTAATTTAGTCGGCTTATACATCAACTTCAAATTATTTCATAGGTTATATTTTTAATCATTGTTTGATTACATTCACGAAAACTTATTTAGTTTTATGTTAAAGAATAAGTTTTTATTAAATGTAGGCCATGTATTGATTTAATAATGATATAGACAAGCGCTCCATGGTTTCAGTTAATGGCGCAATTCATAGGAATATATAGTAATTATAGTTTAATTGTAAGTATTAACATTGTTGTGGTAAACATTGTAACAATTTTCCATTTAAAATAATCATTTTCTATGCTTCTATGGGTTTGTTTTTTAGTACCCATCTATTTAAAGACGTGGCTACACAAAGAGACCTATTGGATTGATAATTTAAATGTAAATAGTGCAATCCGTTATAATTGAAGGATTTTCTATTATAGCTAAATAATTTAACCAATTAATTTTTTCTTTCAGGCTTTAGATCACCATTATCTCAATTGTTCCCGAGGGTCCACAGGAAAATATGTATAATATTTGTTTAATTCAATAGAGTTGACAAATATGCTGAAAATTGATACCTGCCAAATGTAGTATTACAGGAGATATACAACTGCATAAGTGAGTGGGTGAATGAATAAAACTAAAAATGTTACTCCTTTACAGTATGAGTAATTATGATGAAGCAATTTATATAAAACTTAAAATAAAGCTGATAACTTCTGACGTCGGCCAATATTCATATAAAATACTTTTATTTTACAATATTATGATTATCTATTATGGCTTTATGTGATGTTTAATGATATGTCTGTTGTTGCAGAAGTTTAAGTTCCAAAATTTATCTGGAATTAGAGTCAAATGTCCAACCATAAAAATTACTGCACAAGAAAGAACCGGTACTACTGTTATTTATTATCATTCAATAATTATCATATTTTAGCAAACTTAATAGATGAAGAAATTTGTTTAATCGACACTATTATATTATTAAAATATATTCTATTGGTATTTTACTTATTTTGTATGATTACAAGTCAGTAAAATTATATTGCTGCCAAAATCTTAATGACAGTATGAAAGTATGCAGAGTCACAGCTACAAACTCACTGGATACTTTAGCAAACTGCACATTATTATGAGGTAAAATTAGGCTAAATGATCTAAGGGTAAAATACAGTGGGAAGTTGTCTGAAAAATACATTTTGTTTGTATTATTATTTTATCATAATAACAGCAATGGTAGGGAAGCAATTAAAGAATATTACTATAAATGCATTGTTGACTGAAAAACAGTGAATTATTGTGTTCACATTACGACTCTTACATGGTTTTTGGGTTGGGCAATATATATCACCAACAAACCTGTTTTATACCATCCACCTATTTGACATATGAATCAGAATAAATTCAAATATACAGAAGATTGTTTGTTTTATTTCATATTGTTTATATTCATTGAACAGCGAAGTTATATTTATTAAGCACTTTGATACTGAATCATGCCCATATTCTTTTACGTAAGGTAATAACTTCTTTTACATAAGATGTAAAAGTAAAAATATAGTTTTATAGGAATGTTCATGACTGACCAGTCTCATAAAAAATGGACAATCTCCATTGAAAGATAATGTTTTTGATGCAAATTCTTAATGTTTATGTTAAATAACCAGAGGTACTAGGTCTTCTGTGTTATTGCAAAGCAGCAATGCTTTTCTGTTTTATATTGAAGGATACGAAATTTCAGGGTACTGTAACTACATTCATAAGATAATAACCTACACCTTGTACACTTTTTTTTTTTTTTTTTTTTTTTTGTTTAAAAAAACGTCGCCCCACACTAGGATTTTCTCCTGTGTCGTGGGTGCAGTTACAAACATAGAATATCACATGCATTAGAACTTTGGTCATTAGAAGACTATAGGTGACTATGATCATCTAAGTAGTAGACTATTTGCTTGTTTGCCAACATTCTTGTGTAAAATATGCACAAATACAACAATTCTGTTGTTCTTTATATTAGATTCAGTATGAAATACCTATAGACCTAGAACTTTATTGAAAATTAATATTTTTTGCTTTGTCAAAAGTCAAAACAAGGAAATCCTACTTAGGTAAATAAATTAAAGAGTGGGCTCATGTAATTTATTTATTTTTGGTGTAAAAAATGTGTTAACAACATCTTTTTATTAATCTACCAATAAAAAAAATCATCAACCAATGTTTCCTTTTTAATGCAATCCAAACTATTGTGACACTGTAAAATCCAACTGCAGCTGTGGAAATAAATCAGTCCAAAAAATGAAATGCTAAAACCGAAGGTCTTGGCTGCACCATTCTGTATTATCATCAATGCCACTCAATCAAATCAACCTCCGCTACTCATCCAAAATAAATGTAGCTGTAAAAAATAAAATCTTATAATAATATATGCACCTTTTTAAGTTTTAACTGACTTCAAAAAAGGAGATGTGTTGACTGAATAATTTTAAAAAAATATTATGATCACTGATTTTCAAAATTCTTTCTTTTTATCGATAGAGGGATCCTGGGATAATGGAAGGAAATACTTAAATTACAGAGGCACATCCAACATATTTAATTTTTTTCTGACGATATTTAGGTAAGTAGGTACCTATTTGCATCTGATAGTCATCATATCATGTTACTGAGCTGATGATGATGGAAGGTTTCTGGTAGGTGACGAGTTTGGGAATTTTACTAAAAATATTGAAATATTTTTTTTTTCAACAAAAATTAAACAGGCTCCAAAACACCAAAAGTCCTAAATACAAAAATACATACAATAATTATCACATTTTTATATTGAAGTTGGTGCCAAACTTCTCAGGTGATATTGCTTGGCACCGACTTCAATATAAAAATGTGATATTGTATGTATTCTTATATTATTTATGATTTTTTGGTGTTTTTGAAGTCAGTTTTATTCTTTGTAAAAAAATTAGGTATACCTATTACCAATAGCGTTTTATTAGAGAAACAACTCTAAGAAGTTATTTAAAAAAGTTATTAAGGTTTATAATATAGAAAATAAAATGCAATTCTTTACATTTGAGGGTGTAAGAATGTTTTACCTCTACACAGTGACAATGATTTTTAACCACAATTCTTTTTCCATTTGACTGGCTGTTATATCCAGCTAATTCTTTGCTTCTTCATTGGACTTGTTGCACGCAAGTATGGATGTGGCATCAACAGTCCCATTTATGGATAATCTGTAAGAAATGTTTTGTAAATAAAATGTTATAGAATAGGTATTTTAACACTTTGATATAGACTATTTTTAATTTGTTATCAGCTTGTCAAACAATTCCTTAACTTCTAGGGATGCCTTGTAGTTTATTGAATGTGTTATTCTGCCATACATAAGGATGACATTTTGTTTTGTTATTTCCAAAAATCCAAGTTTTGCATTTACCTACTGAAGGGGTCATACGAAGACAATCTGAATTATTACCCATATATTTACTTCAGTTGTCATAAAACAGTATTATACACTTAAGATATGTACCTCTATGATCATAAAGCTATTAAGATCAAAACAAAATTGTAAGTAACTTTTTAAAAATGATAATTTGATTTTGAGGTTACTTACATAAACTCTGTATAGCTTTCAGTTTCAAGTCTGTATTTGCTTTTAAACACCAATGCTGAAATGCTTATTTATAATACTATAATTAGCACAAATAGTTGTAATCACTCTTTTGAACTTTTTCTCACGACTGCTCCCGTATTTTAATTGTTTTCGTGTCATTGACGTATATATTATGTATGTGTTATTATTCTTGAACTCAGCCGTGGTTGGCATATTCCATGCAAAAAAAATCACAACTTATTAACTAATTTAACTCAATAATATTATTCCAAACTTGCTTAGATTATCTATCGAATCGAGTCTCACGCTTGAAAATGTAAGTGAGTAACGTAACTACAGAGTTATCGTTTTGTACGTTATCGTCTATCGAGTAGCTGTCAAATCATGAACTCATGGTACCGATTTCCATACAATATGCACAAAATGATTGTCGATAGCGAGCGCGTTTTCGATAGGTTCGCGACGTATCGTAAACTATTGCACTCATGGTACCGATTTTAGTTCACCGCGTTACCGCTAGGGGCGCTGTACAAAGGTCCATACAAAAATTTACGCAGTCGATATCGACTCCAAACGAATGCAAACTCATGGTAGAGCTACTTACCCGTTTTAGGCGGCCTACCCGTTTTAGGCTACCTTCCCCTATGTATAAAGTAAAGAAAAAAAAATTCTTTATATTATTTATTTAATAACAAGGGTCTTGTAAATTAGGAAGAGCACAGGCTGACAACACAGCAATCACATTTAATATATTTGTATACGGCTTTAAAATGGATAACTTGCATATTATTGCGTAAGCTGTTCTGAAATTTACTTTCTTCTAATAAGTTACTATCACTAATACTGCTTTCATATCCTGTATATATTAAGCTGACTAAACCATCAGGTAGTCACGCTAATAAATATTCAATAGTATTTGCTTTTTTATACTCGGGCCAAGTTAGTGCTTGTTAAATGACTATTGGGTTTTTGAATTTCATTTCTTCACAATCTATGTTTACCCTTTTATACTTATGGTGAAACACTAGAAGTAACTTTTTTTATTGTGCTTTTGGTTAAAAGGTCTAATAAAAGTTCACTGACTTTCTTCCTTCTTTTCTTCATAAGTTTCCTGAAGAGCTTTATTTTGATAGAAATAATATATCAACTATTAAATAAAGTTCTTTAGGTATCCCTATGTATATTCTTGGTTTGTGCCTTATCATAAAAAAGTACTGTCCAGATTAAATTTTTAGTTATTGTGATTTTTCCTTTTTATATGTCTTCAGTTGTCCGACTTGATAGCTTGATGGAGAAGACTTAAGTAATGATCCAACTAGTGAAGGTATATGAAATGTCATTATCATAATTTTCCTCACTTGGAAATAATAATTTTTAATAATGTTTGGCCAGATATAGGTGGTTTGCAGCACTTTACTTCAGACAATTTATTCGGAGATGTTGCAGTTGATTGGTGGTGAGCAGCAGGTTTATTCAGTGAAGATACAACATCTTTCAGTTTTACCAAACTGGACCTATTTACTTCTATGGTGCTTTGGTATATGAATACTTGAGTTATTTTGTTGACATAATGTTGTTCTAGTTGACGAGCCACATTTTGATGTTGTGGATGAGCATGCACTGCTTTGTATTATGTTGCACAACTTTTACTGCTTCATCAATCTCGTTGTTAAGAAGAGAACAGAGTAGTACACAATAGTTCTATTAAGTAACCTCTAAAAGCAACAAATTTTAATTAGGTACTCAGTAAATTCAAGTAAAAGTTGTTTAGATAAATATATTCATTATTATGAAACTGGGATAGTTTGTATTACATACTTTTTAATTAATATTCAATTACATCATTATTCAATTGGACATAAGTACATATTCTTTTCTTTAAAACATCATCTAGTGTCAGTGTAACTTAGATTAAATCAAAAAGGCGTGAATGGTCAAGTTTCCTCTACGTCTGGCGTTAAAATTTAGTTGGTCGGCTGCAGTCAGTTTTCATTCTAACTGAAAGATAAAAATTTTATTAATGATTTCACATACAACCTATAAACTTCTATTTTGTTTAAGTTGAAATTGAAGTACCTACACAGATTGAGTTATTCATTTATAGTACTTACATTAATGTGATTTTCGCAAAAATACATTTGAGTTTCAGTAGATAGTTACAGGATTTCTTTAAGCGAGTGTTAACCGAATATTTCGCATGTCTATATCACTGGGTACGTCTAATCTACAGCTTTCCTTTGAAGAGGTAATTTATATACTCCTGTTCTATTGTCCCGTTCCATATACAGTTTTACTATATTTTGTGATATTTAATAGAAAGCATTGTTTTTGTGAGGTTATTTCGCCTCGGTGCTTTGTTTACTATAAGACTGACGTCATTTGACGTATGCCACAGATAATCAACAGACTATCATGGCTGACCGTGTTTTCGGTCCAAAATTGAAAATCTCAATTTAAAATAGATTTTTTGCCCTTTTTAGCCATCGAAAAAAATAATATTCATGTGCTATGGTCTAATACAACAATAATGAACATTTTAAGCCCTACTTAAAAAAAGGGTCAACTAGCCTATTGACAGATGTTATATTGTCAATTAATTTTCTATTTATTACAAGCTTTTATTTACTTTCATCTGTCCCGTGTCTCTAATGAAATCTTGCAAGCTAAATTTGATCCATTTCCCGGTTTCCGATTGAGCTGAATTTTTGCATGCACATGTATATCGCGTGAATATGCAATAATAAAAGCTTGTAAATTTATTTTACTATTTATTATTCAACTGATAAATCATACTACGGTTTACCTTTTCCCTTGTTCAATAGTAGTCGGTTTCTAAAGATCGAATAAAGTCGTGTTCTTATAGTTCACGCTGTTCTCTTATAAATCCAATGCTTAACGGTTACAGACCACATAATATAAGCAAATGGGGCGTGATAGACGTTCAAGATCGTTGTCGCGGAAAAGTGGATCTTCGCGCAGACCGAAAAGGAGATCCAAAAGTCGAGGTGGCGGTGGACGTGCTTCCAAGACGCACGACGAAAGACGACGGTCGTCATCTACGTCGCGGTCACGATCTCGAAGCTGCAGCCGGCACTATCCTCGGAGATCCCGAAAGCGTACAACATGTGAATCTAGAAATTTAAGTAGTTCAAAACGGAGCCGATCTCGGCATACAAAAACTCAGGAGAACCGACATCACACACGACAGCGAGTGCACCATTCGCCTGAGGAATCTGTTGTGTCTGGGTGTGCAAATGACGGTAACAGTATTATTCACGAATCGAATAGCCGTAAGAATCCCTCGATTGATGGCAACATAAATAATAGCCATGAACGACATCCTGATTTGCAAGAAATTAATACTGAAGTTTGCACACCGAAAAGCAACAGTTCTAATGTTACTACTGATTTAATTGAAACTCTAAACAAAACTTTACAAGTTATAGCATCTGCTAATCCTCAAGTAAAAGATAAATACACATCCTTCAATGTTGTCCCCGAGTTTGACCCCAAAGTTAAAAATCAAACTATACTTACGTGGTTGAACAAAGTTAACGAATGTGCGGAAATTTATAGTTGGGATAGCAAACAAACAGCCCATTACGCTCTTCCGAAACTTGTGGGTACAGCTAAGCGATGGTATGAGGGTCAGGCATCCGTAATGCACTCATGGGATGTATGGCAGGAAAAACTAAAAACTGCTTTCCCGACATATGAAAATTATGGGCATTTGTTGACAGAAATGCTAAACATTAAAGCCAAATTTGGGGATAACTTGGAAGAATATTTCTATGAAAAGTTAATATCTCTTAATCGATGTAATATATCAGGTAAGGAAGCTATAGATTGCATAGTGTATGGCATAGAGAATAGGTCAGTACGTTATGGCGCAGAGGCCGTCGGATTTACAGACGTTGATAAGTTGTTAGGGTTTTTAAGAAATGTCAAACATGAGCGTGTAGACCGAAGTGTTAATAAAAAAATCGTAAGGCCTGGTGTTGATCAAAAGTTCCAAAGATTCGATGCTAACAGGGTATTAAGATGCTTCAACTGTCACATGGTTGGACATGGTGTTTCCAATTGTCAAAAACCAATCGTGAGATGTCAAAAATGTTTGAGAGTAGGTCATGATGACCCTAATTGCAAGAGAGAGGTAAGAAGAGTTGAGACTGAAGTTAAAACATTATGACTAAATCAGACCAGTCAAATTGATTATGACGAAAAATTCAAAAAGGTTATCGTAATTAATAATAAAGTTTTCACAGGTTACATTGATTTGGGAAGTCAGTGTTGTTTGATACGCGAAACTGTAGCACGAATGCTAATGAGTTCAACAAATTGGGTATACGATGACTTACCTTCCTTGCGTGGATTTGGAAATTCAATAATTCAGCCGTTAGGTATATGTCATTTAGAGCTTTCAGTTGATGAAGTATTGATAACAGTTGATTTAGTTATAGTGTCAGATGATTATTTGAGTTACGACGTCCTATTGGGACAGACAGCTACGGAACAACCCCATATAGAAATCCATAAAACTAGTAGTCGGTTAATAATCACAAATAACGTAACGAATTCCAATCACAAAGCAATTAGTTTGAAGTGTCATAAATCAATACAACTGTACGGTAGTGGATCAATTAAATGTTTTACAGATAGAAATTACACAGGTCAAGTTTTTATTGAAAATGGAATTCGTAGATGGCATAGGGTTGAAGTAGGAAAATGTTCTGTTAAGGATGGCATATGTTACGTTACAATCACGAATTTCATAAATCATCCACTATCTTTCAAGGAAGGTGATCTCGTTTGTCGTGGATATATACATAACAATAACATAATTGAAATCCAGTGCTTAAATGTATTTAAAATTGAAAAAAAGTTTGTTAGTATAACATTGAATGATTTAAATATTGGACCTATTAATAACAGTCAAAGAACATTGTTGATACAATTAATTGATGAATATCGTGACTGTTTTGCAATGAACTTGTCAGAGTTGGGCCACACAAGCGTAACAGCTATGGATATACAATTAAACGATAAAAATCCTGTAGTATATCGCCCCTACAGACTAAGTCATATGCAGCGAAATGAAGTTAGACAAATGGTAGATGATCTATTAAAACACAACATCATTAGGGAATCATCTTCACCGTATGCCTCACCCATGCTATTAGTAAAAAAAAAGACTGGGGATAAGCGATTATGCGTGGACTACCGTGCCTTAAATAGAAAAACGAATAAACAACACTATCCAATTCCGAGAATAGACGACCAAATTGACCGACTAGCAGGTAATAGGTACTTTTGTGCATTGGATATGGCATCTGGATACTACCAGATAAGTCTAACTGAGGAATCAAAAGAGAAGACAGCATTTGTTACAAAAGACGGCCAGTTCGAGTTTAATAGGATGCCGTTTGGCTTAGCAAACGCTCCCGCTGTTTTTCAACGTACGGTTAATTTGGTGCTCGGTAATGCTCGATTTGATACTGCGTTGGCTTACATGGATGACCTGTTGGTACCATCCAAGAGTTTCGAAGATGGTATCGACAAGTTACGAATTGTATTCGAAAAGTTACGTCAGGCTAATCTAACACTAAAACCACAAAAATGTCATTTCTTTCAAGAGCGTGTAAATTATTTAGGGTTCGAAGTCTCTGAAAATGGTATACGACCAGGTTTGCGAAAAATCGAATCTGTATCCAATTTTCCATCTCCCCGTGATGTGCATAATGTGAGGCAGTTTATGGGCTTAGCCAGTTTCTTCAGGCGCTTCATCAAAGGATTTGCTGAAATAGCTTGTCCTTTAACAAAATTATTAAAAAAGGACGCCCCATGGGTTTGGGGTACTGAACAGAAGAATGCCTTTTTGAAACTCAAAAATGATTTAACATCACGGCCTGTTTTATCATTATATGATCCTAAGCTGGAAACTCAAATTCACGCAGATGCGAGTAAGCATGGGGTAGGTGCCGTTTTGCTGCAAAAGCAAGTCGATGAAGTTTTCAAGCCTATTGCATATTATAGCAGACAAACGTCTCCTGAAGAATCTCATTTCTCATCTTACGAACTAGAAGCTCTTGCAGTCATTTGTGCTTTAGTCAGGTTCAGACCTTATGTTCTTGGGTTACACTTTACCATTGTCACCGACTGTAATTCCTTACGTGCAACTTTTCTTAAAAGAGATATGGTACCAAGAGTGGCAAGATGGTGGAGTTTAATCCAGGAATATGATTGTGAAGTGATATACAGATCTGGTCAGGGTATGATGCATGTTGACGCACTTAGTAAGAATCCTATATCATTTCCAGAAATAGGAATAGTTAAAGAAATTGATACTTATGATGTCATGAATATCACTGATGACTGGCTCGCTACTGTTCAGTTAAGTGATTTGGAAATACAAAGAATAAAGAACATTCTTTCAAATAGTGAGTATAATGATATTGTAGAAATTCGTAAAAATTTTGTTCTAAAAAAAGATAGGGTCTATCGAATAACTGATAATGGGTTAAGGTGGGTTGTACCAAAAGGCTGTAGATGGCAGATCCTACAAAAGAATCATGATGAAATAGGGCACTTTGGGTTTGATAAAACCCTCGAACGAATTAAAGACCACTATTGGTTTCCGCGTATGAGACGGTTCGTCAAAAAGTATGTAAGTGCATGCTTAGAATGTGCCCATAACAAAGTTCCATCTGGGAAAAAGCAAGGGTACTTACATCCTATTCCGAAAATATCTAAGCCATTTCATACGATCCACATTGACCACGTCGGACCGTTTGTTCAGAGTAAGAGAAGGAATTCATATATTCTTGTTATTATAGACGCATATTCCAAATTCATTGTTTTAAAAGCAGTTAAAAATACTAAGTTAAATACATCAATAGCGGTTTTAAGAGATTATTTTGGTACTTTTGGTGTACCTACACGACTTATTAGTGACCGAGGTACTTCTTTTACTAGCATCAAGCTTAAAGCTTTTATGACTGAAATTGGTACAAAACATATCTTAAATGCTGTTGCATCACCTCGGGCAAATGGCCAGGTAGAAAGATATAATAGAACTATCTTAGATTCTTTGGCCGCCCAAAATCACGGAAAAGATGAACGTTTATGGGATGACCGATTAATTCAAGTTCAATGGGGCCTCAATAATACGATGAATAAAGGCACGGGTAAATCGCCATCGGAGATTTTATTTGGTCTTAAACTTACTAGTACTAACGAGGGACATATTATATCCGAAATAGAATCAGACGTAGATAGAAATGCCGATGAATTGAGTAACATAACTAGTATAAGAGAGGAAGTAGAAAAGCATGTCGATGAGTCGCAAGTTAAACAAAAAGAATATTTTGATAGGAAAAGAAAAGAAGCACGAAAGTTCAAGGTAGGAGAACTAGTAAGGGTAGAAAGAGAGATACATAGTATAGGCAAGAGCAAAAAGCTATTACCAAAACTATCAGGTCCATACCGAATAACAAAAATAATTGATAATGATAGGTATGAGGTTATCGATACCCCATTGACCAAAAAGGGTTCGTCCATTTACAAAGGTGTATACGCAGTTGACAAGATTTTTCCGTGGTTATGTTTTAGTAGTAATAAAAGCGATGACTCGTCAGATAGTGATGCTGGTGAAGTTAGTCATGGTGATCATGTAGGAGCTGTAAACAAAGAGACAGTAAAAGATGTCGATTGAGTTAATTTAAATGTTTTGTATAGCATCGATTAAAGGTTTATATTAATTCATGGAAATATTTATGTGTGCAAAATATAAAAGTATTATTGTAATTCAATATAGTAAGTTTTTCCAAGGTGCAATCAAGGTGTAATATAATTATGTATGCCCCTATATAATGTCGGCTAAATAACGCAAGGTGCATTTCATAAGTGCACAAGGTGTGCGATACAGCCGATATATAATAGATGTACATCACACAAGGTGTGTGAGGTTGTGTATGAGTTGCATAAGGTATGCGATGCACAAGAGGTGCAATATACAAGGCTTAATTTGCATAAGGTTTGCAAATGCACAAGGTGTGTAATATTTATTTTATAATAAGGTATGCGATGCACAAGGTGTGCGAATATACAAGGCTTAATTTGCGTAATGTATGAAATGCACTAGATGTGTAATATTTACTTTTTGTGATATATAAGTAGAATAAGTTAGAATGTGTATGATGTACGTCTTATTGATTTATGTTTAATATTGTATGTGTAATTGAAATTTAACAAATGAATCGTTTAATGAATACTAATAATACGACTTGTTTAAAGTATTAAATGATTATTTAAAGTGAAAATATTATTCAGTAAATAAATTTACATGCCTACATTTATATCAACTTCCATTGTAAAACTATATACCACTTTAGTACACGAGGACGTGTACCAGTATCAGGATGGACGAGTGTTAGCATGTGATTTATATACCTACAATAATATATTATGTAATATTATATCGAAAATTAAAATCACTATTGGTAGAATGAACTTAATTTATTCTTTTATTATCAATATCATATTATTGTAAAATGGGAAGTAAAATTAGTATCTAAGACATGTTCTTTTATGAAATTATTTTCTTTATTATCAATAGTACTGATTTACAATTATATAATCATTTTTATAATATAAAGTTGGTCTGTTGGTTTGTATCAGTACCTGCAAAAAAAACCATAAGAAGACGGTAGATGTCTCTCGATGTACTTTTACCGAAACGGAACGATATAAAATCATAGAATAGATTGAATATGCCTTGATACAGTCTTGTTTTATCAGTTAACATTAAAGTATTAGTGATCAATATTGTATTCGTATTATTCTGTCAACACTTTATTTAACACGACCCACCACAATTCAATTCAATTCAATTTTTAGGTTGTATGGCCTCTGTCAGGTGTGACAATTTTGCCAATGTCGAGTAGCGAAAACACGTTTTAAGTTAATAATATAGCGGTAATACTAGAATGCTGGGTCGGTTGGGCTACCTGTGGGCAAAGCAGAGCGAACATTAAATTGTTAGTAGCGGCTTGAAGCAAAGACATTATAAGAGATTAGACCGACAATACGCACGGCCTCTAAGAAATCCAATTGAACCACGCAGCGGTCAGCAGACCTCTACTCATCGCGCGGTGATATATGCCGATTCAGTCTGCATTCGAATGTCGAGCGCGCCTGTGGTTATAAAAAGACTTAAAAATGCCAAATTGCTCTGTTTTGTGGTGTAAAAACCGAACAGTAATTGAAACAAAGTCAAATTGTAACATTACTTATCACAGGTAAGTCATAATTATGCTTATTTATTTTGCTGAACTTGATATCACAACGAAATTATTGAGTATTATCCTTATAAACAGTACGAGTGTGGCCGCACGGTACTGTACATACAACACAAGCGTCGTCTAAATTTGGTAATATTACATATAGTGTGGTGCACATCAAGGAAATATTATTTATCGATAATATTGACTACAATTGTTTTGCTTTGGAATTGAATATACATTATATACAATACAATTTATTATACTTAATACAATACATTGTTGCATTACTATTGCCTTTTAATACTGCTAATAACTCTTATGTTTCGCCTATTGGAATAAATCTTTTTTGTATATGTTTGAATGTATTTCGATCACTAGGTTGCTCTAAGCTAAAATACTAGTGCCCATATACGGATTTGTCTGTTTTTTTATAAATAAATATTTTTCAATGGCTTACCTTATAAATTTGACGTGTTTTTTTTTCAAATTGTTAATGGATCTTCATGAAAGAACACAAATTAATTTGGGATTGGGGCACTCGTACGATACCAGATAAGAAATGAAAAGGCATTTATTTAATTATTACAGTAAGTGTATTCATATCTATATATATTTCATTTTAGATTCCCGAAAGATCCTTCTTTAAAACTATTATGGGTTGAGGCGACCGGAAGACCAACAGATTGGATTCCAACAACATATTCAACAATATGCTCAATTCATTTTGCACATAGTTTATTTTTTAAAAGTAAAAATGGCTATCGAACTTACCTTGAAAAATCAGCAGTACCAACACAAAATTTACCATTTCACGTGAGTAAACAGCGTAAAATTATATAGTCCTCCACACCGTTTTCGGTGATGGCGACCCTAACTATTTGCCTTTAAGAAAATACGTACTATTAAACGTTTAATTTATTACCTATGATCTTTGCAAAGCTATAGCCCAAATATACATTAATACACGATTAACCTATTTAACTAAAACGTTATCATCAAAGCTATCCCAACGGCAAAAACTAAACAAACTTACATTATTTAGGGGCGACTAATAACTCTTTCTAATACATATATATAGAGCTTTATGCCGGATATTCGGTTCCACCAAAGCTCAGTGCGTCAAGCACTAATCAGCCTAGATATCCACAAGTCGAGTGGGCCCGATGGTATCCCTCCTATCGTGCTAAAGACGTGCGCTCCAGAGTTGGCACCGGTTTTAACGCGACTATTTCGGCTCTCTTATTCATCTGGCGTAGTCCCAACCTCATGGAAGACAGCTTTAGTGCATCCGATCCCTAAGAAAGGTGACCGCTCGAATCCGTCCAACTACAGGCCGATCGCTATAACCTCTTTGTTTTCAAAGATAATGGCATCGATTATTAACCGCCAGCTTCTTCAGTATCTAGAAGATCACCAGCTGCTTAGTGACCAACAATACGGCTTTCGTAGGGGTCGCTCTGCTGGTGATCTTCTAGTTTACTTGACACATCATTGGGCAGAGGCAATTGAAGCGAAGGGGGAGGCACTGGCAGTTAGTTTGGACATCGCGAAGGACTTCGATCGGGTATGGCACATAGCGCTCCTCTCAAAACTTCCTTCATATGGGCTTCCCGAGAAATTATGTGGATGGGTCACTAGCTTTCTAGCAGACAGAAGCATTAAGGTTTTGATTGATGGTGAATGCTCAGACTCACTGTATGTAAATGCTGGTGTCCCCCAAGGATGTGTGCTTTCACCTACATTATTCCTATAAAGAGCGTATTCCCACCTCAAACGCCGGCAACGCACTTGTAACTCCTCTGGGGTTGCGGTTGTCCATGGGCGACGGTAATTACTTACCATCAGGTGATACGTCTTGCCCCCTATCCCATAAATATATATATATATATATATATATATATATATATATATATATATATATATTAAAGCTGTACCCGCGAACTACGTTTCGCCCATAATAATTGTCAAAAACAAATCAGTAAAAGGGCCATCTTTATCGCCTAGGGCAGAAATGGGCACCACTGGCACACGTGCCATCGGTAGCACGCAACGAAATATTATGGGCACGGGATTAATTGAGCACCTTACCTACATCAACATACTCGTACGTAAAAATCTGATTTGTTTAATAATTGAGGTTTTATTTTAGCAGGTCAAGACAACTTTTATTTTTATCTGTAATAAATGGCATGAATTTGTATACATTATATTTTTTTTATTTACCTGCATGTTAAACCCTTCAGATCTGAATTTCTAAAACGCAGCAGAAAAATTATGTGTTGATTTTCTAAATATTTAGGTTATTACAGTTAATGATTTTACGTAGAAAAAATGTATGATTTTTTAAAGTTTTTTGAAAAGTGACATGTCCATTTAGATGGACACCAGGTCTACACTGTTGTTTGATATACAATTTTCAGGTACCTCCAAATAGTACCTCCAGATTTTCATATTAAACGGGTTAGAAAATAATGTCCATTGAGATGGACGCCAGGACCTAAGGGGTTAAAGACGTTAAATGAAATACTCTCTATTACATACATTACCGATGAGATTTAATATATCTATCAAATTATCTTTAAATGCAATTTACAATACGTAAGTAATATGTTACATTAATATCGATAAATCTTTTGTCACCACCGTATTGTCCCAACACTAACTTACACGTGCTGCCTTAAGGTCGACCTCAGCGCCAATTGTGCGTGCGTACGATTGGTCAATTTAAGACACGCCTCACTGTTCCCCCCGCAAAAATTGGTTGAAGCGAACTGCATACATTAACGTTTGCATTGTCGGTCTAATCTCTTATAATGTCTTTGGCTTGAAGTTATGGTTAGAAATTATTTTGTAAAATTGTAGGTGAATTATGTTGGAGAATAAAATGAGTTAAGAAAAAATGTGGAATAAGTTAGTTGTAGGGTCTACTATTTTATAATTTAATTTGATTTCTTTCAATAAATTTAAAAAGTATGTTTAAAAATGGGGTGTTCATTTGAGTAAGCAGGAAATTCATATTTACAGGACGTGGAATGAAATCAGGAAGTAGGTGGTATAGTGATGTTTGTTGTCTCGGGCAGTTAAAGAAAATATGATCCACGGTGCCTTCGTCTAAGCCACATTCACATATGGAATGATCTCGAATGCGTATTTTAGCCAGAAAAACTGGGGAGCATACATGTCCAAGGCGTAGCCAGATTATAGTGGAGGTGTTAAGTTTATTGACTGATTTACCTACATGTATCATTTTTTTTATGTATCATTAATTTGCAATCCAATTCAATATGTGGTGACCTGGGGGTTTATTGTCGAAGGAAAAATCTATAACATCTGCTGCCTTTAATTTGACAGTCACTATGGCTACTACGGCATATCAAAACATGATTCTGCACTTCCTTTTATATTGTGATTGCATAATAAAAGCAATCACGATCAATCTATCCTATCACAAACTATTATGTGAACGAGTTCGTTCGTATAAACGTAGTTACATGCTCTTATCCTAAGTGAATATGCTATCACAACACAAAAAAATTAACAAACAAGGGGCTTTTTTGACGCTGTCACTTCTTCATGAGAAGGCAAAGGGGCCTAAGTTCATACAGCCATGTTTTTCGTAAATCTTGATAAAACATGAAAAATGTAATTTATGTGAATTTTAGTCAGAAAGTCACTCACTATTAGATCGTTTGTGCGCTTTTGTTACTTATTTATTCATTTGTGACACGTTTCCGTAACTTGTCATTGGTTTCCATACAAAAATCGCTTTGTTTTACATACTATGAAAGTCAATCAGAAAATTGCTGTTTTTTTGAATTTGCAGGCCTAAAAAACCTAAATTTTATTCTAAACCCTAGATTTTTGAGTACTCTTTACAAAAATACCTGAAACATGTTGCTTAATTAATGATGACATTTTTAGCCCAAAAGAGGACATGTCCTTTCACTGTAGGACCAATATTTATAATTTTCCCAGAGGGATGAAAATACGGCCGAAAACGGGTGCTGTGGCTTCCGTAAACCACGCCTACTTTGAACACTTTATTAATAAAAATTATTTTAACATATTAAATATAAAATTTAAGAAATGAAAAAATTCAGGGGCTTACTGGATAGATAAATGAACAATAATCCGCCTGAAAATTTTTCAATTAGTTATGCAATTGTTAACTAATAATTTTTTTGTGCTTGAACATGAACATTGCAGTTGTGATAATTGTTAAACTATAAATTTGAGATTTTTTTCCTCTCTTGGAGCAATTTTTGGAAGGCTTCAGAATAGATACCCGTTGGAAAAATTAAAAAAAATATTTTTCAGTTTTTTATTAATAATTTTCGTTGTTGCAATATTAAAAACTTAAATTAATCATCGAAAAAAATTTTTTTTTTCAAATATTATTAATGATCCATTTTTATGTTATTAGAAGCTGTATAATTTTTTTTAAGTATTTATCTGTTATTGTTTAAAAAATTGTTATAAACAAATGTGTTGTTTATTAGATAATTGAATTTTTCCGAGCAAGTTATTTGTTTATGTTCCAAACGAGAAAACAATGAGAAAAAAGTGGCTAAATCTTGCACGGCGAGACCCAGCAGTTGTATCTCAAAATTCCTCAATTTATTTCTGTGAAGACCATTTTGATGTAAGTTTTTACTGTATACCATATAAATAAAGGTGTACAAGTAATAATCTTGTTCATAATACTCATTCGTACATTCATACACTGAGGTTAGGTTCCATTGTTTTACATAGCTTCTGCCAGCAGTTTCGCCCGCTTGGATATAGTATTTCTGCGGGAACGATTAATTGGTATTAATTGGTATTGGTACATATCAGGTGCATCAATGTTTCCATTTAAAAGCTTATGCAATAAAAGGACGTCAGAATTTTTTCTACGTTTTTCCAGTGTGTCAATTTTGAAGTGTTTGAGACGTTTCGCGTAACTCGCACGATAGTGACAAGCATGGGTTTTGTACGCCAAAAATCGGGTGAAGTTCCGTTGTACTTGCTCGAGCCTGTTTGCATGGATTTGATATTGTGGGTTCCATACCGATGAGCCATACTCCAGCACTGAGCGCACCAGTGTATTGTATAAGCAAATAATCGCCCTAGTGTTATGAAAGTTCTTGCAAATTTGTTTCACAAAACTCAGCATTCGCCAAGCCTTGCTTAAAGTTTTATTGATGTGCTCAACGAATGCAAGTTTGTCATCAAAAATGATACCGAGATCACGAACATTATGGACCTGAGAGAGTTCTCTGGAGCCAATTGTATATCTAGAGTGTAAAACGTTTTTGTTTCTTGTAAATTTAATAAACTGACATTTATTTGCATTCAACACCATTGTTGTGGACTGTATGTTTTAGGTCGGCAAATTCTTAACGCTCCGTTCAGGGGTTCGGGGCTGGTTCAGGTACTGGTAGGCACTGGTACTAGTACAAGTCACTTTTAATTAAAACGCAAACTGGTTCACTATGCAATACTGAGCACACACATAATTTATTTGCAACTTACATTTCTTATAAGCCCCCGTTTAGGGTCACAAGTAGCGCGGGGTATAACACGTAACAATATGCAAATTTCTTATACTACTAAATCTAAGGGTCGCAAGTAGCGCGGGGTATAAGCGCGTACTATGCGTATCGCTATCCCTCTCGCATGCGTGTTTGTCGTCCCTTACAGTTCTCCCCCCGGTGTAGACTCTGTCGAAGCCTCTTCAACCGCTAGGACGACTAGCTTCGACGTCGGGCGGCGGAAGGTCCCTCCTTTGGTCGGAACGTCTGCACTGCGGACACGTCCATCGGGTCCCGCGTAGACTCGTTCGACTACTCCTCTCGGCCATACATTGCGCGGTAGTGATGAGTCGATAATCACCAGGTCGTTCACTATGCGCTTTCGGTTTCCATGTTCAGCGTTCTCGCGTTCTTTCTTCGTTAACAGGCGCTTGTAAGGATGACGCCCGTCAAGTATGGGTGGCTCTTTCAAGTTGTATGACACGTCGGCTGCTTTTATTCGCCAGTTCAGTCTTGTGCCATTCTTGATCCCTGGGTCTAGCTTGTAAAGTCGGCTTGACTTAGGTACAGGTTTCGCTTTCTCTAGCAGCTCATATTCTTCATGAAAGCTGTCTAGCTGGCTCTCTCTTATCCAGCGTCTCTCTGCCTCCTGTAGATGTCGTACTTCTACTCTTTCGGTTTTCCCTCTGCACTTGTCGATGAATGCTAATACGACAGCTGTTGCCCTGATCAACCTCTCGTGTGAGGAAAAGCGGTCGATCTGAGGCAAACCAGTTTCGGCTCGTTTGATCGTGAGCGTTACGGTTTCTTCGTCTATCGCTTCATTACAGTTTATCTCCGTAGGCCAATTCTCCTCCGGCGCATATAAGAATTCGGGTCCCGTGAACCATCTATCTTCCACGGAGACGGTCTTGTGGGTCAATCTTGTTGCGTCGTCAGCCACGTTATGCTCTGTTGGTATCCAACGCCACTGTTTAGCTTCTGTGCGTTCGCAAATCTCTCCTAGACGATGCGCGACAAACGTAGTGTGGCGACGTGCGTCGTTTCTTATCCACTGTAATACTGTTCGTGAATCGCTCCAGTATGTCACTCGTTCGGGTTGACATCTATGTCCTGTGATCACGGCGTGGGCTAGGCGGGTGCCTATCACGGCTGCTTGCAGCTCTAACCGCGGAATGCTCTGCGTCTTCAGGGGTGCGACTCTGGCTTTGGCGGCGGCCAATCTCACATCTGTGACCCCGTCGTCTCTCTCTATCCTCCAGTATGCGGCTGCGGCATATGCCTGCTCACTGGCATCGCAGAAAACGTGGAGCTCTCTCGTCGCGTTCTCTGTGGCTCCGTACCATCGCGGCAAGCAAAGTTGAGCGATGTTTCCCCTCAGTTCTTGTAGCCATCTTCGGAATGTTTCGGCTTCTTCTTCGGGTAATCGTTCGTCCCACTTGAGACTCTTCCGCCACAGGCTTTGCAGCGTAATCTTCGCTCGTATGGTGAAGTGACTCAGTAGGCCTAATGGGTCGTAGACTGACATCACAATGCTCAACGCTTCTCTTTTAGTCGGTGATCGATCTCCGTTTAGTATCTCTGTCGGTACTCTCGGCAGCACAGTGTTGAAGGCCAACTCGTCAGTCTGGGCGTCCCACAGAAGTCCCAGTGTCTTCCCTGGTGCCGATGCTAATTCCGTCGTGGCTCGCGTTCTCCGATCTTCAGGGATATCTGCCAATGCGTCTTCTTCATTTGAGTTCCATCCTCGTAGGTTAAAATTAGCTTGCGCATGGACGTATGATACTTCACTGATGGTCTTTCTGGCGGTCTCTATGTCTTCGTAACTCTCTACTAGATCATCCATGTAGTGGTTCGTGGTAATCGATTGAAACGCAGCAGGATGTGTTTGCGCGTGGTCTTGTGCGTTCCGATCTCGCACGCTGTGGGCCAGGAACGGCGAGCTGGTGGCGCCAAAGATCAGTGACGTCATCTTGTAAGTTCTCGGTGATTCGCTCGCGTTGTCACGCCACAGGAACAATTGGGCTTCCTGGTCTTCAGGTCTGACTTTGATCCTCAAGAACATCTCTTCTATATCTGCCGTCACCGCCACTCGCCCTTCTCGGAATCGAAACATGACGCCCTGTAGTGACTGCAACAGGTCAGGCCCTTCTAGCAGAAGGTCGTTGAGGCTTGTACCGTGCGACTTGGCGGCCGCGTCGAACACCAGCCGAAGTTTTCCCGGTTCCCCACCGGTACCGGAAAATGCGGTAAATACCATTTTCTCTTACTGGTTTCCTCATCTTGCTCACATATCTCTGCATAGCCCTTGGCTAAGAGATCTTCTATGGCTTTCGTGTATCGCTGTGCGAAGGCCGGTTCTCGTTCCATTCTGCTTTCTACTGCCTGCAATCTTCTTAGTGCCATATTATAACTCGGCAGCGTGGTCATGTCGTCAACACGCCATGGCAATCCCACTTCAAATTGACAGTTCCTTTTCTTCACTGTTTTCTCGAATATGTCAATGGCGCGCTTCTCCGCTTCGTTCGGCTTGCTTTGAACGGCCACTCCCAGTGAATCTATCTTGAAGTGATCTTCCATCAACTTGTCTAAGTTGTCGTCGGGTGTGTACACGTGAAGTACGGACCCTTCGTCTCGTCTGAACATACAGCTCGGTGCTGTCCCATGGATGGTCCATCCCAATTCGGTCAGTGAGGCTGCGGGTTCTCTTTTCTTGCCCATCCTTAGTTCACGGGACACTATCAGGTGCCAGTGGTCTGCCCCGATGAGCAACTGTGGTCTAGCGCCCTCGTGACAAACATCTTCCGGTCGTAGATCTTTTAAGTGTTCGCACCTGAGGAAGGCAGCTGGTATCGTTTGCTTGTGTAGCACCAGCTGTGGGATCGTGTGCAACTTGATTGCATGGAATTCTTCCATTCTTTCTCCTTTGATCCCTAGGTCAATAACTCTGCTCAACGTTCGTTTCTGGCTGGCGGCTACCCCGTTGATTCGTAGGGGCTGTGCTTCTCCGTCAGCTCCCAGCTTCTTTGCCAGATCTTCTTCTATGAGGGATATTGTTGAGCCTTCATCCAGTAGGGCGAAAGTGTGTGCATCTCCCTCTGGTCCGGCAATATGAACAGGAACTACTTTCAGTAGCACTGTACCTCGCTCGTTTTTGTCTTCTGCTGCTATGGACATCACGGTCTCACTGGATCTCGCGTTCGTCGCTTCCGTGAGTCTCTCGCTTGTTGTTGGCGTTGCCGGCTCGGCGTGCAGCAATGCGTGGTGCGGCCGACGGCAATCGTTCACGCCACATGCCTTGGCTCTACAATTAAATCTTCGGTGTCGGCCCGTGATACATTTGAAGCAGAGTCCCGCCGACTTCACTATCTGCCACCGCTCGTCTGTGTTCATCTTCTTGAAGCTCCTGCAGTGAGGTAGCGTATGATTTTCTTCGCAGCCAACGCACTTGTACCCTTTGGGTGATACTGTGGTGGTATAAACATCTTCTCTGCCTTTCTTTCTGAGTGGAACGATGATTGGCTTCAAGTTTCGGTTAGTGGTCGATGTCTTCAGAGTTGAAGTTGCGTTTTGCGGCGCATAGGTGAAGCGAAGCGCCAGATCGGCTTCACGCATCAGAAATTGTGACAGTAAAACAATCTCCGGCTCCATAGAATGTTCTGTACTTAGGGCGTAGTCGCACCATCGAGCTCGCAGGTGTGGACTCAGCTTCTCGGTCACCTCGCGTGTCAGCATGGGATGTCGTAGGTACCCTTGCCGATCCACGCTCTTCAGTACGCAGACGATGTTCTGTAGTCGAATGGCGAAAGTGTTCAGCTCGTTGGTCGAAGTACCGATTCGTGGTAGTCGCTTGATGTCTTCCATTGCTTGGTCAATGATGAATTCCGGTCGTCCGAAGCATTGCTCAAGAGTGCGCATGACTTGGTTCGGGTCGCCGGCGGTGTGTAACAGCGCCGCAACGGCTTCACGCGCTTCCCCTCGTAGACAATTGCGTAGTCTAGCCATGTTCTCGGTCGGTGTGAAATTGTACACGGCAGTGGATTCCTTCATCGCAGCCTTGAATGGTAACCACTCGCTGATGGCGCCACTGAACGTCGGAAGTTCGGTGACTTGTCGTGGCACTGGTCGGTTCCTCGCCATTTTCTCAATAGCTTCTGCCAGTTGTTCGATTCCCCTATTCCTGGTTCTGGTGGGTGTTGGCGATCGCGTATGATGTCGATTGCTTTCTTCAAATCTCACGGGTTCAGCTTCACGGCGTCGCATTGTTTGAGCGTTCGGTTCCCCCCGTCCGTTCCCTGGGGTGCGCGTGACTTGCGCTGGAACGGCGCCCTCTTCTTTATATCCCGTAGAGGTATGTCTCGGCGTCGTTGACTCCCCCCGTATATCGCTGGGTTGAGCTTGTTGAAGCCAATCGTCGACTCGTCCTGTGACGTCGACTATGCTCTTGGGTGCTTCATCTTCTTCTTCATCTCGAATGTTTTCAACTTGCACAGCTAGCCTTTTCTTAATTAGATCAGCTTCTATCTGGAGCTCCTTTCTTCTTATTTCTGCCAGACGTTCCTCGGCTTCTATGTGTGCGTTACGGATGCGGGCGATCGCACTACTCTTCGATTGTTGCGAAGTGCGTGACCGCGTCGGCGAAGGTCGTCGTGGTTCAGCAGCCAGGTTTGTGGTGAGCGCAAGGTCCGCTTTGGTTCGTAGCGGAACTGCCTCGCTCGTTCTCTCACTATCCCCTTGACTACGGACGATGTTCTCGCTTCGTTCCTCCGTAATTCTTGCTTGTGCTGTTATCGCCGATGGTGATCGCGGTGGATTATGGAAAATTCGGATGCCAATCGGGCGTTCGTCCGCTTCTTCCTGACTTCTTGTTCGCACCATCTTGATACAGCGTTCTTGTACTGACTCGTACTAATTTACACGTTCCGGAATTACTTCTATCTATCCGGCGCTGCGACCAGCAAAGTTCACAATTCTACTCCGACGGAACAACGAATGTTCTCAATCCGGCGCTCGACCAGTAAATCCTCGCAATCCGTGTCGAAGGACCAGCAAATGTTCGCAATCCGGCTCGAAGGACCAGCAAATGTTGTGGACTGTATGTTTTAGGTCGGCAAATTCTTAACGCTCCGTTCAGGGGTTCGGGGCTGGTTCAGGTACTGGTAGGCACTGATACTAGTACAAGTCACTTTTAATTAAAACGCAAACTGGTTCACTATGCAATACTGAGCACACACATAATTTTTTTTTTTTTTTGAAGGACCTATGCTGTTAGCCGCAGATGGCTGTTACAGCTTCACCTTGATTATTTGTAAGAAGGCGAGAACTTTGGTGGGTCCTCAAGCCTCGTTTGGCTTACCTAACCTGGTGGATTTCTAGCTCAGAGAGGCATCACCACGGGGGGTGTCCCGCTCTCTGAGTAGAGTCACCAGGCGGTTATAGCCGGTGCGGGGAGCGGCTGCAACGGGAGCGCGCCTCTGAGGCTCGGACGCTCGAGTTCGCCGTGTAGTGGAGGGTGGGGAGAAGCGACCAGGCACATGTCTGTACCTGGTATATCGCAGACTGTGTAGACCGGGCCTTCGCACTCTTGTTCTACGAGTGCGGTGTGTGGGACTAGTGCGTGAGTGTGCAGTGTTTGATAGTGAGTTGGAAGGCGGAGGGAGAAGATCGTTCGCTCGTGTGATCGGGTCGGGGGGATCGAGGAGGATGTTCCTCGGTCGACGATTTTTGGCCGCTACACTACGTAAGGGGGTGTAGTCGGCCGCCTGTCTAACAAGGGAGTTTGGGTGGACGGTGGCGCTAGCGAAGTAGCGTTGGGATAAATCGTGAATGTGGGCCTCAACCGATGGGAGGTCGACGTCGTAGTGAAGGTCGACATTGCGCATGTAGGCGGGAGCGCCAGTGGCGCGGCGCAAGAATCGGTTTTGGACCACTTGGAGCCTGTGGAGGCGAGATTTGGGGATGTGGGCGAACACTACGCAAGCGTAGGTTAGGATGGGTCGGATGCAGGTCTTGTAAAGTGTCAGCTTGTGGCGAAGTGACATTTTACTGCTACTGCGTATGAGGTGATACAGGCGGCCGAGTATAAAGAGCGCTCGGTTGCGCACTGCGCTGATGTGGGGTGCGAACGTCATACGGGAGTCGAGGGTGACGCCCAGGTATTTGACGCGGGTGGACCAAGGGATGGGCTGATCGAACGGCTTAAGCTGGGGGCGATTGGCGTTAATGCGTCGGGGTGGACCCCGCCTAAAGTGCATCGCTGCACTTTTGTCGGGGTTCACCTCGACGCGCCAGGTACGGAACCAGTCGCCGAGGGAGTCGGCGGCTGTTTGGAGGAGTTTGCAGAGGCGATGGATGTTGCGGCCAGATGCATAAAGGGCTGTGTCGTCCGCAAAGAGCGCGAGTTCGACACCTGGGGTCTTGGGGAGGTCGTTCACATAGAGCGAAAAGAGTAAGGGTGCGAGCACGGAGCCTTGAGGGACACCGGCTCGTATGGGATGGGGGCGAGAGCGGGACCCCTCGACGCGGCAGCGAAAAGTGCGGTTCGACAGAAAGTCTCGCAGGATGAGCACGAGACGGTCTGGCACGCCTAGTTTAAAGAGCTTATAAATTAAGCCAATGTGCCAGACCTTGTCAAAAGCCTTCGCTACATCGAAGAAGAGGGCCACTGTGTCCCGTTTTCTACCTTGACGGGTGAAGTTGGAAAGGACATGCTCCGTGATGCGGTGCACTTGGTGGGTGCAAGAGTGTTTGGCTCGAAAGCCAAACTGCTCGTTCAGAAGGAGGTTGCGGGAGACAACAGAGTCTTTGAGCCGGGCCAGAAGGACCCGCTCGTAGAGTTTGCCGATGGACTTGAGAAGGCTGATAGGCCTGTAGCTGGAGGGGAGGGTGGCGTCCTTGCCGGGCTTAGGAATCCCGACAACGTCCGCCTCCTTCCAGTCGGTGGGAAAGATGCAGTGGGCCATGGCGCTATTGAAGATAGCTACCAGAAGGCAAATGAGCTGGGCAGGAAGTATTTTAAGAATGCGGTTAGTTAGGCCATCGGAGCCGGGAGCGCTACGGGGACGGAGGTCTTTGATGAGCGTTCGCACCTCATCAACAGTCACGGTAGGAAGGGTGGACGTCGGTGGGAGGGCCGAGAGTCTAGCGACTTCGTCCTCCACCATTTGGACGTGGTCGGGGGGCACAGGGAGAGTGCTGGGTGAACATTGGGCCTCGAGGCTGTCGGCCAGGCACTCGGCTTTCTCGTCGTCGTCGAAAGCCTTGGAGGAGTCAGGTTTGAGGAGAGGGGGCATGGGGGCCACCAAGTCTGACTTGAACGCTCTCGCCAAGGGCCAATAAGCCACGTGCGATGGCGAGATGCTTTCGAGTAGAGCACCCCACTGATTATTGCGGAACTCTTTTATGTCGCGCTTTACGGCACGTTGTAAGTCGCGCATTCGAGTTCTGTTTTCCTCAGTGGGGTAGGTGTCATACGCTCGGATAGCGGCGTTCTTCGCCCGCAACAGCTGTCGCAACTCGTCAGGCAGTCTCGAGCGATGGTGGTCCACCGCCGGAACCTGCCTAGACGCACCGCTGACGGCGGCCGTGAGACAGCTGTTGAGGGCGCTGATCGCCTGGAGCGTGTCAGAGGGGGTCAAGAGGGGGTCGGGGAGGGCGTCGAGCTCCGGACTCGAAGGAGACTCGAGTAGAGACCCGAGTCGCTTCAAGTCCGTCACTGTCTTGAGTGGGATTCCAGCGTTGGCCGGAGGGCCTAGCTGGAGTATGACAGGTCGGTGGTCTGATGATAGAGCCGACACCGCCTCTATGGAGTGCAGCCGGAGGGCTACATTCCGAAGCAGTGCAAGATCTAGCATGCTAGGAGCGTGCGACACCACTGGAGGGTAGTGGGTAGGGGACATGGGGGTGACTAGGTCGAACCCGAGGGATTCAGTGTATCTGCGCATCCGAATGCCGTTGGCATTATTGGATGTGCAGCTCCACTGGGTGTGTCTGCTATTGAAGTCGCCGGCAATAATGACGGCGCCACCCATAGCAAACAGCGCCTCAAGTTCGGCCCTGCGAAGGGTGCGGTTGGGGGAGAGGTAGGCGGACACAATAGTAAGGGGTTGGTGCCCGGTCATGCCTAGTCGACAGACTGAGACCTCGAGATCGGTGAGAGGCGGGGAGTCGAGCGGGACACAGTGAAGTGACCGCTTGTAATAGATAAGAGTGCCGCCTCCGCGGCCAGCTCTATCATTACGAACGAGATTGTAGTTCGCGATGCGGGGACCGCGAATGGAGGGCTTTAGGAACGTTTCCTGAACGAGGAAAACGTCAATGGAGTGTTCGGCCAAGAAGGCGGTGATATCGTCTTTCTGACCTTCGATGCTATTAGCATTGTAAAATGCAAGGGTCAGGGACCGGGGTTTCATCCTTTGCGAAGCCATTAATAACAGCTATTCGCAAGAAAGGATTTTAGGGCTTTGATGGAGTCGTTGTGTTCGCTAATAGCGTTGACGACGAGTTGGAGATCGCCCTTAGCAGAGCGGATCTTGGCCGCTAGTACGGAAATTTCATCGGTGTCTATGACAGCGATGAGTCCCATTACTAGGGCTGCGTCGGCCTATATGTTAGGCCTGGACTGAGGGGGGGCAGGGCGAGGGGCCGGGAATGCGGGGGGCGCTTTGAGCGCGGGTCGCACCGCCACGGGTTTGACGGTGGGGGCTGAGACGGGGGCCGGGACAACCCTAGGGTTTTGTAGGGGGCGCGGAATAAGGGCACGGGGGGTGCCTTGGAGCCACGCATTGGGCGGAGGCAGAGGGGCGGCCGGCCGCAGCGAGACCGACGCTGTCGGCTGCGGCTGGCGGTGGATTGGGACCGGGCGGGGTTTGGGGGCCTTGGGACACCCACGGTAGTTGGCAGTGTGACCGGTTTGGCCACACAACACGCAGGCGGGGGGTAGGTCGGGTGTGGGGATTTTCGGCCTAGGGCAATCGGCCGTGCCATGGTCGCCTAGGCACTTGACGCACCTAGGGCGGGCATGGCAGAAACGGGCTGCGTGGCCATAAAGCTGGCACTTATGGCATTGCCCGGGGACGGATTTTTTGTGGGGAGTCTCGACCCGAAGGCCGGAGATATGGCACACAGTGCGGAGATTAAATATAGCCTTGCCCTCTGGAGTGTGGGACAGGACTATCAAGAGTAGGTCGAGTGGGGCTCGGCTACGGCCGTACATGCGGTGCACGGCCTGGACGGGGAAGTTTTGGGTTTTGAGGTCGTCCTCAACGGCCTCGATGTCGACTTCCTTCGGGACGCCACGAATGACCACCCTTAGGACGCGCTCTTCAGGGAGCGAAAAAGAGTGGAAGGAGATATTGCGATCTCGCAGGTAACGGGTTAAGTCGCGGTGGGCGTCGATTGACGGCACCGTGACTTTGATGCCTTCTTTGCACGATTTGGCGTGCGTGAAGGGGATTTTCTTGGCCGTGATAGCGGCCGAGAGTGAGTTCCAGGACGATTTGTCCTGGACAAAGACGGGTGGCGGGGGCCTAACGGTAGGCGGCCTAGGCGCATAAGCCGCGGCCGCGGTCGGGGAGCCCGGTCGTGGGGCGCTGGAGGGGGCGGCCTTGGCCGCCTTTGGAGGCGGAACTGGGGAGTCACGCCCGTGGGGGCGCTTGTTGGCCTTGGCCATGGGAGGTTCGGGTTCACTCTCCGAGTCCGAAGCGGAGACGGAGGTGGCGTCGGAAGGTGGGTTGGAGTCTGCGATGTCCATCTCCTCGGACTGGGCAGACTCGGGAGAGTCGGGGGGCTCTGTAACTACGGCGAGAGCCGTGTTACTACCTGAGGGGCAGGGAGAGGGCGCACGGGGGCGCGGAGCCGGGGAAAGCGAGCCTGTGGCACGCAAAGCATGGAAGCTTCGGATGAGCTCGGAAATATTGGGGATGTGTTCCTTCAAAAATAGCAGGAACTCCCCGTTGAGTGGGCTGTCCATCTCGACAGGGAGGGCCCTGCCGAGAGGGTGAGTGCACTCCCTCCCCACCGGTGGGTGGCAGGGAGGCGTGTGTACCTAAGTGTAATGAGTACGCCTAGAGAGTGCGTGTTTTTTATTGAGGTCCTCCAACTGAAACTTAATTCAGTGTAGGGTGTGTACCTTTGCGACCAACAAGTGGCCGGAGGATGCGGGGAAGAGACGATAAAACGTCGGGGGGCTAGTTCGGCTTGTGACTAGGAGACACCCCAAGGCCAACAAGGTCCGAACCCTTCCGAGTTTTTGCTTGTTCCAGAAGGGAGCAAGCGGGCAGTCGGGTCTATGCCCCACCTGGCACACATAATTTATTTGCAACTTACATTTCTTATAAGCCCCCGTTTAGGGTCACAAGTAGCGCGGGGTATAACACGTAACAATATGCAAATTTCTTATACTACTAAATCTAAGGGTCGCAAGTAACGCGGGGTATAAGCGCGTACTATGCGTATCGCTATCCCTCTCGCACGCGTGTTTGTCGTCCCTTACAACCATGTTATTACTATCGCACCATTCTTGTATCGAGTCCAGATCCCTCTGCAACAGTTGTACGTCCTCTTGACTTTTCATTTCACAGGCCTAAACAATTTTAAGTCATCTGCAAACATCGAATAACTACTAAAATGATTTTTTTCAGAAATGTCATTTATGAAAATCAAAAAGAGTATAGGTCCCAAAATTGAACCCTGAGGTACCCCAGAGGCAGCAGTAAAGGATTTGGACTCGTATCCATTCAGTACAACCTTTAACACCCGACGCTTTAAGTAGGACTCAAACCATAATAGAAGCGGCCCATGAATACCATAGCGCCTCAGCTTACGAATTAAGATATTGTGGTCAATAATATCAAATGCGCTGCTGAAATCTCATCATCATCATCATCATCACAGCCCATATACGTCCCCACCGAGGGGCTCGAGCCTACCCTATATTAGGGTGATTAGGCCTTAGTCAACCACGCTGGCCCAGTGCGGATTGGTCGACTTCACATACACCATTGAATTTCTTCGCAGATGTATGCAGGTTGCCTCACGATGTTTTCCTTCACCGTAGGAGCGTCAGACAAATGTACATATGAAATTCGAAACGAAAAACACATTGGTACATGGCGGGTCTCGAACCCCGACCCCCCGATTGGAAGGCAAGTGCCGAGTCCACTGCGCCACCGACGCTCCTGAAATCTGTGTAAATTGAATCCACCTCTATACGAGAGTCAACATGTCTACCAATATGGTTTAAATAAGATGTTAGGTTAGTTACTGTACTTTTTTTCTTGCAAAAACCGTGCTGATTGTCATCAATGATAGATTTCCAATGTGCGGTCAATATGGGACACATAATTTTTTCAAAGATCTTACTGAATACATTTAGAATTGACACTGGCCTGTAGTTCTTAACGTTGTCGGTATCGCCCTTCTTATAAATGGGAACAATGTTAGCTTGCCTTAATAATTCAGGAAATACAGATGTTTTAATTGATTCCGTGAAAATAATTTTTAAGGGTAATGTAAGATTTTTGTTAGTTTTTTTAATAAAAATAGGACGGATTCCGTCAGGCCCAGCCCCCTTACTTACATCAAGATTCAATATTACTTTAGAAATCATGTTTTCAGTAATATCGACATTACTAAGGCAAAGTTGTGGGTATTTATCGCGAGACTCGACAGTTTCTTTCGTGTGTGCTTGGATTGAATTTTAATAGACGGCTCAGAACTGCTTTGCGAAAAGATTGCAAATGGCATCACCAGAACTGGCATTTTGCGAATCCAACCTTAACTCATTAGGTATATCAGACTTACCATTGCGTAAGTTTTTTACATAAGACCAAAGCTTCTTCGGGTTTTTAGTGATTTCATTTTGTATACTAATTAAATATTCATTATAATATTTTTTCATTAATTTATCGACTCTGTCACTTACACGTCTTAATTCTATAAGATCTCTCGGATTTGCAAACCTCTTACTGCGTGATCATAATGCTTCACGTTCCGAAATTAACTTAAGTAATGGGTCTGAGAACCAGATTGGATATTTCTTGTTGCGAGATTTTATTTTAGGAACACAGAGTTCAATTATTTCACCTAATTTTGAATAAAATCTATTCATCATCACATCAACATCGGCATTACTAAACATCGACGCCCAGTCAACTTGAGCTAACATCGCATTAATTATTTCATAATCTGCCCGTTTAAAGCTATGTGTTGTGTACTTCTTGTTAAGAAGCTTAGGCGTTACTTTACAAGAAACATTTACCTCGAGTGCCGGATGATGACCATCGATCTTACTCAAGACATAGTTGGATTCCTTAACACTAACGTCACACATATTAGGGAGAACTAGGTCAAGAACTCTTTGATTTTTATTTTTTACATAATTATGTTGCTGTAAACAGTTGTGAGAGATAAAGTCCACCAATGAATAGCCCAATGAACAATCATAATTTGATGGTAACAAACGACCATCCTCATCGCGCAAGTTCCAATTTATAAAGCCCAAATTGAAATCTCCTAAGATTAAAGCTTTAGTAGTGTTAGCGTCCATTACAGAGTTAATATTATCAACTAATGATTTCAATACATTATGACAAACAGGAGAAGGTACATAAACAGCATAAATCAAAAGGTCAATTACCGATTTTTCTGCATAATTCTTACAGATATCCAAAGATCCTCATTGGCGCTTTCGTAATATTTTAAACGCCTTGTCTGTAAATGCTTGGAAGCGGCAATAAGCACTCCACCACCACGCTTACTGCCAGATGATGTCGTTTGTCGATCTCTTCTATAAATTACGTAGTTGTCATTAAGAATCTCGCTATTGTAGATGTGGTCATCGAGCCAAGTTTCTGTAGCCACAATAATGTCATAGGAGTTATTAAGAGACGTCAATCGCACATCCGAGAGCTTGGTACGAATGCCGCGGATGTTTTGGTAATAAATGTTGAGCATTTATGTTGTCAATCGTAGTATGGCTCAGGATTAGGATTGCTTAACATATATTAGAAGCGTTGCAAATCTTCAGTTGTCCTAATTTGCAAGGCAGAAGACTCATCATCCTTGCGTATAAATAAGCGATCGTTTCTGATCCAAACATATTTAATCTCCTTCTCCCGTGCTGTTTTTCTTGCTTCAGCGTGAAGCCCTTTCATATATGGGCTGACATGTTCAGATACATATACTGCAGATTTTTCTCCACCATATCCTAGATGACTAGAGTTTAGCTTGTCAGTCTTGTTTTATCTTTATTTGAGCGATTAAACTTCGTTACTGCAGCGATGACACTGTCTCTGACACGGGTGCTTCTTAATTTTACAATTATGGAGCGAGGTCTTTTACTGGAAGTGTCAAGCTTTTTCACCCTACTAAATGACAAAATATCGGAGTCCTGTAAGGGACACGATATTGTTTTTCCTAATTGCTGAAGCACTGCATAAATATTTTCTGATTTATTTTCTGGGACGCCATTTATTTCTAAATTGTTCTCCCGGCAGTTCTGTTCCATTAAAGTGAGTCTGGTTGACAAGTCACGCACAGTATTTGTAAGCACGATGTTTTCCTTTTTGAGTGACACTATCTCTTGGTTATAGTTGTGAAGATCCGATTTTATTGTATCGTATTCCTGACTCAAAAATACAATAGTCTTTTATTTCTTTTAATATATTTAACTGGTTTTTAATATCTTTCAACTCGCTTTCAAATGTTTTGATCGCACTTACCAATGAACCATTCACTGCAGCATGTATTTCCTTCTGAATAATGTCGAGCAAGGCTGGGTCCAATTGTTGTCGTCCTCCTAAAGAAGTAGCACTCAATTTTGTAGGGCTCTGGGTGGGCTCGCTTCCTTTGTTATCATTTTTAGCACCACGTATAGGAGTATCGGAATTATCGCCACCTTTGGGTTGTTTGTTTTTGCAGAAAGGGCACCTCCAAGTACTTTTTGCTTCTTTAGAAAGTTTTTTGTAATTATCCTTGGTGATGTGAACGCAGTTATAATGAAATACCGCCGGACACTTAGTACAGCGAATAATCTCTGAGGCTGATATTATCTTGTTACAACCACCACAGGAACTCATTATGAAATAGTTTCCCCACTTTCGTAGACAATTTTTAGTTATGGCAACACTTCTTTGTTTATGTATGTGTCAGATTCAACTTTGACAACGTCAGTTGAAGTTGATGTAATTGACGTTACAAAATATAAAAAATATTTGAGGGTATAAAAATAATCACCTCCAAAGTATTTCCGATGTTGAAGTACAAGATTACGGAGATTGCACAAATGAAACACTTCACAAACACTAACAGTTGATCACTGGACTATAAAGTTTACTTTAATTCAGCTAGTATACGGATAATCGCAAAAAATTCGTAAAAAAATGCGTGAAACGTAGGAGTAGATACAGACGGCACCTTTTTTTTTGTGTTATCTCATTCATGCGTTGGAGCGACAACGCGATAAGTAATTTCAAGCATTATGTTTGAAAGTATAAAGTTGATATTTTCTTGTAGCAATTACTAAAACGTCGATTGATCTGTGGCTAGCTATGAAATGATGTAACTTCCCACGGTTGTACTTAAAATAGTTGCCGTAATAATGCAAAATAAGGTTGAATTCGATTCATACGGTACTTTTTTTATGGTAATTTTCATTCGGGCGTGCATATTCAAGTATATATCAGCGAGTACAAATGTATAGTCGATTAGGTGACAGATTTCAAGCGCGTTTTTTAAGATGCGCTCTATCTACGTTTGGTAGTAAATCAATGGTTGCCAAGCACACAAACACTGCTATGTAACCCTTATAGGATTTATGGCCTCTTCCTTTTTGTGATCGAATTTGAATTGGTCCAGCATAGTCAACCCCTGTGTGGACGAATGGTAAGGATTGCGTTACTCTCGCTTTTAGTAGAGCACCCATTTTTTGTTCGGCTGCTTTTCCTCTGTATCTTATGCAATTTACGCATTTGTTAATTAAATATTAAACTTTGCGTTTTCCTCCTAATACCCAATATTTTTGACGTAAGTAGACCAATGTTAGTCGATTACCGCCGTGATGGGTTGCTAAGTGCGCGTCTAATATAATTGCCGTTGTCACATGGTGCTTGTAAGGCAGTACTACAAGGTGTTTCTGTTTATATGGTAATTCGGAATGTTGCAGTATGAGTCCATTTACGTCTATGAATGGGTCTAAACTGAATAGCTTGCTCCCTTTTTTGCCCATTTTCTTGTCACGTAACTCTTTTAACTCTTGTTGAAATGTTTCCAGTTGCACTTGCCTAATTATAATTTGTCTAGTGTCATCTAGTTTTGCACAGCTTAATGGTTCTTTTGTCTTTTGTCGTCGTATAAATCTCATACAGTAGGATAAAACTCTAGTCATTCGCTGAAAGCTTGAGAATTTTTTGTGACGTCATTTGTTGCTTTACTTCAACTGTAATTTTGTGGCAATGTTTCTTTTCTTCACAGGGCTCTGGAAATCTTTTCGTGGTTGGTAATCTGTCAGATTTTAACCATTTCGGACCATTCCACCATAATTGATGACCCTGTATTTTGTGCGGTTCTATTCCGTGTGAAATTGTATCAGCTGGGTTATCACCGCCGTTGGCTAGACGATAGGCGTGTGTGGGGCTGGCCCAGCAGAGTTGCAGGCCGACCCACTAAAACCTCCCGGTGTTCTCCCTGCCCTTGTGGGCGCGCATGGTAAGGTCCACACTGCGACTACCACTACCAGCGCGCCAGGGCAACCCCAACCAAGTTGGTCGCGCTATCGCCAAGGGGGGATTGCCCGAGAACACCAGGGCACTCCCCAGACGGAGGGCCTCACGGCGGCGTGCACGTTGCCAACCATGCACGCAGGCCTCCACGGCAGGGTCATTAGACGGGCATTGCTTGCGCGAATGCCCGCCTTGGCCTGTCTATCCGTCTACCGCAGAGGGGAGCGGCTTGGGGATCTTCCTCCCGCTCCCTCTCCTTAGCCTCCTTCTGCGAGATTACTTCTTCGCAGAAGGAGGCCACAGCCTCCCATTCCGCCTCGCCGCGGAACATGGCCACGCCACGACCATGCTCGGCAGCGAGAGGTCTCCGCCTCCCAGCGCAGCGTTAAGTTCGCTGCGCTGGGGTGGCCAGGCCGGGCACACCAACAAGGTATGCTCGGCAATGACATCGGGAGCGTCGCAGTGGTGACACCGCGGCGTTTTCTCCCGCCGCGCGACTCGGTGCAGGTAGCGACCGAAGCAGCCATGCTCGGTCAGTACCTCCACGTTCCACGTTCGACACGGGAAGGATGGCGGCAGCCATCTCCACCGGGGGGACCATTCTAGGGGGCTGGAACGGACCGGGATCGGGGAATAGAGTCCCCAACACCCGATCCAACAGCCCCCAGTCCATAGCGGAAGTAGGGGGAGCGGATGATTTGAATTTCCCCCTCACCATCCGGTACGGACGATTCGTGGGGGCGAGTCGTTGTCCAGGAGCCGTATAAACGACTCCCTGGACTCCTATTTGGCCCTGCAGATTTCGTTCCGCAGGGCCTTCTTGGCTGCCGCATACACCCAACAAAGTTCAGCTTCCTCGTCTGGTGTAGTTCTGGCGCGCCTACGACAGCGCACGTAGGCGCGCCTGGCCCTCATGCTGGTGGTACGCAGATCCGCAATCTCCTGCGTCTACCAGTACACCTGACCCCTTTGTTGCATAAATACCTAGCTAATTTTCATTGCTTAGGTATCTCTCAGATGCAAAACTTTAGAAATTATACTGAAGAAGACTGATTAAAATTGAACTCAATTTAAAATTGGAGTTTTATTCAAAAGTAACAGCAATCCATATAACCAGGCAAAATGCCTGGTTATATGGATTCGCCATTTTCCAAATCAATTCCGATTTATCAAAATTCAAATTCCATGCAGAGGAAATCGCGGACAGGTTACTAGTAGTAAATAAAACGAAAAAATAATTTTGATGACATTGTGATTTAATCTGCTCTATAAATCAGATTTTTAAAAAAATCTCTTTTAGGTACTTATTACTGCTGTTGAAGGCTCTGGATCAAAGGATCTGGTCTTGCTCTTGCGACAAACTCTCTCGTGCTTCGCCTTGTCTCTGCCCATCTGCAATGTATTGTTCCAGCAGCTCTCTTGGCTCATTTAAACCTCTTAGGCATATATTGTGTAAACACATGTGGCTAAGATAGTGGGTGCTATTTCATATATTTTCACCATTGATAAAAATTTTTGCCGTTGAAATCTACCTTTAAGAAACATAATGCACGCTCTATCGTTTGTCTTGTTTGAGCATGTTTTTTATTAAAATTTGTTTCAGCCTGTAAAGAAACGAAAAATCATTGTAAAAAGAAAATTTTGGATAGTTGAATATCGAAAAATTATTGACTTACCAGTGGAAGGTTTCCAAGATTTTTATAATGGGGAAATACACCATAGCATTAGTAGGTAGGCTTTATCGCCTAGTATGTATTCATTTCCGTGAAATATATTTTTTTTAGTTTTATCATTCGCTTATTTTAGAAGTTACAGGGGGGGACGGACACACATTTTACCACTTTGGAAGTGTCTCTCGCGCATACTATTCGGTTTAGAAAAAAATGATATTAAAAACTTCAATATAATTTTTGAAGACCTATCCATAGATACCCGACACGTATGGGTTTGATGAAAAAAAATTTTTTGGGTTTCAGTTCTATGTATTGAGAACCCCCAAAATTTATTGCTTTTTTTCTATTTTTGTGTGAAAGTCTTAATGCGGTTCACAGAATACATCTACTTACCAAGTTTCAACAGTGTAGTTCTTATAGTTTCGGAGAATAGTGGTTGTGACATACGGATGGACAGACAGACAGACATGAGGAATCTATAAGGGTTCCGTTTTTTGCCATTTGGCTACGGAACCTTAAAAAACTACTTGCTGGTTTTATTTATTCAATGCAATATACATATTATCTATGCTAAGGTAGCAATAGGTGTCGTGTTGTATTGGAATAAAAAATATGTTTCACATAAATAGCATGCTATTTTCAATTATGTGGAGTTTTTTGTTATCTCGAATCCCAGCTTGTACAGTTGTATTTACCAAAGAATATGATTATCAACAAATATTTAACGACAGACTTTTCTCGTAGATTTTAATTTTGTATTTATTTAAGCTATACTTATATCATTTTCTCACATTTACCGAATTCATATTTTTTCCTCAAAAAAAATTTTTTTTTTAATAATTTAAATTCCTTTCTTTACTTGGGCACTAGGTACCGCTTTTTCGCTTTTACTTTAGGATAGGTACAGTACAATGTCTATTTGGTGAAGAAATTAACGAACAATAAACAAATAATCTCTCAAACACGCGTCATAAAAGTCCAACCCGAGACAAAAACATAATTTAAGGACATTTATCATTCTACACAAAACATCTAAGCAATAAACAGAATCACAGATTATATTTGAAAAAATTGTATGGAATTTTTTTATTTAATAATAACTCGAATACTTTTGTTGTTTTTTTTGCTTTAATAATGATTTTATTGAGTCATAATGCGTTTAACTACATTACATTTTATAAAAATCACAGAAAAAGCTATGTTGAGTTTAATTAGTCCTGTGAATGTTGTTTACTTGGGATGCTATATCAACAAAACCAAACAACCTGGCTGCAGGGGGTTAGTCTACCTAGTTATACTATTAGTTATACGATACAACGAAAACGATATAAAGCCGGGGAAACCCCCGGCAGGCGCGAAGCGCCGTGGCAAGGAGTCACCTCCACTCTGCTACCTTCAAGGTAGCCGCCCAAATCAGGCTTACGGCGAAAGCCACACCTCTTCTTAAAATAAGAAGAGGGGACTTCGTCCTTCCCCGCATGAAGCGGGTGGTGACACTAAGTGGCCCGCCGGGTTAAGCCTGGCCATCCCACACCCCCCTTCTATGGAGGGTCCTCTCGTCAGACTATTAGCCCGCGGCAGAGAATCTGCCGGGTTGCCCAGGGTGCACCACAAGGAGGTTGTCTGACATCGCACCCCGAACAAAACTACCTAACAGCCACATTGTTATTTTAATACGAGTACGTATTGCCAATTATAATATTACCTACCTACATATGAATACTTAGCATTTTTTTCGTTTTTTTATTATTATTATTTATTTATAGTTACCTACTTCTTTAATTTTCCTTACGAATAACTGTTTACTAAAATTAAATAAGTCTACTTCGCAAAAAAGTTTGTTATAACTGTGTACCATTCGAGGCACCGCCCCATTTTGTGTATAATTAGTGTTACGCAAAGGAACAGCAAATAGTGGTGTATGACGAGTACGACGCAATGGAACTAGTAACTGCAATTTCTCTAAAAACTCGGGACAGTCTATATTACCGCGTAACACGTCATACAACAATCCCATATCCATCACTGCACGTCGCTGTTCTAGAGTCAAGATCGTAAGGCGCATAGTACGGTCAATCATAAAAAATCACTGCGGAAAAAACCGGTTCTTTTCATAAATATTGAATGAAAAAATCTTTAAAAAAGATATGTTATTATTCAACGCATTCTTTAGAGGATGGTCTTTTTAATATTTTGATAAATTAATTAAAACTTGGTGTTGCCGCTGCGTGCGGCGAGGTGATGCGTAGAAATAAATTACTGCTTTTTTTTTTGCGAAATTAAATATAATAATAAAACAAGACAATTGCGTTGAGAGTAAGTAGATAATGAAGTTGTAACTAGCGTATCGGTTGAGCAAGTGATTTTCAAATTTGATTATTTGCGTAGACGTTGGTATACGTCACTCCATGTACAGCCAATTGTAGCCCGCCGATATGACGTTGACGTATGCGCTGAACTGTGGTCCGTATCGAACTCCAATTATATCTTAAACAAACCCCCGGCCTTGGAAGCATCAGCGTCCAAAATTTTTTTTTTTTTCATTCTCCACTTACATCATATCATAATTTCAATATGCATATAAAAACACCCACAAGACTATATGCATGCTTAGACCAAATAGCAAGTAATATAAATGTAAAACTAGTAGAAGCGCAAACTGATTACCTTTACCTCTCGGACCATGAAGCTGCTCAAACTCTAATTATTAATGTCAGAAAACAAAATACGTACAGTACTTGGTTTGAATATAAAAGAGATTACTGCTGTGACAATATTCGTAAATTCTATGAATGCATTACCGCACTTTCTTTTTCAGAGGTCTTTAACGCTGTTGATGCTAAAAACGCTTTTCGCAACATGTATGATTTGTTGCTACTATTTTACAATCTATGCTTTCCCTTTATCAAAGTGAAAGTGAGTAGTAGCCAAAAGAAATCAAAATGGTTAACTAAAGGTATAAGAAAAGTTTGCAAAGTGAAACGCCACTTATATATGAAATACAGAAATATAAAAGGTAACAAAAAAATTAATAAAAGCAAGTTTGTGAAATACGGTACTATCTTAAAGAAATGTGTAGACCTATCAAAAATAATATGTAACAATAAATATATCGCATCTAATAAAAATAAATGTAAGGCTACATGGAATATAATTTCGTCAACAATATCTAACAATATGCATAAAACTGACATTAATTCTGTAAAATTGATTAATATTACATATAATATTCCATATGACATTTCCAATTTATTTAATAATTATTTCATTGACACTGACAATAGTAGAATTACAAATAACAATAATACTTCTATTAATACCATAGCGCGTAACCCACAAACAATATTTTTGAAACCCATTGACGAGAAAGAGACACTACGGATAATTATGTTATTAAAAAATACTTCAAGCAGCGGTTATGATGATATTAAAACAGACATTCTTAAATTAATTTCGCAATTCATTAGTCGCCCCCTTTCACACATTATTAATCTTTCATTTGAAGATGGTTTTTTCCCTGAGGAGTTAAAAGTAACTGTCATAAAACCACTACACAAAAAAGGCGATCACTCAGATCCTAATAACTATAGACCCATAGCTCTGATCCCGATAATTTTAAAAATTTTTGAAACTGCTATGACTACCAGATTAAACGAATTTTTGATAAAACATAACTTGTTACGGTCTGAACAATTTGGTTTTCGGAAGGGCTATTCCACTGAGCTGGCTTGTTTTAATTTGGTGAAATACGTAACAGAAGCTCTGAATAACAAATTACCAGTAATGTCTATTTTCCTTGATATGACAAAAGCTTTTGACGTCGTAGATCATTCTAAACTACTTTCCAAACTTGAGCTATACGGCATTAGAGGTAAAGCTTATGAATGGATTGAGAGCTATCTTAGCAATAGAATACAATGTACGGAAATTACACAGATTTCGAATGTAAAAAATTGTCTCATAAAGCAAAATTACAAATCTCAATACCGGTATACTAAAACTGGTGTTCCACAGGGAAGTGTTCTCGGCCCGCTCATGTTTGTAATTTATGTTAATGATCTCCCAGATTCTACGTCACATAAATGTTTACAATATGCAGACGACACTACTCTTGTAATAAAAGGTTATAACATAGATTCTTGGGAAGCTAATATTAATAATGCATTAACTGACGTGATCTTATGGATGAACAAAAGTAATTTAAATAATAATTTGACAAAAACTAAATTTATTCAATTTCATTCTTACAATTCAAGACTCTTACCGCTTACCTTATCTCACGATGAGAAATTAATTGAGAGAGTAGATAGTATTAAGTTCCTTTGGTTACATATTGATAGTCATCTTAACTGGAAAATTCATGTTGACTCTGTATGTAATAGACTAGATCGATTTGTATTTGCTCTAAAAAAATTGAAAGATATTGTCTCATTAGACGCAGCTATCACAGCTTATCATGGTCACGTATCCTCAGTTCTCAGTTACGGTTTGACTCTATGGGGAAACTCTGTAGACATAAACAGGGTCTTTATACTCCAAAAAAGGTGTATTAGAGCAATGACAAACACGTGGCCACCAGATAGCTGTAGACCGTTATTCAAAAAACTTAAAATTTTACCTTTGGCTTGCATGTATATAAGGAATGCCTGCTTATTAGTAGTGTCCCATCCAGAATATTTTTTAAAACTGAATGAAGTTAGAACTAAACACCTGAGAGCTCAGTATGCGGACCTTTTATTTAAACCTGAATGCTGCACTTACATTTATAGAAAAAATGCTTATAATATGTGTATTGTATTGTATAATAACCTTCCCAGTTATATTAAAATATTGACAGGAAATGCATTCAAGAAATGTTTGACGGAATGGTTGTATAAATATAGTTTTTATAGCGTGACAGAATATATGAATTTTAAAAACTTGACATAATAATTAATTAATAATTTTCATTAATAATTTTCATTACTGACAATTTTTGTAATATTTGTATGCCTGTATGGCTGAATTTTGCTGGGATATCGAAAAAAATAATAATATCTGCTGTACCCAAAATTCTTGCAAATAAATATTTTCATTTTCATTTTCATTTCATTTTCGGACTCAAAAAGTGGGCATATCTTCGTAAATACCCGCCTTATCACACCTGTAGCAGTCTGAATGTCTGCCACCCTCGATATTCCATCTTTATCGGCGGGCTACAATTGGCTGTACATGGAGTGACGTATACCAACGTCTACGCAAATAATCAAATTTGAAAATCACTTGCTCAACCGATACGCTAGTTACAACTTCATTATCTACTTACTCTCAACGCAATTGTCTTGTTTTATTATTATATTTAATTTCGCAAAAAAAAAGCAGTAATTTATTTCTACGCATCACCTCGCCGCACGCAGCGGCAACATATGGTCCTTCGAGCCGGATCTGAACAGCCTGATGTCACAGTACGAGAGGAATTATCCAGTTGGCACCATTCCTGGAAACGCGCATAAAAGGTACGGCCAGCCAGCCTGCTTATTCCTACCAATACTCCAGTTCAACTGTGTAATACTGTGATATTTTGCTAAATTTCAGCGTAAAATATTCGGTGTATTTGCGTGCCTAATAGTGGGTGACAGAGCAGTCAACGATCATCATTCAAACGTGAGTACTCCTTTTCTACATTTTCCACCAAAATGAGTCTAGATACACGCGACAAATCACCTCTTAAACTTGGCAGCGATAGTCTTATTAAAGATTTAGTCAAAAAACGTGGCGTATTAAAAGGTAGATTGACGAAATTTCTAAATTATTTGACCCTTTTGAACAGTAAGTCTTTTACGGGTCAATCTTTTATTGACCTTAAATTGCGCACTCAGGGTTTTAAGAACTTATTTAACGAGTTTAATGATATCCAAAGCAGACTCGAGGAATTAGTCTCAGATATAGATGAGCAACTAACGCAAAGGGATTTATTTGAAGATTCCTTTTACAATATTCTATCTCAGGCTGAATTTTTATTGAACCCGCATCAGATCACTGAAAGTTCAAAAGGTAACCACGGTAATGTAACTAAATCTATAAAACTACCAACAATTACCATGCCCACCTTTGACGGTTCATGCGAACAATGGCTCGAGATTAGAGACACTTTTCTATCGTTGGTGCATAATTCTAATGAGCTTAGTAATATAGAAAAGTTCCACTACTTAAAATCATCGCTTAACAAAGGGGCAGAATTGGTTATAAACTCAGTGGAGTTCTGCAGTAACAATTATTCTGTGGCTTGGGAATTACTTCTCAATCGGTACAATAACAGCAGATTATTAGTACACAGTCACGTAAAGTCTTTATTCACTATGCAAAATATCACAAAGGAATCACCACATTCAATTCGAATATTAATTGATACTGTGTTAAAGAATTTACGTGCACTGAACATACTTGGTGAGCCTACCGATTCTTGGGATACCCTAGTTAATTATATTATCGCATCTAAACTGGACCCTACCACAGAGCGTGAGTGGGAACAACACAAAGGCACGTATTTTGATGACACGAGCGATAAAAAGACGCGTATTAAGGTGGACGATTTGTTAAAGTTTCTTAAAAACCGTGCCGACATGTTGGAAACATTGCAACTGTCTCACAATAAACATTCCGGAGAAACTAAAAAAATTACACACAAAATCACTCCAAGATTCACGGCTATGTTTCCACAAACATGTCGTCTGAACGTAATTCTCGCGAACACACTAAGGGGCTTTGTTTACTGTGCAATTCTAATCACCCACTTTATTCGTGCCAAAATTTCTTACATTACGACTTAGAATCGAAACTTAAATTTATACGCAATAAAAACCTATGCATTAACTGTTTACGACCGGGTCACTTAGTGGAGAACTGTAGATTTGGGCCATGTCGAATGTGCAACAACAAGCATAACTCTTTGGTGCATCCGAATGACGTTGATGTCTCGAGTCATGTTTGTTGTTGTGTACGTGACGCGACGACCAGCACTGAGCCTCGGGAGTGTCGGAACGCGCTGCGCGCCGAGCTGTCTGCCGGGGAGATAACAAACCAGTCTGTGCGCCCGAGCCCCGCGCAACCACCGCTGCCGTCGCCATCGTCCTCCTTGTCAGTGCATGTCCCTATGCAAGCTTATAATAAGACACACTTTCAAATGAGCGGCATACCGGCAACAGGTGCGTCTACGGTCTTGCTATCGACTGCATTGGTTGAAATAGCAGATATCAATAACAAATATCATACAGCGCGCGCGCTTCTTGATAGTGGAAGCCAGCACTGTTTTATTTCGCAATCTTTATGCGAATTACTTCAAGCGCCAGTAATACAGTCCACTCATGAAATCAGAGGGATTGGAAACTCGGTCTCACATTCGACGCAAACATGTGAAATCGAGATAAAATCGCGCACCAGCCCTTTCATTACGGAGGTAAAATGTTTTGTTTTGCCCACGATTACGTCATCGTTACCGGGCTTCACAATGCAACGCGAAGAATTCCATATTCCAAACAATATTAAATTAGCTGATCCACATTTTTATCAGTCACAGCAAATTGATATATTGATTGGCGCAGATAAATTTTCGGATATGTTAAATAAAAATAAAATAAAATTATCTAATGGGCCATACCTGTTAGATACAAAATTGGGTTGGATTATTTCAGGGCCCATTAATCTATGCAGTAATTATCCTAGCATTGTTCAGTGTAACTTTTCTCAGGCTTATAGATTTAGACTCTCAGTTACGAAAGTTTTGGGAGTTAGAAGAAATTTCTTTGTGTCGGGACACGCGCACTGATGAGGAGCGTGCTTGCGAGGACCATTTCGTGCAACATACTACGCGCAACGCTGACGGAAGGTTCTGTGTTCGTATTCCTCTTAAGAGGGGTTCTGACACATTAGGGGAGTCGTATACATTAGCTAAAAAAAGATTTCTTGCCCTAGAAAGGCCATTACAACGCAATTCAGATTATAAACTTTTATATCAAGATTTTATTCATGAATATATACGCTTAGGTCACGCGCGTCTCAAACTATGAGACTCCACACTATTTCTTGCCACATCACGGCGTCTTTCGCGAACATAGTACCACCACTAAGTTGCGCGTGGTGTTTGATGCGAGTGCTCCATCAAGCACTAACATTTCACTTAATGACTTACAGATGATTGGACCGCCGATACAAGGTGATCTAATGTCAATTTTGTTGCGATTTAGATTTTATAAATACACCGCTTGCGCAGACGTGGAAAAAATGTATCGCCAATGTTTAGTTTACGAAGATCAGCGTGACCTTCAACTAATCCTGTGGCGTGATGATCCATCGGAGCCGTTAGAGATTTATCGGCTTAACACCGTCACCTATAGTACCGCATCAGCCCCGTTCTTGAGTTGCAGGTGCCTTAAGCAACTAGCTCGAACGTCAACGGATCATGACGTCATCAGGGTTATTAACGAAGAGTTTTACGTAGATGACCTCATTACGTCATGGGATGATAAAACTAAATTAATTGACATTTGTCAAAAGGTAGAAAGTGTGTTAAGGTCAGGTTGTTTCCCGCTGCGCAAGTGGATGTTTAATTTTAATCTTGACGGCATAAAACACTGCTCAACAGAGCAATTTAAAGTGTTATCCTTAGGTGAGACTGTGAATTCTAAAACGTTAGGTGTATGTTGGAATAACGCACAGGATCAAATATTTTTTAATACACAATTTAAATTAGATAACGAAAAAATTACGAAACGCTTTATATTATCGCATGTGTCACAAATATTTGATCCACTCGGATTACTTAGCCCTTTCATAATGCAAGCCAAAATTCTGTTACAGCAACTTTGGCTGCTGAAACTAAGTTGGGATGACGAGGTCCCTAAAGAGGCTCAACAGTCTTGGGGACGTTTTTCATCGTCATTTCCTCTTCTTAGTAACTCACGTGTACCGCGACATGTTTGCATCGGCAATCCGATGCAACGTGAATTGCACATTTTTTGTGACGCTTCAACAGCCGCCTACGGCGCTTGCGTTTACGTACGAATAGTAAATTGTGACGGCTCAGTTTCCGTAAAGTTGTACTGCTCTAAAGGAAAGGTAGCCCCATTAAAGCCCGTAACTGCCCCTAGGCTCGAACTATGTGCGGCTGTAGTGGGGTCAAAATTGTACCAAAAAGTAATAGATTCTGTTAGTTACAAATTTGATAAGATAATGTTCTGGAGTGATTCCACGATTGTCTTAGGTTGGCTGCGCATGGCGCCTAACTTATTGAAAACTTTTGTGCAAAATCGTATAACTCAAATTCACGAAATAACGAAGGACTTACCTTGGTGTCACGTAAACGGAGTCGAAAATCCGGCCGACTTGGTGTCTCGGGGAGCCGTGTTGGACGTTCTCAACAACTCCACCTTATGGTGGGAAGGGCCACCTTTTCTTCATGATCCATTATTCTCATGTAGCGAAGTAATTCCACAAAACCAGAATCGCGCTCAGGTAGAATTGCCGGAAGTAAAACCGCATGCGCTATGTACACTTCTTACTAGAGCCGAAATTTCGTTATTTCCCTTTGACCGATTTTCACAATATAACCGGATGAAACGTGCATGCGCATACGTGTTACGGTTTATTTATAATATTAGAAATAAAAAAAATGTACGTCGGGGTCTTCTCAGTGTCGATGAACTTAGATGCGCAAACGCGACACTGGTAAGACTGGCACAACAAGAATCTTATCCAGTTGAATATCGAGCATTATTAAGTAATCATAGTTTAGACAATCATCATAATTTAAGTAAGTTAAATTTATTTATCGACGATTCTGGTGTTATAAGGGTTGGCGGCAGAATCAGTTACTCGTTAGAATTTGATTTTGATAAAAAACATCCCATATTAATTTCGTCCAAACATCGGTTTTCAGTACTGTTGTTCCGGCATGAACACATGCGGCTACATCACGCGGCGTCTCAAGCCCTGTTGTACAATGTACGCGAGAGCTACTGGCCGGTGGGAGGTAGAAACCTTGCCAAACAAACTGTTCACACCTGTGTTGTTTGTACGCGTTTGAGAGGTAAGACCCTATCTCCAATAATGGGTAACTTGCCACTGGAAAGAATTACGCCAAGCTTTCCTTTCTTTCGATGTGGTGTTGATTACGCGGGGCCAGTGCTTGTGTTAAACCGCAAAGGAAGGGGCTCAAAACTAATCAAAGGTTACATTTGCCTTTTCATCTGTATGGTTACCCGTGCGGTGCATTTGGAGCTCGTCAGTGATCTTTCTTCCGATGCATATATCGTTTTATTTCACGTCGCGGTAAACCAGCTGTAATTATGTCGGATAACGGAAAGAACTTTGTAGGACTCGCTAACGAATTCGCAAAATTTCTCGCGAATTGCTCTAAGGATATCATTGAATATGCTACTAGTCAAGATATCAAATTTACTTTTATACCACCGTACGCGCCTCATTTTGGTGGATTGTGGGAGGCAGGAGTCAAAACGTGCAAACACCACTTAATGCGTGTTGTTGGTAGGGCACACTTAACCTTCGAAGAATTTAGCACAGTGTTGTCACAGATTGAATCCATAATGAACTCCCGTCCAATAAGTCCTAAGTAAAAATAAGGTTAAAATGTGACCCAAACATGCCTCGATTTTAAAACTTAAAACCTAATCGCGTCGTAAATATTAGGTTAAATCATATACTTTCGATTTCAATAAATAAAGTGAACAATATTCTAGGGGATGGTCTTTTTAGACTTTTCTTATTCGCCTTAATTAATTTTTAATTGAAATAATTCATCTTACGCGCAAAGGTTTGCTTAAATATTCCCCTCACTCTCACTCCTATGTAATCAGTGCGGGACGATCGACGCAAGGTCATTGGGACCACTATGCGCCTTAAATCGACAACAGCTATCTTCATAAGATTGCTTGCTTCTGTTATTTAATTTAAAGTTTAGATGTTTCACAAACTTCTTTTGTACGCACTCTATCCTATTTTTGTGAACACTGTACATAGGATACCAGATTTGACAGGCATGAACGCGCCCACCGCCGGATACTATTGACTGTACATTATTCATATTAATATGATAAAAAATAATTGTATTATACGAGTATGATGTAAAGATGATATTGTGAGGTGTTAATTCAAGATATTTTAACTAATGTGATCTAAATGACTCCGATAAAAACATCAGAATACTTATTCAAACAAATATTTGCACGCCAAATTAGATAGAATGTAGTGGATATTGAAATTTTATTAACATCTTTCTCACGGACATTCTATACAAATAAAGTTTATTTTTAGAACAAAAAGAAATGAAAGCACCTACTTTAGGTACACGTGCACAGTAATTAAACAACTGTGCAAATTTCCGCCATTAAATGCATATTTGTACAAATGTGAAGATTCAGAAGCTTGTCTTATGCATGTATATAAACTCCACGAAACAAGACTTTCAAAATTAGTGAACTGCTATCATTTTTGGACTTCGGGTGTATCTTAGCAAAATCAAAATGAAAAGTGTCTTCTTCTTCTGTTTTCTCGTTTCGGTTGCGGTCGCTTTTCATATTGTAAGTAGCAAGTAGGAGCTTGGTGGCGCATTGGCGCGTGCGCTCAGCGAACGATTGCTAAGGTTAAGCAGCGTTCGCTGTGGCCAGTCCTATGACGGGTGACCAAAATAACAAACATCTCAAGCTTCTCCGTGCTTCGGAAGGCACGTTAAACTGTGGGTCCTGCGCCTTATCTCGCCCCGGTCGTGTCGGCTAACCGTTCCATCGGACTAGGCGAGTGAAGGAACAGAGAGTGCACTTGCGTTTGCGCAGTCAGTTGTGCACTATAATCATTGATTTACTACCAAAGTAAATCAATGACTATAATATCTCCTGCGCAGATGGCTAGTCTCTGTGAAGATTGGCCGCCGCCGTGACCGAATATCGGTTAGGTGGACATTATAAGTAGCAATTTTTACACAGGCAACTTTTACGCAGGCAACTTCACCTTTTATTTTATTGACATCTCTTTTCGGAGCATTTTTATATACAAGGAATTGTATATGGTGTTTCTGGTACTGTGAACTCAAATCCAATTCGTAAAGTTTGAGTGTTATTTTAAGCTTCCATATTAATTTTTTTTCTTCATAACCAAAAAATTATAATTTGGACAATGGTAAAGGACTTATGTTTTAAAAATGCTTTAAATGTTGAACCTACTTCTACATGTTACACATTTTCCATTAATGTCGTTGATAGAACAATATTCAGAAAAAAAATATTTTCCATAACAAAAACGTAGTTATAGTCTATGCTGGAGAGTAAAAGTAGTATGCAAGCTGTAAGACCCCAAAAGAAGTTTCGGAGAAGGAGGCGCCATACAGTCACGACGCAACAGCTATATTTAAATTTAATTCGAAACATATATAACAAAAAATATGCTTGCTTAAATTTTTAATGAACTCGATATAAAATCGGAACTGTTGCCTAAGTAACACTGTGCGTTGACGTTAGTTTTCCATCTTTAGCTATAATAGCTAATTATAAAGCTGGTAAACTAACGTCAAAACAATTTGGTAAACTGTGTGATTATTATAATAATAGGTTGGGGAAAAAGTTTCTTCGCATTTTTTAAGAAAATTCAAAACATTTTTTAATATAGTTTATTTACATTTAACTAAAGTATGTAGGTACCATTTTGTTCGATAACTTTTTGCCATCTTGTAGGTAGGGACATGATCCCATTGCTATAGAAATTTTGGGACTTCTGGTCAAAATACCGCGACAAGTGGTTTTGGCAGTCCTCTCGTGATGTTAACCTGACACTGCCTAAAGAATTCTGAAGAGACCGAAACAGGTGGAAATCTGAAGGTGCAAGGTTAGGACTATACGGCGGATGCATTAACACCTCCCAGCCAAACTCTCTTAATTTTTGCTGAGTGGCTAAAGATGTGTGAGGTCTAGCGTTATCATGATGAAAAACCACACCCCTTCTGTTGATTAATTCCGGCCGCTTTCTCTCAACTTCTTGCTTTAATCTCATCAGTTGTTCGCAGTAGAGTTCAGAATCGATGGTCCTGCCTGGTGGTAACAGCTCATAATGAATAATGCCCTTCCAATCCCACCACACACACAGCATCACCTTGTTGCGAGTTAACCCGGGTTTCGCCACAGTCTGTGAAGCCTGACCGGCCTTTGACCACGACCTTTTTCGCACGTTCTTGTCGTACGTGATCCACTTTTCATCACCAGTTATCAGCTTCTTCAAAAATGGTTCGGTTTCATTACGTCGTAATAAAGAATCACAAATGAGTACACGGTTCATTAGGTTTCTTTCAGTGAGCTCGTGAGGTACCCAAATGTCGAGCTTTTTTGTGTACCCAGTTTTTTTCAAATGCGCCAAAACTGTTTTGTGGTCAATTCCCAGTTCTTCAGCTACGTTGTAACTACTGACATGCCGATCTTGCTCCACTTTTTCAAAAATGGCATCCATTTTATCTGTAATAGGGCGACCAGAGCGACGTGCATCTTTGACATCAAAATTTCCGGATTGAAAACGCTTAAACCAAATTTGTGCTACTCTCACAGACACTGCACTAGGTCCATAAACATCGCAAATTTTTTTCGCGGCTTGCGTTGCATTTTTACCTTTTTTGTAGTAAAATTTTAAAATGTATCAAATTTCTTCATAAGATTCACTCATCTTGGCGGTACGAAAAACAAATGAAAAAAAACACATTTTCCTAATTTGAATTTGGAATTATGTTCTTTAAAATTTAAACTTTCAATGATACCAAAACCAGGCAGATACAAATAGTATAGCCAAAGAGATTTTATTACAAGTTTATACATACTATAATGCGAAAAGACTTTTTCCCCAACCTAATATTTATCATATATTTATGATTGTTAATGCATTGGTTTTCTGGCAATTATCTATAAGGTCTTCTAATTGCTTCTTTCTTTGTTTCAGCCTCACATTCGTAAGTATTTATTTATTATTTATATTATAATACAGCTATTACATACATCGTAGATCAGCATATATTTATTACGCCTACTTTCTAATGCAAGACAAGTACAATTACTGAGCCCCAATTCTGCTAATAAGTTACAGTCGAATCAAAACTGAACCGTTGCGATCGACCAATCAGAACACCACATTAACACGTCATCGAACAGTTGAATGGCAATATACGCGCTCCAATTGGTCGATCGCCACGGTTTAGTTTCGATTCGGCTGTAACTTATTAGCAGAATTGGGCCTCTGCTGCGCTCCGCTAGTGCACCAATAATACCGGGTGTAACTGAACACCCCAATAACATTTAAGGGGCATATAAGTTTGATACTAAATGGAGCTTCGGTGCTTGTCTGAGACCTGGAACCCCAATACTTTCAGAGTTATTTGATTTTAAACTGAAAACAAAAACTTTCAAGTGACAACCATAATCAGCTCTTAATACAAAAGAAATTTAAACACAAAATGACACGTGATAGACGTGAGCGTAGTATTCCTCGTACGCTTACGTAGGGCTGTCGGCACTTAATACCAAAAAATAATTTATTTAGTTTGTATGACGTGAGCGCAGTATTCCTCATACGCTTACGTAGGGCTGTCGGCACTTAATACCAAAAAGTTATTTATTTAGTTTGTATGGGGAAAAAAAGTAGGTTTATTAGCCCTAATATTTTTCCTACATAATCTCTACTTGTGATAGATACATACCCTTAAATGTTATTGGGGTGTTCAGTTACACTGTATAATGCGATATTGCTTTAAGCTCAAACTCAATTTTTTTTATTCAATTTAGACCAGCAATTCTCGACGTCAAAGAATTAGTAATCCTTTTATGATTGAATTATTATACAAACAGACTGATCTGACGCTCTTACGGTGAAGGAAAACATCGTGAGGAAATCAGCATACCTGCGAAGTAATTCAAAAGATGTATGTGAAGTCAACCAATCCCCACTGGGCAAGCGTGGTTTGACTAAGGACTAATCGCCCTAACTAGCGTGGTCTCGTGCACCTCGGTGGGGACGTCTAAGAGCTGTGATGATGATCCAAAGAGTATTTACTTTAACTGTTGTAGCTATTTCACCAAAATAAGCAAAGAAAACGTATTCAGACAGACATTTAATGCAATATAGAGCTGTAAACAACAGCTCTATATTGCATTAAATTAATATTTACTTTACACTTGTATGTTTTGAAAAATAAATATTTATTATGTTCGTGTCAATATCAGATTTGCCATTTGGACATGGAGGTGGAAACTCCCCACCGACTACGGACCGCCCTGTCCATCTCTTCGATACTGTTGATTTGATCGAGGTACCTGATCAAAGCGTCGAAAATAAAGGTTAGTTGAGATGGTATTTACATTTTTAATACAAAAAAGTTAACGAATAAACGAACTGGCTACCCGATGGTAAGTGACTGCCTTAATGGTCCTCTTAGTATATGTGGCTTTGTAACGAACGCAAATATGCAAGGCCTAAAAACTTGTGACCTAAGATGCAGGCACAGGCACCAAATAATTTGAGTGCCTATCTTACCTTTCAAACTATTTTGACTTATTGCTCACTTTTAGGGTTCCATAACTCAAAAGGAAAATACGAAACCCTTATAGAATCACTTCGTTGTCCGTCTCTCTATCAAGACCCATTTTCTCGGAAACGCTTGAGAGATATCACACTGAAATTTATATTAAATCAGCTTCAGCTTATTTGGGTTTATCAGATTTACAATGAATTATGTCATTACCATACATATCAATATTGTTACATAAATACTTTTTTTATGACTTACAACATTTCCAAAACCAAAAATTAATTTTTTTGCAGTGCACTATCAACCATAATTGGTTTTTCTGTACACAACAGATCCGTATCATCATCTCAAAAATAATATGATATATAATAATATGTAGGTGCATGCATGTAACACAATGAAATAAACATCCTCCTAACCATGATCGCCCAAAACAATATTAAAACCGCCCTGAGAGCGGGATGGCGCGATACGCAGCAAGAGCGGTGTCTCTGTTTCAATATTGTTTTAACCTTGCTATAAGCGATCATGGTAGGGCCCCAGCACGTCACTTTATTCGCTCGACATAATTCACTCCCCAAGAACCAGTTTTGACTGTGCGGAATATTCGCGTTTTCAGTCTGTTTCGGCTGTGAAGAAGTCAACAGGATCGAGTGGCCAAAAATTGTAGCAATATTCTGATTAAGAAACGAAATTTTTATATGCCTTCATGAACTATGAATGTATAAAAAAATATGACTGAATAAATTATTAACAATTACATGCCTACAGAATAAATGACTGAAGAATGTTTTATGAATTAGTGACCAACCAGGGTACTCTTTTGAGTATTTAGAAAATCCTTACTAATATTATAAATGCGAAAGTTTGTATGTATGTTTGTTACTCTTTCACGCAAAATCTACTGAATGGATTTTGCTAAAATTTTGTACATAAACGGATTACGAGATTATCATATAAGCTTCTTTTTATCCCGAAAAAGTAAGTAGCTCCCGCGGGAAAGTAGATTTACAGTTTTTTCTTTGAAATTTTAAGGCGAAACAGTTCGCGGGTACAGCTAGTCTAAAACTAATGATTAAAAATATTTTGTTAAATTTTATAACATATTACATGCACGTATAGTTCATTATATATATACGCGTATATGTAACATTAACATTGCAATGGTTTTAAAAAGTTTGGTGATAAAAATCTTGCGACAGTTAGTGGAGATATGCTCAAATAATGTGTATATATTATATGTGTTACTTACTGTAAAAGCCCGAACTACGGTAAATCTTAACATTTTCCAGTAAAACTTAACATTTACCAACTCTTTAATGGTCAAAGTCCTAAATGTTCTGTGATCATTGTTTATTTCGGACTTTCGGACTTTCGGTGGTAAGTTCTAAGATTTACCGAGTGTATGTAACTCGGTAAATCTTAGAACTTACCACCAAGACGCGGTAAATGTTGAAAATACTTGAGAGGAAATCGTGCGGTCTGTTTTTCCATACAAACCTAGTCTCCCTGTTTTTTTTTTCTGGATAATGACAATAGTTGCTGTATTTTTACTCTAATGGTAAAAGCCCGAAAAATGGTCTATTCTTTGAAAAAATCGTCTATTCTTGTAAAAATTAAGATTTACTATCAAAACCTAAGATTTACCGATATATTATTATGGGCTTTTACAGTAACAAACATGTGATGATCTGCTAATACGCGTTCATTAAGAACACTGCGAAAATTCACAAAAATAACCGAAACTGTAACATATATAACAACACTTTATTGCATTTCATTAATATTGACATTACAATTTGTGTCTTTTAGAAAATATGTAATTGTTATGTTCGTGTCACCATCAGACCAGCCAAGCGCACCTGAAGCACCAGACGCACCTGACGCTCCGGATGCTCCGGATGCTCCGGATGCACCAGGCATCCCTGACACCACCGACCCCTCAGACCAACCCCTCGTTACTGGTTTTCCACTCATATAAATCGTAAATAAAGGTTAGTCGGTATGGTATATATTTACATTTTTGATTGTTTGCGAACAAAGTTGGCGAACAAGCGAATTGGCCACCTGATGGTAAATTGCTACCTTGCCCTTAGTACCTACATGTGGCTTAGTAAGAAACGCAATTATGCAAGGCCTAAAACTTGTGACATTTAATGTAGAGTCACAGACACCAAGTAGAAAAAATTAAATGCCATTATTATTAAAACCAAAATCGACGCCACGGCGATGTGACGTGACAAAAAAAATGTGTACATGTGTTGGTGAATCTTTGTGTGGATTAAAAATAATGTTGTTCACAATAAACTTTTACACTATCGACTACCCAATGCTGGAGTGCTTCGAAACCTTTTTTTTTTTTTGAGGCGGGGGAATCTCTTTACGATTCAACAAGGGGCTGAAAGCTGACAATGCCGCCCCAAGGATATGCCATTGGACTCGAGTATAAGCCCCATACCTGGCTAAACCACCCTCCAGAGCAACTTCTACCTCCGTAGAGACACACTCGGGATCGGCGTTAGCCATTCCCCGAGTGCGCCCCCTGGATAGTAGGCCTGACGCAAGCGCCAGGTCTTACCTCTACGGGGGGGTCGACAAGTGCCGTAATTCGACCCCCCAGACGGCAGGCCAGGGGTAGAAAAGTGTCTCCCGACCGGTTGTCGGCTGGCCGGGCCATTTCATCCCCAGCTTGCTTAGGGGAGTTGGTGGCGCGCGTCCAGGAACGCGCGCCTCCTCCTACCCAATCGCCTGCGCCGAAGCGGTGCGGCGAGAGGGTCAACCTCTCGCGCCCGCTCCGATGGGAGTGCTTGGAAACCTAAGGAATATCAGTGACTTAATTACTAACAAATTTTGGAATAATGAGTTCCTAATGTGAATAGTAATTCTTTTTCAATATAACTTAGCCAAACAATTTTGAATTAATAAAACTTATGATGTTACTATTAATTTTTTATATCGATACTTGTGACTTCACGGATTTGTCAAGCACTAGCGTAAACAATCAATTTACTAGTTTTACATTTTTTCGCATTTTTCTGCTTATAATCACGAAATATAGTAGAAATATTTTCTTCTGTATCGGTTACAAACAGAAATTTGGAAAAAATCGTTTTTGTAGAAATTGTATTGAATCGGATTATTTTGTCTTGTAACTTCACATTTACGTACAGAACACATCACCATAATTGCACAAAATATACTTTCAGTTTTCATTTAAGCAATAACAGAAAAATTCACAAATTTTACAGCGACTTGGAAATTACTGGGACGCTATGGCCTCTACTCTCGAAAATAATGACATATCGGTACTATATTCTCCGTCTCTTTTTCTCTAAGGCGGTTTGAACTTGATTGGGATTTCTCGCACATATGTTTCGCTGATATTTTTGCGTAGCAAACACAGGTAGTAATGGCCAAATGCACTAACTTTGTCTAGCCCGGCCACACGCTCCGTCTTGCCTGCGAGCATGCCTGCACAAACCAGTTTGCGCAGGTAAGTGCGTGCGTGTGGACGGCAAGACGGTAGCTCGCGCAGTCCCGGAAGCGCGGCTTGTGCAATCGTTAAATTGCTGAAGATTTGGACTGCGCAAACTTGGCTTGCACGGTTTTACTTGAGCGTGTGGCCCATTGATTTACTACCAAACGTAGATAACGCATGAACGATCGAAAAGTAGGCCGATGAAGAACTGCTCAATCGCGACTCGTGCAGTTCCTTTTCATAGTGAGTGATTAGCTGTCGGCACGTAAACAAGCCGACTAGACGTGCGCATTCAAAAGTTGTGGTAACAATAGCCAGAAACGGCAGAAAAAAGACGGGATTTCATATTTTACGTGAGTAAACTCATTACACATCTTATCATGTATTCAAATATTCGATTTATACGTAAAAACCATTAAAAACAATTATTTTAATCATAAACATGTCGCTTCGCGTCAGTGTTAGTACATCACAATCGTCTCGCTCGCACGGGCATCGTATTACGATGTGCTATCTCATTCATGCGTTGGAGCGACAACGCGATAAGCACTTTCAAGCATTATGTTTGAGAGTGTAAAGTTGATATTTTCTTGTAGCAATTACTAAAACGTCGTTTGCTCTGTGGCTAGGTATGAAATGATGTAACTTCCCACGGTTGTACTTAAAATAGTTGCCGTAATAATGCAGAATAAGGTTGAATATACGGTACTTTCTTAATGGTAATTTTCATTCGGGCGTGGATATTCAAGTATATATCAGCGAGTACAAATGTATAGTCGATTAGGTGACAGATTTCAAGCGCGTTTTTGTATGAAGCGCTCTATCTACGTTTGGTAGTATATCAATGGTGTGGCCGGTCATTCAAGCCGCGCATCAGTCCGAAGAAATTATTTTCGACTACACGTCGCTACAAATACATGCACATCGCGAATCAAAAAATGAGTGATGTAAGGGGTTATTCAAAGGATTTTTTAATTCAGTTCATAGAACTTTACAAATCGTTGCCGGCTTGTTTGCTTGTTGCTTTTTTTATCAGCAAACAATAAAAAACCCTCCTCTGTTGGCCACATCTTGACGTGATGCGTGACGAGCTATCCAAATACTTAAAGGACTGCACAATCCAGTTTGCAAGAGCTTACCTGCACGTGTGGCCACTACACCGTGTACCGTCTTTTTGTACAGTCATGACTGCACAGTCCTGGACTGCGCAGGCAAGACGGAGCGTGTAGCCAAAGCATTAGCTTAGAACGATCTTAAATAGTATGCTGTCACATTCATTTCATTAAAGACAAGAAGTGACAGTATTCTTCTTAGGATTGTCCTTAGCTAAGACAAGGTTAGTGAAAATGGCCATTAATCTATGATTTTTTTCATATAATTAAGGAATTGATCTATTAAGTAGGTGACAGATCTATTGTTTTGATGATTGAACGAATTAAATGATTCTAATAGATTATTGAAAAAAACAACTTATGGGTTCTGCTTACATTATAGAATAGATTTAGATTTATGAGATGAAAGATCTGCTATTTTCTATATAAATATACCTACTAGCTTTCCGCTCGCGGCTTCACCCGCGTTATTATTTTTTTCCCGTAGAAATTGTATATTTTTCCATAGGAAAAATGATTTTGTAGCCTATTATATAGAAGACTATTATTTATATTTAGGAGTTCGGATAATAAATTTCATAGAAATTGAAGCAGATTTTAAATATTTTCCATAGAAACTTTTAACCCCTATTTTGCACCCTAAGGGGGTGAATTCCAATAAACCATGAAATACGAGTTCAATGAAAGGTTTTTAAGAGCACGAATCTCATGTTTTATCAAAATCGTTGCGAATTAAAAATTTAAATATTCTATTTCTTTACTATATCCCTGAAGGGATGAAATAGGGGTTCTATTTCATCCCTTCAGGGATACATTTTTTATAAATCCCATCTAAGTGTGCGTCCGCATTTTGAATTAAGACAACTGTCCAAATTCACGTTTCTACCATTAGCGGTTACGGGTGTGCGTGCGTCTATAGATGGGAACTTCTCCTTTTAAATAAATATATTATAGCTGCACGTGAGGTGAGCGTGACTTACATTTTTAAAAGAACACACCTTATATTGCAGATTAATGATAAATCTAAACTTAGGTCGTTTGAAAGTTATGTAAGTTGAAAACATGGTGCAAAATATCCCAATATACAATTACGCAAGGTAACAATTTCTTAATTAATATATTTTTCTATTTTTACAGCTTTGGACGGACATTTCCAATAACCAGCTCAAGCATATCTCAATAGAAAATCTACCTACGCAATAAGCGCGAACGCATACGACCGACTATCGATTACCGACGTTGTGAAAGTGGAAAATGAAACTTATTTACTTAGTTCTACGTCTACGTTGCAACGCACACGAACTACAAAAAGTCGGCCAAAAAAAAATCGATGAATCCCGTACGACCTGATTATCGGTGAAAAATTGAATGTTCGTAAATGTATATGTTAACACACAATAAATAAATAAAAAAAAATAAAAGCTCATAATAAAAAAATATGTCTAGCTGTAATATAAATAAGAATAATTTTTTTACCATATATATGTTGTTTTTTTTATTACCAAAAATGCTTAAATAATTATTCGAATGTAGGTATCACACAAAAAACTCAGTACGACCCACACGGCGGGGGTATGATCAGAATCGGCTTCATACCAATTCAAGGGAGTCTGTGGAGGAAAGACGCCTGGTCGCGGCGAGTCCCGTACGTGCGAGGACGCTCGGGAGCCCCCCCCAAGCAAGCAAGATGCTCCCAAGTCGCTACGAGCCCCTCACGGGCGGGGGTATTCGGGAGCCCCCCAAGCAAGGACCGCCACAGAAGTCCGGCCAGTACGCAAGTACTGCTGTTGATGTACAGGCGGAAGCCCCCCACCGAGGGACAAAGCGTTCGCTTTTAGAGCGTCGGCCCCCCTCAGTCTGGCAGCAGGACGTATTATGCGACACCTGTCACGGGTGTAACAGGTCGACCACGCGATTGCCTAAGTAGACTGAACCCCTTGGACCGATACGAGCGACCCTCTCTTGCAAGAGAGGCGATACGTTTTCCCTCGTATTAGCAATTAACGTCCCCCCAATTACCCACAACTGATGTACAGGAGACTGTGGTTACGTGGTGAGCAGCAGGTGGTGCAGTGGTTAGGGATATAAATGAAGCACCAATGTTCTGTCACTGATTATGTATTTTTCCACTGTTACAAATATTAGTAATAAAAGGAAAAGGAAAAGGCACTACATAAGTGCCTTTAAGATTTTATGATATTCGTTACATTATTTCGTCTGATTTATAGAAAAAGGTGCTGATAAAAATATTAATTTATATTAATGAGCCATCGCTACTTCTTTACGTTTCGATGTACATGATTATTCAGTTTAAAATGCAGTCAAGTTGGGCGGGAATGCAACGAGTTGCTATATCTAGAGTACTTATTAGCACCTCGTTACAATACCCGGCCTCCCCTGGAATTAGTTACAGTTGGAAAGGATTAGTTACAGAAAATTTTTACAAAGGTGTTAAAAAAAGCATTATATAAACAGTAACATTTTTTTTATAAAAAACTTAAAAATAAATGGATGAGGTGAGAAGTGAACGATAATAAGGTATTTACAATGACAGGGAACAATTTTCGTTCATTCATCCCTTTCGTATACCATACATACATTCATCTTTCAAAGTTGTGTTTACATTATTGCAAACACCCTTTCTGTGGAGTATTTTACGAAAAATAAAATACTCCAAAATCGTTCCCTCTATAGTGATGGCTTATTTATGCAGTCACCATCCGCTGTGTAAAGACGAAAAATAAAAATAACACTATTTACAAGAGCATAGGGCCTATGGCCATGCTAGACGTATCAATAGATATGCCTTATGGAATTAAAAATTGATCGTACACTATTTTTTTTTTTTTTTTTTTTTTTATTTATTTCATAAAATCCACAGCATACAATGTTATAAAAATTTCATGACTTATAAATTAGTCCTTAATGCCAGTTACGGATTTACACTATTTAAAAAAAAACATTTAAAGCACAATGCGACAACTTTCACAATGACTGGTAGTGAATACATATGTAGGTAATTAATTAAATATAATTAGGAAGCCTTAAAAATGTTTGTGTATGTGAGTGTGTGTATGAAAAATATATTTATTAAAAAGCTAAATTAATAATTTATTATTATAAAGTTAAAATTAATATTCTTAAAAATATTAGTTTGCCAGCAGGTCTAAAATATCGCGCTTGAATTTTTGTTTACTTATATTAAATAAATCCGTTAAAGATGCAAAGACCTTATTATATTTTCTTTGTATACGACATATAATAGAGTTACCGGCATAATTTGTGTTTACAATTGGTGTGTGAAAGAGTTGAGTGTGTCTCGTGCATTTAGTTGGAGCACGTAGTTTGAGAAAAGATGAGACGAGTTCCATCGAATCTATCCGATTGTTGCAGATATTATGCAAAAAAGACATGTCCAAAATGGTGCGTCGATCTTTGAGTGTTACCATTTTATGATACTTACACGATGCATCGTAGTCATCATTTGTATAGCCAGTACGAAAGTTGAGATGTTTAAGAAATTTTGATTGTATACTTTCAACATTGTCAACATACTTATCATACTGAGGGTTCCATACACTACTACAGTATTCAAGTATGCTTCTTACATAGGCAAAATATAATATTTTAAGACAGTAAGTGTCAGTAAAAGGTTTAGTTACCCTCAGTATGAATCCTAAGTTACGATAAGCATTACTTATTATATTGTCAATATGATCCGCAAAAATCAATTTAGAGTCAAGGATCAAGCCCAGGTCCCTCACCAGCGACGTTCTACCAAGAGTAATATTGTTTAAAACATATTGATAACTTATTAAGTTTTTTTTACGACTAAACGTTACAACCGTACACTTTGCTGCATTAACAGAAATACGGTTGTTATTATAGTAAGCGTTTAATCGATCAAGATCCTCTTGCAGTTTTAAGCAATCTGATATATTCTCAATAATTTTATAAATGTTTGTGTCGTCCGCGTACATAAGGTATCTTGAGTACAGGAAACACTTACCAACATCGTACAAGTATGCCACATAAAGCAAAGGACCGAGGATCGATCCCTGAGGGACCCCTGAAGATATAGTGATATAATCTGACCTATGGCCACCCAAAACCACTGCTTGACTTCTATTTCTAAGATAACTTTCCATCCACCTCAACAAATTGCCATGTATCCCCAGTTCCTGTAATTTTCTTATAAGTATGACGTGATCAACACGATCAAACGCTTTTTCGAAATCCGTATAAATTACGTCTACTTGGCCGCCACCGTCCATTGCATTAAAAATATCGTTAGAAAAAATTGCTAGGTTAGTGTTAGTGGAACGGCCTTTCATAAAACCATGCTGTTGTTGAGGAACGTAGTGAGCTATACAGCTATAAATATAGTTATGCACAATTCTTTCCATTACTTTGCTTAGCGTATTAAGAATTGAAATTGGTCGATAGTTTTCTATTGATGATTTCAGACCTTTTTTATGTATTGGTACAATAAGAGCTGTTTTCCAGGTTTGAGGCATAAAACCTTGCTCAAAACATTGGTTATAAATCAATGTTAACGGTACTGAGAGACTAGCTGCACATTTACTGATAAATAAAGGAGGAATTTTATCACTACCTGCTCCTTTCGTTGTGTCTAAATTTACTAGCAATTTACGTACCTCTTGTTCAGTAACCTTCAAATCAGCTAGATTGTCAGCGTAAGTGTTAGTTTCCTCGAGAACAGAGTCAAACGTTTTAGCAGCTTTGATGAAATTTTTATTAAAGAAGTCACTAAAAGCGGTACATATTTCTGTCCCACCACAAATACTTTCGTCGTGGTATTGCATAACATTAGGATAGTTAGAGTTATTTTTTCTGCGAGACTTAACATACGACCAGAACTGTTTCGGAGTTTTTTTGATGTTATCTTGTGCCCTTTGTATATAAGAATCGTAGCATCTCCTCTCCATCTTTTTCTGCACGCGCCGTAGCCTAGCAAATGAAGCATAATCAACGGGATTATTATACTTTTTCCAGTGACGGTGTACTTTTGCCTTTTCCTTAATAACATTAACTAGTGCTCTGTCGTACCACATCGGGTAATTATACTTACCCGAAGTGGAAACTTGAGGCACATGCTTTTCGATCAGTTCGTAAACAATTGAATAAAAGAAATCCGTCATCTGGTCAGCATTCATGTTATTAAATATGTTTTGCCAATCATAAGAATTCAAGGATGTATTTATTGTCTCAAATTTGTACGCAACATTAAATATTACATTTAAAATAAGATGTAATTATTTCTTATTTACAAATTACGAAACTAACTCCATAGTTAGAAAATAATAATAATGACATCAACGGGGAGATTTCTGAATTAACGTACGTATCAACGTCATGAGTGTTTTTATACGCACTAAATTATGACCCAAAAAGTCTTCAATACATATATGTTTAGTAATTAGGAAACATTATAGAGTTCGCAGTAACTCTATGACAATGACAAGCGTATATGCCAGCGACCTAAAGGCTTATTGTTAAGGTCGACAAGCTCCTTATACTAGAGGTGAGATATTCTTTTTAACCGACTTCAAAAAAGGAGGAGGTTATCAATTCGGTTGTATTTTTTATGTTTGTTACCTCATAACTCCGTCATTTTTAAACCGATTTCCAAAATTATTTTTGTATTCGATAGAGTATACTGCAAGGTTGGTCCCATGGTCACCAAAGTCAGGATCTGATGATGGGATCCCATAGAAAATAAAGGAAAACACTAATTTAATACTACCTATTAGGTATTAAATTAGGGTATTTTAACTGAAAAGATTTCATTCACTAAAAAGTTAAAAATAATTTTTTTTTACGAAAAATAAAACCGACTTCAAAAACACTAAAAACTTAAAAATAATATAAGAATAGGTACAGACAACATCACACTTCTATATTGAAGTCGGTGACAAATTTTAACACTTTCTAGGAGATCATCGTTTGGCGCCGACTTCAATATAGAAGTGTGATGTTGTCTGTACTTATTCTTATATTATTTTTAAGTTTCTGGTGTTTTTGCAGTCGGTTTTATTTTTTGTAAAAAAAATTTTGACATAACATTTCATAAATTTTGGTGCTAGTTTAGCCGAATGGTATTTTTCTGAGAAACTAATTGTGTAATTGTGTTTCCAGACTAAATCACCTTCGTTGAATTCTAAATGGCGCGATGTCTGTTGTACGATTCAGAATATATTTCCCGCCGGACCACCTGTACCATTAGACAGTACCATTGATGGTTGACTAGTTGGGCCTCCCGATAAAACCTCACGGTGAAGGTATTCGGGGTATTGGTGATCTTAACGGGGAAGGTCACCTTTACTTTCACCCCTGCACCGACACCCAACCCAAGTATTACCACTTCTCACGCCGGCTGTAATCTGTTGTTGGCTGTATTGCAGCGTGCATTTTGGATCTTATCGGCTAGACAAACTATTCGGAACATAATTTTTCGATGTTTGCCGTGTTATCGTCTTCAAGCAACCACCATGCGTTGCGTGATAGGAGAAACCGTCCTTACGTTTGAGGAACACGACACGGTGTTCTGTAATAGGACGGCCGTCCTCAATTCGCGACCATTATGTCCGATGTCTTCAGAGCCAAATGACCGGCTTTCTCTTGATTGGATAGCCCCTTAACGCGCTGCCGGAATATCCGTTGCAGGAAATAAAAACTCGTTTTTTGTCACGATACCAACTGTTGACGGTCCGCGGTGGAGGTATGTTAGTTATTACCCTCGAGTCGCGAGGTGGCCCTGGATTGCGACACCGCCGCTCGGGCGGCCGCGACGTGTGCGGTGAGGGACAGGTAGTCGCAAATCGGATTCGGGATTGAGCGCCCGTATTGTTGACCGTAGTTTTGTTCGCTGATTAGCGACCCGGTATCTGTAATTATTTTTGTCTTGGCGGTCTATCTAGGTCCCCTTGTTTAGTGGAGATTCTGTGTATGTACTGAACCTACTCCAGAAGAACAGTCCAGCCACGTCCAACCCGTGAATCGTCAGTGGCTCGCCTTGTGGTAATCAGGGGCTCCTGTTTTGTACGCCACGGTGCCTAACGAGAGAAGAAGAAGCTGGACTGTGAGTACGTAGATCTTAATTAACAAGTTAAGTATTGTTAGGCAACTTTCACGTGCCTCCTAACACAGCCGCGGATCGCGGCTGTATGTACCTACTCCCCGTGGTGGTGGCTAGTAGGTTTAAGCAAAGTGTTTCTGCTCAATACCATCACGGCCGAGTACTGAAGATATGGTAGCAGAGCGTGGTTAGATCATTTTGTACTTAAAACGTGGATCGATTCCACTAGTAACCGAATTTCGGTACCCGAAGCGCGGCCGCTAAGCCATTACAGAACAATGTAAAAGCTAAAGAAAATAAGCAAAATATCGGTGATTAAAACCCCAAATTGGAAGAAAAGTTAGTTCATCATATTTAATAAATGAAACGTGGTATACTCTTGCTTAAAAAAACGTATGTTACTCTGAGATTGTTACCTCTTATCTAAAATAAAGACTGATTTCAAGAAAATATTATAGTATTATTATTTTGGTTAAACTGAAAGACCATCAATGGACCATATGAGAAAAATTTCTTGTTCCAATGATGGCAACTTTGTGGTCCAATCAAAGTCACGGTGGACCAAACAAGGTGACCATCGGGATTCACGTTTATTCGCTATTGCAAGGCTATTGCTTGATATTTGTTTAAAACAATTATTGTAAAATTCAACTGTAAGTATTTAGAATATAATAATATAGCCTTTTAACTGACTACATATTTTGTTCCATATGTCGTGTAGTTTAGAACTTATGAGTGTCAGTTAATTAGTCCAATAGTGGCAACCTTTTTTTTGGTAGGGGGAAATATGCTTTTACTCATTCCTTGTGGTCGAGCCAAACCACGAGGATATGTGGAAGTCCCCAGACCGTATTTGGCCCGGACCTACCCACTAAAAACCCCCCAGCAGCTCCGTTTATCACAAGACAGAAGGCAGGGGACAACAGCAGGGCTTTGTTCCCGCTGAGCCCCTGCTTGTGAGTAGGCTTGCCAGATGGCCGGGAAATCCGGGATTGTCCCGGAATTCTGCGTCTTGTCCCGTGTCCAGTAATTAAACCTTATTGTCCCGGATTCGGAAAACCTACGAGTTTTGTAACCAAATACGAGTAAACTAGCAACGAATGTGAGCGCTTGCCCGCGCTCGCCCTTACCTCCCGTCCACTGTCTGACTCCTTCACTCGTATAGGTAGTTGTAGCACTGATTATATAAATAATGACGAAGAATATAAAAAAGAAGGTAAGAATGACTGTTACCTCCTCTTCCTAAGCAATGTGTTGCCTGAATTTACAAGTGATATTGCTATTAGAAAGTGCGAGTTTCACTATTTTGGACATTTTACTAATTTATAGAAAGTAGTTTGTTTTGTTAATTCCAACAAGCAATGCCTTTTGCGAAAGAGTATTAAGCCAACTGAATAGTTTATGGACTAAAGAGCGAAACCGAATGTCCATGGGTTTAATCATGTCCGAACTGCGGACTCGTATCAATTTTGACGTGTCTTGCTCAGAAATTTTATAATACTCTTTATTGCGCATAGTAACTTATACTAAAAAAAATATAACATACAATGTACACAAAGGTGGACTTATCTCTCATAGAGATTTCTTCCAGCCAACCTGTGAGTATGAAGGATATATTGTTTTGTGGGAAACACACAAGCGCGTAAACTACATATTTACTTTCACTATAAAATAACTCAAAAAAAAATAATAATATATAAACCACAAATACAACACACGTATATACATAAAAAATACATAAATTATACCAATATATAATATTATATATACTTAAGATGATGAGGCTGTATACATTCGTTATCACACTGAAGTGGAGAGTTGAGAAAGAAAGTGCTGCTTGAGTCTGCGTTTAAATGATGGCACAGATGGGCTTTGTTGAACAACTGTCGGGAGATGATTCCACATTTGGGCAGCTCGAAAGCAGAAAGAATGGAGAAGGAAGTTGGTATTGGCGTGGGGGAGTTCGAGCATATCACCATAGCAAGAGCGCACAGAACGAGATGGTGGAGGCAACATTCGAAAACGTGATTTGAGGTAGCTCGGGGCGTTAGGGTCTTTTATAACCTTAAAAAGTGTCGTCAAAATGTGTACGTTACGGCGCTCTCGTATCGGTAGCCACTTTAAGTCAGAGCGGAATTGTGAAATTCGATCAAATTTTCGAAGTCCGAAAATAAACCGAATTGCCAGGTTCTGTAGCCGCTCAAGCTTATTTAATAGATCTACATTCAGATCCAGAAAACAGACATCAGCATAGTCTAGAATAGGGAGTAGGAGAGCTTGCGCAAGCATAATTTTAGTATCGAAGGGAAGAAAATATTGGAGTCGTTTGAGAGAGTGAATTGAGAAGTGCAAACGTCTGCTAATCTCATTAATTTGGGATTTCCATGACATGTCGCCGTCCATTAACAATCCCAGATTTTTAACCTTGTCAGTGAAAGGTAACGTCATTCCATTAAAATTTAGAGGTGAAGCCAAATTTAAGTTAATCTTGGACCTTAGCCTACTACTACCTATGAGAATGGCCTGAGATTTGACTGGGTTCACAAGGAGCCCAAACGACTCTGCCCACCTCTGTATTGCCCCAAGATTTTTATTTAGTAATAAAATGGCTGCACTGATGTTGGATGGATCAAAGTGACAGTATATTTGCAGGTCATCGGCGTATAAATGGTACTGGCAAGTTAATACTGTTGAAATCCGATCTATAAAAACTGTGAACAGAAGCGGAGAAAGTACTCCACCCTGAGGCACGCCAGCAGACAGTCCAGTCCAGAGTGACACTACATCATTGTATTTAACACACTGTTGGCGCCCAGTTAAGTAGGAATGGAACCATTGGATGGTAGAAGGGGAAATATTGACAGAGCGAAGAGTATCAAGGAGTATGTCATGATCCACGGAGTTAAAGGCGCTGCTAAAATCTAGCAAAACCAGTGCAGTGAGTTTTGTGTTATCCATGGCATGACGTATGTCTTCAGTTACATTCAGCAACGCAGAGCTCGTGCTATGACAAGGACGGAAACCGGACTGGTAAGGACATAATAATTTATTTGTATAGAGAAAGGAATAAAGTTGTTGGTGAGCTGCGGATTCAAGGATTTTGGACAAAAGTGGCAATATAGAAATGGGACGATAGTCAGAAAAGGATTTATTTTATCAGTTTTGCAAAGCTCTAACAGAGAAAAACTAATAAAAATGGCAAAATCCAATGATAAATATTAAAAAAAATAATCTGTTTGTACTTTTTTTTTATTTTATAAGACAGAGTTTTATTTTAATTTTTGTTAAAAGATAACTTGTATTGATTTCCTATCAAAGCATAAATCATTTTATGGAGGTGCCCAATTTGGTTTAAGTTTATTTTATGTACCTACTACCAAAATTTATAAGTAATTAGAGAAATATATTGTTATTTTTTCAGTTTATTACGATTTCATTTATAATATAGTATTAATTATCTACCAAAATTTAAATTTGTAGATAAGCTAAGTACTCAATGTTATAAATATTTAATTTAATGTGTTGATTTACTATACCAAAGTTTTAAATCTAAGCTTCACCTTAAAATTATAACTGGCGTTAATTGCCTGCTAAGTATTTATTTATTTATTTATTCTTAAGTACTTTTGTGTACAAGGCGGACTTAATGCCATACTTTTATTAGATAGGTAGATATGTACATACTTACCTATCTAATGAAAGTATGTATTTGAAAATAAATGGCATTTTCCTTTTCAAATACAAATAGAAATCCTGTGAAAATAAAAAAAACAAGATTTTTTACTATGGCCACGACCCGACAGTGACCCGACACCGTTGTCCTAGAATTGTCCCGGATTTGAAATGTTTCTATCTGGCAACCCTACTTGTGAGTCGTCCGTTGCCGGACACGCGCTACGCCAAAAGGCGCGTGGCTCTGCCGCTTTGTGAGTGGCGCAGGTGTTGTGCGCCGCTTTAAACCCCGGAAGCGTCTCGACACTAGGGGCCCTAGGGCTGAGGACCATTTTTAAAGAGGGGAACATCACTTCCCGCGGCCGCCTCCTCTTGGATGATGGGGGCCCCGATGACGTCCTCGGTGACCCACATCTCAGTCCCGCCTGAGGTCTCGGGTGGACGGTTTGGCGCTACCCTCCTCCTTCTCCTGCTGATGGGTGCCTTGGACAGAGTAGTAGGGTTACTCTTGAACCGAATCCGATCGATCGGCATTGAGATCGTGATCTTTCGTACGCTTATTCTTGTGCATTGGCTCCAAATTGATCCCGTATTGTGCGGATTTTGGGTAAACCAAACTCAGTATTATTACAGTTTCCAATTTAACGCTAGTGTTGTTACTCAAGCGTATGAAAAATTAGAATCCCAATGACGATTCATTGGAAATGGTTCAAGAGTAACCCTACAGGTCTTACCCCCAAGGCGATGGTCCACTGGTTTCCCGGCCACAGTACACAATGGGCATTTGAGCTTGGATGGGCACGTTGACGCCCCGTGCCATGCCTCCCCGCACCGGTAGCAAAGCGTGCTCCGGTCCACATCCGTCCTGCAATCGACCCTCTGGCATAAGAATAACTAATAATACGAGTATAGAAGCGAAACTCCCGGCCGTCGAGCGCTCAAGGCCACGTTATTTACTTACCGTTTGATTTCCGTTGAACGGAATCGCCAGCCAAGGCGCGCACCGCATCCCGCACGTACGTGACTCCTTCCCGCGCGCCGCTATCTACCTAATCGCCGCGATGCCGACTTATTGTTGCGTTTATGGGTGCAAAAACAATGCCATAATAACCCCAAATTACCTGATTAAGCTTTTTATAAGAATGCGTATTTACTACGCGCTGAAGTTTAATAACCGAAACTTCAAATCATCTACAAAGACGTCATGTTTTATAAATATCAGACATTTGTAAATATTTCTCTTGAATTGAAACCTTTTAAATAAAAATGATTGAGTACTTTAAAATTATTTTTATTATACCTACCCTAGATACAGATACAGTTTTATTCGTAATATTCATTACATGTCAAAGCTAATACAGCTTTAGAAACTCGATATATTATATTAATATATCGAGTTTCTAAAGCTGTCATTGTAGTGCAATTTCGAAACTCTGTAAGTATGGGATTTTTTTGTCAAGTCGGGAATAATTTGAATTATGAGAAACTTTGGTACTGCTATATATATTTTTATCGACCTTTGTCACTGTTCCATATAAAATTTAAATACAATCAATACTTGATTAAAATTATGAAACAACTGATTTTTTTTCAAGTGAAAATGTTGGTCTGATAGTAAAAAGTGAGCTTAGGTTTTATCCATTAGTACATTCATAACTTCAGCTCTTGGACTATAAACGTAGGTACGATACCTAAATTACAAACCATTTTTGTACATCGAAATTCGACAAATTTTAATGATTTTGTTCTCGAAGTGTAGGGATTAAGCTCAATTAATCAAAAATAGGCAGGTTCTTATAACTACGGAATCAAAATAACGAAAAATGTGCGTAAATTGCTAAAGATAGTCGCTCGCTCGCTACACTTGAAGTACAAAATCAATAAGACTCGGTTATACTCAGTTTCTCATTTAATGTAAAATATGGAGGTACCTATATAAAAAATATTGTAGTGGTAACCATACGTCCATGTGGTGACCCTAGCGGCGTCCGCAGACTACTGCGGGGCGTTACAGGGGGAAGGGCGCTGTAGGTATGCAAATAGCGGCATTTGGCGCACCCACAAAGGAGATTCGCTTCTATACTTATTAGTTATTCTTATGCCTCTGGTGCCCCGATTCGAGGCACCTGTAGCACCTCTTTTCGCGAGGCTGGAGGAGCTTCGTCTATGCGGCGGACCAATCCACCAGCAGTCTATTGGCAAATACAATCCTCTTTGCCACTTCCATCGGGCAACACACCCACGCCGTACCCACGGTGTAGTGGCCCTAGCGGATTTCTCCCACCCGGACCTCCTCGACCTGGTACTCGTTGGTCTTAGCGAGTGCCTCCTTCAGTTCCTCTGGCTGGACGGACTCGTCCAATCCAGAGACCAGCATCTCCACAGTTTTTGTTGGGATGATGACCCGCGCGATATTTGGATCCACCCCTTTCAGGGCGACGGCCAGGTCCACCGCGTTTGCCTCCTTTTCATCGCCCGTGACGAAGATTACGGCTGCCCCAGTCAAGGACTTGCAGAACTGAACTCTCACTATGTTCAGCTCCGAGAGGCTAACCTTGGATCTGGCAGCCGCAATCACCCCGGAGTATGAATGGCCCTTCTCCTCGGAATACGGCTGCAGTATTAGCAATACTGCCGCCGTATTCGACGCACGCAGCTTGGGTGACCGACGAGGTGCCTTCTTCTTCATGGGCGGAGGGGGCTGCTTCGGTGTAGTGGTTGCCGGTGTGCCGACCTCTTTTTGTTTTTATACGCTGGCCGCGCCTCACAACTGTGGTCCACCTCCGTATTGGTTTGGGCCGGTGGCAGCGGACGTAACTCCTTCACTGCGGATTTATCCGCAGCAGTTTTCCCCTTTGTTCGCTTAATTGCCATCCTTTTTAGGGGGAGCCGCGGTTCCGGGAGCAGAACCGCCATCGGGGGTTTAAACTCTGCTACTAACGCGTCGGTTGAGATGGTGGTATTTTCAGCAGCCGGTCTTTTTGGTTCGCATGGGTTATTGAAATTTGGAAGAGCCAGCCCCAGATACGTCTGGCTGCCCGCAGCCGCCTTGCGCGGTCCTACGGGGCGGACTGATACCCCCTGGGGATGTTTTTTGTATAAGCGGATGGCCACACGAAGTGGCCCGCCAGGTTGAACCCAGCCATCCCACGCCCGCTTTCCATGGGGTGGCCTCTCGTCGACTATTAGCCCAGGGTGCAACACGAGAATGTTGTCTGACATCGCACCCCCAATAGTGGCAGCCTTACCCTAACTACTCATACATCTATATTTCAGTCTGTCTGTTTATCTTGATAAAAACAACAACATGGTAAAAATTTTAATCTAATTTATAATACAGGTAGATATATTTTTTTTATTATGAGCTTTGATAACATTTTGTTGACATATCGATGAATGAACGTAGTGAAGTCGCTGACCTAATCGTCAGTGCGAATACACATGACCAACTATTGGTGACCGATTTATTGACCGATTTTTTGTGTGTTAACGTATGTACATTTACGAACGTTCCATTTTTCACCAGTAATCAGGTCGGCCGGGATTAATCGATGTTTTTGGTCGACTTTTTGTAGTTTGTGTGCCTTGCAACGTGGAACTAAATAAGTTTCATTGTCCACTGTCACAAAATCGGTAATCAATAGTCGGTCGTGTGCGTTTGTGCTTATTGCGTAGGTAGATTTTCTATTGAGATATGCTTGAGCTGGTTATTAGAAATGTCCGTCCAAAGCTGTAAAAAGAGAAAAATATGTTAATTACGAATTTTTACCTTGCGTAATTTGTATATCGTGATATCGGGATATTTTGCACCAATGTTTTCAACTTTCATAACTTTCAAAAGACCTAAGTAGGTGTATATTGGGCATTCTAAAACAGTTTTCATCAAAACACCGCAAACGAACGCAGTGAGATTTGAGCTACGCTTCGCTGCGCTCTAGCTCCGCAAATCTCACTGCGTTCGTTTACGGTGATTTGATGAAAACAGTTTAAGATTGCCCAATATACATTATATAGGGTTAAATGGAAAAGAAGATTTTTTATTTCATTTCATTTCATAATGTTTCTATTGTGTTGTGTTGTTTGACTGTAAACAGTATACTTTTGATTGATTGCGATTTACTAGACACATTTTCAAGGTTTTCTATCTCAGAATATTAAGGCATTCAACTAGGTAGCAGTGCAATAACAACAGAAATTAAACAGGTTGAGGTTTCGTAGCTTCAGGACTCAACTCTCGGATAAGTACCGTTCTACACTCTGCCTGCCATACAGTTTCAAAGCATTCCCACGAAATTCATTTATCAGCAATAAATTTATTGCACATTATTCATATATCCAGTTACGAGTGCTTACTCAAATAATAAGGCTTCTTTCACACGTTAATACTTTTATTTGTTTATTAAATTACTTCAATTAAATATATTCTTTATTATAAAACAAAGTATAAAATTGTTGATTTTTACAAAATATTTAAAAGGGCGGGCTAATCCCTGAAAGATGTGTTCCAGTCATCACACGAATAAAAAATAGAAAATAAATATTCCAATAATTTAAAAAATGAAAATATAAAAAATACTAAGAACATTTTAACTACCTACCTTGGCTGACTAAGGTCTTAACATCCTAATTAAATAGGGTAGTGCGGTGGGAACGTGTATGAGATGCTGCCGATGAATACCACCTATGTATTATTACAATAATTTTCATAAACTTCTATGGTTCTGTCCTCATGTCGTATCAATATCGTTATGCTATAAATACATTCGGTTCGCCTAATAGAACGATATACCTATTGTTTATCTGTTTTAAATAGTAGTATCGAAAAATGAAAATTAGAAATCGCATCCGTTATTATAAAGAAGACTTTTTAATTTGGAGATAATATTCGTTAGTAATTGTAAATATGTATGTACATGTATAATTTAAATAAATATAATAAACCCGAAATGAAAAAAAAATTTGGAGCATGCAGCCTTACACGAGATTTCTGCATCAGCAGAATTAAACGGTTACCAACTATTTTGCTGTATATGCACAGTATTGTATTGCAAGTTTGTGGAAATAAACGACAAACAATTAATTTGCTGATTATTTCCGCGTCATATTGCACATTGGTAGAATTATGGGTAAATATCAAATTTTGCTAAATATCATGAAAGTCAGAGGTGCAAAACGTTATTAAGTTTTATATTTCGAGTATGGAACCGACTTTTTGAAAGTAAACTACCAAACTATAATCTTCTCTTAGATGTTGTGATGCTGAATAACGATCTACTACTACCTCGAAAATAAAAATCCAATACACGTAATTGCGTCAGTTCGTCGTTTTGTTTCTTTCTTGCTACGTAAGAACTTTTTTTTTATATAGCTGACGAAGTTCAGCCGATGATCGGACCGTTTTTGGATCATACGCAACTGCGGATCAAAAATTTTGTTGCAGACCTGAGAACTGCTCCACTCACACGTCCCGGGTACCATAGTACCCAGAGCGCTTCGCGTCTCCTTTGCCTAAAACGCGCGGTGTGATAAAAAAATCACGAAAAAAAAAAATATTTTCTCTAAATAAAGTGTCAGTTCTTTAGTGTTTGAAAAACGAACACTGACCATGGAAGTGGAAGTGAATGCATTAGGATTCTCGATAACGTATAGACATCATATTCGTGAATGCATATTTGTTTTCTTATAAATATTTTGTGTGGATATGATTTGGACGGAAATTAATAATTTTATGATTATATATATAATATTTTATAATATTACTTACTTATTTAACAATATAAAAATTAATGAGCATTCTTTTTTAGATTAGTCATGTTAAATAAAAATGATTATAAAGATAAGGTATAGGTTGAGAACCTCAGTAAAATTATTACTTGCATTGCACTTTTCTTATATAAAATCCGGAAAAACTGTAGTCACAGTACACTCCAGTGCTATCTCTGACCACTAACAGTGCTTCAGTACCTCCTCATCAAAAAATCTCAAGACCAAGACAGCTGAAAAATGTTCGTAAGTTTTTATACTTTATTGCTATACTTTATATCTATTCTTTAATTGTCTATAAGTGGTTGATCATCTTCATGCTTCAACAAATTGAGCCGTTGGACCAGGCTGTATATGACGTGACCTCTCCAAGTGCTGTCTTCACGAGGGACCATCAAGCCCAGCAGTGACATGCTGATTGACTGATGATGATGATATTTTTTTTATCTTATGAATTTCGTTTTCTTGTAACCACTCTTAATACTAATATGACATTTACTATTTTCAGGTCGGATAGCAAGCAAAACAAAAGGTCAGCCAAGAAGAGCTGTGAATCTGACCTTTTCTTTGATACCGACGACGAAGACATCAGGTACTTTTATTGCTATATTTACATATATCTAAATTTCAAGTGTTTAATGTGTACAATAATCGTGTATCCTTTTTCTATCTCCCTAGTCCAAAGAAGAGAAGCAAGGCGATAAAGTGCCTATCGAAGGCGAAGAGTGCAGAAGTGAAGAATACATCGTCGTCCAATACTTCTGAGTGGTTGTTCGACTCAGAGTCGGACAGCGAGGTTTCGCGGCCGCCAAACCTGCCAAACAAGACCACCAGTATCCTGACACGCCGAGTACCTGGTGGTGTAACGCGTCGGACTGCACAGCTCGACGGCGACTTGCTAGTGGAGCTACGCCTCTACAACCAGAAGGAGGTATCTAATCTCAGCGGCCTTGACCGGTGCGAGCGCGCTATCGTTTGGGTACGCTTGCAAGGCGAAGCAGAATCTCCAGAATTTTACGCATTAAAAAAATTTGTAAAATTAGCTAAGGCAAAGTTTACCACAGAGGGGATATTTTATAAAGATAAAGTTAAAAAATAGGTTCTCTTTTGTTTCTCTCTGCGTAAATTATGTTTTAGCTGGTTTACTTATTGTTTATCGTTAGCAAACTCAAAGATTAGGTACTTACATACTTAAGCCTTTATTACTTTAACTTTGAGAATTTGTACTGTCCAAATCATAATGTCGAGGTCTACTTTCTGTTCAGTTTGTGACGTATCCGTAAATAACAAAGTTTTCTCTGCACATTTGAAAAGTATTTTACATAAGAACAACAGTTCGGTCGTTGATAGTGAGGGGGTTGAAAAAGTTCATAGCGCTTTTCGTAATCGTATAGCATCGTACCGTGTTCGATATCAAGATGAGGGTCATGATAGTGCGCGTGTTCGCCCGCCCGCCGAGTTTTTATGGCACTTGCGCTCTCGCGTACGCCTATTGCTCATAGCGAAAATTCAAGCTCACACTAATGTTAAAGCTAATTTTGAACTTTTCTGTGAATTCTTTCTGCTTAGTAAGTATGATTCGATTTCAATAAAGTCATTTGCAACGGAAAACTTCATCTTGCATCAAAACTTCAATTTTGAAGATATGTTTTCAAAAATTATTCACTTAATTTGTAAAAAAATTGAAGAATTTGAAGAAAGAGATAGTGGGTGGGCCTATTTACAAAGCCTATATCTAGAAGTAAATATAAACAAATATAACCCGTTAAGAGGCTCCAGTTTTATAGAATTACCAAAGTCCATAAAATGTAAACGAGCATGTATCAACATTCAAAATTCTGATAATTATTGTTTTTTATGGTGTGTCATGGCAGCACTATTTCCTATAAACAGAAACGCACATCGAACGTCAGCTTACCCACACTTTAAAAATGTACTCAATATCAAAAATATGATTTTTCCAGTTGGGTTTGCGGACATCAAAGTTTTTGAAAAGAATAATCCTCGCATAAGTATTAATATTTACGGCATTCAAAAGAATGGTAACATTGTTGGACCTTTATACAAAAGCGAGATTCGCAAAGATCATCACATTAATATGCTTTTCCTGGAAAACAGAAAACGCACCCATTACTGTCTTATTAAAGATTTATCTAAATTACTTCGTCTTCAATTAACTAAACATCATTCTAAAATATATTTATGCGAGGATTGTATGATATTCTTTGATAGTAATGATAAACTGAAAGCTCATGTTTGTGGTGGTGTATCGACAATATTACTCGGTGATGGAACACGAATTCAATTTAATCATTACGAGCGAATGCATGACATGCCCTTCGTCTTATACGCAGATTTTGAATCATTATTAAAACCAACTGAACTCGATTCTGGATCAGGCTGTACAAAGATATTGCAAAAACACGTACCATCAGCATTTGCTTACTACGTTGTGTGTTCTTATGATAAGTCGCGTAATAAATATGTATCTTATCGAGGTCCAGCCTGTGTAGAAAAGTTTTTAGAAAGTCTATTATTGGATATAACCGATATTTATAACGTTTTGCAGTCGCCAGTGGCTATTTGTTTAACAAATGAAGACAAAGCGAACTTTGCTCGGGCTACAAATTGTTTTCTTTGTGATAAAATATTGTTTGACGATAAAGTTAAAGATCATTGCCATCTTACAGGACGGTATCGTGGTGCAGCTCATTCTTATTGCAATATTAGATATTGTTTGCCTAAGTTTGTTCCTATATTTTTTCATAATTTAGCGGGTTATGACAGTCATCTTTTTATACGACAGTTGGGAAAACTATCAGGAAAAATACAAGTAATAGCAAAAAATAAGGAAAACTACATATCTTTTACAAAATTTTTTCAAATTAATGATAAAGATATCATACCTGTTCGATTTGTTGATTCTTTTAAATTTTTAGGCACAAGTCTAGAGAAACTTGTCGCAAACTTAAAAAATGACGACTTTAAACATCTGCGGCGTTATTTTCCTTCTCGTGAGCATTTTGCTTTAATAAAACGAAAAGGGGTGTATCCATATGAATACATGACTACTTGGAGTTCATACGAAGAAAAAGTACTTCCGCCTCAGGAGTTCTTTTTCAGCAAATTACGCAATAGTAATATATCTAAAATAGATTATGATCATGCAAAAAAAGTCTGGCAAACGTTTGAATTATCGAATCTCGGTGAATACACAGACTTGTATCTTAAGTCAGATGTTCTTTTATTAGCTGACGTTTTTGAAAGTTTTCGCCAGACATGTAAGATGAATTATAAATTAGATCCAGCCTTTTATGTTACAGCACCGAGTCTCAGTTTTGATGCCATGCTATTAAAAACAGATGTTAAATTAGAATTAATACACGACCTGGAAATAATAAGAATGATTCAAAAAGGTATTCGCGGTGGAATATGTTTATGTTCGACAAGGTATTCAAAAGCCAATAACAAGTATTTAAAAACTTACGATCCAAGAAAAAGTAATAACTTTCTAATTTATATCGATTGTAATAATCTCTATGGATATGCAATGTGTGCTTATTTGCCTCATTCCAATTTTAAGTTATTGAATGACTTCAAAATCGCTGGAATAGATTTTATAAATGTGCCAACTAACGGAGACACTGGTTATATACTAGAAGTAGATTTAGAATACCCCGAACATTTGCATAATGATCATAACGATTTTCCATTCTGTGCTCAAAAATTTACTCCGCCAGGTTCTAAAACTTCAAAATTGATTCCAAATTTATACGATAAATATTTCTATGTCATACATTTTGCTCATCTGCAAACATGTATAAAACATGGTTTGTTGTTAAAAAAAATACATAGAGTTATTCAATTTAATCAGAGTCCTTATTTAAAGCAGTATATTGACATGAATACTGAATTACGAAAAAAAGCTAAATCTACATTTGAACAAGATTTCTTCAAACTTCTTAACAACAGTATATTTGGCAAGACGTTAGAAGACACAGAAAAGAGGGTTAATGTGAAATTAGTCAATAAGTGGAATGATGATAGTAACAAAACAAAGAAAAGTTTCTGTGCAGAGCAAATGATAGCTCGACCAAATTTTCACAGTGTTACAATTTTCACTGAAAACTTGGTAGCCATTCAAATGAAGCCTGAAACAATCACTTTGGATAAACCTATATACATTGGTTTTTCCGTTTTGGAAATATCTAAGAGTCACATGTTTGATTTTCATTATTCTATTATGAAGCCTTTTTATAAGGAAAAGTTAAAACTTTGTTATACGGATACTGATAGTTTTTTGTATTCAATAGAAAGTAAAGATTTTTATGCTGATTTAAAATCAAATTTTCTTCCCTATTTCGACACTAGTAATTATTCTGTAAATAACGTATACGACATTCCTAGTTGGAACAAAAAGGTGCCAGGTCTCTTTAAAGATGAGCTAGGAGGAAGTTTGATTTCGAAGTTTGTAGGATTAAGGTCCAAGTTATACTGTATTAAAACGGCAGAAGATGAATTAAAAAAAGCAAAAGGCATACAGAAGCAAGTATTAAAAGATGTACAATATAAAGATTATTACAAGGTATTAAATGAAAATACATTTTTGAAGAAAAAAAATATCATATTTAAATCTCTTAAGCACGAAATATTTACTCAAGAACAGAACAAAATAGCTTTGTCAGGTAATGACGATAAACGTATCATATTAAAAAACAAAATTTCTACTTTATCATGGGGTCACTGGGATAGTTTAGTTTAATATCATTAGTTTTTCTTTAGAAGCACCGTATTGTATTGTTTATTATTATTTTAATGGTAATCATGAATCAAATTGTAAGTTGAGAAATATGTTACCCCATCATCTATTTATTTATTTATTATATGGCTTAAGTAATGAATAAGTTAATAGAATAAAAACATACATGAAATTGTATAGTATGTACCGACACGGCACTTTATATTGTAAAGTTATTTAATTTTAATATTGTTATCCATCAGTTATTTGTTTAATAGTATTATACATTGTTTTTTAATGGTAAATAGGTAAATTAATTACCTAGTTTTAATCAAATACTTAATGTTGTATTGTAACGATGAAAATATATAACGTTATAAACCAGCTACCATGTTTTTTTTTATTTCATAATCCATAAAATATAAAACTATTAATAAAATAGCACACGCAATGAACAATTCGAAACTGGTTGGGACATGTTATTGCTGATTTAGGTATTCCAACTTATAGTTCATTAGTAATTTGTCCAATTGCGATTCCGTGCGAATGCTTTGTTGTTATGTCAGCATTATATTTACACTATAAATAGCTATTAAAGTCGAATGTTTTTAAAATTTGTTTCACACATAATTAATCAAGTGACAACTACGGTCACCCAAATACATCATGGTAAGTCGTATAAATTATTTTTCTTCAAACTCTTTTCTTGTGTAGTGGTTAGATCACTAGTTAATGTTTATTTGTATATTTGATTTAGTTGGAAGATAATGTTGTTGTTAAAACCTTATGGTTGTGATGCTGTTATCGTGATTCTCATATTCTATCGGTTCCGTATAAGATAGTCAGCCTCCTTGTGGATCCTAGATATACTCTTCTACCTCCGCCACTATATCAATCATTTCTTCGATGTGAAATTATTTTTGTTGCATAATAAATTAAATTTCAGAATACCCAAGAAATCTCGCAGTCGCTACTCATAAGCAAGGAGGCAACAGAAGATTATCCTCCTTGCTTTGAGCAAAATGCGCAAGATATGTTGGAGGGCTTCTCTGAAGAATTTCCACATTGGAATGCTAAAGATTCACCGCTGCATGCCAAGGTGGTTAAAAGTCTTTTTAATAAAAAGAAGCCCATGAAGAGGAGAAGCAAGTTACTGCAGAATACGAAGGGGAACGAACCTTCTTATTTAATTAAAACAATACCTACTAAAGGGCGGCGATTAATTAAATTAGAAATATTAGATCTGGAATCAACCAGCAATGATTCATTAATAAAAACACAATATGTGGTAACCGAGCATATTGATCCAATAATGGATCAAGCAGAAAATATTATAACTAATATCTCTAAGAAAATATGTGGTTACAGTTATAGTTTTTAAATAACTATTGCTGACCTAAAACATTTGTAGATGTATATTAAAATTCTCTAATGTGCTAGATGCGTACCTACTATCTTTAGTTACGTGTACACTCACGGAGATACATTATTTCAACAACATTATTCTTCTGAAAAATTATAGTAATGCTTATAAATTTTACTAACTAAGACTTATGTTATTTTAAATAGTTATGTTAGTTTAAGTCTTGTATTGTTTTCAATAAATATTATTTAAAAATAAAAAGACTTGTATGAAAATATTTGTTTTTATTTTAACACCTCTATAATGTAATCAAATATTTTGAAAAACATTCATTCAGAATTACCTCTATAAATAAATCTAAGATAAAATTTATTAGAATTCAAATACATAGTTTAAAATAATGGTAATAAAATTAAAAATATAGTTTTATTTATTAAAGAACGCAGTGTATTACTTTCTTAAAGTAGGGATGCAAGTAATTAAACAATGTTTACTTTTAAGCATCGATTCCTTACTCATATCATTTTTTATTGCACGATTCGAGAGGGGTGAGAGCTCTTTCTTCTCTCTCCATTCTTCTCGATGCTTTAACATTGTGTGTTCTAGACACGTCCAATAACTTAATATAATGAGTGGTAACAGTATCCAAATTCTTCTACTCCTTGCTATTGTTACCGCCGTCGAATGCTTAGTCTATATGGTGGAGTGAGTGCACTTACAAGTAAATATACTGCTAGTTCTCTTATTATTACGAACGCAAAGTGTTATATCCATTTTGTTCAAAGCCACGAATCAAAACGGACAAGTTGCTATGAAGTTCCTCAAACAAAAGGAAACGTTAAAATTAGATTATAATATCTGTCCTGCATCATTATGTGAAGCAAAGCGACATGGCAACTTATTGCCGAGCACTATACGATGTATTGTTTGTGGACCATCAAATTGCGGCAAGACAAACTTAGTAATAGGTTTGTTATTACATGAGAATGGTACACGTTTTCGTAACTTATATGTATATTCTAAATCATTATACCAACCAAAATATGTGTTCTTAGAAAAAGTATTAGATTTAGTTGCAGACATATCTTATAGTAAATATAACCATAATAATGATATCATAAGCCCACACGAAGCTTTGCCAAACTCCATTATAATATTCGACGACGTAGCTTGTGAAAACCAAAATAGCATTCGGGATTATTTTGCTATGGGTCGACATAAGAATATTGATTGTTTTTACATTAACCAAACATACAGTAAAGTACCTAAACAACTTATAAGGGACAATTCTAACCTCATTATTTTATTTAAACAAGACGATGTAAATTTAAAACACGTTTACGATGAGCATGTAGGTTCAGATATGTCGTGGTCTCAGTTCCGTGAAATGTGCTCAACTATTTGGAATAAACCATTTAATTATGTTGTGATCAATAAAGACTGCGAAAGAAATAAAGGATGTTATAGGATGGCATTCGATACTTTTGTAGTAGTAGATTAATATACATAAGTTATTGTTTCATCAATACACAATCACTATTACTCTGGATTTTGCATTGAACGGAATCCTTGTCAAAATGGAAAAGCAACTTAAAAAACAAATTGTAAAAGCTGCAGCTGCTGTAAAAAGAAAGGTTGAAATGATAAAGGATATGAAAAATACAAATGATGCCACTCTGGAATCCATATTCAAACCTATAACCGATCCACTGAAACAAATAGCCATTAAGAACAATGAAATTTCTCATGAAGATGAGGATGAGTTTGAACATTATACAATAAAAAAAAATAAACATAATGACAGCGAGGCAACAAATTTTTCTGATGACGATTTTAATGAAGAAGAGGAACAACAGTTCTATAAAAAATTTAATTCCGAAAAAACCCTTGTCGTATCACCTTCTGACAACAATAATATGAGTGATGCTTCCTTTAAGTCCTTTCAATCATCACCAAATGTTTCACTTAATAGTTTATCGTGGTGTGCTTCACCCGACGCAAATATCCCTTTTGGAATAAAAAATGAACGAGGAAAACTTATGCTCGGCCAAACACGTGTTTTCGACGACGGAAAAATTATAAAAATTGGAAATCGAAGTTTAAACAAAACTCTTGGATTAAAAGAATTACTATTTGAAAAGACACCAAATTTGGATGTTATCACAGATGAAGATTTGCAAAATTATAAAGAGCTTCTAATAGAAACGAATGCACATAGGCGTAATTGTGATCCACGCAAGCCAATTAATAGTAACAAAGGGTTTAAGTACATGCATATTATTAAACCACTGTTTAAGTTCTCTAGAAATAAGTATGACAGCACAGAAAGTCTTACGGTAGGAAAAGGAATAAATCTTTTAAAAAGTGTAAAGAAAGATATAGATTACGTTTATTGGGATGATCCAAATGAATTAGTAGATCGATTGAAATTACTGTTTGCATCTCGTGATGCTGGCAATACCGGCTTAGATAATGAAATTATTGCGATTATAGAAGAGCTGTACGAAGCAGGCATCATTAAAAACACCAAATATAAGGAACCTAATTTTAAAAAACTGATCAGTAGTTATACAGCAAACACCGCATAGATACGGAAATGAATGTAGATAAATTTGGTCATCACGTTCATAAACGTTTACGATTAGAGGAATATATTGGAAATCTCAACGATACATTAGTGAAGTCAGAAACAGGTGAATATGATTTAAAATCATCAAGATTAAAAGGGCTTATATCGCCAGGCAATGATGACGAAGCCGCCAATAAAGCTTACGTGGATGAAAAGACACACGAACTAAGAACTAATATTTTAAGTGATGTAAATATTCGTTTAAATGATTTTGAAAGTTCAATACTTAATAAGCTAGCCACCTTGTTTTACACAAGGACAGAAATTGATCACATGCTTCAAGAGAAACCAGATAATAATGAGCAAACAAGACATAGTGAATGAGCTTCACAAAGCAGCAAGAAGGAATTTTTCCCGGCGATGTACGATCATAAAAGGAATAGATGATTTATGGCAAGCCGACCTCATAGATTTGCAAAAATATTCACAGTTTAATAAAGGGTATAAATATATTCTTATCGTAATTGACACTTTATCAAAATATGTATGGATCAGACCTTTAAAATCAAAAGCGAAAAATTATGTTACAGATGCAATGCAAAGTATTTTAACTACATCATTACGAAAACCTAAAAATTTACAAACTGATTTAGGCACAGAATTCTACAATGATAATTTTAAACAATTAATGAAAAAGTATAATATTAATCATTATTCAACATATTCTATTAAAAAAGCATCTATAGTAGAAAGAGTTATAAGAACAATTAAATCTCACCTTTACAAACTATTTAGTTTGAACGGAAATTACCAATGGTATAAAAATATTTTAAAGGACGTTGTAGAACACTACAATAACACTTTGCATAGAATAACAAAATTTAAGCCTGTGGAAGTTAACAAAGTAAATGAGCTTATAGTCAAAGGTTATATTATGAATTCTCAAAAGAATAAAACAAGTCGGGGATATACATTTCGTGTTGGTGATTATGTTCGCATAAGTAGATATAAAGCAGATTTTTACAAAGGCTATACGCCAAACTGGTCCACCGAAATATTTCGTATAGTAAAAGTTAATCACACTAACCCAACAACTTATCAAATAGAGGACAGACGCAATCAAAGAATCCTCGGCTCATTTTATGCATACGAGTTACAAAAAACTAAGTTTCCAGACCTATACCTCATTGAAAAGGTTATAAAAAGAAAAGGAAACAAATTGTTTGTAAAATGGTTAGGATTAAGTAATAGCGAAAATAGTTGGGTTGATAAGAATAAATTGGTTTTATGATATAAAATAGCTCAAGATATCATTATTGATTCACTTTTTGTTTATCAATGAAGAAAGGAAGTGGTATCATAAACAGCTTAATAAATAAGATTCCGTTTGAGTTACATTTACCGGGCTACCAATATTGCGGACCCGGCACAAAGCTTCAGAAACGATTACTTAAGGGTCAGCGAGGAATTAATAAATTGGATAACGCTTGTATGCACCACGATATTGCTTACATAAACAACGACGCTAACGTAAGGCACAAAGCTGATCTAGATCTATTAAATATGGCTCAAAGAAGATTGAAATCAAAAGACGCTGGAAAGAAAGAAAAAATTGCTTCATGGATAGTAAAAAATGCTATGAAAGCCAAATTAAGAGCTGGTGCAGGTGCTCGGTCGTTTATGACGGCTGTGAAAAAACTCAAATCTAAATTAAAAAAAATAAAATCTAAAGACACAAATTCTACTATTAAATATGCGGTCGCCGCTGCAAAAAAACTATTTAGAAATAAAAATAAAATGAGTTTACCTCGTTGTATTCCTATTCCAAAATGTGGAGGGCTGTTACCGTTAATTCCTATTTTCGCGGGATTATCAGCTTTAGGTTCACTGGCTGGTGGAGCAGCTGGCATAGCAAAAGCGGTTAATGATTCAAAAGCAGCTCAAAAAGCTCTTCAAGAATCGGAACGACATAATAAGATGATGGAGGCGGTTGCTCTCGGAAAAGGATTATAGATTAGACCTTATAAAAAGGGTGCAGGTCTATATTTGAAACCCTCAAAAAACTAATAAAGCGGCTACCTAGGCGGGCATTAACTAATTGGGATATATTAGAACATGCTAGTGATATTCCATTTTTTCGTGGTGTTTTCATGAGGGATACGTTGCCCTCAAAACCTAGGAAGATAGAATGCGGTATTATAAATTTAGATACTTCAAATAACATTGGGTAGCCTACGTGAAAGAAAATAAGTATGCTGAATATTTTGATAGTTTTGGTAATCTGAAACCTCCGTTAGAACTACTTGATTACTTAAGAAATGTTTCTTTAAATTATAACTATGAGCAATATCAAACATTTGACTCTGTTAATTGCGGCCACCTTTGTATAAAATTTTTAAAGGAGTATTGGAAAACACATTTATATAAAGCTTGAAATAAAATTCTTTATCAGTAGTAAAATGTCTTTCACTGTGTCTATAACTGGAAAAGGATCCTCTCTGATAACAAACTACTCACCTACTTTGGAATTAAGTGGATACTATGAGTGTGGATTGTTGTATTTTTCAACATTTAATTCTATACCCAACATAGATAAAAGAAATAATAAATTCTACTATGACGATAACGAAGTAATCGAAATACCTGAAGGAGCTTATGAACTTCAAGATATCTGTGATTATTTAAAGACATACATTAGAAATGCAATGTTAAAATTAACTTGTAATAATAATACTTTAAAAACTACAATTTTTTGTACTAAAGATGTTCATTTCAACAAAAGTGACTCACTTGGAAGGATTTTAGGTTTTGGTGGAGAAACAATAAAGGCATTAAAAAGGACCGAATCTCTGTATCCTCACAGTATATTGCCAACAACCATTGTGCGCATCGAATGCGACGTAGTTAGTGGGTCATTCGTGAATGGATCTGCAAGTCATATTATTCACGAGTTTGTTCCTAACGTACCACCTGGTTATCGGATCATTGAAGTGCCGAAAAATCTAATATATTTTCCTGTAAATAAAAGTTCTATAAGTGCAATAACTATACAATTATTAGACGCCGAGAATAAACAAATCAATTTACGAGACGAAGAAGTACAACTGTATCTACATTTTCGTAAAAATGATAAATTTCAATAAAAATCATGACACAGCTTGCATTCAAGTTAGTACTAGAAGATCACCTCATAAAAGCACACCGCTTCACATAAAAAAGAAGCTCACCAAAAACAATAAGGAATTTTTGAAGTTGATTGGCTTGTTAAAATGAATATTTTAAATATATCTCAATCAACATCATACGACAATAGTATTGAAAGTTTCGAATATCATTCTTATAAACCGTACGTAACAAGTTTCAACAAGAATGATGAAATAAGAATACCTATTAATCAACAAGATCTATGTCTGTTACCCTCACTCAGCACTTTGTATATTGAGGGTAAAGCCAATGTTTATAATAGTTCGACTAAAGAAAAAATATCAAATGTGTCTTTTATCAACAATCCAATACTATATTTATTTCAAGATATTCGATATGAGTTAAACGGAATAGAAATAGACAAAATAAAAAATGCTGGCATAACTACAACAATAAAATCGTACCTCTCGTTAAATGATAATGAATCTAAATGCTCACGTGTATGGGGATGGTCAACTTCTGGTACAAACAATCTTAACGGAGGAATTTTTTCGGCTTCTGTGCCGTTGAAGAAAATTTTAGGTTTTGCAGAAGATTATGAAAAAGTTATAATTAACTCCAAACATGAATTGGTGCTATTAAGAAGCAATACGAATCTCAATGCTTTGAAATTAAATGTCGGAGAGGTGGTCGAAGATATAACTATTAGCAAAGTTGTTTGGCGAGTTCCGCACGTTAAAGTATCAGATCGTGAAAGAATCAATTTGTTGAAACATCTAGAAAAGGACAGGCCTATTACACTAGCATTTCGAAATTGGGATTTGTATGAATATCCATTATTACCGAAGACACGTAAACACACTTGGTCTATCAAAACTTCGTCACAGATAGAGAAACCAAGATTCGTTATTATAGCCTTGCAAACCAATCGCAAACACAATGCGGAAATGTCAATGGCAGAGTTCGATCACTGCAATGTACGAGATGTAAAAGTATATTTAAATTCATCGTATTACCCTTATGAAGGATTGAATGTCAGTTTCTCAGAGGATAAATTTAATTTATTATACGAACAATATGCAAGATTCCAACAGTCTTATCATGGACGGCGACCAGAGCCGTTGATGAGCTTGAAGGAATTCAGAGACGTTGCCCCATTATTTGTTATTGATTGTTCTCACCAACAAGAAATGATAAAGGGATCAATCGATGTCAGAGTGGAGATTGAAACAGACCAAGAAATCCCGGATCAGACAGCAGCATATTGCTTGATTTTAAATGACTGCATTTTTGAGTACAAACCTCTGAGCAATATTGTGAAGAAAATATCTTAACTAAATAAAGTGCAATCAAAAGGTATTTGAAAGAACAAACTTCAACTTTATGTTAAACAGTGGAATACAACGAAACAATGAGTGCTGATAAGAGTTCGATACTTTTTGTTGATGTTCAAGGATTCAAAGACTGCAAAAATAATTTTATTATTAAGGAATTTGCGTTAGCCACAAAAGAGTTTACGCAAGTCTTTTTAATAAAACCTCCATATTCGTATCTAAAATTATCTGCCGAAGAAAAAAGAGCAGTCAATTGGATTGAACGCAACAGAGGAATATACTGGAGTCAAGGCAATATAGATTTCAGAGAATTTAAGAGATTAATTATTCCAATTTTAAAGGACCAAACCATAATAATGAAAGGTGTTGAAAAGCAAAAATGGATTAAAGATTTGTGTTCTGACTGCTTTTTGATAAATGTTGAAGGCAAAGGTTGTCCTAATTTTGCAACATTGCGCAATAGTTATGCTAACGGTGGAGCTAACTTCAATTGTATAACTCATAAAAAAGAGTGCGCTCTAAGGAATGTTTTATTCATAAAAAAGTGGTACTTAAGCACATGTAATTTATGACTTCAGTAAATTGTACTTGAATGAAAATTTGTATTTAAAGTATTGTTCTAGTTTAGCTATGATGATATTTGTTACTTGCTTTATAATAAAAAAATATTTTTAACAAAAATTTCTGCGTTTTATTAATGAAAACAAATATGGTGATTCAATATACTCGCATAACTCTTTATTTATCAAAAATTACAATTTAATGGTATGAATAATTTAACCCTGTATAATGTATATTGGGCAATCTCAAACTGTTTTCATCAAATCACCGTAAACGAACGCAGTGAGATTTGCGGAGCGTAGCGGAGCTAGAGCGCAGCGAAGCGTAGCTCAAATCTCACTCCGTTCGTTTGCGGTGTTTTGATGAAAACTGTTTTAGAATGCCCAATATACACCTACTGACCTAAGTTTAGATTTATCAATTATCTGCAATATAAGGTCTGTTCTTAAAAAAGTAAGTCACGTGCAGCTATAATATATTTATATAGAAAATAGCAGATCTTTCACCTCATAAATCTAAACCTATTCCATAATGTATAGTGTATGTCCATGTATATAACTTGTTTTTGTTAACAATTTATTACAATCATTTAATTCGTTCAATCATCAAAACAATAGATCTGTCACCTAATCAATAGATCATTTCCTTAATTATATGAAAAAATCACAGATGAGTATGTTTTTGCTACGCAAAAAGATCAGCGAAGCATGTGACTCATATGAGCGAGAAATCCTTATCAAGTTCAAACCGCCTAAGGGAAAAAGAGACAGAGAATATATTCCCGATATGTCATTGTTTTCGAAAGTAGAGGCGTTCCAGTAATTTCCAAGTCGCTGTAAAATTTGAAAAATTTTCTATTATTGCTTAGATAAAAATTGAAAATATTAATTGTGGTGATGTGTTCTATACGTAAATGTGATGTTACAGGACAAAATAATCCGATTCAATACACTTTCCATAGGTAAATACGATTTTTTCACTGGAATTTTTCGAACCATTTTTTCCAAATTTCTACTTGTAATAACCGATTCAGAAGAAGATTTCAATATTAGTATATTGATATTCAAAGTTTTTTTAAGTATTTTTCGTGACGATAAACGGAAATTGGGAAAAAATTTAAAATAGTAAATTGATTGTTTATGCTAGTAGGTACTTGACAAATCCGTGACGTCACTAGTATCGATATAAATAATAATAGTAATATTATAAGAACTTTTTTAAATTCAAAGTGTTGTTTGGCCAAGTTAGGTACCTATATTAAAAAAATACTATTCACATTAGCAACTCATTATTTGCGTACAAGAATTCTAAAATTGTAAGTAATTAAGTAAGTAGCTGATAGTTTTAGGTTTCCAAGCATTCCAGAGTCCAGCATTACGAAGTTGATAGTGTAAAAGTCTATCGTAAAAAACACCATTTTAATTCACACATAGACATTCACCAACACATGCACACATTTTTTTTGTTACGTCTCCGTAGCGTCGATTTTGGATTTAATAATAATAATGGCATTCAATTTTTTTTAACTCTCACACATAATCGGGTCAAATTCCGAATAAAAGATAATCAAACCCGGTCAAAATTCTATGAGAAATCGCATGTAGTATTTGTTTGTATAGTTAATCCTGTGAGTATGTTTAAGGACCAAAATTCGCTATGAAATCTTGCACATAAAAGTCAAATTGTCCAAAGATTTCTCTATGATAATTTTCAACATAAGTGGATTCATACAGACAGCCCCATCAAATGGCACGCAAGATCGCCTGATATCGCGCCACTTGATTATTTCTTAGGGGTTGCCTGTAGAAAATTTAAAAACAGCCTTGCAAAATATCCTAACACAGATGCACCCCACAAAAATAAGAAACGTAACATTGCATTCGTTACTCAAGAAAATTAATCTTTGCATCCTTCCACATATAATTTGGCCGTAATATGATGTATAGGTATATTCAAATTACCTGTTCTGCCACAAGGCAGCGTGCTGTATTCCGCCACTCTATATTGTGGTTCCGCTTTGAAAGGTAAGATAAGCACTCAAATTACTTGGTGTCTGTGACTCTACATTAAATGTCACAAGTTTTAGGCCTTGCATATTTGCGTTTCTTACTAAGCCACATGTAGGTACTAAGGGGACGGTAGCCATTTACCATCAGGTGGCCAATTCGCTTGTTCGCCAACATTGTGGAATCAAAAATGTTAATATACTATGCCAACTAACATTTATTTACGATTAATAAGAGTGGAAAACCATTGCAGTAACGATGGGTAGGTCTGGGGGGTCGGTGGTGTCAGCGGCGTCTGGTGCGTCCGGAGTCAGGAGCATCCGGAGCATCCGGAGCGTCAGGTGCGTCTGGTGCTTCAGGTGCGCTTGGCTGGTCTGAAGGTGACAAGAACATAACGATTACTTATTGTTTAAAAGATACAAGTGTAAAGTCAACTTCTTTCGCGTTTATAATAATAATAAGGATTTTCTAAATACCCAAAAAACAGTACCCCGGTTGGTCACCAATCCATAAAACATTCATCAGTCATTTATTCTATATTCTATATGCATCTAGGTAATTGTTAATAATTTATTCAGTACTACATACATTTAGGTTCACTATCTGTGCCCGGGAACTACGTTTCGCCTTAATTTATTTTTTTCCAAAATCTTCAACAAATATCGTTAATGAATACAGAAATAAATACAAAAACTTAACACATTATATACTAAAACCTTCCTCGAGAATCACGCTATTAAGTGGTGAAATCCGCTTGAAAATCGGTGCAGTAGTTTTTGACCTTATCGCGAACAGACAGACAAACAGACGCGGCGGGGGAGTTTGTTTTATAATATGTAAGGATAAGGATATAGGTATATGTATAAAAACTTCGTTTCATAATCAGAATAATGATTTTTAATTATCAATATGTTTCTGCATAAAATGCACATACGAAACAGGGAGCAAAAGGGGTCATTTTAGTGATAAAAAAATAGAAAAAACACCCGCATTTTATTTGAATTTTTTTGGAGGCCATTTAATTTTTTTACCCTCCGTTGCGTACCTTTTTTTATTATTATCAATACACAAATTAACATAATATTATGATACATATAGCACCACTTTAACCTCTAGGGTTTGTGTGTAGTACCTTATTTAAATTAGCTTAGTAATAAACAGTTGTGTTTACAAAATATTAACAAATAAACAAACAAAATTAGAAAATTAAACTTACAATACATAGACATAAACTTATTATATTTAACAAAATTATAAACGAATTTTAGCATGCGGCAGCAGTTATATTTGTGACAGGAAATACGCCCTTAATTTAGGTTTAATGTTTTTCTCAGTCATCGTATCGCGTGTGGAGGTAGGTAAAGAATTTATCAACCGAGGAATAAGGTACGCGCTCGTCCGTTCACCGTAGTAGTTATTAGCTTGCATAATTAATGATTAAACGAACTTACCTGTACGTGAAGTTCAATCATAATTATATTCGTAATTAGTCCAAGGTATAACTATTGTAGTAACGCCTCCTCCCGCTACTAAATACGCGAATTTTAAAGATACCATTAAAAATATAAAAGAAAAATACACCTGGCAACTCAACCGTCACCATAGCTCATTCGTTTTTTCGCGCTCTACGCAGCTGACACATATTATACATGTTGATGTTTTTCAAAGTAATTATCTAAATAAAACTAAAATCCAGATACGCAGTGATAAAAATGGAGAAAAGATGTCAAAAGTTGTTCGAAAGTAAAATGGTTATCTTAACATAAAGAAAATAACCCAAGATGTCGAAACAGTAAGTACCTACCTGTTTTGAAGATGCGTCGTAATTTTGATTTAGCTTGGCAAGAGGACCTAGATACAATTAATTTAGATAAAATTTTATAATAAGAAATATATTTTTTAAAACTGCCTGCTTTCCGTGGGAAAGCGTTACCTATCAATCAAGGCAAATGAATTAGATGATGTATCTAGGTACCTACTCGATTATGAACTCTATTCATTGGATATAGGCTAAAGCACAAATACCTTTATAGGAAATTGTGGTATATACGAGTAGTTATATTTATGACCAAGTTTACAAAGAATTGCATTGAAAAATATTTTAATTGAGGTTGCCTATGTAGATAAAGTTTCTTGAAAACTGTAAACTGTTAGATGGTCCATAACATAACATGGAAATTCCTAATATCCTTCTAAAACTTGAGATAAATTACTCGAAAAATAAAGTCAAAGGAAATGAGCTTTGCAATAGCTGTAATATCACAACTATTGACTTCAATTTCCAAACAATCTTCTTAAAATATCTGAGTGATGTCTTTAGATTACAATGCAATAAGTTTACAATGTCAGTACAGCAGGATCAGAAGGAAACATGATTATGCTTTTATAAAATACCTAATAGAAGCTATTAAAAGCAATAAGAGGGATGAATATTTGTACTCCAATAAAAGTGTAAAATTATTTACAGTCACAAAAAGAATGATAAACATTCTAAAATATAAGCCATGTATAAAAACCTCAAAAATTTGCTTCTAATTTGAAAACCTACCAGCAGCCTGTGTCCTGCAATAAGCAGCCTGTGTGCTGCAATAATTTCTAACAATATCCTCCTCGGAGAGGCTCATAGAGAGAGGGCCAACCTTAACTATCATTCAGGTCACGAATGAACATGCTCTGTTTTCAGCAGCCAGTCTCGAACCAATTATCCATAGACCCCATATTTTTACCCATCGTGGGAATAAATAACCGAGCTCAATTAATTTTAAAAGTGGATAAGAGACTATGTAATACATTGTGTTACTATATTTAATCAACTTTATTATCCACTAGACAATAATAAATATTGTGAAATGGATAATTATACAAACAAATTAACAACTGCATAGGTAGCAGAAATGCTTGGCCCCATGCAAAGATTTCTAGAGTTTTACTATTCCTAAAAGGATGGTTCCATAGATTTATTTTAAAATAAAATAATGATTCCTTAAAATAAGTTGATAATAAGTTTATTGAAAATCTACACTTTCAAATGAATATTTCATGTTATAGATTTGATTCAATTAATGCATGCACTAAGTATTTACATCCAAATTATTCATAACAAAGAAAATTGATAGTTTTTATGTTTGAATAATTGTATGAATACAATTGCTTTTACCATGCGGGTTAAATACAGTACATACATACCTTAACCATTTGTCTCAAGTCAATTTCAGGTATTTTTATAAAAAAAAGAGGTGTATTTTTATATTGTAATATATATATATATATATATATATATATATATACACGGTTATTTTTTTATCACCCTGGAAAATTTAAGGGACGCTTCACGACATGGTATTAGAATGATTTAAATATAAATAAAAAAAATAGCCCCCCTCTTTAATTTTATATTAATTTTTTTAAAAATACAAAATATGCTGCTCTAGTTGAGAGCAGCATTTTTAGAGATTTTTTTATTTTTTTTTATATTTTTTTTTATTTTTTTATTTCATTTTTTTTATTTTTTATATAATATTGGATGTGTCCTGAAGCGTCCCAAAAATTTTCCAGGGTGATAAAAAAAGCTGAATAAAGAACATAATAATAATTAAAATTAATAAATGTTTGACGACTTGATTAAAATATTGTGTTCACGCTCGAGGAAGAGGAAGTGGCAACACTGCATTATAGTCTGTGCAGTGAGAGCCTGTGGCGGCCGGCCGCATGTAACATGTCAGTCGAGTCGAATACGGAATAACATTGATATAGGTTAGAACCGGGCAGCAATAAAATATAATACAAAATATATAAGCATCTAACAAATAGTATTGCGCGGCGCACCAAGTGATTGTTGGTGCGAGGGTCCGCCAAAGTTTTAGTGTCGGTGAAAGTGTAAATTCACCAAATCTGTTATCGTCGCGTGTGTGAGCCGTGGTGGCCTAATAGACCTATGTAGTGCTCCGGTCTCCAACGGTTAACAGTAGCTCTTCAGGAGCCGCGACTTCCTTCGAGCTAGCTCAGGAAGTCCACCGGCTACATACGGAGACCGAACGGAGACAAGGTAAGTAGCAAATTCTTTAATTGTAGTCGGTCGACATCAGCAATCAAATAATCGGCGAAACGCCGACGTGGTGGAGTCTACTTTGGGCACCACCATATTGATAAATCAATAAGAAATGTTAGTTATTATAATTTTAAACTATAACTTATAACGGTTTACAATAGCTAGGCTTTTTTTTTTAAATAAGAGTTTACTAATTTTATTCAATGTAAAATAATTTTTAGGTTTTAAAATATATTCCTTCGATGTGACCTTAAAGGTTAAGTGCAATAGAAAGGAAATGTATCACACTATTAGTCATCATCACTTATAAATAAATTTGGTTTGTAATTTTGCTCAATATTTCATTAGGAATGGCAGTTTAATTGTTTACACTAAGAGCTCAGATAGATATAAGTTTATGACTTTGAACGTTTGGGGGGCAATTACAACATGCTTATGTATATGAAAAATATTGTAAAATGATTCTGCGATATGGAGTACTTCCTAAACATTTTCTTTAGAAATTTTCTCAGGTGTATTATCAACTGACAGTAATTAAATGGTAAAAGCAAGACAGTATCAATTTCTTAGAACTGTTAGATACATAATTATGCATTAAGATGTTTTGCTGACCTCTCAAGTAGATGTGATATTTTATTAGAAATAGATAACACCACACTTTCAATACATATATTAACAGAAAAAGCTCAGTTTGATATCAATCAAATTGATCTTGCTAAACATTTGGCGGTGGTGTGAAACTAGCAGCATCTGATTTTTTGCTTAATATATAAAATTTCAAAATATTAAAGCTGATTTTAAATCTTGTAGTCTCAATGCAGATGTAAGTTGGAAACTGTCGCAGGACATAATGTACTTCTAAGATTTGTGATGCATTGATTCATTTGTAACACATATCAATAAAAAAAAAATATATATATATATATGATAAATAAATTATATTTTATAATATACATGTAATCATGGCATAGTCTTATGTTTCAAATGTTGATACTTTTACCATAGGATTAATATTTTTATAAATGAAGAAGAAACTCCTTTTCTTTGATTTTGAAATTTTTGCAGAGTTATAACTGACAGAGCTTAAGGAATCTAAGTATTTCCTTCTAGACCATTACCACTCAGGCTTACTACAAAGAAATAATGTTTCATTCAAATCTATCCAATGTTTTAATACCAAAAGTTTCTTTTTTCAAATCTTATGTTTCTTTTTAAAGCAGAAGCATCGCATCAATCATTGCATTTTCACTGTTCAGCTTTTACACCAATTATCTAACTATAGGCAATAGAATAAGGTCAGATGATAAAATTAAAAAATGGATAAAACGAGTTAAAAGACTATGTCTGGCAAAGTCAATGTATGTTAGCATAGTGAAATATGGCATATGCAATCCTGCCATAGTTTTATATTACCTTAAGCATGGGTCATCTAGAAACCTGACATTGAAATAACCTAGACTCAAGAAAACTGACATTAAAAAACTGCTATTATTAGCAAAACCGCTGCCCAAAAAGTCACAAATCCTATACATAATTAGTTATGTATTAATTATAGTTTTCTCAAATTAAGATGGCTATTTTAAGAGATATTAAAAGTTCTATGACAGCGACACTTAAGCAAGTTGTCTCTTCTTTCTCTATTTAAAGATTATTCCAGATATTTTACTTGTGAGAACTTTGTTATTGCTTTAGAAGTAACAAATAATAAAGGACCATTGAAATAAACATTTGATAAATTTATTTTAGACTTTTAAAATACTACTACTCAATCCATTAGTAGATGACTAAAGCAAACAATGGAGGAAAGTTAATCTAATTGTTCATCTTTCATATTAGTATTCTATTTATTCATCACCCTCCATACAATATGCTTCAAATTATCATGCATATAGGGCAGGATTAACTGTTTATAATATTCTAAAGGCGAATAAACATTTTCAGTAAATCACTATTTTACATTTTCGCGTGGCGATTATGTACTCTGTCCGTGGGACAGGCTGAAGGACATATATCTTTCACAGCACATTAATGTTTTTTTTAGGGAATCGTTATTTCTACATTTTCGCGTGGCGATTATGTAGTTTGTTTGTGGAACAGACTAAGGTTAAATTATTTTTAATGTATTTGATATTCATTATTAACTTCTGTACTTACAAATATTTCATTGAGGCAATTATTACTTCAAAAGGGAAGGGTGGGATGCTCCATACCTTGGACTAATTACTTCATATAATATGGATTGAACTTCACTTTAGGTAAGTTCGTTTAATCCTATCATTATACGAAGGCTTCGTCCGAAGGGATTAGCAAATAATACTTGTAGTAACGCCTAGTGATACGCCAGTCACGCACTTTATTTGAGGGTATAAATAAAATTTAAAATGAGTCTCACGTCAACAAGGTGGGCGACCTATCCGCTCGCTTCATTTAGTTTAGAGTAGCCGCATCCGGAATATTTCACACAAAAAAGGGGACTTGTAGTTGGGAGGGAGGGTTGCTAATACCTTCGGACGAAGCCTTCGTATAATTATGATTGAACTTCACGTACAGGTAAGTTCGTTTAATCATAAATTATACTCGGCTTCGTCCTCGGGATTAGCAAATAATACTTGTAGACTTTTAGAGATAATAGTGTGAAATATTTTGTTTATTCCTGAATTTTCATTAATTTATGTTAATAAGAATAAACATCAATCATCATTTGAATTACTCGTATTATTAACAATTGTTCTGGCAAAATAATTATTTCCATTAGTATTGACATTACTTATGGTTCTATTATAGAATCGATAGAATGTGCTTGAAGAGCCGCTCCATCCAGCGGTTCGTCTTATTTGATCTAGGCCGACATCTAGGTGATGAGCCGCGGATGTAGCGGCGTGCTGTGCGCGGTAAATATGTTTAGATCAAAAACGCTATCGCGCAGTGTGTCCTTTATTCACTGACTTAAGGTTTGGGAACCGACAGCATTATAAGGCATTTTAGCACTTATGAAAAGAAGGAAAGATTTCAATATTTTTAATATTAATCTAGGACAAGGTTTGTAATTTGTGTGCTGTCAACAGCGCAATGAGAGTGATGAGTTTTTTCGAAAGTTTTTCAAAAGACAATGTTTCATTGGCGTAAAATTGGCTGACATAATCAATAACTATTGAAGTATCCCACATATATGGGCAAGGGAGGGCGTAACCGAAATATTCCTTTAAAATATCTTTTACTCTGTCATCTTCTCGTAAATTATTTTCCCCTAAGCAGGGCGAGCGCGGATCTATAGGAGTTAAGCGTGCCATCTTGAGCTCCCTCTTCATAATAGTTTGTTGAAATAAATTATTTGTGGAATTGAAGGATTATACAAGTCACAATTATTGTCGTTACAGTAATTGAACCAGCGCCGTAAATATATATTATTTAAAGTATATTGTTTAAAGGAACTTTGGGATATAGATGCTAATATCGGCGGTACACTCCACGCCGTCCGCATAAGTTCCCCACTATACCATGACAGAGAACGGGGTGAAAGCATAAAAATTAAAATCGGCCCAGGAAATGCATCTGGGTCCCTATGCCAGGAGACATAATCAGTGCATTTAGTATTTATTTGACTAGCGAATAAGTCTACTTGAGGTGCCCCATACGATGAGACAATTTCCTGATATGCCCAATGCCCAGTCCGCTAACTCCAATTTTTTTTTTAATACGTCGCCCTACACTAGGATTTTCTCCTGTGTCGTGGGTGCAGTTACAAACATAGAATATCACATGCACATACGCCCAGACCGGAACAAATTTCTGTAGGCCATAAAACATTTGTCCCGTACGGGAATCGAACCCGCGACCCGTTGCGCAGTAGGTGATCACTCGACCTTTGCGCTAAACGTGTCGTCGATTCTATGTCAGGATGTACACGCCTTGATTCGGCATCTGCCGTTATATTATCTGATGAGCTAATATAATAAGCCATAACATACAAATTGCGACATTCACACCACTCTGTCATAGTTGACGAGTGATGTCAGTGAAGTGGGGGAACTGAATACCCCCCATTGTATTGATGTAAGAGATTACTGTAGTGTTGTCGATGCGGAGAAATTCGACAAGTACTTACATTTTTGGCGAATACTTTTAATCTTAGAAAAGCAGCTAGAATGTCTAGGTAGTTAATGTGTTGTGTTCTCTCCTGAATGCTCCACAACCCGCTAACCTTCTCTTTGCCACGTACAGCCCCGTATTTGAGGCGTCTGAGAAAATTTCCAGATCATGTGTATCATGTTTGATTTTACAAAACGGTATTTGTATTGCGTCATTCCTAGGGATATTTATAAATTTATCATAATTATCATTAATGATGATTTTAAGTTTAACTACTTAATGCGCTCGAATATTTTAGTATAAGGCTAGCTGTATTCTACAGCCGGGCAAACTGAGACTAGTAATTCGACTATTTGTGCGAATTGACGTATTCAACATCTTTTAAGAGTTAACAATTTTTTTTTAAATTTCTGATTTGTGATCTGGAAATTTTTAGTCTAAATTAGAACGAAACCTTAAAAATGTACATATACTAGGTATCATTAAACTTTTGTCCTCGTCAATTAAAATCAAAGAGAGGTAATTAATTTTTTGGTTTGTATAGTATTATACAAACAACTATCGTAAGAGTGTCCCATTAGCCAATAATATCTAAATAATTAGTTGATTTTAGGTCCGCAGAATCGGACAATTGGTTTCATTGCCTTGATGGTGCAGTACTCAAGCCCTATTTGGCTTCTTGTTCAATTTGAAATCTTAAATATTTTCTTGAATTAGGGTCAATACTTATTAAATAAAAGGCATCTTTTAAATCTATTTTTGTCATGAAACAATTTTTTGTTATAAATTTTAGCACTGAGCGTAAATTTTCAATTTTTAAATGATCTGCTTTTATAAATTTAATAAAGTTTTTTTTTAAATTCAGGATGAAACGATGTTTACCATTTGGCTTAGGTACCAGAATATACTTGATAAAAATTGCCCTTCAGTAGGTTGGCATTTTGAAATAGCACTATTAGCTAACAAGCTAAATAGCATAGCTTAATTATTATTGAAATCATCTCTTTCTGTGACTAAATAATGTTTCACCTTTGGAATAGGTAATTGGTTAACGGGACTAGTGAATGGGATTTCGTATCCCTTGATGCAGGATAAAATTTCTGCATTCTTAGTTATAAGAGACCATTGGTCATAAAAAGAGGCAAAGTTCCTGCATATTTTATTGGATTTTGCAGCGATCGCGTGGTGGCGGGCGGCTGCTGCGAGTGTCTTGATGAGCTCGATGGACGACTTCTACTGGCAGGGGGCTCCTTCGTCTTCGGACGACTTCTACTGGCAGGGGGCTCCTTCGTCTTCGGACGACTTCTACTGGCAGGGGGCTCCTTCGTCTTCGGACGATTTGGCTGCTTCCGAGTAGGATAAGGGCCCTTCCAGTTAAGGCGAGGAATTTCCACGTGCAAGCCCATATGTTCCGCACTTCACACCGTTCATTTGTACATGACGTTAGCGCTGAGACGCGGCCACTGAACAGGCGCCAACATCATGTGCCGCACAGTAAAAATATAACAGTACAATAAGGACGTTTTATATCGTATTCAATATACTTTTTGCTAGGTTACAAATAAGTATTGATTTATAAACTGAGGTAAGTACCTACAGTAATACAACCAATAAAGATACAGCTTTATGACTGCATTGCTATTTTTTATTGTATCTTTACTTGTATGTAAATATGGACACTTTTTAATTGTTACATTACATAGTATTTTTATTTGACAAACAACCACGTGATTTTTTTAATAACTTAAAAAATAACAACGTTTAAAAAGCTTTTATTTGCCAGTGACGTCATTGTACTCGTCCACCATTATAATACCGATACAAACATATATTTTATAAGAAAGAGACGTAAAGCAATTATCAATAATTAGTGACTTTTTCAATATTCATCATAATTAGACCGTTTCTACACAATTTCAAACGGCCTTACAAATAAAAACTTATACCGAGGATAATCCTCGGAATAATTTATTCTGTGTTTTGTCTTGTTTTAGCACATGTCAGATGTAATTATTCCTAGGAATAAGTTTTTTATTTGTAAGGCCGAAAGGATTTAAATGTTTCTATGATGTGTTATTAATAAAATGTAAATTCAAATTTTATGCATATTTCTTTTATGCAGTATAGAATGCATCACCAGAATACAAGAAATGCTCGATTAGCTAGAAGTAGTATTTAAAACAAAAGCTAAGAATATGACTGACGCGGCGGCATATATAAAGCACTGTTAAATTTTTTTGTTTGTCTTCGACGGCTATTCGGTTTGATTTAGATATAGTAGATTGTTACACCGAGCGCTAAGTGACTTATTAATGCCCGCGGATGTTTGGTGCACGAGCACTTGCTCGAGGGCACTAATAACCCGAGGGCATTAATAGCTCACTTACGAGGTGCGTAATCTGCTTATCCTTCAACTTATTAAAAAACTGAAGTTGACTGTAGAAAAACTTATTTATTTATGACAAAAGAAATACAAATTGTTCTTATTAAAAAACCAAACCTTATCTTGACGGTGGTGACGGAAGTGGAAAATCCACAAAAAAACTCACTGTCATGTACACCACAAAACCCTTATTTCTTGCCGTCAATATGAATGTGCACCAAAAAACACCACTTTCACTGCACAATATTCACTCGAATACAATTTTTAATTTATTAAAGTAAAAGCTAACCTTCGCCATTAAAGCCAATTGCCTCTCTTTTTAAAATAAAATTGGCTTTGTAGGGTCCTATCTAACTTGTTTTGCGCATGTGTATTTTTTGTAACATGTTATACAACCACTCAAATCTCTTTGGGAAAATGCCTACATTTTGTATGAATTGTATGAATATGAATTGTAATTTCTTGTTAAATTAGAAAAAAAAACAACAGGGCAATTATGTTGAACAGGTCATTAATGAAATTTCATACAATACTACTGCCGTTTTCCAGGGTAGTAAGTAATGTATTACTTAGTGTTGCCTTTTCCGATGAATAGAGTAAAATTAATGAGTAGTTTGAAGAAAAATATTTTAATAGATATATGTAGGTATTTTAATACAGTACTGAATAAATAAGTACTATAGCTTATTTCTCTTACTATTCGTCAATAAAAATATTTTTATATATATGTAGGTATTTTAATACATTACTGAATAAATATAATAAATAATAAACTTATTTCGATTTGATTTGTTAACCGACTTCACTGACTTCACGAAGTTATGAGGTAACACATACCTCATAGCTTCGTCATTTATTAACTAATTTTCAAAATACTTTTTGTATTCAGAAAAGTATACCCCCGAAGTGGTCCCATGCCATCAAGTCAGGATCTAGTAGTAGTCTTTCCTGTTTTTTTTTCGGAAGCTATTCAGGTATTTGCGTCTGAAAGACATCATCTGAAGGATTCTTCCACTATGCTGAGCTTACGATGGATCCTTAACTTTAAGGAGTTAGGGGGTTAGTCTTTAGATATAAAAGGTACGTATTGACTCTCAGTTAGGTATATTCTTTCAAGTTGACTTAGAGGGCTGTTATGATTTTACGAAAAAAATAAAAATATTTTTTTTTACTAAAATACCGACACCACTTCAAAACAAAAACTAATTCAAAATAAAAATGTAATGTTGTGTTTTTTTTATTGCTACTAAGTTGGCAAACAAGCAAACTGCCCACCTGATGGTAACTGGTAACAGTCACCTATAATACATGTGGTTCCTGTGCGATTCGCAGTAAAACTGCAAGCCCCACAAGAACCACAGTGTACGTTGCCAACTTGTGACATCAGATGTAAAGTCACGGTACCCAGTAATTTCAGTGCCATATCTTACCCTTCACACCGGAACACAGCAATGCAAGCACTGCTGATTTGCGGCAGAAGTAGGTAAGACGGAGGTCTTACCTATTTCTGCCGCAAATCAGCACACGACCATGCACACGACCCTGGTACAGAGTCTCCCTCCGGTAATTCTCATATATTATTGTATATAAAATCAAAATCAAAATCAAAAGTACTTTATTTCATAGGCCCTTGCGGGCACTTAAAATCGTCAATTTTACACATTTTACAAAATTATTAAAACATAAAAAATATTCGACTAAAATCAAGCTAACCCGTGCGCTAGTGGCAAGTACATCCGCGGAGTTGTTGCCGCGCATGTAATCGCCAAGAGCGACCCGATTCCGAATGTAGGGGCTAACATGAGAAGAATCGGGCAAGAAACTCATGTGCCAAAACTCTTTTAAAATCGCCAAATGTCTTACAAATTGTGAATAATAATTATTGTATTATAGTGTTACTGATGTTGCGTTTCGTCATTAGGTACCACTTGTTTTGCACTGTTCTTGTTTGTAGTATTACTCTTGTGTAGAGTGTAGAACTGTATATCTCTAAACTGTATATCTCTGTTTTTTTTCTCGTCTGGCAACACTAAGTCAAACATCAAAATATTTATGCTCCGTATTTGTTAATTATTTAAATTAATTTCATAAAGCCCATTTACCAATATTAAGCTTTTAATAGGTGTACATTTAAGTGATTAATTATAGGTAATTAATGGTTGTGATTGTTTGTGTTTGTTTTAAATGAAATAAAAGTGTCGATACCGCTAACCTCGAAACAGCTGATTTTATCAAAGTAAGTATTGACTGACTGTTTCTCTTGAATATTATTATTATATCTCGTATATAAGCGGATATTCAATGAAGATATAGTCAGTTTCTACATTGATATAATCATTTAAATATTATATTGTGATTAACCGGTAATTTTAGAAATACCTACCTTCCCATTTTTAGTTGACAAATTGTTCCTTCGTTAATAAATTTTGTTACTTGTAATTTACAATCTTAAAATGATGACTCGAAGGGCCTTGTCACGCCAAGAGGAGTCTAAACTTCAACTGACCTTGCAGGAACTTAAGACTGCAAAGGAGCAATGTGTCCAACTGGAAAATGAAAGGGAGGATAATGAGAAGGAACTAGTAGGGGTTTTGAATAATAACAGTAGGCTTAAAAGTGAATTGGCATCGTTACATATTAGATTTAATGATATTGTTGATGAGCGGGACAGACTCCAGTCAATAGTTGATAGGTTCGATGAATGCAGTGATGAGTACGAGCAGACCCTTAGAAGAACTTCCAAATTGGAACAGGAACTACGTGAGGCCCATCATCACATCTCAGATCTGGAGGAGACTGCTCTGAAAGTCACTGCTCAGCAGAATGACAGCCTATACCAAGAATTGGTTAGTTGTGCCCCGCAGTTGGTTGCTCCTGCAATTTCTAACTTGACCATTATAGACCTCACCAAAGAGGACTCAGTACATGAAAAGTCAAGAATAGCATTTTGCAGTAGGAATAAACTAAAAAAATATATAAAAATAAAGAAGTTCATAAAAAAATCAAAAAGTGCTATGAAATATTTTAAATCCTTAACTAAAAATATTAAAACTAAAAATATTAAAACAAAAAAGGAAAATTTTGAATTAAGAGAGCAACTTCAATCATGTACTTTTAAATTAGAAAATAACTTGAAAAAATATGAAACTGACACACAATACTTAGATATTAGTGTATTCTTATATAAGTATACTTTTTGACTTTGTGGTGTTTTTATTTTTACTTCATGATGTCCACGCGGTATTGGCGTCGTTTTCTAAGCGTCCTTGGTAGCTCGAAAGCTTTTGAGACTTTTCCGAAACCACCTCGGCCGATCAGGCGGCGTACATCGAAAACATTATTTTTTCACACTATCTGGCTATTTTTATCCTTGCCTTAGCAAGCATCAAAAACGATAGTATTTTTGTTTTTAATTATATCCCAATTTTTTGACAGGTATCTCTATATATTATTATTAGATGAATTCGAAACAAGCTCAAACGTGTTTTTGATGTGCTACCATCATCAACGCTGGCCAAGTGCGGGTTGGTCGACTTCACACATAACCTAAGAATTTCTTTACACGTGTGTGCAGCGGTCGGCGTGCCGGCGCGCTACTTAGTGGTAGTATAGTAGTAGGTATTTATAACGCTGCATTGCGTGAGTGACAGGGGCGTGCATGTACTAAACAAGATTATCAAGAAGAAAGCCACAAATCGCTATGAATATCAGGCAACCGTATTAGTCTCTAAGCAACCTGGTTTTAAAATATTAATTAATATTCTACCACCTTACGCCTGTAAGAAAACTCGGGAGGTACTACACAGCTAGCGTTCTTTACCATGATGACTTTACATTTGACGACACTAGTTAGTTCAGAGTTCGAGTGATCGCCTACTACGCAACTGGTCGCGGGTTCGATTCCCAAATATTTTTAACAGACTTCAAAAAATGAGGGGGGTTATCAATTCGGTTGTATTTTTTTATGCTTGTTACCTCATAACTCCGTCATTTTTAAACCGATTTCCAAAATTCTTTTTGTATTCGATAAGAGTATATACCAAAGTCAGGATCTAGTGATGGGATCTCATAGAAAATCGAGGAAAACACTAAAACACACTCTTCTTTCACTAAAAAGATTTCATTCACTAAAAAGTTAAAAATAAAAAATATTTTACAAAAAATAAAAAACGACTTCAAAAACACTGAAAGCTTAAAAATAATATAAGAATAGGTACAGACAACATCACACTTCTATATTGAAGTCGGTGACAAATTTTAACACTTTCTAGGAGATCATCGTTTGGCGCCGACTTCAATATAGAAGTGTGATGTTGTCTGTACCTATTCTTATATTATTTTTAAGTTTTCAGTGTTTTTGAAGTCGGTTTTTATTTTTTGTAAAATATTTTTTTGTAGTTACGGGACAAATATTATGTATGGAATACAGAAATTTGTTCCGGTCTGGGCGTATGTGCATGTGATATGTAATATATTCTATGTTTGTAACTTTAATGACACGGTTAGCGCAGAGGTCGAATGATCGCAACGGATCGCGGGTTCGATTCCCGTACGGGACAAATATTTTGTATGGCCTACAGAAATTTGTTCCGGTCTGGGCGTATGTACATGTGATATTCTATGTTCGTAACTGCACCCACAACACAGGAGAAAATCTTAGTGTGGGGCGACGTTTTCAAAAAGAAAAAAACTGCACCTACGACACAGTTGAAAATCCTAGTGTGGGCCGACGTATTTATATAAAAACACATTACGCACAGCCGTAATTAAAAGGCAAAAAAAGCGGAAATTTGACATGTATGTTGGAAATTCGCCATCTAAGGGGGTAAAACTAAAAAAGAATAGTTTGTATGGAATCTCTATGACATTTATGCGGGCGAAGCAGCGGGCAAAAGCAAATATTTTATAAAGTTTCACAAAATTCCGCTGATCAATGTGATATGTAATATATTCTATGTTTGTAACTTTAATGACACGGTTAGCGCAGAGGTCGAATGATCGCCTACTGCGCAACGGGTCGCGGGTTCGATTCCCGTACGGGACAAATATTTTGTATGGCCTACAGAAATTTGTTCCGGTCTGGGCGTATGTACATGTGATATTCTATGTTCGTAACTGCACCCACAACACAGGAGAAAATCTTAGTGTGGGGCGACGTTTTCAAAAAGAAAAAAACTGCACCTACGACACAGTTGAAAATCCTAGTGTGGGCCGACGTATTTATATAAAAACACATTACGCACAGCCGTAATTAAAAGGCACAAAAAGCGGAAATTTAACATGTATGTTGGAAATTCGCCATCTAAGGGGGTAAAACTAAAAAAGAATAGTTTGTATGGAATCTCTATGACATTTATGCGGGCGAAGCAGCGGGCAAAAGCAAATATTTTATAAAGTTTTACAAAATTCCGCTGATCAGATATTTTCTTTTAATACAATGAAGTGATCTTTACATAAATTGAACGGAAATTTATGTTAATTATTTTTTACTTTTTTATAATCAACTCACGCTTGACCATAAATGTTACGAAATTTAAAAGATTCCTAAAATACTGTTTTACTGTTCATAATCATACTTTACATAGGCTCGAATAAAACTCTATTATTTACCTACATGCAATGTGCTGTTGATTCTATCTTCTAAAGCTTTGATGCAAAGCGTTGTGAATAAAGGGGGTAACATTAAGTAATTAAAGGAATTCAGCAATAAAGTTTTATAGGAAACATTATTCTGAACCTATGAATCGTTGCATATTTACTTGAAAAAATTGTCATACTGGTTTATTAGCACTGCACTGTGCTATATGGCCGCGGCAATAAAATATAAACATTTGGGAAATAAATATTTACCACTTTTCTTTCAGCTTTTTTTGTATGCATTTGATTTAACATTTCGTCTTTGACTTCTTTTATTAGCGATTTTTACACATAAAATAACTTATAGAAAAAAAGAACGAAAAACATATTTTTTCACGCAAAATAATTTAGGAAGAAGGATTAAAATAGTTTTCGCCTTTATAATACCTAATCCATTATTTACACTATTCATCATATGACTACACTAATCTATAATAATAATGAAAGTTAACAAAATAAACGCAAGCTGCAAAATTAAAATTCGGTCGTAAAGAAACACGTAATATATTTTTTTGCGCCCGCGACACGAAGCGACATGACCATACCCTGAGACGACTTGGCGAGTACATCGTAACCAAGCGAAATTATAGAATTTTCGACATTTTCCTAAATATTTTAGGCGCATAACACATTGCACCGGACACCGCTCCGGTGTGCGGCGCTGCGGTTTTTAATTTTGACTGGAGAATCTTAATTTGTATACAAAAACCGCAGGGTATAACACACTCGCACCGCATCACCGTGCGGTTGTGCGGCGCGCGCGACGGCACCGCACTCCCGGACGGTGATGCGGTGCGGTCCGCGGGGTATGCCACACTGTGCCGCAGTATCGTACGGATTTTTGCGTAGAAAGGTCGTGCATACGCTTAATAGATCTTAACATAGATAATGCGGTGATGCGGGGCGTCGTCGTTCCCCGCATCTCCGGACGGTGATACGGAGCAAACCGTACGGTGGCACGGTTCCGTGCCGCCGCAGCCGCATGCGGTTTTCGTCCCTCCGTACACCGCAGCGGTGTCCGGTGCAATGTGTTATGCGCCTTATGCGCCATAATGCGGCGATGCGGGGCGTCGTGCACCGCAGCTCCGGACGGTGATACGGAGCAAACCGTACGGTGGCACGGTTCCGTGCCGCCGCAGCCGCATGCGGTTTTCATCCCTCCGTACACCGCACCGGTGTCCGGTGCAATGTGTTATGCGCCTATTATATGACATCAAAAAATCTGCCTTCACAGTTCACTAGATAATAACGAACTACATGTTTTGGTATAACTTTTATACTGTTTTATGTATATTTCGATTTCTAGTCGTGTTTTTGGTTTTTGATTTAGACCTATGTTTGGATTTTTTTTCTATCGAGTGAAATGGAGTAAATCGTGTTTCTGCTTTCACAGTTCACTAGATTATATCTTCAAGTTTAAGGTGTATGAATTTCAGAATTGTGGGTTCTAATATAATCCAGATCTAGACGTTCTAAGATCGGCAAATTTGGGAAATCCTCGCCTTAAATTATTCCTGGAGGTGCTAGTCGTCGGTGCAGGCGCCTTTTAATTTGTTTGTGGCTTATGCAATGAAGTTTTAACTCTGCACCCTATTTATTTATCGCCTTTGCAGTCTTAATAATTTCTGACAGGTTTTCGCCTAATGAATGAATAAAAAATGGTTAAGTATTTTGAAGCTGGTCTTTCATGTCCTTTTTAAGGGAATACAGAATAAAATTCCGTCGTATGACTGAATCCGGTACTGTAAGTCACAGAGAATACCTACGTTCTGTGTCCATCAACATTTTTATCACTAACACTACACTGGGTAGGTCACTGTTATTTTTCGAGGTCAGCGAATTAATAGCTTGGTTCAAGCATGAAATAGCCGTAGAAACTTGTTTTTGCCTAATTTCGATATTTTTATAACGTTTAGCGTTTATATCGGAGATAGCCACCTTAATTTCGGCATTCAGTACCTACGGGAGCATTAATTAGTTTGCAGTTACTCGGCGAAAGGTATTTCACATTAATGTGTGTTCCAACTTAACTGCAAAATCTTTTTGAATGTCGTCACTTGCTCAGGCGCGCCGGCGGCGGCGGTGGTGGCGACCACCACGGGGGTGACCGTCATGACGGCACAGAAGATATAAACGGCGGGCTCGCACTGAGCGTAGCCACTTCGGCGGGTTCTGGGTCGAGGTCGACCTGCATCTCCGAACGTTTTGACTTTTCGAATGCAGAATTAAACGCTTTTACAATGAATTTATAAATATCATCTGAGTCAGATAAGCTGTCAGTGTTTTCCCAATCTGCACAGTTTAATGTGTCATACATTATTTTTTTATCATAAAAGCATTTAGTATGAGGCGCATCTTGTATAGTACGCTGTATAGTACGGCGACCGTACGAGGCACCTGTGACAAGCGACGGTCGCGCGGTGATCTGCCAAAACAGTATCGAGCGCCGCCGCGTACAGTATTAACGTGTGTGATCGTATAAAGATATGGTCAATACATGCCCTTGTAACTGTGCTATTTCGCGTTTCAATTCTTGTATAATCCGAAATACCACACGTTAAACCATACGCGGATAGCATATTCAGATACATGCTTTTGACCGTTGTTTGTGATTTAAGATCGATGTTCATATCACCTAGGATAATAGCTGTGTCGCATGCTAAATCATTACATAGTGTTTTGTGAAGTTCCCGTATAAACAGTGATTTGTTTAGCGATGGTGGTCTATAGATTGCACACACTGTTACAGCATAATTATATTCGTAATTAGTCCAAGGTATAACTATTGTAGTAACGCCTTCTTCCGCTACTAAATACGCGAATTTTAAAGACACCATTAAAAATATAAAAGAAAAATACACCTGGCAACTCCACCGTCACCATAGCTCATTCGTTTTTTTCGCGCTCTACGCAGCTGACACATATTTTACATGTTGATGTTTTTTAAAGTGATTTAATTATCTAAATAAAACTAAAATCCAGATACGCAGTGATAAAAATGGAGAAAAGATGTCAAAAGTTGTTCGAAAGTAAAATGGTTATCTTAACATAAAGAAAATAACCCAAGATGTCGAAACAGTAAGTACCTACCTGTTTTGAAGATGCGTCGTAATTTTGATTTAGCTTGGCAAGAGGACCTAGATACAATTAATTTAGATAAAATTTTATAATAAGAAATATATTTTTTAAAACTGCCTGCTTTCCGTGGGAAAGCGTTACCTATCAATCAAGGCAAATGAATTAGATGATGTATCTAGGTACCTACTCGATTATGAACTCTATTCATTGGATATAGGCTAAAGCACAAATACCTTTATAGGAAATTATGGTATATACCTACGAGTAGTTATATTTATGACCAAGTTTACAAAGAATTGCATTGAAAAATATTTTAATTGAGATTGCCTATGTAGATAAAGTTTCTTGAAAACTGTAAACTGTTAGATGGTCCATAACATAACATGGAAATTCCTAATATCCTTCTAAAACTTGAGATAAATTACTCGAAAAATAAAGTCAAAGGAAATGAGCTTTGCAATAGCTGTAATATCACAACTATTGACTTCAATTTCCAAACAATCTTCTTAAAATATCTGAGTGATGTCTTTAGATTACAATGCAATAAGTTTACAATGTCAGTACAGCAGGATCAGAAGGAAACATGATTATGCTTTTATAAAATACCTAATAGAAGCTATTAAAAGCAATAAGAGGGATGAATATTTGTACTCCAATAAAAGTGTAAAATTATTTACAGTCATAAAAAGAATGATAAACATTCTAAAATATAAGCCATGTATAAAAACCTCAAAAATTTGCTTCTAATTTGAAAACCTACCAGCAGCCTGTGTGCTACAATAAGCAGCCTGTGTGCTGCAATTCGGAGAGGCTCATAGAGAGAGGGCCAACCTCAACTATCATTCAGGTCACGAATGAACATGCTCTGTTTTCAGCAGCCAGTCTCGAACCAATTATCCATAGACCCCATATTTTTACCCATCGTGGGAATAAATAACCGAGGTCAATTAATTTTAAAAGTGGATAAGAGACTATGTAATACATTTTGTTACTATTTTGAATCAACTTTATTATCCACTGGACAATAATAAATATTGTGAAATGGATAATTATACAAACAAAATAACAACTGCATAGGTAGCAGAAATGCTTGGCCCCATGCAAAGATTTCTAGAGTTTTACCATTTTACTATTCCTAATTTTAAACTATAACTTATAACGGTTTACAATAGTTAGGCTTTATTTTTTAAATAAAAATAAAATTTTACTAATTTTATTCAATGTAAAATAATTTGTAGGTTTTAAAATATATTCCTTGGATATGACTTTAAAGATTAAGTGCAATAGAAAGGAAATGTATCACACTATTAGTCATCATCACTTATAAATAAATTTGGTATGTAATTTTGCTCAATGTTTCATTAGGAATGGCAGTTTAATTGTTTACACTTTGAGCTCAGATAGATATAAGTTTATGACTTTGAACGTTTGGGGGGCAATTACAACATGCTTATGTATATGAAAAGTATTGTAAAATGATTCTGCGATATGGAGAACTTCTTAAACATTTTCTTTTGATACTTTCTCAGGTGTATTATCAACTGACAGTAATTAAATGGTAAAAGCAAGACAGTATCAATTTCTTAGAACTGTTAGATACATAATTATGCATTAAGATGTTTTGCTGACCTCTCAAGTAGATGTGATATTTTATTAAAAATAGATAACACCACACTTTCAATACATTAACAGAAAAAGCTCAGTTTGATATCAATCCAAATGATCTTGCTAAACATTTGGCTGTGGTGTGAAACTAGCAGCATCTGATTTTTTGCTTAATATATAAAATTTCAAAATATTATTAAGCTGATTTTAAATCTTGTAGTCTCAATGCAGATGTAAGTTGGAAACTATCGCAGGACTTCTAAGATTTGTGATGCATTGATTTATTTGTAACACATTTCAATAAAAAAAAATGATTATATGATAAATAAATTATATTTTATTATATACATGTAATCATGGCATCGTCTTATGTTTCAAATGTTGATACTTTTACCATAGGATTAATATTTTTATAAATGAAGAAGAAACTCCTTTTCTTTGATTTTGAAATTTTTGCAGAGTTATAACTGACAGAGCTTAAGGAATCTAAGTATTTGCTTTTTAGACCATTACCACTCAGGCTTACTGCAAAGAAATAATGTTTCATTCAGATCTATCCAATGTTTTAATACCAAAAAGTTTCTTTTTTCAAATCTTATGTTTATTTTTAAAGCAGAAGCATCACATCAATCATTGCATTTTCACTGTTCAGCTCTTACTCCAATTATCTAACTATAGGCAATAGAATAAGGTCAGATGATAAAATTAAAAAATGGATAAATCGAGTTAAAAGACTATGTTTGGCAAAGCCAATGTATGTCAGCATAATGGAATATGGTATATGCAATCCTGCCATAGTTTTATATTACCTTAAGCATGGGTCATCTAGAAACCTGACATTGAAATAACCTAGACTCAAGAAAACTGACATTAAAAACTGCTATTATTAGCAAACCCACTGCCCAAAAAGTCACAAATCCTATACATAATTAGTTATGTATTAATTATAGTTTTCTCAAATTAAGATGGCTATTTTAAGAGATATTAAAAGTTCTATGACAGCGACACTTAAGCAAGTTGTCTCTTCTCTATTTAAAGATTATTCCAGATATTTTACTTGTGAGAACTTTGTTATTGCTTTAGAAGTAACAAATAATAAAGGACCATAGAAATAAATTTATTTTAGACTTAAAATACTACTACTCAATCCATTAGTAGATGACTAAAGCAAACAATGGAGGAAAGTAATCTAATAGTTCATCTTTCATATTAATATTCTATTTATTCATCAGCCTCCAAACAATATGCTTCAAATTATCATGCATATAGGGCAGGATTAACTGTTTATAATATTCTAAAGGCGAATAAACATTTTCAGTAAATCACTATTTTACATTTTCGCGTGGCGATTATGTACTCTGTCCGTGGGACAGGCTGAAGGACATATATCTTTCAAAGCACATAAAAATTTTTTTTTAGGGAATCGTTAATTCTACATTTTCGCGTGGCGAGGATGTAGGTACTCTGTCCGTGGGACAAGTTAAAGGACAAATATATGTCCAGGCATATGAATGATTTTAAGGAATTGTTAATTCTACATTATCGCGTGGCGATTATGTACTCTGTCCGTGGGACAGTCCTAAGGAATTGTTAATTCTACATTTTCGCGTGGCGATTATGTACTCTGTCCATGGGACATTCCAAAGTACAAATAGGTACCTATAATGGTAAATGATTGATTTCAGGATTTTATTACTATTACATTTTCGCGTGGCGATTATGTAGTTTGTTTGTGGAACAGACTAAGGCTAAATTATTTTTAATGTATTTGATATTCATTATTAACTTCTGTACTTACAAATATTTCACTAAGGCAAAATTAACTGAGTCTCTGTACTGTACAGTGAAATCCCATTAGGTTTCAATCTGGAAAGGGAACCGAAACTTACAAAGAGTTAGATAACACATTGGGTGGCATATCCCCACTATTGGATGATATAATAAATTATCGATATTTGCTAAATATTATAATATACCACGCCAGTTAGATTGGCAAAGCTTTTTGCCACGACTGGTAGTTCTTGAAATTTATAGTTATATGGTTAACATGAAACTGTTAACACTAGTAAACGTTATCTACATTATGAAATAAATATTGAATGTTATTGAATACCTATTGATAGTTAGTAAATAGGTACTAATGTTTACCTATTTATCAAAAACTCTAAACATCTACAATAGTTATACCTTGGACTAATTACGAATATAATGATAGGATTAAACTAAACGAACTTACCTAAAGTGAAGTTCAATCCATATTATATGAAGTAATTAGTCCAAGGTATGGAGCATCCCACCCTTCCCTTTTGAAGTAATAAATTACTAACCCAATTATATATACCTAATACTCTAAACTAATGAGCTATGGTGACGGTGGAGTTGCCAGGTGTATTTTTCTTTTATATTTTTAATGGTGTCTTTAAAATTCGCGTATTTAGTAGCGGAAGAAGGCGTTACTACAATAGTTATCATCATCATCATCACAGCTCATATACGTCCCCACCGAGGGGTTCGAGCCTACCCTATGTTAGGGTGATTAGGCCCTAGTCAACCACGCTGGCCCAGTGCGGATTGGTCGACTTCACATACATCATTGAATTTCTTCTCAGATGTATGCAGGTTGCCTCACGATGTTTTCCTTCACCGTAGGAGCGTCAGACAAATGTACATATGAAATTCGAAACGAAAAACACATTGGTACATGGCGGGTCTCGAACTCCGACCCCCCGATTGGAAGGCAAGTGCCGAAACCACAGCGCCACCGACGCTCAGTAGTTATACCTTGGACTAATTACTTCATATAATATGGATTGAACTTCACTTTAGGTAAGTTCGTTTAATCCTATCATTATCGGGTGTTTTTAATATACCACCTGACGTGCATATACTGTTATAACTCTTGAATGAATAGACAAATATCAATGAAATAAACGCCAACGTGATCCTTAAAGATCAATAGTGCTGTCAAAATACAATTTTTTGCAATAATTATCATACACAATTAATGACAGAATTAAAAGAGAAAAAAGCGTTATTTTTTGTATTTTTTAATGAAATACAATTTTTATACAAAAAATACTCCCTATATGGTATTATTTTCTAGTGCTTATTTCAATCTCTATCATTTCAGCTTTCAATCACTACATAAATCGTGTCTTTAGGTTAATTGTAACAATAGCTATGATTATTCGAAACGGGAGTCATTTGATTCTACCTGAGTCATGTGATTGAACACTTTTACTATTATTAGTTTCGACTTAATTAAAGCCTTAGAATAATAATACTACAGTTAGATGTAGATTATTCTCGACTAGACAGTGTTGGTATTATTCTGACTTGATTTAGATTTAATGAAACAACTCATAATCCTAATATTTTTATCAAGAAATAACGAAGTATTTACATCATAAAGTACTATAAGAAATTATTATTGTATTAAATTCTCGAAATGTTCCTTTCGTTGTTGTTGGCATATTGCTCTGCGAAAAACTATTTGCTGTGTTGCGCGTCGAATCATGCCATGCAGGGTCATTCCGCAAGTCTTCGGTGCAACTCAAAATGTTGTCGCAGTTGACAGCACTATTGATCTTTAAGGTTCATTTTGACGTTTATTTCATTTGATATTTGTCTATTAATTCAAGAGTTATAACGGTTTATGCACGTCAGGTTCGCAACGAAAAGTAAAAACCTCGTATGTGCACTTTATGCAGAAACACACTGTAGGTATAGAACGGGGCTAAAATTTTTGGCAACTCGATCGTGTTGACCGAAACGACTGAAAAACCGAGTAGGTATTTGATATTTAAAATTTCAGTATGATATCTCTAAGCGTTTCCGAGAAAATAGGTCATGTCAGACAAGCAGACAACGAAGTGATTCTATAAGGGTTTCGTGTTTTCCCTTTGACTTATGGAACCCTAAAAGTGAGCAATAAGTCAAAATAGTTTGAAAGGTAAGATAAGCACTCAAATTATTTGGTGCCTGTGACTGCATCTTAGGTCACAAGTTTTTGGGCCTAGCGTATTTACGTTCCTTATAAAGCCACATGTACTAAGGGGACGCTAGTCACTTACCATCAGGTAGCCAGTTCGCTTATTCGTTAACATTGTCTTTGTTGTATTAAAAATGTCAAAACCATCCCAACTAACCTTTATTTTCGACGCTTTGATCAGGCTCCTCGACGATATCAACAATATCGACTTGATGGTCAGGGCGGTTGGTGGTCGGTGGGGAGTTTCCACCTCCACCATGTGGAAATGGAAGAGCTGATGTTGAAACGAACAGAACAAAATTATTTTTTTAAATATACATGTGTTACTACGCAACAAGTGATTCAAAAGGAGTATAATAGATACATAATATAGTACAGAAACACTGAGAACTTTAGAGGTTTCTGATGTGATGTCGTAAACACATTTTTTGCGCTTAACCCTACGAGAACCCTACGAGATAGATCAAAATAATGTACTACAGTATTGTACGGTAGTCCCTTTCTTCTCCGAGGTAGTCCCTTTCTTCTCCGAATATCGATCGTCCGCAAATCATAATTCCGAAAACGCTTGCTATAATCATCACTTTCCATAATGTTCGGGTATACGAAATTGTATATTACCTAATCGTCTTTAGTTCTAATGCTTTTGTGTCATAATATCGGGTGCTATAATAATAAGATATCCTAATTTTATTTGCTGTAAAGTCACATGTCCTAAGTGTTATATTGTATAATATTGTTAGTCCGAATGATGGTTTATAATAATATTGTTACATTGTTAGTCCTAAAACATGTTTAAAAGTTGATTTATCTTGGTTATGTTATCAATATCATAAAGCTTAGACTTACTATCTATAATAACAAATTTTAATTAAAATGTTATCTTATGAACCTTAACAACCGTTACGTTTTAAAATTCAGTTACAGAAATATATCGCTGTAAAACCGACACCACGTAGTCTTGTCTGCCCTACCCCTAGAGTGTAATTCAAACCCGCGAAGCTGCGGTGGTGGGCGAAAACCATCTGCGACGATAAGGTCGCGTGGGACCGCCGAAGCCCCGCAGCGCCGGAGCCGTGACAGAAGCCATACATGCTGCATGCTGCTTGCTTGCATGCTTTAAGCTTGCTTGCATGCTGTATATTTGTGGTATTTAGATTTTAGGGCACGTTATATTATGAGATATTACGTTAGGACTTATGACTATTATAGAAAAGTATTTTATGAATTTTAAATATTATAGATTGTGATATTTATATCAAAAAAAATTAGGTCATATTATATTTAGAGATTTCGGTTTTCGGGCAAGTGATATTATGAGAAATTAAGTTAGGGGTGCTTTTCATTCAGACATATGATGATTATGTCAAAAAACATTATGACACGTTAGATTATGGATAAGAAAATTATCATCACAATCAACACACTACAATTTTTTAGTTTCTTATAATTTAATATAGTTTAATTTAATTTAATATAATCTAATCTAATTTAATTTGATTTAATTTAGTTTAGTCTAGTTTAGCATAGTTTATTGCAATTTAATTTAATTTAATTTAATTTAACATAATTTAATTTAATCTAATTTAATTTAATGTAATTTAATTTAATTCGATTTAATTTCAAATTAATTTAATTTGATGCTATATAATTTAGATTATGAAAAGCTTTGAAATAATACTTAAAGTATAAGTATAAAGTTTTTCACTAAGATACTCTGTAATCCCGTAGGAAATGGATCTGGAGAGAGAGCGTAGGGCGTTAGCGGTACGAAACAATATGATTGCTCGCAAGTTCGCTCGATGTACTCATAACGTGAAAATATTACTTTTTAAATCATTTTGTCAGTCCTATTACTCGTGTGGCCTGTGGGTGGAATATACGCGGCGGACCTATAACGCTTTACGTGTACAGTACAACAATGCCTTTAGGATGCTGTTGCGGCTACCGTGGCGATGTAGTGCTTCAGGGATGTTCGCCGAAGCTCGTACGGATGGCTTCCCAGCTATCATACGCAAAAGGGTGGCATCAATTCTACAAAGGCTACGTAGTAGTTCGAATAGCATTCTAAAGGTCATTGCTGATAGGTTAGACTGCCCTATACAAAAACATTGGGTAGGTTTGTTGATAGGTCTTACTAACAATTAGTTTATAAGTAAGTACTAAATTGTTATTAACATATAAAATGTATGGACTCTAGTATGGTCTGAAATAAAGTAGTATTATTATTATTATTATAGCAAGTGTTTGCTTTTTGAAATTATGGTGAACTAGCTTTTGCCCGCGGCTTCGCTCGCGTTAAATTCGGGGTAACACAGATTTCCAAAAAAAAATAAAGCAGGTATTTTTCGTTGATAAACAAGAGTCTGTGTACCGATTTTTAGCTTCCTACCTTGAAAACTGCGAAAAGTCCCATTTAAAATTTCACCCCCTCTTTTAAGGAGTTGGGGGCAGATTTAAAAAAAAATGATGCACGATTTTTTCGTTAGTCACAAATAGTCCGCATACCAATTTTTAGCTTTCTACCTTGAAAATTGCGGAATGCTCCATACAAACTTCCACCCCCCATTTTAGAAAAGTGGGGGGTTAGAAAGAGACAAAAAGTAACCTATGTCATTCTCCATCCTTTCAACTATCTCCACTTAAAAAATCACGTCAATTCATCGCTCCGTTTTGCCGTGAAAGACGGACAAACAAACACACACATACACTTTCCCATTTATAATATTATAGTATGGATGAGTTCGCTATGGATTTATGAAATTTGTCAGTTATGCTTTTCAAATGTATGTCTTTTGAATATTATGCCTTTGAAATATTATGTCAAACATAAATTATACCTTTTGTTACTTATGCTTATTCAAATTATGCCTTTTCATGGTTATGCCTTAATTATTTCGGCCTTATAATATTATGCGTTATGAAGTTATGATATAAAGACTATGAAAAGTGACGATTATGGCAATTAACATTACGCATTTTTAGTTTATGACGAAAAAAGTTATGTGTTACCGCCAATTTCATATGTAAGGACCTAATATTTATTGCTGTACTTGCGGACCGCAACACTGCCCCCGTTGTCATATATACAGTAAGTCGTGTTACTGGTGTTATGACTTTTTTTACAATACCGAGATCCTGAAATCGAGACCTACATACATACCACTATTTTTAATTTTTTTATTTCTTAATTATTGACAAAGTTACGATAAGCTCAATCACAGTAAGTTTTATGAAGATTCAACCGTCCGTTAAAGCAAGGGCAGTAAGTAGACTTACTGTATAAAAATTATGTTTAATTTAATATTTTCTTAGGCATATTTACCGTAACTAAAGTCGTAAACTGTAGATTGTTATTATTTAAATATCGTATTTTCGTTATACATGTTTACAGTAAGTATAGTTACTCTATTTATAGTTTAAGTAATTCATAAAAAAATGAAACTGATCCGTTAGTATACTTCAAGTAAGTGAGTGAGCGCATAATACTTACTGTAACTATGCTAAATACATGTTATAAATAAAAACAAAGTTATTTTATCAATCTAACGGTAAAGTTGATAGTTACTGTAAATATGTTTATGTTTTTTGATCGTCTTATCTAAACGTAACTGGGCTTTATTTATTGTCTTTTTAGTAAATATTATAAACAGTAACTTAATTTCATCATCAAGTTAAGAAAAACTTGCGTGACACCAAAGTCTATGATTTTGAGGAATATATTGTTCATGTAAAAAGTGTGAGTTGCAAAAAAACTATCGCAAAACAAATGAACTTTAAAGATTTTTATGGTTATGATGAAACTGATGAATTTATATCGCAACACAAGATTCAATATTATTCACCTCGTATTTACTTAAAGCAAAAATCATCACATATATCAAAGAAGAAATAGACTATTTTTACTTAAAATTTAGGAAAGATTAAAATGACCAAGACCCTCGACCTCGATCAATGTTATCGAAAGAGTACACCCCCGAGGTGGTCCCATTATCACCATGTCATAATCTGATGATGGAATCCCAGTCAAACCGAGGGAAATCCTTAAATATCATAGGCACGTCCAACGTGTTTCGTGTCTTTTCTCAAGATATTCAGCTATTTGCGTCTGGTAGTCATCATGTCATGTTACTGAGCTGATGACGGAAGGTTTCTGGATTTCGGGAATAATTATTTCAAAGCTGTTTGGAGAGAAATACGTTTTATTTTAAGTTATTCTGGTGTTTGCCTTGACTCAAATTCTAATACGCATATACTAACTAACTAAAATAAATAAAATTTGACACCAACTCCAATATAAAACGGTGATGATTTATGACTTTTTGGTGTTTTTGAAGTCGGTTTTATTTTTTTGTTATTTTTTTTAATATCACAAGTTATTTGTAAGACTTTTAACTTTGTTTCACGAATGTGATTGTGCTATTTAGTCGAAAATTAACTGTTTAAATCATTAGTAAGACTAATATTCGTATGATTTTAAATAAGTGAGAGATTTTAACTCAGGTAAAATATAGTGAGAATAGAATGTAAATATAACTAAGAGTGTGATTGTTGAAATCTATAATAATTATAAAACTGTTTGAATAATTGTTGGGGATACTATTAACAAATGGAGGCTGTTATAATAAGACTGCAACTGATAATTCACATTAATGTTACTTTTTAATATTTTAGATTATTACGCATATTTTATGACTTTTGTTTGAGAGCTCTAATAACTAATAAATAAAGTTAGAGTAAATTAACTTAGTGCCTGGCAAATGTCAGCAAAACTTGATTTTTTTTAGTAGGATTGACTAATTGCACATCATTTTACTATCTTTACATACGAACGTGAACGTAAACTGAAGATTGCGGAACAGACACTGGATTTTTGGGCATTCACATTTCTTTATATAGAGGTATTTATATACTACTTAAAACATATTTACAGTAACTTGCATGAACAGGATATTTCGTAAGGTATATTTACAGTATGTTACCGACTTACTGTAAATATGTTTAAGAAAGTGTTGGTTGGGCTTATAGAGGTGGTAACTATAAGTACATTTCGTTAGATTTAAAAAAAAACTATTAATATTAAACAAATAAATTATATTTAGGGTTAATCTACGCAAGTTTATCTATTGTTATCCGTTTAAATATCTGACTTATCTGCTATAATCAATATGATACATCAATTTCAAAATTTTGAAACAAAAGTGCGATTTCCCGCTATTCAATTTTTTTTTGACTTACTGTAATTACAATAACGGGGGCAGAACAGTAATTGTACTTTTCTTGCATTACAAAGTAGGCGTAATAAATATATTCTAAGTTACAATTTATGTAATAGCTGTGTTATACATAATAATAAATACTTACGAATGTGAGGCTGAAACAAAAGAAAAAAGTAATTAGAAGACCTTATATGTAGATAATTGCCAGATAATCAATGCATTAAAAATCTTAAATATTTGATAAATACATATAATAATCACACAGTTTACCAAATTGTAACAATTGTACACGGTATTTTTTTTTTCTCGTGTAACGGGTTCGATTCCCAGTTCAACCATGTAATTATTTAAAAATCTATGAATGCAGTTTAAATTGTTTTCTAAATAAAAATAATGTCTTCTTTTAGTAAAATGTTCCATCTACAATATTCAAGGTACTTTCCCTCCATGTGGTACTTTCCCAGCCGTGGGACGCCCTGTATACTAGCTTTTGCCCGCGACTTCGTCCACGTGGAAATCCTTTTTTATTGATTCCTTTTATAAATTCCTTCCCTTTTTACACCCTTAAGGAATGATTTTGAGGATAAAAACTATTCTTTATCCTTCCCCACATCTCAAACTATCTCCATACCAAATTTCATCTTAATCGGTTCAGCAGTTATTGATACCCCATACAAACTTCCACCCACCCCCCTTTTCTCCCCCTTATGGGGTGATTTCTGCGATAAAAGCTATACTATGTCCGTCTCCTGGTTCTAAGCTACTTCCTCACTAATTTTCAGCCAAATCGGTTCAGCCGTTCTTGAGTTATAACTACATAGTGTAACTAACACGACTTTCTTTCTTAAATATTTTTTCAACTTTTTTAAAACTATTTATTTCTTAAACTTTCTTTAATATTTGAGGAGCTTGGTGGCGCATTGGCGCGTGCGCTCAGCGAACGATTGCTAAGGTTAAGCAACGTTCGCTGTGGTCAATCCTAGGATGGGTGACCAAAATAAGAAACATCTCAAGCTCCTCCGTGCTTCGGAAGGCACGTTAAACAGTGGGTCCTGCGCCTGATCTCGCCCCGGTCGTGTCGGCTAACCGTTCCATCGGACTGGGCGAGTGAAGGAACAGAGAGTGCACTTGCGTTTGCGCAGTCACTTGTGCACTATAATATCTACTGCGCAGATGGCTAGTCTCTGTTGAGATTGACCGCCGTGACCGAATATCGGTTAGGAGGACATTAATATTAAAATTAACACGACTTCCTTTTATATATAGATATATAATATAAGTATATATATATATATATAGTCCTCCCTTCGGCCATTGTTGATCAGGCCGAAATTCGCATTAATTGTTGATCCACCTTATCCGCCTATTACTTAGGAAGTTTTGGGTTTATCGTGCTAAGTCTGCTATATAACAATTCTCCTCCTTGCGACGCTATGCTTAATTGTGCCGTAAAGTTCCTAGCACGTCAAAGATTTTTACGGTATTTGTTGATCATCTAACCGTCTTTTTTCCTACAATGAGAATACTTTTGTTGATCAATATAAACTTCGCTTGATCAACATTTGCCGCGAATATTTTCTTTTTGAGTAACGTGGCCACCGGTGGCGGCAGAGCGGCAATGTCGCAAAAACGAAACGGAAGTAATATGTTAAAGTGAGATAGAAAGTGCGCCCGTGACTGCGAGTCGTTTGCCTAGCTGAGTTTCAGTCGGGGTTTGTGCAGGTGACAATTTGTTTTAGTTAGACGATGTGTTTAAAAAAAAAAAAGGTATTGTTATTAGCTATGTTTCACGAAAATCGGTTCAACTGTTTAGAAGTTATCAGTCATTTTCCCATGTATGCAGGAATTATTCAAAGGATTGAACAACTTCCGCCGCCCTAATCGTAATTAGCTATTAATTGTAATTTTTAATATATTAGTCTCTCTAGGAACTGACAAAACATCGTCGAATTTATTATATTTGTGCGTAAGAGATTAGAATAAATTGTAACACCAGCAGGGGTTTGAACTAAGAAGGGATCTATCGCGATCGCCTTGAAATTACTAATCACTGCGGCGTCATTACAAGACTGTGTCGATTGTCTATCAAAAAATAGCGATGGATGCACTTTGACTGTCAAAATTGGAAGCGATCGCGATGGATTTTTTTTTATTCAATCAAGGGACCGCTTCACTTATTGTTAACGCGGAAGAATATTAATTGTCAGGTACTATAGACAAAACCAAGAGGATTAAATGTTACCAATGTTCCAAAATATTATTTGCATGTTTGTTTCTGAAATAAAGAAAAAAAATCGATTTCAATAATCGTATTTCTTTACTCCAGTCGATAACATTAGTAGGTACATACATATATACTCGTACATATGCTTATGCCGTTGTCCCATGGGGGTAGGCAAAAACTAAGGTTCATCACATACTATGACCCTGACATACATCTTTTGTTTCAACTAAATTCATACATCTTTTCATACAATTCCGTCGACTGAGGGAGCTACGTAGGTAGAAAATTAATTTGGTCATGGTATGTTTTCCTCGGACGACCACTCCTGACAGTTCCACTCACACTGGGTTGATATATTTGACTCGTAAGACTACTTTTATTCATTCTGTCCACGTGACCACACTGAACCATCTAAGCATACATCTCCCAATTTTTGTAACTAAACCTATCATCCTGCACCTTACAACTATTCCTTATAACACTATTCCTGATTCGGTCAACCAAAGTAACACCACACATAATTGTTAGGGAAGGGAACACATCTCCACTGCTTTCACGCGGCTATCATTTCTTTCTGACGATACCCAACATTCACTTCCATACATAATATGTAGGCAACAACACCCCATTGTCAATAGCCAGATGCGCCTTTTTTGATACCGACCGGCATCCTTCCGAGTTTCTTGCCTGTTCTTCTCGAGAAGGCTCTCCCAATTTCCGAACAGGTGTAGAGTCAATTTATTTTCATTTGACTTGTATTTGCACACATCTTAATAATGGTTGAGGTGTGTGTACATATAAGGATTAAATAATTTAATTAATTAGATTCTTGGTTGAAGATTTTTATGTTTTTTTTTGACGTCAATAAGTGCCTGTAAAGGTCTATATTGAATAAAGATTTTTGAGTTTGAGTTTGAGTTCTCATAGAGTTCTCATAGAGGGACTTCAGTACCCATACTGAGCGGTCGTCAACATCATATGATGCCAGTGTTGACCACAATTCATGCCGGTTCACTCTATCATATGCCTTTTCGAGATCCACAAAGGCGCAGAATACTTTTTGGTGCTTTGCTAAGTATTTCTATGAGATGCACCTTAGCGAAAAGACCTCATTCATGCATCCCATACCCCTTCCGAATCCCGCTCGTACGTCCCACACTTTTCTTCAGTTACATTTATCACTCTTTCAATCGACACTTTCACATTTAGTTTGCCATCCACACTGATAAGGCTGATGCCACGATAGTTCTGGCATTCTTGCTGTGAACCTTTGACTTTAAGTGGGACAATGACGGCTTTACACCAGTGCTCTGGTACTCGGCCTTCCCTCAAGCACATATTAAAAAGTCTCCACAGAAAGCTAACAATTACACTATTGTCACTTCTCAGCATTTCGACATTCACGCTGTCACACCCAGACGCTTTACCTAATTTCATTGCCATTAATGCTTTCACTATTTCATCTCCCGCAGTTTCATTATCCATACTCGTCTCTCACTCCCTCGCTATGCTCGGAAGTTGATACTAGAATCCTTCGTTACGCTCGGTATTCAATATGCCGCCCGTGACGAAATATATTGCTTTATCCCCTTGGTGTATAATCTACTATTAAAAAGTAGTATTTATGTTAATCACTTTAGCAGTTATTTAATTAGTATTGTGATGTTTCGTCATTTCTAATACTTAATAAGTATGATATTGAAAAGGAAAACATACCTACTTAGTAAAAGGAAACCTTATTTACTAATCTGTGATTTTTATTTAAAATAAAAAATAGTGCGTAATTCAAGCTTTAAACTAAGCAAATAAGAAAGGAAAATTATTCAGTTGTTATTTTAATTTTAGGTACATACTCGTATGTTAAAAATAGTGTAGAATATAAGCTTTAGTATCTCAAGAAACGGTTTGTTCGTTTATCACTGTTTTTTGACAAAATAAATGAGCAAAATCGGTTCTCTGTTTTTGCACGCGCATGAGAAAATGTGACTATTACTACTGTCTTTGGGTGCGTAAGAAAAAGTCACAACAGTGAGCAAAAACCGATTTTGTTCACTTTTTTAAGTAGCAAACACCTTCTCTCACTCACTCTTTTGACTTCTCGTGCGAGAGGTCAAAAGAGTAACTATTTATAGCAGTCATAATGCCGTGTGTGTGCCGGCCTAGAATAACACCAACCCATCTTCTCCCGAGGGTGTCGTACGAGGCAACTAAGCGAGATATGGCCTTTAGGAGACGAGCAGCAGCGCCTCCTTAGATCTTGGCCCAACTACCATTTCCAAGCCGCCAACCAAGCGTGGCGATTATGGCAACCACCCCTCCCCATATGAGTCACACACTATGTAATCGGCCTCTAGTTCCCGGCAGCCCTGCTATGCCTAGCTACGGTAGCGGCTACGGTAACGGTAGGGCAGAGGGTGCGAAGAATCTTCGGGTAAGATCCGGCTACCACCTACGACGACTCGACTGGCAAACTACAACACGCGTACACTCAAGACGGACGCGAAGTTAACGGAGTTGACGAAACTATTAGTAAGCTACGCTGGGATATCATTGGTTTATATAAAGTCCGAAGAGAGCGGGAGGACTCGATAATCCTCAATTCTGGAAACTTGCTCTACTACCGTGAGGGCGACCAATAGTCCCAAGGTGGTGTCGGGTTCATCGTCCACAAGTTCCTCGTCAAAAACGTAATAACCATCGGGAGTGTGTCAACCAGGGTAGCGTACCTGATACTCAGAATATTGAAACGATATTCGTTGAATGTCGTTCAGGTTTACGCTCCGACCTCGACACACCCAGATGATGAAATGAAGCCTATGTATGTGGAGATCTCTAACGCCATACGTAGCCACAATACCCAATACACGATTGTGATGGGGGACTTCAACCCTAGGTTGGCGAAACGTTGCGGTGATGAGTTGAGAATGGGGCAATTCGGATTTGGGCACCGGAACTTCGGTTGCTCACTAGAACTCTCATTTTTGAAAGAAACTTAACATCCATTACTGCTATCATGACCGCCGCTGTAACACATAAGATCACTAAAGTAGTAATGGATATAAAGTTTCTTTCAAAAATGACATTTCTAATTACCAACCGTAGTTAGAGAATAGGCTTGCTAAATACCATGCTCGGAGATCTCAGTAGTGCTTCCTAAAGAGTGGATCTTAAAATGAACATGGAGAAGAAAAATCATGTCGAATGTCCATGTTGTGCCCACTCCAGTTAATATTAAGAATACTACACTTGAAGTTGTAGACAGTTATAGATACCTAGGACAGATAGTCCAGATAGGTAAGTCCAACTTCGAGAAAGAGATCTCAAGGTCACTCAGCGGGCAATGGAGAGAGCAACGCCTGGGGTCTCCCTGCGTGATCGGATCCGAAATGAGGAGATACGCAGGAAAACTAAGGTAACCAACATTGCTCGAAGGATTGCTCAGCTGAAGTGGCAGTGGGCGGGACACATAGTGAGAAGAACCAATGGCCGTTGGGGCCGAACGGTTCTTGAGTGGCGACCACGAAGCGGACGACGCTCAGTGGGTAGGCCCCGACCAGGTGGACTGAGACAGTCTGCCAAAGGTCGCGGGAAGCCGCTGGATGCGGGCAGCACAGGACCGATCGTTGTGGAGATCTATGGGGGAGGCCTATGCCCAGCAGTGGGCGTCGTGCGGCTGAGATGATGATGTAATGTTATGACTGCATTTCGATGGCAGAGCAAGACTTATTGAAATTTTGTGTAGTGATAAGAAGCATGGTCTCGATCTAGCAATACGGGCTGTGTAATTTAAAGTACTTACCTACTTTCTCTTTTTGAAATAAGATCGTGCAAGATTATACGTCTTCGAATTATTTTAGTTTTTAGAAGATTATTTTTGTTTCTTTTTATGTTAATTGCATATAGAGCACGCCAGCTCTGTACCTATTTTGATTTTACCAAATGACGTTCAAACGTATCTAGTACAAGCCACTGTCTAGTATTTACTAATACGGTTCAAATTCTAATGCTTAGAAATAAAACCATCAGCACTGGCATAGACACTGGGATCGTACTTATTTCTATAGATACATTTGAAAAAATGGTAAAATAAAAATTTACAACTTCACATAAAGAGGTATGATCACAACACTGGACAACACAAGTCTTGTTTCTTTTCATTTTTTTTAGTTATGGGATATTTCTATGGCCCTGACTTTGAATAAAATACTGGGAGATTTCTAACAGCTTTACCTTTTGATATATTCAGCTCTATTTTGACAAAAAAATAATACATTATGTTACCAACATTTTTATTGAACACTAGCAAATGATCTTTTATAAGATTTTCTCGAATGAACGACTTTAGGCAGATCTCGTTGCAAACTCCAGCAGTAGTCTGCCATCATATGCGAGTACCACCGCCCTTGATACCGCTCTTCCATTGTTCGAAGATCTTTATGAAATCTTTCACCCTGCTCCTCACTAAAATCACCCCGATTTTCTGGAAATCGGTCTAAATGCGAGTACAGGAAATGAATTTTTATGCTCATGTTGCACCCTAGCTCTTGCAAGTTCGATAGCATGCACTCGACAAGCTCGACATGGTTGTCAGATTTCTTTTTGCCTAGGAAATTACTCATAACCAAAACAAATGAATTCCAAGCTTTGGATTCGACTTCAGTTATAGAGTTGACAAAATTAGGATCTTTCCCTAGTCTTTCACTTCGATTTCCGGTTTCGGTTAATTCCATTTATTTTCACAACGCAGAAGTAGCAATCGTCATGATGGTTTCGAGGTTCTCGCCAAATCATGGGTGTTACGAACATTATTGCATCTCTTTTTCCACTGGACCATAACCGTAGACATACCACACATTTCTGGCATACAATATGAGGAACCCATGGCTTGTCCTGATTACACAATTTTAATATAAAGTATTGATGATACGCAGTTTTCACAATGTCCGATATAGGTTTTCGACATTTTTCAAATATATATTCACCACAAATATAGCAAGAACAATCGGGATTAAGCACACAACATCTTCTTGACGAAGACATATCGAAAACAACAGCAAAATATGTTTTAGTGTTGAATAAAAAACGAAAATCCAAGTAAAAATAGTAAATGAGGGTAGTTAGCTATAACTCAAAAACAAAAGCTGTTTGAGAAAAATTGTTGCCATATTTAAAAAATACGCGTCAATTTGAAATAAAAACAAAAAAAAATCACAAGAAACAAACAATTTTATTTTTTTTGTTCACCAGTGTTATTGATGGCATTAGATATTTGTTTGTGAAATGTATTTTTATTTTTTATCAACTTTATTGTTAACATAATCCATACTTACTTACTATACTAATATTATAAAGCTGAAAAATTTGTTTGTTTGTTCGTTTGAGCGCGCTAATCTCAGGAACTACTACTTGGAATTGAAAAATTATTTTTGTGTTGGATAGTCCATTTATCGAGGAAGGCTTTTGGCTATATAGCATTACGATATTGTTATTTTCGGACAACCACGCGAACGAAATCGCGGGCAGAGCTAGTATTATATACTTGTATATGGCGACACATTACCCTTTTTGGTAAGATTAAAGTACCAATATCAATAAGGACACATCTATTATTATAAAAAATAAAAAAGCTATTAAAAAAGTTTTAAAAATCTTTAATTGTAGTATTTGGATATTTTAGAAAATTAATATAGTGCAGTATTTTTTGGATATTTTAGAAAATTAATATAGAATTAAATAGGTAAGTAATTTTTTTTTAATATTTAAATCATTCTATTACCGTGTCTTGAAAAGTCCCTTAAATTTTTGTGGGTGATAAAAAATAACCCTGTATAGGAAGCTATAGTATCCATACATAGATCGTTAAATCACAGCTGTTTACTAACATCTGTGATCGGAGATGTAGCGAAGTAGCAACAGCGCACAATGGAATACAACTAATCGTAGAGAAGGTGGCCTCTGATTGGCCCATTTGAATCTGATCAACAATGGATGGTATGGAATTGTATAAAAAATACTGTGTATAGTTCGTATTTTTGCCACTAGAGGGCCGGCAATTGTTGATCTGATCGGAGCCACATTTGTATGCAGAATCCTACATTAGATCAACAAAAGCTGTTCTGATCAACAATTGCCAACAGATCAACAATTAACTGATGCCACAAGCCGTGTGATCAACATTTGCCGAGTGGAGATATCTATATACACGGTTATTTTTTTATCATACTGGAAAATTTTAGAGGCAGCTCGGTAGACGCTAGACGACTCATATCAATAAAAAAAACATGTGGTTATATTTTTAAAATTTTATCCGCCAATAATATTAAATTATAGACATTGTTCTTGTTTACTACAAGATAAGGTAAGATTATGAATGAATAAAGCATTTACTACTACGGGCTTAGGAAAATGCGGCAACGTCGAATTATTAATTCAAGCAAGATCAATCTACAACTAGTTTGAAATAAGAGTTATTATTGCACTAGACACTACAACAGTGAAAGACAGAGACAGTCGGCGCCGGCGGCGGCGTTTTGTTGTTTGCTGTCGCTTGTCGGCACGAGCCGACCGGCTTTACTTTAGTTCGCCTTTGACCCCAGCGCGTGTGAACGTATCGCGATGTCGCGCCCGCGCCTGACGCGCGGCAATCGGGCGCATTCGGAATTTTAGTTTCAAGTTAACACATCTAGCGAATACACAGACCTTACTCCGGTAGAGCGTAGACTTTTACTTGTGAAGTGAAATTAAGTGTTTGGTGTAAGAAAGTGAACCCACAAACGTAAGACTTGGAAGCGAAAACTGCATTTCGAGACGTTAAACACTAACCAAAGTGATACCTATGTTGTTGTGGTCATGTATAGTTTTAAACGTGCACGACTATGTATGAGTTAGAGGACTTCCTTTAAATTTAGAACTCTTTTGTTATTAGAACTAAAGTTGATTTAAATTGTTTCCTAGGTAGGTAAGTATTTAAAGTTGATTCCAATTTTTTAACTACGCCAAAACAACCTACCATAACCGTAATACCTACTTAGTACTGTTTGTTTTCCTTAAAAACTTTCTTTTGCCGGTCCTAAGCCCGTAAAGTAGGAAGTTGAAATTGTGATCAACTCAGTGATGACTTTGAATCGGCGACGTTGTTGCCAGTTCGCATTCATTCAATGTTTTGCCTACAACTTCACTCAGTGTCCATACCAGTGCAGTATTTTTTGGATATTTTTGATAATAAATATCTAATTAAACAGGTGAGTAAATTTTATTATAAATGGTTAAATAATTCTTCTACCGTGTCCTGAAGCCACCCTTAAAATAACCAGGGTGATAAAAAAATAGCCGTGTATATATATACATATATATATATACATATATATAGCACGCACAGGGTTACTTTGGCGACAGTTCCTTTTTTATACGGAGTTCATTAAAAAATTTAACAAATATATGATTTGTTATATACAGGCGTCCCAAGACTATGGGTCATGAAGGGAAAGTACCTTAAATATCGTTGATAGGGTATTTTGCTGGAAGAAGACATTATGTTATTTTTAAAAGTTAGAAATACTGCCTTCAAAGTTTTTCTAAAAATTACTTGCTTCATCTGGGAATCGAACCAACTTAAATGTGAAAAAAAAATCACCCATATTTTATAATGCCAATCGAAAGAATGGACAAAAAATTATAAATCCTCTTAAGTAACATAGTATCTTAAAAGAAAGGAATAACGTTTTATAAATCGTTTTAATCAAATTAAAAACATACTTGAAACCGCCGAAGTCAATCGAGTATTTTTTGTAAATTAATTAATTAAATGCTCAAAATGTGATCCTTCTTGTCTTATGCAAATCGTCAATCATTTAACAAGTTCACTGCCTGTTGATTTTTGATTTTTTATCATATTATGGTGAATACTCGACATGATATGGTAGATCACATTAGTTAAAATCCAACTAAATGCCAAGCTATTATCATTGGTGGTTCCAGGATTATGTCTAGGATGGCGTTAGACAACCTTGACGCCGTAGTTTTCGACGATAAGACTATCCCCTACAGTAACACTGTTAAAGACTTAGGGCTATACTTGGATCCCACCTTAAATTAGGGACCCCAAACTGGCAGCATTTGTCAAAAAATAACAGGCATCTTACGAGCTCTTTATTGTTTGAAGAATTTTCTGCCTCCAGATACGAAGAAAATGCTTATACAGACCTTGTTATTTCCTATTATCGACTATGGTGACGTGTGTTACCTCGACCTGAATGCAGATCTGCTCAATAAACTGGACCGTCTACTTAATAACTGCATTCGATTCGTTTTTAATTCAAGAAAGTTTGATCACGTCTCTGAATATCAGCTCCATTTGAAATGGTTGCCTATACGGCAGCGCAGGCACATGAGAACGTTAACTACACTCTATTCCTTGCTAAACAGTCCCAATACCCCTAGTTACCTTAAAAATAATATTGAATTTTTATGTTCTTCCCATGAAAGATCCCTTCGCTCTACCTATAACGATCTCCTTAAATGCCCTTCTCATAAATCTGATGTCGTTCATTCCTCTTTCCTTGTCCAGATCATTCTTTGGAATGATCTCCCTCTTCATGTTAAAAAATCTACTAGTAAGTTAAGTTTTAAAAACAAATTACGCAAGCTATATCAAGCAAATTATCTTGTTACCTAACTGCGGATAATCTTCTAAATGTAGGTAAATTTAGTAGGAAAATATGTATTAGTTTATTTAACTTTAAATATGTATGTATTAGTATTTTATGTAGGTATACTAGTTGTTTGTTACAAGATTATTTCAAATCTCATTGATATATATATATATCTCATATATATATACAGGGCGTAACCGAACACCCCAATAACATTTAAGGGTTTGTATCCATCAGAAGTAAGGATTCTGTAGGAAAAATATTAGGGCTAACAAACCTACATTTTTTCCCCATACAAACTAAATAAATTATTTTTTGGTATTAAGTTCTGACAACCCTACGCAAGCGTACGAGGAATACTACGCTCACGTCATACAGCTAAATAAATAATTTTTTTGGTATTAAGTTCCGACAGCCCTACGTAAGCGTAGGAGGAATACTACGCTCACGTCTGTCACGTGTCATTTTGTGTTTAAATTTATTTTGTGTTAAGAGCTAATTATGGTTGTCACTTGAAAGTTATTGCTTTCAGTTTAAAATCAAATAACTCTGAAAGTATTGGGGTACCAGGTCTCAGACAAGCACCGAAGGTCCATTTAGTATCTAACTTATATGCCCCTTAAATGTTATTGGGGTGTTCAGTTACACCCGGTATATATATTAGGTTGGGGAAAAAGTCTTTTCGCATTATAGTATGTATAAACTTGTAATAAAATCTCTTTGGCTATACTATTTGTATCTGGCTGGTTTTGGTATCATTGAAAGTTTAAATTTTAAAGAACATAATTCCAAATTCAAATTAGGAAAATGTGTGATTTTCATTTGTTTTTAGTACCGCCAAGATGAGTGAATCTAATGAAGAAATTCGATACATTTTAAAATTTTACTACAAAAAAGGTAAAAATGCAGAGCAAGCCGCGAAAAAAATTTGCGATGTTTATGGACCTAGTGCAGTGTCTGTTAGAGTAGCACAAATTTGGTTTAAGCATTTTTAATCCGGAAATTTTGATGTCAAAGATGCACGTCGCTCTGGTCGCCCTATTACAGATAAAATGGATGCCATTTTTGAAAAAGTGGAGCAAGATCGGCATGTCAGTAGTAACGACGTAGCTGAAGAACTGGGAATTGACCACAAAACAGTTTTGGCGCATTTGAAAAAAACTGGGTACACAAAAAAGCTCGACATTTGGGTACCTCACGAGCTCACTGAAAGAAACCTAATGAACCGTGTACTCATTTGTGATTCTTTATTACGACGTAATGAAACCGAACCATTTTTGAAGAAGCTGATAACTGGTGATGAAAAGTGGATCACGTACGACAAGAACGTGCGAAAAAGGTCGTGGTCAAAGGCCGGTCAGACTTCACAGACTGTGGCGAAACCCGGGTTAACTCGCAACAAGGTGATACTGTGTGTGTGGTGGGATTGGAAGGGCATTATTCATTATGAGCTGTTACCACCAGGCAGGACCATCGATTCTGAACTCTACTGCGAACAACTGATGAGATTAAAGCAAGAAGTTGAGAGAAAGCGGCCGGAATTAATCAACAGAAGGGGTGTGGTTTTTCATCATGATAACGCTAGACCTCACACATCTTTAGCCACTCAGCAAAAATTAAGAGAGTTTGGCTGGGAGGTGTTAATGCATCCGCCGTATAGTCCTGACCTTGCACCTTCAGATTTCCACCTGTTTCGGTCTCTTCAGAATTCTTTAGGCAGTGTCAGGTTAACATCACGAGAGGACTGCCAAAACCACTTGCCGCGGTATTTTGACCAGAAGTCCCAAAATTTCTATAGCAATGGGATCATGTCCCTACCTACAAGATGGCAAAAAGTTATCGAACAAAATGGTACCTACATACTTTAGTTAAATGTAAATAAACTATATTAAAAAATGTTTTGAATTTTCTTAAAAAATGCGAAGAAACTTTTTCCCCAACCTATTATATATACATACATATTTTTAATGTGGCTTATAATTAATGTAAAACCGGTTTTATTTTAATGTTGTACATCTACTTCTTTTTCTCTGCATCACCCAAAGGTTGACTGGTAGAAAATGCCTTCGGCATTAAGTCCGCCTCTGTACACACATGTACTGAAAGTATTAAATAAATAAATAAATAAAATAAAAGGTGAAGTTACCTGTGTGAAAATTGCTACTTACAATATGAAAAGCGACCGCAACCGAAACAAGAAAACAGAAGAGGAAGATACTTTTCATTTTGATTTTGCTTTACACCCGAAAACCAAAAACGATAGCAGTTCACTAATTTTGAAAAGTCTTGTTTCGTGGAGTTTATATACATGAATAAGACAAGCTCATGAATGTTAACATTTGTACAAATATGCATTTAATGGCGGAAATTTGCACAATTGCTCAAATATGCATTTAATGGCGGAAAGGAGGTCTTCAGTATTTGCCCAAATCATGAACCGAGGTACGAATTTTATGAAATGAAAGATAATAATGTGTTGAAAATGACCCAAGGGCTAAAATCTTTAGAAACTTAATAAATTTTGCATAAAAATAAGATAAAAAATGATAAGTTAATGCGAAAGTTCGTGAAACGAAACGTGATTAGTTGTGGACGTCAAGGTTTGACATTGATAATCAGTCATTGTTATGGTCGCTTGATAATATTTTCACTTATAATCTTCTTCTTATTATAGGTATTTAAAGAAGTTGAAGTTCTTCTAATTAAAAATCTGGAGTTTGTTATGTGTGTGTGTGCCAACATCTATTGCGATCGCTTACAAATCACCAGTAATTGTGAATTTGATACGTCAATACAATACACATCTTAATGACTTCACTTTTTTTTTCTTTTTTTTTATTGGGTACTAGCTGTGCCCGCGAACTTCGTTTCGCCTTACGATAGATTTCCCGTCATATTTTTCCCGTGGTATTCCCGTCATATTTTCCCCGTGGGAAATATAGCCTATGTTGTGTAGCTTTCTAATGGTGAAAGAATTTTTAAAATCGGTCCAGTAGTTATCGAATTTTCCCATAGGAATGAAATATTTTCCCGCGGTAAAAATTATAATATAGCCTATAACCATCAGGGACAATGTAGCATTCTAATGGTAAAAGAGTTTCTCAATTCGAACCAGTAGTTTCTGAGATTTGCGCTTACCAACACATTTTGCGATTCATTTTGTATATATAAGATAAGAAGAAGAAGATATAAGATTGTTTGCCAAAATACACACCATACCACAGACTACGTGACACTTATTAACAAGATTTATTACGCCTTGGAATATGGACTTATTACGAGTTTTATTGTAATATTTGTTATAATTAAGTAAAAACCCTATTTTTATTATTTTAATAGTTGGAAAACCTTTACTTAACAGGTTTAGAGAATACACTACGCTAATACGCCTTATTTAATATTGATGCTATGTTGCCAATCATCTAAATGTTTAAGTCATAATTTCAAGAGGTATAAAATGGTTTAAAGAAATTATTATTATTATTTTATGAATTTTCAGATTTTTTTATATAGAAAAATGTAATAAAACCCGAGGTACATGTTTTGGGCATAGTTGTATGGAAGAAAAAATGGATCCTGTGCACAATTATTCCATTACTGTACACGTGTACATAAACTAGGTGCTTTCATTTCTTTTTGTTATCATAACAAACTTTATCAACAACAACAAGGCCTAATCACCCTAACATAGGATAGGCTCGAACCCCTCGGTGGGGACGTATATGAGCTGTGATGATGATGATGATGATGATGAACAAACTTTATTTGCATAGAATGTCCGTGAGAAAGATTTCAAATATCCACTACATTATATCTAATTTGGAGTACAAATATTTGTGTAAATAAGTATTTTGTTATTTTTTTCGAACTCATTTACGCGTAGATCACATTAGTTAAAATCTCTTAAATTAACACCTTACAATATCATCTTCACATCAAACTCGTATAGGTATGTACAGTTCTTAGAATAAAGGTACAGTCAATAATATGCGGCGGTGGGCACGTTCCGGATAGGGGGCATTTCCGTCATTTTAAGTTTTTTTAGCAATTGGTGTTGAATTTTCTTGCTGGTTTCGTGTGTTCCACTTAAACATTTTTGCCACAAAATGTTATTAATTATCAAAAAAAATATACTATTAGATAGGTCCTATAACCATGCCATGACAGTTTCGAATTTTTCTTTCGTCAAATTTAAAAACTGTATTATTTTTTTCATGAATGAAAAGATTTTTTAGAGGATAAAAAAAACGAAAAATATTGAACGTTCTTTTTATTGCAATTTAGTTGGCAAATAAGCAAACTGCCCACTTGCTGGTAAGTGGTAGCAGTCACCTATTATAATACATGTGGTTCCTGTGAGATTCGCAGCAAAACTGCATCCCCCACAAGAACCACAGTGTATGTTGCCAACTTGTGACTTAAGATGTCAAGTCACGGTACCCTTCAAACAGGAACACAGCAATGCAAGCACTGCTGCTTTGCGGCAGAAATAGAAGAGAAGAGAATAGAAGAGATTATAAGATTTTATGTAATTTCAAGAAGACCAAACTTGTATTTGTTGAGGTTATTCAAAAAACAAAAGAAAAGCAATGTGTTATAGATAACATTTGAAAAAAAATATTGTCGTTATTTAGAAAAATAGAGGCAAGATTGTATAACGATTCCCGATTTTATGAAATAAGCTTTATTTCTACCGCTTTTAAAAAATTGATTCTGTTTTGTTTTCGACGAAATTTTGGTTTTGTTTAATGTTATCATTTTTATGTGCCCTGCATACATACAGTTTTTTGGTTTATGTTCAAAAACCTTGATTGTGGTAATGAATAATTACTTTTTTAAATAAATTGTCTTTTATTCATACCTATGTTTCTTATGAATCCTTTTATTCCCAATATAAATTGTGGAAAGGAAAAGTTTTACGTGTTACCATTTTGCGCTTTTACCATCTTGCTCTCTTAAGGATATGATCTTTTACCATTGTGCGCTTTTGACGTTTTGCTCTTTTACCATTTTACTCGTTTACCATTTTACGATCACTTACCGTTTTGCTTTTTGACCATTCCGCGCCTGAAGGATCGAAATCGGCTAAAACTGTATCAGGGTCGTGTGATTGGGTACCTCCGTCTTACCTAATTCTACCGCAAAGCAGCAGTGCTTGCATTGCTGTGTTTCGGTTTGAAGGGTAAGATATGGCATTGAAATTAATGGTTACCGTGACTTGACGTCTTAAGTCACAAGTTGGCAACGTACACTGTGGTTCTTGTGGGGGTTGCAGTTTTGCTGCGTTTCTCACAGGAACCACTGTTTTATAATAGGTGACTGTTACCACTTACCATCAGGTGGGCAGTTTGCTTGTTTGCCAACTTAATTGCAATAAAAACAACTTTTAATATTTTTCGTTTATTTTAATCCTTTGAAAAATCTTTTCATTTATGAAAAAAATAATACAGTTGTTAAATTTGAAAAAAGAGAAATTCTAAACTGTCAAGACATGGTTATAGGACTTATCTAATCGCCTATGAATTTGATAATTAATAACTTTTAGTGGTAAATATGTTTCAGTGGAACACACGAAGCCAGCAAGAAAATTCAACACCAAAAGATAATGAAACGCGTTGTTGCTAAAAAAATGGCAGAAATCCGTGCCTATCCGGAATGCGCCCACCGCCGGATATTATTGACTGTTCCTTTATTCTAAGGACTGTACGTACATATACAAGTATGATGTGAAGATTCCTTCCGGGTCGAACTGTTTTTTTTCAGTATGGCGTCGGCCTATGGTCTCTCTCAACTGGTGACACAGACTACTCGTGTCCCAGACATTGAGAACCACGAACCTTTCCTGCTGGATCTTCTGCTGACAACTCACCCAGATGGATACAAGATAGTGGTCGATGCCCCCTTGGGTCATCTGACCACTGTCTTGTCCGTTGTGCAGCCCCTGTTGTGTGTCCCGATCGCTCATCTGCATCCGGGTCACGCAGAGTCTGGCGATATAAGTCAGCAGATTGGGACGGACTGCGAGAGTTTTACGCATCCGCCCCATGGAACCGGTTCTGCTTCTCCTCTGACGATCCCAACGTCTGTGCGGATTCCATCGTTGAAATATTTCTGCTTGGGATGGATTTATTCATTCCCAATGCAAAAATACCTGTTGGTGATCGCAGTCGCCCGTGGTTTAATAAAACTTGTCGGGAAGCTGTGCACCTCAAAATGTCCGCTTACCAGGCCTGGCTTTTAGCCAAAAAACACAACGATGGAAACGTTAGAGAGTTGAAGCGTAAATTTAATGCCGCCTCCAGATCCAACAAAAAGGTTATTGCCGACGCCAAGGCACAACATGCAGGCTTCCCCTCTGGGAGCCGTGCCTTCTGGTCGCTCGCCAAGTCTGTGGAGGGTAACTTCAGCCAGTCGAATCTCCCACCGCTGCGTAGAAGTGATGGTAGTCTGGCTCATAGTGCAAAAGATAAAGGCGATCTTCTGGCACATCTCTTTGCCTCAAACTCGACCTTTGACGATGGAGGAGCTTCCCCACCAACAATGGCACCTTGTGGGAGCTTTATGCCAGAAATCCACATAACCCAACGTGCGGTAAGGCGAGAGCTTAGCCTTCTTGATGTCCATAAGTCGAGTGGGCCGGACGGCACCCCTGCAGTGGTGTTAAAGACGTGCGCCCCAGAGTTGGCCCCGATTCTCACGCGCCTATACCGTCTCTCCTACAAATCTAACAGGGTTCCATCTTACTGGAAGATTGCTCTTGTCCACCCGATTCCCAAGAAAGGTGACCGGTCAGACCCGTCAAACTACAGGCCCATAGCGGTAACATCCTTGCTCTGCAAGATATTAGAGCGTGTCATCAACATCAAACTATTAAAATACCTAGAGGACCGCCAGCTGATTAGTGACCGCCAGTACGGTTTCCGTCATGGTCGCTCGGCTGGTGATCTTCTGGTATATTTGACACACCGCTGGGCAGAGGCCTTAGAAAGTAACGGAGAAGCTCTAGCCGTCAGTCTCGATATCGCTAAAGCATTTGACAGGGTCTGGCATAGAGCTCTTCTGGCTAAGTTACCTTCCTATGGAATCCCCGGGAGACTTTGCAGATGGATTCGGAGCATTAAAGTCGTCGTCGATGGCTCATCCTCCGAGACCAAAACCATTAATGCAACACAAGCGTCCTACAGTCCCACAAGTCCCACGAGTCCCACAAGGCTCGGTGCTCTCCCTAACGTTGTTCATCCTGCAAATCAATGACTTGTTGTCTATAGAGAACATTCATTGCTATGCGGATGACAGCACGGGTGATGCGCGATATACCAGCTTTCAGAAGGTCTCCCAGAGCTCTGTATTGGAGAGACGATCAGAACTTGTGTCCGAAGTTGAGGATTTTTTAGGGCGGGCCTCAGAATGGGGGGGATTGAATTTAGTTCAGTTCAACCCCACAAAGACACAAGTCTGCGCTTTCACTGCCAAGAACTTCCCCTTTTCTATAGCGCCTCAGTTCCAAGGAGTACCCCTTCAAATCTCTAACAGTATCGGGATCGGTGTTGATATATCGAGCAAAGTCCAGTTCGGGAGTCATTTGGAAAGCAAGGCTTAATTAGCTAGCAAAAAGCTGGGCGTCCTGAACAGATCAAAGCGGTACTTCACGCCACATGTTCGTCCGCATGTGGAGTACTGTTCACATCTCTGGGCAGGAGCCCCAAAATACCAACTTGAGCCATTTGACTCCCTACAAAGACGGGCGGCTCGAATCATCGGTGATTCTAATCTGCTGCACTCGTTAGAGTCGCTGGAGTGGATCTCTCTGTGTCTTCTATCGAATTTTCAACGGTGAGTGCTCCGAGGAACTGTTTGACTTGGTACCAAACGTCATCTTTTTATCACCACTCGGCACCGCAGTACAGTTCATCCTTACTACCTGGAAGCAATATCGTCTAGCACGGTTCGCTTTCAGCGCTCTTTTTTACCACGTACGGTCCGGCTCTGGAATGAACTTCCTGCTGCTGTGTTTCCCGAGCGCTATAACATGTCTACTTTCAAGCGAGGCTTAAGAAGAGTATTGTATTCAAAGTAGGCAGCGGCTTCGCTATGTCCCTGATATTGGCAAAGTCCATGGGCGGCGGTTACCACTTACCATCAGGTGGGCCGTTTGGTCGTCTGCCTTCTAAAGCAATAAAAAAAAAGATGATATTGTAAGCTGTTAATTTCAGAGATTTTAACTAATGTGATCTACTCGTAAATGACTGTGAAAAAAATAAAATATTTATTTAAACAAATATTTTCACGCCAAATTAGATAGAATGTAGTGGATATTTGAAATTTAATTAATATCTTTCTCACGGGCATTCTATGCAAATAAAGTTTATTATGATAACAAAAAGAAATAAAAGCACCAACTTTAGGTACACGTGTACAGTAATTGAACAATTGTACAAATTTCCGCCATTTAATGTATATTTGTACAAATGTTAACATTCAGGAGCTTGTCTTATACATGTATATAAACTCCACAAAACAAGATTTTTCAAAATTAGTGAACTGCTATCGTTTTTGGTTTTCGGGTGTATCTTAGCAAAATCAAAATGAAAAGTATCTTCCTCTTCTGTTTTCTTGTTTCGGATGCGGTCGCTTTTCATATTGTAAGTAGCAATTTTTACACAGGTAACTTCACTTTTTATTTTATTGATATCACTTTTCGAAGCATTTTTATCTAAATGACTCAATTGTATGGTGTTTCTGGCACTGTAATCTCAAATCCAATTCGTAAAGTATAAAGTATGAATTTACTTGTTTATCTACAAAAGTAAATCTCGCGACAAGCTTTTATGTCATATAAATTGTGTTAAATGTGAAATAACGTTATAAGTAAAAGTTTTAGTGTAAAAGTTTATTTCTTTTTAGTGCATTTAAATAAAAGCTTGTATTTAAAAAGGTTTTTTTACATTTAATTTATTTTTTACTTCTTAGATATCACTGAACACGTTTCTTAGTCTGTTCATCTAATTCAACCATTGATTTACTACCAAACGTAGTAAATCAATGAATTCAACGCATCATTGTTGCAAGGTCGTTTGACGGAACGTCTATACTTACAGAATTTCAGCTTAATCGGTTAAAGATATCTACTTCAAATTTGATTTTTTGGCTTCAGAAGTACTCCATATTGGATTAATAGTGACACCACTTTATTTTTCAAGTTATTCTTAGCAAGGCCTTTTATTTGATACCCATATTGTAGGAGTGCATTTAAAATAATTGATCCGCCATCTTGGGTATGCCGCCATCTTGGATTTAGAATGACGTCACACAGTTATTTATGCATTTTCATCCAAACTGTGTGTGTATAGAAAATTTCAGCTCAATCGGTTAAAGATATCTACTTCAATATTGATTTTCAAGCTTTAGAAGTCCGCCATATTGGATTAATAGTGACGTTACATTATTTTTCGAGTTACTCGTAGTAAGACCTTTTATTTGATACCCATATTGTAGGGGTTCATTAAAAATAATTGGTCCGCTATCTTGGGTATGCCGCCATCTTGGATTTAGAATGACGTCACACAGTTAACCATGCATTGTCATCTAAACTAAATGTGTATACAAAATTTCAGCTCAATCGGTTAAAGATATCTGCTTCAAAATTGAGTTGCAAGATTCCACCCGAACATACATACTTACATACTTACTTACATTGCAAGTTAAATAAAAGCTTGTAAAATGCCAAGTTAATCAGTACAGGAGACATGCGATTATTAGAGTAAAAAGCCCACTTTTGTATAAAAAAATCTAATTTAGTAATTAACTAACTGTTAATTAATCAAAAAATAATGGTGTCTAGTATGATATAAACAACACAAACTTGTATAAATAATTCAATTTTATCTACATGCTATACAATTCAAAAAATCCTGTACATTGTTGTGGTAAACATTGTAACAATTTTCCATTAAAAATTACCCATCTATTTAAAGACTTGGCTACAAAAAGAGACCTATTGGATTGATAATTTAAATATAAATAGTGCAATCCGTTATAATTGAAGGATTTTCCTTTATAGCTAAATAATTTAACCAATTAATTTTTTCTTTCAGGCTTTAGATCACCATTATCTTAATTGTTCCTGAGGGACCACAGGAAAATATGTATAATATTTGTTTAATGCAATAGAGTTGACAAATATGCTGAAAATTGATACCTGCCAAATGTAGTATTACGGGAGATATACAACTGCGTGAATGAATGAATAAGACTAAAAATTTTACTCCTTTACAGTATGAGTTTTTATGATGAAGCAATTTATATAAAACTTAAAATAAAGATGATGAAGTCTGACGTCGGCCAATATTCATATAAAATGATAAAATACTTGAATTTTACAATAATTATGATTATCTATTATGGCTTTATGTGATGTTTAATGATATGTCTGTTGTTGCAGAAGTTTAAGTTCCAAAATTTACCTGGAATTAAAGTCAAGTATCCAACCATAGAAACTACTGCACAAGAAAGAACCGGTACTACTGTTATTTATTATCATTCACACCATAAATAGCATAGTCCATTTTTGGCTTCGCATGAACGTGATGCTACAAAGGAAATAACTCAATAAAAAATTATCATATTTTAGCAAACTTAATAGTTGAAGAAATTTGTTTAATCGACACTATTATATTATTAAAATATAATCTATTGATATTCTACTTATTTTGTATGATTACCAGTCAGTAAAATTATATTGCTGCCAAAATCTTAATGACAATGAAAGTATGCAAAGTCATACAAACTCACTGGATACTTTAGCAAACTGCACATTATTATGAGGTAAAATTAGTCTAAATGATCTAAGGGTAAAATACAGCGGAAAGTTAGTCTGAAAAATACATTTTGTTTGTATTATTATTTTATGATAATAACAGCAATGGCAGGGAAGCAATTAAAGAATATTACTATAAATGCATTGTTAACTGAAAAGCAGTGAATTATTGTGTTCACATTACGACTCTTATATGGTTTTTTGGTTGGGCAATATATATCACCAAGAAACCTGTTTTTTCATACCATCCACCTATTTGACATATGAATCAGAATAAATTCAAATATATACAGAAGATTGTTTGTTTTATTTCATATTGTTTATATTCATTTAACAGCTCACAGGAAGTTATATTTATTAAGCACTTTGATACTGAATCATGCCCATATTCTTTTACATAACATCTCTATTCTCTCCATTGAATGAATTAATCTCCATTGAAAGATAATGTTTTTGATGCAAATTCTTAATGTTTATGTTAAATAACCAGAGGTACTAGGTCTTCTGTGTTATTGCAAAGCAGCAATGCTTTTCTGTTTTATATTGAAGGATACGACAGACAATGAAATTTTAGGGTACTGTAACTACATTCATAAAATAAACCTACACTTTGTACACTTTGGTCATTAGAAGACTATGGGACTGTGATCATCTAGTAGGTATTTTGCTTGTTGAAGTGAAACTTCTTTAGGCACGCTTGACTTGGGGAGTAAGCTGGCGAACGCGTTACGAAAAGTGTGATCGGGCAAGGCGAACGGAAGTTAAGTGGGGGATATAAGCAAGAGACAGCAGTGCGCGCGCACATTTTCTTTCTCTCTTCCTCTCATAGAAGTTTCACTTCAGTCGTGTGGTCATAAGCACACTCGTTTTTTTATTTGCCAACATTCTTGTGTAAAATATGCACAAATACAACAATTCTGTTGTTCTTTATATTACATTCAGTATAAAATATTATATACCTAGAATTTTATTGAAAATTAATATTTTTTGCTTTGTCAAAACAAGGAAATACTACTTAGGTAAATAAATTCAAGAGTGGGCTCATGTAATTTATTTATTTTTGATGTAAAAAAATGTGTTAACAACATCCTTTTATTAATCTACCAATAAAAAAAATCATCAACCAATTTTTCCTTTTTAATGCAATCCAAACACTATTGTGACACTGTAAAATCCAACTGCAGCTGCGGCAATAAATCAGTCCCAAAAATGAAATGCTAAAACCGAAGGTCTTGGCTGCACCATTCTGTATTATCATCAATGCCACTCATTCAAATCATCCTCCGCCACTCATTCAAAATAAATGTAGCTGTAAAAAATAAAATGTTATAATAATATGCACCTTTTTAAGTTTTAACTGTTTTCAAGAAAAAGAGATGTTGACTGTATCTATTTTTTTTTAATATTATGTTCACTGATTACTCCGCCAATTGTGAACCGATTTTTAAAATTCTTTCTTTTAATTGATAGAGGGATCCCGGGATAATGGAAGGAAACCCTTAAATTACAGAGGCACATCCAACATGTTTCATTTTTTTCTGAAGATATTTAATATTATTGCTTTATTCTAAAACAATAACATAATCAAAACCTCCACAGAGAAGTCATTTTAGATGACTGCTTATAATGTTTATGTAACCGGTGATATATAATACATAATTAAGTAATTAAGGTAAAAACAAATCGATTATTTTCGATAGTATAGCCTAGTAATTTGGTGGAATCTGCTCCAAAAATAATTTTTTTTTCGTTTAATGTTAGTTTATATTTGTTGATTGCTGCCAGAAATCGTTTTAAATTGACGTCATGATTATTTTTAATAATGCCGCATACAGTGACGTCATCAAGATATGAATACGTACCTTCTAATTTTTCGGTTGCTATGACGTATTCAAGAGTTCTTTGAAAGGCAGCAACACCATTTGTTACCCCAAATGGTATTCTGGTGAATTGATATAGATTGCCGCATGCTTCAAAGGCAGTGTAGATTTTTTCTCTTTTAAGTATAGGCACTTGGTGATACGCCCTTTTCAAATCAATTTGACTGAAAAATTTGTATTGAGCAACTTTTGAGATTATACTCTCAATGTGCGGTAGGGGGTAAGCATCCAGCAATGTAAATTTGTTAATTGTTTGTGAATAATCGATAACCAATCGTTTGCGATTTCTTCCGAAATAAATTTTTCATCCTCTTCAGTATGTCGTCGCGATTTAATAGCAATAGGTTTTATGTTTTCTGATAAATTAGTGAAAAGTGTTGCAGCTGGGACAGAGGTTTCCATCACGTTTTTTTTTATTATTATTATTATTATGTTTACTCCACAGACTCTTAGTCCATGCCCTTGTTCAAATTATTATTATTTTTTTTACAAAATTCCTTTTTAAACTCCTTATAAATAACAATTATCACTTAGTAACTTTTTTTTTCTACATTTGCGCAGCTTATAAATTAAAATATACTTTACAATATAACTATTATGATACCCTACCATATTATACTAAACAAACGTACAAACGGCAACGCTTCAGAGCCCACATATTGACCATGAGACAGATCTTATATCGCTCGTAATAGTGCAGGTTTTCTTAGTGCAATATAATGGGCTCTACGCGCCGCCGACCGCACATCACACACATACATACCAGTTGTGAACTATATCATAAATACGTACATTTATACTATAATATAAAACTATATATAAATTTAATGAGGGATTTTTCGGACAACAGACAAGGGGGCGCGCCATCGATGGCGCCATGCCAGGTGGGTCATTGTCTAAGAAAAAATCCACCACAATCGCCATCAATTTGATAACGATTGCGCCGTTAACACAGGGCTCTGCGAAGACATACTTTATAAAAGTATGTCTTCGCAGAGCCCCGCGTCAACGACGCGACGGATGGACGGCGACTGTCAAGTGTAAGCGATTGCGATAGATTCTCTCAGACAATAACCCCGCAGGCGCCACATTCCGCACACTATAAGCAGTATTCGCACTGTTTACAGTCTACGGAATACGACACCGATGCAATGTGCAATCGAAGCGCCATCCACGGCGCACCCGCTCATCCGCTATCCAGGGATTCCTCATTATGCATGCATTTTTCTGCTAATGGGGCAGCACCTAGATCGCTGCGTTATTTAGGTCTTTGAACGCCATCTGCAAATTATAATTTTTTATTTCGTCGTCAGTTGCTGAGTTGGACTGGGCAATTAGTTGTTTTATGGCGTCATGCTCCTTACCTCTCGTTTACACCAAGAAACAAGTAAAATACTAGTTTCATACAATACTTGTAGAATACTTGTCAAAACATAATTATTTGTTTTATACATGTATTGCAACTGTCTCAAACATTCTTTCGTTCATACTGTGTTGCCAACAAGTCCCTAAACAAGTATAAAACACATCTGCGTTTACACTTAGATCTATGACATATTCAAACTAGTCTGATACATTGACAGCGTTTACACTTACAAAAAGCAATCGTGTTTTTAACAAGTTTTGTTTATTTCACTGAAATTTATGTATCATACTAATTTAAAACATGTTTTAAACTCTATCCATGCTTGTTGGATAAAGTTTTAAACTTTTACCGGACGGACCGTATTATTTTACGGGGGGAAGAGAAGAAAAAAAAATCAAAAAAATACAAAAAATGCTGCACTAGTTGAGAGCAGTATTTTTAGATTTTTTAATAAAAAAAATTTTTTTTTTAATTAAAAAAAAATAATTCATTGTTTTTTTTTATAATAATTGATGTGTCCTGAAGCGTACCTAAAATTTTCCAGTGATAGAAAAATAACCGTGTAAACAAGTATACTGCACTCATGAAGTAAAGTTCCTCAGCATCTTTACTTTCCATTGTGAATAGTCAATTGAGTAGAAAATATTAATGAAACTACCGGACTGGCGTGTCATTTTCTACAAGTTTATCTACAACAAGTATAAAACGTGACATCATAAACATGTAGACAACTAGTAGTTCAGAAACAATTTCATACAACAAGTTGTATACATGTTTTGTATTCAACAAGTTTTATACATGTATACGAGTGTAAACAATAAACGAAAACATTGCATAAAACTTGTTAAATACATGTAATATACCTTGGTGTAAATGAGGGGTTATGCTCCCCACAAAAGTATATACATGACTCCGTATGCCTGGAAATTGCCACTACAGCGTGAGGGACACTGTCATAGACCGGGTTTTTTGGTTCTCTGCCTCTTAGCACTATCACCTTACGGTATGTCAGCCCCTGAGCCTCATGTATCGTCAGCAGTCTGGAATTCTCTCCAGTACCATACCCTTTCGTTTCGAACGCTTCCTTTTCCTCTTTGGGTGAAGGTCAAGAATAGCGTTTCCGGGTCAGTCCTTCTGGACACTGCTTCTGATGTCATGGTGGAAGTTAGGGATCTCAGTGCATCCCTGGACGTGTATATGCCCCCGTACACCTCCTCAGGGCGTATACTACATCCATCGGGCATCGGTGTGTGCAGAGTATATTTTCTGAGACTGTCGTTACGGCAATTGGGTCTTTGTATTGCATTTCAAATAGGTTGTCTCTGTCGATAAAGGGGATCTGGTTTGTATCACTCATTAACACCAGTTCTCTTGCCCCGCACAGCCTGCTTGCCATTATTATGGCTCCAAAATGAACCATCAGAGCCTCGTCCACGAGTAGACGCTTAGACTCCTTTGCTCCATTTATCAGTACCGAAGCAATGGTTCTTACTTTCCCCTTTGCGACAGCGCCCAGACGACCCATTATTTCCGCCGTCAGCTCTTTAGCCGTCTCGAGTGTGCTGGTGAGGATCGTGTCTTCCTTTAACTGAAAGTTTTTAAGGAGCCAGGTGGTCTTCCCACATCCCGGTACCCCGTATATCCACCGAATTTTTATCTTTTCCCAAGGTTCTAAGGTCCAGGTTCCCGTCACCGCCTTAGCGGTCTCTAGGATCCTGCCCTCCAACAGGAAACGGGTGCACTTAGCAACCACGACTATTGGGTCCTCGGCGGGGGTATAGAATGCTGGGGCTCCCCTCTCTGATGTCCGTTCACGATCCTCGAGAACCATACCCGTCGTTCCACTATATGCTGCCATGTATCGGTGATTTCCCACTCTGGGGCCACCCGCCAACACTGTTCCAGTGTCGTTATTATAGACTACTGCCTTCGCCGTATCCAGCCGTTCTCGTAGCAACATACGAGCATCGTTCTGGAATGCTTCTAGTATTTCTCTGCAGGCAGTATATTTTACCTGCAGCGATGCACGCAATATCTCAACATATTCCAGATAGGCGTTGACTAGTTTGTCTTCGTCCCGGTTTACCGCAATGCGTGTTGGCGGGCGAACCCTCCCCATGTCTTCAAGTGTGGTTATTTTGCTTGAGAGGGGCATCTCCGCTTGGGGTGTAGTTTTTTCTGGGGTGATTCTAAGAGGCGGCGTTCTGGTACTCGATCCTTCCAGGGCAACGCAAATTCCCCTGATTAGGTGTTCGGTCGGGGATCCACGCGACAGAAGGCGTGTTCTTAGACTCTCTGCTTGCCTTGCTTCTTCGTGTAGCCTTTGTAGTCTGGCTGAGCCGCTCTCCGTTTGGCCATGGCGTGGTGTCTGCTCCTTGTTTTTCAGTAGAAAGTCAAGATTTTGACCTCGGCCCTCGTACACAATAATTTCGTGCTTATTGGCTGCCCTCGTGAGGAGAGTATACTCTGGCACTTCGCCTCTCTCTAGGTCCGCCCTCATAACATCCACACTGATGACCTTTAGGCCACCCTCTAGCTTTCCCAGTAATTCCCCTGCCTTGGTAAATGGCGACTTGTTGTCCATGTCTCTGGATAAGAGAAGGATGGACTTGTTCCTGGAGCGCACGATCCTGCACTTGTTTCCGGCCAGCACCACCTCCGGCATTGTCTCATATGTCTTTTTTTTGATAGTGGCTCTGGTGGTGCTGCCTTTCAACAGGACCGCCAAGCCTGGTGAAATAGCTATGTGTTTTCTGGCTCCAGCTACACAGAAACGAATTCCCAACCTTTCCCTCCCACTATCCATAAACAGCGCCACTCCTCTCGTTTTAATTCCGGGTGTGCCCCCCTCTCCGGCACCCAACCAGTTTTCCTGTGCCATCACGTTACAAATTTTTAAAGGGTTTCTATCGCCGCCAAAGTGAAGCTCCAATGATGAATGTTTTCTTAAAATGTCATGACCGATGATTATATCTGCGCAAAGTTTATTAACAATTAGTAAAGGACAATATTTATATGTATGTTGATCTATTTCAATAGTTGCATAACATAATCCATCAACGAAGGATATATTACTCAAGGAAGCTAACGTTATTGTCTGTTTGCATGGCCGTTGTCTGAGGCGCATAATTTGAACTAATTGTCTGTCAATAAAACTAACTGAGCTACCAGTGTCAATTAAGCGTCGACGCGATGATTGTTCACAGTAATAGGTATAGTGGCCTTGTGAAGATTTGACGGGGTTGCAGCGGAGATACAAGCAGTACTAACCATTTCAGGTTCTGTTGTGGCTACGTTTACTTGAGGATTATTGCTCCGACACACGTTAGCAAATTGTCCTTTTTAGTTACAAAGTTGACAGGAAGAATGAAAAGCAGGGCATTTTATTCTTTGGTGTACATTGCCTCCATAGAAAAAGCGTCTTCTTTTCGAGACATTCATGTTATGATTGCGACTTGCAGCTGAGTTGACGTCGTCTGACTCTTGTACTATTGTGCTAGGCTTCTGCTTAGAAATGGCATTTAGTTGAACCGATTGTGACACTTGAACTGTGTTATTCGTTATTATCTGAGAATTACGTTCAGCGGTTTCTAAGGAAAGGGTCTGGTTTATTGTGTCATTTAAAGATATTGTTATTTTTTTTAAAAGTCTCTCTCTTGTTTTCTGTGATAAGATTCCAGCGATAAATGATAGCTTGATTCTCATGTTCTTCGGCGCTTACTGATTGAAAGTTGCACTCTCGGGCAAGACCTTTTAATGACCTTCCATATTCAGTAACTGTTTCTCCGGACATCTGTCTACGGGTGGACAATAAATGTCGGGCGAGAATTTCATTTTTAGTTTTCGTATAAATTTTATTAAGAATTTCTACAGATTGATTGTATGTATCAGAGTCTCGTATGAAAGAAAAACGTTTGGTGACAAATGATTAAAAAGCAACTTTAGTTTAATACAGTCAGGTGTGCTATCAGAAACTTCTTCTTTAAGAAAATTTGCAAAGGTACGATACCAGTGACTCTATTTCAAATCGGCACCAACATCAGTCGAAGCGTTCCGGTCGGAGATAGCGAGCGAGAGAAATATTAACACTAGAGTACACGCGTGGTCTAGTATAGATAGTAGACCAGGGTGACATTTTAAGTGATAACTTTTGAATTATCCACGCTGGTGCGTTGGAATTTTAGGCTAGCCTCGGCCATTAAATTTGTCAGCGAGCCAGTAAAGCCCGCAAGGTCAGCACGTAAACACGTTCCTGCGATTTCCCACCAAATACGTTGGCCTACCATAGTAGTCAAATTTAGGTAAGTGCTATTTGTTTCGATTTGCTATTTATTTTGTTCGAGCAACCATGGAGACTCTTCCTCGACAGTTGAGATGTAGAATATAAATGCTAACGGGTACAGCTCAAGCCACACAGTATGATGTTACCCTCAAGATGGGACGGGTCGATCGATGCGCACTTTGCTCAAGAGCCAGAAATCGATCCACAAACAAATGGTGCAAGACATGCAACCAATGGGTTTGCTCTGATCATCAAGCTGTAGTATGCCTTGAATGCTATGAAAAATAAGGGACTGATTGAATATATTTTTCATTTCTCTAGGAATTTTATTCATACGTAACCAAGAAACAAATTGATAGCAATTATAAAATGATATACCATAGTAGGCCACGCGTGTACTCATGTAAAAAAAAGGGGCGCGTGTACTCTAGTGTTAATAGAATTCTCAGATTTTCTTTCTTCAGACATAATAGTTATTTTAGGGCCGATTTGTCAATCGTCAGATAACTTTTAACTGTAAAATAAATATGGCGGTTTGACAGATTTTCTTTATAAAAGCTGTCAAACTGTCATATTTATTCCGCTGATAAAAATTATCTGACTATTGAAAAATTAGTTAAATAAATTGATACAAGAATAATAAACTTTACCAAAAGAAAACTTGGTTTTATTTAACTAAAATTAAGCATGACATAATTTGTACATGACAAGGATTGACAATAGTGAATTTAAAATCTGACAATAGAGAATACATATCAGATTATAAAGCTAAGATCAAAACAAAATTGTTAGTAATTTTTTATAAATGATAATTTGATTTTGAGGTTACCTACTTACTCTGTGTAGCTTTCAGTTTCAAGTCTGTATTTGCTTTAAACACCAATGCAAATGCTGAAATGCTTATTTATAATACTATAATTGGCACAAATAGTTGTAATCACTCTTTTGAACTTTTTCTCACGACTGCTCCCGTATTTTAATTGTTTTCGTGTCATTGACGTATATATTATGTATGTGTTATTATTCTTGAGCTCGGCCGTGGTTAGCATATTCCATGCAAAAATTCACAACTTATTAACTAATTTAACTCATTAATATTATTCCACACTTGCTTACATTATCTTATTTATTTATTATTTGGCACAGTTACAAGATACAAACTAAAACATAAATTGTTACACCTAAGAAAATAAGAATATAAAATAAATTTGTATCTCTATTACAACCGCGCACAGCATGCGATTGAAATCTTCTGCGTTAAAAGGATATAATGCCTGTATTAATTCTTATCTAATCTGACAGTAACAGTGTTCTAGTCTATCGTTAGTACAAGTTCTCCTAAATTGTCTTTAATTTTTTTAACAAATGTTTTTGGCCTCTGGTGGAATACATCCAGCTCTTCACATAACAAATTATACATCTTACAGTAGCGTGTAAGAGGATTATTCGCAGAAACATTGTTTTTGGTACATGGTACAGCAAATAGATTTTTTTTACGATTCGACCTATTGGTGACTTTTAGCGAAACATGGCCTAACAAATCAGTATCTTAGTACGGGTGTTTAGTGCAATCACTTTTAATTTTTTGACACAAGTATGAAACTTGGCACAGTTGCTCCTTGAGTCAAAATAAGCCGATTAAGATCGGTAGCCCTCGGGACCCCCCCTTCGATATTCATAAATTCCATTACGCAATCACTTTCATGTCTCTATCACTTGTATGCTGATGACTTGCAGATCTACACGCAAGCCCCACTATCTGATTTTTCACAGGCTATCTCGGTAACCAACACTGATCTTAGTATAATTAACAACTGGAGTAAATATTACGGTCTTGTCATTAATCCGAATAAAACACAGACAATCATTATCGGCAGCTCCTATTTCATTTCACGTATTGATTACAGTTTGCTGCCAGCAGTGATCTTTGATGGAACAGTTATTCCATTCAGCAAATCTGTCAAAAATCTAGGTATAGTTTTTGATCAGTGACTATCATGGCGACTTCAGGTTGAGGCTGTTCGCAAAAAGCTGTTTGCCGCATATTATTCTATCAACAGATTTCGTAACTTTCTTCCAATGGCTACAAAAACAGTGTTAGCTCAGTCACTCCTACTCTCCATAATTGACTACGCTGACGCCGCCTGGGCGGGTCTATCAGAGGAGTTGCTAGACAATTTGGAACGTTTACAAAATGTGGCCATTAGGTTTATTTTTAATCTGCGTAAATTTGACCATGTTTCTTACTATCGTTCTCAACTTAAATGGCTTCCAATTCGCCAGCGGAGAGATTTACATATTTTATCGCTACTTTACAATATTTTGTTTCTTCCAACTTCCCCATCATATCTAAAGTCACAGTTCTCTTTTCGGTCCGCTTCTTCGAGTCGTGTTTTACGATCGAATTTTAATTTAACTCTTGATATTCCACCCTTCAGTACTGATTATCTTTCATACTCTTTTCCCGCATATGCCGTTCGGCTATGGAACTCTCTCCCTGAGAGTATTAAGAGAGCTCGTACGCTGGAGTCCTTTAAGAACCAAGTCCGAAATCACTTTCTATCCTTAAATCCTTAGCTAAATCAGTCCTTCATTGTCCATATTTAGCTACTACTGCACCCATCCCCGATTTAAATTTCCTATATGTATTTCCCTGGTCCAAGGTTGCCTGGAAAAGATTGCTTATTAGCAATAAGGCTGCCTGTGTTGTACATCTGTGTTGTTTTTGAAAATTTTCTGTTTCAATATCTTTGTGTGCAATAAAGTATTTATTATTATTATTATTTCATTTGATACCCATATTGCTGGGTTTGAAAACGAACTTTTATCCATTTTTTTGAGCGGCGGCCATGTTTAATTTGGGGCAAGTTTCCTAAGTTCATAATGCTCTAGTCTTTGAGGCCTTTCATTTGATATCCATATTGCTAGGTTTGGAAACGAACTTTTATTCCACCTTTATTGAGCAGCGGCTATGTTGAATTTATATGCTAGGTACCCATTACTCTACTCTTCAAGGCCTTTCATTTGATACCCACATTGCTAGGTTTGGAAACAAACTTTTATCCACCTTTCTTGAGCGGCGGTCATGTCGAATTTATGTCAATATTGCTAGGTTCATAGTGCTTTATTCATCAAGGCCTTTAATTTGATACCCATATTGCTGGGTTTGGAATCGAACTTTTATCCTTTTTTTTGAGTCGCGGCCATGTTGAATTTATTTTATGTCAATGTTGATAGGTTTATAGTGCTCTACTCATCAAGGCCTTTCATTTGATACCCATATTGCTGGGTACTTTTATCCGTTTTCTTTGAGCGGCAGCCATGTTGAATTAAGGGCGATTTTCCTAGGTTCATAATGCTCTACTCTTCAAGGCCTTTCATTTGATACCTATATTGCTAGGTTTGGAAACGAACTTTTATCCGGTTTTTTTAGCGGCGGCCATGTTGAATTTAGGGCGATTTTTCTAGATTCATAATGCTCTACGCTTCAAGGCCTTTTATTTGATACCTATATTGCTAGGTTTGGAAACGAACTTTTATCCACCTTTTTTGAGCAGCAGTTATGTCGAATTTACGTCAATGTTGCCAGGTTCATAGTGCTCTACTCATCAAGGCGTTTCATTTGATATCCATATTGCTGGGTTTGGCAACGAACTTTTTTCGGCAGTCATCTCGAAATAGGTCAACGTGGCTAGGTTCAATGTTTCGTACTCTTTAGGCCCTTCGTTCGATATCCATGTTCCTTAGATGAATCCAAAAAAATGTGATGACATGTCATTTTAGACATTAGGATCAAGAGTCCCGTCGGTGGAGCGTCGGTGGCGCTGTGGACTCGGCACTAAACTTGCCTTCCAATCGGGGGGGTCGGGGTTCGAGACCCGCCATGTACCAATGTGTTTTTCGTTTCGAATTTCATATGTACATTTGTCCGACGCTCCTACGGTGAACGAAAACATCGTGAGGCAACCTGCATACATCTGCGAAGAAATTCAATGATGTATGTGAAGTCCACCAATCCGCACTGGGCCAGCGTGGTTGACTAAGGCCTAATCACCCTAACATAGGGTAAGCTCGAACCCCTCGGTGGGGACGTATTATGAGCTGCGATAATGATCAAGAGTCGTACTCCCTCTACGCGTAACCCAGAATCATTGCAGTCAGATATTTTTTTTATTATTAATATTATTCAATTACTTTTAATAGTTTTAAATAGATGAAAGAGTTTGATTCCTTAGTCATAATGTAAAAACATATAACACCTTTCAAAATACCTTGAAAAGGGTATCTTCACTTTTCAACACTTCACATATTTCAAAAATTGTACCGATTTTGTGAAAATTGGTCAAGAATTAAACCAACCTACAAATATATTTGGGACGTGATATTGTCATAAAAAATGCTCTAAACATTTAATTGGTTGTATGGCTTGATCCTTTTGTCTTACCACCACGGTACTACATAAGAAAAAGAAAATTTAAACTTCTTGGTTGGCGAAATCCAGATGGGCACAGCCATTAACAGAAAAGGTTAATTTTTTTTGCACTATGTGACAGACTCTCAGAAGAATATGCTGTAGTGATTGTTCTGAGGACAGACTTGTCAAAATAATTTCACGTACGCCATGTTAATTTTCTACATAACATCGAAAATTGTATATGGTATTTTTCACCAAAACTAAAAAGTGAATTTAAACAAATGAAATTATGCCTAAATGTTCGTCCGGAAAATTCTAAGTATTGTGGTGTAAGCCATATCAAATTCTGTCCAGCAGTTTCGGAGATCTTTTCGGACAAACAGACAAACAAACAATTTTTTTTAAAACTATTCTATCGTTTTCAGCTAATGATTTTAAGGCGACCTGTGTATTTTTCTTCTAAATATTTCGCAATTACAGATTGTTGTACCCCTATGATTTTATTATATATAGAGAAGAGATACAATATTTTTTATTTTGTTTTTAGTGAATGAAATTTTTTTCATCGTATCTCTTCAACTCCATTGCACCCCATCAAGGGATGATGGTATTTTGCGTCCGCCATGTTTGATTTTGATATCGATGTTATTTTCGTAATCTACGCCCCAAAAAACCATGAAAACGACAATATGTAATATCGATATCACATTTTACCACCCCATTTCACCCTATTAGGGGATGAATTTCAATAAAATACGAAACATGTTATACATCGATTCTATTAACGAATGTTTATGCAAAATTTAAGGTAGATTGGACCAAGGAATCTAGTTGTCCCATACAAACTTTACCCCCCTTTTTCACCCCCTTAGGGGTATAATTTCGGAAAATCCTTTCTTAACGGACGCCTACGTCATACAAAGAACACACCCTCCAAGTTTCAAGTCTCTACGATCAGCGGTTTAGGCTGTGATCCGTCAGTCAGTCAGTCAGTCAGACATTCAGGACAAAGCATTTTATAGGTATAGATTATAGCTGCACGTGACTTACTTTTTTAAGAACAGACCTATTGCAGATTAATGATAAATCTAAACTTAGGTGACAACAATATTTACATATAACTTATACTTTTAAAAGTTATGAAAGTTGAAAGCATTGTTGGTGCAAAATATCCCGATATCATGATATACAATTACGCAAGGTATCAATTTCTTAATTAATATATTTTTCTATTTTTACAGGTTTGGGCGGACATTTCTAATAATCAGTTCAAGCAAATCTCAATAGAAAATCCACCTACGAAACAAGCGCGAACGCACACGACCGACCATCCATTTCCGATTTTTGACAGTGAAAAAAGAAACATTTAGTTCCACGTTGCAACGCACACGAACTACAAGAAGTCGGCCAAAAAATCGTTTGTTTTCCGTGGTACCATCAGATAGTACCATCAATGGTACTACGGAAAAATTTATTTGCCGTGGTACCATCAATAGTACCATGGAAAAAAAAAAAATATTTGCCCATAGTACCATCAATGGTACCACCGCAAATTATATTTGCCATAGTACCATGAATGGTACTATTACAGCAAAAACTGCAAAATACAAATTATACCATGCTTTGCTTTCTTATAAATAGCAAATAAGGAGAATGATCGTTCACTCGCCTAGTCCGATGGGACGGTTAGCCGACACGACCGGGGCGAGATCAGGCGCAGGACCCACTGTTTAACGTACCTTCCGAAGCATGGAGGAGCTTGAGATGTTTCTTATTTTGGTCACCCATCATAGGACTGACCACAGCGAACGTTGCTTAACCTTAGCAATCGTTCGCTGAGCGCACGCGCCAATGCGCCATCAAGTTATCATCATAATATTGCATTTCAACACACTTGCTCGTAAAGTGGGTCGTATTACCTTGCATTTAGACCCGTTATTCAGTATATTAAACACGAGTGCTTTTCACTTTACATAATCGCACAAGTGCGGTAATCTTAACACGACAAATTCTAATTTGTTCAAGATTGCAAAGTAATTGTATGTCCAGTACGCATTCTTAAATTTGTCCTTTAAGGCGCATAGTAACGTCAATCATAAAAAATTACTGCAGAAAAAACCGGTTCTCTTCATAAATATTGAATAAAAAAATCTTTAAAAAAGATATGTTATTATTCAACGCATTCTTTAGAGGATGGTCTTTTTAATTTTTTGATAAATTAATTAAAACTTGGTTAAAATGTGACCCAAACATGCCTCGATTTTAAAACTATAAACCTAATCGCTTCGTAAATATTAGGTTAAATCACATACTTTCGATTTCAATAAATAAAGTGAACAATATTCTAGGGGATGGTCTTTTTAGATTTTTTTTATTCGCCTTTATTAATTTTTTATTGAAATAATTCATCTTACGCGTAAAGGTTTGCTTGAATATTCCCCTCACTCTCACTCACTCACTCCTATGTAATCAGTGCGGAACGATCGACGCAAGGTCATTGGGAGCACTATGCGCCTTAATACACTTTTGTTAACACGACTTTATGCGACTGCCCATTGGAAACAAATGAACAGCCTACTACTGGTTACTTAAATATTAAATTAACAACGACATTGAAAAAGAAACAATAATATTTAATAACTATAACAAAAATAAATTATTAAAAGTTCACTAACTTGTTTTTTAAAAACTAAAATATTCGGTTTATTTAGTTTTGAATTTTGGCTGTTTGGCCCTTTTTTGGTGGCTGTATGAAGAGATTAGCCATGCCCGGGCAGCGCGCGAAAAAAAAAGGCGCGCGGCATTTTCCCGCTATTGAAATTTTTTGCCTGTTGTAATTGATTATTTTGAAATATGTCGAGTCCAAGTGAAGAAGAATCCATATTATTAACTCCGCCGGAAATAATTATGGAGGCGCAAAGCGCGAGTAAGAGTTTATTACCGCCAAAGTCAAAGGATAAATACTTGGCGGCATACGATACGTCATATCGTATAGGAGCGTCAGATTCGTATGTATCACAAGGAAAATAAAAGGCTTTGCTATTATTAGGCCTATGCTGATCTATTACTTATTAAATTAAAATAATATTATTATTGCTTAAAATAGGCCCAGCAATATAAACAAGCTGTAATTTACGCCAAGGGAGGGGTTACCAAGTTAAAAACTTAAAACTCGTTTGTCACCTCCCGGACGGGCAACCAGGTCGGGACTATTATATCTCCCAACTGCTCGCTCAGGGTAGTTGGGGCGTGCCTAAGACGCGCCTCCTACCTAACCGCCTGCGGCGGAGCGGGGCGACAAGAGGGTCGTCTTCCCGCGCTCGCTCCGCTGCCTCTTTCTGCGAGATCACGTCTTCATAGAAGGAGGCGGCAGCCTCCCACGCCTTTGCGCTAGTCAGCATCTTGCATACAACGCTGGCTAGTGCGACGGACGTACAGTAAGCTCCTTATCAAACTATACTGTTTGACCTTTGGACCGTTCTTATGTCGCTCATAATAGTGGCGGTTTTCGTAGTGTCAATGTATAGCTTCAATAAAAATAGTTCACAACAATAACGCATATTATTGTTGAATATTGTTAGGCGCCTGTCTGTCGACGCGGTGTGACGCGGCTGCGATTTATGGACTACAGATGCATGCAAAAATGTATAGGGTACAATTAGTACAAACGAAATTGAACCTTAATAACGGAACTAATTTTCATATTTGGTATCAAAATCGCGTGACGACGTGCAAGTCTGAGATGTCCGCAATGTCGGCAGTGTCGGAGGTAACATAAATAGCGCAGTAAACGGAACTCTTACGCAGGTTGTCTTAGCGGGCGTTTCAAGCAAGTCTCTAGTGTTTTTCGAATTTTATCCAAGCCGGTTGGTCTTCGGCGCGCTCTTTGATTTTGCATATTTAATTTGAATAAATTGTGTTTGCAAAGACTTGTGAATTTTAAGATATTAGTGTTACAAGTCCGAATACCGAATTGTGAAGATCTAAACACCGACATGGTTCGGTGGGCCTCGGTCGGCAGATCTTGGTCTCAACTCCTTTCGAGGAGGGCGTTGTTTGGAACATATCAACGCAGTCGCTCTTTGCCAACATAGTAACTCAAGTTCCTTGATTTCTTTGGGAAGTGTTTAGCGGCGGAGGGACTGTCGAAGTGGTCGTTTTGTAAGACTTTTTGTTAATTTTAGTAGGTATTTGTTATGTAGTAAGATCTAGTTCAACTAAAAAGGAACTCATTTGTGTATTTATATTAATTATTAATTAATTAATCAGTCCTAAGTTTTTGAAATGTTATTGGTCAAATACTGTCAGTTTATTATTATTGAAGTGTAAAAATGAACACATTATAAAATTATTGATTAAAAAATAGTTAAATGACTCAAAAACGATATTGCCCACTAGCGCCAGTAGTAGTTAAATAATTCTACTTGATATTGCTCACTAGCGCCACTTCCTCGATTCTTTACGCGCGAGCGTCCCTTCACATTAAAAGTGGGGGAACCAAGGCGAAAAAGTGAGCAATAACAAGTCGACACGGCGTTCTGGCTCGTAGAACAGAACAGTGACTTCAACAACTTCTGGTAATTACTGTGCAATTTGTGTTAAATTCTTATACCGGCTGTTGATGATGGCCACCTGAAAATTATAAAGTTGAGAAATAAATGTAATAAATAAAAATATTAACATAGCATAAAAAATAATTGTAACTAACCATAAAATATTATTGTAAAAATTTGTATTGAAAATAAAATAAATGCACAAGCAAACCCGAGTGCGGAGGCGCGTTAATTTCGCGAGTAATAATTTGTGCGGTATTTGTAAAAAACTTAACCAGTACGATTTATATTTTCGTTGCGGTACTTTTCGACAGTTATGCTCTGACCATACGACATAACGCCCGTGCTCCACGTTTCCACACTCGGTTCGCGATTTTAATCTCAACAAAACATCTTTTGCCTTCACCTTCCTCACAAGCGACCCCCATCGTCTACAAAGTTGGTCCTTCGAGCCGGATCACTTCTACGTTACTCGTGAGGAAGAACAAAACCTGTAAGCAGGATGTCAATGGTTCGTACTCCCTGTGGTGTGAAAACTCGCCAGCAAGTGTTTAGGGAACAAGAACAAATGACAAGCAGAGATGATAAAAAGGCAAACGTTGAACCGGAGATTAAATCTGAAAAACCGTTACCGGAAAAGAAGATTCATTGTGAAGGTAGTTTGAGTACCTACACTTCGTCATCCGCAGCACGGAAACGTCTAGAATTAGAAGCTGCACGGAAGAAGGCTAAAATCGAATTACTTGCTATTGAAGCCGAGGCAGCTGCAAAAAAAGCGGAAATACAAAAGTTACTGGTGAACAAAGAGCTCGAAGCCGATTTAGCTGAACTGGAGATAGAGGAAAAGCGGTCGCGAATATCTTCTACAGAAAAAGTTGAAGATTGGTTAAATAAGTCTAGCAGACACAGTGGATGTGTTCCCGCTCCAAGCTGTGACCCACCGCGGCGTACAGAAATTCAGGAGTTGGCTATCGCGCTGCGAGAAACAATTACCTCTTCAGTAAACAACAGACAAAATCCAGAACTGCTTACGAGATTAGCTACGTCAAAAGACCTGCCGATGTATTATGGAGACCCGTTAGAATGGTTGCAATTTAAAAATGCATTCTTGGAATCAACCGAGCTATGTAACAAGATGTCCCCTATTTGGTCCAGGTAAGTTCGTCTCGGTCGTCCCTTACTGACTTGTCCACTTGCATTTGCCTCGTATATTTTTTCGTAAGTCGTCTTCCATTCATCCTTTCTATATGGCCAAACCATATTAGCATTCCTTTTTCTTTTTTTGCCTCACGTCTTCTTTCATCCCACACATTTCCCTTATCACACTATTAACTTATCTAATTTATCTATCAAATATCTATAGAAACTTATCTATCAGAGTCACTCCAGCCATTCCTCTCAAAGCTCTCATTTCCACTGCATTAATCCTACTTTCATCCTTCTTTTGCCACACCCAACATTCACTACCATACATAAGCGTAGGGACCAAAACGCATCTATGAACAGCCAGTCGTGCCTTTTTTGACAACATTTGGCTGTTCAGAAAGTTTTTGCAAGCCCTATTTACTTTATTACCTTGTCGCGAAGCGGAAGACTTCGTGCAAAAAAAAGGGAGGAAGCTAAAAGAAAAACAAGGTTAAAAGTTAATACCGTATAATTAAAAAATAAATGCAAAGGTAGGGTGATAAGGAGGGCACGACCGAACTTAATTATCTAACTTAACTAAGATCTAGCTTTGTACAACAATATTTATATAAAAATCTAGCCTGGCCAGGGTAGGACGCGGGGGCGAGTAGCAGCTCAGCCGGATAGCCGGAACAGGAACAGGCACGGCAGCACAGCTCTCCGGATAGGCAGCTCAGAGGATAGGTATAGGCAGCATAGGAGCGCCCCAACGATGCTCCGTAGGCAGACGGCAGCAGGGACCCGTAGAAGGCGCGACGGAGTGGTCAGGTGGGCAGCAGGCACACGTAGCAGGCGCGGTGGAGACGCGTGAAGGAACCGGCATGAAGTGATATGATCACGAAGGTCTGGCGGTGGTGGTTAGGTTCCAAGCCGGTGTAAGGAGCTTAGCTACTCCTTAGCCGTTTGCGTTCAATACCAGAGCTGGTAGTAGACTGGCTTCCTAATGACCCTGGTCCGCTTTTATACTGGCCATAACAATAGACAACTACATAAATGTCAAACGAAAGATTTTTGAAAAATAATTAATTATATGACATTTGTCAGTCACGTAGGCATTGAGCTACAATATTGAGATCAAATGTTGGACGCTAACAATTATAATAAGAAAATATAGAAAAACACAATAAAGGACTAATAACTATTACAAATATTTATCGCTTGTGAATAATAGCGTTATACAAAGTGAAGTTCAAATAATCAGTTAGTGCTTTACAAACATTCGTGAATTAATAAGTGTTACAAGAATTTGTGCATATTTACAAGATCGATATGTGAAAAGACAACTCTTTTTCCAGATATGTTTAGGACTTCTGTTTGTGATTGTACTTCTTTTTCGATAATAAGGCCAGGCAAAGAATCTTCATTTTGTTGAAACTAAAAAAAAAGCATGTTCATGATTACTAGGCAGTTAAATATATCTTAATTTTAAATTTGTAGTTAGATTATAACACAAATATAAATAAAAATCTATATTCTGACAAATCACAGAGTATGATGACGCTAAAACATACCCTCATATTTTGTACTGGTCCCTCGTCAATAGCGACAGAACGTAGTTCGTTTGATTCTGGCGAAATTCCTTTTACTTTCGTCGTAGGCAGTTCCTTATGTACTGTTTGGGAGTTTTGTAGATTTTTTGATTGCCTAAAACAGAAAACTTTATAAGCACATTTATTAGCACAGTCAAGTGTAATATCAATTTAATAATTTTTAAATAATTATAGTGGCTTCATTTTTAAATAGCCGTTTCATAGAAGTTTGGGCACTATACAGATTACATATATTTATTTACACTCTTTTTTTCTTCAAAGAACGTTTGTTCTCACAAGAATCTCACAGTTGGATTTTCTCCTGTTTCTTCTGGGCTGCAGCTACAAACATTGAATCTCACATGCACATACGCCCAGACCGGAACAAAATTTTGTAGGTCGTACAAAATCTTTGTCCCGTACGGGAATCGAACCCGCGACTCGTTGCGCAGTAGGCGATCACTCGACCGCTGCGCTAACCATGCCGCCTCGACTTTATGTACGACGAGTTATGCCCGCGACCTTCGTTTCGCTTTACGATAGTTTCTTTTGTTTTATTCTAGTTTTCCCGTCTATTTTTTCCCGTGGGAAAAAAAGTATCCTATGTCCGTCTCCTGGTTCTAAGCTACCCCCCCCCCACCAGTTTTCAGTCAAATCCTAGTTTTCCCATTTTCCCGTGGGAATTTTTACTGTAGGAAAAGTAGACTATGTGTTATCTTATATAATTAGCTATCTATTGATGAGAGTCCCGTCAAAATCGGTCTGGCCGTCCCGGAGACGTATGTTCCCGTTGTCTGTCTGTCTGTATGTTCCCGCTAATCTCCGTAACGGCTGGACCAATTTTGACGAGATTTTCACTAATAGATAGCTAATTATATAAGGTATAATATATAATACTTTTCCCACGGTAAAAATTCCCACGGGAAAATGGGAAAACTAGGATTTGGCTGAAAATTTGTGGGGAGGTAGCTTAGGACGAGGAGACGGATATATGATACTTTTTCCTACGGGAAAAATTTGACAGTAAAACGGGAAAACTAGAATAAAACAAAAGAACCTATCGTGAGGCGAAACGGAATTCGCGGGCACAGCTAGTGTATTATAAAATATATTATGCTGATCGTCAGAAGGCAAATCATCACAGTCATCTTGTTCTCGGTGAGCCTTTTCAAATGAGTCCAAACACAAAAGTTCTACGTAATATTAGACTCACCAACAGTTATTACATTATAACAATTACTTACAGACAAAAAACAGATATACATAGTTATAATAATTATATAGATAAGTACAGCATATGTAATATTAATTATTCATACATAACACAACAATTATTTAAAAAAACGTTGCCTCATAATAGAATTTTCTCCTGTGTCGTGGGTGCAGTTACAAACATAGAATCTCACATGCACATACGCCCAAGCCGGAACAAATTTTTGTAGGTCATACAAAATCTTTGTCCCGTACGGGAATCGAACCCGCGACCGGTTCCGCAGTAGGCGATCACGCGACCGCTGCGCTAACCGTGTCGTCATACTGTAACCACGTAGCCACGTATAACGTAGCATGTGTTACATACATAAATATTTTTTTAGTAGGTAACGGAGTCTTTGATGGTTATTTCTATTAGATTATGAATATACATACATTGAGAAAAAAAGAAAACCATAAAAGCAAAAAAAATATATAGGTAGGTATGTGAAAACTAGTGTAAGAATAAAAATAATTAACTACATTGCTAGTCGTTAATATGCTTGAGATCCTATACCTACTTTCGGAGCTGATCATCAAGAAGGCGAAACCAGTACAGTCATCTTGACCTCGGCGAGCTCTTTTAAATGAGTCCAAACACGACAGTTCTACGTAATACAGTGGTTGAGATCCTGTATCTATCTTCGGAGCTGATCACCAGGAAAGCAAAACCAGTACAGTCATCTTGGTCTCGGTGAGCTCTTTTAAATGAGTCCAAACACGACAGTTCTACGTAATACAGTGGTTGAGATCCTGTACCTACCTTTGGATCTGATCATCAGAAGACAAAATCATCATAGCTATTTTGATCTAAGTCAGCCCCCGTATTATGAATTCTTATTAACATTCGGTTTACGGGCAACAAAAACTGTGTGTAAGTTATGAACTTTATTAGCAAGGTATTAGAGTTCATTACGAAATAAAAAATAACCAGTCATTAAACTGCATGGAGATAATACTTCACAATACGGGGCCTGCTCTTTCAAATGAGGCCAAACACGATAATTTTACGTAATACAGTGGTTGAGATCCTTACCATAACTTCAGGGCTCATTATGATAAATATTTGAAAGAGAAATAAATTTTAACCTTTTCATAATATCTAAATGTAACTTCTTACCAATAATTTTGGAGAGCTCGACCACGAGCCTAGGACTAGGCTTTTACTTTTATGCTTAGGCATTATTACCTAATCTGAACTAATTTCACTCTATGACAACTACTTATAACAAATACTAAATAAAAACTTATTAAATACATTTACAAGCTAATTATTGTCCTTAATATTACTTATTTTAAGTATTAACACTATCTACAATCCGATTTAATTTAAAAGTCATTCAAAATTTGTCACTTTTCGTAATGATGTCGCACAAAAAAACGCACGTACAGTCCACCCGTTACGAGAGTCAAGAACGCACCACAAATTATATTACTGTTACAGATAGGAATCAGCCCTTATAACAGTCGTTTCGTAGTGAAATGACATGCTCAGCAAAGATAGTGGTGTAAACTATCGACTTCTTAATATCGATATACTAAAAATTATCGATATAAATGTTACAGCCCTAATATACTTTTTTAATAGACTGATAATATTTTAGGTTATTAAAAATCAAAACAACGAAATGCGATTATCTTTTTATTGAATCTAACATACAATATGACAGAAACGTATACAATGGAACTTATTAGAACCCACAATTCTCCGCCATGCAACGCTGTGCTTACTCTGTGATTCGGGAAACAAAGATAAATAAGCATTTTTATAAAGTGTGACGACTTTAAAATGAATAACAGTGAAAAACCTAGTGAAAATAAATAACCTGCTTCTCCATCTGATCTTAGTCTCTCCACTTCTCAATATCTGTACACCTGTTGATACAAAAAACATAATTATATAAGACATTGCTTTGTTTTTCAGAATAATTTTGTTTTATTGATTATTTACAAAACTTCAGATTGAAGAATTAAACTCTGCAGACAATGGCAAATAGTTTAAAACGTTTGCATAGATTTTGAAGAAGTTAACTTTAAAAGCAATTAATTTTATAGTAGGTAATCTAACCAAACAAATCAATCTAGTTTTTAATTTTGATGAATATGTTAGGTCAATAAGAAATGTTTTCCATAACTTAGTCATATTCATTCATATAAATGATTTAAATTACAGTTTGAAAAAGCATTTAAAAGGAATGGCATACCCATTCCTTTTGTAATGCTTTTAAAATTATGTTCATCAAACTTTCACATTCTCTTAAATAATTGTCAGAGTTAAATGTTCCAAATTGGTTCACTAAAGTCAAATAAAACTAGATGTATCAAATTCTCATGGCCAAATGTAAGGAAAGTGGATACAATCGAATTGTTGAATTCATCGATTGTAGTTACAAAATTTTTGGGTATTCTTGATGCACGTTTGTGATATCAACATAGTCCTTCGCGAACAGACCTTGTTCTGTTGTATATGTAGTAAAACAATTCAAGCATGTTACTATGTTGATACGGCAAGATAAATTTACTTAGTTATTTTCAGTGTCATGTAATTGGCTATTACTGCGGGGATTGGCTGCTAGTATAGAAAGTATTTTTGGACTTCAGTTGGTGCTATTTATAATTCACAAGCAAAGGTTTCTCTAAGAAATATTTTTAACTAAATTAATATATTGATTTAAGCTGAACAGTGTAATTATGAAAATTTGATTTGTCTATAAAAATTCTAAAACCTTTGGTACCAATTTTCGATTTCATTGATAACAAGTGTGTATTGATCTGGTCATCACGTTCTAGTCATTTTCTGATATAACCATAAAAAGTAGGTGTTATAATAGCAACGTAACATCCCATTTTTTTTTTGTCGTGACTAATGAGTAATGACTATTGTGATTTTCAAAGCTTATTTACTCGCAAACTATAAGACATGAGAGAAAATTGACATTAAAATAAAAAGTGTTTATTTTAAAGCTATTCTATATGATACAACCATAAAAAGTAGGTGTCCTAATATCAAGGCAACATCCCAAATTTTTTTTTGGCCTGCGGCCATTGTAATTTTCAAAGCTGATTTACTCGCAAACTATAAGACTTGAGAAAAAGTGAATAAGAGTAAAAAGTGTTTATTTTTGGCTATTCTATATAATACAACCATAAAAAGTAGGTGTCATAATAGCAATGCAACATCCCAAAATTTTTCCAAGTCCTGCGGCCATTGTGATTTTCAAAGCTGATTTACTCGCAAGCTATAAGACTTGAGAAAAATGGTCAAGAATAAAAAGTGTTTATTTTTAGCTATTCTATACGATACAACCATAAAAAGTTGATGTCACAACAGCAACGCAACATTCTAAAAGTCCTGCGGACCTTGCGCACCCTTTCATTCACCCCGACTTGTAGATTTTGAAAGAAATTTGGCAGGTCTGTCAACAGACACAGTGAATCAATTGACAGTTAACTTAAGATTTATCAACATTAAACTTTAAACTGTATTTTATTAAATGTTTTATTTTTGTCAACAATGCAACAACTAATTCCACATTAAATAGAAACATTAAAATCAGTCCAGTTAAATATAATTATTTATAATTCTGATAAAATATTTGTTTAATTAAGTATTTATTTAAGTTGTGACTCGGAACTTATACTTTACACAAACATTTTATTTGTAAACTTTAAACAAATATTTTTTTAGAATTATAATTTTATTTAATTAGGCTGATATTCTTGTTTTTATTTAATATGAAATTAATTATTGCATTTTTGATAAAAATAACCTAAGGAGATAAATTATATTTTTCATCACGGAAACTAGTATGCATGAAACGGAAAAAATCGATCTGTCAAGGGAACTTTCTTATCTTGAATGTACTATACTTAATTTTTATCACTGATCAGCCTTTCAGAAACCAGGGGTTAATAAGAAAACATATTTATGTCAAAAACAAATTAACCACCTTTGACAGTCCACTTTCTGTTATTCATGTCCTGTTCATTGCTTATGCAGCGGTTTATGTTCTTAGCATATTAATAAAATTGATAAAATGAAATTCAGGTCCAGTAAGTCAGTGAGTAACCAAAATTTCTAACATATTGAGTTTCTCTATGCTTCCGAAGTCACCTTAAATAGTGAACCATGTCCTTATTTTCACCTAATGGTATCAGCGAGGTGAGTTGCCCAATCCGACAATTAGTGAGGGAATAAATGGTATTTGTGTTTGCGCCCAGACATGTGCACCATCAGAAGATCAATTTTAGCAGGGATTTGCTACTGTTTTTGAGAAGTGTTTTTCATTTTCATTCAATCTGAAAAAAAATTACATCTAATTTTGAACAACAACATAGTGTAGGTTTATCATTGGAAAACATAATATTAAATTAATTTCAAATTATTGTTTATTTAATAAAAAAAATATTCCACAACTTTGCTTACCTATCATTATTGGATTTTTTAGTATTCCTGAATTTATTTCACTTGGAGGAAGTTATTTATTGCATACTCAACTCTTAAAATATTCAGCTTCAAGTATTTGTGTCTCAAAATAACACAATTTTTTTCTGTGTTCAAAAGTTGTTTTTGTCGATTTCAAAATTGATGTGCATCCAGAAATGTAACCTCTGTCTGTAAAATATTTTAGTGGATTCATAACAATATAAAGTTCGCTCGTTTTTTGGTATGGGAATGTTCAACTTCATACATTTTGGTAAATGACTATTAGGCCAAAGATGAAAGCGTCCTTCACCTGGATTCGCCTACAAGAGAGTTGCTGGATATCTGATTATCAGAGTAACAAGTTGTACACTGCACAAGTTGTACTGTCACCATGATGATCTGATAAACTTAAGTAAGATTATGGTAGCTAACCAGGTGGGCTCAGAAGTCCTAGGTACTACTAACCAAACCAAGCAAAAAATCTACCCCGTGGGGAATCAAACCCCGAAACCGTCTTTTCTTACACACCACTGAAATATATTAGCATGAAATAGTGTGAAACAATGAAAGGTCAAAAAGTTATTAAGTTTAGAAAATCACAAGCAAACAAACCGATAAAACTGCCGAATCCCTTTGTACACACACGTACTGTTATTGAATCAAGAACAGTGAGTGTCAAAAATCTTAAAACATGCTTAAAACACATAAAATCTGAAGATAAAATAGAGATTTAAACAAACCAACAACGTAATAATGAAAAATGAAATGCAAATGTGTGTTCTATGATGAAATGACACACACATGCACCCAAAAGCAAAATGGCGGTGAAAAAAATGGCGGAGACTGTCTCTGAGCCGCTCCACTAACGACCTTGTAGTTCTATGGGTGATTCCAACGCCTGGAACGCATTAGATTCTCGTATCGAGTATTGCTGTCCGGGCGTTGCGGAGGTGCCTGGCGCGGGGTTCTTATAGTATTTTAGGCTTTTCTTTATTATTTAAAAGAACTTTGAAGTTATTTAAAATCTGATCAATACGATTTATAAAAGACATCGTTACCTTTTTATTGATGCAAAATTCATGCATTAGTAATAAGCCGTTACTGAGAGAATTTGTAAATAAGTTTAAAATTGGCGACTTTTCTAATTTTTTTTAAAACAACTGGGTATAAGTAACTAAAATTTTAATCAATACGATCTATACTTCGTGACCATGCGTATAACATATATTTTTTTTATAACTCTTGCTCAATAGGATTCTTCTACAATCTTCTTCAAACATGCAGTATTTTTTAAGTTTATGCGAGGTAATCCCCTTAACGCAGGCGCCGCGCGCGCACTTCGAGCACTCCGTTTATTGTTTACATGATATTGCAGAGTCAAGTAATTGTCATAACATTTTTGAGTTGCATAATTTAATGCGTAAATATTTTTCGTTAGAATTATTAGGGATAAATAACAGGCCACGTAAAAGTACTTGTGAGCTTCGTGCTATTGAGATTCTCGACAGCACATGTAAGTTTGTCGAAGGTCAATGGACTGTTGGGTTGCCATGCAAACACGAAGACGTGGATATGCCTGATTCCTACGACAGTGCTGTTTTACGATTAAAGTCTGTTTAAAGAAAAATGGCATCTAATGATTCATACGCGGCACGCTATCAAGATAGAATAGACCATTTGTTTACAAATAATTACGCTAGGGCTGTCAATCCAAATGAATGTGGTAAACGTGTTTGGTATTTGCCACATTTCGGTGTAGATAATCCGAATAAAAATAAATTAAGATTAGTTTTAGACGCCGCAGCTAAGTCACATGGTCATTCATTGAATGACTTCCTTCTTCAAGGCCCTGATTTATTGAATTCTTTGCATGGAATAATGTTTAGATTTCGTGAGTACCCTGTTGCAGTTGTGGGCGACATTAAAGATATGTTCTTGAGTATCAAGATAAGGGACGAAGACAAACACGCGTTGCGTTTTTTATGGAGTGAGAAAGGTCAGCCTATTGAAGAGTATGCCATGACGTCTCTCATTTTTGGCGCTAATTGCTCACCGTTTATTGCACAGTATGTTAACCAAATTAAAAATGCTACTCGTTTTCAACAGACCATGCCAGCAGCTGTACATGCTATTCAAAATAATCAGTACGTCGACGATTACATTGATAGTTTGGAATATGTAGAAAGTGCTAAGAAGATGGTGCAGGAAGTGTCATATATACATGAGCAGGGTGGCTTTCAGATGCGGAACTGGATGAGTAACGTACCATCAGTTTTCGAAGGCCTAGACAGGGAAGTATTAAGTGACAATTTTGAAAAGAATATGTTGGTGAACTTGCCAGAGCGGACGCTTGGTTTGCTGTGGTATCCTACTACTGACATGTTAGCATTTGACGTATCTTTAAAGCGTATGTATACCTAATGATATTTTGAACTGTTTTAGAAAACCTACAAAACGTGAGGTCTTAAGTATTGTGATGTCGATTTTTGATGTTCACGGTTTCCTCGGTCCCGTTACTATCAGAGGAAAAATTTTGCTGCAACAAACGTGGAAATTAAATATAGATTGGGACCACCAAATAACTGATGAATTGTTTAATTGTTTTCGAGAGTGGATAGTACAGCTACAAAAAATAAACTCGCTTCGAATACCGAGATGTTATTTTTCCACAGCCGACAACAGTGCTACGAGAAGCTACGGCACCGTAGCAGCTACAGCTACGACCAGCAGTGATGCATGTCTGAGCGAGACGGAGCTACAGCTACATGTTTTTTGCGATGCATCGCCGCACGCCTATGCAGCCGTTGCCTACTGGCGTAGAATAAGCAATGGATCGATTACAGTTTCGTTCGTAAGCAGCAAAAGCAGAGTAACGCCGCCGTCAAAGCCGGTTACAATTCCGAAACTTGAATTACAGGGAGCGCTGTTAGCCTGTCGTTTAGCGGATACAATAAAAAAGAACACCGCCTAAAATGTACATCGACATTTTATTGGTCTTATTCTACCACGGTTTTACAGTGGATACGTAATGTGAATCGTAATCACAAAGTATTTATTGCTAATAGATTAGGTGAGATTGACGAACTAAGCCAAATTTGTGAGTGGCATTATGTTCCTTCAGAATTAAATGTAGCTGACTACGCAACGAAGAACATTGAGTATGAGTTGAACGGCGACAGTGAGTGGTTTACCGGGCCCGCGTTCTTGCGTCTTGACGAAGCCCATTGGCCGCGAGACCCTGTAATAAAAACAGATGAAGTAATAACAACAACATGTGAAAAAGAAAACAAAAAGTTGTACTTACCTGTTCCGGATCCTAGCCGCTTCTCCAGTTGGTTGAGATTACGCCGTGCTACTGCTAATGTTTTACTGTTCGTAGAAAAATGCAAAAAACATAATATAAATAAGTTATCAAGTGAGTTGCTACACAGGGGGGAAAAGTTATTGCTACGCCACGCTCAAGCGCAGAGTTTTCAAGCAGAAATTGATTGTCTTCAGCAAGGCAAAGAATTAAAAGCGGATAGTCGATTGCGTACACTTACGCCGATATTAGACGGTGACGGATTGCTGCGAGTAGGCGGCCGCATCAACGCTATATAGTGAAGAGGCGAAGAGACCAATAATACTGGATGGTGCACATCATATTGCAAGACTTATAGTCAAAGAGTATCACATCCTGGCTGGACACTCAAGCAATGAACTGGTGGTTAATGAGTTGCGCCAGAAATATTGGTTGATTCGATTGCGACCGACCGTGCGAACTGTTGCCTCTCAGTGCCTTTTCTGTCGCATTCAAAAGGCTAAACCCGCGCCTACCAGAATGGGTGATCTGCCTGCAGTTAGGATGAGCCACCATCAACGCCCGTTCACCATGTGTGGGTTGGACTTGTTTGGCCCTATAGAAGTTATCGTTGGTCGACATAAGTCGAAGAGATATGGAGTTCTATTCACATGTCTGACGGTGCGAGCAGTTCACATAGAAGTGGTATCCGACTTGTCAGCTGACGCATTAATCATGGCTCTCCGCAGGATGGCAGCGCGTAGAGGATGGCCTAGATATATATACTCAGATAATGGTACAAATATGCGAGGGGCTGATAATGAACTAAAAAAGGCCTACCAAGAGTTAGACAGAGAAGCTGTCGCTATGCAAACTGTCAACAAAGGTGTTGACTGGCACTTCATACCTCCGGCTAGTCCACATATGGGTGGTGCCTGGGAAAGGTTAGTCCGTAGTGTTAAGACTGCTCTCAAAGTGACACTAAAAGAAAAGACTCCAAAAGAAGATGTTCTCATCACATTGCTTGCGGAGGTCGAGAACATCATCAACAGCCGACCACTAACACACGTGTCCGTTGACCCACGCAGTAAGGAAGCGCTGACGCCTAATCATTTCTTGATTGGATCATCATCCAACTTCATCATCAGCCATCCATAAAAAAAAAAAAAGAAGAAAAAGAAAAAAAAACCTCAACCAGGTGTCTTCAATGACGGAGATCTATGCCTGCGGAAGCAGTGGCGAATCGCTCAGCGACTCTCAGATCTTTTCTGGAGCCGTTGGCTTAAGGAATATTTACCTGTCCTTATTCCACGTCCAAAATGGCAACGCGAAGGCTTACAGCTGACAAAAGGAGATCTCGTGATAGTAGTTGATCCTACAGCTCCAAGGAACTTTTGGCCTAAGGGGGTAGTTGAAAACGTCTATCCCGGGAAAGACGGAAGAATTAGGGTTGTAGACATTAGGACTAGGACCGGGGTGATGAAGCGACCGGGGTGACGACTCGTGTAGCCTTGTTATTTGGTCATGAGTGTCGAAATCCCGACACTAGGGGGGAAGATGTTGATGATGGCCACCTGAAAATTATAAAGTTGAGAAATAAATGTAATAAATAAAAATATTAACATAGCATAAAAATAATTGTAACTAACCATAAAATATTATTGTAAAAATTTGTATTGAAAATAAAATAAATGCACAAGCGAACCCGAGTGCGGAGGCGCGTTAATTTCGCGAGTAATAATTTGTGCGGTATTTGTAAAAAACTTAACCAGTACGATTTATATTTTCGTTGCGGTACTTTTCGACAGTTGTGCTCTGACCATACGACATAACGCCCGTGCTCCACGTTTCCACACTCGGTTCGCGATTTTAATCTCAACAAAACATCTTTTGCCTTCACCTTCCTCACAAGCGACCCCATCGTCTACACCGGCAAATTCCTAAACATTAAAGTGAATAATATAAAGTTAAAAGGTGATCCCGTGTTTTACTTATATCGGCTCCTTCTCTACGGTTATTTTACACTAATAACTTACCTATTTAATAAATTTTGGCTACCTTGAGCTGATCTGTAAGCTATGGTAAAAGAATACCAAAAGATCCTAAGAATACTACACTTAATAATATTACATTTATCATACAGAATTATGTCAATAGAATGACTTGAAACTACACTGACCTTCAAAAGTAAGTACTACACTTTTAAAATTAAATTTTTCCTTAAACTACAAAAGATAAAGGATTAAAAACAAAAAACATTTTCAGCTTATTTCGTCAGGTTTCTCGGAAGTTATAGTTTTTTATACATTAGTCTTTTTAATACTTTTTATTTTGAAAATATATTTTGCCTACTTTAAAAGTTATTGCATTTTTAAAAGTGTGGTACTTACTTTTGAAGGTCAGTGTATAATCTTTGGTTGCACTAAAAGTGACGCTGATCCTGCGGCCGTACCGCCTAACTCAAAGCGATTACTCGCTATCGTTATCGTGACATTAGAACAACAGTAAAGTTGTAATGTCACAGGTGACATTTGAACTATTGCTTTAGCGAGTGATCGCTATGAGTTAGGCGGTAGCCCCCCTGGTTTGTCCTTTAGATGAGCGAAAAGCAGCCTAGACATTCAATGCTCTTAAAAAATTTAGATTGATATGGTCTCAAAAGTTTAAATCCAGTGATATTTCATTTAAATAAATGATGAAAGTTATGCTAAAGCTGGTTTGTGACTTTAGGTGAGCAAAAGCAGCCTATACAGTCACTGCCCTAGAGAAATATGGGAAACACTGTTACATATGGTTCAAACCTTGTGATCGGATGATAAATTACCTTAAATCAATTACAAATTACTAGAAGTTATGCTGGAACTGGTTTGTGCCTTTAGGTGAGCAAAATCACCATAAACAGTTAATGCCCTGGATAAATATGGGGAACACTGTTACTCAAGGTTCTAGCTTAGTGAAAGCCTGCTGTCCAATGAGAAAACTTCATTATATTACTTCACAGAACTGAGAGTTCTATTGAAACTGTAAAGTAAACAGTTATCATCACCTTCATAGTAAAATATAAAAATAAACCTAACAGATTGGTTTAATAGTCAAATGTTTTACAATAGAAAATTGTTATTTATGTACCAGAAATACCTTTGAGAAATAAGAGGAAATTACCTTAACTGAAATGTAAGGACTATACTATGTACTTTATTATTACACCATTCTTATCACTAAATAAAAAAAAGGTCCTAGACACCACTATACAATGATTGCCCAAACTTTATTAGAACAAGATTTATAATGGACATAGTAAATTCAATAGGATTTGTCGAAAAGAAAATTAGGAATTATTAGGTACGGCCATGCGATGAGGAACTTACCGTGTTGTTTTGGAAGGGGGGAGTGCTTATACACTGTGTTATACAAGTTAGTGTTTATCTACAGAGTGTCAAACCTGCCATAAGGCAGGTTTGGCATAGACACTCACCCTGTGGAGCGAGGTTGGAGCTCACCATTTCTCCATTAGGTTTTAATGTAAGAGTAAAAAGTAGATTAATTTTAAGGGAATTTATTTGGACAGATAATAGGTAATTATTTTCTCAGTAAATTTTGGCCACTCTGGCAGATAAGGGTAGCTGTTTTAGAAACCTCTATCTAACAACCACCCCACTTAACACAGCCGGGGGCTGTGTTAAGTAGGGTGGTTGTTACAAACAGCAGCAGTTGCGTAGTGACCGGACTGCTGTGGCGGTGCTTGCTTGGAGGGCTCCCGAGCGCCCCCGCCCGTACGGAGCTCGTCGCGACCGGGGGAGCGTCTTTCCTCCACAGACTCTCTTTAACTGGTATGAAGCCGATTCCGATCATACACCCCGCCCGTGTGGGACATGTACTGAGCTTGTTGTTGCCCCGATTTGGGGCCTAAATTATGACTATGTTTTAACGAAGAGTTGATACTACTCACACATAATGAAGGATGGTGGTTACCACGACAGTGCTCACATAGGTGCGGCTGGGAACATTCCCGCTGCAAGTGCGGTCCTAGGCAGAAATAACACCACCCTCTTTGTCGAGACCCTGTCGAGACCCTACGACCCTGTATGTGCTGTCTTAAGAACCTGCCACAGCTGGGCGTCTGATGCCCAGAGCTCTTGCAATACACACACACAGCACACTGGTTCATGGACTACTGAATACCCCTTAAGAGGTCGAGATAATGGTTGACTGAAACGGGGAGAATTCCCATCCTTCCATCCATCCCAAGTAGCATTTATCCTTCATGATAGTTATGAGAAATGCCTTTTTGTCATAAAAAAGTTATATTAAGGAATTTGTATATCTTGTAAGTTCTATGTCAGTTAATTTTAGAGCTTCTTGGTCTTAGAACTATTTGGTTTTTGTTTTAACCTAAAAGCCTTTTTCAAGAGGTTAATATAACGCAATCATAGATGGTTTTCAAGAGCTATAAGTCCCAAGTCTTCTAAGTTACGAAAAGGTTATAATTGGGTTGTTTTTAGGATAATCAAATGCCTAAATATGACGTGAAATGCATTGTTATATCTCAAATGTGACTCTTTCATAACCTACTTTACCTAACCTACCTTATTAGCTATCTCAAAAACTGTTTAATAACTAAATAGCATTTTGTGGCTACATATGGTTAGGAAAATCACTTTAAGGCGTAAAAGATAGCTTTATAGCATAATTTATAAGCTTTTATTAATGATTATAACCTTTAAATACATAAAGAAACTACTCAATCATTACCGTAACATCAAAGTTATATGGAATGCCCACTTACAAATATACAGGATGTCTTTAAAAACATAATACAGCGAATCATCTCAAAAAAGGTAGTTTTATGTTGGTTAAGTACACGGTGTTTCATAATAACCAATAAATAATCAATGCGTTATCTAAAACTAATTATTAAAATGTGTTTACACGTAATGTCATTCAACCCAAAATGTTCATGTATGTATATCATAGTACCATCACCATGTCTATGATTTAATCTCTATGATGATCCAAAGATTTAATCACATAATTTTAAAAAATTTGGGTTGAATGACATTACGGGTAAACACAATTTAATAATTAGTTTTCGATAAAGAATTTATTATTTATTGGTTATTATAAAACACCGTGTATATCTAGGTCCTGTTATTTATGTTCCACCCTTTCCCTATGCGTTTTTACCAATTGTATCACAAAATAGTTCATTCTTTTTAGCCGATACAAATGATGAAGAATAGAAAGTACAATCAGAATCCTCATGGCAAGCCACCATCCACGGGCTATGATGGTATCCCAGCCCAGGTCTTAAAGCATTTGAGTACTTTAATTACTTACAAATGCTTATGGCTTGCAAAATTTCCTGATTTACTGAAAAAGTCTGTTATTATACCGATTTATAAGGCTGAGAGGAGAGATTGCGTCGATAACTAAAGGGTAGTATTTAAATGAGTGACTGTAAATTAAAATTTTAAGAGACATAAATGATTAATTTGGGTTATTGTGTTACTAAGTGAGTGAGTGACTGCGAGTGAAGATAAATCAACAGAACAGTAACTTATAAACATTCATTCGAGTTAGGTGCGTCAAATACAAAATGAGAAGCTTCATTAGATTTGAGCGACCTAACTAATATTTGTTTGAGTGCCAACGTTACGTCCTGAAATTTTTTCAATATTTGGCTAAATGATTTATTTATGGTAGTCTGTCTGTGGCATCATAACTCCCGAACCGATGGACCGATTTTGATTTTGTTTTTTTTGTTTGAAAGGTAAATTAGTCGGAAGTGTTCTTAATTATGTTTGATGACTTTCGGTCCAAGATGGCCGCCGCCACAAAATGGCAGAATACATATTTTTTTCACAACTTCCTCAATATGGGTATCAAATGAAAGGGCTTGACTAGTAGAATACTACACACTATGATAAATTTAAAATCCAAGATGGCCGCCACCACAAAATGGCGAACTACATATTTTTTTACAACTCCCTCAATATGGGTATCAAATGAAAGGGCTCGACTAGTAGAATACTATACACTATGACAATCTCAAATCCAAGATGGCCGCCACCACAAAATGGTGAATTAATTTTTTAAGTTAGGGTGTTTAGGCTTAGGGTTTAAAAAGTGTGAAATAAAAATTAAATTAAAAATTTAAATAACCCCCGAAAAAAAATTCCTAAAAAAGTAAAAAATAAAATGCCCATTACTTAGAGTAATATTTTGATTTTAGCATCGTCAACTCCGGGGACCGCAATTAATATGTATCTATAATGTAAATAATTAAATAAATAGATATATTAATTGCATTGCAAATTAGAATATAAAACTTAAGTAGGTAGGTGCCTATTTAACTAGCAGATTTTGAGAACACTCTGTAGGAACACCACGCAAAATGTTGTTTTTTAATAAAATGCAATCTAAGCTTTCTTGGCATTTGAAATTACTACTTAGTCTGTCCGCGGTAATATAGAAGTACTATCAAATCTTACTAGAAAATTTAATGCGTAAAGGGTTGCAAAAATAACTTACAGTTTGTGATAAGGTTATTTAAATTACCTAGAGGTAATTTTTAAGTAAATTTCGTGCGTTAATAGTAATTCAGGTTATTTAAGAGTTATTTGTAAAGCTAGTAAGCCTTTCATTGAAGGCAGCCATTTTTAAGAGGCTTATTGTGGCAAGAATTTTCTGGTGATAATAAATTTAAAAGACATTTTTACGTTTCTATATAATTGTGTGCCAGATTGGAGGTAAAAAATGTATTTAATGTATTTTTTTACATTACGTATGACTTTTAAATATTTTAAATATGCCTGTTAATTAGGGCGCGTGTATTTTACAAGCATATTATCCCATAATTTAACAGGAAACTGGTATTCGCAATAGAATTTATAAACACGTGTGAGTTTTACAGACATTTTACTTCGTATATGAATACCCTACCTTATAATAAAAAGATATTATTACAAATGGAAGCCATTTGTCTGATATGAAATAAGTTTTAACTAATATATAACCCGTCTCTTATAAAATATTTTGAAAACTTACTAATAAGTTTTCGCTGGTACTTGACAATAACCTAATTCTGGAAAATGACTGCTGCGATAAAAACTGATTATGACTAGTCAAAGGCTAAGCTGAGACTTCATAAAGGTTATACTTAGGTAATACTGAAGTTAACCAGGTTATGAAATGGTTAATTTTCGGTTACATCTGGGTTATCAAGCATGCCTTTAGGTAATTTGTCTAGTCAGTAAAGAGTAAAAATAAGGTCTGTACTAGGCTATTATGGAGGGCCTTTTTGGTCATTAAGAGTTTATGCAGAGTTTATTATCACCATATTAGGACCTATCGTATTTCTTTGAGGAAATCCATAAAAAGGTTATATAACCTATCTGTGACCTTTCTATAACTTAAATTGTTACTTGGGATGTGGAGTTTTACCAACAACTCTTTGTGAGCCATAGATGTCGCCACCAAATAAGGTAGGCGGGAAGTTAGTACGGACACAGATAATATAATACTACAGTACTACTACTAAGCGAACGTGAAGTGTCCAAGTTTCCGCTCCGTAACTGATACCTACCCTACGCACATGTTGGGAACCCTGGTTTTTAGGGGTTGTGGAATCGATGATTCAAATATGCGAATCCTTCTAGACGCTTCCTTCTCGAAATTATGTCGCCCCAGTTGTATCTATAATTTGGCAAAGATATACGTATTCCTGCACAGCTTCGAGAGTAGCACCATTTACAGCATCAGGTCTTAGGGTAGTCATTGTACATGACTTTGGTTTTATTCGTGTTTATCCCGAGACCCACTCATCTTGAGGAATCCCTTAGGCCGTTAAGCATAGTTGTTTACAATAAACTGGCACCTGGCGCCATCTTGCGAGCCTTGCCGGCGGCGCACGGGCTCTGTGTGGAAAGGAACGGTGGGCTTGACAGTTTGCTGTGATGTTTGGGGCAATGACATTAGCATTGAATTTTGGATTTGTGAATTTTGTTGTTTGTTCGTTTAATAATTACACAAGGAGTGTAAAAAAAGTGAACTTTGATTTTGATTTCGCGTGGAATATTTAATAGAATAAGTATTTGGACCGTTTGTAATTGTTAATTTCAGTGAAACAAGAAAAGGTGTCACATGTGAAATGGCGGATCGGCTATGAACTAAAGCTAAATATTAGCTTGTGGCTGCGGAACGTGAGATTCTTCAAATTCATGTCGGGGTGTGTGGCGTCACGGGGTTAGTCCGGGTGATTAGGAATCGCAAGAAGGAAGTTGTGGATAAACACGTCAAGTTGTGACCCGTGGCGGGTGATCTCCAGGGCGGACTCCAGAAAAAACTGTAAGTTAATTTATTTAAAAAAGGCGGTGGTGCAGACGCCAAGAGGCCGGCCAGCCACAGGATGGGGGGTATGAATTGCAACCCCCCGCAGGTCAGGGGCCGTTTGGCCCCAGTGAAATGCTGAAATTATGTATACACACACAGTTTGGATAAAAATGCATGGTTAACTGTGTGACGTCATTCTAAATCCAAGATGGCGGCATACCCAAGATGGCGGACCAATTATTTTTAATGCACTCCTACAATATGGGTATCAAATAAAAGGTCTTGCTAAGAGTAACTTGAAAAATAAAGAGATGTCACTATTAATCCAATATGGTACTTCTAAAGCTAAAAAATCAATTTTGAAGTAGATATCTTTAACCGATTGAGCTGAAATTCTGTATAGACGTTCCGGCAAACGACCTTGCAACAATGATGCGTTGAATGAGATAAACAGACTGAGAAACGTGTCCAGTGATAACTAAAAAGTAAAAATTAAATTAAATGTAAAAAAACCTTTTTAAAAACAAGCTTTTATTAAATATGCTAAAAAGAAAAAATAAACTTTTACACTAAAACTTTTACTTATAACGTCATTTCACATTTGACACAATTTATATGACATAAAAGCTTGTCGCGAGATTTACTTTTGTAGATAAACAAGTAAAATAAATAATTTGATGTGAATAATTTTATACATTACAATTTTCAAACTAAATAACTACAAGTAGGTACTTAAAAGTACTCTTTTAAGTACTTTTAAGTTACTACACACAAGTAAATCTCGCGACAAACTTTTATGTCATATAAATTGTGTCAAATGTCAAATGACGTTATAAGTAAAAGTTTAAGTGTAAAAGTTTATTATCAAATACTAGCTAAACGCTCGCAGCTTCGCCCGCGTTATTTTTGTTTTATCGTGCGTGGGAGTTTTATATTTTCCCTTGGCAAAAATAATTTTGTAGCCTATGTTCATAAGGAATAATGTGGAATTCTAAATGTCAAATAACTTTTCAAATCGGTCCAGTAGTTGCCTATTCAATACAAACAAATCTTTTCTCTTTATAATACATATAACGAGTAGTATACATATAAAAACTCAACGAAATACTCGCATGGTATTGTTATGTTTTACCGGTAAGTCTACTGGGGAAAAAAGTTCCTAGTAGTCTTACTAGTTAGTCTATTGTCTAGGAAATTCCCAGTAGTACTACTAGTAAGACTACTCTGTAAGACTACTAGGAACAGCCCTGATAATTTCCGTTCCCCATTGATCTGAATTGAAATAACTACAGAAAATGAAAGCTGAATAAAAGCAGCAGGATCTAAAAGTATTTTATACTACGAGCCTTAATTATTTGTAGAAAAGTGTGCATTTCAGAAATCTGACGATTCGAGCTACACTATTCATATCTGAAGATTCTGAAGCGCCCAAAAAATTATTTTACATTTTTGAAAATACGAAAATGCATTTCGAGACATCTCGAGCATCTAATTTTAGCAATCTAATAATTCCCCACGATCCCCGAGTTAAGCCTCTTGGCCTTCCTAATAGAAGAATTGTAATATTCGGAGTTTTATAAACGTAAAAAAATAATAATAAGTAATAATAATATTCAATTTCACCATTTTTTGGTGTTCCCTTCTACCTACAAGTGATATACTTAAATGTCCACAGTATCGTGCAATATTTAAAACACAAGCATTGTAAGAAGCGAAAGGTTTAAAGTTGAATGTATTTTGTATTTTAAATATAATTAAAATTGCTAATTAATAAAAATACAATATTGTATTTTGTATTTGATATTTTAAATACACCACTGGCGAGTATTTCGTATTTTATTTATATGCAGCAAAGTATTTTGTAATTTGTATTTTAATTCAATTAAAGCGTATATTTTGCCCAGCCCTGGTTATAGGACCCATCTAATCGCCTATGTATTTGATAATTAATACCTTTTTGTGACAAAAATGTTTAAGTGGAACACACTAAACCAGCATGCAAATTCAACACCAAAAGCTAATAAAACGGATTGCGGCTAAAAATTTTGAAAATGACGGAAATCCGTGCCTATCCGGAACGCGCCTACCACCGGATATTATTGACTATACATTTAAACAATTAATATTTGCTCGCTAAATTAAATATAATGTATTGAATATTTGGATTTTTATTAATATTTTTCTCACTGATATTCTATGCAAAAGAAGTTTATTATTATAACAAAAAGAAATGATACTTTAGGTACACGCGTACAGTAATTGAACAACTGTGCAAATTTCCGCCATTTCAATTGTGCAAATTTCCGCCATCTAATGCATATTTGTACAAATGTGAAGATTCATGAGCTTGTCTTAGGCATGTAAGTATATAAACTCCACAAAACAAGACTTTTCAATATTGAACTGCTATCATTTTTGGTTTTCAGGTGTTTCGATCTTAGCAAAATCAAAATGAAAAGTATCTTTGGTGGTGCCCAAGGTAGACACCACCACGTCGGCGTTTCGCCGACTTGTATTGCTGAATTTGTACCCTACTACCAGCTCATAGAAAGCATTGTGGCTTACCCCGATTCCAATTGTCTCCGTCCGTCTCCTCCGTAGCCGGTGGACTTCCTGAGCTAGCTCGAAGGAAGTCGCGGCTCCTGAAGTTCTGCAGTGGATCCACCGGTGGAGACCGGAGCACTACAAATGCCTATTAGGCCACCACGGCTCACACACGCGATTTTGACACCGTTGCACAACACAAAGCGGGCTTTCGCACCCCGATATTAGGTGCGCCGCGCAAAATACAATTTGCTAGTTATATACTGTGTATTATATTTTATGGATGCCCGGACATCATCCTAACCTAATTCAATGTCGTGACATTTCGACTCGACTCAACTGACATCTTACATGCGGCCGGCCGCCAAAAAGGCTCTCACTGCACAGACTAAAATGCTGTGTTGCCACTCGCTCTTCCTCGAGCATGAACAATCTTCCTCTTCTGTTTTCTTGTTTCGGTTGCGGTCGCTTTTCATATTGTAAGTAGCAACTTTTACACAGGCAACTTTTACGCCGGCAACTTCACCTTTTATTTTATTATTATCTCTTTTCGAACCCTTTGTATCTAAATTACTAATACAAGGAATTGTATGGTGTTTCTGGCACTGTGATCTCAAATCCAATTCGTAAAGTATTAATGTTATAACTTTAACGTAGTTATAGTCTATGCTGGAGAGTAAAAGGAGTATGCAAGATGTAAGGTTCTAAAAGAAGTTTCGGAGAAGGACGCGTCGAGAGTGTTTGACGCCCATCAAACAGTCTCAACGCAAAAGCTATATTTAAATATTTAAATCAAAACATAGATAAGAAAAAATAAGTCTGCTTAATTTTTTGATGAACTCGGTATAAAATCGGGACTGTCGCCAAAGTAACCGTTAACCAATCAAACCAAAGTGCTTTGACGTTAGTATTCCAGCTTAGTAATACCTATAATACCGGGTGATCAATCTAAATGGGTCAGTGGAAACTATGAGAGATAGCGAAATCTGTTCTTAGGAACCATGGCGTCGATTTTAGATTTAATAATAATGGCATTCAAATTTTTTAAACTTTCATACATACATATCGGAAATCGAACCTGGTCAAAATCTCTGTACAAAATGCTATAAATTCTGCAAGTTTTTTCGTAGTTATTGTTTGGTGGTGCCCAAGGTAGACACCACCACGTCGGCGATTCGCCGACTTCTGGGTTGCTGATTTTTATTCACCGAATACCAGCTCTTAGAAAATTGGTATTACTTACCTTGGATCCGATTGGTCTCCGTATGTAGCCGGTGGACTTCCTGAGCTAGCTCGAAGGAAGTCGCGGCTCCTGAAGTTCTGCGGTGGATCCACCGGTGGAGACCGGAGCACTACAAATGCCTATTAGGCCACCACGGCTCACACACGCGACGATAATACCTTTGCGCAACACCAAGCGGGCTTTCGCACCCCGATATTAGGTGCGCCGCGCAAAACACAATTTGTTAGTTATATTACATTTTATTCCGGCCCGGACATAACCTCTAACAATGTCATGACATTTCGACCCGACTCGACTGACATGTTACATGCGGCCGGCCGCCAAAAAGGCTCTTACTGCACAGACTATAATGCAGTGTTGCCACTCGCTCTTCCTCGAGCGTGAACATCCCCCCGCTCCGGACAGTCCCGGACTGTCCGCCAAATCAGTCTAAGGGGAGGCGAGAAAGAGTAGCGACCGCGCGCTTCAAAACAGAATCCCCAACTAGGACCTCGGCAAACCTGGGCACACCATCAGACCCTAGAGTAAGTTGGACAATGCGTCCGCGACGCCAACGTAAGGGTGGCAGGTTTGGGTCCTTCACTAACACGAGGTCTCCAACCCTCGGTGGGTTTGTCTTATCTGACCACTTAACGCGCTGTTGCAAAATGTGTAAATATTCAAGGTGCCAGCGGCGCCAGAAGCTCTGGGTAAGCTGCTGGAGCAACTCAAACCGCGAAAGGCGTTCTGGATTGACATCTCTATAAGGATACTCGGGCAGGGCGTTAAGTGGTCTGCCTATCAAGAAATGGCCCGGCGTGAGGGCCTGCAAATCGTTCGCGTCGGTAGACAACGGACATAACGGACGCGAGTTGAGAACCGCCTCAATCTTATGAAACACCGTCGCGAGTTCCTCGAACGTGAGAATAGTCTCCCCAATAACGCGGCGAAGGTGAGTCTTGGCGGCCTTTACAACAGATTCAAAAATCCCTCCCCAGTGAGGGCAAGACGGCGGGGAGTATCGCCATGTACCCTACGGGAGAGCATGTACCCTACATAGGGGGGTACCCTACGGGAGAGTGTGGATCCGATCTCAAAATTATTTTTATCTAAAAATTCACAAACTTCTCTTATATGTCTATCAGTGCCCTTGAAGTTCGTCCCACAATCGGACCGAATTAGAGAAGGCAGTCCCCGGCGGGAGACAAATCTGCCTAACGCTGCTAAGAAAGCGTCCATGGTGAGTGCACTCACCACCTCCAAATGAACGGCTTTAGTGGCCAAACAAACAAACACACACAAATAAGCCTTTTCAGTCTTAGCATTACGGAGTCGCGACGTTTTTATAGTGAATGGTCCCGCGAAATCAGTTCCAACTCCTAAGAAGGTCATCGATTCATTCACACGATCAGCAGGCAAATCACCCATTTGGGGCTGCATCGTCTCGGGGCGTAAACGATAGCAGGGCAGACATCGAAAGCTAACAGATCGGATTATTCTTCGCGCTGACAAAATCCAAAACTCCCGTTGGAGGAGCGCGGTCAATGCATTACATCCGGCATGAGCATTCTTCACATGGCGATCAATGATCAACAATCGCACCAATGGTCCGTCCTTGGGGAGCAACAGGGGATGACGTGATCTATAAGGCAAGTTAGCGTGCCTCAATCGGCCTCCTACACGCAACAATCCCTTATCATCCAGAAAGGGAGTCAAACGCACCAAGGGTCCCTTCAATTTGGACGTGCCGGTACGGAAAATCTTAAGTTCCGGTTCAAACGCTCTTGACTGGGTCATACGCACCCAATGCAAAAGAGCATCTTGGCGCTCCTGCGGTGAGAGGACCGGACACAAATCTTTGTCCTGAGGCCGGCGACAATTTCGAATAAATCTTCTTATCCAAGCGGTCACGCCGAGCAACTTGTCCAGAGAACTGTAGCCGTCTAATAAAAATTCCCGCTCTGGAGCCGCCATAGTCTCGACAGCGTGAACACGCAAGCCCGGATTTGGTACCTTCACCACAGCTGGTGTGGAAGGCCAAGACGGCTGTAACAACCATTCGGGACCCCACCACAGATTGTGGTCAATAAGCTGAGGGGCTTCGCTGCCACGTGATGCACAGTCAGCAGGGTTTATTTCACCTGGCACGTGGCGCCAAATCAACGTGGCCTTCGAGGCCTGTATTTGGGATACCCGATTGGCCACAAATACCTCCAGGGAGTGGACGGAGTTCTTAATCCAACACAGGACAACCTGACTGTCGGACCAAGCAAAGAGCGACTCAAAGTCCACACTACGTCCCAGGGTGTCAACAACGTGGTTCATCAACCGAACCAGAAGAGTAGCTCCAGACAATTCTAACTTCGGAATCGTTAATCGAGTCCGAAGTGGAGCAACCTTACTCTTAGCAATTAACAAGTGGAGCTTAACAGCTCCTCTATCATCGACCGTCCGGATATATACGACGGCTGCGTATCCACTCTCAGACGCGTCACAAAAGCCATGAAGGCTGGCCGTAAACCGTCCCTTAGGCAGTATATGTCTAGGGATACTAACACCGTTAATGTCGGGGAGAGACGACATGAAGGACTCCCAATCTCGCAGCAAACGGCCCGAGAGGGGCTCATCCCACGACACTTCGGCTGACCAAAGTTCCTGTAGGAAGCACTTCATCCAAAACACTACGGGACTAATCCAGCTATTTGGGTCAAAGGTACGAGCTACTGTAGACAAAACCAACCGTTTCGTCCAGACCTTGGGGCTTGGCAGCTCCAATCAATAGGTGAACGTGTCCTGGACAGGTCTGTATTGCACTCCCAAAACAGACAGTAAATCTGGAGTGTTGGCATTCTCAAAAATATGAGGCTCCTGCTGGTGGTCGTCTGGCAAGTCACACAAAAGCTGAGGTGAGTTGGACATCCACTTCCTCAGTTCATAACCACCAGCCCCGAGAAGAGCAATTAGTTCATCTCGCAAAATCAAGGCTTCCTCGACACTAGAGGAGCCCGTACAAATATCATCCACAAATGCATCCACCTTGAGAACCAAGGATGCGCGAGGGTATCGTAACCGCTCACGTTCAGCGAGTTCCACAAGTGAGCGAATTGCCACAAAGGGGCTCGAACGCAAACCGTATGTATTGGTGTTCAGTTCGTAGACCAGCATGGGATCTCTGGGATCCTCCCTCCATAATATGAGCTGATATCGTCTATCGTCCGGGTGAATCACAGTCTGCCGAAACATCATCCGGATATCGGTCACAAAGACGACGGCATGGCGACGGAAGTTGGTCAATACATCGCCCACCTCGTGGTGCAACTTCGGTCCAGCATGCAGACATTGATTCAGCGAAACTCCGGTAGACGTGGGAGCTGACCCATCAAAAACAACGCGTATCTTCCCGGTGGAAGGTTTCAAAACCGCGTGGTGAGGAAGAAAATTATGTTCCTCGTTTCGCCAGTCCAGTCGCGAGACCGACATGTGCCCCAGTTGCTCATATTCTCGCATGAAGTCGACACACTTCTGTTTGAGGTCGGAGTTCCTACTCATACGACGCTCCATGGACAGCAGCTGCTTCTCGGCCAACGGCCGGGAGCTGCCAAGTGAGGGGCGAACTGACAAAAAGGGCAAACGAGTGATCAGCCGTCCCGAGCGATGGCGACCTGTATTGTTCTGGTAGAACAACTCACACTCCTCGTCTAAGGGGTTCACTCGCTTCACGGTAGGTGGCTCTTCCACCTCCCAAAACCGTTGAAGGACATCCGATAAGGTGGAGCTAACAGTTATGTAACTGTCCACTAATGGAGATGGTGGGTTATGCCTAACTGGTCCCATCACTACAAACCCAAGCGATGTAGATAAGGCTACCAGCCCACCCTTCTGTAACTCTCTCCTCTTCCCACAATACACGCGGCCTAGAACATCGGCACCGAGCAATAAGTGAATCGGACCGGTTCGGTGGAAGGAAGGGTCAGCCAAGGTCAATCCTGATGTCGCATCAACGACAGCGCGCGAAACGTGCTGTTGCGGAAGCTGACCAACAACCTTCTCATAAACAATCGCGGTAGCGCCAATTTTGGGCGCTGAAGAGAAGTGGGGGAGAAGGAGAACAAAACCTGACCGATCGGATCCGGGATCCGCAGGTCTCCGATTCCTCGTACCGATTCAAGGTATGGAGATGTGTTCAATCTCAACTGCCGGACCAGCCAGCTGGAGGCAATGCAACCCTGAGCTCCCGTATCCAAAAGGGCGCGAACTAAAACAAAGGTGCCCCTCGGGCCCCACACCTGTACGCAGGCTGTTGGTAACAGCACCTGCTCCTGTGGGGGGGTTGCAGCCGACAGTTGGTTTAATGAAAATCCTCCCGCATTCCCCGCAACGGAGGGGAAGGGGGGTTCAAGGAAAAATGCGTGCACGGCGGAGGAATAGGGCGCTCAAGGTGCTCGAGCTGGTCCCAATCCGGCACGTACTGGCCCCGATCAAAGCGGCATCGGGGGGCCGGACGGTGCCCATGATGGGCGAAAGTTGGTGGAGCCCGCGATAAACGAGGTCTCTCCATCAGAGGAGGAGAGAAGCGTATCGCCTCCCGGCGTGGCTCCCTTATAACCGCGGCCCAATCACGCGGTGGCGCCTCAGAAGCGGCGCGTTGATCCCCCCCGCCCGTAGGGGGGGTGGGGCGCCCAATCCTCTCACGAGAGGGGGGGCGCCTCTCCAATCTCCACGGAGGGGTGGCACGCCCCTCCGATCTCCTCGGAGATGTGGGTGACTTACGAGGGCCCCCGCCCGTGTGCGAGTCCCTCTCTCTCACCACCTCACGAGTGTCTTTATTATTAAAGCACAAGAGGGGGTGATGGGCCCCTCCACAACAGTGGCAATCTCGTGGGTGGGGGCAAGCCGATGCCATATGAGCCCCCAGGCAGCGGTAGCACCAATTCCGCTGCTTGGCCATATTCCTACGCCCCTCGGTGCGTAGGCCAACAAATTTGGGACAGGCCGGCAAACGATGGCCATCCCGCTTGCAACACTTGCAAGGCATCGGCCTCTCCCCGGGTAAAGAGTTCTGCCGCACTGCAGTATACTGCTTGTACGGGCGGCGCTCTCTCCGTGGCGCTGCCCGGGTCGCCTCATAGCGGCCTGTACTCGGTCCCGGCATAGGAGCCAGATCCAAGTGGTCGGTCATCCGACACTCATCCTCCAAAAATCTGGAGATCCGAGAAGGGGGGTAGGTACGAGGCACTATTGCCCCCATACCTTTGTTCAAAGCGCCCCTTCATCTCCATAGGAAGCTTATTGAGGATGAGGTGGAGCAAAATAAAGGACCACTGGTCCACCGGTAGATCAAGTCATTTGAGCGCGTTAATAGCGCTTAGCAGCGGGTTCAAAATCTCCTTCCTTAATGAGGAGACCCGCGATACGCGTGGCAGCCCTAAAATGGCAGCCACATGTGTGTCCGCTAGCAAGCGAACATTCTGATACCGGGCGGTCAACAACGCCCTTGCAATCTCATAACTGTCATCGTTGACAGGTAGATGCTGGACAAGCACACCAGCCTCTCCACGTAAGGCAGAGAGCAAATAGGCCAATTTCTGGCTAGGGAACAGATCGTCCCTCGAGTGAACCAGGCTATCAAAGAGGTTAATGAACCCCATCCAAGAAGCCAAGTTCCCATCAAAGGTTGGGATGTCCAAAGTGGGCAGTCTGCCCAGCAAGCCGGCCGGGGTAGGCTTGACCTCCCCGGTCGTGCACGACTCACCCCTCCGGGCGAATAGGATAGCCTGAGCCTTGTTTATGATCACATCCGCCTGTTCAAAACATTGATCATAATCGGCATTAAATTGGTCGACTGCCCGCAACTCAGCGGCACCCTCGGCTGGGTGGTCGAGCAAATATTGTTGATGAACAACAAAAAGCTGCTCCAATTCCTTCAAGCGAGCAGGTACTCCCTCGTGCCGAATTAACAAGGCCTGTTCTCGGTCTGGTCGGTCTACCAAAGCGACGGCACTAGCAAACCATCTCAAGATCTTTTGTGCACCCGCACGGGCACCACTAAGCGGGCTGACTGGCGGGACCATTTTGCACCAAAATTAAGATACACTATAATAATACACAGACAAACAGACCGACAACCGCAGACAACAAAACAGATCGGGAGGAACTTCAAAGGCAGAACAAAATATATAAACAAACCAAAATCAAGTGTAAATGCTAGAACTTAACTAGAACAACAAAGGCATTTAACAACAGAATTTTTCAAACAAATTAAATTCAAGCATTAAGTCAATAACTTATCAAACATAATATTCAAAGGCAAACAAAACAAAATCAAATGTAAATGCTAAAACTTAACACAGCAAAATAGTGTATTACAACAACAGCAAAGTCGTTTAGCAGCAAAATCTTTTAAACAAATTAAATTCAATTATAAGTTTACAACTTAACAAACAAAATATTCAAGGGCAAAACAAAGATATGAAAAAACAAACCAAAATCAAATATAGGTAAATGCTAGAACTTAACTAGAACAACAAAAGGCATTTAACCCCAATTTTTCATATACAATGACAATGACAGCTAGTTAGGGAGATCGGTCCACAAATGAGATTGTAGTCGGTTTAAAATCAGCAATCAAAACCAATTAATATGTATTGCCCGTTTGGACAACCAACAAGATTACAATATTAATTGTACATAATCAAATACTCAAATCTAAGAACCACTCAAATCTAAAAACCACGCTCTGCTACCAAAAGATGGTGGTGCCCAAGGTAGACACCACCACGTCGGCGATTCACCGACTTCTGGGTTGCTGATTTTTATTCACCGAATACCAGCTCTTAGAAAATTGGTATTACTTACCTTGGATCCGATTGGTCTCCGTATGTAGCCGGTGGACTTCCTGAGCTAGCTCGAAGGAAGTCGCGGCTCCTGAAGTTCTGCGGTGGATCCACCGGTGGAGACCGGAGCACTACAAATGCCTATTAGGCCACCACGGCTCACACACGCGACGATAATACCTATGCGCAACACCAAGCGGGCTTTCGCACCCCGATATTAGGTGCGCCGCGCAAAACACAATTTGTTAGTTATATTACATTTTATTCCGGCCCGGACATAACCTCTAACAATGTCATGACATTTCGACCCGACTCGACTGACATGTTACATGCGGCCGGCCGCCAAAAAGGCTCTTACTGCACAGACTATAATGCAGTGTTGCCACTCGCTCTTCCTCGAGCGTGAACATTGTTGATGGTGGATTCAATCGAATAATTTATCTACAGTGACCACTTATGCATATTATCTTATCTGCGTCGATATTATGCATTACAAATTGCGTTTATTTAAAAATAGAACATATTCGTTAAGCGGGCGGGCCAATTTATTTATAATTATTTAAAAATACTTAAACGAAATAAATATCTTATTTTTGAGTTTTTCTTTTTAATTATTTGAACTAGGATCCATTAAAAATGTGTTCCTTGTGATTTATGATTCACACCATCAACAATAACAACGAAAAAAACTTGCAGAATTTATAACATTGTTTACAGAGATTTCGGCAAAGTTCGATTCCCGATTATGTATGAGAGTTAAAAAAAATTGAATGCGATTATTATTATTAAATCTAAAATCGAAGCCATGGTTCCTAAGAACAGATATTGCTAACTCTCATAGTTTCTGACTTCTCCCTACTGACCCATTTGGATTGATCTATATTTTATTGGATTTGGTATATAAAGCACGTCAAATACACTTTGGTAAACTGTGTAATTATTATATTTGTCAAATATTTATTATTGTTAATGCATTGATTATCTTGAAATTATCTATAAGGTGTTCTAATTGCTTTTTTCTTTTGTTTCAGCCTCACATTCGTAAGTATTTATTATTATTTATACCTAACCTTAGACCAGTACTAAATGGTCTAAATTTATAACACAGCTATTACATACAACGTAGATCGGAATATATTTATCACGCCAATTTGTAGTGCAAGACAAGTACAATTATTGTTGCGGTGCACAAGTACAGCAATAATATAATTCGATATTGCTTAATTAAGCTCAAACTCAAAATTGTTTGTTCAATTTAGACCAGCACTTCTTGACGTCAAATTAGTAAGTCAAAGTAGTAGTATTAGTAAACCTTTTAGGATTCAGTATATATTATTATTCAAAAAGCGTCGATGGCGTAGTGTGTAAGGCAGTCGCCTTCCAATCGGGAGGTAGCGGTTCGAATCCCGCCACGTACCAATATGTTTTCAAATCTTGAATTCATATGTGTATATTCGATATTCGACGCTTTTTACGGTGAAGAAAAATAGAATAAATATATGTTATACATAGATGTTAATAATAATGGGAAGGTACGACTCCCGAAATACAGTTCACAGTTATATTTTAACATAATAAATTCTTTCTTTCTTTCACAAATACAAAATCTCTTCCTTTTGTTTTGCGTAGATTTACGGCAGGTTGCACCAAGTTTTAAGTTTTACACACCTAATGTCTCACCTCTAGTTTCAATTTTAGTTTTACTTTATCCTTTATATTTAAAAAGGTTAAATGTATGGCGCGAATCATAATTTAATAGATAGATAGATAGATCGTTTATTTTGACACAAAAACACACACATAGACACAATACAAAAATCAACAATCATAAAGAGCAATAAACAAAATTGAGTAGGATGTGGGTGCATGTGTACTGCAGTGCCTAAAAGGGTCAAGGCTCAGTGGGGATTTTTGCCCTAAAGGACAAAACACTGATTTTCAGCCGTCACCACGAGGAGAGAGACGAGGGCTAGGCATGAAAAGAGTGTACTACACTACAAGTTGATGACGACGAAGAAAAGTAATTTTAAAATTAAGAAGTGTGGTAAATACAACTTAAAATAAATATAAAAATGAATAGTGAAACGATCCATTTTTATTATTATTTTTATTACACGCTTTTTATTGAGTTGCTCTGTCTGTTGGTTTCTTTGTCACGATCAAATCTTGCAATCGATTTTTCGACCACTTCTATTGCTCCAATTGAGCTCAAATTTTTTCTACATATATATTCCCGGTGACAATACAATATTTTGGCATATTGGAATCACAAAAATGCTTAGTTATAGTACAATTAAATAAAAACTAATTTTATATGGGAGGAAATCCAATGTCAATGATGTCAATTTTTAATTTTGTATGAAATTGTATACTTATGTCGACCATCAATATTAGTTAGACTAAAAAGTAGTAAATAAAAATACTTTAAAAAAACTTTTTAAAAAACACACTTTTACCAAAAAGACTAAAAAACGATTAAAATCATTTTCATAGAAAATATCAATTTATTGTCAAGACTAAAAACCAAGCGATCTAAAAAGTAGTAAATAAAAAAACGTTAACAAAAACTTTTTAAAAAACACGCTTTTACCAAAAAGACTAAAAACCAAAAAGTTGAAAATAAAATAAGATCACACTTTTAGCAAATCAGGATTTTAAAAATTTTCTTGAGACAACAAGAAATGTGACACAAAAATTTTCTCAAAATTTTAGCGATGTAGTACAAGAACACAATGACTCTAAAAGCGTGGGGCGTAATTTAAAGGATGTATTCCTTAGTTCAACTAAGTTTGTAAGCAAGAGAAGTGTAAAATCTAAAAGCCCCACGCTTTTAGAGTCATTGTGTTCTTGTACTACATCGCTAAAATTTTGAGAAAATTTTTGTGTTACATTTCTAGTTGTCTCAAGAAAATTTTTAAAATCCTGATTTGCTAAAAGTGTGATCTTATTTTATTTTCAACTTTTTGGTTTTTAGTCTTTTTGGTAAAAGCGTGTTTTTTAAAAAGTTTTTTTTAACGTTTTTTTTTTGTATGTATTAAATTGTTACTTTTTACGAACTCGTAAAACGTAAAACTTGGTGCAACTGGCTGTTAGTGTTACCGGTAGCTACCGAATATTTGCTGCAAATGCTCTTTACTATTATTTTACCATGTAACGTAAATTTTAAATACGTTTAATGCAATATAATTAATAATTTTAAGCAATATGTTTAAAAAAAATATAGAGCTATAAATAACAGCTCTATATTGTATAATATTAATATTTACTTTACACTTGTATGTTTTAAAAAATAACTATTTGTTATGTTCGTGTCAACATCAGATTTTCCATTTGGACATGGAGGTGGAGGAAACGGCAACACCACTGACCATCCCATCGTCGATATTGTTGATTTGGACGTGCAGCCTGATCAAAGCGTCGAAAATAACGGTTAGTTGGAATGGTATTTACATTTACAACAACAGTTAACGAATAAGCGAGCTGGCCATTGATGGTGACTGCCATCCCCTTAGTACATACATGTGGCTTTGTAAGGAACGCAAATATGCAAGACCTAAAAATTTGCGACCTAAGATGTAGTCACAGGCACCAAATAATTTGAGTGCTTACGAGTATCTTACCTTTCAAACTATTTTGACTTATTGCTCATGTTTAGGGTTCCATAACTCAAAAGTAAAATACGAAACCCTCATAGAATCACTTCGTTGTCCGTCTGTCTGTCAAGCAAGACCCATTTTCTCGGGAACGCTTAGAGATATCACACTGAAATTAATATCATATACTCGGGTTTTCAGTCTCCTTCGGCTGTGAAGAAGTCAACACAATCGAGTGGCTAAATATTGTAGCCCAGTTCCATATAAGATAAAATCTATATTCTGATTAAGAAACGAAGTTTTTATATACCTACATGAACTATAAATGTAATTATGAAAAAATATTACTGAATAAATTATTAACAATTACATACATAGAACTTTACAAATATTTTAAATGCGAAAGTTTGTAAGTATGGATGTTTGTTACTCTTTCACGCAAAATCTTCTGAATGGATTTGGATGAAATTTTGTAGGTAGACGGATTACGACATGGATTAACATTATAGGCTACTCTTTATCAAGGAAAAGTAAGTAGTATCCGCGGGAAAGTAGATTTACAGTTTTTTCTTTGAACTTTTAAGGCGAAACATAGGTCGCGGGCACAGCTAGTCTAAAATAACGATCAAAAATATTTTGTTAAATTTAATAAGATGCACGTAATATAATCTTTATGAAATTTTTCGAGTATGTTCGGTGGGTCTGAGACTGAGAATAGGTCGTGAACTATTTTTTATTATGGCGAAACGTAGTTCGCGGACACAACTAGTAATATATAATAATCTGCTAATTCGCGTCTGCTGAAGAACACTGCGAAAATTCCCAAAAAATAACCAAAAATGTAAGATATTTAAGGGTAGTATTTAAACGAGTGACTGTAAATGAAAATTTTAAGATACAAAAATAATTAATTTGGGTTATTGTATTACTAAGTGAGCGACTGACTGCGAATGACGATAAATGAACAGAACAGTAACTTATAAACATTCATTCGAGTTACTTCAAATACAAAATGAGAAGCTTCATAATATTTGAGCGACCTAATATATTATTTGTTTGAGTGACACTCAAACAAATATTATGTCCTGCATTTTTTTCAGTATTTGGCAAATTATTTATTTATGTTGAGCGGCATTTTATCTTAAATGAGGTGTTTCGAATAGAAAAACCACATTGAAAAATACCATAATGAGCAGAGCACTTTGGCTCTAATTTCTTTTCATCATCACAGCCCATACACGTCCCCACCGAGGGGCTCGAGCCTACCCTATATTAGGGTGATTAGGCCTTAGTCAACCACGCTGGCCCAGTGCGGATTGGTCGACTTCACATACATCATTGAATTTCTTCGCAGATGTATGCAGGTTGCCTCACGATGTTTTCCTTCACCGTAGGAGCGTCAGACAAATGTACATATGAAATTCGAAACGAAAAACACATTGGTACATGGCGGGTCTCGAACCCCGACCCCCCGATTGGAAGGCAAGTGCCGAGTCCACTGCGCCACCGACGCAGATTTCTTTTAAATCATTGTAATTAATTTTTGAAAATTAATAACGAGAGGAGGATTGGAGCCACCCCCTGTACCCTCTGCCCCCTCTCGGCGATGCATAGTTTTCGATATAATTTTTAACACTTTCACAAACCTTATCTCAAAATGTATGGGAAAAGGTTGGGTTGTGTATAAGTTAATCATGTTTGTGCCGCACCTTGAACCTATTTAAGAATTAAAAGATGTTAAAATTGGAAGATCTTAATAATATGATTTCAGTGGTATATGTTCCCATAGAATAGTAGGTATGACGCGCATGGTCATGTATTGACCCTTTTTTTTTGAGGCGGGGGAATCTCTTTACGATTCAACAAGGGGCTGAAAGCTGACAAAGCTGCCCCAAGGATATGCCATTGGACTCGGGTATAAACCCCATACCTGGCTAAACCACCCTCCAGAGCAACTTCTACCTCCGTAGAGACACACTCGGGATCGGCGTTAGCCATTCCCCGCGTGCGCCCCCTGGATAGTAGGCCTGACGCAAGCGCCAGGTCTTACCTCTACGGGGGGGTCGACAAGTGCCATAATTCGACCCCCAGACGGGCAGGCCAGGGGTAGAAAAGTGTCTCCCGACCGGTTGTCGGCCGGTCGGGCCATTTCATCCCCAGCTTGCTTAGGGGAGTTGGTGGCGCGCGTCCAGGAACGCGCGCCTCCTCCTACCCAACCGCCTGCGCCGGAGCGGTGCGGGGAGAGGGTCAACCTCTCGCGCCCACTCCGCTGCCTCCTTCTGCGAGATCACGTCCTCGCAGAAGGAGGCGACAGCCTTCCACGCCGGCGCGCTGGTCAGCATCTCTCGTGCGACGCTGGCCAGCGCGACGGGCGCACCCCTACCTAGGCCCAGCGCGAGGGCTAATGCGTCGCGCTGGGGTCGCCAGACTGGGCACTCCGAGAGGGTGTGTCCGGCCGTGTCGTCGGGAGCACCGCAGTGGTGGCACTGCGGCGTCTCCTCCCTCCGTGCGACATGGTGCAGATAATGGCCGAAGCAGCCGTGCCCGGTCATCATCTGCACCATCCGGTAGGTCATGTATTGAACCTAACCTAACCTACAGTAGGCAATTTTGTCCCCTAATTTCTTTTGTGATGGGATTTCTATAATTCTACCTAAACGTACGTACAGAACGTGTTCCGTTCGTTTTTGTAACGTGTACTGTGCGTTCTAGTGTTGCTGGCATAGTTCGGTTAGCAAACTCGCCGTGATGACTAACATCCAACACACAAACGTGGAGTTATCGTTAGTTAGTTCACTATCGTTGCATTATCACGGTCTCGAAGGACACTAAACACAGGTAACATCTAACATCGAACATCCAATAGGCCCCAAAGCGGTTCTCAAACTTTTTTGGTGACGGAACCCTTTGGGAAAGCGAAATACTTGACGGAACCCTAAAATAAAACAATAGTTTTTAAAAATGTATTCTTTATTAATAAGCATAATAAAAGTACGACCAGAGAGGGTGTTTTGATTTTTATAAATTATTGCGGAACCCTTATAGGGGTATTGTGGAGCCCTAGGGTTCCGCGGAACACACTTAGAGCATGGCTGCTCTAGGTACCCTTCAGGGCCTACTTTCATTTAATACCCCTATTGCTGGGTTTGAAAAGCAACTGTTATCCGTCTTTTTTGAGCGGCGGCCATGTTGAATTTACGTCAATGTTGCTACGTTCATAGTGCTCTACTGATCAAGGCCTTTCATTTGATACCCATATTGCTGGGCTTAGAAACGAACTTTTATCAGTTTTTTTTTTGAGCAGCGGTCCTATTGAATTTTGTGCTATTTTCCTAAGTTCATAGTGCTCTACTCTTCAAGGCCTTTCATTTGATACCTATATTGCTAGGTTTGGAAACGAACTTTTATCCACCTTTTTTGAGCGGTGGCCATGTCGAATTTACGCCAATATTCCTAGGTCCATAGTGCTCTACTCTTGAAGACCTTTCATTTGATACCTATATTGCTAGATTAGAAAACGAACTTTTATCCACCTTTATTGAGCGGCGGCCATGTTGAATTTATTTATGTGTTGCTAGGTTCATAGTGCTCTACTCATCAAGGCCTTTCATTTGAGACCCATATTGCTGGGTTTGGAAACGAACTATTATCCATTTTTGAGCGGCGGCCATGTTGAATTTATAGCAATTTTCCTAAGTTCATAATGCTCTACTCTTTTAAGCTTTTCATTTGATACCCATATTGCTAGGTATGGAAACGAACTTTTATCCTTTTTTTTTGAGCGGCGCCCATGTTGAATTTAGGTCGATTTTGCTAGGTTCCTAATGCTCTACTCTTCAAGGCCTTTCATTTGATACCCATATTGCTAGGTTTGGAAACGAACTTTTATCTATCTTTTTTGAGCGGCGGCCATGTTGAATTTATGTCAATGTTGCTAGGTTCATAGTGCTCTACTTATCGAGGCCTTTCATTTGAGACCCATATTGCTGGGTTTGGAAACGAACTATTATCCATTTTTTGAGCGGCGGCCATGTTGAATTTATAGCAATTTTCCTAAGTTCATAATGCTCTACTCTTTACTCTATTAAATTCAAATAAAACTAAATGTATAAAATTTTCATTGCCAAATGTAAGGAAAGTGGATACTATTGTGGAAATGAATAATCAAATTATTGAATTCATTGATTGTACCAAATTTTTGGGCATTACATTAGATTCACGTTTGCAGTGGGATCCACATATTGAGTCCTTGGCAAACAGACTTAGTTCTGCGGCATATGCAGTTAAAAAAATAAGACAACTTACTAATGTTGAAACGGCAAGATTGATTTACTTTAGTTATTTTCACAGTGTTATGTCGTATGGACTACTACTGTGGGGATCGGCTGCTAGTATAGAAAGTATTTTCGTACTTCAAAAAAGAGCAGTTCGCGCTATTTATAATTTACGAACAAGGGATTCTCTAAGAGATTTATTTAGAGAAATTAATATATTGACCTTAGCAGGACAATACATTTATGAAAATTTGATTTATGTCTATAAGAATTATAATACATTTGAAACCAATTTCCACGTTCACCAGTTAAACACAAGAAATAAAAATAAACTTGCCGTTCCAACGTACAGACTCCAAAAAACTAGAGGCTCATTTATGGGGAAATGTATAACGTTTTACAATAAAGTTCCACATAGTGTAACTGACTTGCCTTTTCATAAGTTTAAAGCGCATGTAAAAAAGACTCTAATGAGTAAAGGATATTATAAAGTCAACGATTATTTAAATGATGCCAATGCCTGGTGTTAATATGAAGTTATTATTCGTTATAATGTCAATAATCGTGTTGTTGTGTATAGCTATTGATGTTAACAAATGTTGTTGGCAGAAAAGAACTGACACTGATTTTGAATTAGACTAAGTTATCAAATGTTTGGTAACAACATTATTTATTGTATTATGATTAATGTATACGTCTATAACTTATTTTTTGACATTTTAAGTGTATGTAAGCATACCGATTGTATTTTTTTTTAAAAGTCTCAATGACTATGTAACAAAACCAAAATTGTAAATGGCGATTTAAAAGAGGAGATAAAAAATTTGACCTTTCGAGTTTCTTGCCTGTTCTTCTCGAGAAGGCTCTCCCAATTTCCGAACAGGTGTAGATTCAACTTTTTTTTTTTTTTCATTACTACTTGTATTTGCAGACATCTTGAGTAGGTATATTCAGGATGTATGCACATACAAGGTTAAATTTATGTTTCCTTTAAATTAGAATGTTTTGCTTTGTTTTGACGTCAATAAGTGCCTGTAAAGGCCTATGTTGAATAAAGATTTTGGAATTTTGAATTTTGAATTTTTAAGCTTTTCATTTGATACCCATATTGCTAGGTTTGGAAACGAACTTTTATCCACCTTTTTTGAGCGGTGGCCATGTCGAATTTACGTCAATATTCCTAGGTCCATAGTGCTCTACTCTTAAAGACCTTTCATTTGATACCTATATTGCTAGATTAGAAAACGAACTTTTATCCACCTTTATTGAGCGGCGGCCATGTTGAATTTATTTATGTGTCGCTAGGTTCATAGTGCTCTACTCATCAAGGCCTTTCATTTGAGACCCATATTGCTGGGTTTGGAAACGAACTATTATCCATTTTTGAGCGGCGGCCATGTTGAATTTATAGCAATTTTCCTAAGTTTATAATGCTCTACTCTTTTAAGCTTTTCATTTGATACCCATATTGCTAGGTTTGGAAACGAACTTTTATCCTTTTTTTTTTGAGCGGCGGCCATGTTGAATTTAGTTCGATTTTGCTAGGTTCCTAATGCTCTACTCTTCAAGGCCTTTCATTTGATACCCATATTGCTGGGTTTGAAAACGAACTTTTATCCATTTTTTGAGCGGCGGCCATGTTGAATTTAGGTCTATTTTCCTAGGTACCTAATACTCTACTCTTCAAGGCCTTTCATTTGATACCCATATTGCTAGGCTTGGAAACTAACTTTTATCCACCTTTTTTGAGCGGCGGCCATGTTAAATTTATGTCAATGTTGCTAGGTTCATAGTGCTCTACTCTTCAAGGCCTTTCATTTGATACCCATATTGCTAGGTTTGGAAACTAACTTTATTACACCTTTTTTGAGCGGCGGCCATGTTGAATTTATGTCAATGTTGCTAGGTTCATAGTGCTCTACTCATTAATGCCTTTCATTTGATACCCATATTGCGGCGGCCATGTTGAATTTAGGTCTATTTTCCTAGGTACCTAATACTCTACTCTTCAAGGCCTTTCATTTGATACCCATATTGCTAGGCTTGGAAACTAACTTTTATCCACCTTTTTTGAGCGGCGGCCATGTTAAATTTATGTCAATGTTGCTAGGTTCATAGTGCTCTACTCATCAGGGCCTTTCATTTAATACCCATATTGCTGGGTTTGAAAACGAACTTTTATCCTTTTTTTGAGCGGCGGCCATGTTAAATTTAGGTCTATTTTCCTAGGTACCTAATACTCTACTCTTCAAGGCCTTTCATTTGATACCCATATTGCTAGGCTTGGAAACTAACTTTTCTCCACCTTTTTTGAGCGGCGGCCATGTTAAATTTATGTCAATGTTGCTAGGTTCATAGTGCTCTATTCTTCAAGGCCTTTCATTTGATACCCATATTGCTAGGTTTGGAAACTAACTTTATTCCACCTTTTTTGAGCGGCGGCCATGTTGAATTTATGTCAATGTTGCTAGGTTCATAGTGCTCTACTCATTAATGCCTTTCATTTGATACCCATATTGCTAGGTTTGGAAACTAACTTTTATCCACCTTTTTTGAGCGGCGGCCATGTTGAATTTATGTCAATGTTGCTAGGTTCATAGTACTCTACTCATCAATGCCTTTCATTTGATACCCATATTGCTGGGTTTGGAAACGAACTTTTATCCGTTTTATTTGAGCGGCGGCCATGTTGAATTTAGGGCGATTTTCCGATGTTCATAGTGCTCTACTCATCAAGGCCTTTCATTTGATATGCATATCGCTGGGTTTGGAAACGAACTTTATCGGCAGTCATGTCAAATTAAGTCAACGTGGCTAGGTTCAATGTGTTCTACTCTTTAGGTTCTTCGTTCGATATCCATGTTCCTTGGGTGGATCCAAAAAAATGTGATCCGTCATTTTAGACATTAGGATCAAGAGTCCCGTCCCGTCCCTCTACGCGTAACCCAGAACATTGCAGTCAGATATTTGTTTTAATTATCAATATTAATCTATTACTTTTAATAGTTTTAAATGGATGAAAGAGTTTGATTCCTTAGTCCTAATGTAAAAACATATAACACCTTTCAAAATACCTTGAAAAGGGTATCTTCATTTTTCAACATTTCAAATATTTCAAAAGTTGTGCCGATTTTGTGAAAATTAGTCAAGAATTAAACCAATCCACAAATTTTATGGTCACTCGATAAGTATTATCATAAAAAATGCTTTATACATTGGTTGTATGGCTTGATCTTTTTGCCTTACCACCACGGTACGACATAAGAAAAAGACAATTTGGTTGGCGAAATCCAGTTGGGCACAGCCATTAACAGAAAATATTAAATTTTATTTGTACTATGTGAAACACTTCATTCCTGCCTTTCAATTTTCGAAATCCAATTACTTAAGATCAGGCTGTATGGCGTAGTTCCATTGCCTTTCCTTCGTGGAAGAAAATACCTTCTCTCTGTACTATGTGACAGACTTGTCAAAATAATTTCACGTGCGCCATGTTGTTTTTCTACCTAAAGCCAATTCGAAAATTTTATATGGTATTTTTTCACTAAAAATAAAAAGTGAATTTAAACAAACGAAATTATGCCTAAATGTTTTTCCGGAAAATTCTAAGCATTGTGGTGTAAGCCATATCAAATTCTGTCCAGTAGTTTCGGAGATTTTTCCGGACAAACAGACAAACAAACAAACAAACAAACAAACAATTTTTTTAAAAACTAATCTATCGTGTTCTGCTAATGATTTTAAGGCGACCTGTTTATTTTTTTTCTTAATATTTCGCAATTACAGATTTTTGTACCCCTACGATTTTATTATATATAGAGATAGAGATTTATATTCGTCGTCAGTTCAGTTAATTTTTCGCTTACTCAAATTCATACCGCTCAAGTTATTAAAATAGTATCTCATCATCAGTCGCTACCTGTTTTTTTATTCGATCGGTTTATTATTCCCCCATATTTAACAACTCTTTATTGCATTCAATTAATATTGACTTCACACTTGTATCTTTTAAAAAATAAGTAATCGTTATGTTCTTGTCACCATCAGACCAGCCAAGCGCACCTGAAGCACCTGACGCACCTGACGCTCCGGATGCTCCGGGCGCACCAGGCGACCAACCAATCACCAATATAAATCGGAAATAAAGGTTAGTCGGTATGGTATATATTTAAATTTTTGATTCAACAAAGTTGGCGAACAAGCGAATTGGCCACCTGATGGTAAATGGCTACCTTGCCCTTAGTACCTACCTACATGTAACTTAGTAAGAAATGCAATTATGCAAGGCCTAAAACTTGTGACATTTAATGTAGAGTCACAGACACCAAGTTTTCAAAGCAGAACACAGCACGCTCCCTTGTGATAGAACAGGTAATTTCAATAATTATTAATTATATAATATTTTGACCAAGCTATATGTGAAAGGATGCAAAAATTAATTCTCTTGGGTAACGAATGCAATGTTGCATTTCGTATTTTTGTGGGGTGCATCTGTGTTACGATATTTTCTAAGGCTGTTCTTAAATTTTCTACAGACAACCCCTTAGAAATAATCAAATAATAATTGAGAAATCTTTGGACAATTTGACTTTTATGTGGAAGATTTCATAGCGAATTTTGGTCTTTATACACACAGAATTAACGATACAAACAAATACTACATGCGATTTGTCATAGAATTTTGACCAGGTTTGATTGCCGGTTATGTGTGAGAGTTGAAAAATATTTGAACGCCATTATTATTAAATCCAAAATCGACACCACGGAGACGTGACAAAAAATGTGTACATGATGTTGGTGAATGTCTGTGTGAATTAAAAATAGTCTTGTTTACTATAGACTTTTACACTATCGACTTCGCATTGTTGGAGTGCTTGGAAACCCAAAAAATATCAGTTCTATCTATCTATCTATCTGGAGTTCGAGGGGATACTGGGGGCGACGGAGGGGCGTCCCCCAGCGGGCCACTGCGACCTGTACAGATCTATTGTGGCCGACCCCTCTATTTTAAAGGTCTCCAAATAGGCCCGCGGCGTTGAAAAAGCCAATAACCTTCTTTGGAGACAGAGCCTTCGCATCATGTGGTGGCAGACTAGGTCCACCCAGAGCTCGGCTCCTTGTGTGGATGAGAGCATGACATTCACAAAGAATGTGAAATGGTGTCTCTTCATCCTCACCACAAAATCTGCACGTGGGAACATTAGTCAGGCCCATTCTATGCAGATGTTTGTTGAGTTTGCAGTGACCAGTTAGGGCTCTAGTGAGCGCCCTTAATTGGCTCCTGCTTAGTTGGAGGTTTTGTATTGCAACTCCGGGTGAAAATTCCCTAATGAGCAATTTCAAGTGCAGTAGTCCAGGGGAATGGGCCCACTGGAGTCGGGCTTGTGTTTGTACCCAATCTCTGAGGACTCTCTTTTTAATCCCCCTCGAAATGCCACAAGCTGGTTCTGGTCCTATGAGAGCGCTCTCGGAACCAGCCCTCGCCAGTTCGTCGGCAATTTCATTGCCTCGGATATTGGAGTGGCCTGGAACCCAGCCAATCATTACCGAGTTCCTGGTCCCCAATTCATTCAAGGCTTTCTTGCACTCTAAGGTGATTTTGGACTTGAATTCTACAGCATCAAGCGCTTTTAGAGCAGCTTGGCTGTCTGACAGGATGAGGATGTTCTTACCCTCATTCGACATGTTTGCGTGAACGCAGTCGATAATGGCATACATTTCTGCCTGGAATACGGTGGCATATGCGCCCAGGCACGTGGTTCTCCTGGATTTCGCACTACCTCCGAAGACACCTGCACCTGACTGGCCCTCTTTCCTAGAGCCATCAGTGTACCATGTCTGGTTAGCTTTCCTAAAGGGCTCAGGGACTTGCTCGTCCCATTCATCCCTATTAGGAATCATGACCTTGTAGTTCTTCTTGAACTCCAAAGTTTCAATCATGGCATCGGCTGGCATTGCCATGACAGGATTAACCATTAGGCTGCCCTGTAGCTTCCTCATGGTTTGGGATTTCCATCTCGATCTGCCCCCCTCCACAGCTCGGAGCATTGCCATCCTAGCCTCCCCCTGTATGAACAGGTGGAGTGGTGGGAGGTTCAGGATAGCCTCCATTGCAAGGATGGGAGAAGATGAGATAGCCCCCGTAATCATCAAGCAGGCACATCTTTGCAGGCTTTCCAGGGCCTTTATGGTGGTCCCTACTGCAGTCTGCTTAAACCAAGCTATACACCCGTAGCTAACCATAGGTCTTACCACAGCGGTGTAAAGCCAGAGAAGGTGACTGGGTTTCAGTCCCCACCTGGAGCTGGTTAGCCTACGGCAGATACCTAGCGCTGCTTTGGCCTTCTTGATAATGTTGCCTATATGTATACCCCAGTTGAGTCTTTGATCCAGGTGGATCCCAAGGTATTTGGCATTCTGAGAGAATTCAATAGTTCTTCCAAACAGTTTAGGAGGCTTGAGGCCGTCTAAATTCCTCCTCCTAGTGAAAGGAACTATTATGGTTTTGCTGGCGTTCACAGACAGCCCCACCTGGCAGCACCATTGTTCGATCTTATTAAGAGCGAGTTGCATGAGACCTGATATAGTTGAAGGACATTTTCCAACTATGTGGACCACCAGGTCATCTGCGTATCCTTGAGTGGGAAGGTACGCATTGTTCAACTCCTGGATAAGGCAGTCAACGACCAGACACCACAACAGTGGAGAGAGCACCCCACCCTGGGGACACCCTCTAGTCACCCTGGCGGTTAATGTGCAGTCCAACAGCGTGGTTTTCACTGTTCGCGTTGTGAGCATTGCCTCTATCCAAGAGATTATTAATTGATCGATGCCGCGGTTTTGCAGACATCGTACAATAACTAAAAAAAAAAAAATATCAGTTACTTAATTACTTACAAATTTTAGAATTCTTGTGCGCAAATGACGAGTTCCTAATGTGAATAGTAATTCTTTTTCAATATAATTTAGCCAAACAACTTTGAATTAATTATGATGATAATAAGAAATATAATGATAAAAAGTTATGATGATAATAGTATTTTTTATATTGATACTTGTGACGTCACGGATTTGTCAAGCACTAGCGTAAACAATCAATTTTTAATATATTTTACATTTTTTTTCGCAATTTTTAAAAATCTTCTTCTGAATCGGTTACAAGCAGAAATTTGGAAAAAATGTTTCGAAAAATTCCAATGAAAAAATCGTATTTTACCTGTGGAAAGTAAATTTGAATCGGATTATTTTATGTTGTAACTTCACATTTACGTATATACAGAACACCACCATATTTGCACAAATAATATTTTCCATTTTTATCTAAGCAATAATAGAAAAATGCACAATTTTTACAGCGACTTGGAAATGACTGGGACGCTATGGCCTCTACTCTTGAAAACAATGACAAATATCGGGACTATATATTCTCTGTCTCTTTAGGCGGTTTGAACTTGATAAGGATTTCTCGTTCACATGCTATACGCTGATATTTTTGCGTAGCAAAAACGTACCAAATCTATGTTTTTTTTATATAATTAAGGAATTGATCAATTGATTAGGTGACAGATCTATTGTTTTGATGATTGAACGAATTAAATGATTCAAATAGTTTGTTGACAAAAACAAGTTATAGCTTCGTCTTACCGTGCGTTTGCACTGAGAAACATAAAACAGGTAATATTTTACAACTTGTTGTATGATACAAATCTCAAAACGTGTTGTATAAGCTTTTGCGTTCGCACTGCCGAAAATCGTGTTGGATTGGGAACAAATTCTAAGATTTGTTGCAGATTGCGTTAGGATCGCCTCAAAACTTGTTGTCTGTCAACGTTTTTTATGGATTTGTCAACGATTGCCTTCGCACTTTCGGCTGTTAAAATCTTAATACATGTTTTGCAACTTGTTGGGGTGTTGACAATGGAAACGCATTCAGAAACATGTTTAAAAAACATGTTTTTATATAGATGTTTCGTCAGTGCAAACGCATGGTTACATTATGGAGTAGGTTTAGATTTATGAGGTGAAAGATCTACTATTTTCTATATAATGTATAACACGTGACTTACTTTTTTAAGAACAATTACATTGCAGATTAAAATGATTAATCTAAACATAGATCTTTTGAAACTTATGAAAGTTAAAAACATTGGTGCAAAATATCCCGATATAACGATATACAATCACGCATAGTAACAATTGTTTGATTAATATATTTTTCTATTTTTACAGCTTTGGACGGACATTTCTAATAACCAGCTCAAGCATATCTCAATAGAAAATCAACCTACGCGATAAGCGCGAACGCACACGGCCGACTATCAATTATCGATTTTGTGACAGTGGGCAATGAAACTTATTTAGTTCCACGTTGCAACGCACACGAACTACAAAAAGTGGGCCAAAAAAATCGATGAATCCCGGCCGACCTGTAGGGTTACTCTTGAACCAAATCCAATCGATCGGCATTGAGATTGTGATTTTTTGGACGCTTATTTAGCAACACTAGCGACAAAGTGGATCCGTATTTTGGGCAAATTAGATAGCACCGAGTTTGGTTCACTCAAAATCACCACAATACGGTTCCAATGTTGTGCCAATGTGAATAATCAAGCGTACAAAAAATCACAATCTCAATGTCGATCGATTGGAAATGGTTCAAGAGTAACCCTACTGATTGTCGGTGAAAAATGGAACGTTCGTAAATGTATACGTTAACACACAAAAAATCGATCAATAAATCGGGCACCAAAAGTCGGTCGTGGTGTGTTCGCTCTATCGATCAGCTCAGCGACTCCACTACAATTGATATGTCAACAAAATGTTTTCAAAGTTCATAATAAAAAAATATATTATTACCTGTAATATTAATTAGAATAAATTTTTTTAACCACATATGTTTGTTTTTTTTTATCAAGATAAACAGACTGATATAAAGATATACGAGTAGTTATTGCCAAAAATGCTTTAATAATTATTCGAATGCATCACACAAAAAAAATCTAATTGTGTGGTTTTATGAAACCACAATGCAACTGGAACTATTTTTCGGTGCGTGGGCATTTAACTTAAAATTTACTAAGACCATATTGGCCTGGGCTACTTTGCCGAGCGTCTTTCACTTTTCTTTACCCCTACTCCGCGGCCAGTTGTAATGCGACATACGATAGATGGACGAAAAAATTTGGGGCGATATAATGTTGGCTAGACGGCGAGCGTGTGTGGATGGTTAATTAAACTTAAGAACCATTTTAAAGCATCTAGGTCAGTAGGTATATACTGTAAAAGGTTTCCCGTTATCAAGGTAGCATCGCCAATGTTCTAAGGCAGTGATAACAACTAATGTTTCTCTTTCCATAGTAGAATAATTTCTTTCGTTTTTGTTAATCTTTAAATTTGCTCGCTATGACCACTTCTCTGTCATCACGAGACTGGGTAGCACGGCGCCGATGCCGTAATGATGCATCACAGTGCACAGAAAATGGTTTATCGAAATCAGGACAAACTAAAATTGAAGTTGATATTAAATGTAGCTTTAGTTATAAAATGATGAATTTGCTTCAGAATTCCATGAAAATTTTGGGGCATTTTTTCCAGAAGAAGTTAATTTACTAAGAAGAGTAGCGACTGTACTAAAATTAGGAATGAATCTCCGAAACCTTTCTACACAATCTTTAAGCCTATGAATGAAAAGTATTTACAATACTCATAGTGTGGACGTAATATACTTCTTGTGTTTGTAGGTTAGCAGTAAACGTTCACTTTATTTACAAGACAGCTGGATGGAGTCGTGGTACCTCTAATACATATCGTAATATGATTTATAACAATGATGAATAATTAACTTAATAAATGCTGCGTTAAATTATCAAAATAAATTTTAAGTTTATTAAAATAAAACTTAACAAACATAATATGATTCTTGGAAAGTAAAGCTTTCTAAGGTTTCCGGTAATATTATTCACATGTCACAATTGCTTGTGGTTTATACATAATATTAACAATGAGTCACACCAATGATTTTTGTTATCAGCATATCTAAAAAATAGGTAACTCGAAAAATAAGAATCTGTTTTTATTTTTTTTTCTATCTTCAAAAATGACTGAGACATCCTCCGCGGCCTCCGCGGCAAAATCCGGCTAAGCGACCGCGCCAACGTGTGACGTCACGCTGCGAGCTGCGAGTCGGTGCTTGCGTACACCTACATACTGCGCTCTCGCGGTTTCGCTATACATTTAATTGTTTTTCTTATAGATAATGAATAAAATGGTTAAGAAATATTGTATTGTCCCTATGTGTACTAACTCCAGTAAAAACCCCAAAAAGTTTTTTTTTTTTCTATACCATATAATAAAAATATTTGGAAAAAGTGGTTAAAAGTTATGAGAGCAGATCCTCTTACAGCCTCGAGTCACGTGCATTGTTGTGAAGATTATTTCGACGTAAGTTTTGTGTTCATTATTATTATTATGATCTTTATTTACTTTCATTCTTAAATATACATTTTTTTACAATATAAATATAAAAAATATAAATATTATAAAAAAACCTACATCTAGCGGGTCCATCGGCAGCGAGATAATGCCCAAACTACCGGTGGTTAGGGCTGCAGGGTGAGGAACCTCCTGACAATTATTATTATTATTATTATATTATATACATCCAAAAGTATTTCTTTTTAGCAAAATATACCTAATCTAGAACTTTAGTTGAATGTGCAGGATAATAACTTCGCGAGCGGCGAAGGACGCGCTCCCTGGTTTGAGTTGGCGTTGGCGATGACTTTTTGTTTTAAAAAACAAACCCAGGTTTATCAAATCTAATCACAAATGGCTTAAAATGTTAGTGATGTCTACTTGGTCCATGGTGATACCTATGTTAGTAAGTACCTATTACGTACCTAGCAACTCAAGACTACAGTAGTAGATACTTAATAAAGTTAGACATGTATGTTGATAGTCAGGGGTAAAGAACAAGTTATTACTAGGTTTTTTGTAATATTATTTCAAAAGTATGTTTACCAAGATCACGCTGGTACCTACCTATAACACTGACTGTAAAGTCAGGTGTAACAAACTTTTAATTTTATTGATCTTACATAAAAAAATAACAAAAAAGTAAATATGATTTATTTATTATTAGTAACAGATGAGTTTAACTTGGTGAGGTCTGAGTATTTGAGGTGAGGTATGAGGTCTGGGTGTTTTTTTGTGTGTGTTTATTACCAGTTAATTCCTCTGATTAATGATTTATAAACCAGTTAATTCCCCTGATGAATGATTTATAAACCAGTTGATTACCCTGATTAATGATTTATAAACCAGTTAATTTCCCTGATTAATGATTTATAAACCAGTTAATTCCCCTGATTAATGATTTACAAACCAGTTAATTCCCCTGATTAATGATTTACAAACCAGTTAATTCCCCCGATTAATGATTTATAAACCAGATAATTCCCCTAATTAATGATTTATAAACCAGTAACCCAATAATAAGACCATGGCATATCGATACTGGGTATTTTAGTGGAGCGCAATCTTCACATGCTACGCTTAATATTCGGCCACGATAATAGTATATACAGTAGAATTACTTCATAGAAATGATCGAAACACGCGCTATGCCTACGCGTCTCGATCTGGGATCGCATAGCTACAAGGGCTGTCACAAATGCAGTTCGCCGCAGTCAAACGGAGCGCACGGTCCGTAAGCGAACAGTCCTATCACGGGCCACGCACCAAGCGATGCCGAGCGGCCGTAGGTATAAAATTTCAAAGAGGGGGCCGAGTCCACATACTGTATTATACTATTACCGTAATTCGGCTGCCGACTTCATTGCATTTTAAAGTGTAATAATATGGCTTAACGCGCACACGATGCTCCGGAGTAATACGGCATTTCACAGTGCACTCCTTTTTACTTTCCTTCCCTTTTTAACTGCACATATCCTATGGCTTCATGGCCATAATTTTCTCTCAATGATCTGTAATAAATTTACTGATTATTACTTTTACATAGAAGATACGCAATACTTTAAATATACATACTTTACATCGATGCCACCCAAATTAAAAAACATCACTCAGTTTATTTGGTATAAAAGTTAAAATGAACTTTTTTGTGTGTACCTATTAAAAAAGGAAATATTTAAAAAAGTAAATTAAGAAAATGTTTGTCGCCCCTGCTTGTTAAACATGAAAAATTTTAAACTGGCTCTATTATCATTTAATATTTTGGAAGTATATGTTGAACTTTGTCAACTTGGAAAATATTTGTAAGCCTTGCCGTTTGTAACTCGACAAAAAACAAACAGTTGTCTTTTAATAAAACTTGATTGAAATACTAATATTAGATTTAAATAATAAATGAGTAGTTAGACATTTACTTACTTATTCAGTTTTATTCCTCGCATTTCAGCGGCTACATCATCACCATTTACAGACAAATATCGCGCGACCATAAAAATGTCGACTTTTGGTAGGTTATCCGACTGACCTTTTACAAAATCCTCTATCATTACTATGTCAATTTAATTAAAATAATATCTAAAATAATCGCTAACACAAACACAACAACAAACATTTAAAATATTTGGTGCAAACCACTTGAGAAATCAAATTTTATGCACGTAAACACTCCGCATCACCCACAATCGAACATAATAGTCGCAGCGTGACGTCATCGCAGTAGCGCGCGAAGGAACGCAAATCTAAAAAAGCGGTGAAACTTTACCACGCTGTAATTTTGGAAATCCTGGCCCGATTTTGATGAAACAAAAACTATTATTATTTGCACGAGTATGCGCATTAAATGCAGTAACTTTTATAGTAATATTTTGATGTATTGGTGTGACTCATTAATCCATAATACTCAGATTTTGAAAATGTGTAAAGTTTGGTTATTGTTAGTTACCTGTGAAACCTTTTTGTCACTTATATAATTGAATTCTATGTTGCGGTTCCCGCGCCACTATACAGGGTGTCTCAGAAACAATGGATAAACCTTTAACTGTTGATAGGTTTCGTCGAGACCTCTCTAATCTCAAATTTTGACTTTCGTAAAAATATCTCGGTTTTCAAGATATTTGATAGTTTGTTTTTTTTTTAAAATGCCACTTTTGGTTGGTTTTTAATGTGCCATTTTTACAAATACGGACTTTTTCTGATTCAGGTTTTTTAAACTTCTAACGGAATAGTTCAGCTATCAATAACAGTGGTTAAAATTGAGCTAGCTAATCACGAAGTGCTTGGAAAAAACAATGTTCCAAAAAAAATTAAACAAGAAATTATTTTTCTTCGTGTTTGGTCTGCTACCATGTAAAAAAATGTATGACGCTCATCCTGCCCATTATCTTAAAAAAATGCTTAGTTATTCTAGTTTCAAAAAAGGTATGATAAACTTATGCTTAATGTATCTCTGAACTTTTATTACTGCTTGAATAGCAAATGGTATGAAAATTTTAAAAAGATTGTTTGTCGGATTAATTATTTTTCGGATTAATTTTATTCGGTTAATTTAGTTTTCCAGTATTAAGTTTATGCTTTCTTGACTTTCTGACTGGTTGAATAGCAAATAAAATGAAAATTTGAAAAAAAAAGGTTTTTTTTCCACTAATAAGCACTTAAAGCTTATTTGTAAACATTCGTTTGCGAGTCACAGAGTTGAGAAACGTGTTTTTTTTTGTGGCCCCTGCCTGCCACATGTCTCATCCACTATGCGCATTCAAAAAGGAGCCTTATCATTAACAGCACATGAGTCATAAGCATTTGCAACCTTACCTGCTATCGAATTTCCTGGAAGGACTTTTTTACCTGCATCTGATCATTGGGTTCTTTGTTACGATTGTTAGTGTCCTTCTGAACTCCGGTTGTGACCCACGCGTGTTTTCTGTATTCAAGAGATTCGATAGAGCTTCGATGATTTTAAACGACATTTTGCTGTGATTTTGGACTTGACTAGCTTTGCGATTCGGATATTGTTTGTGCTGTGAAACCTATTGACAACTGGTGATCATATGGACTTGGCTAGCTTTACGATTTGGATATTGTTTGTGCTGTGAAACCTAACTGACAACCAATACATAACACTGAACATGCCTAGACATCAGTACACGTCGCGCGAATATGCAAACATGCATTTCGTTTATGGCGAATGTCGAGGAAATGCTAACGCTGCTGCTCGTCTGTACGCAGAGAGGTAAGATTATTTATTTTCTCTTTAATTCAATCAATCTTATTTTTTTTTAAATCACACACATTTATTGCAACTTTAGTTAAACGTATCAGGGTGGGTCTTACATTATGTTATCCTTCTAAAAATAGTCACACGCCGTGTTTAATTAGATTTTAAAATTAAATGAATTAGTAAATTTAATAACGTCATTTTTTGTATTAGGTACCCCAACGCACGTCACCCGGACTATCGAGTTTTTGCTCGGGTACATAATTCGTACTGCGAAGGGAGGCTTCCAGGAAGAGGCATTGGTGGTGCAGGGCCAGGAAGACCAGAAAGAAACGACGATGAAGAAGTAGTAGTCCTCGACGAAATAGAAGAAGATTCAACACGTTCTGTGCGTGGAATTGCACGTCGAACCGGCATTAATAGAAGCAAAGTGCATCGCAAATTGAAAAAATACCTTTTGCACCCTTTCCATATTCAAAGGGTCCAAACTCTACAGCCTGCTGACTGTCCGCGCAGGATTGCATTCTGCAGAATCATGTTAAATAAAATAAGGGAGGACCCGCAATTTTTCAATAAAATTTTATGGACGGATGAATCCTCATGCCGGAGAGATGGATATTTCAACATCCACAATCTACATAGCTGGCAAGTTGAAAACCCACATTTGATGAGGGAAGATCGGTCCCAAGTTCAATTTAAAGTTAACTTGTGAACTGGGATTATTGACGGACAGGTGATCGGGCCATATGAACTTCCAGCTACACTGAATAGTGAAATTTACCTTAATTTTTTACAAAATGATTTACCCGGCATGCTAGAAGATGTCAATTTAGAAGTGAGGCGGAGAATGTGGCTTCAAAATGATGGGTGCCCAGCTCACTACGCAATAGTAGTAAGAAATTATTTAAATCAACACTTCCCACAAAGGTGGATAGGCCGGCTCGGCCCTATATTATGGCCGCCCAGATCGCCGGATCTAAATCCCTTGGATTTTTTTTATTGGGGATGTCTGAAAGACCTTGTCTACGCGAGTTGCGTACTCGCATACAAAATGCAGCTGCACACATAAAAACGTCTGGTTACGCGCGCCGCATCAAACTTTCTTTTATAAAAAGATGTAGGGCGTGTATCAGAGCGCAAGGACGCCAATTCGAACATTTATTGTAAATTTAATAAAAAATTAAAATTTCATGTTGTTTTATTTCAAATTCTTTATTCAAACTAAGAATAAATAACTATTCCGAAAAAAATCTTTTTAAAATTTCATACCATTTGCTATTCAAGCAGTAATAAAATTTAAGAGATACATTAAGCATAGGTTATCATACCTTTTTTGAAACTAGAATAACTAAGCATTTTTTTAAGATAATGGGCACGATGAGCGTCATACATTTTTTTTACATGGTAGCTGACCAAACACGAAGAAAAATAATTTCTTGTTTAATTTTTTTTGGAACATTGTTTTTTCCAAGCACTTCGTGATTAGCTAGCTCAATTTTAACCACTGTTATTGATAGCTGAACTATTCCGTTACAAGCTAAAAAAACTGAATCAGAAAAAGTCCGTATTTGTAAAAATGGCACATTAAAAACCAACCAAAAGTGGCATTTTTTAAAAAAATCATAAACTATCAAATATATTGAAAACCGAGATATTTTTATTAAAGTCAAAATTTGAGATTAGAGTGGTCTCAACGATACCTATCAACAGTTAAAGGTTTATCCATTGTTTCTGAAACACCCTGTATTTAGTATGAGTATTCATAATATTATTATATAAAATTATTACAAATAAAAATAAATATTAAAAAGAATCAATAAGTTTTATATTTCCTTCTTTAATACTCTCAATATAGACATGTGTATACCTTTATTATATTCCAGTTACTAATCTAGGAGGACGAAGCCCGAAGTATAATAATAATTAATGATTAAACGAACTTACCTTAAGTGAAGTTACCTTAAGTGAAGTGAAGTTACTCGTATGCCAAAAAGGTAAAACATAGCTGAACTTATTAGCTTAATTTAAACATCAATGTACCTATGTTTATGAGTCAATAAATGAATATGAATATGAAAAAAATATGAATATGAATATGAAGTTCTTACGAGGGCTTCGTCCGGAGAGATTTGTAACTGGCTCCCACCCACCCGTCTGAAACCCTTTGAAGTGATAGGAAATATCAAATCGTTTGACTACAGCTCTAAACTTAATGAAGCATGAGGGTAGAGGAGCATGGAACGAGCAAAAAAATGTTAAAAATACAAATTTTAGTTGGGTAATTTAATTTTAAATATTCTCAACTGTCAGTGCGAGTGGTGGATCCTAGACGGTGATACTACATATGTATACCTTTATTATATTCCAGTTACTAATCTCTCCGGACGAAGCCCTCTTATATTTATGATAGAACTTCACTTAAGGTAAGTTCGTTTAATCATTAATTATCCATTTCATAAGTAGGTAATTACAAAAATAGAATATCATGTCTACTAGTGTAGAAACTAGTGTAGTTTGCAAATTTAATAATAGTGCACACACTATTATTAAATTCGCAAAAAAATTGTGTAACTAGAGTTAAGCAGCCGACAGCAGCTCAAACAACAAGATAATGCTGACCCCGCAACCGCTGCAGTCATCATTTATGTTTATCTAGAATAAATTTCTTTAATTGTTTAATTGTAATTTAATTTAGTCTTGTAGGAATCATCTAAGAGTAACTTAAACTTTTAACTTTCGGTACGTGAAAGAGGCAGCGGCTTCGTCGTGGTTTCGTGGGGGAGTGTCGCTATCATTGGCATATACTTTTCCCCTAACAGATCATTCGCTGAATTTGAGCTCTTCCTCAGCGAATTAGGGGCGGCCGTTCGGCGGATTCCAGCATCGCTCTCAGTTATTGTGATGCGGGACTTTAACTCAAAATCTGCAACTTGGGGTTCTCGCATCACTGATCGTCGTGGCTTAGCAGTCGAGGCCTGGGCGGTGAGGTACGGGCTAGTTTGCGTCAATCGAGGTTCTGCTTATACGTGCGAACGTGGACAAGGTGGGTCAGTCGTGGACCTAACGTTTACCACCCCTGCTTTAGCAGCACATATCCGAGACTGGCGGGTCACGGACGCAGAGACCTTGTCGGACCATGTTTACATCAGGTTTGGCTTGGTCCTGCCCCGCACTCATAATCCATCTACACCTCTGCCCTTGGTCCGACCATTTCCCAAGTGGGCTCTGACCAAACTTGATAAGGAACGCTTGGAAGAGGCTGTATTGGTAGAAGACTGGACTACCCGCTCCACTGTTCGGCCGGCGAACGTAGATGAGGAGGCGGTTCTGTTCCGAAGGTCGCTGCTGTAATGCTTTTTCTTGCTAAATTGTAGTAATATAGGGAAATCTTAAAGTTGAAGGAAAAAAAAACAAACTTATTCCTTTAGTCCGATACAAAATGAAAAGCTTTATTCTGGTAGGTACATGGTTGTAATTCACTTATGCATAATGTTACTGAAGTTAACAAAATCCCTCAATGCAAAGCACTTAACTAAATTTTTATTTAATACAAGCCAAGGGCAGGATGGTTCAGGTTTGTTTGATCAATCTCGGCAGGTAAAAATCAGGTTCAAATTGGGTACAAAACTACAAAATGAGGGGCAATAAAGTACACGAACAAATAGTTATAGGTTTCCTTTTTTTTTAAAAGAAATTAGTAGCCTTCCCCGGAGCGGTTGTTAGTGGGTCATACCTTCAATGCTAAGTTTCTGCGATCACGGGTCAGAGATATAATATTCCAATTTCTTAACTTATTCTCTGTTTCCAATATTATTTGTGTAATTCCACAGAATTCCTCCTTGATATTAGGTTATTAGGTAGGTTAGTTGCAGCGGAGCCCTACGGCCTCCGGGAACTGCCCTGGAGATTCATAGCACAGTGTTATGTTAAAAATATAATTAAATATGCCTATGATCTTGAGGTCAGTGGGTCTAACACTGAGTTCTGAAGGAATCCCAGTCAATACATTTGAACTTCATGTAATAAACATAGCAAATGAATTCTAAAACATAATTTTTAATAAATCGACAAATTGTCTTATTGGTTAGTTAATAAAAAGGACCTATGGAGGGGAGAGCACCTATTTTGTGTATAATTATTGCTATTAATAAAAAGAAAACAGCTTAATTTGTGAGTTCTTTGCCAAAGAAGGATGTGAAACTTAATATTGTGAAAATTTAGAATTTAACATGAAATTCGCAAGTGTTACTCAATATATGCCTTAATCCCACTAAGATGCCGTTTACTATCAAGGTTTTTTAATGAAATAGGGGATGAAAAAGGCGAATTTTGGAAATGTAATATGTTTGATTTAATAATCAATTTACCCACAAATAAAAATAAAATTAACAAAATCTGTTTTAAATCATGAAATATAATAAGTTAATTAGATACCTTAGTGTGGGCGGAGTATTATCTATTGATATAATTTATTTATTCAACTAATTCACCGAATCGCGCGCCGGCGATTATAAATATGATTGAGCTTTTACTCTTCAAGCTGAAAACAAAAATAACTCACTTTGTTAAATTCAGGGTGGCTTTTCGAATTAAATTCACACGGAAAACGAGAGAAATACCTACGAAATAAATATATAAAAACTTTATGATCTTCAAATCAATAACAAATTACTTCGATCGATGTCTCACAGACTAGTCATAACCTAGACGATAGACTAAACCAACGCTCCACTTGCGCGCAGATTTGCGTTTATGTGGAAGCGACGGAGCCGAGGTCCGTTTGCTGAATGTTAAGCGCCGTATTGGCGACGGAACCTCTCCTAAAACCAAATTCATTTCATAACACTCGTAAGACTCTTAACTTGCTTCAAGATGTGTCAAGTCAACATACGGATCTTTCGAAATTCTACAATACCTATGCAATAAGTATTTCCAGCTAAAGTTATGTTTAGTTGAAAAACAAAACGTAATGAAAAATTAACCTTAAACAAATTGTGAATGCTTTCCAAATTCTATTCGACGAAACTATAATTATATGATCTATAAGTTTAAGTGTATTTTATTAAAATATGTCTATAGAAATGATCAAAACAAACGGTCCAAATGTCAAATTCCGAATTTTGAGAAAATCAACCCACCTGAATGGAAGCACGGGATTTTGGGCGAAAAAAAACTATCTTTGTAAATAAGGCCAGGATAAACGCGAGATTTATTTTGTTTATGCAAAAAGTGAATAATGACCAAAGATAATTGCAAATGTCACTGACGTGACGTGAAACGACGTTGACGTTGACACTTGACATTGATATTGTGAAATTAATTGACAAAGTTATTGTAATTATGATTTTAGTTGTGAAATTTGTGTTAAAACTACAGTGAAACCAAAGTGTTTTTGCAAAATTAGTGTTTTATGAAATTTTAAGAAAAAACAGTGTTACAGTATCCCCCCAACCACGAGAAGTAAGATTATTATCATCATACTCCGATAAAGACAAGCGACCAATTCTGTGGAATAAGTGGTGTGCAAGAGTTTGAATTCTATTTAACACCTTAAGTGATGACGGTTTACTTGAAGTACTTGTGATAAGTTTCTCAAGATCATCTAATTTCTTTTGAATTACTTTTAATTCAATATTGACATCAAGATCACAAGTCAGTATTTCATCAGAAGGCAGATCTTTATTGAGAGTACGGATCTGTGCTCTCAGAGCCATCACCGTGTCAGCTGGTTTCGAACCCCTGATTTTCACCTCATATTCTAGTTCATCTTTGTTAAGTAAATTAAAACTAATTGGTCTTTGTTCCATTTTTGTAAAAATATACTACGCTCTATTCTATATGATAAGTTAATTTTACAATATTATTTATGTTATATACTCAAACTATGAACAAAAAATCTTAAAATATATTCACCTTTGCAACTGTAACTAAAATTTGTTTTTTATTTATACCTATCTGAACCAAACCTGCATAGAATTCTTATTTATCTTATAACTAGTGAGACCGGCAGACGTTCTCCTGTCCGATTCCAGCGCCACCTACTGGGTCCAGTTGTACTTTTAAACCTTCCCTGGACCTATTCAAATACACATAACATTTCGTAAGAATCGGTCGAGCCGTTTTTGAGTTTTAGCTTAACTAACACACAACGTTAAAAAAAGAAAATTATTAAAGATACATACCGAGATGGATCAACACTATCTGAGCATTTGACCAGAATAATGGGCCATATAATACCACAAAACCTGCTGTATATTCGGGCGCCAAATTGTAATGCTTTTTCTTGCTAAATTGTAGTAATATAGGGAAATCTTAAAGTTGAAGGAAAAAAAAACAAACTTATTCCTTTAGTCCGATACAAAATGAAAAGCTTTATTCTGGTAGGTACATGGTAGTAATTCACTTATGCATAATGTTACTGAAGTTAACAAAATCCCTCAATGCAAAGCACTTAACTAAATTTTTATTTAATACAAGCCAAGGGCAGGATGGTTCAGGTTTGTTTGATCAATCTCGGCAGGTAAAAATCAGGTTCAAATTGGGTACAAAACTACAAAATGAGGGGCAATAAAGTACACGAACAAATAGTTATAGGTTTCCTTTTTTTTTAAAAGAAATTAGTAGCCTTCCCCGGAGCGGTTGTTAGTGGGTCATACCTTCAATGCTAAGTTTCTGCGATCACGGGTCAGAGATATAATATTCCAATTTCTTAACTTATTCTCTGTTTCCAATATTATTTGTGTAATTCCACAGAATTCCTCCTTGATATTAGGTTATTAGGTAGGTTAGTTGCAGCGGAGCCCTACGGCCTCCGGGAACTGCCCTGGAGATTCATAGCACAGTGTTATGTTAAAAATATAATTAAATATGCCTATGATCTTGAGGTCAGTGGGTCTAACACTGAGTTCTGAAGGAATCCCAGTCAATACATTTGAACTTCATGTAATAAACATAGCAAATGAATTCTAAAACATAATTTTTAATAAATCGACAAATTGTCTTATTGGTTAGTTAATAAAAAGGACCTATGGAGGGGAGAGCACCTATTTTGTGTATAATTATTGCTATTAATAAAAAGAAAACAGCTTAATTTGTGAGTTCTTTGCCAAAGAAGGATGTGAAACTTAATATTGTGAAAATTTAGAATTTAACATGAAATTCGCAAGTGTTACTCAATATATGCCTTAATCCCACTAAGATGCCGTTTACTATCAAGGTTTTTTAATGAAATAGGGGATGAAAAAGGCGAATTTTGGAAATGTAATATGTTTGATTTAATAATCAATTTACCCACAAATAAAAATAAAATTAACAAAATCTGTTTTAAATCATGAAATATAATAAGTTAATTAGATACCTTAGTGTGGGCGGAGTATTATCTATTGATATAATTTATTTATTCAACTAATTCACCGAATCGCGCGCCGGCGATTATAAATATGATTGAGCTTTTACTCTTCAAGCTGAAAACAAAAATAACTCACTTTGTTAAATTCAGGGTGGCTTTTCGAATTAAATTCACACGGAAAACGAGAGAAATACCTACGAAATAAATATATAAAAACTTTATGATCTTCAAATCAATAACAAATTACTTCGATCGATGTCTCACAGACTAGTCATAACCTAGACGATAGACTAAACCAACGCTCCACTTGCGCGCAGATTTGCGTTTATGTGGAAGCGACGGAGCCGAGGTCCGTTTGCTGAATGTTAAGCGCCGTATTGGCGACGGAACCTCTCCTAAAACCAAATTCATTTCATAACACTCGTAAGACTCTTAACTTGCTTCAAGATGTGTCAAGTCAACATACGGATCTTTCGAAATTCTACAATACCTATGCAATAAGTATTTCCAGCTAAAGTTATGTTTAGTTGAAAAACAAAACGTAATGAAAAATTAACCTTAAACAAATTGTGAATGCTTTCCAAATTCTATTCGACGAAACTATAATTATATGATCTATAAGTTTAAGTGTATTTTATTAAAATATGTCTATAGAAATGATCAAAACAAACGGTCCAAATGTCAAATTCCGAATTTTGAGAAAATCAACCCACCTGAATGGAAGCACGGGATTTTGGGCGAAAAAAAACTATCTTTGTAAATAAGGCCAGGATAAACGCGAGATTTATTTTGTTTATGCAAAAAGTGAATAATGACCAAAGATAATTGCAAATGTCACTGACGTGACGTGAAACGACGTTGACGTTGACACTTGACATTGATATTGTGAAATTAATTGACAAAGTTATTGTAATTATGATTTTAGTTGTGAAATTTGTGTTAAAACTACAGTGAAACCAAAGTGTTTTTGCAAAATTAGTGTTTTATGAAATTTTAAGAAAAAACAGTGTTACACTGCAAAGGATTTCTGATGCGGCAATGCCCAGGATCGGCCGTCGCCCACCTGACAGGAAGGCTGTTTATTGGTGGTCGGAGGAAATTGCCAGCCTTCGTGCTACGTGCAATGGGAAACGCCGCGAGTTGGCTCGCTATCGTCGTCGGACCAGATTCGGGAGCAGAAACTCCGAATTAGAGACTCTTTTGCACGACCAATATACAGAGGCACGCAATGAGGTCGGCTATTTTTAAAGCCAAGGCCGAAGCGCGTCAAGAGCTTCTTGATAGCCTCAACAACGACCCCTGGGGTCGTCCATATCGCGCTGCGCGCAACAAGCTGCGTGGTCAGGGCCCCCCGTTGCGGAAACTCTTTCACCACAGCTACTTTGTAGCGTTATTGAAACCTTGTTTCCTGATAGATCTGAGCATACTCCTCCACCAATGGCTCCACCAAATGGTGACTTGACGAATGGCCCTGAGGCTCCGGAGATTTCAGAGGTCTCAAACGCAGAGTTTGACGTAGGCTGCGAGCCAAGCGGACTGCCCCGGGTCCAGATGGAGTCCTTTTTTTTTTTTTTACGAGGGGAATGCGTGACGCACCGTACTCGCCGTTGGCTAGACGACGAGCGTGTGTGGGGCTCTCCCGGCAGAGTGTCAGGCCTACCCACTAAACCCCCCGGTTTTCTTCCTGCCCTTATGGATGCGCGTGGTAGGGTCCACACTGCGACTACCACTACCAACGCGCCCGGGCTAGCCCGACCTAGCTGGTCGGGCTATCACCAAGGGGGGATTGCCCGAGAACACCAGGGCAATCCCCAGACGGAGGGCCTTACGGCGGCGTACACGGGGCCAACCGTGCACGCAGGCCTCCACGGCAGGGTCATTAGACGGGCATTGCTTGCGCGAATGCCCGCCTTCGCCTGCCTGTCCGTCTGCGGCGGATGGGAGCGGCTTGAGGATCATTCTCCCGCTCCCTCTCCGCGGCCTCCTTCTGCGAGATGACGTCCTCGCAGAAGGAGGCGACAGCCCCCCATTCCGCCTCGCCGCGGAGCATGGCCACGACCGTGCTCGGCAGCGAGAGGTCTCCGCCTCCCAGCGCAGCGTTGAGTTCGCTGCGCTGGCGTCGCCAGGCCGGGCACATCAACAGAGTGTGCTCGGCAGTATCGTCGGGAGTGTCGCAGTGATGACACTGCGGCGTTTCCTCCCGACGCGCAACCCGATGCAGGTAGTGACCGAAACAACCATGTCCGGTCAATACCTGCACCATGCGGAACGAGAGACTGCCCTGCTGGCGCCCTACCCACTCCTCCAACACCGGACGTATCGCTTCGATCGTCCGGTGGCCGGCAGCTGGGAAGGCAAGTGCCTCACCCCATTGACGCAGAGCCTTCCTCTGGCGCTTGGGTACGAACCCGCTCCACATCCTCGGGAGTGGATCGTCCCCCCCGTTCTCTAACGGCAACCCGATGTCGATACATCTCTGCATGTACGCGTGCAGGTCCAGATGGAGTCCTGGCACTTTCGTTAGTGGAGTTGGAGCCACGCCTCCGCAGGCTTTTTGACGCGTGCCTATCGCAATTCTGCGCAGTGCCGTATTCGTCGGCGATGGCGTGGGTGCCTAGCAGAGCCGGTCTCCGGTCATAGGACCGTAGAGGTAACCTGGCCTATTCTTAGGCGTTGGACAGAAAGGCAGCACGGGGTGCTGACCTTCCGGCTCACGCAGATCCTGTCGGGGCACGGGTGCTTCGGCAAATATCTGCACAACATTGCTCGAAGAGAGAGCACTTCGCGATGCCACGAGTGTGGGGCGGACGAGGACGACGCGCAGCACACGCTTGAGTATTGCCCGGCGTGGGCTGCGCAGCGGTCCACCCTCGTCGCCAATATCGGAGGTGACCTCTCACTGCCAACCGTTATCGAAAAAATGGTCAGCAGTTAGAGGTATTGGAAGTCTATGACAGCTTTCTGTGAGGAAGTCCTAGTGGAGAAGGAAAGCGGACTGCGAGAATGATCCGAACGCGGATCCGTCCCGCAGGCGGCGGTCGGGCAGAAGAAGACGAACTTACGCCCTCCACCAACAGCCGCAGGGGTCGCAGTGACGGAGTGGGGCCCCCGTCACTCACACTAATGACCCTACGCTGAGGGAGTGTCTAAAGGCGTTCCATAGACACTCCCAACCCTGAAGAAGGACCCGGTGTGGCCGGGCAGCATCGCACTCGATACACAAAGCGATTGCGAAAAGTACCCTTTGTGTGCCGAGAATGCGATTAGACGGAACCCCCCAGTATTTTTTAGTGAGTATGTCTCGATTGGCGGGGCGAGTCTCACATAACTGCAGGCGGACCCCACTCCGTCTGCGGTAGATTTAAAATCTTTTTTACTGGGTTAAAAAAAAGGGTAAGGATCACTTACCTTACGTCAAACTAGGTGATATCCAAGGTAAGTTTTTATTGAACACAGGAGCGTCACGCTCTCAGAGGCGCCCTGCCGACGGGGGTGCGTCTCTTTTGCTACGCAGACGATACCCTCGTCGCAGCAAAAGGGGCCAGTTTGAGCGACGCCGTTCGCTTGGCTTCCGTCGCAGGCACATTAGTAGTGGACAGAATTGCCTTGCTGGGCCTTAAAGTCGCCCTTCATAAAACGGAGGCTTTAGTCTTCCATGGCCGCCGTAGAAAACCGCCCACGGGGACATGCATCACGGTGGGTGGTGTGGCTATCCAGTTAAAGCCGCACATCAAATATCTTGGGCTGACAATCGACGGCAGATGGGGCTTCAATGAACATTTCCATGCATTAGAGCCCAAACTTCTAGGTGCGGCTGATGCACTTGGACGCCTCCTGCCAAACGTTGGAGGCCCGAGCGCCAGCTGCCGACGCCTTTACGCGGGAGTTGTTCGCAGCATGGCACTGTACGGGGCCCCCGTCTGGGCCGACGCTCTCAGCGCCCGTGCAATAGCATCGCTGCGACGAGCGCAACGCGCCATGGTGCTGAGAGCCATTAGAGGATACCGTACAGTGTCTCACGCGGCGGCCTGCGCTATCGCTGGCACTCTCCCGTGGGAGCTTGTGGCGCACGTCCTCGCAGCGGCATATCGCGTGCGAGTCCAAGCAAGGGAGGGGGCCCACAGGTTGGCTCCTAGAGAACGGGTTGCTGCCCTGGAAGGGGCACGTGAAGAAATGTTCCATCTATGGCGGGAGAGCCTGGGTGATCCGGCCTCCGGAACTCTCAGGAGAACTGTAGAGGCATTGCTCCTCGGCAAAAAAAAGGGAGCGTCACGCTGTATGATAGCCCTTGACGTCATCGCAGGTACAGCATTCACCCAGTTCATAAAACATGAACCCTTTTTGGTAAAAACCGCGCATGCGACATCCCGACACAATTATATTGCTAACTTACCCTTACCTCCAGAATTTAACAGTGACAAATTTCACAAATTTTTGCTTTTTGACTTTGACCCTAAATATAAAGGACTTATAGGCATGGACTTACTAAAAGAATTAGGTTGTAATATAGACTTAAAAAATAAGGTACTAAGGACTCATGACTCCGTTATCCCCATCTATCTTGACTACCCTCAAACAAAGATAAAAATAGAACCTAGATGTGAAAAACTAATCGAATTAAAAACTAACTATATAGACGGACAGTATATTTGTGATGATTTTTACTGGACAGATGGAGTAATAAATTTAATGTAAAAAAACCTTTTTAAAAACAAGCTTTTATTTAAATGCGCTAAAAAGAAAAATAAACTTTTACACTAAAACTTTTACTTATAACGTCATTTAACATTTGACACAATTTATATGACATAAAAGCTCACTGGACACGTTTCTCAGTCTGTTCATCTCATTCAACGCATCATTGTTGCAATGTCGTTTGCCGAAACGTCTATACAGAATTTCAGCTCAATCGGTTTAAGATATCTACTTCAAAATTGATTTTTAGCTTTAGAAGTACGACATATTGGATTAATAGTGATATCACTTAATTTTTCAAGTTATTCTTAGCAAGACCTTTTATTTGATACCCATATTGTAGGAGTGCATTAAAAATAATTGGTCCGCCATCTTGGGTATGCAGCCATCTTGTATTTAGAATGACGTCACACAGTTAACCGTGTATTTTCATCCAAACTGAACGTGTATACAAAATTTCAGCTCAATGTTAAAGATATCTACTTCAAAATTGATTTTCAAGCTTTAGAAGTCCGCCATATTGGATAAATAGTGACGTCACATTATTTTTCGAGTTATTCTTAGCAAGACCTTTTATTTGATACCCATATTGTAGGGGTGCATTAAAAATAATTGATCCGCCATCTTGGGTATGCCGCCATCTTGGATTTAAAATGACGTCACACAGTCAACCATGCATTGTCATCCAAACTGAACGTGTATACAAAATTTCAGCTCAATCGGTTAAAGATATCTGCTTCAAAATTGAGTTGCAAGATTCCACCCGAACATACATACTTACATACATTGCAAGTTAAATAAAAGCTTGTAAAAACACCCTCTGCAGTAGTTTCAGTTAAAAATGGACGGTTCAAAACTTCTGTGATAAATTACACAGATAATATAAAAGTAACCCATAATAATAAACCTTTAACACTAGAACCTCTCCAAATAAAAACAATAAAAAAATGTGAGACTAGTAAAATTAATAACTTAGACGTACAAATTGATATTGATAAAGAACTTAAAGAAAATTTAAATAAGATTAGGACAGATCATATGAATGATGAGGAAAAACGCGAGATCATGAAGATTTGCTTTCAATATAGAGAAATTTTTCATTCTGAGAATATCCCCTTATCTTTTACTCATTCTGTAAAACATGAACTTGAATGACAGATGACACCCCCATCTTTGTTAGAAGTTACAGGCAGTCTCAACAACAACGACAAGAAATCCAAAACTAAATAAGTAATCTCTTAAAACAGGGAATAATAAGGGAGAGTATCTCACCCTGGTCATGTCCCGTTCATATAGTCCCTAAAAAAGCTGATGCTTCAGGGAAGGTTAAATGGAGACTCGTAATCGACTATAGACGACTAAATGACAGAATTATTGAAGACAAGTACCCTTTACCTAATATTCATGACATACTTGACAGATTAGGGCGCGCTCAATATTTTACTAGCCTTGACTTAGCCAGTCGGTACCACCAGCTGGAAATGCACCCTAATGATATAGAGAAAACAGCGTTTACTACTGAGAGAGGTCATTATGAATTCTTGAGAATGCCATTTGGCCTTAAAAATGCACCAAGCACGTTTCAACGCTTGATGGACCATATCCTTAGAGGCCTTGATAACGTTTTTACATATCTTGATGACGTCATAATAGTCTCTACGTCACTCCAAGAACACATCGAAAGACTCAAACAAGTTTTCGATAGATTCAAATTGCATAATTTAAAAATCCAATTAGATAAATCAGAGTTTTTAATAAAACAAGTTAACTTCTTAGGACATGAACTGACTGACCAAGGACTAAGACCTAATAAGGACAAAATTAAAGCCGTTTTAAATTTTCCCACCCCTCAGACTCAAAAGGACATAAAATCATTTTAAGACTAGTAGGCTACTACAGAAAATTCATTACAGATTTTGCCAAACAACAAACATCATGCTTTAAAAAGAATGCAAAGGTTTTGCATACACTAGAGTTCTTGGATGCAGTAAAAAAATGTAAGCAGATTTTAACTAACGCCCCAATTTTACAATACCCCGACTTTGAAGAACCATTTATTTTAACGACAGACGCCTCAGATGTAGCCTTTGGTGCAGTATTACCACAAGGTAGTGTTGGTTCCGATAAACCTGTAGCATTCGCCTCACGTGCTTTTTCTGATACTGAAACTCGTTACTCTACTATTGAAAAAGAGCTATTGGCCATAGTATGGGCAGTAAAATATTTCAAACCTTACTTATACGGTCGCAAATTCACTATTTTTACAGACCACAGGCCTTTGATGTGGTTAATGTCCCTTAAGGACCCTAATTCAAAATTAACTCGATGGAAATTAAAACTGGCCGAATACGACTATAAAGTAGTTTATAAAAAAGGTAAACAGAATACCAACGCAGACGCACTATCTAGAGCTAAAATTTTTCATCAATGTATAGACTCATTAGCAGTTAACCTAGATGATAATGACGATGACGACATCATTAATAGAATATTCGACGACGCACGTATAGAGTCTGAAAATAACAACAACGTAGAAAATAACAATCACGTAGTAGGATACTGACATAGTATCACATATTGACGATCTTTGTGACGTTGACCGTGACGTTGACATGGAACAACCTAATGACATCAGCCCTGACGTTGAAATGTTTGATCTACTGACCAAAGGAAAGCCCAAATATTTACGGATATTTCATCAAAATATTCAAGGCTTTTCTGGAAAAGACTTAGAAATAAATTTATTTTTAGACTATGAAAACATAGATATACTTTGTATTACTGAGCATTGGCTAAAAAATTATGAGTTGTTAATAAGTTTAAATAATTATAGAATTGTGAGTTCATTCACTAGAAAAACAGCTATTAGAGGTGGATCCCTAATCATTTTACATAATGACTTACAGTTTAAAGAACGAAAAGACATAGTTTCTCTTTCCATTGAACGAATCATTGAGCTGTCATGTGTGGAACTTGATAATTTTATTATAATATGTGTATACAGACCCCCCTCTGGAAATTACTCAGAGTTTGAATCCAGTATGGAAGATGTATTAAGAATAGTATCTAGCAAAACTAAAAAAATCATTGTATGCGGTGATTTTAATATAAATATTTTAGAGGAATCACAATTATCTAGTAGATTTATTAATTTATTTAAGTCATTTAACTTGAATTATATTTTTCAAGAACCAACCCGAATTACAGCTACGTCTGCTACTTGCTTAGACAACATCTTTTGTAACTGTAATGTACAAGATAAGTTAATTATTAACTGCATTAATTCTGACCACAGCGGTCAACTAGCTTCGTTCGAGCACCATCATGTTTGTTCTATACGTGAGATTACCTGTAGACCTATAACCAAACGCGGGATAGAGAAATTTAAAAAAAATCTTGTTAATCAAACTGCAAATTTGTCGATCGAGGGGACGAACGCCAATAATCTCTATAATAATTTATTCCATGTAGTTAAAAATGAATGTAATGATATATTCAAGGAAAAGGTCATTAAAGTCAAAAACGGGAGTAAGAAATTCAGTGACTGGGCTACTCCGGGTATATACAAAAGTCGAAGGAGACTGTTTGACCTTTACGCTTTAAAAGTAACCTCTAGTGACCCCTCTTTCATAAATTATGTTAGGAATTATTCTCAAACATTTAAGAAAGTGTGCATGTCCGCAAAAGCTATGTACATAAGTAACAAAATCGGTTTATCTAAAAATAAAGTAAAAACCACCTGGAATATCATTAATCAGGAAACAGGTAAACTTAAAAGTACTGCAAATTCTTTCTCATTAGAAATCAATAATGAAACAATCAAATCAGACAAGGCAGTTGCCAATGCATTCGAAGACTTCTTCTCTCGCATACCCATAGAAACTACAAGTAGTCTCAACTCGTGTTCTGATGAAGCTGTAGCTCTCCTAGGGCAGAGTGTAGAGAGGTGCAATAAGGTTTTCAAATTTTGTCACATTGACGCTGACACTGTGCTAAAAACATTTCGTATGATTAGTACGAAAAAAACTGAAGATCTTTGGGGTATTTCGACCCACATAATCAAATCGGTTATAATAGAACTTGCCCCGCAACTCGCGTTGATATTCAATAAATGTATTGATGAAGGTGTCTTCCCCGACCTCATGAAGAATAGCAAGTTAATACCATTATTTAAATCTGGGAATAAAAACGATCCTTCAAATTACAGACCAATTTCGATTCTACCAGCACTTAGTAAAATATTCGAAAAAATTGTATCTCAGCAGTTAATAGATCATTTTACATGTAATAACATTTTTCATATGAACCAATTTGGTTTTACCAAAGGTCGTTCCACGACAGATGCTGGAGTTGCACTTCTCAAACACATTTTTGCCGCTTGGGAGTGTAAACAAGATGTGATTGGTATATTTTGTGACCTGTCGAAGGCTTTCGACTGCGTTAGTCACCAGACTCTTTTAAATAAACTCAAACATTATGGTGTCACCGAAAAAGCAATTAGCCTTATGGAGTCTTATTTGTCCAATAGGGTCCAGAAAGTTGTTATTAGCAAAACTGAGTCTGTTGGTGCATCTATAACTATGGGTGTACCTCAGGGATCGATATTGGGACCTTTGCTTTTTTTAATTTACATTAATGATCTCCCACATTTCACTAACAATCTGTGCGATACAGTACTATTTGCAGATGATACTTCTTTAATATTTAAGGTTGACAGAGGTAATGAAAATACTGACGTTGTAAATAGTACTCTTTCTAATGTATTGCATTGGTTCACAATTAATAACTTATCATTAAATTCAAATAAAACTAAATGTATAAAATTTTCATTGCCAAATGTAAGGAAAGTGGATACTATTGTGGAAATGAATAATCAAATTATTGAATTCATTGATTCTACCAAATTTTTGGGCATCACATTAGATTCACGTTTGCAGTGGGATCCACATATTGAGTCCTTGGCAAACAGACTTAGTTCTGCGGCATATGCAGTTAAAAAAATAAGACAACTTACTAATGTTGAAACGGCAAGATTGATTTACTTTAGTTATTTTCACAGTGTTATGTCGTATGGACTACTACTGTGGGGATCGGCTGCTAGTATAGAAAGTATTTTCGTACTTCAAAAAAGAGCAGTTCGCGCTATTTATAATTTACGAACAAGGGATTCTCTAAGAGATTTGTTTAGAGAAATTAATATATTGACCTTAGCAGGACAATACATTTATGAAAATTTGATTTATGTCTATAAGAATTATAATACATTTGAAACCAATTTCCACGTTCACCAGTTAAACACAAGAAATAAAAATAAACTTGCCGTTCCAACATACAGACTCCAAAAAACTAGAGGCTCATTTATGGGGAAATGTATAACGTTTTACAACAAAGTTCCACATAGTGTAACTGACTTGCCTTTTCATAAGTTTAAAGCGCATGTAAAAAAGACTCTAATGAGTAAAGGATATTATAAAGTCAACGATTATTTAAATGATGCCAATGCCTGGTGTTAATATGAAGTTATTATTCGTTATAATGTCAATAATCGTGTTGTTGTGTATAGCTATTGATGTTAACAAATGTTGTTGGCAGAAAAGAACTGACACTGATTTTGAATTAGACTAAGTTATCAAATGTTTGGTAACAACATAATTTATTGTATTATGATTAATGTATTAATGTATACGTCTATAACTTATTTTTTGACATTTTAAGTGTATGTAAGCATACCGATTGTATTTTTTTAAAAAAAGTTTCAATGACTATGTAACAAAACCAAAATTGTAAATGGCGATTTAAAAGAGGAGATAAAAAATTTGACCTTTCGAGTTTCTTGCCTGTTCTTCTCGAGAAGGCTCTCCCAATTTCCGAACAGGTGTAGATTCAACTTTTTTTTTTTTTCATTACTACTTGTATTTGCAGACATCTTGAGTAGGTTTATTCAGGATGTATGCACATACAAGGTTAAATTTATGTTTCCTTTAAATTAGAATGTTTTGCTTTGTTTTGACGTCAATAAGTGCCTGTAAAGGCCTAAGTTGAATAAAGATTTTTGAATTTTGAATTTTTGATTGACGTTCGATCCCAAACTAACAAAGCTACTTCTATTATAAGCGCAACAGCTGAACCTTTTTTTTTTTTTGGGAGGGGGAAAATGCTTTGACGCAATCCTCGTGGTCGAGCCAAATCACGAGGATATGTGAGACTCCCCAGTCCGAACTCGGCCCGGTCCTACCCACTAAAAACCCCCGCAGCTCCTCCGTCCATCACAAGACAGGGGGAAGGGGACAACAGCGGGGCCTTGTTCCCGCTGACCCCCTGCCCGTGAATACGTCCGTTTCCGGACTCCCGCTACGCCTAGGGCGTGTGGCTCAGCTGCTTTGTCAGCGGCGCCGGTGTTGTGCGCCGCTCTTCACCCTGAAACATCTCAGCACTAAGTGCCCTGGGGTGGGTTACCGTTTTTTGCGCGGGGATCCCCTCCCGCGGCCGCCTCCTCTTGTATGATGGGGGCCCCGACTACCTCCTCGGTCACCTCCATCGCCGTCCCTCCGGGGGTTTCGGATGGCCTGTTTGGCACTGCCCTCCTCCTTCTCCTGTTGATTTTTGCCTTGGGGGCAGAGCAGGTCTTACCCCCAAGGCGGTGGGCTGCCGGTTTCCCGGCCGCCGCGCACAGTGGGCATTTAGGCTTCGACGAGCACGCCGAAGCCCTGTGCCCTGCCTCCCCGCACTGGTAGCAGAGCATGCTCCGGTCTATCTCCGCCTTGCAGTCTATCCTCAGGTGCCCCGATTCGAGGCACCTGAAGCACCGCATTTCACGGGGCTGCAGGAGTTTCGCTTTAGCGGCGGACCATCCTACCAGCAGCCTCTTGGCAGACATTATTTTCTTGGCCGCTCCCGTCGAGCAGCACACCCACGCCGTGCCCATGGTGTAGCGGCCCTGGCGGATTTCACCCACCCGAACCTCATCGACTTGGCACTCGCCGGTCTTAGCGAGTGCCTCCTTCAGTTCCTTCGGCTGAACGGACTCGTCCAGTCCGGAGACCAACAATTCCACCATCCTAGTGGGTACGGTGATCCGCGCAATGGTCGGATCAACGACCCCCTTAGAGCAACGGCTAAGTCAACCGCGCTCGCCTCCTTCTCCTCGCCCCTTACGAGGGTTATGGCCGCCTCAGTCAAAGACCTGCGGAACTGGACTCCCTCTATGTTCAGCTCCGCGAGGCTTACCTTGGCCTTGGCAGCCGCATTCACCTGGGCGTAAGAATGGCCCTTCTCCACGGCGTCTGGTTGCAAAGAGAGCACCACTGCGGCCGTATTCGGCGCACGCAGCTTAGGCAGCTGTGGATGTGCCTTCCTCTTTGGGGGCGGAACGAGTTGCTTCGGCATGGTGGTATTTACCGGTATGCCATCCTGCTTTCTTCCTCGCTTTTGGCCGCGTTTTACCACGGTGGTCCAACCCTCCTCCGTGTTGGACGGGGTCGGTGGTAGTGGTCGTGGCTCCTTCGCTGCAGATTTCTCCGCAGCGGCTTTCTGTCCCCTTGCTGGTCTGCGCCTTCTCGTTGGGGCCGTACTCTTAAGCGCAGAGGGAGCGCTTTTCGCAGCGGGCTTTTGAGCTGCGGGCGCAGCTGGTGTCTGCGTCATATTGGCCGTGAGGGAGGTGTTTACTCCGGCTCGTCTCTCGTGGTGTAGGGTGGGGCGCAGGCGCGGCTCAGGGTTCAGCCTAGGCTCCAACCCCTCGAGTCTGGCGTTGAGCCGAGCAACAATGCGCCCCATCAACCGGTTCTCCAGCTCCTCGATGTTATGAGGAGCTATGGTCTCTGCTGTGCCTGTAGCTGGAGGGGGAGGTGGTGGACTCCTCCTTTGGAGGGCTTGCATTTTTGCCTCCAGCTCGGCAATTCGCTCTTTCTAAGCCTTTAATTCAGTTTCGAGGCGGGAATTCGCCTGCTGTAGGCGCGTCGTCTCGTCGAAGACAGTCTGCGCCGCCAGGGTTTTCGCGTCCTCCCGTAGGCTCTCTGCCGCCTTCTTCAGTTTATTAACGAAGGTCCCCTTAAGTTAGAGGACCTTTCTGCCACATAATTGATGATGTGGATAGCGCGGCCCATACGCTCGGTGACAGTGAGCGTAGGGTCGTCGCTTCCGCTCTCCTCCAGAGGGGATAGCACGCTTGATGCCGGTGTTGGTGTGGGAGCTGAGCGTCGTGTATTTCGGGACTCAATCGGCATAGCCAAGAGTTCTCTCTCCGCCTGTAGTTGGAGTTCTAGGCGCTCCTGCCTCAGGTACTCCGCCTTCGCCTTGGCCAACCCCACGTACTCACCCGTTGTTGGCGGCCGGCCTCTACCTCTTTTTCCCTTCGGCTTGGGTATTTTGTAAGATGATGTCAGCGGAACATCTTCAACAGAAGGATCATCGCTGTCATCTTCTATATTTCCTCCTGCTTCATGCGCCCTCTTCCGATGAGTGGAAGGAGCATTCATGCTGCTGTCCGTGCTCATCAGGGAAGATCCCTCTGACAAGCAGTCTGACTCTCCCGAAATCGGGAACATATCGGGGGCATCGTAATCCAGCATGATGTCCGATATGCCGGTCCTTCTCCTTCCTCCTTTGCGTCCGGTCGCATTCTTACTCCTCGACGACCCGGGAACCGCCGTCAGCGGTTGTAACTCTCCTGCCGCCTCGGTTAAGTCGATGGCAACAGCTGAACCTTTTTTTTTTTTTTTGGGAGAAGTAAAATGCATTTACGGATTCCTCGCGGTCGAGCCTAACCACGAGGATATGTGGGACTCCCCAGACCGTACACGGCCCGGGCCTACCCACTAAAAACCCCCCCAGCAGCAGAAGGGGACAACAGACAGGCCTTATTCCCGCTGACCCCCTGCCTGTGACATGTCCGTAGCTGGTCTCTCCTCCTGGCTCTGCTACTTTGTGGAGCGGTTCTGCGCCGCTCTACACCCCGGGACTGGTTTTTATTGTGGTTGTCTTCCACGCGACCCGACGCTCAGTGCGCCGGGCCCCCGGCCCGCTCAATGCGGGTAACGGGTTGCCCGACGGCAGATCCCACTGGATCCACCGCCGCGCGAGTGAGCCGAAGCTCACGGAAACCCCCGGCAGGCGCGAAGCGCCGTGACGAGAAGTCGCCTCCACTCTGCTACCTTCAAGGTAGCCGCCCAAATCAGGCTTCCGGCGAAAGCCACACCTCTTCTTAAAATAAGAAGAGGGGACTTCGCCCTTCCCCGCATGAAGCGGGTGGCCACACGAAGTGCCCCGCCGGGTTAAACCTGGCCATCCCACACCCCCCCCCTCTATGGAGGGTCCTCTCGTCAGACTATTCGCCTGCGGCAGAGAATCTGCCGGGTTGCCCAGGGTGCACCACAAGGAGGTTGTCTGACATCGCACCTCGCAACAGCTGAACCTTTTTTTTTTTTTTTTTTTTTGGGAGGGGGGAAAATGCATTTACGCATTCCTCGTGGTCGAGCCTAACCACGAGGATATGTGGGACTCCCCAGACCATACTCGGCCCGGGCCTACCCACTAAAAACCCCCCCAGCAGCTCCTCCGTCCGTCACAAGACAAGGGGAAGGGGACAACAGCCAGGCCTTATTCCCGCTGACCCCCTGCCTGTGACATGTCCGTAGCCGGACTCTCCTCCTGGCTCTGCTACTTTGTGGAGCGGTTCTGCGCCGCTCTACACCCCGGGACTGGTTTTTATTGTGGTTGTCTTCCACGCGGCCCGACGCTCAGTGCGCCGGGCCCCCGGCCCGCTCAGTGCGGGTAACGGGTTGCCCGACGGCAGTTCCCACTGGATCCACCGCCGCGCGGGTGAGCCGAAGCTCGGGGAAACTCCCGGCAGGCGCAAAGCGCCGTGGCGAGGGGTCGCCTCCACTCTGCTACCTTCAAGGTAGCCGCCCAAATCAGGCTTCCGGCGAAAGCCACACCTCTTCTTAGGATAAGAAGAGGGGACTTCGCCCTTCGCCGCATGAAGCGGGTGGCCACACGAAGTGGCCCGCCGGGTTAAACCTGGCCATCCCACACCCCCCCTCTATGGAGGGTCCTCTCGTCAGACTATTAGCCCGCGACAGATAATCTGCCGGGTTGCCCAGGGTGCACCACAAGGAGGTTGTCTGACATCGCACCCCCGCAACAGCTGAACCTGACTTAATATCTACCAACCACTCCCAACCAGATAACAAAAATAAAGGTATCCCTATTCTATCAGATGCAATAGATAAACAGCTGAAACAATTCTATATTAGGTCAACCCCAGGTTCCACATATAGAGTTGAAGACACATCTACAAATTCGAGAACTGTCATCAAAGATGTATTCATACCTATTAATAATACCGAATCAGAGATAGTTAAATTTCTACAAATTCGAGACACATCTAAAGAACATACTATAGCAGCTGTTAAAGAACATACTATAGCAGACCGTATCTTTCACTGTTATTTCTATGATGAACATTTATATTTAGCTTTTTCTAGAGTGTATACGACAATATTTAATGATAGAGGACCTAAGTTAATTAAATGTACTTCACGAGTTACTTTAGTTGAAAATAAAACAGAGCAACAAGAACTAATTAAAAAATAACCACGAAGGCAAAACAATGCATCGAGGTATTCAAGAGACATATAAGCAATTACACAGAAATTATCATTGGCCTAATATATTATTAACGGTTCAAAGATATATTAATCAATATGAAACGTATGAAAGACACCCTTTAAAACCACCATTAGCTCCAAAACCTTTACAATATCTGTTTATGTACTCTACTGGGGGAGCAACATTTTTAACAGTAATAGATAATTTTTCGAAATATGCTCAGGCTATTCCCTTAAGCGCATTAAGTAGTGTTCACATAGCAGAAGCTTTGTTACAAGTATTTTCCACCCTTGGACTACCATTAAAAATAACAACCGACTCAGACAGCAAGTTCGACAATGACGTTATTAAAGAAATATGTGCTTTACATGACATTAACATTCATTTCACAACCCCTTATAACCCAAACTCTAATTCTCCTGTAGAACGCTTTCATTCCACCCTAGGAGAAATAGTAAGGATACAAAGGATGACTAACAAAGACGACCCCACACAGACCTTAATGAAATACGCCCTTATAGCATATAACAACTCAATACACTCCACAACAGGTTACACCCCTCGCGAGCTTTTATTTGGACATACAACATCTCGAAACCCCTTAGAATTATACTACCTCAAAGAATTCTACCAAGATTACGTCATCAAACATCGATTGAATGCCGAAGCTGTCCAGGAATGCGTCGCAGTCCTTATGTCTAAAAACAAAGATCAGGTTATAACTAAACGTAATCAAGCAGCTGAAGAAATTATGTTTAAGGTAGGTGAGACAGTATGTAAACAGGTCGCAAAAACAGCCCGAAATGACAAAACAAAACCCGTTTTCAAAGGACCGTATAAAATTATACACGTACACCCTAATAATGTTACTAAAATTATAGGTAACCATCCCAACGCTAAGTCAATAAGAGTACACTATAAGCTCCTAAGAAGTTACAGGATCGTCATCACAGGAGCCTTCGTGCTCAGCACAGCCGCAAACCTGACCTTAACCCCTGCTGACAACGTTAATGGTACTCTGTTGCTGAAACAAGGTCAAATTTTAAAACAGGTGGATACTTTTAGTCTGGCTTGTGTATATAATGTTACTTATATTCACGAAGTGTCTTTAAAACTTATAGCACTCTACTTTAGTACTAAGGATGCAGAAAAGGACGATAATCTGCATAGAACTTATAAAGATCAAATAGAACATAACTTAAAATTAATAGGTAAGAAGATAGTTTTTATTTCTCCACGCCACAGGGTTAGACGTGGTTTAATCAATGGTTTAGGTTCTATAGTTAAAGCTATAACAGGAAATTTAAATCATGAAGACGCCCTTAAGTTTGAAGAAGAAATATTAAATTTAAAAAATTCAGTTAGTAGTATTAAAAAGTCAGAGAAAAGAACATTGTTATAGCAGATATCTTAATAAAAGAATTTACAAATCAAATAAATACGCTGAATAATAATCAACATAATATAGCTGAGATGTTAGTAAATACAACTAATAGTAATAGTTTAATGTTTAATAAAATACATTTTTTAGATTTATACATACAGATAAGTCTTAGTTTACAGTTAGTCTTAGATAAATTAAACATTTTTGATGACGTTCGCTCAATTAGGAGTAATGCACCCTAGCATCTTACCCCCTCATAATAGGGAATATGCATAAAATTTAAATTTGTATCAAATATTTTTTTCTAGATTCTTTATTGTCTTTTACATTATACTTAAAAGGTATTTTTTGATTTAGTTGTTATTTAAACCCAAAAAATATTATATAAAAAGTGAAAATTATGGGAGAGAAATTCAAACTTACAAAACGCGCCACCATTGGTCGAAACGGAATGTGAGGTCAGTGGTCATTCACGTCAATGCCTCAATGGATTTATCGGCGTCGATATTCATGTGTTAGTAGTGTTTGTGAGAAAAATTATTTAAAACTGTTTTTTTGTGTGATTACTTGTGTATATATATTTGTAATCAATCTAGGACGATGACAGAAACTGGTTTTGTCAAAGCACAATCGGATAATCTACCGAAAATAGATGCATTTATTATGTCAGCATATTTTGCATCTAATCTCGATTTTACGAGCGCAGTGATCAAAGGACTGAAAGCAGCAAGGTAATTTTTATGTTAAATGGTATATTTAAGCCTAGAAAATAGATTTTTATTCATAAATGTTTAAATAATACTTACAACAAAACATAACCTTTACTTAAGTACCTACATAACCATTTGTCATTAAAATTGTTTCCTTAACTCCGAATTTACTTCTATATCATTATAATTTACACGTAATATTATATCATTGAAGCTCACTTAAGTATGATATTATGTTTATATACTTTTTGTCAAAATGAAATAAATACTTACTATAATTGCGATTGCCATTAAAAATTTTCATTCAGTAAGTATTTAAGTGCGTTTGTTTCAGATCAACGGCCCAATTCTGCTAATAAGTTATAGCCGAATCGAAACTGAAACTAACTTACTAACTTTGTTGTAATAAAAAAATCAAAATTTCGTAAAACCGCAATAGGAATAAGCAAGCTCTTTAGATAAGTTTTTAATGAACTTTTGTACAAGTTAGGTTAGTTTTAGACCGAATGATCTACTGCTCAATAGCTAATTCACACTAAGCTGTACATAAATATAGCACACGTTAAAATGATCTTTACAACAAAATACAACCGATAATGAAGATACATTTTCCCTTCTCATCATCTTACACCATTTTTTTCGTAATTTCGCATCGCGTGGAATACGAAAAGACACTTTAATACAGTTGCTCAAAAAGTAGTATATTGCAGGGCTGTTTAGCGTCCGGGATGACCAGCATTACGCACTAGTGCTTTTTCTTTTCCAAATGTCAAATGTCTAGAATGACACACATTTTGCTTTTTTCTAGCATGCTAAGTTAAGATTGCGCTAAATAATCTGACTGGTCTACCAGATTTTGTATTGTAAAAGCATGCCTAAAAGCAAAGCATAACAAAAAGCACGGCCGGACCTTGCTTTTAAAAACACGACAAGCAAAGCATAGCACGCATTTGCTTTGTCACTACTGTGTACGTACGACGACATATTTGGCGCCATTTTTCTAAAATTTTCTCTGCGTGATTATTGATTGTTGTTATTTGCTTAAAAGTTTAATCTATCTAATATATAAAATTCTACTGTCACAGTGTTTGTTACCGAACTCCTCCGAAACGGCTTGACCGATCTTTATTTTTTGTGTATATTCAGTAGGTCTGAGAATAGGTCGTAAACTATTTTTTATTACGGCGAAACGTAAGTTTGCCGTTATTTGTAGTGAAAATAACTATTATGGGGTGTATTATTAATATTGTTTTTGCACTGCGGTACCATACAATACTTGTAAAAAGGTTTTTTATCTTCATCCATGATTTGTATAACAATTAACTGAAATTAAGTCACGAAATAAGTATGTGGGCGCGCTAACGCTATAGTAAACAAATACGGGACCAATGACAACTAAAACCAATGACGTCATCAAAACGCGCGCAAAATGGTGGCGTTTGAAAGGCTCAAATTTATTCGATGTTTTAAATTTCATTTGAACAATAACTTGACTATTTTCAAGCCTATTTATATTTTTTTCTATGTTATAAAGACGTAATTGATTAGTTTATGAAATAAAAAAAAATCATGCATATTCCCTATTTGCTGAAAGAATTACAGAACTTGCAAAAATTTCATTCACTTATACCAGTAGATGACATTAATATTAGAAACATATATAAAATAGATAGAAAAATCAATGAGTGTAAAAGCCTACAGCACAGAACATACGTTAACATTTATACTTGAAATTCCCTCCGTTGATAATAATATTTATGACCTTATCCATATATATTCCATTCCTGACAAAAAAAACCTTACCATCATTCCCAAATCCAAATACCTAGTGCTGGGTAACGATGAGTACGCTTACCTGGAAGAAACCTGCAAGAAGATTGACCAAAATTCACAACTCTGTCAATCCCTAAACACCCAGCCTATAGAGAAGACGGAAGACTGCATAATATCATTTATCCAGCATCAAACAACAGATTGCATAAAAGCAAGGATGAACCTGAAACAGGGAAAGGTACAAAAACTTCAAGATAACAAGTGGTTGATAGTCCTGAATGAAGAAACTGCATTAAGAACACGCTGTGGACCCAAGTCTAACTACAGAAGAATCTCTGGAATGTACATCGCCAGTATCTCTAGTGACTGCCAGATAGACATCTTAAACAAAACTTTGAAGAGTAATAGTAACAGCATCGCAGTCGATGACATCATCCCACTACCGAGCCAGAAGATCTCACGTTCAAACAGCATCCACTACAACCTGCAATTACAAGACATATCGTTAGACAGCATACACGAACTCCTAGACAGAGCGCAAGATACTGAAGACGCAAACAATGTAGACTGGAAAATCATGATGGCAACACCAAGCTGGTCAACAATACTACTCTACGTCATCCTGTTCACATTCATCGCCTGGAAACTCTATAATTGCATACACCGCAGGCAACAGCAGGACTTGACATGCACCGAGGACGCTGCAGGAAGCTGCAGGATGCGCTTCCAACTTAGGGAGGGAGGAGTTAAGCAGCCGACAGCAGCTCAAACAACAAGAGAATGCTGACTCCGCAACCGCTGCAGTCATCATTTATGTTTATCTAGAATAAGTTTCTTTAATCGTTTAATTGTAATTTAATTTAGTTTTGTAGGAATCATCTAAGAGTAAACTTGTATTTTAATTGAATAAATTTTTTTTTTTTTATAATTAATTCCGCCCGCCGTAACTTAACTCTAGCCATAGCTTTTCTTAAATTTATCGAGCAGAATTTTTGCGACCTTGCGCTTAAATAATCTTTTGGATTGATCCCCAACCAGAACCAGCATCAGTAACGAACATTTGGTACCATATAATTTCTGCTACGTTTGCCAAAATAATTATTACAAAAAGGTAGTTTGAATACATTTTTATGTACAGTAAGCTCCTTATCAAGCTATACTGTTTGACCTTTGGACCGTCCTTATGTCGCTCGTAATAGTGGCGGTTTTCGTAGTGCAAATGTATAGCTTGAATGGGAGCTTACTGTACCGTTCTACAATGTAGCACCTTTCTTAAAGCAATCTTGAACTCATCACTGCAAAACTGTTCCACAGCTATCAACAACATTACTTTGTAATGGACTGGCAGCATTTTACACACGACGAATAGTTCTTCTTAATTACTGTTTTTACATTTGTCGCAAAGAACAACTTGAACTAGACATTGACACCTCCTTGGAGCAAATTTCGGAATGGGGTCGACGGAATCTTGTCCAATTTAACCCCACCAAAACGCAGGTCTGTGCATTCTCTGCAAAGAAAACACCTTTTGCTGTGACGCCTAAGTTCCAGAACACTCCCCTTACCATATCTAAGAGTATCGGGATCCTCGGCGTCGACATTACGAACGAGGTCCAAATTCGGGGTCATTTGGAGAATAAAGCAAAGCTGGCATCCAAAAAATTAGGAGTACTTAATAAGGCGAAACGGTACTTCACGCCGGGTCACCGACTTTTATTATATAAAGGCCAGGTACGACCATACATGGAGTATTGCTCGCACTTATGGTCCGGTGCTCCAAAATACCAACTTCTTTCTCTTGACTCTATCCAACGTAGGGCTGTTCGTATCGTCGACGATCCGGCACTCACAGATGGATTAGAGCCTCTTAGCCACCGGAGAGATGTTGGGTCTCTGTGCGTGTTCTACTGTCTGTATAACGGGGAGTGTTCTGAGGAACTTTTCAAACTAATTCCTCCATCGCTATTTCGCCACCGCTCCGCGCGCCAGGGAAGTAGAACTCACCCCAACCACCCCCACATATTGGACGCCTGGCATCAGCATGCCTTACGGGCGTCTCGTTCGTTTCTCCCGCGAACATGCAAAATGTGGAATAAGCTCCCTCCGGAGGTGTTTCCAACGCGCTACAACATGGCATTTTTCAAGCGGAAGGTAAATGGGGTCCTTAAACTCAAGGCAGGTGACGCATAAGCGGCACGATGTCGCAGATGTCCATGGGCGACGATGACCACTTACCATCAGGTGGCTCGTCCGCTTGTTCACCGCCTTTGGTGACATAAAAATAAAAAAAATATTTTAATTTTTTTTGTCTACTAATATTTTTATGAATCTTATTTGCAATGCTTATAGTTTATCTATGTAATGTCGTTCATCCCACACTTGGAATTCTCTACCTGCGCACGTGTTTACTCCATCCTACAACATGGGTTCCTTCAAATGAGGCGTGAAAAAGCATCATTTGGACCGGCAAGGGGCGGGTAGGTAGGATAGTGGATGGATGGATGGCAAGCTATGGTGGTACCTTTAAAAAAAATTTTAAGGTACATCCATAGCTTGCCAATCCATAACAGAGCAAAGAGTCAACCAGCGCGTAGTACTCAGTGTACATGGTGGACCTCATCATCATCATCACAGCTCATATACTTCCCCACCGAGGGGCTCAAATCTACCCTAAGTTAGGGTGATTAGGCCTTAGTCAACCACGCTGTTCCAGTGCGGATTGGTCGACTTCACATACGCCATTGAATTTCTTCGCAGATGTATGCAGGTTTCCTCACGATGTTTTCCTTCACCGTAGGAGCGTCAGACAAATGTACATATGAAATTCGAAAACGAAAAACACAGTGGTACATGGCGGTCTCGAACCCGGACCCAATTGGAAGGCAAGTGCCGAGTCCACAGTGCCACCGACGCTTACATGGTGGACCTATCGAGAACAAAACTAAGATGGTGAAATTTTACAAGCACCGATCTCAGATTCTAATGTCTCTCTAAAACTCTCCACGAGAAATTACTGTTGATTTCGGCTCATCTCCAAAGACCCATACGCTCGATTTTGGGATCGTAGCTATAAATCCATGTTTTGTCACCTGTTACTATGTTCCAACCAAATTTGAATTCCGCAAACCACCCAAATAGTCGTATTGCATGGTGCTTCTTCGCCAAAAGCAGATTGAAACCGAACGAGGCTTTACTAAGCTTTCCCCGTGTTAAATTATCCCGTGTTAAATCCATTTTATTGTAATCACCCAATTTTCAAAATAACGCCACAATGTGAAAACAATTGACAGTCACCTGAAGCAAAGTAAATGCTACGACTAGAGTTCAATTTTCAAATGTAGTAATAACTTTTACATCTCTCATGTTCGGTAAGTAGGTCCTTATTACCCCCTAATGGGGCTTGTAGGTGACTAATTAGCGCTCTAGGGTAATAATGTAGCTAGAAAAGCCCTAGGGCTGTAAGTAATTTATTGCCAGTATAATGGTTAGATGTACGCGAACTTTTTGAAATGGTGAAGTGTTTTTTTAATTGGGGGTAATAAGGACCTACTTACCTCACAATCGAGATGTAAAGCAGAGTAGTTAGCTCGGGTGTAAGCACCAATTGCACCCTCGAAATATAGGCGCCCTCGCTGTGCTCGTGCGCCTAATTATCTCGGGCTGCAATTGATGCCTTACAGCCCTTAGCTACTAATCTACTATTTAAATATCTTCTTTCTTCTTCTTTCTTTCTTATATATAAAAATGAAACGCTGTGTGTTAGTGTCGCAAAAACTCTGATACGGCTCGACAGATTCTTACGAAATTTTCTGTGTGTATTGGAATAGGTCCAAGGAAGGTTTAAACGTAAAGTTGGACCCTATAGGTGACGCTGGAATCGGGCAGGACAACGTCTGCCGGGACTACTAGTTGTTTATGTAAGTGGCCAATTCCGGAAACTTTTACTATACCAACTATGACTATCTGTAATGTAGCAATAGGTGTTGTGTTTAAATAAAAAAAAATGTTTCACTTATATAGCTTGTTATTCTCAATTATGTGGGGTTTTTTGTTATCTCGAATCCCAGCTTGTACAGTTGTCTCGTATTTACCTAAGAATGTTATTATTATAAACAAATATTTGTTTTATACCGACAGACTTTTCTGGTATAATATTAATTTAGTATTTATTTAAGCTATATCATATATTTTCTTCAAAGGAAAAATAATATTTGTTTTCTTTTATAATTAAAATTCCTTTCTTTACTTAGGCACTACCGCTTTTTGCTTTCTACTTTAGGAATATTTGGGTATATTTGGTGAAGAAATTAGCGAACAATAAACAAATAATCTCTCAAACACGCGTCATAAATGTCCGAGAAAAAGCATCATAATAATATAATGGACACTTTTTATCATTCTGCACAAAACATCGAAACAATAAACAGAATTACAGATTATAATATTTGAAAAGAATTGTATGAACATTTTTAATGTTATCTGTGCTTTTGTGTTATGTTTTTTTTTTGCTTAATTGCTTAATAATGATTGTATAATATTGGTAAGGAGACACATTTTGGTACAGAGTGGCAACCAGCGGCAATTAATACAGCACTTGGTTGGGCGTTGTATGGATCTCAACCAAACTTATCTAAAAACTCATCTTTTGTGAACGTTTGCATAATAAATAGAATTATCAGTAATACCCTAACATAAATAAACCAATCAAAATTTATAAAACTCCAATAGAGCAAGTTAACTCCTTTAAATACCTAGGTAGCCTAATAACACATGACTCTAGATGTGCACCAGACATAATCACTAGAATTTCAATGGCTAAAAGAGCTTTTAACCGTAACAAAACTCTGTTTAAGGCGAAAATTGATGTGAAAATTCGGAAGCGGCTTATTAAGACCTATGTCTGGAGCATAGCGTTATACGGCTGTGAAACATGGTCGTTGACGCAAAGGGAAAGAGAAAGGTTGGAGGAATATGAAATGTGGTGTTGGAGGAGGATGGAGAGGATTAGCTGGACAGAAAGGAAAACAAACGAGGAAGTGTTACTTTTGGTCAACGAGCGAAAACTATAGACAATAGAAGAGGAAAGATGCTTGGCCACTTGATTCGCCACGATAACTTCTTTAAGACAATTTTAGAAGGAAAAGTTGAAGGAAAAAGAAAAAGGGGACGGCCGAGAAGAACTCTTTTCGATCAAGTGAAGGAAAAAGTGGGAGTCGTGACGTATCAAGAGGTCAAAAGCCAGGCGGAGGATAGAGAGAGGTGGCGATTGCTCCACCGACATAAGCAATAGCTCTTAAATATAAGGAAAAGAAGAAGATCTTTAACGGCAAGATATACCGCTCAAAATCAAAAACTAATAGAAATATCAAAAACTCGCCGTTTAGCCGTCCTACTATTAACCGCTTGGAGATAGAGTTGCCAAGGCGTAACGACAGGCCCTGTATGCCTGTCTATTATAATTTTGGTATAAGTAGGCTAAATTCTTTGACTTACCATCACAAACGAAGTCGCGGGAAGGACTGGTTTACCAGTTGTTGTCCATCTTGTTATTTTCCGACTGTGTGTCTTATTCCTGCAATGCTGATGTTTAATGACTAGAGGTACGGAAATTTCGTATTTACGAAATAGATGCGAATTTATGCGAAACTTTTGATATAAATGCGATACATACGAAAATAAAAAAAAAAGTATTTCCCGCGAAATAAATAAGTTCTCTGTTCGTGGGTGAACAACGCTCAGGCGCCAAACAAATCAAACAGTGTTCATTTGTATTTTAAATACAATTAACTCGGGTCTATTTCGCGGTAAACAATAACTATATTGACTTACTGTTTCCCGACGTTTCGGCCGAATTACATCAGGCCGTGGTCACGGGATGACTGCCGAGGCTCAGCGACGTCTTCGCAAAGCGCGGGTTTCACGACTACCCTCCGCTTGATCTTCAGAATTTTCATTTTTATTTTTATCAGTAGACCCGAGTTAATTGTATTTAAAATGTGTACAAATCGCGGAAGTCTAAAAACTTTCATTTGTATTGTTTTGAGTGCGCACGTCGTTTAATACCTTTTTATTAGTTTTTACCTACTTTTCAAAATAGGACGCCATAAGAAAGATTTGACTAATCGAGTTAAAGAGTTTGCAGAGGATGGCCCGTATCTTTCAGAAACAAATATTATGATGTGCAAGTATTGTAATACTCGTTTGGATGGTGTCAAAAAAGACTGCAAAAAAACGTAAAGTAGGTACAATGTCGTCGTACCGACCGACCGACCGAACAGACCGAAGAACAGCTTAAGGAGTTAAATGTTGAAATTGCAACTATGTTAGCATTTAATTAATGTTAATATAGTGTTTTTTTTTCGAAAATATACGATTTGTTTGGTATTATGATAGGTACTTTGAATAAATGCGAAATTGTTGCAAAATTTTCATATGATTATAAAAATAAATGCGAAATTTTTGTTTTTTATTTGCGAAAATTCGGTACCTTTATTAATTACTTAGGTAACCAAGCTTACGCCTGTACTGCATATTATTGGCAGCTTGTTCATGAATGATTTCTGAAAACGACAGCATCTAATGTTGTTGATGAAACTACTTGTGTTGCATTAAATAGTATGCAATCGTTGGATACTGGTTAGGTTGTAACAAGGCTAAGATTTTTTACTATTTTGTTATTTTTTTCACTCTATTCGATTTTAATGTTCCTGATGTTATAAATGTCAAATGTAGATATTGTTCTTTGTAGTATAACCATTGTATCAAGTTAGGTGAAATTTCGTTTTTAATTACTAATACTACGTGCAACGAGTACTACGCGCATCATCTTAAATGACGGCAACGAGAAAAAAACACACTCTTGCCATCGACATCGCCATCGGGGAGTGCTACACCCACTTCTGCGCTATTTTGCACTTATTGAGGTTGGCGACGCGGAAATGAGATTATAAAATTAAGTGGACCGTATTTTTTAAGACAAAGACAAATAAAACTGCAATCACCAAAACTTTAAGGAAAAGAGTAAAGGAGCACGCTCTTACTTGTGATCTGTAATTTTCTTTCTTCTCTTCCTTCTTTCAGCAGCGAACAGGATTTGCGTCTTTTTCACGTCACAAATAAGTTTTGTGATATATTTATTATGATAATTAAATTCGCGGACACTCTTGTGCGCGGGACTAATGCGGGGCGGATTAATTCACTTAGGTATTACAACTGTTAAGTAATTAGCGGGTAGTATATCGTTCGTGATCTAGTTGCGAACTATAACTGCGTGTTCTTCGTCTTCTACTTGAAGGCGCTGAGACGTGCGGGAGGGGGAACGATTGGTAGGTCCAATAGGAATCAGACAATTAGCGGTTGCAGCTAAAACTAACACACAAAAAAAACAATAGATGTACAGAGGTGATGCTGGACTCGAAATTCAAATATTCAGTCATTTACGCCAACATTTTAGACCACACATTTGCAGCGGTGCAACAGCTTGCGCGATTACTGCGTGTTGTGAAGATAACTATTTTTTTCATTGTCAGACTGGATTGTGTCTTCAGTCAGGCCAGTTGACGCCTACAATACAGCTTCAGGGAGGGTCGTTCAACGGTGGATGCCATATAAAAAGTAAGTAGGCGCTGTCTGAAGACATCACTGATAGGGGCAGAGTGGCGTTGGCAGTGTCTTGGTAAAGAATGCCTTCAACACGCTCCCATTCAGCTGTATCATGGCGGCATTACAATACCACCAAGTGCCGCCACATATACAAAAAGTAATCGCCGACTATCTGCGAGAGCGTGTTGTGGTATATGACGGTCGTGACGGTCAGCTCGGAAGGCGAGCGATGAGTAGGGGGGTTCCCCAGGGTTCTGTGTTGGGTCCACTACTCTGGAATATTGGGTACGACTGGGTGCTCTTTTAGGCGGCCTGTACGTCGTGTGCTACGCCGATGATACCTTGGTCATCGCGCGGGGCGACACGTACAGGGATGCAGCCATACTAGCAACAGTCGGCACCGCTCACGTGGTGTGGCGGATCGGAGCCTTGGGTCTTCAAGTGGCCTTGGAGAAGACAGAGGCCGTCTGGATCGACCGACTGCATCGACAGAGGATGCGCCTTCCCCCTGACGCTGTGATCATAGTCGGGGGAGTTAGTATTAAAATTGCGGCCCAACTCAACTATCTGGGTCACATATTAGATAGCAGGTGGACTTTCACCAAGCACTTTAAGCGCTTGGGCCCAAAATTGGTTGGTGCGGCGTCTGCCCTCGGTCGACTACTTTCGAACATCGGCGGCCCAGGAGCTACATGCTGTAAGTTGTATGCAGGGATGATTGCCTCCATGGCTTTATACGGGGCTCCTATTTGGGTACACGCCCTCAACAGGATTTGCCCTTGCGATGTTGGGGGTGCTCCGTGGGGTGTTCTGGACCCCCCATGCCTCTGACGGACAGAGAGCGGTGTGCCTGCGGGCGAACGCCGGGCGGGGTATGCCGGGGATAAATGCACCAGCGTGCAACTCCCCCTTCCCCGCCTATCTGGCGAGCTGCTGAATCTCGGGGTGGTTTAGTTGGTAGGCTGGCGAGTCACTTTCTCGTCGGAATCCAACATAACCCTGCATCCCCCAGTGCAGGGTATCCATGAGGATTCCCCCCGAAATCAAAAATTAAAAAAAAGGCCAGTTGACGCCTAGTGGTAGTTTAAGTCTATTATGTGATGTTGACAATAGAGTTTATGTTGAAAGATACTGACAAATGTATAGCTGTTTTGACAATTATAGTTAGGTATACTAGCTTTCCGCTCGCAGCTTCGCCCGCGTTATTTTTGTTTTCTCGTGGGTATTTTATATTTTCCCGTAGGAAATATATTTTTGTAGCCTATTTTAGAAGATAGCTGTGCCCGCGAACTGTTTTGCCTTAAAAGTTCAAAGATAAAACTGTAAATCTACTTTCCCGCGGGAAAGAGAAAATGGCCTGTAATTGTGGAGACGTGCTGAAACTCTAGGTAATTATAATATATATTAATATATTCGTCTCCACAATTACAGGCTATTTTCAATTATTTAAGAAGGAAAAATTATGGAAGTCACTCTCCTGTTTATACAATGTTGAGAAACTTTAATCATTTGTATCAAAGCTTTAATCATTATGTTTATGCAATATATATTTATTTGTATTGTATTATGCACTTCCCGCTTCGCTTTTCCTATTTATTTTCCTTTACCCTAAGGTTGCCTGGCAGAAATTGCTATTTTAACAATAAGGCCGCATTTTGTGTTTGTTTCTGTTATGTGTAATTATTTTTAAGTTTCCTTGTGCAATAAAGCATTCATTCATTAATTCAAAGTAACAATGCATTAGATGATTTTTGTGAAAAAAGGTCTCCTTTTAAAAATGCTATTTGAAAGTGTTGTGTTGCTCATTTAATTTTTTTTAATTGTATTTTTTAATGTGTATATTTTTTGTAACAAATAACATATTGTGAGTATAACAATGCTGTGCATACCTATAATATAAATGCATTTTTTAAAATACTGTTTAAGTAACTTACCTGTATGTATTTAGTTGGTAAGCCTTATCTAATAAATAAAAAATATGTATATATGAAAATCAAGGTCTGATGCTGGAGCTGGAAGGGGGCTATGGGAACTCTGTAATAAAACGACACAGCTCCATTGAGTCTGGATTCGTTTGATTCGTATCGTTGAGTATTTTATTCCTATATGATAACCAGGGTGTGATGATGGCGCTGGAAGGTGACCATAGGAACTCCGCAATAAAACTACACAACCCCATCGAGTTTGGTCTCGTTTGATTCGTAATGACGAGTTCTTTGATCCTTGATGATAACCAAGGTCGGTCCTGCGCCTCCCGCATCACAAAATGAAAAATATAAAACAAATTAATGGTAAAAAGAGAGTAGAAACAAACTTTTATTTTAATTCTCTAAAAATAGGAAAATAAACTTTAATTTATTACTTATATGATACATTTCGCATTACGATCTCTTGATCTTAATGCGAGTTCGGACATCTCGGTGCATGCATGGATTCTACTTGAAGTTATAAAGTTATTTTTGAAAAAAAAATATTCGATTGGGGTTGGCAGTCCGGTTAATTACGATTTCGTATAACTGAGGGCCAGATAAGCGAGTTTCCACTGTATAATTATGAAGGTCAATAATGGATAAAAACTATCCTATCTTTAAGTTGGACCAATCAAAATCGGTTAACACGATATTCTTATAAACTTAGATATACTCAATATAGATTAAAAAGAGGTAATGTTTGTGAGTTTGGATGTTCGGGGTAATCTCCGGTACTACTGATCTGACTTTGAAAATTGTTTCAAATTCAATTCAGTCAATCCCAATATGGCCTTAATAAATTTTCAGTTAAATGCCTGCGATCCGAAAAAAGGTTCCACTTGCATCGTGGTTTCAGTTTAGAATGGGGTACACTTGTTATAATCAAAGGGGGTTTAGAGGTCAATCCTTGTTCCGTTGTTATGTAAACATTCGTTTACATGGAGGGCCATGTCACAGACAGACCTCTTTACTCGTCTATAAATCTATACTGTCACTGTGTGCTCTGTTATATATCAAAGTATATAGTCATTATTGTCGGTATTTTTTTCGGTTTCAGTTTTATATACTTTTATCATTTTGTAATTCTTGTAATAACTCAGAAATACACCTATTTCCCCATTCCATCCGCCTTTTCCTTTGCTGTCCACGACACCAAGTAAAGAGTAGGATGTCGACGGAAGACAGAGCTTAAGCCATGATTCGGATACAAGGAGAGCATTGATATACATATTTATTTACTATCAAAATTTTGCAAAGAAACCTTGAAAGTGATCCGGAATGCTTTGGGCATTGATATGAATGACGTTGTTATTAGAAGGAACATCAGAGAACTGACCATCCAGAGTGTCGCCATAATACATTTGAAGGAAGTGAAATTCGAAGCTGCAAGACATGGTTATAGGACCCATCTAATAGCCTATGTATTTGATAATTAATAACTTTTTGTGGCAGAAATGTTTCAGTGGAACACACGAAACCTGCAAGAAAATTCAACACCAAGCTAATGAAACGCGATGTTGCAAAAAATTTTGAAAATGTCGGAAATCCGTGCCTATCCAGAACGCGCCTACCGCCGGATATTATTGACTGTTCCTTTCTTGTAAGGACTGTACATATACGAGTATGATGTGAAGATGATATTGTGAAATTTTAACTAATGTGATCTAAATCACTGCGATAAAAACAACAGTATACGCAAAATTAGTTATAATGTAGTGGACTTTTATTAATGAATTTGGAATTTTATTAATATCTTTCTCACGGACATAGAATATGCAAATAAAGTTTATTATTATAACAATAAGAAACGATTATTTAGGTACACGTGTACAGTAGGTAATTGAACAATTGTGCAAATTTCCGCCATTTCAATTGTGAAAATTTCCGCCATTTAATGCAAATTTGTACAAATGTGAAGATTCAGGAGCTTGTCTTATGTATGTATGTATATAAACTCCACGAAACAAGACTTTTCAAAATTAGTGAACTGCAATCGTTTTTGGTTCTCGGGTGTTTCCATCTTAGCAAAATCAAAATGAAAAGCATCTTCCTCTTCTGTTTCCTTGTTTCGGTTGCGGTCGCTTTTCATATTGTAAGTAGCAATTTTTACACAGGCAACTTTTACGCAGGCAACTTTTACGCAGGCAACTTCACCTTTTATTTTATTGATATTTTTTTTCGAAGCATTTTTAGCTAAATTACTTATTCAAGGAATTGAATGGTGTTTCTGGCACTGTGATCTCAAATCCAATTCGTTAAGTATGAATGTTATTTATGCCTCTATATTCATTTTTTCCTTCATAACCACCAAAAAATATATAATTTGGATAATGAGAAAGGATTATCTTTTAAAAATGCTTTAAATTTTGAACCTACCCACAAACTAATAAGTGGAACCTATCTATACAGTTTACACATTTACCATTAATGTCGTTGATAGAATATATTCAGAAAAGAATATTTTCCATAACTTTAACGTAGTTATAGTCTATGCTCAAAAGTTAAAGGAGTATGCAAGATGTAAGGCTCTAAGAGAAGTTTCGGAGGAGGCGCCATGAAGTCTCGACGCAAAAGCTTTATTTAAATTTAATTCGAAACATGTATACCAAAAAATATGTTTGGTAAAATTTTTAATGAACTCGGTATAAAATCGGAACTCTCACCAAAGTAACCCTGTGCTGGCTAATATTATAAAGCTGGAAAACTAACGTCAAATACAATTTGGTAAACTGTGTGATTATTATAACGGATAATCACAAAGCCGGAGCCTACATATTGAACCCATCGTCAATATAATTTTTGTCTTCTAGAGTCTAGAATGCATGGTCTAGAAGAATCTAGACCATGCCTGGGAAATAAATAGTTACCGAGATATTTAAGTTCAAAGTGACAATTATCTTTTCGGGGTTTTTATACCAAAGTGTTTGGAACATTATTTGTTAATTTTCAACCAAAGCAACATCATGGAAAAAATCTATATTTATTTTAAGCTGATCGCACATATGCCCGCGTCGCACGCTCCGCACCAGCCGCATTTACTGATGACTTCGCACATATGGCCGCACGCGCCGAACGCGCCGCAAGAAATTTTTTAGTATTGCCCACACTTAATTTTGAACTCCACCAATAATTTTCTTTAATTTAACTCCTTAATTTTGAACCATACAAATGGTTCGATCATCGTGTAGAGCGTTATTTTTCAATAATTTTGATTTAAATTTCACTAATTGCATCGTAATTTCATAAAATCACACAATGACTTATTTTTGCTATTGCATGACTCATCCTATTTCAGTTTGCTTGTCTAAACAAGCACACAAAATTTAGGGCTCCTGCTTCAAAAGTAACTCTGTAATCATACACATTATATTCCTTTTCGTTTTGCATTACACTGAATAATATACTACTACTTAATTATATTTTTTAACAAGAACCAGTACCATAAGAACTTTAATTTTGCTGGATTGCATATTTATATGTATAATCTGTCAAGAAATTATCATCATCACAGCTCATATACGTTCCCACCGAGGGGTTCGAGCCTACCCTATGTTAGGGTGATTAGGCCTTAGTCAACCACGCTGGCCCAGTGCAGATTGGTCGACTTCACATACATCATTGAATTTCTTCGCAGATGTATGCAGGTTGCCTCACGATGTTTTCCTTCACCGTAGGAGCGTCAGACAAATGTACATATGAAATTCGAAACGAAAAACACATTGGTACATCGCGGGTCTCGAACCCCGACCCCCCGATTGGAAGGCAAGTGCCGAGTCCACAGCGCCACCAACGCTCACTGCCAAGAAATTATATGTTTTGGGATTTCTGCGTACATGTAGGGTAATTACTGTGTATCTGGTAACACCGAGTATCAGCACGCGCCGAACGCGCCGCATTATATGACGTCATCAGCATTCGTCCTTCAATAGCCGGATACCTTCCTACCGCATTTTTGAAATTCGGCGCGTTCGGCGCGGTCAAATGTGCGAGGTTTCATATAATTTCATACAACGAATTCCATAATGCGGCGCGTACGGCGCGTGCGGTGAGTGCGGCGCGGGTATATGTGCGATCAGCTTAACAAATAAAAGTTTTTAATTTACAACGCGCAATGTATTTACAACAGACGCTGTCTATTGTCGCTGCGAGCCGCTGACTGTCGCGAGACGATATCAGTAGCGCGCGAGCGCGCGTTACATTGCGTAGTGCTTTTAGCAGTTGTTTTTTAAAACCTAAAAAAAAAATTTTATACAAGTTAATTATAATGGTCTGAATGCGTAGACGCGGGCTTTGTGGTTGGTTTTTTTACACCGTGTATTTATTAAATATTTATTATTGTTCATGCAATTATCTATAAGGTCTCCTAATTGCTTTTTTCTTTTGTTTCAGCCTATCCCCCGTAAGTACTTATTATTATTTACTAGCTTTCCGCTCACGGCTTCGCCCGCGTTATTAAATTTTTCCCGTGGGAATTTATATTTTCCTGTAGGAAAAATAATTTTGTAGCCTATTTAAGCCCGGATAATAAATTTCATAAAAATTGGGGCAGATTTTAAATATTTTCCATAGAAACTTTCAACCCCTATTTTGCACATTAAGGGGGTGAATTCCAATAAACCATGAAACACGTGTTCAATGAAATATTTTCAGAGCAAGAATCTCAAGTTTTATCAAAATATTTGCTAATTGAAACATTTTTCCATACAAACTTGCAAACCCTATTTCATCCCATTAGGGTTAACATTTAAAATTAAAACAACTGTCCAAATTTCACGTTTCTACCATTAGCGGTTACGGCTGTGCGTGCGTCTATAGATGGGAACATCTCCTTTTATCTATATATATAAAAGGAGATGTTCCCATCTATAGATATATTTAACTAAATTTTAAATGCAATTTCCGATGTGGAATTAACAGAAACAAGTAGCAATACCAATACTGTTTGGAGAAGATACGACTAATGAACGTATCATGCGTTTTATGTTTTTTTTACTTATGAACGAAAGCGAAGCTCTTGGCCTACATCTCACATGATGGATGATGATGATGATAGGTCCTCAGCTCCTCAATAATTGAGGACCTGGCTATCTTACCTCAAATTGTCGGCACACAACAATGCTATTATTATTTAAGCGGCAAACTTGTAAGATGGTGTTAGTTAGCAAGGTGGACTTACAAACCATAACACCAACCAAATCGAACAGAATAAATATTCATGGGGAATCGAACCTCCCGATCAATATAGGTGATCAATAGGCGGGTTTAATCACTTTTCTAGTGGAAATTTCGACTTAAAAAATGAACCTCGCTGAATTGAATGCGACGGTGAAAACTGATTCGTATTTAAACTATCGAGGCATGGTTACGGTTAGCATAGCTACAATATTGATTGGTTTGCTTCAAATCAGTTAGATAAAAAACATTAAAAATAGATGCCGATGATTTGACTATTCTGCAGAGAGAAGAGCGCGTTGAAGCATGCATTACCTTGTTGAGCTGGCGAAAAGAAGGGATTTTGGGACATATTGTGACGGAAGATGAAAAGTGGATTGTTTATGATAATCGCAGAGGTTCACTCCGTAGCAAAGTGATGGTAACTGTCTGGTAGTCATTTCATGGTACTCGTCGACTACCATTTTTCCAGTATAGCGAAAATTTTAGACAGTTCGTTTAGTCCTTCTTTACCAGCGTTTAACCGCAAATGCATAAATTTAATGTTCTTTCCATGTAATGGCAGAAATTTATTGATTAAATTCCTTGATAAAATAAATAAAACGTTAAAAATTTTCATTAAGAAACGACAATTCCATACTTTAGCCACTTTGGAAACAATTATGTTGTGTATACTAGAGGCAGACTAGGTACGGAGTTACCCCTGCCTCCAGCTTGATTATTACTGCACAGAGCAGTGATGTTTTGCATTGGTTGTGTTAAGTGACTGTGTATTTATTTGTTTGTCTGCTAATGTATTAACCAATGTACCTATTTGTTTGTCTGCTAATTATGCTATATAAAAATATATGTTTTTTTATAAATTATTATTTTTAATTTATAAATTTAATTGAATCAAAGTTTCCAATTCAATTGAGAAATCCCATTACTAAAACGTGAGGTTGTTCGTGTTTTTTTCGTTTTATATTTATAATAAAGACCTTTTCTTCAATATGCCATTAAAATGTATACAGAGTGTCTCTAAAACAATGGATAAACCTGTTAACTATGGTATAGATAGACGTCATCATGGCCTCCCTTACCACAAATTTTGACCTTAGTGAAAATATCCACGGTTTCAGAGATATTTAATGTTTTTGAGTTTTTTTTTAATTTCCAAGGGTGATTAGTTTTTATAGTGCCATTTCTACAAATGGAGAGGTTTTTCGATTTTGTTTTAATTTTTCATTTCACAAGCGATATTTCAGCTATCAAAAACAAAGACTTAAATTTAACAAACTGGTGTAAAGTGTTTAAAAAAATTAAAACAAAGAAAATATAAAATAAAATTAATTTTCCTTCATGTTTGATCGGCTACAGTGTAAAAAAATGTAGGACTCATCGTGCCCATCATCTTATAAACTTGCTTAGCTATTCTAGATTCCAAAAAGTTATCGTAAGCCTAGGCATTCTGAATATTTTTAATTTTATGACTACTTGAATAGCGAGCTTGCTACACGAAGGTCATATTGGCATAACTAAAACTAAGTTGAAAGAAAGGGAGTTAGTATATTGGATGGGTATGAATAAATATACTGAAAAATTAAAATGCAATATCTGTGAAAAATTTAGAACAAGTAATACTAGAGAACCATTAATATCACATGACATACCCTGGACCTACCTTTCAATAAAATTTGGATGGATATACTTACATACATGTATGGATAAGGACTATTTAGTTGTTATTGACTATTTATCTAAATGGTTAAAAATTAAATTACTAAATAATAAAGATAATGAAGAATTAAGTAATATACTAAAAAACTTGTTTTCATGTCATGGCATACCTTCTTACATGCCATGCGTAATTGCAGATAACATGTCATTTAATTCATTAACGTTTAAAAAGTTTGCTAATGATTAGAAATTCTAAAATAATAACAAGCAGCCCTGTGTATGCTAGGTCATAAAAATGACATGGCATAAAAAGCAGTTCACATTGCAATAAATTTAATCAAAAAATCATATGAGGATAACTCTGAGTTAGAAATAGCTTTATTGAATTATAGATGGTCACCAATACCGCACTTATACTTATCACTGGCAACACGCACGAATTGAAGACTTTCGTCTTGAGACACTGCGGTAGATTGGCCGAGAATATGCTGCGTAGCTATCAATATGGAATTTAGAGATTATGTTTGTGAAAAAATAATTTAGTGTACCCATCAAAATTTATTTGATTTTATATGATTGTAAGTTTATTTGAGTTTGATTGATCCAGTAAATAGAGAATTGTATTTCATATAATTTTCAAACTTTAAAGGGATGGATGTTGTGTATTAGATTAATGCTGGCAATATTATGAAGATGGCAACACTGTTACTTGTGAATCTAATAAAAGTGTTATCAATTTGGAAGCTCTAGTTTTATTAATTATAATATAAAACAGCATACAACTAAGTTGGCAAACAAGCAAACTGCCCACCTGATGGTAAGAGGTAACAGTCACCTATAATACGAGTATATGTAACTCTCGTGAGATTCGCAGCAAAACTGCAACCCCCACAAGAACCACAGTGTACGTTGCCAACTTGTGACACAAGATGTAAAGTTACGGTATACAGTACTGCTGCTTTGCGGCAGAAATAGGTAAGACGCAGGTAACTACCCAAGCAGACGATCCTGGATCTAACTAATATCCTAATAACGGAGATAATCATCATCCCTACACATGTAAGGTAAAGTACATGCGATTAAAAGAATTATTTATTTATTTATTTGTATTTTCATTTCACAAATACAAAATCTCTTTCTTTTGCGTGGATTTAGTGTTACCGGTAACTACCGAATATTTGCTGCAAATGCTCTTTACTTTATTTTACCATGTAACGTATTTAACAGCTCTATATTGAATTAAATTAATATGTACTTAACACTTATGTGCTTTAAAAAATAAATATTTGTTATGTTCGTGTCACCATCAGATATTCCAATTCCACATCATGGAGGTGGAAACGCCCCTGTCACAAGCCGACCGGGACCCATCGTTACTGGTGCTCCGTTAACTATTGACGCGATCGAGGAGCCTGATCAAAGCGTCGAAAATGAAGGTAAGTTGGCGTGGTATTTACATTTTTAATACAACAAAGTTAATGAATAAGCGAACTGGCCACCTGATGGTAAGTGACTGCCATCCCCTTAGTACATGTGACTTTATCTATTTCTGGCAAAAGATTCACCAACAACACAACATTACACATTATAAGACTTAAACTAAATGTTATGTCTTTACAGGTAAATACAGCTTTTTCTATAATTTGCAAACTGTCTTAAAATTGATACAGGCCGATAATTCTTGACATCATCTTTTTTACCTTTTTTAAAAATATTAATAATATTAGAACGCTTCCATTCGGAGGGAAATGTGTCTGTATTCAAAGATTTTTCAAATAAGCTTCAAAGGAAGTGTCAAGAACTTTGATGTCTTTTTAATAAACAATGCCGGAATACCATCGGGACCAGACTCTTTGCTAGCATCTTAGACCATTTAGTACTAAATGGTCTAAGGCTAGCATCTATAGATTTGATAACCTTTTCAACTTGACGTTCAGTAAACACAATGTTATTGAGTGAGTTTTGTGGGTATCTGTCGGCTAGAACAGGGGGTTCGGAATTGTCTGGTTGTGAGAAACTCGAAGAGAAGTGCGCAGCAAAAAGGTTGCATATACCTTCACCACTGGATGCTTTTGTGTCGTTTAAGAACATTTGATCAGATATCGGAGATAAAGAACCTCGGGCCTCATGGACGAATGACCAAAACTTTTTAGGAGTACGCTTTATTGACAACTCTATACCGGCAACGTAATTACAATAACATGTTGATATTAAGGATTTGATACGACTAATCATTTTTATCAAGCTACAAGTAAACCAAATTGGATATTTATAGTTACGCAAGTGCGATTTAGGTACAGTTTCATCAATAACAGAACGAATGATATTATAGAATTTGGAAACCGCAACATTGACCTCACGCACCTGATCAAATTCGAAAGCCCAGTCGATTTCACTCAATTTCAAATTAACTTTCCCATAATCTGCTTTTTTAAAATTGTGTGTAGCAAACGTTTTGCCTTTCAAACTATGAAAAGGTATATCAATGAATATTTCTATAGCAGGGTGATGTTGGTCGAGTTTACTAATGGGGTATTGACATTCTGTTACACTTATATTATAAAAATTACATAAGATGAGATCAAGAACTCTGCTGTTATAATTTTTTATACAGTTGAACTGAAATAAATCATTAAGAGATAGGAAGTCAATCAGCTGATAACCCAAGTTACAAGAATAATTTGAGGGAATCAATTTTTTACTGTCAGTGTCACAAGACCAGTTTATGAAGCCCAAATTAAAATAGCCAACAATTATCGTATTACAGGAACATGATTGCAAAACAGCACTACAGTTTTCGAGATATTCTTCCAATATGTTAACTGTTACAGGCGGAGGCAAGTAAACTGCACAAAATACAAATTCTACATTTTTTCCATTTATTACCGCTTTAACGGAAACCCACAGGTCCTCAAATTTGCTCTCGAAATAATCTATTCTTCTAGATTTTATTGTTTTTAAGACTGCTATGAGTACTCCACCTCCATTTTTACCCGCCAAGCAACTAGTATTTCGGTCTCGTCTATACATATACATGGTAATTAGTGCCAAACAGCTCGTTATTATGTATTGTATCATCCAACCATGTTTCGGTTCCCATAATGATGTCATAATGATTAGCTAAACGGCTTTGAAAGGAACGCAAATATGCAAGGCCTAAAAACTTGTGACCTAAAATATAGTCACACGCACCAAATAATTTGAGTGCCTGTCTTCACTTTCAAACTATTTGTACTTATTGTTTACTTTTCTCACTTTAACAGCCGGTTGCACCAAGTTTTACGTTATACGATTTCGTAAAAGTAACAACTTAATACCTAAAATGGGTCGTTTCACTATTAAATACATGATTCGCGCCGTACATTTAACCTTTTTAAACGTAAGCGATAAAATAAAACTACAATCGAAACTAGATTATGGTGTAATTGGGATGATGACTGAATTCTAATTTTTACATCTCGTCACTTAATATTAAAATACCGTGGAAAAAGATGCAGTCCTGTGAAATTAGAATGAAAATCGAATTAGAAATAAGATACAAGCATTTTAAGTTGTTAATTTGAAGGCGATTAGACAGAGAGAGATCCAACATCAACCGTGACGTCATTGTTGAGTACGGCTATATAAACTCCTTGTAAATTGCCGTTTTGCTAGAAAGAGATGGAAAAAAATCTTTAATACCTTATATCTTGGTCGTTTTTATAGTTAATGGAAAAGCGATTTTTTCTTTCTGTTTATTATATGAATGAGCTTCTATTAAAGCAAAAAAAGAATTTTGTCATCTAGCCTATTCTTACGTATTTATATTGTCACTTTTACGAAATCGTAAAACGTAAATTTGGTGCAACCGGTCGTTAGGGTTTTATAACTCAAAAGGAAAATACGAAACCTTTATAGAATCACTTCTTTGTCCGTCTGTCAATTTCTCGGAACGCTTAGAGAGATATCCCACTGAAATTTATATCATACTAAATATTCAGGTTGTCAGTCTCTTTTGGCTGTAAAGAATTCATACTTGTAAGTCAACACGATCGAAAGATATGATCGCGTAAGTATATTTTTTTATTCCTAACGCTGGCAGACGTGCCAGTAGCTAAAAATTGTAGCCCTGTTCTATATAGTAAAAATCAATATTGTTGTTAAAAACGAAGTTTTTATATACATGAATTATAAATGTATGAAAAAATATTACTGAATAAATTATTAACAATTACATGCATATAGAATAAATGACTGATGAATGTTTTATGAATTGGTGATCAACCAGGGTGCTGTTTTTTGGGTATTTATAAAATTAAAAATAATGATCAAAAATATTTTGTTAAACAGACGAAGATAAGTTAATTTATTCCGCTAGAATATGGTACATAAGATCTTAAAAAACAATGCAATTTACGGTACAAGACACATTCACCGCAAACTGGCATGCAAAATTTTATGTAACGTCATTGATGGATACATTTCAAATGTTCAATTTAATTTGTACAATTCAATAATACATTTCAATATTGTAATGTTATATTGATAAAGAAGCACATACTTTCAATATTTAATTTAAATAATACCTATACAATTTAGTAATACATTTCAATATTTAATATTATATTTATATAATATGATTTATAAACAATACCTTAATTATTTATCCTTAAATTCTAAATATTCATTTACTGTGTATGTCTCAATAAGCCAAGTCTTTTGTTTTATTTTAAGTCGACTTAAGAAGCAAAAACTTTTTTTTCCGCAGACAATTTATTTTATAGTTTTGCATATGAATTTCGAGATCGAAGTTTTGTTCTTATCATTGGCAGCATTAATTTATTTGGATATCGAAAGGCAGCACGCATACCATCCCCAAATTTCATGAACAACTCTGGGTGATTTTTTGCAAAAATACAAACCTCATAAATGTACAAACAGGGGACTGTCAATATCCGCAGTTTTGAACAAAGGTTTACAGGACACTAAATTGTCAACGTCATATGTATAGCCCTAATGCATGGTTTCTGTGCTATGAAAAGACTATTAATACTTATGATACGAATTACCCTATAGCACTATTCCATATCTTAATATTGAGTATATATGCCCATGATATGCTTGAAGAGCAGTTTTTATGCTAGCAATTTTGGCAATCCGCCATAATATAAAGTGTAGGAGAAGGCATAATTTTTTTACATAAGTTATTTATATACTCGGTCCATGTGCAACTTTCATCCAGTGTTATACCCAAAAATTTCACGGTATTTGTTACTTGCAAAGTTTGGTTTTCAAAAGTAATTTTTGTTACATTTATTTCCTTGTCTGTTTAGAAATTGAAAATATTTTGCTTTGTCTATATTTTCTTTTGAGTTGTTTTTCCTCAACCATAATATTATAGATTCAACCGTTCTATTTATATCCAAATTATATTCGGGAATACTTCTACAAGGTACAATAACGGATAGGTCATTGGCGAAAAGGATGCAGTCATGTTTTGTCACATCAGGAAGGTCATCTATGTCTAATAAAAATAATAATGGTACTAATATACTACCTTGTGGTACACCAACATTATTAATCTTTATGTTTGACTTGTGTATTAATTCTTCATTATTATCGCCTAGTTGAGATATTTCTTTATATTGGGATCTTTTTGTTAGATATGATTCCAGTCACTTATTTGCTAAGCCACGTATGCCATACATGCCACACTTGCGTAATAGCAATATATGCAGCACATAATCGAACGCTTTACTCATGTCGAAGAAAATTGCTTTTACAGGTACAGGCTTATCTGTGTGGTTTAATATTTTATTTACAAGTGAGAAAGCAGCTAATGTAGTTGATTTTCCCTTTTGAAAACCATTTTGTTCAGGTTTGATAATATTGAATTTAATAAGAAAATCGCTGAACCTGTTATGCATTGCTTTTTCAAATATTTTTGAGAATATAGGTATCAAGGAGATTGGCTTGTAATTACTCGCGTCTCCTTTGTCGCCTTTTTGTAAATCGTTTTCACAACAGATACTTTCAAACAGTCGGACGATTCGCCTAAGCTAAAAGATAAGTTGATTAAGTGGTTCAGTATAGGTGCAATCTCACCTTTTTTCATCATCTACCCTGTCGAATTTGCCATTATCATGGAATTTATTAATTTAATAATTTCATAGCTGTCAGCTGGGCTTTAAAAAATGCTAGAGTGATTTTATGTCCTGTGTGCTATTATCAATATCCGGAATAATAAAATTTGACAAATTATATTATATATTTCATTATACATATACTCTTATATCTAACATTAACATTGCAATGGTTTTAAAAAGTTTCGTGATAAAAATCGCGTTCATTAAGAACACTGCGATGATTCACCAAAAATAACCTAAAATGTAACTTAACAACTCTTTATTGCATTAAATAGACATTGACTTTACACTTGTATGTTTTAAAAAATAAGTAATTGTTATGTTCGTGTCACCATCAGACCAGTCAAGCTCACTTGAAGTACCAGACGCACCTGACGCTCCGGATGCTCCGGACGCACCAAACGCCCCTGACACCACCAACCCAGACCAATCCATCGTTACTGCTTTTCTAGTCGTATAAATCAGAAATAAAGGTTAGTTGGCATGGTATATTTACATTTTTGATTCAATAAAGTTGACGAACAAGCGAGTTGGCCACCTGATGCTAAGTGGCTACTAAGCTACAGTCCCCTCAGTAGGTACATGTGGCTTAGTAAGAAACGCAAACATGCAAGGCCTAAAACTAGTGACATTAGACGAAGAGTACAGACACTAAGTACTTTGAGTGCTTATCTTACCTTTCAAACCGAAACACAGCTCGCTGCCTTGACCAAAATTTGGGTAAGTAGAGATCAGGGTCCTTACCATGATCGCTTAGAGCAAGGTTAAAACAATATTGAAACAGAGACACCGCTCTTGCTGCGTATAGCGCTATCCTGCTCTCAGTGCGGGTTTGATATTGTTTTGGGCGATCATGGTTAGGGGGCTGCTTTCGTAATATGGTACGGTAATATCATTAGAAGTACTTCAACAGAAGTACGTCCGTACGCAGTACACTGGGATTTTGCGTATTGGTTAAGGTTATGTGTTAAAGGTAGGTTAAATGATCTAAGGTTAAAGGGGTGCACACAGCTTATAAATTAACTTGAAAAATCAAATCTGTTATATATGTTACTGTAAAAGCCAGAACTATGCTAAATCTTATGATTTACCGGTAAAACTTAAAATTTAACAACTGTTAATGGTAAAAGTTCGAGCTATTGTGTGATCATTGTCCATTTCGGACTTTTACCATCATATACTCGGTAAATCTTAGATCTTACCACCAAGACGGGGTAAATGTTGAAAATATGGTAATCATACATGATTGTAGGTTAGGTCAGATATTGTGACCATACTCGTATACAGCGGAGCATGAAACTGCATCTTTGATACTCCGCTCGCAAAAATCAACAATTAAGTAAAATCCACCTTGTCGCCATTTTTACGTGACTTACTTTGGAACAGACCTTATATTGCAGATAAATCTAAACTTATGTAACAGAAAATATTGTTGCCATTAAAAACTCCATGGTTGAACTATAATATTTTATCTATGATATGTCACTTTTGAAAGTTATGAAAGTTGAAAGCATTGGTGCAACATATCGCGATATTATTTTATTTTTTTGATTTTTTTACGATATAAAATTCCGCAAGGTAACAATTTCTTAATTAATATATTTTTCTATTTTTACAGTTTTGGGCGGACATTTCGAATAACCAGCTGAAGCCAATCTCAATAGATAATCTACCTACGCAATAAGCGTGAACGCACATGAGCGACTATCTATTACCGATTTTTTGACAGTGGAAAAAAACTCTTATTCAGTTCTACGTTGCAACGCACACGAACTGTAAGATGTCGGCGAAAATAATCGATGAATCCCGGTCGACCTGATTATCGGTGAAAAATGGAACGTTCGTAAATGTACATGTTAACACACAAAAATCGGTCAATAATTCGGTCACCAATAGTCGGTCGTGTGCATTCGCACTAACGATTAGCTCAGCGATTTCACTACAATCATTCATCGATATGTTAACAAAATGTTTTCAAAGCTCATAATAAAAAAAAATATGTCTACATGTAAAATTGATTAGAATAAATTTTTTTACCGTCTTTATGTTGTTGTTTTTTTATCAAGATAAACATACTGATCTATACTAATATTATAAAGCTGAAGAGTTTGTTTGTTTGTTTGTTTGAACGCGCTAATCTCAGGAACTACTAATTCAAATTGAAAATTCTTTTTGTGTTGGATAGTCCATTTGTCGAGGAAGGCTTTAGGCTATATACGATCACGCTACGATGAATAGGAGCTGAGCATCAATGAAAAATGTTTCAAAAACGGGAAAAAATAGTATGGCGAAACGAAGTTCGCGGACACAGCTAGTATAAAGATAATATACGTAATAAGTAGTATTACAACAGAAATAAAACTTATTTCGATAATTATAAGGATAGATGCAAACATTATAGGATTATGCCTCTTGAGGATCGTAGATTATTAGTTGATATGACGTTGCTGCATGGGATTGTTAACGGGTACATAAACAACAGTTACCTGGTACAACAATTTAACTTGAATATACCTCTGCGCCGCAGCAGACATGCAAAATTAAAACTGTTCCAGATACCATATTATAGAACAAAATACGCAAGGAACTCTCCTATTTCTCGTATATTTACACTTTATGACAAACAATTTTCCGATATTGATCCATTTCAATACTCTTCTAAGACATTTCAAAAACTGATAAAAAAAAATTTTTTGAGCTATTAAAACAATTACATCCCCTTTACACTCTCACACACACACAAGTACATTCACACACACTCATACACATACACAAAAGCACACAACAATTACATCGGATATTTGGGGCTCCCTATCTGTACACCCCCCCCCCTTCCCCGCGCCCCTTTACACTCTCTCACACACACACAAGTACATTCACACACACTCATCCACATACACAAAAAACACACAACTTACATTCGTACCCTGTATGGGATTATGTAAAATTTTGTACTTCACTGTTTTTTCTCTAATTGGTAAATTTTAGTCTGTTCTTAGTTATCGTACAGTACTTTTTTGTGAAACCTGTTATTGGCATCCTAAAATGTATTATAATATGTAAATTTTGTATTATAAATATGCTGTTGGTTTCTGAATAAAATAAAATAAAATAAAAATAAAAAATAAAAATTACCAAAAATGCTTAAATAACTTTTCGAATGTATCACACAAAAAAAACAAAGGCTTTGCATTAGATGCCATTTGATTACTTGATTCCAAACTCCTAAATAAAACAAATAATACATATTTGGGTCCTTATTTTTAGTTATTGTTTTCAACTGTACTTATGGTGAGATGAGAATCAGGTTATTTGAGAATCTGGTATTCTGCGAATATTGCGTTATTATGCATATGCTGATCTATTACTTATTAAATTAAAATAATATTATTATTGCTTAAAATACAGGCCCAGCAGTATTAGTTCCAGCTTGTTTATATATGTATAAACAAGCTGGAACTTAAGCCAAGGGAGGGGCCACCAAGTTAAAACTCGTTTGTGACCTCCCAGACGGGCGACCAGGTCGGGATTATAATATCTCCCAGCAGCTGCTCAGGGTAGTTAGGGTGCGCCCGCCTCCTTCTACCCAACCGCCTGCAGCGGAGCGGGGCGACAAGAGGATCCTCTTCCCGCGCTCGCTCCACTGCCCCCTTCTGCGAGATCACGTCTTCTCAGCTGGAGGCGGCAGCCTTCCACGGCGTTGCGCTAGTCAGCATTCTGCAAACGACGCTGGCTAGTGCGACGGACGTATCATCATTTATACCCAACGCGAGGACTAGTGCCACAGATAAGATACTAAATAGTTACTACGTAACTAGTGCGTCGTGCTGGGATCGCCAGACCTATGTTGATCAATTATTTATGAAAACAATATAACGTTTTTATTGCTTCAATTCCATAATTAACTATAGCCTGTATTTTATACCTATAACACAAATTACAATTAAAGTTTAAATTACTAGCACAATTGTCTTGTGTTTAGTTGTTTGTTTATAATGATAAGATTAAACGAACTCACCTAAAGTGAAGTTCAATCCATATTATATGAAGTACTTAGTCCAAGATATTACTGTTGTAGTACCGCCTTTTCCCACCACAAAATACGCGAAATTTAGAGATACCACTGGAAAAATAAAAAGAAAAACACTCCTGCCCCCCTAGACAGAAAAAATGTATGAAGATGATATTAACTGCGGAAAAAATAGCGTTAGGTTGTCGTAAGCTAATGTCATTTCCATACATTTTTTTCTGCGGAACGACTGCGGAAAAGAATGTGGCATTTGTCTAGGGCCTCTGGCAACTCCACCGTCACCATATGTCATATGTTTAGATTATACATTCGTTGCTTCGTCCTTTGAGATTAGTTAATAATTGTAGTAACACGTATCATGTCGCCTTTCATCCACTAAGTTAAAAGTAGGTATTCACACTTTGTTTTATGGTGGTACACAAACCTTCCTAGAGACACCAACCATATAGTCGCTCATTCGCGTTTTAGTGCTTCGCCGATCACCACGTATCCTACTTAATTTCTTAGAAAACGTTACAATGCCGAAACGAAGCCATAAGTAGGAAGATAGTGATTACTTACGCAAGAAAATAAGAAAGATAGAAATGATGTTAAAAAAGCGCAAAAAGCGTACGCGCAATCGAATAATTTCAAACAATAGTAAGCTCGTCGTGCCCAGCCCCACCGGCGGTGGCACTTCTGACGCTATCAGGAAACGAAGGTACGCAGGTGTTAAATAATATTATACTTATTTATTAAAAGTGGTTAACATTTGTATCACTTAATGTGATGTAATGTGTTCCTATATTTATATGGGATTATTTCATAACGAAAGACCACCACTGGTTTTTAAGGGCCCATGGCGCGAAAAATAGCAAAAAGGCCGTTGGCGTTTTTGATATTGTACGTAAACGTTCGAGTTAACTGACCGGGAAAAAATAAATTTAAGTTCTCAAATTATGTGTTCAAACAATCAACGTCACCATTTTTCAAATTTACATGCCATTTCGTTAAAAAATAGCATCAAATTTACTTAAAATTTGGGTTACACCCATATACCGTTCGTGATTTTTAGCTTCATTAATTAACCCTATTGTATTTTACTTTAACAAATATATAGAACAAGGGTAAGCAAAACACTGACACCGTGGTATTTTTTTAAATTATCGTATATTCATTTTTATATGAATTTTTTAACATACATTTATCGATTTTCTCACAAATCTTGGCTCGGGCGCGTTGAAATTCAGTGTGCAATCGAGACTCGAAGTGAGAGCACGTCGCTTTGTGCTCGCTCCCGGCCACGTAATTATTTGTGTATGTACATATACGACGCGAAGTCCACCGGAGAAGTTGATAATTAACAATTTTATTTTTTGTGGCTGCTGTACGAAAAATCCAATCTTTTAGTTAGCTTACTCGTATCGTATGTATGTTCGGGTCTAATCTTGCGAGTTCAATTTGACCTACTTCCCGGTTTCCGATTAAGCTGAAATTTTGCATGCATATGTGTATATTATGACGACTTGGAGCTGATCTGATGCTGGAGCTGGAAGGTGGCCATAGGAACTCCGCAATAAAACGACACAACCCCATCGAGTTTGGTCTCGTTTGATTCGTATTGACGAGTACTTTGGTCCTATATGGTAACCAGGGTCTGATGCTGCTGCTGTAAGGAGGCCATAGGAACTCCGCAATAAAACAACGCAACCCCATCGAGTTTGGGCTCGTTTGATTCGTATTGACGAGTACTTTGGTTCTATATGGTAACCAGGGTCTGATGCTGGAGTTGGGAGGTGGCCATAGGAACTCCGCAGTAAAACGACACAGCCCCATCGAGTTTGGGCTCGTTTGATTCGCATTGACGAGTACTTTGGTCCTATGTGGTAACCAGGGTCTGATGCTGGAGCTGGACGGTAGCCAAAGGAACTCCGTAATAAAACGTCAGAACCCCATCGAGTTTGGGCTCGTTTGATTCGTATTGACGAGTACTTTGGTCCTATGTGGTAACCAGGGTCTGATGCTGCAGCTGGAAGGAGGCCATAGGAACGTCGCAATAAAACAACGCAACCCCATCGAGTTTGGGCTCGTTTGATTCGTATTGACGAGTACTTTGGTCCTATATGGTAACCAGGGTCTGATGCTGGAGTTGGAAGATGGCCATAGGAAATCCGCAAGAAAACGACACAGCCCCATCGAGTTTGGACTCGTTTGATTCGCATTGACGAGTACTTTGGTCCTATGTGGTAACCAGGGTCTGATGCTGGAGCTGGAAGGTGGCCATAGGAACTCCGCAATAAAACGACACAACCCCATCGAGTTTGGGCTCGTTTGATTCGTATTGACGAGTACTTTGGTCCTATATGGTAACCAGGGTCTGATGCTGGAGTTGTCAATACGAATCAAACGAGCCCAAACTCGATGGGGCTGTGTCGTTTTATTGCGAAGTTCCTATGGCCACCTCCCAGCTCCAGGATCAGACCCAGGTTACCAAATAGGATCGAAGTACTCATCAATAGGAATCAAACGAGCCCAAACTCGTTGGGGTTGCGTCGTTTTGTTACGGAGTTTCTATGGCCACCGTCCAGTTCCTTCATCAGATCAGATCCATGTTACCATAATATTGCATTGTCACGCGATATACATATGCATGCAAAATTTCAGCCCAATCGGAAACCGGGAAGTGGTCAAATCTACATATACATACAGTGCAAGCTAAATAAAAGCTTATAATAAAAATAAAAGTTGATCATTCCAACACATGCCTGTATTTACTATAGTATAACACAGTAATAAACAACATTTTCCAAAATTAACATTTACGGTATTTTGCTAGGCGGCCGCACCGATTGCTCGACCGAGTGCGCTTGTGTGAGCGACGCACACAAACGGAGACTAGAGAAATTTACCTAAACTAGCTCGGGCTCGCGCGGATGGTGGGCCCTTAATATTGTGTAGTGTACATCTATACGGGGATGTTACCGGCACAAAATATTATACCTAATAATATTAAAGTACCTGCCTGTTATCTATAACAGATGTATAATCTTTAATGATGTGTATATCTATGGGATATTACCTACCGTCACAAATAATTACCACTGGTATCTTGTATGTAGTGTACATCTATGCGGGATGTTACCGTCACAATATTTTTTATGTACTGTGTACATTTTTTATGTTATGTTACCTTCATGACTAATAAAGTATGTGCACATTTTAATGGAATGTTGCCTTTTAAAGTTTCATACGGCACTAAAGGGTTTATTCTCACAAACATTGGTCGTTGATATACAACCGCATTTAAAATATAAAGCAGCTGTTATGGATATCTGACAGAGGTGTATTCTTCTGTGTCATATGTATTTTTGGACACACAGTTACCTGTATGCGACACAAACGTATTGCAGGTGAAAGTGAAGTGCAATCAGAGATCGACATAGTCTCGACATTGTAGAAGAGATCAATTCAGATCCATCCACTTTTATGGCTGCAACTGTAAAAACAGCTTTACAGCCTTTAGATTCTACCGAACTACCTGCAAATGTGAGCAGTGAACCAGTTCGTGTTGAATTGGATGAAGAGATTTTAAGTCTTTTGGGTGAAACACCCTCCAAAAAAAAACTGGGCCTTCATATTCATCAAGATTTAGCTCCGCGACTAGGACATATTGCGACTAAGTAAAATATAAAGAAACTTCTAGAAAAACATCTTATTCCTGAGAACTGTATAAAAATAAACACACCAAAGTTGAACCCCGAGATAATGGCAGCCTTATCGGAAATGCTTGTTAGGAAAGATAAAGCATTGGCAGGCAGCTGCTATATCTTGCATTGGTGACGCTCTGACTTGATTATTTTTATCTTGCATTGGTGACGCTCTGACTTGATTATTTTCTTTAGAACTTAAGAGACCAGTGAGTCTAAAAACTGTTAATCGAGGCCAGCCGTTTAATGTTGCGATGCACAACATACCGAGTTAAAAAAAAGACGCTTTTTTATTTGTTGAGCAGTAAAAAATGACATAAAGGAGCAACTGTACAATGCTGAAATTTACAGCTTTCTATTTGGGGAAAAATTAGTCGACACTCTCAAAGCCGCAAAGGCGATATCGAAGTCTGGTGCTGAGATAAAGTTTACTTCATCAACCAAGAAAACGCTTGCGGCGACAAAACCAAAGCAACCTTTAAATCGTCCTTTAAAGCAGAAGCCTCCGCTCCCGAGGTCCAGGCAGGTGGGAGCACCGCGGAGGACGGAGCTGGCCCCGCCGCAGGGACCGCGCCCGCCGCGACAACAGCAGCTGCCGCGACCGCTGCCGCGCTCGCAGCAGCACCCAGGTCCACGTCGCTAGATTCGGTATGTTCAGCAGGTCGTTTAAGTAATTTTTACGATAATTGGCAACTCTTAACTGATGAGCCGGTTATATTATCATGGATAAAGGGTAATAAGATCCCTTTTTCCAGACCTATTCATCAATTATGGGAACCTAAACTGCCAATCTTGTCAGCTTCTGAATCTTTACAATATAGAGTGGCCATTACTGAATTGATTGATTCAGGAGCTATTTCACCTTGTTGATGTTTTAATCAAATCTTTAATGTTAATAATAATTACTTGATCTCTAATAATTATGTTATCTAATTTTATTTTTGCAATCGTCTGTACTCTGTGTGCTGTTACGAGTACAAGAAGTGTTGCAATCTTCTTTGACAATTGCTCTAAACTCAACGTGGTGTTTAGATAAGCTTTTGACAGGTAATCTAAAACTAGAGAAGGATTCCAGGTAATGTCATATTTAGGGGCTGGAGGACGAAGTCTGAAAAAACCCTTAAACAGTCTTGTAATGCGGTTATTTGACCTTACTCTCGATCCCAAGATCAAAGATAGAGCAGAGCGATGACTGTTGATGCTTCATACACCTCAACATTGTTATCCGTACAAAAATTTACTCAGCGACGTATTGCGTATAATATTCTTTGATAGATTTTTTTGTCAGGGAAGCCATGATGATGTCTAAGGATGACGGTGGTATGCTCCTTTTCAGAAGTGCCTTTCGGATAACTTCCCTGCTATCAATGTGAGTTTGGGCAGGCTGTTGGAAACAAACAACAAAACTTTATCTGAAGGCTGGAATTGTACAGTATTTGAACAAAGAAGCTCTTGGAATAAAGGAAACCAGGGTTATGTAGGCCAGAAGGGAACAACGATATTATTCCCTCAGCTTGATCGGTTATTATTTTTCGTAAAACTTTTAGAATTACAGCAAAAGGCGGAAATGCATAAAATGAAAGATGTTTCCAATTCAAGGTATAAGCGTTTACCGCAATAGCTCCTGAACACGGTTATCTGGATCCTTATTTATTCCAAGAAACATACGAGTTGCATTTCTTATTGACTCTAGAGACAAAAAGATCAATGCCAGGCTTGCAAAACGCCAAAACGCCTTTAAAATTCGATTAAATGCATGATTTTTTAGCTCCCATTCAGTATCAGGGTGAGATTTTCTTGACTCTGCATCTGCTATTTCATTATATTATGTTTAGAGCTTATGTAACAAGCAAACACAAATATACCTCTAGGTTCGCACCACTGCCATAGTTTCCTGGTTATATCAGTAAGGTGTGGAAATCGAACCCCGCCCATGCGGTTGATATACGAAATAGCAGTTGTGTTGTCAATGCGCAATAATATTAGACAATTTCTCCTTTTGCGAATATTTGTAAGCCTAGACAAGCGGCGAAAAGTTCTAAATAATGTATGTGTTTGGATGATTCCTCTATGCTCCATTGTCCACTAGCGGTCTCCTCACCGCATGCCCCACAATCTTTTTTGCTCGCATCCGAAAAAAAATCTATATTGTAATAGTCTTGTCTAATAGGATTAAATGTTTCATCAATGGAATTTATCCACCAGGAAAAATCTGTTTGCAATTGTTGTAGCTGTCGTAGCTATTGTTATTGCATATTTGCTATATGCAATAACAATAGCTACGACAGCTACAACTATTATTTGCATCTCTCCATTTCTTTGGTATACAACCAACCCTACTGTACTGCTGGGCAGGATGAGGTGAGGAGTCCCAGCAGTCAAGCGAAACGTCGAATTTTACAATTTGTCTTATGTTGAAAATGAAGCAATTCTTTTTCAATAATATTTCTTTTATCCTGTGTTAAACATATATGATTTTTTTTGTGTCTATTATAAAACCAAGAAATCTACAACTAGTGTTAGGAATCATACAAATATATCTTTTTTTTTTAAAGTCATTTTTAAAATCACACTAGGATTTTTTCCTGTGTCGTGGATGCAGTTACAAATAGAATATCACATGCACATACGCCCAGTCCGGAACAAATTTCTGTAGGCCATACAAAATATTTTTCCCGTACGGGAATCGAACCCGCGACCCGTTGCGCAGTAGGCGATCACTCGACCTCTGCGCTAACCGTGTCGTTCAATGTTGATAATAAATCCAAAGGACTCTAAAATATTTTTAGTTTCAGCAATATTTGCTAGACAGTTTTGGTAATCCCAATGACACAAATATAATCTAAGGAAATGGTACAAATATGGCCTAAGGATCGAAGTAAGTACATCACCGGCTTAAGCAACTTTGTTAATACAAATGGTGCGGTCTTAGAATAATAGCATTATTATTCTAAGGGTGCGGTGTTAAGGCCAAAGGGAAGAACGTTAAATTCGTATAGTTTATCTTCAGATAAACATGAAATATTTTTTATGAGTTGGGTGGATTGAAATTAAAAAATAAGCATCTTTTAAATCTAGGGTGGCCATGAAACTGTTTTTTGAAACTAATTTCATTGTAGTTCTATAATCTTCAATTTTAAAATGCCGTGTTTTATTTATAGGTTTTAAGTTTATTAAAAAAATCTGTTTTTACATATTGGTTGTTTAATAATAAAATAGCTGGAAAAGAACTGTTTATTTCAATTGGTTGACAAGGTGAAATAGCTCCTGAATCAATCAATTCAGTAATGGCCACTCTATATTGTAAAGATTCAGAAGCTGACAAGGTTGGCAGTTTAGGTTCCCATAATTGATTAATAGTGTAATGTATGTCAGTCTATAACCTTGCATTATCTGTACTCGCCTTTTACCTTGTCTGTGACTCTCTCCAATATATGTCGTTTATTAGAAAAGCCGTGTTATCATTTCTCCCGATTCTTAAATATCACAGTGGCGACGAGATAAAAAAAATAAAGTGTTTTAATTAAATATTCACCAAGAGTAAAGTTTTAGTAAAGTGTGGTAATTAGAAAAATGTCAATAGGTAAAATCTCCGAGTTCGATTTACACAAAGATGATTGGAGGTTATACATTGACCGCATTGAGCAATACTTCGTGGTTAATAAAATAAAAAACGAAGTGCAAGTGCCAACATTAATAACATTAATGGGAGCAGAGTGTTATGAACTATTAGTAAGTTTGTGCACACCAGATAAACCTAGTTCCAAGACATTCACAGAATTAACAAATATTCTTGAAAAACACTTACAACCAAAACCAAGTGCTTTGGCGGAGAGATATAAGTTTCGATTACGAAAACAAAAACAAAATGAAACGATTTCAGAATATGCCGCAGCACTGAAAAAGATTTCTAAAACTTGTGAGTTTGGAGAATGGTTGGAAGAAAGTCTGAGGGACCAATTAGTGTGCGGTATTTTAAGTGAAACAATAAGACAACGGCTTTTCGCGGAAGGAATGTTAGAGTATGGCAAAGCATATAGTATGGCGTGACCTTCTACAGCCGCGGCATCATTTTCCGCTGCCTCCATACTCAATATGGAGGCAGCGGAAAATGATGCCGCGGCTGTAGAAGGTCACGGGCGCAATAAAACAACTGGCAGCTCGAGTACAGCGGAGTGTCAAATGATGTAGAAAGCGTGGCGTGGAAGACAGCGCGGGACAGGCCGAGGGGTACGACACACACGGCCAGCCGCCCCTTTTGCAACTTTCAACGCAGCCTGCAGGGCCTGTGGTGGTCAACATACGGAGTCACACTGTAGTTTTGCGACCTACGTTTGCAGGGTGTGCAACAAAAAGGGACACCTAAAAAGAGTTTGTCCCAATTTAACAGGATATCGTCATGTAAAGGCTATCTGTGCAAACAACTTAGAACCTGAGACTCAGGAAGACAGTTCGGAGAGTGAGGAGGTAACAATCTTTGACATTAAACAGTTAGCCATATCAAAATGTAAACCTTTGTATATGACACTTGAAATTGAAGGAAAAAAGGTCAAGATGGAATGTGACACGGGCAGTGCAGTCTCCTGTGCTGGTTATGATCTTTTTGAGAAACAATTTAAGAACTTAAAATTAAGAGATTGTAATGTTATGCTAAGATATTATACAGGAGAATTAATTAAGCCAGTAGGAATGATAACGCCCTTAGTCAAATATAATGGCCAAGAAAAGCGTTTAAATTTATATATTACTAGCTGTGCCCGCGAACTACATTTCGCCATCAAAATGCTTAACACAGTGTTTAGTTTTTCCTCCATTTTATTCCATAATGATTAAACTTTATTGTGCCTTTCTTGAGCAGCGGCCATTTCGAAATTAGGACAATTTACGTAGGTTCGTAATACTCAAGGTACTCTTCAGGGCCTTTCATTTAATACCCATATTGTTGGGATTGGAAAGCAACTGTTATCCGCCCTTTTTGAGCTGCAGCCATGTTGAATTTACGTCAATACGTTTATAGTGTACGTTCATAGTGCTCTACTCATCAAGGCCTTTCATTTGATACCCACATTGCTGGGTTTGGAAATGAACTATTATCCGTTAATTTTGAGCGGCGGCCGTATTGAATTTTGTGCGATTATTCTAGGTTCATAGTGCTCTACTCTTTAGGGCCTTTCATTTGATACCCATATTGCTAGGTTTGGAAACGAACTTATATCCACCCTTTTTTGAGCAGCGGCTATGTTAAATTTATGTCTATGTTGCTAGGTTCATAGTGCTCTACTAATTAAAGCTTTTCATTTGATACCAATATTGCTGGGTTTGAAAACAAACTTTTATCCTTTTTTTTGAGCGGCGGTCATGTTGAATTTAGGTCGATTTTCCTAGGTACCTAATGCTCTACTACTCCAAGGCCTTTCATTTGATACCCTTATTGCTAGGTTTAGAAACGAACTCTTATCCATCTTTTTTGAACGGCGGCCATGTTGAATTTATGTCAATGTCGCTAGGTTCATAGTGCTCTACTCATCAAGGCCTTTTATTTGATACCCCTGTTGCTGGGTTTGAAAACGAACTTTTATCCATTTTTTTGAGCGGCAGCCATGTTTAATTTAGGGCAATTTTCCTAAGTTCATAATGCTCTACTCTTTGAGGTCTTTCATTTGATACCCATATTGCTGGGTTTGAAAACGAACTTTTATCCTTTTTTGAGCGGCGACCATGTTGAATTTGTGTCGATTTTCCTAGGTACCTAATGCTCTACTCTTCAAGGCCTTTCATTTGATACCCATATTGCTATGTTTGGAAACGAACTTTTATCCACCTTTTTTGGGCTGCGGCCATGTTGAATTTAGGTCGATTTTTCTAGGTACCTTTTTTTTTTTTTTTTTTTTTTTATTGCTAACGGTGGCAGACGAGCCAGTGGCCCACCTGATGTTAAGTGGTAACCACCGCTCATGGACATCTGCAATGCCAGGGGCACAGTTCTGTCACTGCCTACCTGGAGAGAAATGCTCTTCTTAAGCCTCGTTTGAAGAAGGACATATCGTAGCGCTCAGGAAACACCGCAGCTGGGAGTTCGTTCCAGAGCCTACACGTACGTGGAAGGAATGAACGCTGAAACCGAACTGTACTAGATGAGATTGGTTCCAGGTAATATGGATGAACTCTACTGCGATGGCGGGTGGTGCGATGGTAAAAAGGTGAAGAGGGCACCATTGCAAACAGTTCCTCAGAGCACTCTCCGTTAAAGAGACGATAGAGCACGCAGAGAGAACCAAAGTCTCTCCTTTGCTCCAGCGTCTCCATTGAGGCCGTGATATTGGGATCACTGACGATGCGGAATGCACGCCTTTGCAGGGAGTCAAGAGGGTCGAGCTGATATTTGGGAGCTCCCGCCCAGAGGTGCGAACAGTACTCCATATGCGGCCGAATTTGTGCTTTATAGAGCATTAGCCGCTGGCTTGGAGTGAAGTACCGCTTGGCTCTGTTCAGGACGCCCAGCTTTTTGCTCGCCAATTTGGCTTTGTCCTCCAAATGACTCCCAAACTGCACTTTAGCAGAAATTTCCACACCGAGGATTCCAATACCATCGGACATACGAAGAGTAACTCCCTGGAACTGAGGCACTACGATAAATGGGTCCTTCTTCGCAGTGAATGCGCACACTTGTGTCTTCGTGGGGTTGAACTTAACCAAGTTCTTTGCACCCCATTCGGAGACTCGCCCTAGAGAGTCTTCGACTTCAGACACAAGTTGTAACCGCCTTTCTAGCAACGAACTCCGAGGGACATTCTGGTGGTCGGTATACCGCGCATCACCCGTACTGTCATCCGCATAGCAATGTATGTTCTCAATTGACAACATGTCATTGATATGCAGAATGAACAGGGTTGGGGAGAGCACCGAACCTTGTGGAACACCAGCGTTTATGGGCATGGTTTCGGAGCAGCAGCCGTCGACGACGACCTTAATGCTCCTACCATCCAGGAAGCTGGCTATCCATTTGCAGAGTCCCTCGGGGATTCCATATGATGGTAACTTCGTGAGAAGAGCTCTATGCCAGACCCTATCAAACGCCTTAGCGATATCGAGTCCAACGGCGAGAGCCTCACCTTTGCCCTCCAAGGTTTCCGCCCAACGGTGGGTCAGATAAACTAAAAGGTCACCAGCTGAACGGCCGTGACGGAAGCCGTATTGTCGGTCGCTAATCAGCTGGTGTTCTTCTAGGTACCGTAGGAGGCGGGAGTTGATGACCCGCTCCATAATCTTGGAGAGCAAGGACGTTATCGCTATTGGCCTGTAATTTGACGGGTCGGATCGGTCACCCTTTTTGGGAATTGGGTGGACGTGAGCAATCTTCCACGAAGATGGAACCCTATTGTTTTGATAGGAAAGGCGGTAAAGGCGCGTTAGTACGGGGGTCAGCTCAGGGGCGCACGTCTTCAGCACCACTGCTGGGATGCCATCCGGCCCACTCGACTTATGGACGTTCAGGAGCTTAAGCTCCCGCCTGACCGCACGTTGTGTAATACGAATTTCAGGCAGAGAACTTTCACACCGAGAGATGGTGGGTGGTGTGGCTCCCCCATCGTCCATTGTCGAGTTAGAGGCAAAGAGTTCAACCAGGAGATTGGCCTTCTCTTTTGCGCTGTGGGCCAGGCTGCTATCAGCTCTACGCAGTGGTGGGAGATTGGACTGGCAGAAATTACGTTGCGCAGCTTTGGCCAGCGACCAAAAAGCACGACTCCCACTGGGATAGCTTCCTAGTCGCTCGCCAACCCTGGCCACGTGTTCCGCCTTGGCTTCAGCAATAGCCTTCCTGTTGGATCTGGAAGCAGCGTTGTACTGACGCTTCTTCTCCGTCACACCAGGATCCCGACTTTTCCTGGCGTTTTCCCAGGCGATGTACGCAGATTGCTTGAGGTGGGCAGTCTTCCTGCAGGTATTGTTATACCAGGGACGACTGCGACCGCCAACAGGTATTTTGGCGTTGGGAATGAATGTTTCCATTCCCATCAGCACCGTTTCAGTGACGCAATCTGCGCAAGTATCGGGATCTTCGGAGGCGAAGCAGAGCTGCTTCCAGGGGTAGGATCCGAAGAATTCTCGGAGTCCATCCCAGTCTGCTGACTCATACCGCCAAACTGCACGACTGCCAGCCGCAGACGCGCGATGGGGCCGCGCAAGACTAGCAGTACTACGGACAAGGCAGTGATCCGATGATCCAAGAGGAGCAACGACCACAACCCTGTATCCGCTTGGTCGTGTAGTCAGCAGAAGATCCAACAGGGAGGCTTCATGGCTCTCTATATCTGGTATACGGGTGGGCTGTACGACCAGTTGAGAGAGGCCATAGGCCGAAGCCATGTTGAAGACAGTCCTACCAGGGAGGTCAGTGGTCCGGGACTTCAACCACTCTTTATGGTGAGCATTAAAGTCACCAAGGACCACCACCTCCGCAGATGGGTACTGCTCCAACGCTCGGTCAATCCCCTCTTGGACGTGCTCAAAAAGCTGAGCTGACCCTATTTCACTGGCATGGGACCTGTAAAGGCACGCGTAGATTCGGGTAAGGCCCCCATGGTCCACGCGCAGCCATAGTAACGACAGGTCCCGATGCTCGAGGCCCCGAAGGCGGCGACAACAAACATCGCCCCTGACGAAAACGCACACCCCGGCTTTACGTAGAATGTGTGTTCCAATTCGTAACCGGGGTATTTCAGGTACGAAATATCATCAGGGGCGCATATCTGCGTCTCCGTTAAGAAGAGCAAGGCAGGCTGAGCCGTCTCTAGGTGGTGGTGGACGGCATCAAGATTACTATGTAGACCCCTGATGTTGCAGAAATCCATTTTAAAAGTGGATTGGGTGTCCGCCGTAGGAGCTCGCTTCTTCTTTTTATTTACCTTCATTTTGTTTTAATTGAGCATTTTGGGGAAGGGGATAAATGTGAGGCAGAGTCCCGGTGACAAACAAAGAAAGGGCAGAGTGTAGTACAAAGTGGGAACGCGGGTTGTGTGAAGAGCTGACACGCGGCACGGAAGGGCCCCCGGTGCCCCCCCGCATGCACCCATCGGGATCCACTCCGGTCTCCTACTCCGGCACGATGACTGCACGACGGGATTTTCGCCGGTTGTGCAGGACAGCCTCCCAGGCAGGATAGTCCTGGGTTCGGGTCCCCTACTGACCGGCAGGTGGCCGACGGTAACCATTTCCACCGGGTCTCCCTGTACCGCGCGTCAACTCCTCACGCCCAACGAACAACACTGAGACTTATAACTCTGCTAATTTCGATTATCACCGAGACTCCTCACCACAACAGGGACGGGAAGGGGGCATGAAGGAGCGGCTGCCTCTGCCCTTCAATCGAAACGCAAGACTGCTTCACGACCGAAATAGGCAGAGTGGTGGTACCAACCCGCACAGTCCCGGCATTAAGTAGGTGAACCTAATTAGTACCGGGCCTTACCACAACTGTAATGGGAGAGGGAGGGAAGGAGAAGGACATCGACACCGCGGAGATAAGAGGTAAACGGCATCGAAGGCTCGAGAAGCCGGGGTCGCGCACCCGAGTCATCTGAAAAAGCAACCGGACAAGCTGCAATTAGATAACCTCTCTGGCATAAGCTCTGCTCTGCTCTCTGGCATAACCTAATGCTCTACTCTTCAAGGCCTTTAATTTGATACCCATATTGCTAGGTTTGGAAACTTTTATCCGCCTTTATGAGCGGCAGCTATGTTGAATTTACGTCAATGTTGCCAGGTTCATAGTGCTCTACTCATCAAGGCCTTTCATCTGATATCCATATTGCTGGGTTTGGAAACGAACTTTTATTGGCAGTCATGTCGAATTAGGTAAACGTGGCTAGGTTCAATGTGTTCTACTCTTTAGGTCCTTGGTTCGATATCCATGTTCCTTAGGTGTATACAAAAAAAATGTGATCCGTCATTTTAGATATTAGGATAAGAGTCCCGTACGCGTAACCCAGAATCATTGCAGTCAGATATTTTTTTAAATTATCAATATCAATCAATTACTTTTAATAGTTTTAAATGGATGAAAGAGTTTGATTCCTTAGTCATAACATATAACACCTTTCAAAATACTTTTCAACATTTCAAAAATTGTACCGATTTTGAGAAAATTTGTCAAGAATTAAACCAACCTAAAAATTTTATATTTGTGACTTGATATTGACATAAAAAATGCTTTATACATTGGTTGTATGGCTTGATCCTTTTGCCTTACCACCAGGGTAATACATAAGAAAAAGACAATTTAAACTTCCTAAACTTCTTGGTTGGCGAAATCCAGATGGGCACAGCCAATAACAGAAAAGATTAAGTTTTTCTTTACACTATGTATGTGACAGACTTGTCAAAATAATTTCACGTGCGCCATGTTGATTTTCTACTTAAGCATTGTTCAGAAATTTTATATGGTATTTTTTCACGAAAAATAAAACGTGAATTTAAACAAATGAAATTATGCCTAAATGTTCTTCCGGAAAATTCTAAGCATTGTGGTGTAAGCCATATCAAATTCTGTCCAGTAGTTTCGGAGATCTTTCCGGACAAACAGACAAAGAAACAAACAAATATACAAACAAACAATTTTTTTTTAAAAAAACGTTTCTATCGTGTTCTGCTAATGATTTTAAGGCGACCTGTGTATTGTTTTTCTTAATATTTCGCAATTACAGATTTTTGCACCCCTAAGATTGTATTATATACATTAAATACGATTAAGATAATTAATACAGAATCGTATCTCTTCAACTCCATTGCACCCCATCAAGGGATGATGGTATTTTGCGTCCGCCATGTTGGATTTTGATATCGATGTTATTTTCGTAATCTACGACCCAAAAAACCATGAAAACGACAATAATGTCGATATCACATTTTACCACCCCATTTCACCCTATTAGGGGATGAATTTCAATAAAATACGAAACATGTTATCCATCGATTCTATTAACGAATGTTTATGCAAAATTTAAAGTAGATTGGACCAAGGAATCTAGTTGTCCCATACAAACTTTTCCCCCCTTTTTCACCCCCTTAGGGGTAGAATTTCGGAAAATCCTTTCTTAACGGACGCCTACGTCATACAAAGAACACACCCTCCAAGTTTCACGTCTCTACGATCAGCGGTTTAGGCTGTGCGTTGATCCGTCAGTCAGTCAGTCAGTCAGTCATTCAGGACAAAGAATTTTATAGGTATAGATTAGAGAGGGCAAAACTATTTTATTAGGTCGACAATGGATGGCCGAACTTAAAATACAATTACCTATTGTACAGTATCACAATGTTAATGGTATGGAAACTGTTGTGTTTAACAAAACCAATTTTATGTCTAGATTCTGTAAAGTGTTTGCGGAGGGGCTTGGCCGATTCACGGGGGGGGGGGGGGGGGGGCAGTGAGCATCCACCTGCGGGAGGGAGCACGTCCTGTGTTGGTGGACCAGTTGGTGCAGGATGGCGTCCTCACACCAGTGGAGCGTTCTGACTGGGCCGCTCCCATTGTGCCTGTGTTGAAAAAGGATGGTAATTTAAGGATCTGCGCTGATTTTAAATTAACATTAAATAAGGTTCTCGAAGTTGACCGTTACCCGTTACCCCGGATTGAAGATTTATTAGCCCGCTTACATGGGGGTGAATATTTTAGTAAAATTGATTTATCCCAAGCATATGCTCAATTCGAATTAGATGAAACTAGTAAATACACTGTAATAAATACCCATAAGGGTTTATATAAATACAACCGCCTGGTCTATGGTCTTTCATCAAGTCCTGGTATTTTTCAGAAACATTTGGAACAGCTGTTGGCAGGTATACCAAATGTAGGAATTTTCTTAGACGATGTGATAATTACAGGGCATTGTACTAGTCGTCATATTGAAAATTTATATCGAGTTTTTGAGCGTCTCGAGGCCAACGGATTACGGGTTAAAAAAGAAAAGTGTGTTTTCTTTGCAGAATCAATTAATTATTTGGGTCATGTGATAAGTAAAAAAGGTGTTCATACGTGCCCTGAGAAAATTCAGGCCATTGTTAATGCCCCAGCTCCTGCTAATGTCTCTGAATTACGATCATTTATAGGGCTGGTCATGTATTACAGTAAATTTGTGAGAGATATTAGTAATATTCTGTATCCATTGTATGGTTTACTAAAAGTGGGTACGCCATTTAAGTGGAATAGAGATTGTCATATAGCTTTTGATAAAATCAAAGAAATATTAAGTTCTAGCCAAGTTCTTGCACATTATTCACTAGAATTGCCACTGGTGCTAACAACGGATGCAAGCAGCGTGGGAGTCGGAGCAGTCATTTCGCACCTCACTCCAGAAGGAGAACGCCCAGTGGCCTATGCATCGCGCACGTTATCGCCAGCTGAACGGGCGTATGCGCAAATTGATCGGGAAGCTTTGGGAATCATATTTGGCGTAAAAAAAAATTCACCAGTTCCTGTATGGTCGAAATTTTCTATTAAGAACCGAGCATAAACCCCTAACTTACCTTTTTGCAAAAAAAACAGGTATCCCAGTTATGGCAGCATCTCGACTCCAGCGCTGGGCTGTCTTGCTATCAGGCTATAATTATGAAATAGAATATGTACCAACAAAAAAAATTGTGCAGATGCATTATCGCGCTTACCACAACAATCACATCAGGACAGTAATTCGACCAAGATAGAGGTGAATTATATTAATTTTGTGGAAAGTTTTTTACCCATTACGAATGAGGCAGTTAAAATTGATACTGCCAAAGATTCCGAATTAAGTAGGATATCGCTCATTGAATACAAAACGGCCACAAATCAGAAACCTTACTTTTTACAGGAGAGCCAAAACAAAATTTCGAGCATGATTTTTTGAAAAAAGTAATGTTATTCTTAATAAATATTATGATATTAATACATCATTGGATTCGTAATTTTTGCTCTATCTTTGAAAATAATGATCGCTGTAATCGCTTTCATTTAACCAGATAAAAAATTACAAAAGCCCTTTTTGAATTCAAAATTTTAACCAATGTTAAGATAATTATCTCAAAAATAAACACAAATTTTTAAATGAAACTTTTTTATTTAATGTTTTTCCTAGCAATATAAAAAACAATAACAATAATAATCTCTTTTTCAATTCAAAACGTATTATTCTTATTTTTCTTTAGAGGGATATGAGATCAAAAACCGTCATAAAGAAAGCTACACGAGTATTTTGTATTTTTAAATGAAGTATAAAAAAGATCCACTTAAAACTACTCACAATATAAATAAAAAAATACAAAATATTCAAATAAGTATCACAAAACAGAGCATTATTCTATTGTTTTATGCATAAAAACGCGATATCAGATTTTACATAATGTTAAATTATCTTTATGTAAAATTCTTAAGTTAAATTGCTAAAACTTGAACATTACAATAACATTCTTCAAACTATGAAATAAGCTTAAAGATACAGTAATCGTAAACTATTTATTATTAAATCACAGACTGTATTGCTAAAATCACAAAAGTATTATCTAAGACAGTCTTATCTTAATTTATAAATGTTGGTAAAAGCTTTCGTAATATTTAGGTATAATATTTTTCTCAACATGTTTGAGTACTTATACATTGTCTTTTTTTACTTTAGATATTGTAAAATTAATTTTTTAAATATTGGTAAAATGTGAAAATAAATGGCATTTAAATAAATCATTGTACCCCTCAATTTACTATCAGGATAGAATCGCCTCGGGCTACAACGACTTATTTTATGCCCTTGTTGTACAATCTACTATTTTATTCTATAGGTAGTGAAAATGCCAGATATTCAATAAATCGATACAAAAACTTAAAGCCAATAATTGGTATTGGACCGGACCGGCCCGTGATCAATAATTTATATTATTCTCCTGGCAGATGTCGTCTACCTACATACAGCAACGCTTATCTGAATATAAACGAGAAAAGATTATGATGATCGGTTCCTAGGAATAGCTACCGCAAACATCTAGCTTAGTAGTAAATCAAAGTGATTAGCTTTTATTTTTGAAATAATAGGCTAGTTGACTGATATCAAAGTTTAATATAACATGCTCAATTGGTCATCGTCAAATGCCAGATTGTTTGAGTTAGGCTGACAGACTGGATAGCAGTCCGAATCAAAATAAAGCTTACCCATTAAAATATCTTGATGAACTCTTGCTGGAATATCACATTCTTGAATTTGTTGAGAGTTAATAATGGTCCGGTTTTGTATCCTATCTGAGGCCCAATTCTGCTAATAAGTTACAACCGAATCGAAACAAAACCGTTGCGGTCTACCAATCGGAGTGCGTATATTGCAATGCAACTGTTCGATGACGTGATAATGTGGCGTTCTGATTGCTTGGTGGCAACGGTTTAGTTTCGGTTCGGCTATAACTTATTAGCAAAATTGGGCCTCAGAGGCCCTCATTTAAATTGCCAACTGCTATGCTGAAATAATGTTAGAATACCTAGAGCTGATTCGAAGTGGGAAAACAAATGCTTTAAAGGTACAGCGAAGTATAAATATTTGGGTTGCACTTAACCGACACTAACAAGAGGGAGGAAGAGATAGACTTGCGCGTTCAAAGCACGCTGCGTTGTAGTGCAGCCCTGCACAAAGTTCTTGCGTCCAGGCTATTAAGTAAAAACACCAAGTTACGAATATATAAAACAATCATCAAACCCATACTTACGTATGGGTGTGAAACCTGGACGCTCACACAAAAGGATGAACACAAACTTCTTGTGACGGAACGCAGAGTACTTCGTAAGATTTTTGGGCCATTAAGGAGCGCGGATGGGACCTGGAGAGTCCGAAGCAACCAAGAACTGGAGGAGCTGGTGGCTGAACCCAATATCATAGGCGGGACAAAATCCCGAAGACTTCGCTGGTTTGGCCAACTAGAAAGGATGCGTGAGGATCGAGCCGTGAAACGAGCATACCTGGGACGACCAAGTGGCCGCAGACCGGTAGGGCGGCCCAGGTATCGCTGGAGGGACGAGGTGGAGCGGGACTTGCTGGCCCTCCAGATAGTACAGCAACGAAAGGCGTAGCGTCTTCTTGTGTCGGAGGCCAAGACTCTTTTTTTTTTTTATTCTATTTACAGTAATATGGTAAAGTTACATAATATTTTGGGTCGTTGCGTCAAGTTAGTAAGTAAGTATGCTTAAAATTATTCTTGCTTGGCTACTCATTCTGTAAATAATAATCTTATTATACTTACTCATAAAGCAATGCGTGTCATAAATTGTTACTTTGAATGCGATATTAAACGTTGTGGTGTGCGAGTTTTTAGTCTCGGCTAGAAATTAATTTATCCGTAATGAAAATACATTATGTACCTACTTTGGAAATATAAAAGGCATGAAGCAACCTTACAATTTAGAAGTGGTAGACGGTAACTGATAACTGTACGAGTATGAACGTTAGAGTTTACTCTAACAAATAAATTTTATTTTCTAATAATTAAACATTTATGGTAATTTTTTTCCTATAATATGGACACATTTCCCAAACCATCCACTTTAGCTGTATATAAATTATTATTACTTCCTTAATAATTCAGTACAAAAAGGACACATTTGTAAATATGGCATTGCTTTATTTCATATTGGAATGCAAAATATACACATTTGGAAATATGGCATTATATCATATGATCATATGATCATATTGTCTGTGGCGCTGTGGCACGGAAAACATCATCTCCGTATATTAATTTATTTTAAAAAAGTTTTTCTGCATATTCGTACAGAAATGCGTGTGTTTTGTGTACATCGGTGAACAATACGCCTGAACGAGTGTTATATAAGTGAAATAATGCGTTAATATTGTGAAATCATTAAACAGAATCGAAAACTGTGATTACGAGGTCCTTGAAATTATAAAGTGAACTATTGGAAAATTTGTTCATCACAACATTTAATAAACATACCAGAGGGCCCCATAAGGATACCTACATACGAAACAGTAAGTGTTTAAATAAAGAAATACTGTTATAATTAAATTGAAACAACAGTTGTGGTTTAAAATCTGACAGTATAGTGAAAAACAATATCATGTGTGGACAAGGTCTGCCACTCCCCGCTAGATGTCACCTGTTACTATGAAGAAATGGAATGAGTGAGCACCATCTACTGTTTCAGTTGTAATAATTATACCTGTTATCGACAAAAAAATTTTTATCCCACCGATAGATGTCACAAGTAACTTGATGAATTTAATTGATTGAGCTTCATCAACTTCCATCTTTTATATGTACTAAATGAACTCCTGTACTATTGACTGCATTTAATATATGTACCAAGAACAATATTTATCACACTCGCAAAATGGCTATGACCTGTATAAAGTGCAACAAATCTATTGTCAACAAGCGATTTCTAGAATGCAGTTCGTGTGAAAAACATTTCCACTTGAATTGTACAAAAGTACCTTTCCAACGTTTCCGGATAATGACACCTACTAACAAAAAATCCTTCAAATGTAATATATGTAGTAGTTCCAGTATTTCAAATGTGAAATTGCCAAAACAGCCTAAATTAGCAGAAAAAAATACCTTTGAATATAATCACGTAACAACACGTAAAAGGACGAATGACGCCGATAGTACACTTTACTCGGAAGAGCGTTCAGAAGAAGAAACTGACTACTCCTCAATTACCTCGACACCTATACATAAATTAAATAGAAGCTTTTCGAATTTGCGATCAAGAGGTACTGATGAAATGGATGATTTGAAGCAAAAAGTTCTTAAGCTGGAAGAAAAGCTGGAAATCGCAGAAAATGAAATCACCAATCTGGTGACGGAAAATCATAACCTTAACAAACGAATTGAGGATTATGAATTATAAATAGGTCATTTGAAACAGATTTGTAAATCAACGCCGCTTCATAGTACAAAGAAGAAGAAGAGAAAAGGGGAAGCAAACAACATCTCATCTATGGAACAAAACCTAACATCAAATATTACCCTAATGACGTAGCACCATAATAACTCACCACGAGATGGCGCTGAGGTACATATTAATACCGCTAAAGCATTGGTATCAGAAAAATTGAACAAGCAAGTGATTGGCGGTGCGGAAAAAATACAAAATAAATCAACAGGTGACGGTAGCACAATAACAACCCAAACCAAAAACTACCGTATCTTCATTATTGGTAACAAAAACTTACGTGATTTGTCTGTGTCTTTGATAAAATCAAGGTATGGCAAGTGGAATGACAATTATAAAGTGTTTGCTTACATTATGCCTGGTGCAACAAGCACACAAATATTAAAAGCTTGTGACAATTCAGTATTCTGTGATTTAACGGCAGACGACATTGTAATATTAAATGTTGGTAGTCATGACAGTGATATGCATAGGTTACATTCCAATATCTGTATTTTGATTAACAAATTCGGTAAGTCGACAATACTTTTATTACCCATTTTATATAATGCCTCTATGAATGAAAATACACTAAATTATAATATAAGACTATGGACAAATCACTTTACGAATGTTAAATCTATTGACATTTCTTTCGATTATTATGACAACAATAAAAAGTTTTTGACATGTTTATGTAATAAAATTAATTTATGTATAGATTATATTGACTATGAAAAACAGTTTTTAAGGTATGAAAACATAAGAAAACTCTTAAGAAATAGTGTAGTTAAGCCTAAAATATCTAGTACAGCCCCCAAAAAAGGGACAATACCATTTTACTTTAAAAAAATTGTACAAAAACAGCATAACTCCCAAATTTGTATCAGTGAGTCACTGCAAACGGATCAAAGCACAGACTTTTTTCGTTCACAAACAAAATAATAAATTTTACATTCTTCACCAAAATATCCAAGGCATATTATCAAAAATAGAAACAATCGAGATTACGTTGTCAGAACTAAATTTCTGCCCTGATGTATTATGTTTCTCAGAGACTTTTGTAAAGAATGGTGAAGAAAAAAATATAAATATATGCGACTATGAACTTGCCGCACACTATTCAAGGAATAAAAAAAGGGGAGGGACATGTATCTTAATTAGAAGAGGAATTAGTTATAAAAAAACTTGTATATTTAATGAATTATCATTAAATTTCCATTTTGAGTGTTGCGAGATAACAATCCCTATACACAATGTAATAATTATCTGTATATATAGATCCTCCTCTGCTTCGAAAAAACAACACTTTGATCTCTTCCTCGATAATTTGGAGCGCTTACTTAATTTATATATAAAAAAACGAAGTAAACAAAGAATAGTGATTGTTGGTGATTTTAATATAAATACATTACAGGACAATAGCTGTACTAAACATTTTACAGACATTCTAAAAAGTTATAACATGACGCAACACATAACATCTGCTACTAGAAACACGTCATGCTTAGATCATATTATTAGCAATATTAAAAGGGCTAAGGGATCGTTACTTTCGCTTTGTTTATCTGACCACAACACAGCGCAGTTACTGTGTTTTGAGGTTAAACTAACACCAACCTTACCTCGGACTATATTCACATTTAAAAGATGCTACTCTACTGAAAATATAAGAAAATTTCAAAATTATCTTGAGAGTTCACCATTTTTGGATGTATATAATGAAACTGACGCGAATGTGGCTTTTAATAACTTTCACGATTGGTTTTGTTTATTATATAAACTATGCTTTCCAATTATTAAGATAAAAATCAACACAAAGCCACACTTAACATGGATATCTAAGGGTATTAAAAAAAGTTGTTTAACAAATAGAAAGTTACGACATAAATACTACACTAAAAAGACCCATGACGATAAACATAAATATCGTAAATACTCTAAATTATTGAAAAGGTGTATATTACAAGCAAAAAAAAATAGGAATACCAAATTTGTACTAAACAGTAAAAATATTTGTAAAGCAGCATGGAGAGTAATACAAAACGAAACTCATGGTACATTAAAATTAAATAATAACATTGACAAAATTAAACTTAATGGAAGTAACATGTATGACCCATTAAAAATAGCTAATTTGTTTAATGACTATTTTATTAACCTGACATATAATTTGAATAATAATCCTGACATTAATCATAATAATAATATAAAGACATTGAATAATTCAATATACCTTACACCTATAGACAAAGAATATGTACAAAAAGTAATTATGACATTAAATAATACTGACTCAGAGGGATATGATAATGTATGCACTAAAGTTATAAAGGCATGTAAAGAACAGATAAGCAAGATATTAGCATTTCTTATAAATCTATCAATGGAAACCGGTACTTTTCCTGATAGATTAAAGCGTTCTGTGGTAAAACCATTATTTAAAAAAAAAGCTGAAAGAACTGATTTAAATAACTACCGACCAATCACATTAATACCCATTCTGTCGAAAGTGTATGAAAGGGTTATGCTTAATAAACTTGTGGTGTTTTTTGATAAGTATGGGGTCCTAAATAAAAATCAGTATGGATTTCAAAAAAATAAATCCACAACACAAGCGGCTTTTGACCTAGTTAACACTACGTTAAGAAGTGTAAATGATGGTAACCTCACAACAGTCCTTTTATTTGACATGTCGAAGGCTTTTGACTTTGTGTCACATAAGCAACTTAAGTCTAAGTTAGAAATTTGTGGTATTAGAGGTAAAGCCTTAAGTTGGATCATGACTTACCTAGTTGACAGAATGCAGTCGGTAGAAATTACTAAACTTTCTAATAATAATATTGAAGTTCATAATTCAGAATATAAAGTCAATAAATTCGGAGTTCCACAAGGGAGTATACTGGGTCCACTGCTATTCCTAGTTTATGTTAATGACTTCCCATACTGTACAGAACACAAAAGTATACTCTTTGCTGATGACATATCAGTTACTGTGACAACAAATAGTAAAAAAAAGATACTTGAACACGAAGATGACGTAAATAAAACCCTCATGACAATTATTAACTGGCTTAAATCTAATAATCTTATAACAAATATTGAAAAGACATGCTTCATTAATTTTAATAATCTTAAGCAAAATTTAAATATAAATTACCAAGGACAAGTTCTCAAACACGCAAATCATGTAAGATTTTTAGGTATAGAAATAGATAATAGATTGGACTGGAAACAACATGTAGAGCAAATATGCAATAAAATTATTAGATTTTCTTTTGTACTAAACAAATTAACAAAAACAGCAACAAGGGCTATAGCTCTCACAGCTTACTTTGGATATGTCGAGTCAGTGCTGCGGTACGGACTGATCATATGGGGAAACAGTACTGATATACAAAGGGCATTCATAGCACAAAAAAAATGTGTTAGGGCACTCTGTGGTGTAGCACCAGATAAATCATGTAAGCCGTTATATAAAGCCTTGAATATCCTACCACTGCCCTGCCTATATATACTAGAAATTGCAAAATTTGTTAAAAGGAACCCGAGTCATTTCGTAGAAGCTAAAGATTTCTACCCACGCAATACGAGGAATTGCGATAGATTAGTGTTTGATTTTGTTCCAAATAGTGCTCGAATAAAAAAAAACTGTTTTTGTATGTGTGTATTGATCTTTAATAAGATTCCTCGACATATAAAACACTTGTCTTTCAATCTGTTTAGGAGTACATTCCGTAAGTGGCTGGTCGAGCGGACATTTTATTCCGTACAAGAGTTTTTAAATTATAAGGAAAATTAATTTTAAGTAAATCATGAATGTCAAGGAGAGTGAACTTCCGCAAATATAAAAAATTAATAGATAATAAGTTAATATTTGTATGTTGATAAACCTTGTGCAATGTTTGCATGCTATTTGTTAATGGTTGGATAGGTGATCATAATATGTCATTGTCGAACTTCTGTACACCCTATTCAAATGCAAATAAAGATATTCTATTCTATTCTATTGCTTAATTTCATAATGGAATGCGAAATGTACGCATTGCAAAATATGGCACTCTTGCATTAATAATTCTGAATGTACTTACTTGAAATTTGAATGCAAAACAGACGCATTCCAAAATGTGACCCTTTTGCACAGAACACTGAACTCAATGTTGGGTGTTTTTCTGCATTATGGCTGTTTTGTACGAAACTGACGTGCGTTTGCATCAAGTTCTGGGTCGTAACTCACTAAATGGCGGTTTTGATCTGAAGTTGGCGCGTAAGTCGACGCAATGCAAAAAAGGCGGTTCATCAGTTTGGCAATAAAACGAGCGAAAATCACGGGTGTCTTCAGCAAAACGTAAAATATTGTAGGTTTAGACCTCAATTTTGCAATAAAACGATTTTCATTTTTTTTATTTGTGGCCGTTTTGCATTCAATGAGCGATATATTTGTATATTCAATCAGGCTGGTCCACATTGCGTCCTAATTCAATATCAGAGGGATATTTTATTAAACGCAATGAGTTATAAATATTGAGCGAGGTTGTATTATGTGGGGATACCGGTTAGTTATTCCAGCCTCATTACGTAGTAAAGTACTTATGCAGCTACATGTTACTCATATGGGTATTGCGAAAACTAAAAGCCTGGCTCGGAGCTATGTGTGGTGGCCTAATATCGACACAGATATAGAAGTGATGTGCAAGGAGTGTGATACCTGCGCAGCAGTAGCACAGGCACCGCCTCGCGCAACTCCTCATCCATGGCCATATTATGTTCAACCATGGAGTAGGTTGCATGGAGATTTTTTAGGGCCATTTAATAGTAAGAAATTTTTAATATTAATTGATTCTAGCACGAAATGGTTAGAAGTATTTGAAATGAAGGTAACTAATGCAATTGCAGTTATTAGGGTCTTAAGGAAAATATTCGCACAGTTCGGGCTACCAATAGAATTAGTATCTGATCAAGGTCCACCTTTTACTAGCGAATAATTTAAAGCATTTTTAAAACAGAATGGTATATGTCAATATTTTTCACCTGTCTATCACCCGTCCTCAAACGGCGCAGCCGAGAACGCGGTCAAATTGGTTAAAAAAACGCTAAAAAAGGCTCTCAGAGACTCGGTAGACATGGAATCTGCGTTACAGTCCTTTTTGTTGACGTATCGTAATAGTATACACAGTAGCACAGGGGAGACACCTGCCTTACTGTTACAAAAGAGACCATTACGTTCTAGGCTAGATTTACTTCGTACTGACCGTGCACTCGTTGACAGGGTAGTGCAAGCACAAAGTAAGCAGGTACAGGACGCCGGCGGGATGCAACGTTCGTTCGCACCCGGAGACCTAGTATGGGCGAGAGAGTATGGGCAGCGTGACCACTGGGAAAAAGGTACGGTAGTTCACGGAGAGGGGTCTAGACGTTACGTGGTAGATAAGGGTGACGGTCGGCAAATTTTGAGACATATCGACCAGATTAAGCGCAGATCTGGCATGTGGAAGGTACCGTCTCCAATAAAAGGAGAGGTGGCTCAAAAAGGGAGTGGCTCAGTGGAGGCGGACTGTGAGGACGTAATTGAACAGAATAGTGGAAATGGAAAGAAATTTGATGCAAATGTGGATACTAGTGAGAATATTACTAGCCCTGACAGTTCATTTAGCACTCCGCATTCATCACCACCACCTCAGCCGCCCCCCGCCCTAACTGCAGCACCGCTACCTAAGTGCCTGCGTAAATTACCCACTAGGTTAAGATAGAATAATTGTTAAGAAATAAGTAATATATTTAAATGCATTTGGTATAAACTTAGATAGCAATTTATAGTATAAACGTAGATCATATATTATCACAGATAGTGTTGTATGACTTCTTGAGATCATTTAATGGTCACGTACCATTCTCAATGTGGATTTTTTTGGTGTTTGTTTATTTTACTTTCATTTATATACAAAGATGTCCTATGGTGGTGTGAGACCTTTTCGTAAAGAGTCAGCGCTACGTGTAGAGTGCACTATAAGAAAATTAGTTGACAACCTAGGGATAGGTTATTATTAAGAGTAGAGGTGTAATGTATGTCAGTCTATAACCTTGCATTATCTGTACTCGCCTTTTACCTTGTCTGTGACTCTCTCCAATAAATGTCGTTTATTAGAAAAGCCGTGTTATCATTTCTCCCGATTCTTAAATATCACAAATAGGTCTGGAAAAAGGGATCTTATAACCCTTTATCCATGATAATATAACCGGCTCATCAGTTAAGAGTTGCCAATTATCGTAAAAATTACTTAAACGACCTGCTGAACATACCGAATCTAGCGACGTGGACCTGGGTGCTGCTGCGAGCGCGGCGGCAGTCGCGGCAGCTGCTGTTGTCGCGGCGGGCGCGGTGCCTGCGGCGGGGCCAGCTCCGTCCTCCGCGGTGCTCCCACCTGCCTGGACCTCGGGAGCGGAGGCTTCTGCTTTAAAGGACGATTTAAAGGTTGCTTTGGTTTTGTCGCCGCAAGCGTTTTCTTGGTTGATGAAGTAAACTTTATCTCAGCACCAGACTTCGATATCGCCTTTGCGGCTTTGAGAGTGTCGACTAATTTTTCCCCAAATAGAAAGCTGTAAATTTCAGCATTGTACAGTTGCTCCTTTATGTCATTTTTTACTGCTCAGCAAATAAAAAAGCGTCTTTTTTTAACTCGGTATGTTGTGCATCGCAACATTAAACGGCTGGCCTCGATTAACAGTTTTTAGACTCACTGGTCTCTTAAGTTCTAAAGAAAATAATCAAGTCAGAGCGTCACCAATGCAAGTTAGAATATGAAAACATTTAAGTTAGAATATGAGCTACAATTGCACAATCATTCTATTGGCATACTTTGCTTGACGGAAACATTTCTTGACGCATTCCAAATTGCGTCCATATACGTATAATGAACTATAAACTAGCTACTGAATTGAGCAGGACTAGTCGAGGTGGAGAAGGTGCATGTATCTACTATGTGAGAGATTGCCTAACAACCATTGAACGAACGGAAGTTTGCAAACTGTCTTCGGAATTGCATTTCGAAGCCTGTGCCATCGAATGTGTGGGTCTGGACGTGATCGTGGTATGTATTTATAGGCCACCTAATAATTCTGCTATTGGTACAGGTGATTATGACACATTCTTTACTAAGCTCGAGACATTACTGAACCTTAATTCTATGAAGAATTACTGGTGATTTTAACATAGATCTACTTTCAAAATGTCAAAATACTAAGCTTTTACTTCAAAAAATAGAACAATATTAAAGTCCCTTGTAAAATTTCCTACATGGGTAACAAACACATCTAGTACTTGCCTTGATCACCTCTACACCAACATACCTAAAGAGTCAATATCTGTAGAACCTATAAACCTTAATGTGTCGACCACCTTGGAGTACTTGTAAACCTTAAAATCATTATTAATAATGTGAAAAATAAGTGTATTGTCAAACGACTATTTTCTAACTTTAATGTACATAACTTTATGAAAAGTTTGGACTTATATGACTGGAATAATCTTCTAAATGCAATGTGTAATTTTTACAATAGTTCATTTTTATGATATTCATTTTCCGAAAAGAAAGTACCCTTTAAAAATTTTTGTTGACAAATGGATCAGTGAGGGCCTTCATGAAATACGTCTCATCATCATCATCACAGCTCATATACGTCCCCACCGAGGGGTTCGAGCCTACCCTATGTTAGGGTGATTAGGCCTTAGTCAACCACGCTGGCAAATGAAATACGTCTACAATTAATTAATATTAAACAAAAACTGTCAAACGACGGTGGTAATTCTTCTCTCCACGCGGAGTTACTTGATCTAGAAAAACTATTTTATAACGAATTAAAAAAACTCAAGGCGTGAATACCTAAATAGCGTTATTTCGAGTAATACGTCAAACATGTGTCGTAGTGTGTGGCGAGTCATGGCGGCGGAGAGCGGGCGTAGCGCGAGAGGCAGCGGACCGCTCGACGTGCTCGCACCGGCGCCGGTGCGAGCGCAAGCGGTGGCTGCGAGGAGGAGCGCGCGCGAGCTGCCGCTCAGGCTCTCAACACTTTCTATATAAATGCATGTCACAGCAGAGCTCGAACAAACATTTCACCTGACCATAAATCAGCCATGGAGTTCTTGAATACATTCTTAGCAAATAATAATAATCCAATGTGTCACTTTGAATTTAGTGCGTACACAATTGACGAGGTAGTAAAATCTATAAATAATAAAAGAAAACACTCAAAAGATATAAATGATATGTCCACTTATATTTTTGATTACTTGCCACCCATTGTAATTTCATTACTTTGTTGTTTATTCAATGAGTGTGTTTTGACTGGTGTTTATCCGCAGTGCCTAAAAAATGTAAAAGTGCAACCTATTTATAAAGGAAAGGGTGAAATGAACGAGTTGAAAAACTTTAGACCGATTTCCTTAATACCTATAATATCGAAACTATTCGAAAGACTACTCAGCAACAGACTTATGTTATTCTTTCTTAGCAACAACCTCCTAAATGAGCGTCAATATGCTTACCAAGTCTACGCAGCGCGTGACGCGCGTGTCACGGAACAGCTCGAGCGCGGGCGACAGGTAGCCGCTATATTCTGCGACCTGTCGCGCGCCTTCGAGCTGGTGGATCACGCCTTAGTGATCGGTAAACTTGCCAGGTATGGGATTGATGGTCCATTCTTATCGACCGTAGCAGCCTTCCTCCGAGACCGTATGCAATGTACATATGTGGGTAATGTAAAGTCAAATATGCAGCCGTTAGGTGACTGCTCAGTTCCGCAGGGATCAGTCATTGGTAATAACTTGTTTCTCATACTTATAAACGACCTCACGATATCTGTCAACGATGCTGACTTCGTGATGTTTGCAGATGACGGCTGTGTGATTGTTTCCGCTGAAGACTACAATGGTCTTAAGATCAAACTTTCTAGTAGTATGGACCGATTGGCTGCCTGGTTTACAGCCAATGGCATGACCTTAAATATTGAAAAGACCAACATAATGCATTTTCAACTGCGAAAGAATAACGAACGTAAACTAAATGTCAATTGTAACGGCATTAATGTACCACAAGTGGATGAAGTGAAATACCTTGGTTTCATAATAGATGCGGGTCTCACATGGTCTGCTCATATTGATAGACTCTGCAATACATTATCAACAGCCTGCTTCGCTCTCTCAAGACTTAGACCAAGTTTGTCTCCAGATACTATGCGTAAAGCCTATTTTGGATATTTTCATTCCCTACAATGCTATGGAATAGATCTTTGGGGCGATGCGGCGGATCGGGATAGAATTTTTAAGCTTCAGAAGAGGGCGATAAGAATCATAGCTAATGTCGCATATGACCATCCAGCCCAGGACTTATTCAAATCTCATAATATCCTGACATGCCCCAACCTATACATCCTCGAAATGGCAAAATACGCGAGACACAACTTGGAACTGTTTAAAAAGATTGCTGATCGTGGTGATCAGCAATCTTTCAACCATAACACGAGGAACAGAAACATGCTTCAAATCCCTGTGACTAAACTAAAAAAGACCCGCAAGACATTGAAATACGTTGCTCCTAAAATATACAACAATATATTTCCTGAAAATATTAAAAAATGCACACTGCGACACATGCTATATAAATAAACTTAAAAAATATCTGTTACAAAAAGCATATTACAACGCGACCGAATTTTTCAATGATCGCCGATCGATTTTTTTTCGTATTTATCAATAGCTGTTTGAGTTACATTTATGAAAATTTGGAATTCTAGACAAGCTAAGGAGCTTTAGTAAATGTGCTAAATTTCATGTTTGCTTGTCTGAACAAGCACACAAAACTTGGCTCCTGCTTAAAAAATAATACAAGGTTATCTCAATTATCTATACCGGGTGTAACTGACACCCCAATAATATTTAAGGGGCATATAAGTTAGATACTAAAATGGACCTTCGGTGCTTGTCTGAGAGCTGGAACCCCAATACTTTCAGAGTTATTTGATTTTAAACTGAAAGCAAAAACTTTCAAGTGACAACCAAAATTAGCTCTTAACACAAAAGAAATTTAAACACAAAATGACACGTGACAGACGTGAGCGTAGTATTCCTCGTACGCTTACGTAGGGCTGTCGGCACTTGATACCAAAAAATAATTTATTTAGTTTGTATGACGTGAGCGTAGTATTCCTCGTACGCTTACGTAGGGCTGTCGGCACTTAATACCAAAAAATAATTTGTTTAGTTTGTATGGAAAAAAAAGTAGGTTTGTTAACCCTAATAGCCACTGATTTAATAGCCTGACTGATGATGATTTTTTTTATACAATGAAATGTGATAAATGAAATAAGATTTGTTTGAAATATATATTGTTGACATATAAATATCGTCCTATTAAAAGTTTAAGTCATTAAAATATTGTAATAATTAAAATATCTAATACATATACATAATAATTGTACCTAATTAAATTTAATTAAATTATGAAATCTCGTTCACGACGAGATTAAACTGACATTTTAATCCTTTTCGACATTTTAATCGAGTTCTTTGATCCGTGATGATAACCAGGGTCGGTCCTGCGCCTCCCGCATCACAAAATGAAAAATATAAGTTATTTTTGAAAAAAAAATATTCGATTGAAGTTGGCAGTCCGGTTACGTGCGATTTCGTATAACTGAGGGCCAGATAAGCGAGTTTCCACTGTATAATTATGAAGGTCAATAATCGATAAAAACTATCCTATCTTTAAGTTGGACCAATCAAAATCGGTTAACACGATATTCTTATAAACTTAGATATATTCAATATAGATTAAAAAGAGGTAATGTTTGAGAGTTTGGATGTTCGGGGTAATCTCCGGTACTACTGATCTGACTTTGAAAATTGTTTCAAATTCAATTCAGTCAAGGCCAATATGGCCTTAATAAATTTTCAGTTAAATGCCTGCGATCCGAAAAAAAGTTCCACTTGCAGCGTGGTTTCATAAAACCACACAATGAATTTTTGTTTAGGCAACGTTTGATCTGTTCATTTCAAAGTTAGAATTAAGTGTTAGCTTTAAATGAACTTTAATGTTTAGGCTAGAGTTAAGTACTTATGAAGTTTAGAATGGGTTACACTTTGATTATATACTTGTTATAATCAATGAGGGTTTAGAGGTCAATCCTTGTTCCGTTGTTATGTAAACATTCGTTTACGAGGAGGGCCATGTCACAGACAGACCTCTTTACTCGTCTATAAATCTATACTGTCACTGTGTGCTCTGTTATATATCAAAGTATATAGTCATTATTGTTGGTATTTTTTTCGGTTTCAGTTTTATATACTTTTATCATTTTGTAATTCTTTTAATAACTCAGAAATACATCTATTTCCCCATTCCATCCGCTTTTTCCTTTGCTGTCCACGACACCAAGTAAAGAGTAGGATGTCGACGGAAGACAGAGCTTAAGCCATGATTCGGATACAAGGAGAGCATTGATATACATATTTATTTACTATCAAAATTTTGCAAAGAAACCTCGAAAGTGATCCGGAATGCTTTGGGCATTGATATGAATGACGTTGAAATTAGAAGGAACATCAGAGAACTGACCATCCAGAGTATCGCCATACTACAGTTGTTAAATTTAAAGGAAGAGAAATGCGAAGCTGCAAGACATAGGACCCATCTAATCGCCTATATGTATTTGATAATAAATAACTTTTTGTGGCAGAAATGTTTCAGTGGAACACACGAAACCTGCAAGAAAATTCAACACCAAGCTAATTCAAATTCAAATTCAAATTCAATATCCTTTATTCAATTGGGATTTTACAATCACTTTTGAACGTCAAAGAAGCTACGCCATTGGTTCACAAGTCTACGGCGGGAGACCTTGTACTGGAAAGAACCAGCAAGAAAACCAGCAAGGGCTATTTTTTTCTCCCTGTATTGTTACAGAGTCGTCAATTGGAAGCAGAACTCAAAAGTAAAGATTGTGTTCAACTTCCATTACAAGATTAGATGTGTCAGTGTACATTATACATTTAAATCTATAAATTAAGTCTACAATTAAGACCAAGCATTGACATCATTCAGATAATCATTGACTTTATAATATCCTTTACTCATTAGAGTCTTTTTTACATGCGCTTTAAACTTATGAAAAGGTAAGTCAGTAACACTCTGTGGAACTTTATTGTAAAAAGATATACATTTCCCCATAAATGAGCCTCTAGTTTTTTGGAGCCTGTACGTTGGAACGGCAAGTTTATTTTTATTTCTTGTATTTAAGTTATGAAATTTAAAATTGGTATCGAATGTGTTATAATTTTTATAAACATAAATCAAATTTTCATAAATATACTGTCCTGCTAAAGTCAATATATTAATTTCTTTAAATAAATCACGTAGAGAATCCCTTGTTCGTAAATTATAAATAGCCCGCACGGCTCTTTTTTGAAGTACAAAAATACTTTCTATACTAGCGGCTGATCCCCATAGTAATAGCCCATATGACATGACACTGTGAAAATAACTAAAGTAAATCAGTCTTGCCGTTTCAACATCAGTAAGTTGTCTCATTTTTTTTACAGCATATGCCGCAGAACTGAGTCTGTTTGCTAAAGACGCAATGTGTGGATCCCACTGCAAAGTCAAATCTAGTGTTATACCCAAAAATTTAGTAAAATCGACGAATTCAACAGTATGATTATTCATTTCCACAATATTGTCCACTTTCCTAACATTTGGCAATGAAAACTTAATACATTTAGTTTTACTCGAGTTTAATGATAAATTATTCACAGTGAAAGAAATACTTTAGAAAGAGTACTATTTACAACGTCAGTATTTCCGTTTCCTCTGTCAATCTTAAATATTAAAGAAGTGTCATCTGCAAATAGTACTGTATCGCACAGATTATTGGTGAAGTGTGGGAGGTCATTAATATAAATTAAGAAGAGCAGAGGTCCCAGTATTGATCCTTGAGGCACACCCATAATGATAGGTGCACCAGAAGACTCAGTTCTGTTAATTTCAACTTTTTGGACCCTATTGGACAAATAAGACTCAATAAGCTTAATTGCCTCTTGACACGCGTGGTTGCTAAAAATTTCGTCGGAAATCCGTGCCTATCCGGAACGCGCCTACCGCCGGATATTATTGACTGTACCTTTCTTCTAAGGACAACATATACGAGTATGATGTAAAGATTGTGAAGATGATATTGTGAGATTTTAACTAATGTGATCTAAATGGCTCCGATAAAAACAAGAGAATACTTATTAAAACGCCAAATTAGATATAAGTATATAATGTAGTAGACATTTGGAATTTTATTAATATCTTTCTCACGGACATTCTATGCAAATAAAGTTTATTATTATAGCAAAAAGAAACAATTATTTAGGAACACGTGTACAGTAATTGAACAACTGTGCAAATTTCCGCCATTTCAATTAGGTATGCAAATTTCCGCCATTTAATGCATATTTGTACAAATGTGAAGACTCAGGAGCTTGTCTTATGCATGTATATAAACTACACGAAACAAGACTTTTCAAAATTAGTGAACTGCTATCGTTTTTGGTTCTCGGGTGTTTCGATCTTAGCAAAATCAAAATGAAAAGTATCTTCCTCTTATGTTTCCTTGTTTCGGTTGCGGTTGCTTTTCATATTGTAAGTAGCAATTTTTACATAGGCAACTTTTACGCAGGCAACTTCACCTTTTATTTTATATATATCTTTTTCGAAGCATTTTTAGCTAAATTACTTATACAAGGAATTGAATGGTGTTTCTGGCACTGTGATCTCAAATCCAATTCTTAAAGTATGAATGTTATTTATGCTTCTATATTCATTTATTTCCTTTATAACCACCGAAAAAATTATAATTTGAATAATGATAAAGGATTATCTTTTAAAAACGCTTTAAATTTTGAACCTACTTATACAGGTTACACATTTACCATTAATGTCGTTGATAGAACAAATTCAGAAAAAAAACATTTTCCATAACTTTAACGTAGTTATAGTCTATGCTCGAGAGTTAAAGGAGTATGCAAGCTAAGGCTCTAAAAGAAGTTTCGGAGGAGGCGCCATGCAGTCTCGACGCAAAAACTTTATTTAAATTTAATTCGAAACATGTATACCAAAAATATGTTTGGTTAAATGTTTAATGAACTCGGTATAGAATCGGAACTGTCACCAAAGTAACCCTGTGCTTGCTAATATTCTAAAGCTGGAAAACTAACGTCAAATACAATTTGGTAAACTGTGTGATTATTATATTTATCAAATATTTATTATTGTTAATGCATTGATTATCTGGCAATTATCTATAAGGTCTTTTAATTGCTTTTTCTTTTGTTTCAGCCTCACATCCGTAAGTACTTATTATTATTTATAACACAGCTATATATATACATCGTAGATCAGAATATTTATTACGCCTACTTTGTAATGCAAGACAATAGAACAAATTACTGTTGCGGTCCGCAAGTGCAACAATAATATAATGTTTATATATTATAGATAATAACATATAAAGCTTTATATATTATAGATATTGGACTCAATTCTGAAGTGGCCGCTATATTGCCTAATTTTATTTAGGTGCCGCTAAACCATTATCCTATTCTACGGTATCTGTCAAATTCAACTGACATTGCTAATTTGAATCTGAATCTTTGGAAAATCTATATTATCCAAAGAGAATTTGGTTTAACTGTTGTTAAACCAAATTCTACCAAAATAAGCTAAGAAAACGATTCACGACATTCAGGCAATGATTGAGATTTCTCTTCTTTTAGAGGCCTTTAAGAGGCTGACAACCTTTTTTTAATTAATAGAGCTAATATTTTTATATTGATGTTAATTCCACATGAGTTACCTTAATTAGTAAGTAGGTAGTTAAAATAAGTATGAGACAACTGTCATTTAATTTATAACACATAATATGACAGTTACATTTGAGCCAATTATAGAGTTTTGATTTATTACTACAATCACTCCTGCTCCTGAGTTACACAACTCTAGCCTAGCACGCAGTAGCCATTTGGCCGTGACTTGATTAGTACTCGTCACTTCACAGCACAGGAGATTCGCGCGCGCGCTCTTTTAGCGATCGAGCAATTACACCCGTTACGTAATCGTAATAAATTCAATAGCTTTGCAATTTACTTCTCGTGAATATCTCGTCTTAGTTCGTGCATATTTTGCGGTGAAAACATGTCTGGGCGTTTGCGGATGTACCGAGAGCTGTACAGCCAAACTACAGCCACCTTACAGCCACAGTTTAATGTGCTACAGCATAGTGTCAGGTGCTTATTAATGACTCCTAGATCATGACTTATTTTACGTGCTATCACATGCGCTGCGCAAGGACGAGAGAGACCGGCGATCTCGATGACAACGACGTTTCAACATTGATTCAGTGTACTTCAAGCGTACCTAACGTTTGAAGTCTAACTCACGAGCGAAATCTATTTGAATCTACTTCGCACGATGATTTTGACAATGATGATGACATTCTGCTGGTGAACATGAGAGGACTGTGGTTTCAGTAAGACGACGCACTGCTACACTACCATCATGATGTAAGGGAATACCTCACCGAAAAGATTGATGACCGGTGGATTAGCTGTGGCGCCGGTGAGGCTCGCAGCGCGCGGCCTTAGCCCGCGCGAGCGCGACATCGCAAGATCTTACGCCTTTAGATCTTTTCTCGTGTAGCGAAATAAAGCATAGGGTGTACGAATATGTGAGTGAACTTGACACTACTGAAGTGCTAAACAGCGAATAATAGACACTTTTAAGGCGCATAGTGCTCCCAATGATCTTTAACCGATCGTCCCGCACTGATTACATAAGTGAGTGAGTGAGAGTGAGAGGAATATTTAACAAACCTTCACGCGTAAGATAAATTATTTCAATTAAAAATTTATGAAGGCGAACAAGAAAAATCTCAAAAGACCATCAGCTAGAATATTGTTCACTTTATTTATTGAAATTGAAAGTATATGATTTAACTTAATATTTACGACGCGATTAGGTTTAGAGTTTTAAAGTAGAGCCATGTTTTAGCCAAGTTTTAATTAATTTATCAAAAAATTTAAAAAACCATCGTCTAAAGAATGCGTTGAATAATAACATATCTTTTTTTAAGATTTTTTTATTCAATATTTATGAAGAGAACCGGTTTTTTCTGCAGTGATTTTTTATGATTGACCCTACTATGCGCCTTAATGACGTGAAACTGCAAAGAAAAGTTCTAATTCCTTAAATTTATTAAAACACACCCAGCTGGGCGGGTAGAAGTGGAGCGGTTTGATAGCGTATATTCTACCCTATTTAGATGTGCATTATGTCCATTTTGTCGATATTTTCCGCAATTTTCAAAACTGAATAACTTGAATATTATTGCTCCAAAATTTTTTTTCGTTTTATTTTATTTATAATAAAGACCCTTTCTTCAATTTGCCATTAAATTTTTTATGGTGTTTATTTTTTAGTGGTGTATACAGGGTGTCCCTAAAACAATGGATAAACCTGTAACTATTGATATACTTCATCGTGACCTCCCTTACCACAAATTTTGACCTTAGTGAAAATATCACGGTTTCAGAGATATTTATTGTTTTTGATTTTTTGAAAATTTCCAAGTGCGATTAGTTTTTATAGTGGCATTTCTACAAATGGAGAGGTTCTTCGATTTTGTTTTTTTTTCATTTCACAAGCGATAGTTCAGCTATCAAAACAAAGACTTAAATTTAACAAACTGGCGTAGTGTTTAAAAGAAATTAAAACAAAGAAAATATTAAATAAAATTAATTTTCCTTCATGTTTGATCAGCTACGGTGTAAAAAATATAGGTCTCTCATCGTGCCCATCATCTTATAAACTTGTTTAGCTATTCTAGATTCCAAAAAGGTATCGTAAGCCTAGGCATTCTAAATATTTTTAATTTCATGACTACTTGAATAGCGAACTTGCTACACGAATGTCATATTGGTATAACTAAAACTAAGTTGAAAGAAAGGAAGTTAGTATATTGCATGGCTATGAATAAATATACTGAAAATTATATATTAAAATGCAATATCTGTGAAAAATTTAAAACAAGTCAAACTAGAGAACCATTAATATCACATGACATACCTGACCTACCTTTCAATAAAATTTGTATGGATATACTTACTATATCTTAGAAATTCAATTATTAAATAATAAAGATCGTGAAGAATTAATTAAGATACTAAAAAACTTGTTTTCATGTTATGGCATACCTTTTAACATACATGCGTAATTGCAGATAACATGCTATTTAATTCATTAACGTTAAAATCTAATAGAAATCTAATAAAAAGTGTTATCAATGTGGAAGCTCTAGTTTTATTAATTATCCATACTAATATTATAAATGGGAAAGTGTGTGTGTGTTTGTTTGTCCGTCTTTCACGGCAAAACGGAGTGACGGATTGTGATTTTTAGGTGGAGATAGTTGAACGTATGGAGAGTGACATAGGCTACTTTTTGTCTCTTTCTAACCCCCCAATTCCCTAAAATGGGGGGTGCAAGTTTGTATGGAGCATTCCGCAATTTTCAAGGTAGAAAGCTAAAAATTGGTATGCGAACTATTTGTGACTAACGAAAAAATCGTGCATCATTTTTTTTTGGAAATCTGCCACCAACCCCTTAAAAGAGGGGGTGAAATTTTATATGGGACTTTTTGCATGCAGTTTTCAAGGTAGGAAGCTAAAAATCGGTACACAGACTCTTTGTTACCAACGACTTAATTTTTTTTTTTGAAATCTTCGGTGTTACCCCGAATTTAACGCGAGCGAAGCCGCGGGCAAAAGCTAGTAATATATAAAACAGCATACAACTAAGTTTGCAAACAAGCAAACTGCCCACCTTATGGTAAGAGATAACAGTCACCTATAATACGAGTACATGTAACTCGTGAGATTCGCAGCAAAACAAGAGCCACAGTGTACGTTGCCAACTTGTAACACAAGATGTAAAGTTACGGTACCCAGTACTGCTGCTTTGCGGCAGAAATAGGTAAGACGCAGGTACCCCAGCAGACGATCCTGGTTCTAACTATAATTAACGAATACATTGAAATCACCTGTGAAAAAAAGAGCTCGACTATCCACGGTCGATAAATTAGATGAACTAGACAAATGTGCAATAAGGAGAAAAGTACACTCTATATATTTAAATAACGAGTATCCAACATTGGACAAAATAATAACACTTTGCGAAGCTGATGAAGATATTCCTGTTTTCAAACGTACAACACTTCACAAACTACTGCACGAGCTTGGTTTTGATTTCATTTGATTCATTTGCTAAAAAATGTTTAATTTTTTCTCCATTATGAATACACCCTTACCCTGCAGTTGCACTGATGAGTCACTATTTTCTTAACGCGAATTAACTATAATATGCTAATAACGGAGATAATCATCCTTACAAATATAAGGTAACTTCATGCGTTTATAAGAATTATTTATTTGTATTTTCATTTCACAAATACAAAATCTCTTCCTTTTGCGTGGATTTAGTGTTACCGGAACTGCCGAATATTTGCTGCAAATGCTCTTTACTTTATTTTACCATGTAACGTTTACCAGCTCTATATTGCATTAAATTATTATGTAATATAGAGCTGGTAAACTTAACTGGTAACTTAGCTGGTAAGCTTAACACTTGGATGCTTTAAAAAATAAATAGTTGTTATGTTCGTGACACCATTAGATATTCCATTTCCACATCATGGAGGTGGAAACGCCCCTGGCACAACCGAAACTCCAGGACCCATCGTTACTGGTTTTCCACCCACTATTGAAGCGATCGAGGAGCCTGATCAAAGCGTCGAAAATGAAGGTAAATTGGTGTGGGATTTACATTTTTAATACAACAAAGTTAATGAATAAGCGAACTGGCCACCTGATGGTAAGTGGCTGCCGTCCCCTTAGTACGCGTGGCTTTGTAAGGAACGCAAATATGCAAGGCCTAAAAACTTGTGACCTAAAATATAGTCACACGCACCAAATAATTTCAGTGCCTGTCTTACCTTTCAAACTATTTGAACTTATTGCTCATTTTTCTCACATTTAGGGTTTCATAACTCAAAAGGAAAATACGAAACCCTTATAGAATCACTTCTTTGTCCGTATGTCTGTCAAGACCCATTTTCTCGGAAACGCTTAGAGAGATATCCCAGTGAAATTTATAACATACTAAATATTCGGGTTTTCAGTCTCTTTTGGCTGTAAAGAATTCATACTTGTAAGTCGATCCAAAAATATGATCGCGTATATTTTTTTATTGCTAACGCTGGCAGACGTGCCAGTAGCATAAAATTTTTGCCCTGTTATATAAGTATATTAAAAATCAATATTTTTGTTAAAAACGAAGTTTTTATATACATGAATTATAAATGTATGAAAAAATATTACTCAATAAATTATTAACAATTACATGCATATAGAATAAATGACTAATGAATGTTTTATGAATTGGTGACCAACCAGGGTACTGTTTTTTGGGCATTTATAAAATTAAAAATAATGATCATATTTTGTTAAACAGACGAAGATAAGTTAATTTATTCCGCTAGAATGTGGTACATAAGATCTTAAAAAACAATGCAATTTACGGTACAAGACACATTCACCGCAAACTGGCATGCAAAATTTTATATAACGTCATTGATGAATACATTTCAGATGTTCAATTTAATTTGTATAATTCAATAATACATTTCAATATTGTAATGTTATATTGATAAAGAAGCACATACTTTCAATATTTAATTTAAATTATACCTATACAATTTAGTAATACATTTCAATATTTAATATTATATTTATATAATATGATTTATAAACAATACCTTAATTATTTATCCTTAAATTCTAAATATTCATTTACTGTGTAGAAGCACTTCTCAATAAGCCAAGTCTTTAGTTTTATTTTAAGTCGACTTAGAGGCAAATACTTTTTTTCCGCAGGCAATTTATTGTATAGTTTTGCATATGAGTTTCGAGATCGAAGTTTTGTTCTCATCATTGGCAGCATTAATTTATTTGGATATCGAGAGGCAGCACGCATACCATCCCCAAATTTCATGAACAACTCTGGGTGATTTTTTGCAAAAATACAAACCTCATACATGTACAAACAGGGGACTATCAATATCCGCAGTTTTGAACAAAGGTTTACAGGACACTAAATTGTCATCGTCATATGTATAGCTCTACTGCATGGTTTCTGTGATATGAAAAGACTATTTATACTTATGATACGAATTACCTTATAGCACTATTCCATATCTTAATATTGAGTCTATATGCCCATGATATACTTGAAGAGCAGTTTTTATGCTAGCAATTTTGGCAATCCGCCATAAAGTGTAGGAGAAGGCATAATTTTTTTACATAAGTTATTTATATGCTCGGTCCGTGTGCAACTTTCATCCAGTGTTATACCTTAAAATTTCACAGTATTTGTTTCTTGCAAAGTTTGGTTTTCAAAAGTAATTTATAAGTTACATTTATTTCCTTGTCTGTTTAGAAATTGAAAATATTTTGCTTTGTCTTTATTTTCTTTCGAGTTGTTTTTCCTCAACCATAATATTATAGATTCAACCGTTCTATTTATATCCAAATTATATTCGGGAATACTTCTACAAGGTACAATAACGGATAGGTCTCGGCGAAAAGGATGCATGCTTTGTCACATCAGGAAGGACATCTATGTCTAATAAAAATAATAATGGTACTAATATACTACCTTGTGGTACACCAACATTATTAATCTTTATGTTTGACTTGTGTATTAATTCTTCATTATTATCGCCTAGTTGAGATATTTCTTTATATTGGGATCTTTTTGTTAGATTTGATACCAGCCACTTATTTGCTAAGCCACGTATGCCATACATGTCACACTTGCGTAATAGCAATACATGCAGCACATAATCGAACGCTTTACTCATATCGAAGAATATTGCTATTACATGTACAGGCTTATCTGTGTGGTTTAATATTTTATTTACAAGTGAAAAAGCAGCTAATGTAGTTGTTTTCCCATTTGAAAACCATTTTGTTCAGGTTTTATAATATTGAATTTAATAAGAAATTGGCTTAACCTGTTATGCATTGCTTTTTCAAATATTTTTGAGAATATAGGTATCAAGGAGATTGGCTTGTAATTACTCGCGTCTCCTTTGTCGCCTTTTTTGTAAATCGTTTTCACAACAGATACTTTCAAACATTATAAACATTCATTATGTCCTGTGTGCTATTATCAATATCCGGAATAGTAAAATTTTTCAAATTATATTATATATTTCATTATACATATACTCGTATATCTAACATTAACATTGCAATGGTTTTAAAAGTTTCGTGATAAAAATCGCGTTCATTAAGAACACTGCGAAGATTCACCAAAACTAACTTAAAATGTAACTTAACAACTCTTTATTCCATTAAATAGACATTGACTTTACACTTTTATGTTTTAAAAAATAAGTAATTGTTATGTTCGTGTCGCCATCAGACCAGTCAAGTGAGTCAAGCTCACTTGAAGTACCAGACGCACCTGACGCTCCGGATGCTCCGGACGCACCAGACGCCCCTGACACCACCAACCCAGACCAATCCATCGTTACTGCTTTTCTAGTCGTATAAATCAGAAATAAAGGTTAGTTGGCATGGTATATTTACATTTTTGATTCAATAAAGTTGACGAACAAGCGAGTTGGCCACCTGATGCTAAGTGGCTACTAAGCTACAGTCCCCTCAGTAGGTACATGTGGCTTAGTAAGAAACGCAAACATGCAAGGCCTAAAACTAGTGACATTAGACGAAGAGTACAGACACCAAGTACTTTGAGTGCTTATCTTACCTTTCAAACCGAAACACAGCACGCTGCCTTGTAGCAGAACAGGTAATTTGAATATGTACATCATATTTTGACCAAAATTTGGGTAAGTAGAGAACAGGGTCCTTACCATGATCGCTTAGAGCAAGGTTAAAACAATATTGAAACAGAGACACCGCTCTTGCTGCGTATAGCGCCATCCTGCTCTCAGTGCGGTTTTGATATTGTTTTGGGCGATCATGGTTAGGGGGCTGCTTTCGTAATATGGTACGGTAATATCATTAGAAGTACTTCAACAGAAGTACGTCCGTACGCAGTACACAGGAATTTTGCGTATTGGTTAAGGTTATGTGTTAAAGTTAGGTTAAATGATCTAAGGTTAAAGGGGTGCACACAGCTTATAAATTAACTTGAAAAATCAAATATATGTTACTGTAAAAGCCCGAACTATGCTAAATTAAGATTTACCGGTAAAACTATATATTTACCAACTGTTAATGGTAAAAGTCCGAACTATTGTGTGATCATTGTCCATTTCGGACTTTTACCATCATATACTCGGTAAATCTTAGATCTTACCACCAAGACGCGGTAATTGTTCAAAATATGGTAATCATACATAGGAAGATGGCGAATCGAGCGGAGCATGAAACTGTATCTTTGACCCTCCGCTCGCAAAAATCAATAAATTAGTAAAATTCACCTCGTCGCCATTTTTTCTAGCCCGGGTCCGAATAGTGAATTGTTATCGAAAAAACTTATAGGATCAAACTGAAAACTATAAGTTAGGTTAGATATTGTGACCACACACGAACGAAAAATTCCCAAAACCAACACTTACCAACCGTCATTGGTAAATCTTAGCATATCCCAAATTCTAATGGTAAAAGCCCGAAATATCGTCTATTCTCTATAAAATCCTTACATTTACTTAGGATTATTGATAAGTCTCGCGGGCGTGGAGACATCAATAATCTAAGCCATGTTGGTAACCAACTCATGTTGGTAAATCCTAAGATTTACCGGCAAAACCTAAGATTTACCAATATACGGACTTTTACAGTCACATATATAAAGCTCTTTACCCACTTATCGTAGCGTTACAAACGTGATCTAATGCTGTGCAAACTTTGTAATATACAGGTGATCAATCCAAATAGGTCAGTAGGGAGAAGCCGGAAACTATGAGAGATAGCGAAATCTGTTCTTAGGAACCATGGCGTCGATTTTAGATTGAATAATAATGGCATAATTTTTTTAAACTCTCATACATAACCGGGAATCGAACCTGGTCAAAATCTCTGTAAAGAATGTTATAAATTATGCAAGATTTTTCGTTTTTATTGTTGATGGTGTCTATGATGTTTTCATTTAAGGAATTGATCTATTTGATAATTGAACGAATAAATTAAATGATTCTAAAAGATTGTTGACAAAAACAAGTTATAGGTGCAGCGAATGAAACACTAGTTCGATACAAGACTCTCTTTTATTTAATACCCCCAGATACAATAATTAAAGTATACGACAATAGATTCTTCTTACATTATGGAATAGGTTTAGAATTATGAGGTGAAAGATGTGCTATTTTTTATATAAATGTATTAAAGCTGCACGTGACTCACTTTTTTAAGAACAGAACTTATATTGCAGATAAATCTAAACTTAGGTGACAGAAAATATTATTGCCGTTAAAAATTCCATGACTGAACTATAATATTTTATCTATGGTAGGGAACTTTTGAAAGTTATGAAAGTTGAAAGCAATGGTGCAAAATATCCTGATATTACGATATACAATCACGCATGGTAACAATTTCATAATAATTTTTTTTTTTTTTTACAGCTTCGGCCGGACATTTCCAATACCCAGCTCAAGCAAGTCTCAATAGAAAATCTACCTACGCAATAAGCGCGAACGAACGCACACGACCGACTATCGATTACCGATGTGACAGTGGAAAAAGAAACTTATTTAGTTCTACGTTGCAATCGCACACGAACTACAAAAAGTCGGCCAAAAAATCGATGAATCCCGGCCGACCTGATTGTCGGTGGAAAACGTTCGTAAATGTACACGTTAACACACAAAAATCGGTCAATAAATCGGTCACCAATAGTCGGTCGTGTGCGTTCGCACTAACGATGAGCTCAGCGACTTCACTACAATCATTCATCGATATGTCAACAACATGTTTTCAAAGCTCATGTTAAAAAAAGTGTCCACCTGTAAAATAAATTAGAATAAATTTTTTTACCGCCTAATGTTGTTGTTTTTTTATTTAGAAAAACAGACTGATATAAAGATATAACGAATAGTATTACCAAAAATGCTTAAGTAATTCGAATGTATCTCACTTACGCCAAGGAAGGGGTCACCAAGTTAAAACTCGTTTGTGACCTCCCGGACGGGCGACCAGATCGGGATTATAATATCTCCCAGCTGCTCATGGTAGTAAGGGCGCACCTAATAAGGCGCGCTTCCTTCTACCCAACCGCCTGTAGCGGAGCGGGGCGACAAGAGGGTCCTCTTCCCGCGCTCGCTCCGCTGGCTCCTTCTGCGAGATCACGTCTTCTCAGAAGGAGGCGGAACATGGTTTCAATAGAAATGTGAAAATAGAACTAGTTACTTTTTTCGCATTTTTATTGAACCATGTTCCGTCTTTCTATACAGCCACTCAATTACAAGCGCGGTGTAAAATTTAAATAACATAATATGAAGTATTTAAAGAATATATATTTTAAATGACTTTATTATAATTTATTTTCAACTATTTCTTTAAAATAACATAGATTTGGGCAAAATATTAACCATTTTTTAAATTAAGAAAATGAAAAATAATGGCTGTGTAGCTGGCCGGCCATAAAAAACAAAATAAGCGGGAAAGCGGCAATACGATCTTCATTTGTTTTTTCCATTTGTAGAGTTTTGTTAATACTTCGGTACCTATAGCAGAGATTTGTATTAACTGTTAATTGTATTTCTACAACATTGTGTTAATAATAAACACGATGAGTTCATCTGATTCAGATATGGAGTTAACGCCTGATTTTATAAGAGAAGACGGGCGAAAGCAGAAGTTTTTGATTTATGTAAAATAAAATTTACACGTTTTTTCTTTAGCTAATTTATTGGTTTATTTTACTTTCCTTGTATTCGTAATGAAAAGCACAGTGTTTACCTCGGGTTAAAGACTTAGGTATTTAGTCCCTCGAACTATTGGTGCCCTCGCTACGCTCGGGTGCCAAACACCGTCTCAGTTCTAAATAAGTTACTTTCACCCCTGTGGTAACAATGTACCATTAATTCATAGGCTTAAAGATTGTGTAGAAGCTGGATGGAGTGGTCCCTTTATAGGAAGTCTTTTCTACGTAGGTATATAATCAATGCGGGACGATCGACGCAAGGTCATTGGGAGCGCATAGTGCTCCCAATGACCTTGCGTCGATCGTCCCGCACTGATTACATAGGAGTGAGTGCGTGAGAGTGAGGAGAATATTCAAGCAGACCTTTACGCGTAAGATGAATTATTTCAATAAAAAATTAATAAAGGCGATTAAGAAAAATCTAAAAGACCATCCCCTAGAATATTGTTCACTTTATTTATTGAAATCGAAAGTATGTGATTTAACCTAATATTTACGAAGCGATTAGGTTTATAGTTTTAAAATCGAGGCATGTTTGGGTCACATTTTAACCAAGCTTTAATTAATTTATCAAAAAATAAAAAAGACTATCCTCTAAAGAATGCGTTGAATAATAACATATCTTTTTTAAAGATTTTTTTATTCAATATTTATGAAGAGAACCGGTTTTTTCTGCAGTGATTTTTTATGATTGACGTTACTATGCGCCTTAAGCTGGACATATTTCAGGTTTTTCAGAGTAATATGGAATTACAAGCATTGGCTGAGATAAGCCGTATAATTATGGAGGTTTCAATTAAATCAGAATCTTTAATGCAGATTTTGTCACAGCATTTTCAATATTTCATACTTTTATTATTAATAAGATGTATGTGCAGGTAACAGCCAAAAGTGTAACAATATAACATAACATTACCACAGTTACATTACCATGATAGCTTATAGCGAGGGTAAATCAATATTGGAACAGAGACACCGCTCTTGCTGCTTATAGCGTCCGTATAGCTTGCTGCGTATACCATATCTCGCTCTGAGCGCAAGTTTTAAAATACCTGAAAACTTTAGACCTTCCCCGTCTAAAGTTTTCACGTATTTTAAAACTTGCAATATATTTCAAGTCACATTATACTTCGGGCTTCGTCCTCCTAGATTGGTAACTGGAATATAATAAAGGTATACACAAACACATGTAGTATCACCGTCTAGGATCCACCACTCGCATTACCCAACTAAACGCTCGTTCCACGATCCTCTACCCTCATGTTCATTCACAGTTTAGTGCTTCACCACTCGACACATTATTAATTTTTTTCTTAGATATTTTATCAGCTAGGTGTTAATAGTTTGCTAATTACTTATTATAATGCCAAAAAAGAAAACGCAACGAAAAGGATAAAGATTATGCTAACAGAAAAACTATCGAAAATTAAAACGTGCACGGAAGTCGGAAATGATATTATCGTGATATACCTATATAGGTAATCTGAAGATTTGGAGCAAAAGCAGAGTTTAATATCGTGGCAACAAAAATCTAAGCAGAATACTTGAAGCTGGCGGAATCCTTAAGGACAGCGCCACCGAGCAAAGAATAGATGAGATTTGGCGCAATCTCTTGGTATGTTATTATAGTACATTATGGTACAAGTGTGTAATGTTGGTGATTACCGCTGAGGCGCATTGAAGCCCGAGACGTCAGGCGAGGGTCTTAAGAAGCCGAGGACGGTAACCATCAATACACACGTGTATCATACAACGTTTTTCAACACACTTCTGAATAAAACAATACTTAAATAAAAAACCATTTTACATAGTAGATAAAAAGTTTACTTAGAGAAACAATTAGTAAATGTGCAGTTAGTAAAATTATAATTAACTATTTTTGATGACATAGCGGTCTCATCAGATAGATTATTTATTGAAATACTTTCATGTTCTATTGTTATTTGTGATGGTTCATTATTCGTGTAGGTAGGTGAAATCCAATCATTGGACGTACTTGGTATTTTTTTTTTATTTTTTTTTTTCATTTATTTAACAATTAAAAAGACAATTACAATATATACAGTTTAGATAGCTTTTAAAAACCACTAGGGTTTGTACTAAAGCTAACGAGTTTGCATTTACAATTATAATTTTAAATCGATATTGATACAATAGGCGCCACATCAAGCCATACACGTGCACCACGAAAACCGCTGCTATTGCAACTGCATATGAGTTGTCCAGAGGTCAACCTGCATAGCTTGACGTGGAGCTCACCGTACTTTGGTAACATAACATTCACACAATTATTTATTTGATACATGTTTAAATAATAAGTTAATGAAGTAATCTTTAATCTTACGTTTAATATTTTTTTCCGTAATTTCATACACGAACTCGTATGGCATGCTATTGATAAGTCGGGGCAGTAGGTACTTCACTGTGCGAGCGCCGTACGCGTTGTTTGCACTCGGCTGACATAACTGGTTTTTAGAAATCGCTCGAGTGTATACAGGATGATCAACTAGTGTTTTAAAAGACTCATTGAAAAAATGCTCCTTTAGTAAGGTGCATTGTATTTGCATATTAATTGGTAATGTGTTGCAGTATTTAAATAGGCCAGATACGTCGTCTTGAAATTTATTTTTAACTGTTTTAGGAACTATAGTTTTAAGAATTTTAATTTGTAAGTTAAAGATCTGGTCGAGATATGACTTGTAACTGCGCCCATAGCTACTCAGTCCGTATTGAACGTGTGATTCGGCAAGTGCGTTGTATAACATCAACTTGATCTTAAATGGAATGCGACGATTTAGGATGGTGATGTTTGCTAAAAACTGTCTAAGCTTAGTACAGACACGTTCGATGTGGTAACTCCAATGAAAATTACGGTCAATAACTAGACCAAGATATGTTTGTTTGTCAACTATGTCTATTTGTGGGCAGGTGCATACAGCTATACTTTTGTAATGTAGACAATTATGATCATGCGCCACCAATTTTAAGGTTGGTGTGTATTTTATATAGGGAGATTTTATTAATAAAAGCTTAGTTTTATCAGCATTTAGGACCAGTCCAGCGTCATGACACCATTTAGCTAGAGCGTCTAGATCCGCTTGCATGAGATTACAGGCTATTTGTGGGTCCCTATGGGCTATCACTAGGCAAGTGTCGTCAGCAAACTGGTAGCATGTACTGTTGACAATACAGCTGCTCATGTCGTTGACGTAAGATAAAAAGTGCAGGGGCCCTAGTACAGAGCCCTGGGCCGTGCCCTCCGTCACCGACATGGGCATACTGTAGGTGTTATCAACCTTAACAGAAAAAGACCGGTTGCTCAGGTATGCCTGACACCATTTTAGCAACGGGCCACGAATTCCACATCTCTCTAATCTGTCCACTAGCTGGTCGTGCTTCAAGGTGTCAAAAGCACGGGAAAAGTCAATAAATAAGGCCAATACATATCTTTGCTCATTTAAGTGACTATTAACTTCATCAGTAAATTTAGATAAGAGACTATTTGTACCCTTACCTGATTGAAAACCAAACTGGCACAAGCTTATTACTTCATGTTTTCTATAAAATGTATGTATCTGTTCACATACGTATTTTTCTATTATTTTGTCGATCGACGACAGCAAGGTAATAGGCCTATAATTTGCGTAATCATCACGTTTACCCTTTTTATGCACCGGCCTTACACAACCCTCCTTCAATTTATCGGGATACACACCAGTCTGGATGCTTTTATTAATTAAATCAGATATTGTCTGGGAGATGGGTTCTGCTATTAACTTTATATCAGAAATCGCAACGTTATCGGGACCTGGTGCCTTTTTTGAGTTTAAATTTTTAATGATTTTATGGATATTTCTAGGAGTCGCTTTTTGAAATCTAATACTCGAATTTAATGATTTAGGTGTACTGTTATTAATTAATTTTATTTTACAGTTTGGGATTATGCTTTTTACTGCATGATCGAAGCTTTTTGCAAAATTGTCTGCAATAGTTTTAATAGTAAGCCCCTGGGCATTAAAAGCTTTATGGATAGCTGCATCAATCGACAAGGTAACTCTTCCCAACATTTGATTGACAACATCATAGACTTTTTTTATATTTTTAAAATTATTATTTATTTCCGTGATATAATACGCATTCCTTTTAAATTCGAGAACCTTGTGTACTTTATTTCGGACTTTATTATATTCGAGTTTGAGCGTATAATTATCCTGGTGATTTCTAAATTTTCGATATAGTTTATCTCTTTTCTTACATAATTGAGTAACATTTTCGTCAATCCAAGGTACAGTGAACCGTTTTACAAATTTTTTGGTTGACTTACATGTTTGAATTTTTGTCGCAGTTTGTGTAGCCATTTGAAAAGAATCGTGTATAAAATTTAATATCTTTTCCGGGCAATTCATATCTTTTGACTTTAACCAGTCTACTTTTTTAAGTTCATTGTAAAAAATCTGATGGTCAACGAAGCATTTTGTCTCACCCTGTATACGCTTCGGCGTTATAGGTGCGTCATCGACGCACGCAAAGATAATACCTGCATCGAGAACCGCCGAGGACGGATGAAGTGTCGGGAAGCGAGCAAAAATGTGATCTATGCACGATTTAGTGATTATGTTTTTTTGTGATTCAATTCTAGTGTACTCTGAAATCCCACACACCAATCCGTGCTCGCTAAGTGTTTCCATATATGCATCCTTGTATGACGTTTTCTTTTTCAAATCAAAGTTTAATTCTTTTTGCACAAATTTCCTTCTTGTTTTGTATGGAATCTTCTACGTATGATTCTGCTACATTGCTAGATCGCCACCCGCCATGTCCCTTCAAAGTCATTATATCAGCTCCTGAATTTGCCAGCAATGTAGCTGAAGTTCTTCTGAAACTATGTCCAGTGTAGCTCTCAGCATCTACTAAACCCAAAAACTTAGCGATTTCTTTAGGCATAGAACCAAATTTGTTTATACCTATAGGCTGACAGGTACATTTACCATTCTGGTAATTTAGAAAGAAACGGTCATTTTTTGTTTTTGGCGAACGCAAACTTTCATACTTCTTAACAATATCATTAGTCCAGTAGTGGAAGAAGTTTCAGTTATGAAATTCTTAAAGTTTCCAAATTTTTGATATTTTATGTAATACATATTTAAGAGTTATTTTGCAAAAAGTTAGAAAATTTTAATGGCTGCTTTAGATAAAATTTAGGTATTTATATAATTCGTAAAAAATCTGTGATTGTAAAATTTAAGTGGAAGAAATATACAGGATATAGTATGAAATAATGATATCATAATACTATTAAGTTTTTAGAAATGTTATGTACCTGCTTCATACCGAAACTAAAAAATGCTTATAACTTTGTCAATATAAAATTTAAGTTTCTGATATTGGGAAAATAGTAATAAAACTTACTACCAAATTTCCTTATGAAAGATTAGAAATCTAGAATTTATGCTTTCTTAGTAATTCAGTTTTTTTGTCATATTTGGTCTAATATTGTATTTAAGTTTTTAAAGATAATACCACTTCATCACAATAATGCTATTTATAACTACGCAAAAAATTAGAAGTGTAACATCTTTGCAAAATAAATTATAACAGATATTAAGTTATACGAATAAAGTGACCTACAAGCGAGCGCGGCACCGCGCGCAGGCACAAATAGCGCACGCACCGCTCCGCGCAACAAAAAACTATCGGATGTCCGCGTAAGCTACGTTTTAGCGTGCACAAATGCATAGGCTAGCCTCACATTGCATTATCGGAGACGCATTTTTGAAATAATAGAATTCAAATTCGAAATCGTAATATTGGAATACTATTTTTGAATATTCAATACGTGCATTCTGTATCGAGTGGGTATTTACTACTCACTCGTCACAGAATACACGGAATGTGGGAAACTTCGAAACTACGAGTACTTAACCGATTTTGAAGAAATTTTGCTGACTGCATGTAGGTAATTTGGTCCAACCTCTTATAGAAGAATAATTTTTATCTTGATTATTGACGTCAACTTTTATTATTGCGTTAAACCTTATTATGGCGAAACGTGGTTCGCGGGAATTTGTTTTTAATGACAACACTGAATGCGAGTGATTTAAAAATATTTTAAATTGGCAACAGTAGAAAATAATTCGCATATTCGTGTTTGAATTCCAGGTTCACTTCTGTGAATCATTATTCAAAAATGCGTCTCCAGAAGCTTGATAGTAACTGTAACAAATAACATCGTCTAATGAAATCAATAATATTGATATCATTTAGATACAAATTTACATCTGCATTGTATCTAGAGCATACAAAACCGGTCCTGGTTCCAGTTTTTTGAAAACAGAACTGGCAGATATAATTATTATTTTCATTACTATTAATTTCAACCATACACAAATTGAAAGCGTAAGATGTTACGACAAGGAACACAAAACACAATTTTTTGGGCGCTTGCGCACTCATACGTATTCGGTTCGTATTCGATTCGTGTTCGGTTTTGATCCGGTTTGGCCGGTCCTAGTGATTGTATGGACGCTTGAACACTCATACGTATTCGGTTCGTGTTCGATCCGTAATTTCTAACTTCGAGTAATTGTTTTTAGGGTTCCGTAGCCAAATGGCAAAAAACGGAACCCTTGTAGATTCGTCATGTCTGTCTGTCTGTCCATCCGTATGTCACAGCCACTTTTATCCGAAACTATAAGAACTACATTGTTGAAACTTGGTAAAAAGGTGTATTCTGTGAACCGCATTAAGATTTTCACACAAAAATAGAAAAAAGCAATAAATTTTGAGGGTTCCCCAAAGACATATACATAGAACTAAAACTCAATTTTTTTTTTCATCATACGTGTGGGGTATCTATGGATAGGTCTTCAAAAATCATATGGAGGATCCCAATATCATTTTTTTCTAAACTGAATAGTTTGCGCGAGAGACACGTCCAAAGTGGTAAAATGTGTGCCCCCCCCCCCCCTGTAACTTTTAAAATAAGAGAATGATAAAACTAAAAAAAATATATGATGTACATTACCATGCAAACTTCCACCGAAAATTGGTTTGAACAAGATCAAGTACTTTTTTTTAATAAATCCTACGGAACCCTTCATGGGCGACTCGCGCTTAGCCTTAAATATAAAATCAACTTTTTTATTACATGTATAGGTACAGGTTACATAAAATCAACTAACACCATTAATAACATTATTCATACTTAGATCTGTTTTAGTTCTTTAGTTCTTTATTCTTTATTGTGCATGAAATTCAGGTACCTACATAATGCAGATCACATTGCATACAAAGAAAGAACACCGAAAATCTATCTTCACAGACGTATACACAGATAATAATTAGATACAGAACAATACAGAACTATTTCTATTTCACCCATTGACGTAATATATGTCGATGATTTCACTAAATAATTACAAATAGTAAGTCTTAAATTATCATAGATGAATTAATCTATTTATAATAAAAATATTCTGGAGTACTATAGAAACATCTTTGAGCAAGCCAATATTCTAGTAATTTTCAAAATTTGTGATATTTGTGATTTTTTAACGAATCTGGCAAATTGTTATATATTTTTATGCACATTATAAAACCATTGTTACTAACAACGCTAAGATTTGTTTTTGGTCTATAAAGCTTGTTTTTGTATTTCGATCTTAACTGACGATTACTAATTTCCTGGTTTTGCTGAAAGAGGCTTTGATGTTTGTGTACAAACAAACACATATCCATTATATATAAACAGGGCAATGTTAAGAGTTTATATTTTCGAAAAAATGGTCTGCAAGAATCAATTTGTCTTAATCCAAAAATTGCACGGATACATCTTTTTTGCATGATAAAAGCCCTGTCCAATTCAGTGCTATTGCCCCATAATACAATACCATATCGTAGGATACTATTTACATAACCGTTGTAGGCTGTGAACCGTTGTAGGCAGCCTCCTTACTCGTTGTTTGGCTTATTCGTCTTAAGGCATAAACAAAACTATTAACTTTATTAGAGATATTATAAATATGCTCTTTCCAATAACATTTCTGAGATAGGGCCTATGGCAAGTCATTAATGTATAATAGAAACAGCAAAGGTCCCAGTATACTCCCTTGTGGTACACCATACTTATTTATAGCAAAGGTTGATCGGTACTTTTCTACATTTTTACTTTTTTCACAATATCTTAATATTTCAACACTTTGTTTCCTATGATATAAATATGATTTGATCCAGTCGTATGCTGGACCCCTGATTCCATATCTTTATAATTTTGCCATTAGTTGTTTGTGACAAACTAAATCGAACGCCTTGCTTATATCCATAAATATAGCAGTTACAGGAATATTATCGTCAATACAGTCAGTTATATATTTTAATGGCAATTTATAGTGGAAAGCATATGTTACAAGTGAAATGTTAAAACACCTACAGTTTATTCAAATATCAATTAATTAAGCTGGAACTTTTGCTCGTAATTCCATTCCCATATTATAACAATCTTTCCTTAGTCCTAGTTCTGTACCCTTTCCCCTATTGAATATGCTGTCTCATTCTATCGGCCCAAGGTTGCTTGGAAGAGATTGCTTTTTAGCAATAAGACTTATTTGTACTGGTCTGTTTTTTTTGTAAAATATTCCATACTGTTTTTGTTCCTTTTCCATTCATTTTTTTGTGCCATCAGAATTTAAATATTCGATTTTAAAAGAAACTACTATTATTTTCTGGAGGTAGGTATTAAATTGTGGTTTAATCTGTTACATCAAATAGTTAGTAACTTTAATGTTAGAGCATGATTCCGCCATTTTGATAATGAAAGCCGGATTTTGTCTAAGCTAAGCAGGTACCTACCAAAATTATAATGTTTGGTATCAAATAGTACCAAATGAGTACTAAACTGCAGTGAGTTTTTAAAAACAGGACTACAGGAAGTGATCCCGCCTTCTTAACGTTTATCGCACAACCGTTTCAAACACGAATCGAATACGAATAAGTACGCAAACGTTAGGACGTAAATTTCCCGTTCGGTTTTTTCACGTATCGAACACGAACCGAATACGTATAAGTGCGCAAGCGCCCTTACTATGGGACTAATCTTGAAATCGTGAAAAATATCAGCTGTTCCATACAAATGTTCGACATCCACTGAACCTAGATGTACTTTCATCTTTTCATCGCGAATCGCAATGTTTTCATCTGAATTAGTAATAATGTTACAGTATCTGTCTATCTGCATTCCGAGGGAGGACTTGGGGCGGCCGAAGAGCGTCCCCCAGCGAGCCACTGCGACCTGTACAGATTTTTTTAAAGGCCTATGCTCTCTTAATAGGCTCACAGCGGTAAAGTAATCAATAATCCTCTTTGGAGACAGAGCCTTCGTATTGAAGGGTGGCAAACTAGGTCCACCCAGAGCTGCCAGCGCAGCGAACTCAACGCTGCGCTGGGAGGCGGAGACCTCTCCTTCTGCAAAATGACGTCCTCGCAGAAAGAGGCGACATCCCCCCATTTCGCCTCGCCGCCGAGCATGGCCACCACCATGCTCGGTAGCGCGGCGGAATGGGGGGCTGTGAGGACGTCATCTCGCAGAAGGTGGCCGCGGAGAGGAAGCGGGAGGATGATCCTCAAGCCGCTCCGCCGATCCGTTTTTTTATATAAATATATATAAATAAATGAAAAAAGCATGGTACTTACAAAGTATGTGAATTGGTGGCTCATCATCCTCGCCTCAAAATCTACAATTAGTCAAGCCCATTCTGTGCAGATGTTTGTTGAGTTTACAGTGACCAGTTAAGGTTCTACTGAGTGCCCTTAGTTGGATTCTGCTTAGTTGGAGGTTTTGCATTGCAATCCTATATAGGCACTGACCCCACTGGAGACAGGCCTGTGGTTGTACCCACTTCCTGAGGACCCTGTTTTTGATCCCCCTCGAAACGCCACAAGCTGGTTTTAGTCGGATGAGAGCATTCTCAGAGCCAGCCCTCGTTAGTTCGTCGACAATTTCATTGCCTCGGATATTGGAGTGACCTGGAACGCAATCGTTACAGAGGTCCTGGTCCCGAATTCATTCTAGGCCTTTGTGCACTTCAAGTTGATTTTGGACTTGAACTCTACAGCAGCAAGTGCCTTTAAAGCAGCCTGGCTCTCCAACAGAATGAGAATGTTTTTACTCTCACTCGAACTGTTCGCGTGAAAACAGTCGATGATGGCATAAATTTCTGCTTGGAAATATGGTGGCATGTGCGCCCAAGCTCATAGTTCTCCTGTATTTCGCAATAACTCCGAAAACACCTGCACCTATTCTGCCTTCTCTTCTGGAGCCGTCAGTGTACCATATCTAGTTAGTTTTCCTAAAGGGATCAGGGATTTCCTTATCTAATTCATCTCTGTTAGGAATCTAAACTTTGTAGTTCTTCTTGAACTCCAAAGCTTCAAGTATACCAAAGAACTCTGAAATCAGAACAGCTCTTAGTAAATGAAGAATGTTAAAGCTCCTGGTGAGGACGAAGTGGCCATCGAAGTGGTTAAGGAAGAAGGAAGGAAGGAAAAAATGAGATAGATTTCACCAGTATATTGCTGAACAAGTGTCTAGAAGAGTACCCGGTACCCTCAAGTCAGGAAAGTGCACTTATCCTAGGAGACTTGCACTGCATTTGTTATAAATGAACGTTTCATCTGGCTTAATTAAAACCTAATATGGGGAAGAAACGCGTGGTTAGGGACCTTGTGAATACTTCATCATCATCATTTAAGCTAAGAGACGCTCTCTGTTGGACATAAGATTGCCTCCCCGAAGATCTCCAAATCGAATCGGTCCTGCGTTTCTCGTATCCAGCGGTTTCTCGCAAACTTCACCAGATGTTCAGTCCCACCTTGTGAAGTGCCCACCAACGCTGAGTCTCCTGGCACGCGGCCGCTACTAGAGGACCTTTCCACCCCAACGGACTGACCACTGCTACTTAAGGCATTAGGCTTTCATTGTCCTGCGGTTCCCATCATTCTGTTTTGACAAAGTAAAGAAAACCCGAGCACAGCTCACTCCATTCCTCTTTGAGTGACCATAAGTCTTCTTTTGAGGTCCTTTATAAGAGATCACGTCTCAGAGGGCCTATTACCGATCTCATGGTTTTGCAAATGATATCATATGATATCATAGTGCAAAACGAAAAATACGATTTCCGGTCAGATTTTTGATCATTTGTTCATTATTTAATGATGACATCATTGTAATTATGCCACAGTGATGATATCATTGGAGATCAGTAATACAAAATTCAAAAAAAAATTCAAAATTCAAAAATCTTTATTTAACATAGGCCTTTACAGGCACTTATTGACGTCAAAACAAAGCAACATATTCTAATTTAAAGGAAACATATTAACCTTGTATGTGCATACATCCTGAATATAATCAGGATGTCTGCAAATACAAGTAGAAATGAAAAAAAAAAAGTTGATTCTACACCTGTTCGGAAATTGGGAGGCCTTCTGCAGCATTTCATGACTTCTTTTTCACAAATTTATACCATGTCATACGATGAAAGATCCATAATTGGCCTGCTGGTCCGAACATCATCACTGGCAGGTGGCAACACGCAAGTATTGAAGAGAACAATCTAGGTAGATTGTTCGAAAATATGCTGCGTAGCTGTAGCTTTTCGAACGCTGCCCAGCCAAATTGGATTCGTCGATTAATCTCTTTCTGGAAGTTTAACTTACCGAGCTGGACTATTGCTCCAGGTGAACATATTCGTCAACAACTTTCACAGTAGAACCTCCAATATTTACAGGAGTGGGAACTACGAGTACGTGGGAATTCGACATGATTCTAGTCTTGTCCAAGTTCATTTTAAGATCGACTTTTTGGGTAACTCTACAGAGGTCTTCAGGAAATGTGCCTAGATCTTCCATGGTCTCAGTTATAACTACAATACCATCAGTGAAACGAAGGTGAGTCATATAGAAGCCGAGCCCTCTCTAGTACCTACAAAAATACATCCTCTAACGCAGCTGTGAACAGTTTCGGTGATATTACGTCGCCATGTCTCAAAACTCGCGGAAGTCGTATTGGTGTCCAGTTTTGGTCCTGAAGGCGAACTGATATAGTACTCTAAGCAATCTAAACGATTTTGCAACTTGAGTTGGAATCGCTCGCAGTACTGAATACCTGTGGGCCTTTACATCATAGAATGGAGAAAGAGATAGGGCCTTATTCGAGATATAAATATTGATGAATTGAACTGGCCTCTCCCTCTTGAGCTAATTGACTTTGGAGCACCACTCTTTCCGCCCGGGTGGTTAGGGCATAATAAGTATCCACCGTTTCCCCTCTTAGGTACAAAGAGTATAGCGATACGGCTGGCCCGCGATGGCTCCATGCTACCACAATAGGAAGATGCACATAGAATTTTTAATTCTATTAAAAATAACTTAGTTCAGTTATTTTATAACATTAAAAGCAAGATAATTATAAGGGTTTTAAATTACCGGTAGGACAGAGAGATCCGATATGCCGCGTGACGTCAAATGTGGAATTTTCATTTATTTTTTATTGTTATAAGAAGTTTCTTCACAGTTTGTTTTGTTTTTGAATCGTGTATGATGACTTACTACATCATATAATTGTATTCTGTGCATATTGTCATTCTGTCTAGAATAGAGAATTAAATTTGCTCCTTCTTGAATATTCCGTTGGCTGTTTCATTACACGAAAAGCACAAGTTAGTTATAAGATTCGATAACTGACTTCTCATCACGGCGGCTAATCTCGGCAGGGTCAAGAAATAATTTATAACTAATATGGCTCCGGATTAAATTTTACGGTCTACAAGTTTTGGTGCAAATAAATTTTTAGTCTTTTATGCAAGAGATTCTTCGCCCCGTCATTTCTCTCACCTCACTGACTGGGGGATACCAAGCGCTCGAAATCTCACGCCTTTTTACTTACTTTTCCAAGATGAAGTCCATAAATAAGACATCTCTTTTTTACCCCATATAAAAATCGTATGCTTTATTACTGATTAAGACTAATATCAGTGCAGCGACTGCAGCGCGTAGCTATTTCGAACAATTTCGTTTTTGATTTGATTACCGCCACAAATATAAATATAAAACATAAAGTTCTGAAATTCATATATATGATATTTTTGAACGTATTATCTAAACATTTTTATAGACATAAACATGATTAATAATATTTCACTCGATACAAAGATCACTCTGTCCATTATTTTAAAACAGCTGTGAATCAGAAAATATGTATTATAAATACATACATAATAATATATGACTGAAAATGTAAAAACACATTTTATAATTTTGAAATCCAGTTTTCCAAAAATTGATAAAACGTATTAAAAAGTAACGTTTTCTTTCGATCACAGCGCGTAAGCGACATTAGAAGCTATGCAATTATCAACTGTACACCCTGCAATAAAGTAACCGTCTCGTGCGTGAGTAGATTTTCTGCAAACCTAGAAGTAATCGAGAACGGACACACGAGTAGGTACGCGGCGAGCGCGAGGCTCGCGCTGGGTTAACCTAGCCGCCTGTCCGCAATTAGGTATTAGAAAATTACGCGCTTTTATAAATTCTTTGTTTTCTTCTGAAGCCTATAACAAAATTTTCTAATTTTTTGGATTAAAGCTTTACGCGTTGGCATAGAATAGTCAACTCATCTTTAATAACTTTAATACAGTATTAGGCTCACTGCGACATAAAATGTAATTTACAAAGAAAGCTGAACTTTCATTTTTCTAATATTTTTATTACAACATTATTATATAGTCCTACAGCGTATTCAATGAATTTTAGAAACTTAAATTCAATATCGCTAAAATAAGTAACAATTTTTTACCTAACAGTATAGCAAGTATCTAAAATTTCTAAAAACTATAAAATATACAGCTGCTAACGTATAATGGCAGATGAAATCAAAATATTTCACTTAAATTTTATATTGCTGATTTTATTAAGAGATGTTGCAAATACCTAAATAATACCTAACGCCGATGTAGAAAAGTTCTAAAAAGTTGCAAAAGTGTCTACAAACATGTCCCTGACGATATATGTTAAAATAAACAACTTTAGAATTATCATAACTTTTGCGTTAAAAACACCGTCCCACTACTGGACTACATAGAATGGACCGTGTATGGTGAATGACCTAGGTATTTTATTTTTCGTGATAGGTATCTTCACTAAAAGCATCTGGCCATGGTTCTCTATATCTTTTACAGTTATATTTGTTAATTCTTGAATCCTACAGGCACCAGTTACACCAAATATTAAAGCAACCTGAAACAAAAGAAACAATAATTAAGGTCAACACACAACACAAGTTGCTATTAAATATTTAATTAAAATTAATTTAACTAACCTTTGTAGCCAAATATTGGTTATCTGGAGCATCTTTAATAAATTTTTCAATATCATCAGATGATAAAACCTTTGATTTTTTGCTTCTAAATCCATCAGATTGTCTCTTTAGATAAGCTGACAAATTCGAGTATGTTTTTAAGTCCACTCCATTCTTTGTTCGGACTGTACTTTTTAACATTGAGTAAATACACCACAAAGAGCTAGGTTTGTACTTAGAAGATAATTCTTTAAAGTACGCCATGAACACATTTTCTGAAAAAGACTGCGTATTCTTGTTGTTCTGCCATTGTATGAAATTTTGGTACGCTAATAGATATTTTTCCTTTGAGTTTTCTGGTAGTAAACTTTCCATAACGTTCTGGGCTTCACATCTTATATCGGGCGGTGTACAACATAAATCATTTTCTTCATAAATTGTATTTGCAGACATCTTAATTAATAACTAACTAAATAACTTCAAAAGAGAAAACGAGACGAGTTGTGAAAAATGTTTCGTAATGGCGGGAAAAATTAATCAGTTTTCCTATGCGCGCGCATCGGCCATAGACTAATAAATTTCGTAATGGCGGGAAAAATTAATCAGTTTTCCTATGCGCGCGCATCGGCCATAGACAAAAAAATGAGGTTTCTTTTTTTTTGGGCTTTTCGCGGATAGCATTTTAGCGCAAGTGTAAGCGTAACTCAACCAATAATATTTAAAAAAAACTATTACTCACTCGTGAATAATAGTAATGAAAAAGTCACAGTTTGATTATAGGTGTCATTATGTGCCTAATTGCCATGGGATTAGAGCCACTTTATGAGGAAGTGTGTTGAAAAAGTATTTATAAACCTGTAAGGTATGTACAGTCTCCATAAATGGGTACGTTCTTTTCATTGGAATTGTAATGAGCGCTCCACATTCTCGCGAGAATCTCGCGAGAACGCGAGAACAACACGAGAAGCGTGAATGTGGATCCGATTCGCATGTTCTCGCGTAGTTCTCCGACTTTTGTCGGTTTTTTGGCGCGAAACGATGTGGTGACGCCACGACGTCTGGTATGTAATAAAATACATAACTTTATAAAATAATAATATGGTTCAGCCATTTTCTAGAAAATTTCAGTTTACTCATACCCCCCGAACCAAATAAGGTCAGAAATTGTGAAATCAATAGAAATTTCAAATGATTTAAATCATAATGAGCAGCATGTTTGCCTAAATAGTGAACAATCCTAATATCGATATTTGACAGATTATTTTCCCGACGAATTCTGGTGTTGAAAATAAGATTTTGGATATCTTAAAATAAGACTTTTCTACGGTGACAGAATATTGTTCCGAAATATATAACAAACAAGAAATATATAACATTTGGTTGCAGCACATAATCACATCCAAATTCACCTAGATTCATTCACCTATCAATTAAGTACGAGTATACTATTTAGTAGATTTAATTCACCTGTTTTCGATCACTCTCAAAAAGCTTACTGGAAAATTCTTTATTCTATCAAATTACGCCGAAATGAGAATTTGGAGAGGCAACAATAACCACACCGTTAGCGCATAGGCCGAGTCGCCTACTGCGCAACCGGTCGCGGGTTTGATTTCCGTACGGGACAAATATTTTGTACGGCCTACAGAAATTTGTTCCAGTCTGGGCGTATGTGCATGTCATATTCTATGTTTGTAACTGCACCCACGACACAGGAGAAAATCCTAGTGTGGGGCGACGTTATAAAACAAAAAAAAACCGACAAATGCTTAGAACATAGCCACAAGCTTATACGCACCCGTCATCAGCAGTTTTAACGATGTAGTATCATCACAACTGCAGTCTAAGAACAAATATAAATATAATCTTTTAAAGAATATAAGGGACAAAATGAAAAAGTTATACGATGTTTTTAAAAACACAGTGTTCCCTCATTACCAGTGATTATATCACTCTATCATTGACCGATGGTTATAATAATTTTAAGCAATCAAGTTCAATAAAAGTGGTCTGACATTTCTAAAATGGATGACATTAATATAATAATGATGTAGCAAATGCATCCAGGCTGTAAAAAAATTGTCAAATATTTTCTTAACACCTAAACCAAAAGGTGATATGCGTTTTAACCTACAACTAGTTTTAAATTGGAAAATCTACGAATTTTTATAAAATAATTATAAAAACTTGCTTTATGGCTTCTATAGATATAAACAGCTCTTATGTATTTAAAAACTTAAATCTGATTTTAGAAAATATCTTCACTTTTTTTTCTTTTTATAAACCTAACCTAACAAGATCAACGTTTAACGTTTGACTAATGTACGGCACTCTACGTATTTACCAAGATCATGAACCCAGTGTTTAATTAAAGTACTGAGAACAGCAGGATTTAGGTATACTCTATATCTGGACAACTGGAATCTGGTTGACCGTATTCACGCCGTATTTACTGCACACAAAAATTAATATCACATAGACTTCATTTTACTTCACTTGGTTTATTATATATATATATATATATATAAACACCTCTTTGCACACTTAGTTGATCCAGCCACGACCCCGTACATTGCTGACTCCGCCTTTTGCACCGAATAACTTGAATCCAGTTGCGTATTTCTCGGGCGAAATGGCAACGTAGCATTCTATTATGCGATGTTGCCAAATGTATTCGTCGATAGAACCTATATTCGATACATATTTTTTCAACAATTTCATGCAATAGTGGATCCGTAACGGCTAAATTTTTTAAATGCACGAAGACTTTTTGGCTCCGAATATATTTAAAAAATCAATAACTTGTGTTGATCAATTTATATACTCGTACTTCCAGTAATACTTGTGTTGATCCGAATAGGTACCGATACCGTAACGGTCGATCAATTATGAATTTATTCTATCTAATCTAGATATTTTATATTCGCAATGCTCCATACGTTGTAAGATCTGCCTCGGTTGTAACGGTGGAGGCACGGGGGGAGCACCGTACACCGCACCCCGCGCCCTTTAAGCCTCGGTCTTTGCTGCGCCATTTTTAACTCCCGACGCAAAAAGAGGGGTGTTATAAGTTTGATGTGTCTGTCTGTCTGTGTGTCTGTCTGTGTATCTGTGTGTGTGTCTGTCAGTCTGTCTGTGGCATCATATCTCCCGAACGGATAAAGCGATTTCAATTTAGTTTTTTTTGTATTAAAGATGACTTACGGGCGAGTTTTCTCAGACATGTTTGATGAAAATCGGTTGAGCCGTTTATAAGTTATGGGGGTGAAAGTGGGGAAGAATAACCGAATGTCTGCAAATATACTCGAGTGGGGTCTCAAATCAAAGCGGATCACGTGCACTTTATAAAATAATATGTTAGGCCGTTTAAAAAGTATGAAATAAAAATTAAATTAAAAATTTAAAACACCCCCGACAAAAAACCTCCAAAAAGCAAAAAATAAAATATGTTGATTGGCCCTTTAGTCGTCACGTCGGGGAACCGCATTAATATATCCAGTAACGCTCTACGTATTCGGTCAGTAAGTAATTAAATAAATAGATATATTAATAACGGTCCCCCGACGTGACGACTAAAGGGCCAATCAACATATTTTATTTTTTACTTTTTGGAGGTTTTTTTTCGGGGGTTTTTTAATTTTTTAATTTTTGTATCTCAATTTGAATGCGCTAGTTGAACTGTGCTTACGTCGACATTATTTTAAAGTCGTCATTTGAATTTGTTTTTGAATGAAGAATGAATGAAGACAAAAATGAAGGTCAAGGTATGTATTTTATATTTAGTACCTAGTTAAGCGATTTTTTACCGACGAAAAAACGGAGGAGGTACTCAATTCGACGCGTATATTTTTTTTTAATGTATGATCACGCCTAACTTTTTACAGAGAACACTGATTTTGATGATTCTATTTTTATTGGAAAGGGTACACCCCGAGGGCGGTCTCATTTAAATTTGAAATAAAAATTCCTACCCTAAGGGTAGGAAAACTGGAAATTATTGTTGCTTTACTTACTAATTGCGATCAATGACCACGCATTACTTTTTACAGAGTGATCCGATTTTGATGATTCTTTTTCTATTGGAAAGGGTATACCCCGAGGGTGGTCCCATATAAATTTGAAAAAACAATTCCAACCCTTAAGGTACAAAACCGGGAGATAATTGATGATTCACTCACTGAAAGTCACAAAAAAATATAAAATGAAAACTTTTTGACAAAAAATTTAACCGCCGAAAAAACTAAAAAGTTGTAAAAAGCAAAAACACTGAAAAGTTAAAAATAATATAAGAATAGGTACAGATAACATCACACTTCTATATTGAAGTCGGTGCCAAACGATAATCTCCTAGAAAGTGTTAAAATTTGGCACCGTTTGATGTGTCTGTCTGTCTGTGTGTCTGTCTGTGTATCTGTGTGTGTGTCTGTCAGTCTGTCTGTGGCATCATATCTCCCGAACGGATAAAGCGATTTCAATTTAGTTTTTTTTGTATTAAAAATGACTTACGGGCGAGTTTTCTCAGACATGTTTGATGAAAATCGGTTGAGCCGTTTATAAGTTATGGGGGTGAAAGTGGGGAAGAATAACCGAATGTCTGCAAATATACTCGAGTGGGGTCTCAAATCAAAGCGGATCACGTGCACTTTATAAAATAATATGTTAGGCCGTTTAAAAAGTATGAAATAAAAATTAAATTAAAAATTTAAAACACCCCCGACAAAAAACCTCCAAAAAGCAAAAAATAAAATATGTTGATTGGCCCTTTAGTCGTCACGTCGGGGAACCGCATTAATATATCCAGTAACGCTCTACGTATTCGGTCAGTAAGTAATTAATTAAATAGATATATTAATAACGGTCCCCCGACGTGACGACTAAAGGGCCAATCAACATATTTTATTTTTTACTTTTTGGAGGTTTTTTTTTCGGGGGTTTTTTAATTTTTTAATTTTTGTATCTCAATTTGAATGCGCTAGTTGAACTGTGCTTACGTCGACATTATTTTAAAGTCGTCATTTGAATTTGTTTTTGAATGAAGAATGAATGAAGACAAAAATGAAGGTCAAGGTATGTATTTTATATTTAGTACCTAGTTAAGCGATTTTTTACCGACGAAAAAACGGAGGAGGTACTCAATTCGACGCGTATATTTTTTTTAAATGTATGATCACGCCTAACTTTTTACAGAGAACACTGATTTTGATGATTCTATTTTTATTGGAAAGGGTACACTCCGAGGGCGGTCTCATTTAAATTTGAAATAAAAATTCCTACCCTAAGGGTAGGAAAACTGGAAATTATTGTTGCTTTACTTACTAATTGCGATCAATGACCACGCATTACTTTTTACAGAGTGATCCGATTTTGATGATTCTTTTTCTATTGGAAAGGGTATACCCCGAGGGTGGTCCCATATAAATTTGAAAAAACAATTCCAACCCTTAAGGTACAAAACCGGGAGATAATTGATGATTCACTCACTGAAAGTCACAAAAAAATATAAAATGAAAACTTTTTGACAAAAAATTTAACCGCCGAAAAAACTAAAAAGTTGTAAAAAGCAAAAACACTGAAAAGTTAAAAATAATATAAGAATAGGTACAGACAACATCACACTTCTATATTGAAGTCGGTGCCAAACGATAATCTCCTAGAAAGTGTTAAAATTTGGCACCGACTTCAATATAGAAGTGTGATGTTGATTAGATATTATGAAAAGCCCATTTCGTCGTACATTTATGAGATGATTATGAATGACTCTTTGCGAGTTACTATTGTCTTTTTCTATTGTAAACATCAACACTACAATAATTACTTTATTATTTTTCGAAAACGAAAATAAAATCTCTTTCGATCAACATAAAGTTTTTTATTCGAAATCAACAAAATAAACACAAGCACTTTCATGCTTACAGATGAGTGGAGCGAATGCTTATTCAGTCGCTCCACTCATTTATAGGTACTGCGTCGTCGTCGTATGCTGTTCATTATTTCACTCCTTTGTAATTGTTGGTTCTTCATTCATTCTAGTTCATTGTAACCGCTGCGTCGTCGTCCACTAGTTCACCACTTACTTTACTCTTCTGTAGCTATTGCGTTGTTATTCAGTGTATCATGTCGTTCAGAGAATGACAATGCAACAGTAAGTGGAGAGGAGAGACAAGTAAACCAATGGAGGACGATGCAGCGACTACAGCAAAGTGCTGTGAGTGAAGAACAACTGAATGGCAAAGCAACAGCTACAACGGAGTGGAGCAAGTGAAAAAACAGTACATGACAACGCAACAGCTAAAGCGGAGTGGAGTGAGTGATGAACCAGTTTTCACTCGTTGCACTTCGCTGTAGTCGTTATTTTGTCCCTTAGTTTACCAATCGCTCCATTCTGCTGTGGTTATTGCGTCACCATCCTCTGGTTCTTTTCTCATGGCATTTTCTGTAAACGATGCGTCTTCCACTGGTAATTCGCTCGCTGCACTCCACTCTAGTCGATCGCTGCCTCGTATACCACTTGCTGCACTCCGTTGTAGTCAATGCGTCATACATATTTCGCTAGTTCACTACTCACTCGAGCATCATCTTCTAGTTCACTCGCTCCACTCCGCTGTGGCTGTTGCACCTTTGTGTACTATTCCTTCACTTGCTCAGTAACGTTGTTACAAAAGGAAAGAGTCCCGTCCAAAAAATAACAAGTATTGAGGTTTGATCTGGAGTCACGTTACTCCAGACTGATTTCTTTGTGAGTTTTCCTTTTTTTAAGACAAGATTCTCTACTAATTTGAGGAGAATTTGAAATACTAGTTAGACATTATTAAGTTACTGTAGCCAGTAATATAGTAGCCCAAACGTGCCAATGAGGAAGCCCTTGGCAAATGCTGCGCCCTGATTGGCCCATTTGAATTGGATCAACAACTGCTCATACGCCAAAAAGGTAGATTTGTATAAAAATCCCTTAATTATTATTATTAGTCATCGTGACACTTGTGGCTCCGAACGGAGCTACATATTTATGGTCAGCTGGCATTGGATCAACAAAAGACACCCGGATCAACAAGTGAAAATGGATCAACAAATTACTACCTATACGGCACGTTGGAGCCACAAAGTGCCCAAAGGGATATCTATATATATATATATATATATATATATATATATATATATATATATATATATATATAGATATCTCCACTCGGCAAATGTTGATCACACGGCTTGTGGCATCAGTTAATTGTTGATCTGTTGGCAATTGTTGATCAGAACAGCTTTTGTTGATCTAATGTAGGATTCTGCATACAAATGTGGCTCCGATCAGATCAACAATTGCCGGCCCTCTAGTGGCAAAAATACGAACTATACACTGTATTTTTTATACAATTCCATACCATCCATTGTTGATCAGATTCAAATGGGCCAATCAGAGGCCACCTTCTCTACGATTAGTTGTATTCCATTGTGCGCTGTTGCCACTTCGCTACATAAATCGCTGTGATTTGATTTAACGACCTATGTATGGAGGGATAATAGCTTCCTATACAGGGTTATTTTTTATCACCCACAAATATTTAAGGGACTTTTCAAGACACGGTAATAGAATGATTTAAATATTAATAAAAAAATAACTTACCTATTTAATTCTATATTAATTTTCTAAAATATCCAAAAAATACTGCACTATATTAATTTTCTAAAATATCCAAACACTACAATTAAAGATTTTTTAACTTTTTTAATAGCTTTTTTATAATAATGGATGTGTCCTTATTGATATTGGTACTTTAATCTTACCAAAAAGGGTAATGTGTCGCCATATACAAGTATATAATACTAGCTCTGCCCGCGACTTCGTTCGCGTGGTTGTTCGAAAATACAATACCGTAATGCTATATAGCCTAAAGCCTTCCTCGATAAATGGACTATCCAACACAAAAATAATTTTTCAATTCGAAGCAGTAGTTCCTGAGATTAGCGCGCGCAAACAAACAAACAAACAAACTTTTCAGCTTTATAATATTAGTATAGTATAGTAAGTAAGTAAGTATGGATTATGTTAACAATAAAGTTGATAAAAAATAAAAATACCTTTTACAAACAAATATCTAATGCCATCAATAATCATACCTCTTAATGTGAAGTTGTAAATTTTTATTTTACCATTTTTCAAATGTATCTATAGAAATAAGTACGATCCCAGTGTCTATGCCAGTGCTGATGGTTTTATGTCTAAGCATTAGAATTTGAACCGTATTAGTAAATACTAGACAGTGGCTTGTACTAGATACGTTTGAACGTCATTTGGTAAAATCAAAATAGGTATGCAGTGCTGGCGTGCTCTATATGCATATTTCAACATAAAAAAATACAAAAATAATCTTCTAAAAACTAAAATAATTCGAAGACGTATAATCTTGCACGATCTTATTTAAAAAAAAAAGGAGGTAATACTTTAAATTACACAGCCCGTATTGCTAGATTGAGACCATGCTTCTTATCACTACACAAAATTTCAATAAGTCTTGCTCTGCCATCGAAATGCAGTCATAACATAACATCATCATCTCAGCCGCACGACGCCCACTGCTGGGCATAGGCCTCCCCCATGGATCTTCACAACGATCGGTCCTGTGCTGCCCGCATCCAGCGGCTTCCCGCGACCTTTGGCAGACCGTCTCAGTCCACCTGGTCGGGGGCTTACCCACTGAGTGTCGTCCGCTTCGTGGTCGCCACTCAAGAACCGTTCGGCCCCAACGGCCATTGGTTCTTCTCACTATGTGTCCCGCCCACTGCCACTTCAGCTGAGCAATCCTTCGAGCAATGTTGGTTACCTTAATTCTCCTGCGACCCCAAGTATTGCTCTCTCCATTGCTCGCTGAGTGACCTTGAGATCTCTTTCTCGTAGTTGGACTTACCTAACTGGACTATCTTTTTTTTTTTTTTTGGGAGGGGGGATAATGCATTTGCGCATTCCTCGTGGTCGAGCCAAACCACGAGGATATGTGGGACTCCCCAGACCGTACACAGCCCGGGCCTACCCACTAAAAACCCCCCAGCAGCTCCTCCGTCCGACACAAGACAGGGGGGAAAGGGGACAACAGCCAGGCCTTATTCCCACTGACCCCCTGCCTGTGACATGTCCGTTGCCGGACTCTCCATCTGGCTCAGCTACTTTGTGGAGCGGCACAGAATTGCGCCGCTCTACACCCCGGTTGGTTTTTTATTGTGGTTGTCTTCCACGCGGTCCGACGCTCAGTGCGCCGAACCCCCGGCCCGTTCAGTGCGGGTAACGGGTTGCCCGACGGCAGACCCCACTGGATCCACCGCCGCGCTGTGAGCCGAAGCTCAGGGAAAATCCCCAGAAGGTGCAAAGCACCATGGCGATAAGAATCGCCTCACCTCCGGCAGCCGAAATCGACTTCCAGCGAAAGCCACACCTCTTCTTAACACAAGAAGAGGGGACTTCGCCCTTCCCCGCATAAGGCGGGTGACCACATGAAGTGGTCCGCCAGGTTGAACCCGGCCATCCCACGCCTCCCCTCCATGGGGGCCCTCTCGTCAGACTATTAGCCCGCGGCAGATAATCTGCCGGGTTGCCCAGGGTGCACCACAAGGAGGTTGTCTGACATCGCACCCCTACCTAACTGGACTATCTCTTTTTTTTTTTTTTTTGGGAAGGGGGAAAATGCATTTACGCATTCCTCGTGGTCGAGCCAAACCACGAGGATATGTGGGACTCCCCAGACCGTACCCGGCCCGGGCCTACCCACTAAAAACCCCCCCAGCAGCTCCTCCGTCCGTCACAAGACAGAGGGAAGGGGACAACAGCCAGGCCTTATTCCCGCTGACCCCCTGCCCGTGACATGTCCGTTGCCGGACTCTCCGCCTGGCTCTGCTGCTTTGTGGAGCGGCGCAGAATTGCGCCGCTCTACACCCCGCAACTGGTTTTTTACTGTGGTTGTCTTCCACGCGGCCCGACGCTCAGTGCGCCGGGCCCCCGGCCTGCTCAGTGCGGGTAACGGGTTGCCCGACGGCAGTTCCCTCTGGATCCACCGCCGCGCGGGTGAGCCGAAGCTCGGGGAAATCCCCAACGGGCGCGAAGCGCCATGGCGAGAAACTCGCCTCGTCCCTACTACCACCAGAGGTAGCCGCCGGGATCGGCTTCCAGCGAGAGCCACACCTCTTCTTATCATAAGAAGAGGGGACTTCGCCCTTCCCCGCATGAAGCGGGTGGCCATACGAAGTGGCCCGCCGGGTTGAACCCGGCCATCCCACGCCCCATATGGGGGTCCTCTCGTCAGACTATTAGCCCGCGGCAGAGAATCTGCCGGGTTGCCCAGGGTGCACCACAAGGAGGTTGTCTGACATCGCACCCCACCTAACTGGACTATCTGTCCTAGGTATCCATAACTGTCTACAACTTCAAGTGTAGTGTTCTTAATATTAACTGGAGTGGGTACAACATAGACATTCAACACGATTTTTCTTATCCATGTTCATTTTAAGATCCACTCTTTAGGAAGCACTACTGAGATCTCCGAGCATGGTATTCAGCAAGCCTATTCTCTAACTACGGTTGGTAATTAGAAATGTCATTTTTGAAGAAACTTTATATCCATTACTAGTTTAGTGATCTTATGTGTTACAGCGGCGTTCATGATAGTAGTAATGGATGTTAAGTTTCTTTCAAAAATGAGAGTTCTAGTGCGCAACCGAATTTAGAGAATTAACCTGCTGGTCTTCAAAAGTCTCAGCCATTAGGACTACAATCATCGTCATCAAAACGAAGGTGTGTTAGGTACTCGCAATCAATATTAATGCCGTATCCTTTCCAATCCAGAAGCTTGAAAATATCCTCCAATGCGGCGGTAGAGTTTTGGAGAGATTGTCTCCCTGTCTTACACCTCGCTGCAATTAGATGGGATTAGAGCACTGGATCTGAAGTCGGACTGACATAGTGGCTTTTTCATATAGGTACCTTAGCACCTTTATGTACCTATAATCCACTTGGCATCTTTGGAGGGACTGCAGCTCCATCCATCGATCGAATCGAAGGTTTTTCGTCGACATGATAAAATCTATCTCGTTTTTGCCATTACCGTCCGGACTCAACCAGGTCCATTTTCGACTTTCGGACTTTCTAAAGAAGGAGTTCAACATATAGAGGTTCTCCTTCTCCATGAAGTCCGCTAGCATCCAGCCTCTTGTATTCCGGTGCCCAAATCCAAATTGCCCCATTCTCAACTTATCACCGCAACGTTTCGCCAACCTAGGGTTGAAGTCCACCATCACAATCGTGTATTGGGTATTATGGCTACGTATGGCTTCAGAGATCTCCACATACATAGGCTTCATTTCATCATCTGTGTGTGTCGAGGTCGGAGCGTAAACCTGAACGACATTCAACGAATATCGTTTCGATATTCTGAGTATCAGGTACGCTACCCTGGTCGACACACTCCCGATGGCTATTACGTTTTTGACGAGGAACTTGTGGACGATGAACCCGACACCACCTTGGGACTATTGGTCGCCCTCCCGGTAGAACAGCAAGTTTCCAGAATTGAGGATTATCGAGTCCTCCTGCTCTCTTCGGACTTTATATAAACCAATGATATCCCAGCGTAGCTTACTAAAAGTTTCGTCAACTCCGTTAACTTCGCGTCCGTCTTGAGTGTACGCGTGTTGTAGTATGCCAGTCGAGTCGTCGTAGGTGGTAGCCGGATCTTACCCGGAGATTCTTCGTATCCTCTGCCCTACCGTTACCGTAGCCGCTACCGTAGCTAGGCATAGCAGGGCTGCCGGGAACTAGGGGCCGATTACATAGTGTGTGACTCATATGCGGAGGGGTGGTTGCCATAATCGCCACGCTTGGCTGGCGGCTTGGAAATGGTAGTAGGGCCAATATCTAAAGAGGCGCTGCTGCTCGTCTCCTAAAGGCCATATCTCGCTTAGTCCCCTCGTGCGACACCCTCGGGAGAAGATGGGTTGATGTTATTCTAGGCCGGCACACACACGGCATTATGACTGCTATAAATAGTTACTCTTTTGACCTCTCGCACGAGAAGTCAAAAGAGTGAGTGAGAGAAGGTGTTTGCTACTTAAAAAAGTGAACAAAATCGGTTTTTGCTCACTGTTGTGACTTTTTCTTACGCACCCAAAGACAGTAGTAATAGTCACATTTTCTCACGCGCGTGCAAAAACAGAGAACCGATTTTGCTCATTTATTTTATTGATTTATTCAAAAAACAGTGAGAAACGAACAAACCGTTTCTTGAGATACTAAAGCTTATATTCTGAACTATTTTTAACATACGAGTATGTACCTAAAATTAAAATAACAACTGAATAATTGTGCTTTCTTATTTGATTAGTTTAAATCTTGAATTACGCACTATGTTTTATTTTAAATAAAAATCACAGATTGGTAAATAAGGTTTCCTTTTACTAAGTAGGCATGTTTTCCTTTTCAATATCATACTTATTAAGTATTAGAAATAACGAAACATCACAATACTAATTAAATAACTGCTAAAGTGATTAACATAAATACTACTTTTTAATAGTAGATTATACACCAAGGGGATAAAGCAATATATTTCGTCACGGGCGGCATATTGAATACCGAGCGTAACGAAGGATTCTAGTATCAACTTCCGAGCATAGCGAGGGAGTGAGAGACGAGTATGGATAATGAAACTGCGGAAGATGAAATAGTGAAAGCATTAATGGCAATGAAATTAGGTATAGCGTCTGGGTGTGACAGCGTGAATGTCGAAATGCTGAGAAGTGACAATAGTGTAATTGCTAGCTTTCTGTGGAGACTTTTTAATATGTGCTTGAGGGAAGGCCGAGTACCAGAGCACTGGTGTAAAGCCGTCATTGTCCCACTTAAAGTCAAAGGTTCACAGCAAGAATGCCAGAACTATCGTGGCATCAGCCTTCCCAGTGTGGATGGCAAACTAAATGTGAAAGTGTCGATTGAAAGAGTGATAAATGTAACTGAAGAAAAGTGTGGGACGTACGAGCGGGATTCGGAAGGGGTATGGGATGCATGAATGAGGTCTTTTCGCTAAGGTGCATCTCATAGAAATACTTGGCAAAGCACCAAAAAGTATTCTGCGCCTTTGTTGATCTCAAAAAGGTATATGATAGAGTGAACCGGTATGAATTGTGGTCAACACTGGCATCATATGAGGTTGACGACCGCTCAGTATGGGTACAGAAGTCCCTCTATGAGAACTCTATGAGTAGCTGGTCGGTATCAAAAAAGGCGCATCTGGCTATTGACAATGGGGTGTTGTTGCCTACACTTATGTATGGAAGTGAATGTTGGGTATCGTCACAAAGAAATGATAGCCGCGTGAAAGCAGTGGAGATGTGTTCCCTTCCCTAACAATTATGTGTGGTGTTACTTTGGTTGACCGAATCAGGAATAATGTAAGGTGCAGGATGATAGGTTTAGTTACAAGAATTGGGAGATGTATGCTTAGATGGTTCAGTGTGGTCACGTGGACAGAATGAATAAAAGTAGTCTTACGAGTCAAATATATCAACCCAGTGTGAGTGGAACTGTCAGGAGTGGTCGTCCGAGAAAAACATACCACGACCAAATTAATTTTCTACCTATGTAGCTCCCTCAGTCGACGGAAGTGTATGAAAAGATGTATGAATTTAGTTGAAGCAAAAGATGTATGTCAGGGTCATAGTATGTGATGAACCTTAGTTGTTGCATACCCCCATGGGACAACGGCATGAGCATATGTACGAGTATATATGTATGTACTAATGTTATTGACTGGAGTAATGAAATACGATTATTGAAATCGATTTTTTTTTCTTTATTTCAAAAACAATACATGCAAATAATATTTTGGAACATTGGTACCATTTAAACCTCTTGGTTTTGTCTATAGTACCTGATTAATTTTCTTCCGCGTTAACAATAAGTGAAGCGGTCCCTTGATTGTATAAAAAAAATCCATCGCGATCGCTTCCAATTTTGAGAGTCAAAGTGCATCCATCGCTATTTTTTGATAGACAATCGACACAGAGTTTTGTAATGACGCCGCAATGATTAGTAATTTCAAGGCGATCGCGATAGATCCCTTCTTAGTTCAAACCCCTGCTGGTGCTACAATTTATTCTAATCTCTTACGCACAAATATAATAATTCGACGATGTTTTGTCAGTTCCTAGAGAGACTAATATATTAATAATTACAATTAATTACGATTAGGGCGGCGGAAGTTGTTCAATCCTTTGAATAATTCCTGCATACATGGGAAAATGACTGATAACTTCCAAACAGTTGGACCGATTTCCGTGAAACATAGCTAATAACAATACCTTTTTTTAAAAAACACATCGTCTAACTAAAACAAATTGTCACCTGCACAAACCCCGACTGAAATTCAGCTAGGCAAACGACTCGCAGTCACGGGCGCATTTTCTATCTCACTCTAACATATTACTTCCGTTTCGTTTTTGCGACATTGCCGCTCTGCCGCCACCGGTGGCCACGTTACTCAAAAAGAAAATATTCGCGGCAAATGTTGATCAAGCGAAGTTTATATTGATCAACAAAAGTATTCTCAATGCAGGAAAAAAGACGGTTAGATGATCAACAAATACCGTGACAATCTTTGACGTGCTAGGAACTTTACGGCACAATTAAGCATAGCGTCGCAAGGAGGAGAATTGTTATATAGCAGACTTAGCACGATAAACCCAAAACTTCCTAAGTAATAGGCGGATAAAGTGGATCAACAATTAATGCGAATTTCGGCCTGATCAACAATGGCCGAAGGGAGGACTATATATATATATATACACGGTTATTTTTTTATCACCCTGGTTATTTTAAGGGTGGCTTCAGGACACGGTAGAAGAATTATTTAACCATTAATAATAAAATTTACTCACCTGTTTAATTAGATATTTATTATCTAAAATATCCAAAAAATACTGCACTGGTATGGACACTGAGTGAAGTTGTAGGCAAAACATTGAATGAACGCGAACTGGCAACAACGTCGCCGATTCAAAGTCATCACTGAGTTGATCACAATTTCACCTTCCTACTTTACGGGCTTACTTAGGACCGGCAAAACAAAGTTTTTAAAGAAAACAAACAGTACTAGGTAGGTATTACGGTTATGGTAGGTTGTTTTGGCGTAGTTAAAAAATTGGAATCAACTTAAATACTTACCTACCTAGGAAACAATTTAAATCAACTTTAGTTCTAATAACAAGAGTTCTAAAAAAGGAAGTCCTCTAACTCATACATAGTCGTGCACGTTTAAAACTATCATGACCACAACAACATATCACCGAAATGCAGTTTTCGCTGCCAAGTCTTACGTTTGTGGGTTTACTTTCTTACACCAAACACTTAATTTCACTTCACAAGTAAAAGTCTACGGTCTACCGGAGTAAGGTCTGTGTATTCGCGAGATATGTTAACTTGAAACTAAAATTCCGAATGCGCCCGATTGCCGCGCGTCAGGCGCGGGCGCGACATCGCGATACGTTCACACGCGCCAGGGTCAAAGGCGAACTAAAGCCGGCCGGCTCGTGCCGACAAGCGACAGCAAACAACAAAACGCCGCCGCCGGCGCCGACTGTCTCTGTCTTTCACTATTGTAGTGTCTAGTTAGTGCAATAATAACTCTTATTTCAAACGAGTTGTAGATTGATCTTGCTTGAATTAATAATGCGACGTTGCCGCATTTTCCTAAGCCCGTTGTAGTAAATGCTTTATTCATTCATAATCTTACCTTATCTTGTAGTAAACAAGAACAATGTCTATAATTTAATATTATTGGCGGATAAAATTTAAAACATATAACCACATGTTTTTTTATTGATATGAGTCGTCTAGCGTCTACCGAGCTGCCTCTAAAATTTTCCAGTATGATAAAAAAATAACCTAATATATATAATTATATATATATATATATATATATATATATAGATATCCCTTTGGGCACTTTGTGGCTCCAACGTGCCGTATAGGTAGTAATTTGTTGATCCATTTTCACTTGTTGATCCGGGTGTCTTTTGTTGATCCAATGCCAGCTGACCATAAATATGTAGCTCCATTCAGAGCCACAAGTGTCACGATGACTAATAATAATAATTAAGGGATTTTTATACAAATCTACCTTTTTGGCGTATGAGCAGTTGTTGATCCAATTCAAATGGGCCAATCAGGGCGCAGCATTTGCCAACGGCTTCCTCATTGGCACGTTTGGGCTACTATATTACTGGCTACAGTAACTTAATAATGTCTAGCTATTATTTCAAATTCTCCTCAAAGTAGTAGAGAATCTTGTCTTAAAAAAAGGAAAACTCACAAAAAAATCAGTCTGGAGTAACGTGACTCCAGATCAAACCTCAATACTTGTAATTTTTTGGACGGGACTCTTTCCTTTTGTAACAACGTTACTGAGCGAGTGAAGGGATAGTACACAAAGGTGCAACAGTCACAGCGGAATGAAGCGAGTGAAATAGAAGATGATGCTCGAGTGAGTAGTGAACTAGCGAAATATGTATGACGCATTGACTACAACGGAGTGCAGCAAGTGGTATACGAGGCAGCGATCGACTAGAGTGGAGTGCAGCGAGCGAATTACCAGTGGAAGACGCATCGTTTACAGAAAATGCCATGAGAAAAGAACCAGAGGATGGTGACGCAATAACCACAGCAGAATGGAGCGATTGGTAAACTAAGGGACAAAATAACGACGACAGCGAAGTGCAACGAGTGAAAACTGGTTCATCACTCACTCCACTTCGCTTTAGCTGTTGCGTTGTCATGTTGCTTTTTCACTTGCTCCACTCCGTTGTAGCTGTTGCTTTGCCATTCAGTTGTTCTTCACTCACAGCACTTTGCTGTAGTCGCTGCATCGTCCTCCATTGGTTTACTTGTCTCTCCTCTCCACTTGCTGTTGGTTGCATTGTCATTCTCTGAACGACATGATACACTGAATAACAACGCAATAGCTACAGAAGAGTAAAGTAAGTGGTGAACTAGTGGATGACGACGCAGCGGTTACAATGAACTAGAATGAATGAAGAACCAACAATTACAAAGGAGTGAAATAATGAACAGCATACGACGACGACGCAGTACCTATAAATGAGTGGAGCGATTGAATAAGCAGTCGCTCCACTCATCTGTAGGCATGAAAGTGCTTGTGTTTATTTTGTTGATTTCGAATAAGAAACTTTATGTTGATCGAAAGAGATTTTATTTTCGTTTTCGAAAAATAATAAAGTAATTATTGTAGTGTTGATGTTTACAATAGAAAAAGACAATAATAACTCGCATAGAGTCATTCATAGTCATCTCATAAATGTAAGTAGGTGCTATACGAAAGGGGCTTTTCATAATATCTAATCAACAAAGCTGTTTATTGAAAAAAAAACAAAGGAACATTATGGCGCGTGAAAAATTATTATTGTTCGTTATTCGTCATTGAACTTAAAAAGTAAAATTGTGTTTTTGCTTTCCGCGCATTGTTTGAGAAAAGTACATTTGCACGTTCGTCCATCAATGCCTCAGTTGCCGGCCGCTGCAGTAATGTACTATTAATGTCATTAGTACATGCGTGGATTTTAACCTGCAACCTTTGGAATGAAATGCATACGTACTCCGAACCACTATGCCAGGTAAATTCTGACGTCCCCAAACAAATATACTAGTTTTGTTAAAACCATTAGGTACCTACCAAAATTATAAGGGTTTATTAAGTTAAGTACCACATGCGACTAGTACAGACTCGTATGGGAAAAGTGCGACTGTATGTGGGTATGTTAGTAAGTACGTGTACGTGCGTGATTTGACCGTATACTGGTTAGTATGATGCTATTGTCATCGGCAGCAGCGCGGGCGTTGAGACTAGAGGATTCAATCCCGGGCCTTTTTTCTAATCCCGGGATTAAACTTATATTGGAAATAGCAATAAAAAAAGTTAGTAAGTAATCAATGTCAAAATCCGATAAAACTTTTAAAGTTTTAAATAAAAACGATTTAACAAGATTATACATCAAACTTCGACGAACCACGCATTTCAACAATACATGAGACCTATAAAATTGCAAATTAAGTTGTGAAAAAATTTACTCAGTAAGACATTAAGGTAAGTCAACAAAAACTTAAAAACTACAGAGATCAATATTATGTTAACCAGTACCTTTTTTAAATAAAGTTGACCTGACAGTAACTACTTTATATTTGTATTCACTAATAATTATTTAAGTATTTGAATTGCAAAAAAAATTACGATTCTTTGAAGACTTGCTTCAGAATCGATATAAAGATTTGTTTCTAATCTTGTTTTAGTTTGTTGCACATAATAAGTGCAGTGGCTGCAAAAGCGTCTTCAGGCTCGATGGAAATAGAAGGAACACTTCGTGCTTGGAGAAATTCTTCAATTAATTTCAGGTATAAATATAAGAAATCAATTTCAATCCTATCCTGAAAATCCCGGGATTTGTCAAATTCAATTCCAAAATTTTCGGGATCCCGAGATTCGTTATCCTGGGATCGAATCCTTTAGTTGAGACACGAGACTCGCGCGCGCATCAGTTGAATGGTGGACACACGTTCACATAAATAAATACGCGCTAATTCGCCACTAAAGTGACTCTCTGTTATTATCCTTTTGGGATGGTTCAAAATTATGTTTGGAATTAACGTTAGTGCTTCTATTTGCCAGAATTAACATTAAATACGTATTTTAGGGAGTTATTATTTTTTTCCATTGTACTTGTAAAGCTTTTAGAAGCGCCGAGAGCCGGAACTCGAAAAAGATCTCTGAATAACCAGAAGCCTTATAGATACTAACATGCTTTTAATATACCTAGGTAGCACGCAACATTCACAATTTATGTATTTTAAGTCACACACGTAAATGTCTCATAATCCAAACCCAAACTTTGCTTTATATTACCATAAATTGACAGACTTTCGACAAAACAGGTAGGGTCCTTAATTTTTCTGCAACTTTGGTCTGGATACCTTTTTTTTAGGAGGGAAAATCCTTCTTACGGATTCGACAAGGGGCCGACTGACGAGGACACCCCAAGGATATGCCGGACTCGGGTAGAAGACCCCATACTCGGCTAAAAACCCTCCAGATACTTCTACCTTCGTAGAGACACAATCGGGATCGGCGTTAGCCATTCCCCGATTGTGCCCCCTGGAGGGTTGCCTGGCGCAAGCGCCAGGACTTACCTCTACGGGGGGGTCGACAAGTATCTCCAAATTCGACCCCCCAGGCGGCCAAGCTGGGGGTGAAAAGTGTCTCCCGACCGGTAATCAGCCGGCCGGGCCGTTTCAGTCCCCAGCTTGCTAGGGGAGTTGTTGGTAGTGCCCGTCCAGAAACGCTCGCCTCCTCCTCCCCAACCGCCTGCGCCTTGGTCTGGATACCTAGTTCAACTAAAGATATTTAAATATTTTAGAATAGTTGGAACGACGTGTATACAGGATTATATAGCAATGTGTTAACAGTCAAGTGGGCTTTTTCAAAATAGGGTAAAGTAATGTACCTCTTTAACTTAACTTAAATTCCATCTTCATGCATTTTTTAACGAAGTTTAAATTGCCAGCAATGTACCAACAGCAGATTTAATTGACAATTAAATGTAAGTGACAGCCCTTCAAACTTAATTGAATTGGGCAGTTAATTCACTGTATTTTATTATGATTTGTTAATACATGCAAATAATTGCTAAGGAAGCATATATTATTATCAGTTTAAAAAAATGCCAGCTTGAAAGCGATAACAAACTGTAAAGTCCCCGTCACGAGAAGCTATAAATTTAGTAAAAACCCATTCAAGGATTCACAACCTTATTTCGAACAGATAGAAATAACAAGTTTAAAAATGACAACCAATAGAACCTTTCCGCGAAAAAAAATCAAACTATGACGCTGGTACGAAACGCAAACTACCTAATTAGAAAACGCGTTCCAGTACCTACCACAAATTATTAGAAAACAGCGCTTTAAATCGCTAAAATATAACGCGACTAAGTGAAATTATTTTTGTAATACACGTAGGTATGTTACTTTGAGTAGATTGAATTTCGAATTGTTTGAATTGTCGCTACGTAACTTGGTATAAGTTCTTTACTTTAAAAATTATAGCTTCTCGTGCCGGGACTTCAGATAGAAAAACTTTTTAACAAAAAATTGAACCGCCGAAAAAACTAAAAAGTAGTAAAAAGCAAAAACACTGAAAAGTTAAAAATAATATAAGAATAGGTTCAGACAACATCACACTTCTATATTGAAGTCGGTGCCAAATTTTAACACTTTCTAGGAGATCATCGTTTGGCATCGACTTCAATATAGAAGTGTGATGTTGTCTGTACCTATTCCTATACTATTTTTAACGTCTCAGTGTTTTTGCCTTTTACTACTTTTTAGTTTTTTCGGCGGTTCAATTTTTTGTTAAAAAGTTTTCATTTTATATTTTTTTGTGTTTCATCTATTAATTTTACAATCAATGAGTGAATCATCAATTATCTCCCGGTTTTGTACCTTTAAGGTTGGAATTGTTTTTTCAAATTTATATGGGACCACCCGCGGGGTATACCCTTTCCAATAGAAAAAGAATCATCAAAATCGGATCACTCTGTAAAAAGTAATGCGTGGTCATTGATCACAATTAATAAGTAAATCAACAATAATTTCCTGTTTTCCTACCCTTAGGGAAGGATTTTTTTTTCAAATTTAAATGAGACCGCCCTCGGGGCTTACCCTTTCCAATAAAAAAAGAATCATCAAAATCGGTGTTCTCTGTAAAAAGTTAGGCGTGATCATACATTAAAAAAAATATACGCGTCGAATTGAGTACCTCCTCCGTTTTTTCGTCGGTAAAAAATCGCTTAACTAGGTACTAAACATAAAATACATACCTTGACTTTCATTTTTGTCTTCATTCATTCTTCATTCAAAAACAAATTCAAATGACGACTTAAAAATAAAGTCGACGTAAGCACAGTTCAACTAGCGCATTCAAATTGAGATACAAAAAATAAAAATTTTAAAAACCCGTCACGTCGGGGGACCGTTATTAATATATCTATTTATTTAATTACTTACTGACCGAATACGTAGAGCGTTACTAGATATATTAATTGCGGTTCCCCGACGTGACGACTAAAGGGTCAATCAACATATTTTATTTTTTACTTTTTGGAGGTTTTTTGTCGGGGGTGTTTTAAATTTTTAATTTAATTTTTATTTCATACTTTTTAAACGGCCTAACATATTATTTTATAAAGTACACGTGATCCGCTTTGATTTGAGACCCCACTCGAGTATATTTGCAGACATTCGGTTATTCTTCCCCACTTTCACCCCCATAACTTATAAACGGCTCAACCGATTTTCATCAAACATGTCTGAGAAAACTCGTCCGTAAGTCATCTTTAATACAAAAAAAAACTAAATTGAAATCGCTTTATCCGTTCGGGAGATATGATGCCACAGACAGACTGACAGACACACACACAGATACACAGACAGACAGACACTTCAAACTTATAACACCCCTCTTTTTGCGTCGGGAGTTAAAAATGGCGCAGCAAAGACCGAGGCTTAAAGGGCGCGGGGTGCGGTGTACGGTGCTCCCCCCGTGCCTCCACCGTTACAACCGAGGCAGATCTTACAACGTATGGAGCATTGCGAATATAAAATATCTAGATTAGGTATAATAAATTCATAATTGATCGACCGTTACGGTATCGGTACCTATTCGGATCAACACAAGTATTACTGGAAGTACGAGTATATAAATTGATCAACACAAGTTATTGATTTTTTAAATATATTCGGAGCCAAAAAGTCTTCGTGCATTTAAAAAATTTAGCCGTTACGGATCCACTATTGCATGAAATTGTTGAAAAAATATGTATCGAATATAGGTTCTATCGACGAATACATTTGGCAACATCGCATAATAGAATGCTATGTTGCCATTTCGCCCGAGAAATACGCAACTGGATTCAAGTTATTCGGTGCAAAAGGCGGAGTCAGCAATGTACGGGGTCGTGGCTGGATCAACTAAGTGTGCAAAGAGGTGTTTATATATATATATATATATATATATATAATTATATATATATATAGATATCCCTTTGGGCACTTTGTGGCTCCAACGTGCCGTATAGGTAGTAATTTGTTGATCCATTTTCACTTGTTGATCCGGGTGTCTTTTGTTGATCCAATGCCAGCTGACCATAAATATGTAGCTCCGTTCGGAGCCACAAGTGTCACGATGACTAATAATAATAATTAAGGGATTTTTATACAAATCTACCTTTTTGGCGTATGAGCAGTTGTTGATCCAATTCAAATGGGCCAATCAGGGCGCAGCATTTGCCAAGGGCTTCCTCATTGGCACGTTTGGGCTACTATATTACTGGCTACAGTAACTTAATAATGTCTAGCTAGTATTAAAATTCTCCTCAAATTAGTAGAGAATCTTGTCTTAAAAAAAGGAAAACTCACAAAGAAATCAGTCTGGAGTAACGTGACTCCAGATCAAACCTCAATACTTGTTATTTTTTGGACGGGACTCTTTCCTTTTGTAACAACGTTACTGAGCGAGTGAAGTGATAGTACACAAAGGTGCAACAGCCACAGCGGAGTGGAGCGAATGAACTAGAAGATGATGCTCGAGTGAGTAGTGAACTAGCAAAATATGTATGACGCATTGACTACAACGGAGTGCAGCAAGGCAGCGATCGACTAGAGTGGAGTGCAGCGAGCGAATTACCAATGGAAGACGCATCGTTTACAGAAAATGCCATGAGAAAAGAACCAGAGGATGGTGACGCAATAACCACAGCAGAATGGAGCGATTGGTAAACTAAGGGACAAAATAACGACTACAGCGAAGTGCAACGAGTGAAAACTGGTTCATCACTCATCCACTCCGTTTTAGCTGTTGCGTTGTCATGTTGCTTTTTCACTTGCTCCACTCCGTTGTAGCTGTTGCTTTGCCATTCAGTTGTTCTTCACTCACAGCACTTTGCTGTAGTCGCTGCATCGTCCTCCATTGGTTTACTTGTCTCTCCTCTCCACTTGCTGTTGCATTGTCATTCTCTGAACGACATGATACACTGAATAACAACGCAATAGCTACAGAAGAGTAAAGTAAGTGGTGAACTAGTGGACGACGACGCAGCGGTTACAATGAACTAGATTGAATGAAGAACCAACAATTACAAAGGAGTGAAATAATGAACAGCATACGACGACGACGCAGTACCTATAAATGAGTGGAGCGACTGAATAAGCAGTCGCTCCACTCATCTGTAGGCATGAAAGTACTTGTGTTTATTTTGTTGATTTCGAATAAAAAACTTTATGTTGATCGAAAGAGATTTTATTTTCGTTTTCGAAAAATAATTAAGTAATTATTGTAGTGTTGATGTTTACAATAGAAAAAGACAATAGTAACTCGCAAAGAGTCATTCATAATCATCTCATAAATGTAAGTAGGTGCTAGACGCAAGGGGCTTTTCATAATATCTAATCAACAAAGCTGTTTATTGAAAAAAAAAACAAAGGAACATTATGGCGCGTGAAAAATTATTATTGTTCGTTATTCGTTATTGAACTTAAAAAGTAAAATTGTGTTTTTGATTTCCGCGCATTGTTTGAGAAAAGTACTATACAAGCCTTGGCCACAACTAGGCATTGATGGACTCACGTATGTGCACGTTCGTCCATCAATGCCTCAGTTGCCGGCCGCTGCAGTAATGTACTATTAATGTCATTAGTACATGCGTGGATTTTAACCTGCAACCTTTGGAATGAAATGCATACATACCCCGAACCACTATGCCAGCTAAATTCTGACGTCTCCAAACAAATATACTAGTTTTGTTAAAACCATTAGGTACCTACCAAAATTATAAGGGTTTATTAAGTTAAGTACCACATGCGACTAGTAACTCGTATGGGAAAAGTGCGACTGTATGTGGGCATGTTAGTAAGTACGTGTACGTGCGTGATTTGACCGTATACTGGTTAGTATGATGCTATTGTCATCGGCAGCAGCGCAGGCGTTGAGACTAGAGGATTCAATCCCGGGCCTTTTTTGTAATCCCGGGATTGAACTTATATTGGAAATAGCAATAAAAAAGTTAGTAATCAATGTCAAAATCCGATAAAACTTAAATTGCCAAAATAAAAATTATTTTCTTTTGGCAATTTAAGTTTTAAATAAAAACGATTTAACAAGATTATACATCAAACTTCGACGAACCACGTATTTCAACAATACATGAGACCTATAAAATTGCAAATTAAGTTGTGAAAAAATTTACTCAGTAAGACATTAAGGTAAGTCAACAAAAACTTAAAAACTACAGAGATCAATATTATGTTAACCAGTACCTTTTTTAAATAAAGTTGACCTGACAGTAACTACTTTATATTTGTATTCACTAATAATTATTTAAGTATTTGAATTGCAAAAAAATTTACGATTCTTTAAAGATTTGCTTAAGAATCGATATAAAGATTTGTTTCTAATCTTGTTTTAGTTTGTTGCACATAATAAGTGCAGAGACTGCAATAGCGTCTTCAGGCTCGATGGAAATAGAAGGAACACTTCGTGCTTGGAGAAATTCTTCAATTAATTTCAGGAATAAATATAAGAAATAAATTTCCATCCTATCCTGAAAATCCCGGGATTTGTCAAATTTAATTCCAAAATTTTCGGGATCCCGAGATTCGTTCGAGAGACTCGCGCGCGCATCAGTTGAATGGTGGACGCACGTTCACATAAATAAATACGCGCTAATTCCTTTATAAATACGCGCTAATTAACCCTTTGGGATGGTTCAAAATTATGTTTGGAATTAATGTTAGTGCTTCTATTTGCCAGAATTAACATTAAATACGTATTTTAGAGAGTAATTATTTTTTTCCATTGTACTTGTAAAGCTTTTAGAAGCGCCGAGAGCCGGAACTCGAAAAAGATCTCTGAATAACCAGAAGCCTTATAGATACTAACATGCTTTTAATATACCTAGGTAGCACGCAACATTCACAATTTATGTATTTTAAGTCACACACGTAAATGTCTCATAATCCAAACCCAAACTTTGCTTTATATTACAAACCATAAATTGACAGACTTTCGACAAAACAGGTAGGGTCCTTAATTTTTCTGCAACTTTGGTCTGGATACCTTTTTTTTTAGGAGGGAAAATCCTTCTTACGGATTCGACAAGGGGCCGACTGACGAGGACACCCCAAGGATATGCCGGACTCGGGTAGAAGACCCCATACTCGGCTAAAAACCCTCCAGATACTTCTACCTCCGTAGAGACACAATCGGGATCGGCGTTAGCCATTCCCCGATTGTGCCCTCTGGAGGGTTGCCTGGCGCAAGCGCCAGGACTTACCTCTACGGGGGGGTCGACAAGTATCTCCAAATTCGACCCCCCAGGCGGCCAAGCTAGGGGTGAAAAGTGTCTCCCGACCGGTAGTCAGCCGGCCGGGCCGTTTCAGTCCCCAGCTTGCTAGGGGAGTTGTTGGTGACGCGCGTCCAGGAACGCTCGCCTCCTCCTCCCCAACCGCCTGCGCCTTGGTCTGGATATCTAGTTCAACTAAAAATATTTCAATATTTCAGAATAGTTGGAACGACGTGTATACAGGTTATATAGCAATGTGTTAACAGTCAAGTGGGCTTTTTCAAAATAGGGTAAGGTAATGTACCTCTTTAACTTAACTTAATTTCCATCTTCATGCATTTTTTAACGAAGTTTAAATTGCCAGCAATGTACCAACAGCAGATTTGATTGACAATTAAATGTAAGTGACAGCCCTTCAAACTAAATTGAATTGGGCAGTTAATTCACTGTAGGTATTTTATTATGATTTGTTAATACATGCAAATAATTGCAAATAATATATTATTATCAGATTAAAAAAATGCCAGCTTGAAAGCGATAGCAAACTGTAAAGTCCCCGTCACGAGAAGCTATAAATTTAGTAAAAACCCATTCAAGGATTCACAACCTTATTTCGAACAGATAGAAATAACAAGTTTAAAAATGACAACCAATAGAACCTATTCCGCCAAAAAAATATTCAAACTATGACGATGGAACGAAACGCAAACTACCTAATTAGAAATTGCGGCCGCTAAAGTTTACGTTCCATGTGTCTAACGCGTTCCAGCCCCCCTAGACAAGATGCATTTCGATAATCGCTAACGCAATCGCTAGTAGGAAAATATATGGGATTTGAAATAAGCCCTCGCTTAGCTTTCGAGCGCAATTGTCAAATCTCATACATTGTCCATTTAGCGATTGCGTTAGCGATTATCGAAAGACATCTTGTCTAGGGGGGCAGTACCTACCACAAATCATTAGAAAACAGCGCTTTAAATCGCTTAAATATAACGCGACTAAGTGAAATTATTTTTGTAATACACGTAGGTATGTTACTTTGAGCGTCGGTGGCGCAGTGGACTCGGCACTTGCCTTCCAATCGGGGGATCGGGGTTCGAGACCCGTCATGTACCAATGTGTTTTTCGTTTCGAATTTCATATGTACATTTGTCTGACGCTCCTACGGTGAAGGAAAACATCGTGAGGCAACCTGCATACATCTGCGAAGAAATTCAATGATGTATGTGAAGTCGACCAATCCGCACTGGGCCAGCGTGGTTGACTAAGGCCTAATCACCCTAATATAGGGTAGGCTCGAGCCCCTCGGTGGGGACGTGTATGGGCTGTGATGATGATGTTACTTTGAGTAGATTGAATTTCGAATTGTTTGAATTGTCGCTACGTAACTTGGTATAAGTTATTTACTTTAAAAATTATAGCTTCTCGTGCCGGGACTTCAGATAGAAAAACTTTTTAACAAAAAATTGAACCGCCGAAAAAACTAAAAAGTAGTAAAAAGCAAAAACACTGAAAAGTTAAAAATAATATAAGAATAGGTTCAGACAACATCACACTTCTATATTGAAGTCGGTGCCAAATTTTAACACTTTCTAGGAGATCATCGTTTGGCACCGACTTCATAATTGCGGTTCCCCGACGTGACGACTAAAGGGCCAATCAACATATTTTATTTTTTACTTTTTGGAGGTTTTTTGTCGGGGGTGTTTTAAATTTTTAATTTAATTTTTATTTCATACTTTTTAAACGGCCTTACATATTATTTTATAAAGTGCACGTGATCCGCTTTGATTTGAGACCCCACTCGAGTATATTTGCAGACATTCGGTTATTCTTCCCCACTTTCACCCCCATAACATAAACGGCTCAACCGATTTTCATCAAACATGTCTAAGAACACTCGCCCGTAAGTCACCTTTAATACAAAAAAAACTAAATTGAAATCGCTTTATCCGTTCGGGAGCTATGATGCCACAGACAGACTGACAGACACACACACAGACACACAGACAGACAGACACGTCAAACTTATAACACCCCTCTTTTTGCGTCGGGAGTTAAAAATGGCGCAGCAAAGATTGAGGCTTAAAGGGCGCGGGGTGCGGTGTACGGTGCTCCCCCCGTGCCTCCACCGTTACAACCGAGGCGGATCTTACAATGTATGGAGCATTGCGAATATAAAATATCTAGATTAGGTATAATAAATTCATAATTGATCGACCGTTACGGTATCGGTACCTATTCGGCTCAACACAAGTATTACTGGAAGTACGAGTATATAAATTGATCAACACAAGTTATTGATTTTTTAAATATATTCGGAGCCAAAAAGTCTTCGTGCATTTAAAAAATTTAGCCGTTACGGATCCACTATTGCATGAAATTGTTGAAAAAAAATATATCGCGTATAGGTTCTATCGACGAATACATTTGGCAACATCGCATAATAGAATGCTACGTTGCCATTTCGCCCGAGAAATATGCAACTGGATTCAAGTTATTCGGTGCAAAAGGCGGAGTCAGCAATGTACGGGGTCGTGGCTGGATCAACTAAGTGTGCAAAGAGGTGTTTATATATATATATATATATATATATATATATATATATATATATAATTATATTATTATATATGTATATTATTATTTTAATAATTAATAATATTCTAAAGTGGTTAGAAGTTTATAAGTGTAAAAATAGAAGTTAATAATAATATATGTACACGGTTAGCGCAGAGGTCGAGTGATCGCCTACTGCGCAACGGGTCGCGGGTTCGATTCCCGCTCGGGACAGATATTTTGTAGGGCCTACAGAAATTTGTTCCGGTCTGGGCGTATGAGCATGTGATATTCTATGTTTGTAACTGCACCCACGACACAGGAGAAAATCCTAGGGTGGGGCGACGTTTTTTTTTTTTTTAAACTAAAAAAAAAACTAAAAAAAAAACTTAAATTAAAATTAAATTAGCTATTCCACTAAACCGCAGCCAGTGGGCATCGTTCCCAAAATGCTGGCAGCATTGCCACGTTGGATGGCAATCCTGTATATTATATATATATATATATATATATATATATATATATATATATAAACACCTCTTTGCACACTTAGTTGATCCAGCCACGACCCCGTACATTGCTGACTCCGCCTTTTGCACCGAATAACTTGAATCCAGTTGCGTATTTCTCGGACGAAATGGCAACGTAGCATTCTATTATGCGATGTTGCCAAATGTATTCGTCGAGAGAACCTATATTCGATATATTTTTTTTCAACAATTTCATGCAATAGTGGATCCGTAACGGCTAAATTTTTTAAATGCACGAAGACTTTTTGGCTCCGAATATATTTAAAAAATCAATAACTTGTGTTGATCAATTTATATACTCGTACTTCCAGTAATACTTGTGTTGATCCGAATAGGTACCGATACCGTAACGGTCGATCAATTATGAATTTATTATACCTAATCTAGATATTTTATATTCGCAATGCTCCATACATTGTAAGATCCGCCTCGGTTGTAACGGTGGAGGCACGGGGGGAGCACCGTACACCGCACCCCGCGCCCTTTAAGCCTCAGTCTTTGCTGCGCCATTTTTAACTCCCGACGCAAAAAGAGGGGTGTTATAAGTTTGACGTGTCTGTCTGTCTGTGTGTCTGTGTGTGTGTCTGTCAGTCTGTCTGTGGCATCATAGCTCCCGAACGGATGAAGCGATTTCAATTTAGTTTTTTTTGTATTAAAGGTGACTTACGGGCGAGTGTTCTTAGACATGTTTGATGAAAATCGGTTGAGCCGTTTATGTTATGGGGGTGAAAGTGGGGAAGAATAACCGAATGTCTGCAAATATACTCGAGTGGGGTCTCAAATCAAAGCGGATCACGTGCACTTTATAAAATAATATGTAAGGCCGTTTAAAAAGTATGAAATAAAAATTAAATTATAAATTTAAAACACCCCCGACAAAAAACCTCCAAAAAGTAAAAAATAAAATATGTTGATTGGCCCTTTAGTCGTCACGTCGGGGAACCGCAATTATGAAGTCGGTGCCAAACGATGATCTCCTAGAAAGTGTTAAAATTTGGCACCGACTTCAATATAGAAGTGTCATGTTGTCTAAACCTATTCTTATATTATTTTTAACTTTTCAGTGTTTTTGCTTTTTACTACTTTTTAGTTTTTTCGGCGGTTCAATTTTTTGTTAAAAAGTTTTTCTATCTGAAGTCCCGGCACGAGAAGCTATAATTTTTAAAGTAAAGAACTTATACCAAGTTACGTAGCGACAATTCAAACAATTCGAAATTCAATCTACTCAAAGTAACATCATCATCACAGCCCATACACGTCCCTACCGAGGGGCTCGAGCCTACCCTATATTAGGGTGATTAGGCCTTAGTCAACCACGCTGGCCCAGTGCGGATTGGTCGACTTCACATACATCATTGAATTTCTTCGCAGATGTATGCAGGTTGCCTCACGATGTTTTCCTTCACCGTAGGAGCGTCAGACAAATGTACATATGAAATTCGAAACGAAAAACACATTGGTACATGACGGGTCTCGAACCCCGATCCCCCGATTGGAAGGCAAGTGCCGAGTCCACTGCGCCACCGACGCTCAAAGTAACATACCTACGTGTATTACAAAAATAATTTCACTTAGTCGCGTTATATTTAAGCGATTTAAAGCGCTGTTTTCTAATGATTTTTGGTAGGTACTGGAACGCGTTAGACACATGGAACGTAAACTTTAGCGGCCGCAATTTCTAATTAGGTAGTTTGCGTTTCGTTCCATCGTCATAGTTTGAATATTTTTTTTGGCGGAATAGGTTCTATTGGTTGTCATTTTTAAACTTGTTATTTCTATCTGTTCGAAATAAGGTTGTGAATCCTTGAATGGGTTTTTACTAAATTTATAGCTTCTCGTGACGGGGACTTTACAGTTTGCTATCGCTTTCAAGCTGGCATTTTTTAAATCTGATAATAATATATTATTTGCAATTATTTGCATGTATTAACAAATCATAATAAAATACAGTGAATTAACTGCCCAATTCAATTTAGTTTGAAGGGCTGTCACTTACATTTAATTGTCAATTAAATCTGCTGTTGGTACATTGCTGGCAATTTAAACTTCGTTAAAAAATGCATGAAGATGGAAATTAAGTTAAGTTAAAGAGGTACATTACCTTACCCTATTTTGAAAAAGCCCACTTGACTGTTAACACATTGCTATATAATCCTGTATACACGTCGTTCCAACTATTCTGAAATATTGAAATATTTTTAGTTGAACTAGGTATCCAGACCAAGGCGCAGGCGGTTGGGGAGGAGGAGGCGAGCGTTCCTGGACGCGTGTCACCAACAACTCCCCTAGCAAGCTGGGGACTGAAACGGCCCGGCCGGCTGACTACCGGTCGGGAGACACTTTTCACCCCTAGCTTGGCCGCCTGGGGGGTCGAATTTGGAGATACTTGTCGACCCCCCCGTAGAGGTAAGTCCTGGCGCTTGCGCCAGGCAACCTTCCAGAGGGCACAATCGGGGAATGGCTAACGCCGATCCCGATAGTGTCTCTACGGAGGTAGAAGTATCTGGAGGGTTTTTAGCCGAGTCCGGCATATCCTTGGGGTGTCCTCGTCAGTCGGCCCCTTGTCGAATCCGTAAGAAGGATTTTCCCTCCTAAAAAAAAAGGTATCCAGACCAAAGTTTCAGAAAAATTAAGGACCCTACCTGTTTTGTCGAAAGTCTGTCAATTTATGGTTTGTAATATAATAGTCCAGTCAAAATAGACATTTGACTTAGCCAAAATTCGCATAGAGCTGAAAATTGCCAGAGACGTTAAATACATCATTATAAATGAAATATCAAAAATCCCCTTCGATCCTACTTCTGCAAAAAATTTTATTCAAGGTCAAAAGTATAAAATTAAGGTTTTTTCCATTTTTCTCGAAAACAGTAAGTATTATCGTGAAAATAGGACTCCGGAATGTGGCTGTTGATATTTTCAAACATTTGACTCGGCGGGGGATAATTATCATTATCAATCACTACAGATTGAATATCCTCTCGAATAATTGCTGCAGCAGCTTTCAATATTCTGAATCGTTCTTCGTTTGTATTTTGTTTTTTTATTTTCATACCAAGCTTTATTAAGAATATCGTACTGATTATCAATAAAACAGATAATTGTTAAACTTCCTTTCTTCTCAGTTATAGTAATTTTATCACCATACTTTAACTTTAATCTTCTTTTAATTGTTTTATTATCTATAGTTGGATTTTTGCCGATATCTTTTAATTCTTGTAATGAAAATTGGCAATCATCATTATTTTCAATGTACTGAAATATTTCCTCCATCGCCAAGTTTACTGAATCATCTTCGGGACGACCGACTTTATATCCCGTAGTAGGCCTCAGAAAGATATTATAACAGTTATTGTGGTACTTAGCTTCAGCAGCAACTAAGTCAAATTCATACTCAATGCGGGCAATAACAGCTTTTGCTGCGTCATCAGAACGAGTCCGAGCTACCTTTAAAATGGAATCTTTAAATTCAAGTGTAGATACGTTATAAATTTTACGACGAACATTCTGCGCTTTCTTCTTTTCAGTTTCTTCATTTGCTTCATCGCCGCAAAATAAACAATATTTTTTGAAGTTGAAATCTGGCTCACTTACTCGTGCTCTAGTATGAGGTGGACTTATCGTGAATGTACTACCTTGTTCTGTCTCACGCTGTCTTTTAGCTGCAACAATACTACTCTTTCGAGTATACATTTTACGACACTGCACGTGGACTGTCACAGATTGCTTGTCTTTTAAGTATTCAAAAAAATCATCATTTCTTTCAACACTTGCATCAATCAAAGTCTTCATTCCACGATCAACAACAACAACTTCACTTTCTTTCAAAGGTTTATCACAAATGAAACAAACTTCTGACATTTTGTTTAAATTATTTAACAGCACAAATTAAAATTGAAAATATTACCAATATGCACGTCTGCTCACTGCACAGGAATTTTCAAAACTAACAGTATATACTGAGTCATTTCATTTACTTCCTTCAAAAATAAGCAGGTATGCGACCCTCCACACTCGAACAATGACGTAGCTAGCAGATGTTACTCAAGGTTACCGACGAAGGGAATTAGGGACTGACAGTATAGTCTTATATTTTAAAATCCTCATTTAATTTATACAAGTTTTATTGTGTAAGTAACACAAACGAATAGTTTCTTATTTTCATTTATATTGAACGTCCGGTGACGTATACAAGCTGCATTTTAGTGCATATTATGTAAAATATGAATTTTCTAATGATTAAAACCCCGATATCTCACGAATGGTGAGTCGTAAAAGAAAAAGTGACTGGACCATTTTTGTAGAGAATTGTATGATCTACAACTTTTGTCCGACCTATTTTCACGATAATACTTACTGTTTTCGAGAAAAATGGAAAAAACCTTAATTTTATACTTTTGACCTTGAATATTTTTTTTTGCAGAAGTAGGATCGAAGGGGATTTTTGATATTTCATTTATAATGATGTATTTAACGTCTCTGGCAATTTTCAGCTCTATGCGAATTTTGGCTAAGTTATGACTTATTTTTGTCTATTTTGACTGGACTATAAAGCAAAGTTTGGGTTTGGATTATAAGACATTTACGTGTGTGACTTAAAATACATAAATTGTGAATGTTGCGTGCTACCTAGGTATATTAAAAGCATGTTAGTATCTATAAGGCTTCTGGTTATTCAGAGATCTTTTTCGAGTTCCGGCTCTCGGCGCTTCTAAAAGCTTTACAAGTACAATGGAAAAAAATAATTACTTCCTAAAATACGTATTTAATGTTAATTCTGGCAAATAGAAGCACTAACATTAATTCCAAACATAATTTTGAACCATCCCAAAGGGATAATAATAGAAAGTCACTTTAGTGGCGAATTAGCGCGTATTTATTTATGTGAACGTGCGTCCACCATTCAACTGATGCACGCGCGAGTCTCGTATCTCAACTAAAGGATTCGATCCCAGGATAACGAAGCACGAAGTGTTCCTTCTATTTCCATCGAGCCTGAAGACGCTATTGCAGCCTCTGCACTTATTATGTGCAACAAACTAAAACAAGATTAGAAACAAATCTTTATATCGATTCTTAAGCAAATCTTTAAAGAATCGTAAATTTTTTTGCAATTCAAATACTTAAATAATTATTAGTGAATACAAATATAAAGTAGTTACTGTCAGGTCAACTTTATTTAAAAAAGGTACTGGTTAACATAATATTGATCTCTGTAGTTTTTAAGTTTTTGTTGACTTACCTTAATGTCTTACTGAGTAAATTTTTTCACAACTTAATTTGCAATTTTATAGGTCTCATGTATTGTTGAAATACGTGGTTCGTCGAAGTTTGATGTATAATCTTGTTAAATCGTTTTTATTTAAAACTTAAATTGCCAAAAGGAAATAATTTTTATTTTGGCAATTTAAGTTTTATCGGATTTTGACATTGATTACTAACTTTTTTATTGCTATTTCCAATATAAGTTCAATCCCGGGATTAGAAAAAAGGCCCGGGATTGAATCCTCTAGTCTCAACGCCTGCGCTGCTGCTGATGACAATAGCATCATACTAACCAGTATACGGTCAAATCACGCACGTACACGTACTTACTAACATACCCACATACAGTCGCACTTTTCCCATACGAGTTACTAGTCGCATGTGGTACTTAACTTAATAAACCCTTATAATTTTGGTAGGTACCTAATGGTTTTAACAAAACTAGTATATTTGTTTGGGGACGTCAGAATTTAGCTGGCATAGTGGTTCGGGGTATGTATGCATTTCATTCCAAAGGTTGCAGGTTAAAATCCACGCATGTACTAATGACATTAATAGTACATTACTGCAGCGGCCGGCAACTGAGGCATTGATGGACGAACGTGCCAATGTAGGCCGAGGCGTAGCCGAGGCACACATACGTGAGTCCATCAATGCCTAGTTGTGGCCAAGGCTTGTATAGTACTTTTCTCAAACAATGCGCGGAAATCAAAAACACAATTTTACTTTTTAAGTTCAATAACGAATAACGAACAATAATAATTTTTTACGCGCCATAATGTTCCTTTGTTTTTTTTTTCAATAAACAGTTTTGTTGATTAGATATTATGAAAAGCCCCTTGCGTCTAGCACCTACTTACATTTATGAGATGATTATGAATGACTCTTTGCGAGTTACTATTGTCTTTTTCTATTGTAAACATCAACACTACAATAATTACTTAATTATTTTTCGAAAACGAAAATAAAATCTCTTTCGATCAACATAAAGTTTTTTATTCGAAATCAACAAAATAAACACAAGCACTTTCATGCCTACAGATGAGTGGAGCGACTGCTTATTCAGTCGCTCCACTCATTTATAAGTACTGCGTCGTCGTCGTATGCTGTTCATTATTTCACTCCTTTATATTTGTTGGTTCTTCATTCAATCTAGTTCATTGTAACCGCTGCGTCGTCGTCCACTAGTTCACCACTTACTTTACTCTTCTGTAGCTATTGCGTTGTTATTCAGTGTATCATGTCGTTCAGAGAATGACAATGCAACAGCAAGCGGAGAGGAGAGACAAGTAAACCAATGGAGGACGATGCAGCGACTACAGCAAAGTGCTGTGAGTGAAGAACAACTGAATGGCAAAGCAACAGCTACAACGGAGTGGAGCAAGTGAAAAAGCAACATGACAACGCAACAGCTAAAGCGGAGTGGAGTGAGTGATGAACCAGTTTTCACTCGTTGCACTTCGCTGTAGTCGTTATTTTGTCCCTTAGTTTACCAATCGCTCAATTCCGCATTCAACGGAGAGCGACTCGAATCGTCGACTGCCAGGAAATTTCAAATCGGCTTGATACCTTGGCGCTACGTAGAGATGTCGCTTCGCTATGCATCTTCTATCGTATTTATTACGGGGAATGCTCCGAGGAATTGTTCGGACTTATACCTGCCGCCTCTTTCCGCCATCGTTCCACGCGGCAAAAAATCCATGCCCATCACTTAGATAGTTGGCAGTCCACAACTGTGCGTTTCTCTCGAAGTTTCCTGCCTCGCACAGTCAAACTTTGGAACGAATTGTCGCCTGCGGTATTTCCGGACCGATACGACCTTCAAACTTTCAAAAAAAGGCTCAAAGGCCGGCAACGTACTTGTAACTCCTCTGGTGTTGCGGGTGTCCATGGGCGACGGTAATTACTTACCATCAGGTGATACGTCTGCTCGCTTGCCCCCTATCCCAAAAAAAAAAAAAAAAAATCTGCTGTGGTTATTGCGTCACCATCCTCTGGTTCTTTTCTCATGGCATTTTCTGTAAACGATGCGTCTTCCATTGGTAATTCGCTCGCTGCACTCCACTCTAGTCGATCGCTGCCTTGCTGCACTCCGTTGTAGTCAATGCGTCATACATATTTTGCTAGTTCACTACTCACTCGAGCATCATCTTCTAGTTCATTCACTCCACTCCGCTGTGGCTGTTGCACCTTTGTGTACTATCACTTCACTCGCTCAGTAACGTTGTTACAAAAGGAAAGAGTCCCGTCCAAAAAATAACAAGTATTGAGGTTTGATCTGGAGTCACGTTACTCCAGACTGATTTCTTTGTGAGTTTTCCTTTTTTTAAGACAAGATTTTCTACTAATTTGAGGAGAATTTTAATACTAGCTAGACATTATTAAGTTACTGTAGCCAGTAATATAGTAGCCCAAACGTGCCAATGAGGAAGCCCTTGGCAAATGCTGCGCCCTGATTGGCCCATTTGAATTGGATCAACAACTGCTCATACGCCAAAAAGGTAGATTTGTATAAAAATCCCTTAATTATTATTATTAGTCATCGTGACACTTGTGGCTCCGAACGGAGCTACATATTTATGGTCAGCTGGCATTGGATCAACAAAAGACACCCGGATCAACAAGTGAAAATGGATCAACAAATTACTACCTATACGGCACGTTGGAGCCACAAAGTGCCCAAAGGGATATCTATATATATATATATATATATATATATATATATATATATATATATATATATATATTTAACTTCACATTAACAAAAAATTCTTAATGCCGCCAAGATCCTACAAAGTCCGAGGACTTATAACAGTTTAAAATAACTATAAATTAGTTCACCGCTGTATAAAAAAAGGAAAAATAGGAAAAACTGTCACTGAAATTTGTTAAATTGAAAAGATGTCATGTTAAGGATTTTGCTCGGCTTACTGGTTTCAGCATGTGCCGTGGAATTGAATATGGTATTTTTTTATTCAACTAACTTGGCAGGCAGGCGAGCTGCCCATCTGATGTACGGTGGCGTTGTGTGTCGGGTCGTTACGTTCCCTAAAATATGGTTGAGCGAAGCGATGGCTGATTCATGCGTCAACCTGTGCTGCCAACGGGGACTGGTCATTCATCCAAGTGTTTCCTAAAAGTTATCTTAATTAAATAATACACTTTCATGGTTGTATGGCGCAGTGGCTTGTGTCATTTTAGGAACTTATTTGCTTTTTAATCTTAAATTGTATTATTAAGGCATTAAGTTGAAGCGTCTTTACAGTATAAACTGATTTTATTCATTCATTTTTTTTCTTCGTCCTCTTTGCTTTTTATAAATCCCTTTTCTTTTGTTTGGTTTTATTTTTTTTCTAGACAATTTTTTTTTTCTTTCAAGTCATTGGATTCCTCCCCCGCTATTGCTGAATCTATAATGAAAGATCATGTTGAAGCTTGTGGTGATAAATTCAAATTTGTACACATTAGTGGAATGGATATAATAAAGTCCTTTAAAACTTTGAATAAGAAGAAAACTGCGGATCTGTGGGGCAATTCCGTTGATGTCACTAAATCCGTAATTGAAACAATAGCTCCTATACTTGCTAACATTTTTAATGATTGCATTGACTGTGGTGTATTTCCTGATCTAATGAAGCTGAGTAAAATTATTCCTTTACATAAATCTGGTAGCACATCAGACCCCAATAATTTTAGACCTATCTCTGTGCTACCTACTTTTGTAACCTTTTTCGGTGAGCATGAGAGAGAATTGTAAGTACCATCAGGTCGTGGGTAAATTTTTTATGAAATTTCAAGAGCCTACCTGGAGAGGTGCATGGATATATTTTTTGAGGGCGCCTCCATACAGATGCAAGCAGACCTCAGATGTGGGAAGGATCTAATAAAATACTCAATTTAGATACAACATGCGGTTTATTAAATAACAAAAAGTTACTTAGCTTAATCTAAGGATCGTACATTTAAGTGTAGGTAGGGAATAACTTGGTAAGTTACACTAGTGGGGGAATCATCTTCTTCATCCACAAAGGCAAAAAGCTGGTGACTGCTCCCTTCCACAGGTTCATTAGGGGTACTTTACCGCTTGTGTAAAACAATAATTTTGAAATGAATTTCGGAGTTAAAAAAATATAAGAGGTATTACCTCAGGCCCACATAATCACAAGTATGAGAATGAATCGGAGGTTAGATGTTACAAATAGTTGCCCGAAGACTCGCCAACAGCGGCAGTCCCTCCTTAATTATTGTAATAGGGTAGTTGACTCATATCAAAATTTATTAAAATATTGTTTATTTCTAACAGTATTTGGCATAAGGTTCCACAATATACCGATTTTAATAAATAACAATGAATGATTGCTGTAAAATTTTAATTTGAAAATGCTAGAAATAATCTATTTTTATCTCACGCCGTAAACGCTTTGATATCCTGTGGTCAGGGCCGTGACGTCAATCATATAGTAAACAAAGAAATGTCAAATTTGATTCAACAACTCGTCGATTTGCACTATTCTTTCCTAAAACTGGCAAAAAATCGTCCAAGTCTCCGTTATTATATTTGTAAATATCGTAAATTATTTGTATTAATAGCAAAATCAACCATTGATGTTGGATTTGTGAGAGCAGATAGTACAAATCTTCCGAAAATAGACAGATTGATGGTCAGGAGATTCTTTGTGTATCGCTCTAAACAATATAAGTACAGTTTCAATACTGTTATAATGAAGAACGGTTACAAGTGTACTTGTCAAGATTGTTACGCGGCAGAAGAGAGTTGCAAACATGCATTTTTGGTGTGGTTGCACCATCACAGTGAGGAGCTATTTTGTACAGCAGTTGAATGCTATTGGATAGAATTCTATATCTCAAAAGTCAAATAAACACTAAAAATATTTACTTCAAGAGAAATGTTGAAAAGAAAACATCAGGATCATGTATCAAATACCAGTGTAGTACTGCAAGAATTTGTAAATGAACATAAAAAGAGAAAGATTGGCAGTTATTCATTTGTCAAGCATGAAGAAAATTACTGGGAGGAAAAATATATATACATTCACAGACACAGATTGTGACATATTTCTTAAAAAATAAAAGACCTCTTCAATGAAGAAAGAATAAAGTGCATAGAAAACTAAACCACGAATCATCAATACAGAAGTGCTCTTTAGTTCGAGCTTCGTTATAAACAATAATAGCTTCCATGTGCTATAAAGTCAGCCAGTGCATAACACATGATGGTTCTTTTGTTAGGAAATCTTGCAGACACCTACGAGTATAATGAAATGTGGATAAAAGTTGAAAGATGAAGATTTGGGTTGAAATTTGCAAAATGTGACCTCATTTCTGATTAATACCCTGTAATAGTCTATTCAACAAACGGTATCCATAAAATTAGATTAATACAAAATTGTCATGCTCTTTTACTGAAGATAATGTTAATTATCAAAGACAGAAAACTGTGAACAGTATGCTTAACTCAAGTATAGATGCAGATGTTTTGTGCTAAAGCAAACAAAACTTATATACTTTTGTGTTGCTAGCAGTATGTCATTTTGAAAACACTCAAAAGGTGACAATATTAGCTATAATAGGTATTTGTTCTAACAATCTGAATGTCAAAAAACTTAATGATCAAATAGTGTCATTTTGGAAACTATACTACATTTTTCCTAAATTATATGAAAGTATTACTTCATAATAAATCAATTTACTATTATTTTGACTTTTATTACCTGCGACCTTAAGGCAATATATACAAATTAATAAATTTGATCTAACTCTATTCAACCTATTTGTACTTTTGGAACATATACTATATTTGAGTAACAATGATAAAAATGAGCAACAAACCTATAAAATATTATAAATCTTTTAAGGTGTAACAGAAAAATAAAACACATGCATTTCAAATTAAAATATTTTGATTCAACTTAAACCTTTACAAGTCATTATTGTCAAATAAACATAGAACATTTTTTTAGTGAAGAACATTATGACTAATGTAGTACAAAAATTTATTATGTCATCTTTAGATGTTAGTTATGTATAAAGTAAAGAAAAAAAAAATCTTTATATTATTTATTTAATAAGAAGGGTCTTGTAAATTAAGAAGAGCACAGGCTGACAACACAGCAATCACATTTAATATATTTGTATACGGCTTTAAAATGGATAACTTGCATATTCTTGCGTAAGCTGTTCTGAAATTTACCAGCCATGGTGGCCAGCAGGTTTAATCAGTGAAGATATAACATCTTTCAGTTTTACCAAACTGGACCTATTTACTTCTATGATGCTTTGGTATATGAATACTTGAGTTATTTTGTTGACATAATGTTGTTCTAGTTGACGGGTCACATTTTGATGTTGTGGCTGAGCATGCACTGCTTTGTATTATGTTGCACAACTTTTACTGCCTTATCAATCTCGTTGTCAGGAGGAGAACAGGTTAGTACACAATAGTTCTCATTAAGTAACCACTGAAAGCAACAAATTTTAATTAGGTACTCAGTAAATTCAAGTAAAAGTTGTTTAGATAAATATATTCATTATGAAACTTTGATATTTTTGTTTGTTTTACATACTTTTTAATTAATATTCAATTACATCATTATTCAATTGGACATAAGTACATATTCTTTTCCTTGAAACATCATCTAGTGTCAGTGTATAACTTAGATTAAATCAAAAAGGCGTAAATGGTCAAGTTTTCTCTCAGTTTTCTGGTCAAGTTAAAATTTGGTTGGTTGGCTGCAGTCAGTTTTCATTCTAACTGAAAGATAAAAATTTAATTAACTTACAAACAGATTTGATTTTACATACAACCTAAAAACTTATATTTTGTTTAAGTTGAAACTGAAGTACCTACATAGATTGAGTTATTCAGTTATAGTACTTACATTAATGTGATTTTCGCAAAAATACATTTGAGTTTCAGTAGATAGTTACAGGATTTCTTTAAGCGAGTGTTAACCAAATATTTCGCATGTCTATATCACTGGGTACGTCTAATCCACAGATTTCCTGGAGTCTTTGAAGAGGTATTTCTATATTACTGTTCTATTGTCCCGTTCCATATACAGTTTTACTATATTTTGTGATATTTAATAGAAAGCATTGTTTTTGTGAGGTTATTTCGCCCCCGTGCTTTGTTTACTATAAGACTGACGTCATTGCCACAGATAATGAACAGACTATCATGGCTGACCGTGTTTTCGGTCCAAAATTGAAAATCTTAATTTAAAATAGATTTTTTGCACTTTTTAGCCATCGAAAAAAATAATATTCATGTGCTATGGTCTAATACAACAATTATGAACATTTTAAGCCCTACTTTAAAAAAGGGTCAACTAGCCTATTGTGGAAAGTGTAGGGAAATAGAAAAACTAAGGTAGAAAACCCTAAAACAAAATGACAATTATTAGAACGTGGTCATGTAATGGCGGACCTACGCCACAAGCAGAATTGCAATAAAAATTACAACTTACCATGTTCTCCATGGGTTTTATTTGTAGAGATTAAAATTGAGAGTAATCCAGCCCCTGATGGGTTTGGATAAAAAAATAGGGTCAGCTCATATCGAGCGACTGCTCTTCCACGCTGCAGAACGGGAAAGGGCCGGATTTAATCGACCTCATCCTGACATTGACAAATGACAACGTCAAAGCGAAACAACGGGGGTCAATCAAGGAATCGGCCCTTTCCCGTTTGGAAGCGTGGAAGAGCAGTCGCTCGATATGAGCTGACCTTAATATTTTTATCCAAACCCATCATGGGATGGACTACTTTAACTCTTAATTTCCTTTTATAAAACCCATGGAGAACATGGTAAGTTGTGGTTTTCAATGTAATTTTGCCATGGCGTAGGTCCGCCATTTTGATGACCATGTTCTAACCATTGTGTTATTTTGTTTTAGGGTTTTAGGTTTTTGCCTTAGACATTCTTTTTCGTACCATTTGATATTTTACTCTAACAATAAACAAACGGGGGACTGATGCAATTCAAGGAACCTGCTTGTACTTATCCAGAACTTGGGTTGGAGTGAATCCCACTATCGCGAAGAACTTACTCACTGACGTGTCTAGGTAACGTGCCCTGATTTTTCTTACCATTTACATAATCCCCGAGGGAAGGAGCAGTCACCAGCTCTCTAATTTCCACCCAGCGTGAGCAAGGAAGATGGTTCGCTTGTAATGTTATATCAACCCGCTTCTATCTTTACCTATGTTTAGTTTATGATAGTGTGTCGTGAGGAGTAAAGCCCCCACCTAATTGTATCCTACTCATATTTAAATAAGCCTTAAGATATTTTTCTTACACTTAAGTACCTACTTATGAGGATGTAAAAAAAAAGGAAAAAAGAACAATAATAATAAATTGCATTAACTAATTAAATTGTGTATACTTTATTGGATCCTTCCCACATCTGAAGTCTGCTTGCATCTGTATGGAGGCGCCCCTTAAAAATATATCCATACACTTCTCCAGGTAGGCTCTTGTCAATATGAAATATCAACCCACAACCTGATGGTACTTACAATTTTCTCTCATGCTCACCGAAAAAGGTTACAGTGGCGCCCAACGTGGGGCCTGGAAGACTTCAGTGGGAATGATTTAATAATTTCATCTGTTAATTTAGCATAATACTTGAAGCCAAATGTCAATTTGTGTCTTTACATTTGTTGTCACTTTTGTCTTTAAAGGCATTTTATTTTACTTAATGTTAATTTTGCCATAAAAAGCATTCATATTTTGCTGTTATTTTCCTATTAATTTAACTTAATTTTGCTTTAAAATATACCTACATAACTTGCATATAATTGTAAATTAAGATAACCAAAAAAATCTGATTTATACTTAATAAAACTTAAATGTATGTTTACATAACTAAACTACTTAATCAATAAGCAACATCTAGCTTACCTAATTGTACTCTTGAAGGCAAATTAAATAGGACTTACTACTTGTTTTATATCATACTTGTACTGTATAATTTACTAATATGGATTTTGTTACTGCAGGTTGTTCTGTTGAATACTTGTTGAAAGATGAATTGTTACATGAACTTGACATAAGACATTTGCCAGCTGAACCATCTTCTCCAACCGACGAACTGAGGAAACTGCTCAGGCACACAATAAAATTGACTCGTCGTGGCAGCTTAAAGGCCACCGACAAATTTAATGACATCAACCAACTTGCAGAATTGTCAATATGTACCCCGAAAGTAACCGACATCGAACAAGGTATTCAGGAGGATATATTTTCTAACAAATGTCTATTAAAGAGGTTAGTGTCTCGCAGTAATTATTTGTTATGTCGTCTCAAGAATATCTGACCCTAACTCAGGTATTGTTGCACTTAAGTCTACTTTGATTTCGCTGTTGATGCGACTTGAAGGTGAACAGGAGGATATGTTTGAGGAGGCTGCATCTAAGGAGTCTGCTGATGAACCAAAAGAGAATATCAGCACACTCCTCCATATTCCAAAAACATATAACCTCAACTCTTTGAATTTAAAGTTTACGGGTGATTCTTGTGTTAGAGTTTTTATCACTCGCTTGGAAGAACTTCGTGTAGCTAGGAAAATACCGAAGGAGATTATTTTTGATGGTTTTCCTGATATTTTAGAGGGACCTGCTTTATATTGGTATAGGGCCAATAAACTCAATTTTAAAACTTACTCTGATGTAATTGAATCTCTTAGTGATGATTTTGACATTCCTGATTTGGACCACTTATTATTGCAAGAGATTCGCCAAAGAACTCAGGCGAAATCTGAAACTATTATAGTGTTCTTGTCAACAATTTTAGGTATGTTTTCACGCTTGAATAAACAAGTTTCTAATGAAGAGCAATTAGACATCGTTTTGAGAAATATCAGACCTGAATATAGCACAAGATTAGCTTTATATAATATCACCTCAATAACTGAACTTAAATCTTTATGCAAGAAAATTGAATTAGCTAAAGTAAAAGCAGATCAATTTTGTGAACCTAAATTAAATAACAATTCACATGCACCTGACTTTGTATATCCTAAAGAGAACAAAACTTTGAAATTTAGTAAACCTGTAGTAAATTCTCAATCTCAACAAGTAGCTTCTATAAGTCCTAATCCAAAATGTTCAATTATTAATAATGATAAAATTAATTCTAATACAACTTACTGAAAAAAATGTTATAGATGTGGTATGAATAACCACCATACTCGTTACTGTCGTAAGTCTAGGGACATTGTTTGTTATAAATGTGGAAATAAAGGTGTCCGTAGATCAGACTGTTCTACTTGTACTAAGTCACCAAAACTGGTTGACTCACTCTCTCTTAAACTTGACAAGACTACCTTGTCATCACTCATCAATACTAAAAAACTTACTTTGAACCTTCATCAAAAGATGTTAGGCCTTACTTAACTGTGAACATTAAGGGACTAAGGGTGAAAGGTTTACTTGACTGTGGCGCTTCTTGTTCGGTACTGGGCAATAATTGTCACATGTTGTTTCAAAATTTGGGCATTCCTACTTATAGACTCAGAAAACCAAAATGTTTAGGTGTAGCTAGTGGTCATGAGTTTCTTTGCACAGAATATATGATGTTGCCCATCACTTACAAAAATAAATTAAAATTTTTGCAATTTTTCATACAACCTAATATTCAAGTACCACTGCATTTTGGCATAAATTTTTGGAAATCTTTCAATTTGTTACCCGAAATATTTAATAATAAATCTAAATTAGAAAACATTAGTAGTATAAACATTTCACCTAGTAATACTAATTCATTTAAAAATCCCTTAATTTCATCTCAAAAGAAACTTAATTTGCTTAACAATTTATGCTTTACACATGATAAATGGTATAAAAATCTTTTTCAAAATTGTCTTAAGAAACCTACCTTATACCAAAATTATAAAATAGAAAATAATAAACTCTTTCGCTTAACTAAAAATAAATACAAATCAGTTTCTCAATTTAATTGGAAACTAGTACTTCCTTTTGAACTGCGTTCTGAAATCTTAATTAATTGTCATGCTGGTCACATTGGTGTAGCAAAAACTCACCAAAATATTTGTAATTCTTATTATTGGCCAGGAATATATTCTGATGTCAAAAAGTACATCAATGAGTGTGACAAATGTAACAGGAGTAAGCCTCTTAAAATAAAACCTTCTCCTGCAAATGTTACTCACTCCTCTTTTAAATCATCAAAAGATTTAAAATTGACCTTTGAAAAAGTAAAACTTAACCTTAAAAAATCACATGACAAGAATGCTTATCATTACAATGTGTGTAAGCGTCATGTTGAACTTAAAGTAGGGCAATTTGTCTTTAAAAGATGTTTTTCATTATCTAATAAGTTAGACCGCAAACTTGAAAAGTGTGTCATTTCTGAAAAACATTCACCTTTACTGTTTTCCTTGGAATCTTTAGATGGTAAACCCCTAGGTCGCTGGCATATAAAAGATATAGTCAGACCAGGTGATTCTCTTAATAAATAATTAGTGAAATTAAAATACACTTTGTTATGCCAGGAGTGTCGAATGTGCTAACAGTTTGTCTTTGCATAAATTTCATATTGCATAACAACACACCTTGGTCAAGAATGTTATACCCTTAGTTAACTATAACATTTCTTTAATGGTTAAGCACATTTTGCATAACAAGTAATTATCTCACTGCCAGTGGGAACTTCACATACTTATATAAATGCTTGGCGCTGTCTGCGAGGAGTTTTTCACTAGATGTACAAATAAAATAAAACTAAATGCATAACTAATACTTATTTATTTCACTAAACAGTTGACATAATGTTTATCTCTGTTAGCTAATATTTCTTGAGTTGACATTCACTTTAATCTCTAGTTCAATTTCATATCTTGATAAACTCATCATCACAGTACTTGTAGTAGACTTAACCTGGGTACATACTCAGCATTACTTTATATAAGTTTTCACTTGAATAACCAATAATGGAATTTAAAATATAGATAATAACTTGTGTACCTCACTCAATTATTCATTGGTTCTTGTGTTGATGTTCTGTCATTTACTTTGTTGAATTCAATGACCTGTTGAATCACTTATTTCAAGTTGTAATATCTGAGCCTTCTTTAGCTGATGAGTGTTATTGTTCTAGTTGAATATTGTTAGACAAGAAAATGTTTTAACCAGTCAGTTACTCATTAGATAACCTAATGCATTCTTTAAGTTTCTTGACCTTGACTTTTGTGAACTCAAGGGGTTTGTTTTCTTGTTCATCTTGTCTTAACAAGATTGACGAAGGGATGCATCCCCACTTATTGTGATAATCTATTACATTCAACATAGTTCGATTTTTCTTTACGAATTATTTTATTTCAAAATCTTCAATTTTGAAATAAAATAATTCTTTCCCAACTAAAGCGATACTGTAACACTTTTTTTTAATACTAGTTAGAAAGCACAAATTCTTAATTTCACTTTAATAATTTTCTATAATTCTGAAATAAAAACATTTAATTACTCAAATAGCATTCATCATTTTTTTTTTTTTTTTTTTTAATTTTGTTTATCCCATTTGGGAAAGGCAAAGGCGTCAACCATACAGCCTAGTCTGTATGCAATAAACTATTGTTATTCATTCTTCTTTTGAATTCACAAATCGCCAAACGTAGAGGTTACATATTCATAAATTGCTTCAAAGCATTTTTCAATGGAAAGAAGTTTTTGTAAAGAGCGCGGTAGATCTTGCTGGTGTTTCATTATTTTTGAAATTTCTTCTAATAAAATGTTTCTTTGCAGGGCAAAAATTGGACATTCGTAAAAAAGGTGATGCAGAGATTGAGGTAAGGTGGTGTTGCACCAGTTGCACGATGGGGAAGAAGTCATGCCTAGCCGGTACAAATGGTCATTGAATCGACCGTGCCCAATTCGCAAACGGCAAATAATAGTAAAAAATCTTCTGTTTATGTAATTGTGTCTATTGAACCAGGGTTGTTTTATTTTATTATTTATTTCTCGATACCACTTCCCTTTTATGAGCAAAGTACTATTCCAGTGTTCTTCCCATAGCTTCAATATTTCTTTCTTGATTAGAGCTGTACAATCAGTATATGAAATTGATATGTTTTTTATAGGTACGTCTAGAGTGTTCATAGTTTTGGCCAGTTTATCTACTTCCTCGTTTCCATATACACCGATATGAGCTGGAGTCCAAAATAATATAATGTCTATTTGATAATTTATTTTTAAATGATGTATCTGATCTCGGATATTATATATTAAATGATTTGTGACTGATGAAAAGGAAGGATTTCTCAAAGCCATCAACACACTCATGCTGTCAGTAATAATAATCCATTTTTTGTATTGGCTGAACTGTTGAATGTAGTTAAGAGCTACAATTATAGCATTCGCCTCAGCAGAAAATATGCTGGCATTTTGGCACATTTTAAAACTATGTCCAGTTTTACTACCTGCATCATACATAGCTACTGCAACACTTACATTCGTCTTTGAACCATCTGTATAAATTGATCGATAATCATTATAAGCCTGTAGACTTTCGTAAACATCATATTTATCTTTAAAATCTTTATGTAGGACAATATGAATGTCACAGAATTTACTAGCATATGAGCCACTATAACAATGTAAAGTAGTACTACAAAATATATTACATTGTTCTTTTAAACTTATAAAATGTGAGAAATTCTTTGAAAGAAAAGTGTTAGTGGAACAAACATTTAATTTATTTAAAAGATCATTATTCGAACGCGATAAGAGTTTAAAAAGAAATTTAAGTTTTAAAAATTCAAAGCGAATAACCATTGGTGGTAAATGACATTCGACCTGCATAGAATTTATTGGGGAAGTGTTCATAGCACCTAGTATTAATCGTAAGTTCTTATTCTGTATTTTATCAATAATATCTATGTATTTTGGATCGGAAGCGTAACAAAAGAAAGCATACTCAAAATGACTTCTGACCAAAGCTTTATAAAGCATTAACACAATTTTAGGATCAGCACCCCATTTCAATCCAGTAACGGACCTAATTACATTAGTGGCTTTTAAAGCTCTGCTCACCAAGCAATCAACATATAAATCCCACGTAAGATTTTCGTGAAAAATAACACCCAAGAATTTAACTGAATTATCAATAGGCAAAGTATGATTGCTGTATGTAATATTAATTAGAGGTAGAGAACTGTATTTTGGGCAAAATATTACAACTTTACTTTTTAAAAGGCTAACATTTAAATCAAGTTCTGAGAAGTAATCTGCCAGCTTCACTAGATTATTATTTAATGTTAATTGAATATCTAATACATTAGTACCTTTACAATAAATGACAAGGTCATCAGCAAACTGAAGATTGTTGACTAAATTATTATTAAGAATGGAATTTAGTTTTCTTATATACAAAATATACAGAATAGGACTCAAGATGCCTCCTTGACATACACCTTTGCTCGAAAATTTAGGGCCTAAAAATTTATTATCTATTTTGACATACACTTTTCTATCCGTGAGAAAAGCATATATCCAATAAGCAATTTTTACAGGTAAGAAAGATAATAGAGATTCAAACAAAATACCATGATTAACGTTATTAAATGCACCTTCTATATCAAAAAACACTGCTATTGTATACTCCATATTCTTTTGAGCTGTAGTGACGTCCAAAAAAAAATGTGCTAAGCTTTCTTGAGCCGAAAGTCCTCGCCTAAACCCAAACTGGTTTAAAGGTAAAATTGAGTTCTTTTCTATGAAGAATTCCAATCTTTGTTTGATTAGCTGTTCAAATAATTTACCAGCACAAGACGTTAAAGCGATAGGACGATAAGAATCGGGATGAGATGCAATTTTTCCAGGTTTTAAAATAGGAACCAAGCAGTCCATTTTCCAATTAGGAGGAATTGTGCAATCTTGCCATAAAATATTATAAATTTGTAAAAGCTTATAAAGATTGTCAGTGTTAAGTAGCTGAAACATCTTGTACGATAAACTATCTAATCCACAAGCAGTGTTTTTTCTAGATTTCAGAGCTGCAGTTAATTCGTCAAAAGAAAATGGATCAGTGAGGAATGACTGATTATCTGGTAAACTATTGTCCTTCACAATTGGCCTGTTATTTTGCACAAAGTCAGGCGTGTATTTACGTAAAAAATCACTGACCCACGAAAAATCACTATTTTGCTTTTTATATGTTTTATGTGTAAGTTTTCTCATGTTACCCCATACTACTGAAACTGGTGTCAATCGATTTAATTTTGTACAGAATTCTATCCAACTACTTAGTCTTTCTCTCTTAATGGTAAGTTTTTTAGCAGCTTGTAATCTTTTGAAATTAATATATTTTTCTTGAGAAGGATTATTCTTAAAATCAAGATAGGCTTGCTTGCTTTCCTGGACAGCTTTAGCGCAATTACTATTCCACCAAGGAACTGTTCGATATTTTGATTTTAAGTTTTGAGAAGCAATGTTACGTAATTCGGACCGAGAGGTACGAGAGGGAATTGACTTTTGTGCAGCTGTCAAAATGATTTGACAAAAAGAGTTGTATGAATCTATTGGATTACTAATAGGGTTACATTGAAAATTATCTAAATCCTTATTAACAATTGAAGAATACAACTTCCAATCAACTAATCTATGATTAATGCGATTGTTAAAATCATTTTCATCCTGAAAATTGTTTTGAGAGTTAAAACATTGTGAACTACTATTGAATGTAATCTTAGTAAATGTTGGCAAATGATAACTGCCCAATGGATCGTCGTGTACTGACCATTCGCAGCGAAGAGCTAATGAAGGAGATACCATAGTCAAGTCCAAACCATTGGGTCTCCAAGAATGAGAACCGACAGTTGTGACCTGACCATCATTCAACAGGACTAAATTGCATTCATCTAAACACTCAAAAATATCCTTACCTCTGGAATCCGATAACGGACATCCCCAAATTGAGTGATGAGCATTGAAGTCACCAGCTATAATCGTCGGCCTATGGAGAGAATTCAAGAAATGTTTAAACTTATTTTTAGAGAAACTGGGAATACAATTTGTTGGACAATATATACTGGCTATTGAAATAGTGTTCTGATTTAGTTCTAAATGTATTACAATTGTTTGAAGAGAGTTGTCAAAATAAGATGTTACTTTTTGATATTTTAATGATGTATGGATTAAAATAGCAACACCATTATGCTTGTTGCCACAGTCATTACGTTCAATATGATAACCTTTGATTTTAAACTGCTTCTGAGGCTTTAGCCATGTTTCACATATAATTGCGATATGAATAAAATGGTCATAAAGAAATTTCGTAAAAATAAGTTGATTGCTTAATAAGCTTTGAGCATTCCACTGTACGATATTCAATTGATTGGGGGTGAATTGTGGGGATTTGATTGCTTACCAAAAGTATTTTTTAAGACCTCTAAAACACTTTTAGAATTTATAGAAGTATTTTGAGTATTATGCAAAGAAACACATTTAGTTATGGTTTCAACTAATAATGAGAGACACTTGCTGTCAGTATTGAGCAGTGTAAACAAATCTACATTATTTTTTGTCTTACTTTCTAATTTGGGAAAATTTAAAGGATTTGTAATATCTGCATAAGAAGCAGGCTTATATTTATTTCTATTTTCAATGATTTTCTGTTTTTTAACTGGGCATATTGGAGACACACTAGTATGATTGCCATCACAATGAATGCAAGTAGCTTTTTCGATAGAAACTGTACAAGTCTTATAGTTATGATTTTCTTTACATATACTACATTTTTCAGAATTTTTACAATATTTTGCCAAATGTCCGTATCTCAAACATTTGTAACATTGCTTAACTGGTGGTATATATTGAGACACATCATGTCTCCAACCACCAATATCTATATGATTTGGCAAAATGGAAGTGGCAAATGTCACTATTACTGTAGTTGTAGGTTGTAATATAAAACCCTCAGTCACATTTATTTTTTTCATTATTCTTTTTATTGTTATTATTTTTTTTGTACTTGTTATCATAGTAAATATTCTCTTGTTTGATATAATGGTAGGTACATTTCTTATAACTCCGGACACCTCAGTTGTAGCAGCAGGAATACTGGCTTTGAATTTGTATTCTTTCAAGAAGGTATTATTATTTAAAAAGGCATTCGCCAAGTCTGGTTTTTCAAAATAAATACCTATCTTAAACTTATTGATATTTCTTAAAAATTTGACGCCTTTGTTAAAGCGCTTTAAACAAGTTGACAAAGAAAGAAGATCTCTTGTTCCAATTGGTTTCTGGATGTCTGATGACTCAACAAAAACCACAAATTCAGTGCCGCTAATTTCTTCCGGATATCTGCGTATATAGTCAGTAACATAATAAGGCTTGTACCTATCTGCATTGCTTATTTCTTCATCACTGTCCGAAGAGGACATATCCGTTTCTACCAACCTTACCTCATCTGTCTCCCTATCTGCATCACCAGACTCCGGTTCATCCTCCTTTTTTTTTCTTTTTCTCGAACTCCGCTTCCCCATATCTGCTTATAATATTATTTAATGCCTATATGTTATATACCTCTTTTGTTTGTGTTTTATTAAGTAACTGACTACAATTAAAAAATTACAAATAAAATATTTTAAAGAGCCCGCCTTTACTATGTGAAGTTCCCGCGCTTTTTTCCGCATTCATCATTGTTATGACAGATCTAACATCTGATGTATCTTTTTCTAGAAACTTTTTAATTCTATGAGCGTGCAAAGGGAGCTCCATACAGCCTTCCCCTTGTTTCGTCTTGATATGAACATTTTAGTGAACTAAGATAATTGCAACTGAATTATATCCGATTTTATGTTAATATTTACTTACTTACTTAGTTAATAATAAGTATATACTCAAACGGACAAAACATCTAATTTGATTTCTTTGAGTGAACATCTGCTTTGGCTAATGTTGAGTCTATGGATAGGATATTGTTGTGTTCTGTTCGTCTGTGGAGTTAGATAGCGGTATTGATTTGGAAGAAATATCGTCTTATCGAGTAGGTGTATATCGATACCGCATTCTTAATACTTAATAATGTTAATTTATTAATCTCTTTCATTTTACTTAATTAACTCGAGTTACTTATGCTTGTTTTGGAATGGTTTAAATTTCAAATTATTTTAGTACCTTCAAAATTCTCCTCAGAAGCAGGAGATCATACTGATTTGATATCTGTTATTCGGATCGGATGAGGTAGTAGTATTTTTGTTCTGTGTATCGATAGTATTAACGGTGCATGAATTGCGGCCCGATTCCTTGGTTGATTCGCTTTGACGTTGTCACTTGTCAATGTCAGGATGAGGTCGATTAAATCCGGCCCTTTCCCGTTTGGAAGCGTGGAAGAGCAGTCGCTTGATATGAGCTGACCTTAATATTTTTATCCAAACCCATCATGGGATGGACTACTTTAACTCTTAATTTCCTTTTATAAAACCCATGGAGAACATGGTAAGTTGTGGTTTTCAATGTAATTTTGCCATGGCGTAGGTCCGCCATTTTGATGACCATGTTCTAACCATTGTGTTATTTTGTTTTAGGGTTTTAGGTTTTTGCCTTAGACATTCCTTTTCGTACCATTTGATATTTTACTCTAACAATAAACAAACGGGGGACTGATGCAATTCAAGGAACCTGCTTGTACTTATCCAGAACTTGGGTTGGAGTGAATCCCACTATCGCGAAGAACTTACTCACTGACGTGTCTAGGTAACGTGCCCTGATTTTTCTTACCATTTACATAATCCCCGAGGGAAGGAGCAGTCACCAGCTCTCTAATTTCCACCCAGCGTGAGCAAGGAAGATGGTTCGCTTGTAATGTTATATCAACCCGCTTCTATCTTTACCTATGTTTAGTTTATGATAGTGTGTCGTGAGGAGTAAAGCCCCCACCTAATTGTATCCTACTCATATTTAAATAAGCCTTAAGATATTTTTCTTACACTTAAGTACCTACTTATGAGGATGTAAAAAAAAAGGAAAAAAGAACAATAATAATAAATTGCATTAACTAATTAAATTGTGTATACTTTATTGGATCCTTCCCACATCTGAAGTCTGCTTGCATCTGTATGGAGGCGCCCCTTAAAAATATATCCATACACTTCTCCAGGTAGGCTCTTGTCAATATGAAATATCAACCCACAACCTGATGGTACTTACAATTTTCTCTCATGCTCACCGAAAAAGGTTATAGTCAGTACTAAAATAATTTGAAATTTAAACCATTCCAAAACAAGCATAAGTAACTCGAGTTAATTAAGTAAAATGAAAGAGATTAATAAATTAACATTATTAAGTATAAGAATGCGGTATCGATATACACCTACTCGATAAGACGATATTTCTTCCAAATCAATACCGCTATCTAACTCCACAGACGAACAGAACACAACAATATCCTATCCATAGACTCAACATTAGCCAAAGCAGATGTTCACTCAAAGAAATCAAATTAGATGTTTTGTCCGTTTGAGAATATACTTATTATTAACTAAGTAAGTAAGTAAATATTAACATAAAATCGGATATAATTCAGTTGCAATTATCTTAGTTCACTAAAATGTTCATATCAAGACGAAACAAGGGGAAGGCTGTATGGAGCTCCCTTTGCACGCTCATAGAATTAAAAAGTTTCTAGAAAAAGATACATCAGATGTTAGATCTGTCATAACAATGATGAATGCTATTTGAGTAATTAAATGTTTTTATTTCAGAATTATAGAAAATTATTAAAGTGAAATTAAGAATTTGTGCTTTCTAACTAGTATTAACAAAATTTTTGAAAAAATAATGTTCGAGCAAATGCAAAGTTATTTTAATAGGAATAATCTTCTACACTGTAAACAATTTGGTTTTAGGAGGGGTCACTCAACAACCGATGCTGGTGTTGAGTTAATACAACATATATTTGAAGCCTGGGAAGACTCACACGATGCGTTAGGCATTTTTTGTGATTTGTCTAAGGCATTTGATTGCGTTTATCACGAAACCTTGATCAGAAAATTACACCACTATGGGTTTCGTGATACTGGACTGGATCTTCTACTCTCTTATCTAAGTGGAAGGATTCAAAAAGTAGACATCAATGGAAAAAGGTCTCAAGGTTCCGCAGTTAAAATGGGAGTACCGCAGGGTTCGATTCTTGGTCCTTTTCTTTTTCTTATATATGTCAATGACCTCCCTGATTTTGTACAGGACAGGCATGAGATAGTATTATTTGCAGATGATACTTCACTTTTATTTAAAATTAAAAGAGGATTGCAAATGAATGACGATGTAAATAATTCTATCTCAAGAATTGTTCATTGGTTTAATGTAAACAACCTGTCACTTAATGAAGGGAAAACAAAATGTATAAAATTTGTTTTACCTAATGTGAAAGAGGTTCACACCACTGTAAAAATAAAGGATATAGGTGTTGACCTTGTGGACACCACAGTATTTCTTGGGATCACACTTGATTCTAAGCTGCAATGGGGCCCACATATAGATAAATTGTCAAAGAGACTTAGTTCTGCAGCTCACGCTGTATGGAAAATACGTCAGTTGACTGATGTTGATACAGCAAGACTTGTATATTTTTCTTACTTTCATAGTTTGATGTCATATGGCATTTTGTTGTGGGGAAATGCTGCCGACATTCAGATCGTTTTTGTGCTGCAGAAAAGGGCTATTCGAGCTATCTATAACCTTAAAATGAGAGATTCTTTGCGAGAAAAGTTTAAAGAAATTGGTATTATGACAGTAGCGTCGCAATATATTTATGAGAATCTAATATATGTTCGTAAAAATATTCATTTGTTTTGTAAAAATAGTGATATTCATTCAGTTAATACTAGACAAAGGAACATGTTAGCTTTACCAAATACCAGGCTCCAAAAAATCAATAATTCTTTTAGAGGCCTGTGTATACGTTTCTACAATAAAATACCAAGTTGTATACAAGAACTTAGCTTAAACAAATTTAAAGTTGCAATCAAAGATGTACTTATTAAAAAAGCATATTATAAAGTTTCTGATTACATGACGGACAAAAAAGCTTGGGTTTGAACTTCATTTCATAATACTTTTAAATACTAATAAATATTGTATAGTAAAAATAAATTCAATATAGTGATTAAATTATCAATACATTAATTAATTAATTTTAATAAATATACAATTAAATTGCAAGTCATCTTTTGTCATAATTTATAAATTCGTCAATTGACAGTCATGATAAAACATTAATTTTAATAAAATATACAATTAAATTTCATGTCATAAAAAAGCTTGGGGTTTGACGTACAAAAAAGCTTGGGTTTGAACTCTCATTTCTAATATTTAACAATGTGCTGCGTTTTGTTTCAAAGAAACATTCAGTGAGAGCAATTTATAAGCTAAGTTCACGCACTTCTCTCAGAGATAGCTTATATAATGTGAATTAACACATCTCTTCTTGTAATGGAAGTTGAGCTCAAACTTTTGCTTTGAGGTCAGCTTCCAATTGACGACTCTGTAACAAAACCAAAATTGTAAATGGCGATTTAAAAGAGGAGATAAAAAATTTTGACCTTTCCAGTTTCAAGTTCAAGTTCAAGTTCATTTATTGGTAACACTTATTGTTTAGTTATAGGTCAATTATACTTATTTCATTTCATAATACTTTTAAATACTAATAAATATTGTATAGTAAAAATAAATTCAATATAGTGATTAAATTATCAATACATTAATTAATTAATTTTAATAAATATACAATTAAATTGCAAGTCATCTTTTGTCATAATTTATAAATTCGTCAATTGACAGTCATGATAAAACATTAATTTTAATAAAATATACAATTAAATTTCATGTCATATTTTGTCATAATTAACAAGTTCGTCAATAATTGACAGTCAAAATGAAATACAACAAAGTGATATTATTTCAATAAGTTAATTCATCTGATAAAATATTAATTTAATAAAAATACAATTAAATTGAAAGTCCTATTTTGTCATTATTTCATAAATTCGTCAATCCTATAGTAACATTGCTCAACAAGCCAATTCTTTAGTTTTAGTTTGAAGGACCGCGTCGTCTCAGCACTTGTGATTTCATTCGGTAGGCGGTTATAGACTGTCGGTGCCATTACATGAACTAACTTTGCCGTTTTCGTAAGCCGTCGGGGTACTGCTTTTAGTTTTTCCCTATATCTAGTCATGTAGCTGTGACTATCACCTTGTTTACAGTATTCACCGAGGTGATTTCGCGCATACATAGCGGCCTGCAAAATTACAAGCCCCGGGACTGTAATAATTCTAAGGGAACGAAAGATAGGTCGCGCTGAAGTGTCCCACGGAACTCTGGCAATCGCTCGCACCGCCCTCTTCTAAATGCCCGCTCCCAGTCGGCAGCTCTACCCCAGAACTCGACGCCGTACTGCAATAGGGACTGTACTGATGCGAAATAGCAGCTCCTTGTCATGCGCGGCCCCAGAGTCGCCGATACGCGCCACAGCGCAAAGCTTGCTCGACCCACTCTCTCGCATAATTTTTCAATAAACGGTCCCCATGATAGTTTTTCATCAATCTGAAATCCCAGAAATGATGATGCCTTAACCTGGCTTATAACTCCACTTTCCAGGGCTACACGTAAATGTCTATATGGACGACCAGCAAGATTAAAATGCATAAAGTTGGTTTTTGTAGTATTGAGTAACAAACCATTCTGGTTGAACCATTGATGCAGCCTCTTCGCCACCGTATTCAATCTCTCCTCCAGGAGGTCGAGGGTGGGCGCCTGAACAACGGCAGCAACATCATCCGCATACATAACGGTGTGTGCCAAGTCAATACACTCCGGGAGATCGTTCAAAAGGATGGAAAATATGATATTGGACAGTGAAGAGCCTTGGGCCACTCCTATCGAGGTACCAAGGGCACCCGACATAACTCGTCCCCCCGCTCCAGTGACGACCTGAGATCGATCCCCTAGAAAACTACGTAAAAGTACGTAAAAGTGAAAGTGACATGCTGACCGCGCTCCCGAGCCTCCAATACGTCCCGCGCGACATCCGTTGTTAACTTTCCCGATCTATACGCATATTGCCTGTTAGAGAGGGAATCATTCGTAGCTAGAAATTCCATAATTCTTTTACTGAGACCGAATTCAAAAACTTTTGCAATCCCAGGTATTTCTTACCAGTTCTTCTCGAGAAGGCTCTCCCAATTTCCGAACAGGTGTAGAGTCAACTATTTTTTTTTCATTCCTACTTGTATTTACAGACATCTTGAATATATTCAGGATGTATGCACATACATACAAGGTTAATATGATTTCTTTAAATTAGATTGTTTTGCTTTGTTTTGAAGTCAATAAGTGCCTGTAAAGGCCTATGTTGAATAAAGATTTTTGAATTTGAATTTGAATTAACTTGAGATGTCAGGTCCCAGTAATCGCCTGTCTGTCCCTTCAAGCCGGAACACAGCGGTGCTGACGCTGGTGCTTGGTGGCTAGTGAGTTCTATCATAATTATACGAGGGCTTCGTCCGGAGAGATTAGTAACTGGTTCCCACCTACCCGTCTGCAACACTTTGAAGTGATAGGAAATATCAAACCGTTTGACTTCAGCTCTAAACTTAATGAAGCATGAGGGTAGAAGATCGTGGAACGAGTGACAAAATGTTAAAAATACAGTTGGGTAATGCGAGTGGTGGATCCTAGACGGTGATACTACATGTGTATACCTTTATTATATTCCAGTTACTAATCTCTCCGGACGAAGCCCTCGTATAATTATGATAGAACTTCACTTAAGGTAAGTTCGTTTAATCATTAATTATATTTGGATATAAAGGGGGCGTTATTTATACACGAACTAGAGAAATCTTGCAAGACCTACAATCATTATGACAAACTTCGGGTCTTAAAATAAGTACTAACGCTGATGAGTATTAATTTAGCATTGTAAACCATTGCTGAATGACATGGTTAAAAAATTGAATATTATCTCATGGATAGGAGCTTTAAATACTCGTATGTAATAAATTACTTATCTTACAAAATGTTGTCAAATTTGCAAAAAAAAATCAAACCAGTGTAGTTTTGCTCACAGGGACAATACTATACAATGCCTTAAGCTTTCTTGAAAATATTTTTTCCAGTGTTTTTTTTTTATTCAAACAATTAGCAAAAAGATATTATGGGAGGTCCGAAGTTAGATGTGAAAGCAACCTCTGTCAATGTCCATTTTATTTCTGGCTGTACCATGGGATTCATCATCCGCTATAGCATTGTCACCAGATTGTATATATTACCTAAAAATAACATACCTATAACTTTCTATGCATGCCAAATGCTTTGTGTGACTTTATTTAAGTGTGAGTATTGAACGCCTTCCATACCATTGATGACTAATTATTATAGTTGAATTATTTATTTGTACTAATAACACTTAACAAATGTGAAGATCATTCGCAACACTTTTAAGGCAAAAATGAGGCCGTTTTTCTAGGTAAGAAATGAATGTAAAGGAGATTGCTAAATGACTGCCCTTAACATGAATAAATATATCTCAGTAGCTCGTAACATACTTATATTATTTAATAATTTATTACATACGTGTTAAATATTTTTATATAACTTTCATGAAAAAATTGTTAATTATAAGTTATTTACTTGAACGGAACTTGAATAGTGCGCTGCACCAAAAAGAGACAAATTTTAACCGCTTCTTTGCCTTTGGTGTTCTGCATTTTAATCATTTGGTTGCTTAGTTACAGTCGACATAAATCTTTTTATCAGGGACTGCTTATCAGTATAAAATATTGATATAGTATCAGTAAAAATATCTGTACTAAAATTCTATACAAGATAATAAAAAGTTTTTATTATATTTCTATTTGCTGATTTCTGTGCATAAACGCCTAACAAATGTTCATAGCAAATATGTAGTTTATAACTTTTATAACTATTGACGTAAAAGTATTAATAATTATTTTTCAAGATTTTGGTATAGGTACAGCATTTTAATCATTTAGTTGCTTATTTACAGTTTACATTTTTTTTAAATTTATTTATCGAATAAATACTTCTTTTACAATGTTACTTATTTACAACATCAAAAAACCACAAAGGTTTGTAAAGAGCTGTAAGAGTTTACATACATCAATAACAAAACAATGATTCCAACGGTACATACAACGTTAATGTAGGTAAGTAAAAATATTTAATTACAAATAACTCAATAAAAATGGGTAGCTATGTTACAATGTAGGTGATGCAATGATTAGTTAGGTATCTAAGTATATAATAAATCTTTTTATTATCTATATTTTCCATTTGCTGATTTCTGTGCATAAACGCCTAACATTCATTCGTAGCAAATATGGTAGTTGATAGCTTTTGCGTATCTATTGACGTAAGAGTATTAATAATTATTTTTCAAGATTATAACAATACTAGCTTTCCGCTCGCGGCTTCGCCCACGTTATTTTTGTGTTCGCATGGGAATTTTTTCCCGTAGGAAAATTACCCTATGTCCTTCCCCTGGTCTCGAACTATCCCTATACCAACTTTCATCAAAATCGGTTCAGTAGTTTCGAAGCCTATTCAATACAAACAAACAATCAAATCTTTCCTCTTTATAATATTAGTATAGATAAAATGTTACCGAAACTTTTTTCATGGAAAATAATAAGTTTCAACTATTCAGCATTACATGTGACTAGATGAAATATTTATTCATTGTTATGTTAGGGCAGTCACCCATGACCTCTTCCCGCTGGTCGTTTCAGAACCACACGCAGCTCACCAGCTCCTAGTTGAAGCGTCAGAAAAGATATCAATAGAATATCATTTTTCTTTGTTGACTGCCCGCAACCACCACCAGTTGGAATCAGCTTTTCACGTTCATGGCATTGTGCATAGAATGTACTGTAGTCTCCGTGATCTTTTAAATTTAGGTACTTGCATCTTTCAAATTCTTTGGTCTAAAACTTACCAGCGTATATAGTGTACCAGAGGGAGACTCTGTAGCAGAGTCGTCTGCGTGGTTCATCCATCTTGCCTATATATTTTCGCCGCCAAGCACCAATGCTAGCATTGTTGTGTTCCGGTTTGAAGGGACAGACAGGCGGTGAAATTACTGGGACCTGACTAGGGCATGCAGTTTCATAGATTATCAGTTTAGGTTCATTAGTTACGAAATTTCGAAATTCAAGAAACACCTTAGTAATGGAATATCAGACTGTTTGTGAAAATATAATGAAAGCGTTTTATAATACTTAAAAAATAATTACAATCACAGTAATCACACTTTTAAACTTTTTCCAAGACAATAGATTCTAGCGGTAGCTAAGTGCTTATAAAAAATTAGCTACATTCTTAAGGAACGGAAAATTTCAGCAGAAAATGGGATATTAGAAAAGCTAAATCAATAGTTAGATTCTATCTAACTTAATCTGAAGATTTAAATGTTTATTGATTTAGCTGCTTGCTGAAAATGACCCATTTCTTGCTGAAAATGGGATCTAAGAAAAGTTAAATTATCCAGCATTCTGCTCCTCAGAGAGCTTCTCAGCCGGTTACAAATGTAGCCGGCCGCTGAGAATGCCCTCTCAGCTTGGTGGTGGAATCGATATCAAGTAATTGTAGGCCTTATCTAAAAACTTCCCTCGCTTGCCACCATTCTCGTAGAGTGCCATTTCGACTTGTATTATTAGCGCGCCAGCGTTAACGCCCTACTTTGGGACGGAATCGGTTTATCATCATCATCATATCAGCCAAGAGACGCCCACTATTGGACATAGGCCTCCCCCAAGGATCTCCATACCGATCGGTCCTGCGCCTCCCGCATCCAGCGGCTTCCCGCGACCTTCACCAGATCGTCGGTCCACCTTGTGGAGGGCCTACCAACACTGCGTCTCCCGGTACGCGGCCGCCACTCGAGGACCTTTCCGCCCCATCGGCCGTCAGTCCTACGAGCGATGTGTCCTGCCCACTGCCACTTAAGGTTTGCAATTCTTTGGGCTATTCGGTAACTCTACGGATCTCATCATTTCTGATGTGATCACGTAAAGAAACCCCGAGCATAGCCCTCTCCATTGCCCTTTGGGTGACTTTGAGCCTTCTTATGAGACCCACCCATTGTAAGCGGCCACGTCTCAGTTCATCATCACTGGCAACACGCACGAATTCAAGACTTTCGTCTTGAGACACTGCAGTAGATGGGCCGAGAATATGCTGCGTAGCTTCCCGAACGCTGCCAGCCGAGTTGGATTCGCCGATTTACCTCTTTCTGGAAGTTGGACTTACCGAGCTGAACTATTTGCCCCAAGTAAACATATTCGTCAACAACTTCCAGCGTAGAGCCTCCAACATTCACAGGAGTGGGTACTACACGGGAGTTCGACATTATTTTAGTCTTGTCTATTTTAAGACCCACTTGTTGGGAAACTCTACAGAGATCTTCGAGCATTGTGCCTAGATCCTCCCGATATCATCAGCAAAACGAAGGTTAGGAAGGGTAGGTGAAGGAACGTTTATGTTGCTGCCGAGTCCCCTCCAGTCCAAAAGCTTAAATACATCCTCCAACGCAGCTGTGAACAATTTCGGCGATATAACGTCACCCTGTCTCACACCACGCTGAAGTCGTACTGGTTTCGAGTTTTGGTCCTGAAGGCGGACTGACATGGTGGCGTTTTCGTACAATGACTGCAACACTTGGATGTACCGATAGTCTATTTGGCACCTCTGGAGTGATCTAAGTACGGCCCAGGTCTTGACAGAATCAAAAGCTTTCTCGTAGTCCACAAACGCCAAGCATAGTGGCAGATTATACTCCTCGGTCTTCTGTATAACCTGCCGCAGCGTATGGATGTGGTCTATGGTACTATAGCCTTTTCGGAATCCGGCTTGTTCGGGAGGCTGGAAGTCGTCGAACTTGCGTGAGAGACGATTCGTGATGACCCTCGGTCTAATGGTCTATAGTTCTTCAACAGGGCCCTGTCGCCCTTTTTGAAGAAAAATGCCACCACGCCCCCGTGCCATGCTTTAGGCGGTTTGCCCTCGAGTATGACGGAGTTGAATAGCCGCTGCAGCGCTTTCCGGACTGGTAGTCCACTCGCTTTTAGGAGTTCGGCTTTAACTCCATCATCACCCGGTGCCTTGTTGTTTTTAAGCTGTTTGAGAGCCAAGCCAGCCTCGTACAGGCTGACGTCCGGGATATCGTCGGTATAGTGCCGGGTCAATTTGGCTCTAGGGTCTGTAGCCTGAATAACAGGTGCCTGTGATGTTGCGTAAAGCTGTCCATAGAAGCGTTCAATCTCGGCCATAAGCACAGGTTGGGATGTAATGACTCTGCCTTCCTCTATCTTCAGCTTCGCCAGCAGACTCTGACCGAGTGACAGATCTCTTGCGAACACTTTGGAGCCCTTGTTCTGCTCAGTGGCCTCCTTAATACGTTCCGTATTAAATCGGCGTATGTCGCTAGTCAGGCACTTAGAGATCTGTTTGTTGAGTCGCCGACGAGCATCTTCAGAAGACTGCCGACCCATTCCACGCCTTTCTTCCATCAGCTTAGCTGTCGGCTCCGAGATCTTACTTCGTTGCTTAGTACGGCTGGGTTTGCAAAACTTTGCACCCACCGTAAGGACAGCTTCCACAACCCTGTCATTATAAGTGTCCACATCCGTGCAGTCTTCCAGGCAATCGAAGCGATTTTGCAATTCGAGTTGAAAGCGCTCGGGGTTTTGGATCTGGATGGCTTCGGGACGGAGCGCAAACTTCACCAGTCGATACCTTCCCGCTTTTATGTTAAGATTCTATGCGCCTCGTAACATTCGGTGATCTCTCCTCGTGTTAAACGAATTGATCACTGAGACGTCATTGAAAATGCGGGTCTTAGTCGACATGATGAAGTCAATCTCATTTTTTGTCACGTCATCCGGATTTAAGGACAATCGTATCCTCACCCTCTCTTCGGACTTCGGATAGTTCCACAATACTCCAAAGAATCCTGCTCAATTCCCTCTCTAGTTCCAGCAGCTTCTCCTCGGTCCGCAGTGTACGCGCGTTGTAGGTTGCCAGGGCCAAGTTCGTTTGACGGGGGGTTTTCGCCGCTCGGGGATTCTTCGCACCCCAGGTCCTAGCACCGGGTCGATGACCGTCACCGGGACCGCCGGGCACTTGGGGCCTTTGGTTGGTTCGATTTTTCATTTTGGGGGGTTTTGGACCTTCTCCCACCACGCTGGCCCAGTACGGGTTGGTGGGGTGCGCCAGAGCCTCGTCTGTTGAACAGCAGGGTGCACCGCGTGCAGGTGAGGTTGACTTGGGTTCCGTTAGATAAACACTGACCCCTTAATTATCCCTTACCCCTTAATCGGTTGACTAGAGAGAAATGCGGTCCACCGACAAATAGTGATATCGATATAATTTCGAAACTAAAGGTGCAAATTTTCGAAATTACGTGGCATGCAAATATAGTCCGAAATTTAGAAAAATATGAAATTTCGAAATGCATGCCCTAGACCTGACACCTCAGGTCAACGTACATCAGGTGGTGTCCCCTAGGCAGTGTATGTCTAGTGTCGAAGGGTCGATTAAGGAGCTATGGTTGAATAGAATGGACTGGGACGAAGTCGCTCCCGAGTCGATACGTACGCGCTTTGCGGCCCTCGCGTCAGAGTTTTTGCTGCTTCCGAACATAGATATTCCACGCCATATTGGAGTCCAAGTAAATAGTAAGGTTAACCTCGTAGCTTTCTGTGACGCTAGTTTTATACCGGTTACGGCTGTTGTATTTATTTACACATAACTGATCCCGCGGGTAATATAATAGTGCGAATTTTGTGCGCTAAATCCAAGGTCGCTCCGATGAAGATGATGAATATGACAACCCTAGCTAGGTTGGAGCTTGTAGCCGCGTTGCTTCTTTCGAAGTTGGTAAAATATGTCCACGATAGAATTTCTTCTAGAATCCCTATTACAAGAATATATGCTTTCACCGATTCCACAATCGCACTCTCCTGGATTCAGTAATCTCCGCATAGATGGTCGATATTTGTAAGCAATCGCATAGCGAGAATTCATGACAATTTATCACCTAGTTGTTTTCACCATGTGTCTGGTAAGGAAAATCCCAGCGACTGCTTGTCCCGCGGTATGTTACCTTCACAACTAATTAACCACTCTTTGTATATAATTGTCTTTGAATATAAAACTTGTAGTAAAACACTTGTCGCCATGGTTTCTTCTGAACCGTCATTTATTAATGAGATAAGTAATCGCGTCAGCTCATGGAGTAAGTTAATTAAAATTATTTTTATGTATTAAAATTTTCTAAAAAAAATGTCGGGTTGTGAATCGGTAGAAAATCTTAATGCCGCGGAGTTATTTATTATAAAACATATTCAACATATTTATTTCTCGCGTGATATTGAATTACTGCTGACTGGTCAAATGCCATCCAAAAAGCTGCGTAATTTGTCTATTTTTCTAGATTCCAACGCTGTAATCCGCATTGGGGGCAGGTTATCTAACTCCAGTCTTCCGTTTGAAGTTAAACACTCTATACTTTTGCCTAAGCGCGACCGCATTATAGATTTAATAATTGATTATTACCACGCCGCAAATTGCCATACCGGCCCCAGTCTCTTAATGTCTATTATAAGACAGCGGTTTTGGATTTTAGATGCCAGGACTGTAATACGATCTCGCTGCCGGAAATGTAATATTTGTTTCCACTTAAATCCAAAGCACCCGACTCCCAAAATGGCTGACTTACCAGCGTATCGCATTCAGGACGCAAAGGCGTTCGTCCACACCGGGGTGGACTTCGCGGGACCGATTTACTTCACACCTATTAGGCGAAGACGTCAGCATGCGCAAAAGGCATACATTTGTCTTTTCGTGTGCTTAGTAACATTGAATTGGTCTCTTCTTTTAACACTGAATCGTTTATTTTCGCGTTTAAACGTTTTATTTCGCTTCGCGGCCCAGTGTCGGTAATGTACTCCGATAATGGGACTAATTTCGTTGGTGCTAAAGCTAAGCTCGACGAAATGTATAATTTAATATTAAATTCATCATTTCAATTAGATATAAAACGCGAACTACTTACTAACCGCATAGAGTGGAAAATGATTCCACCGCGCGCTCCCCACTTCGGTGCGATATGTGGGAAGCAAATATTAAAAGTGTCATAACGCATTTATATAGAGTCGTAGGTAAACAATTATTAACCTACGAGGAATTAACAACAGTATTGGCACAGATCAGATGTATTTTAAATTCGCCCTCTATGCGTTGTATCCTCTGATCCGCATCCGGACGTTTTGACACCTGCGCATTTCTTAATGTCTACTCCCATACGCTATTTACCATCGTCAGAATTGACTGACAGACTCATGAATTTACCGAAACGCAAAGAACTCTTGGATCAACTTGTCCTTTCTTATTGGAAAAAATGGCGTCTCGAATATTTGCACACTCTGCAGGTCCGCCAAAAAATGGTGTTCTCCCGATCATTCGGTGAGCATTGGTATTGATGAGGTAGTCATCGTGGGAAATGATAACGTTCCACCTTTAAATTGGCCAATAGGCATTATAACCGAAGTTTTCCCGGGGACTGACGGATTCATTCGTGTCGCTAAGTACTGTGAAAACAATTACGGATCTTATAAGCGCCCTGTCGTTAAATTGTATCCGTTACCAACGCAATAATTTTTTCGCAATTAAACGCTATTTCAATTATTTTTTCTAAATTTTAATTGCGCATCGCAATTAAAATTATAATTTATTAACTAACATATAATTTATTAAACGCTCAATATAATTAATGGTTTCCATTTTAGAAATTTCGCATTTTTTTCTATCGTTGATAATAATTATTATAAATTTAATTTAAATTGTTGGAAGTTCTTAAACTTCCAAGGCGGGGAGCATGGTCGGGCGCATTTGAGTTGAATACAGAGGCGCGTTCAGGGCCTTCGCGCGAAGTACAACTTTTCGCTCTAACCCCGTTCAATGCCTTCGAGCGTGACAACCGGGTGAAACAACCGGCCCGTTCAAGACCTTATAGTGTCGACGCGAGTTACAACCGAACAACCATCAAATTTGATGGTTGTAAAACGCTCTGACGTTTATGACTGAAATACTCTTACGTGATTGGATGATATTGGCGGCCATATTCTATAATGTCATCTACTAGAAAGAGAGAGAAATAAAAAATCATATGAAAGAGAGAGATAAAAGATTTGGTTGCTGCAATCCGTTCAACGCCTTTGAGCGAGTTAAAAAACAACCGGACAACTACACCTAGAGGCGCTAACGGTATATGTGTTCTGTGGGTGTCCGCATTTGTTTGGGCTTCTTGGGTGGAGCTAGTGCCATCTATGATCCTTTAACGGCATCATTAAACTATGAGAAAACATACACAGATGGCGCTGTTTTGTTACGTAGCCGGATTGAATCCTGCTCCTTGCGCGGCCATTATCAGAGACTATACCGGGTGTAACGAAATACCGAAATAATATTTAAGGTGGTTGATTAACAATAAGAATGTTTTATGACTATTCTTTGTATTTATAATATATGCCTACTTTCGATTTAATACGCTTAACAGTTAAGCATATTAAATCGAAAGTAGACATATAATAAAAATACAAAGAATAGTCATAAAACATTTTTGAAGTGAAACTTCTTTAGGCACGCTTGACTTGGGGAGTAAGCTGGCGAACGCGTTACGAAAAGTGTGATCGGGCAAGGCGAACGGAAGTTAAGTGGGGGATATAAGCAAGAGACAGCAGTGCGCGCGCACATTTTCTTTCTCTCTTCCTCTCATAGAAGTTTTTTTGTAATCAACAACCTTAAAATATTATTTCGGTATTCCGTTACACCCGGTATAGCCATTCGAACGTCAACTCTTACGCGACGCACCTATGAATACCCGCTTCTGATTCTCCACTTCTAAGTGCTACGCTTCTAATATATGACGGCGAGGCCTCGCGCCGGTCATAAGAATGCTCTTGATTATCCATGAAGAGTTGCAGCGATCGTTAAAATAACAACGCGTGTCGATGAAGGATAGACTCCTTTATTATTTAAAACCACTTGCAGTCTAAAATCACAAATGATGCACGAGATTTCGATGGATGAAAAACGTGGTGATCCCCGAGACGGCGTGACAACCTACTTGCGCGGCGGTCCAACGAAAAGTAACGTTCCCGCTCGGTCTACACTATGAAGTAAACGTTCTACCCTTATAGCGTGCTAACAGTCACTCCACTGGAACGTCCGTGGGGACTATAGTCCCCAAAATCTCGATCTTCTCGATCGACCTGGGTACTATGGTACCCAGTTCCCTTTGCGTAAAACCGCGCGGTGTGATAAAAAATAAAATATTTTCTCTATGGCTTTATTCCTTTGTCAATAGTCTCTTTCATAAGTTGACAGGTCATGTCCAATTTATTTTTAGTCTTAGATTGAAATAAATTTGTCATAGTCTGCGGTTTAACTTACTTGGCCGTATCCATACGTTTCTTACTCCATGACCGATGAGATTTATTGCGTACTTACTTAGTCTGTATTAGTATTTTCGTAGAGTGTTCTATATCAAAATAAACTAGAAGAATTGGGCTACATTATTATGTATGGTTTATGATAGTTTATAGTGTTATATTGCCACACTAAACGTTTTTTTCAAAAAGTGAGTATTTTTGAAATTTTAAGCACTTTAGTTACTATTCTCGTCATTATTCATTCAATTATGATTCCCTATCTAATTAACTATTATAAGTTCATTCCTTATTAAATTAGCTTTCCATACGTATTTTTTATTTAATTTTAGACACAATAATTTATTTTTTGCATTTTTTTTAAATTTGAGGTCGCGCGTGCGCATCTCGCGTATATAATTACGTAATTAATCGTTTTTATTATTTTTTTCTTTTTTCATTAAAAATATTACCCAAAACTATTATATATCAAAATAATCTTCAAGAATAGGGCTATAATAATATATATGGTTATTTAAAGTTTTATAAAATAGTTTTTGTGCAAAAAATTTTTTAAAAAAATCGGGTCTTCCGCGACCTTCCGAACATTTTCGCGCTTCATTCATTTAATTATTAATCCTTATCTAATTAACTGTTATAAGTTCCTTCTATATTAAATTACCTTTCCATACGTATTTTTTGTTCTCTTGTAGACAAACATTATTTTAAGCTTAACCTCTAGAGTTTAATTTAATCTTAGGTTTAATCAAAATTGAAATAATCGAATGCTTCGACATATATTTACATTATTCAACCACATATATCTACACCCGCAATTAAGTATCGAAGTGAATGTGAAAGGGTCGACCCTGCAGCCATGAAAAGAAAACAGAGGAGTAAGAAAGGGACAAGAATTCTAGTTAAGGTGAGTGCTAGCATAAGCCCTTGATTTGCCTATATTCCGTGCACTGTTTTGTGTGGATCACTTGTGTTCAACCCAACGCGCCCACAACTGAATTATCGTTAAATTCTAATCCCGATGACTTTGCTAATAACCGGTTCAAGCAACTCTCAATAGAAAATCTAACTGCGCAATAACGATCAGCTCAGTGACTTCCGTACGACCATTCATCGATATGTCAACAAAATGTTTCCAAAGCCCATAGCTAACATATTTTTCACTACAGTTAAAAATATGTTAGCATGACGTACTTTAAGAGGCTATAATTATAATTCGAAAATTAATAATAGGCATCTTTTCACGTGGTCGTGACTTTCTTTTACGAGCTCGGGCATTACTTTTGCAGTTCAGTTAATTTATAAGTCAATTCAAAAAGTTTAGTAGCAAGGAGTTTCACATAGAATAAAATCGGGTGGACTTTATACGAGGAAAACTGTACTCGGTACTTCAGCATTGATTTCTCAAAAGTTTAATCCTTTTATCACACAATAAATAAAAATTTTCATAAAATGGCGCGTTTTTGCAACTGAACATATTTTTTACAACGAAACTTGACAACGGGCTCGAACGCTTATACAACTTATTCGTTTTGATAAATGTTGATGTGAAAATAATTAAACTGAAACTAATTATTATAACGAACAACGATTTAAAACACACTTAATTCTTTGATTTGTTTTTTTACTGTTTCCTTTTTTACTATTTTCCACAACTGTATTGAAAAACGTCGTGTGATACATAGGTATGATATAGGTTATTGCAAACTCGTGACATTAAAAACCCTCGCCTTCGGCTCGGGCTAGTTAATGACAATGCATTAATGTTGACCTGTAATCTTAATTTATTTTTTTAACCTTCTATGTATGTTGTTGCTTCCCAAGATATTTTTTTGTTTTGCCTACACTTTAAACTGACTGATATAAAGATATACGACGTACATAATGTATTAACTTTGTAATAAGTAGCTACATACATACGATACGGTACATACAATTTCCTATGTATTTTTTATATAAAACTAAAGTTCTGTTCGTGAAAATAATACTATATTATTGTAATGTTAGCAATTCAAAATAGGAGACAAGAAAAAAAATTGACCTTCCGAGTTTCTTGCCTGTTCTTCTCGAGAAGGCTCTCCCAATTTCCGAACAGGTGTAGAGTCATTTTTTTTCACATTACTTGTATTTACATAGGTAAGTACATCTTAAATATGATTGGGTCGTATGTACATACTCGTACAAGGTTTAAATAATACATAGCTTATCTTAGTTTGTTCTCAATTCGATGCGTATGTTTTTTTGTGTGTATGTTACGCGATTACGTCGCCGATTGTGAACCGATTATCAAAATTCTTTCTGTATTCGATAGAGTATACTCCAAGGGTGGTCCCAAGGTCACCAAAGTCAGGATCTAAAGATGGGATCCCATGAAAGTCGAGGGAAACCCTAATTTAATACAAACTCACCGAAGGAGAGCTGATATTATATTAGGGTTTCGTTCAATAAAATGTTTCATTCACTAAAAAGTTAAGAGTAAAAAAATATTTTACAAAGAATAAAAACCGACTTCAAAAGCACTGAAGAGTAAAAAATTATATAAGAATAGGTGCAGACAACACCACACTTCTATATTAAAGTCGGTGACAAAGGAGACCGATCACCCTCCATAGAACCTTGGGCCTAGGGTGTAACACAATGAAAGTGGTATTATTTGAAAGGTAGTAGGACATTAAATGGTTTCTGAAAATTTGGCCAAAATTGGCAATCTCAGATCGGTGAAATTAAAGATTATAAAAAGTGGGGTTATGAAAATCAGATGTTGAAACAGAGCGTTTTTTCAGGGAATAACATTATAAAGTCATATATTTTTATCATATTAAAGCATTTTTATGTTAGTAAAGATTAGTAGTAGTTTATATTAAGTACTGGAGATTGGAGATTTAGGGCCTGCGCTGCGTGGAGCGGAATCCGCGCGCGGACATCCGCGTGCGGATCCGTTTTGTGGAAAACTTAGAACACCGCTACGTCGCGCGGATCTTCCGTCCCGCACGGCGCATGCGACGGAGTCCGCGACGGACGTCCGCCGCGGACGTTCGCGTCACGCAGCGAAGGGCCTTAGTGTTCGGTACCTACTAGGGTTGCTAACTTTTTTTACAAGAAATAAAGTATATTTAGGTCTGAGAAGGAAAAGAAACAGTATGTTAGAAAAATTAACAGTATTTCTTTTTTTTGTGCTTCTCGAATCAATTTACCTAGTATTATTTTTAAAAGCCTCTTAGGACTTTACACAATCAAAACTTAAATTAAAATAAATAAGGAGTCATTGCTTAGTATTACGTATTTTGATGCTGAAAATAGTATTTTCTATACTTACTTTATTTTTGTTCAACAGTAAAAGGTATAATGCAGTGAAAAACAGTATAATACTGTTTTTAACATTATAGTTGGGAACCCTAGTACCTACCTACTCCCTTTTTAGATTAACCCGCCACTGGTGACGTGAATTTGACTTACATCGTTGGTGGCCCCGGTCTCTTTCGTTCATCATGACACCCTGATCAGGAAATTACACTACTATGGATTTCGCGACACTGTTCTGGATCTACTCGTCTCCTATTTGACTGAGAGGATTCAGAAAGTAGACGTCAACGGGGAGAGGTCCCAGGGCGCCTCGGTTAAAATGGGAGTTCCGCAGGATTCAATTCTTGGTCCTTTTCTATTTTTAATATATATAAATGACTTGCCTGCTTTTGTACAAGACAGGCATGAGATTGTATTATTTGCAGATGATACTTCACTTATGTTTAAAATTAAAAGACGATTGCAAATTTATGACGATGTAAATAGTTCTATCTCAAGAATAGTTTACTGGTTTAATGCGAATAACTTGTGCCTCAATGAAGGGAAAACTAAATGTATAAAATTTGTTTTACCCAATGTTAAAGAGGTTCACACCACTGTTAACATAAAGCATAAAAATGTGGACCTTGTGGATACCGTAGTATTTCTTGGTATTACTTTAGATTCAAAGCTTCAGTGGGGCCCACATATTGATAAATTATCGAAGAGACTTAGTTCTGCAGCCTACGCTGTATGGAAAATACGTCAGCTGACTGATGTTGATACAGCAAGACTTGTATACTTTGCCTATTTTCATAGTGTGATGTCGTATGGCATTTTGCTGTGGGGAAATGCTGCCGACATTCAGACTGTTTTTGTGCTGCAAAAAAGGGCTATTCGTGCTATTTATAACCTTAAAATAAGAGACTCTTTGAGAGAAAAATTTAAAGAAATTGGTATTATGACCGTCGCGTCGCAATATATTTACGAGAATATAGTATATGTTCATAAAAATATACATTTGTTTTGTAAAAACAGTGATATTCATTCAGTAAATACTAGGCAAAAGAATATGTTAGCGTTACCAAATACTAGGCTTAAAAAAATTAATAATTCTTTCAAAGGCCTTTGTGTACGTTTCTACAATAAAATCCCAAATAATATTAAAACACTTAACTTGAATAAATTTAAAGTCACTATCAAGGGCGCACTTATGAAAAAAGCATATTATAAAGTGTCTGATTATATGACAGATAAAACTGCTTGGGATTGACAAAAAATGTGATAATTGACCACAGATCTAAATCTGTGTAATTAACATTCAAAGGGTGTTAACACTTTGTGATAATGGGATAAATTTCATTCGAGTAACTGTTCCACTTAAACCGATAGGCATTTCTATATTATTAAAAAAAATGTTTGTGAAATATAATATTGTAATGGCATTTTAAAAGAGGAGACAAAAAAAATACAAGACCTTCCGAGTTTCTTGCCTGTTCTTCTCGAGAAGGCTCTCCCAATTTCCGAACAGGTGTAGAGTCAATTTTTTTTTCATTTGACTTGTATTTGTACACATCTTAATAATGGTTGGGGTGTGTGTACATACAAGGATTAAATAATTTAGTTAATTAGATTCTTGGTTGAAGATTTTTATGTTTTTTTTGACGTCAATAAGTGCCTGTAAAGGTCTATATTGAATAAAGATTTTTGAGTTTGAGTTTGAGTTTGAGTTTCACGCACCGGGGTTTTTGACTACCAGTTTTTCAATAATTTACTGTGCTTGCCACTTTTCATTGGAAAGTTTATAAAATAAGATCCTTTTTCTGCCAATAAAACATAGGTATTCCATAAATCAATTCTCTTTTATTAACATAACACAATATCTTTAGATGCATCAAAATTGTGAGATATTTTAACAATATTTATTTAAACTAAAAGATTTCCCAACAATCTTAAATATTTAACTACAAAAACAGTCTTCTTAAGTCTTATAACATTTGAATTATAATTTAAAAAAACATAAATGGTGATACTTCTACCAAAAAAAAATGTCATTAATTAAGTAATAAAGTCATTAATTTTCAAGAGCCAAACAACTCGAGCAAGTAGGTACTAAGTGGTCAAGGCATACATAGTTTTTACATTTATGGCAAGACAACCTGGTTTTTTGTTTTTTTTTTGCCATCCACATTCGAAACAGCGACCGTTCCGCGAAGTACCAGCTACCTCAAGCACATCATCGATCTTCAAAACTTCTGAAAGTCTTTGCCTCAATGATCGCGGCAAGTTCAATTGTGTCTGTCGTTCTCTTATGGGGTTCAATCAGATTCATAGCCAAATTTTCTATAAAGTGACGGCGTAAATGTTTTGAGTTTTGATTATTACCTATGTGTCTCACCTGACTGTTTATATTACTGACGTTCAATATAGCGAAAAATACCACCATAGGCCAACGCCTTGTTGCTCGAGCATAGTTGTAATTTGTACACAGACGATCTACGATATCAACCCCACCCTTTGTGTCATTTTAAATCAAAATTATATCGGGATTTTCAGTTTCGGCGTCAACTTTATCATCATTGTGCATAGTACTAGAATCAGGACATTTTTTTCCTGCTTTTGGCACATATGAAACCAATATTATGCTTCTTGCAGAAGCGCCTCGAGACATTGCTGATTACTTTCGTAAGACATCCTGGAATAAAATTAATAGTTTGAATATAACGCGTAAATATCGAGCAAGAAACTTACAAATCTTAAAATTATATAATCACAATATAAAAATACAACAGCCTTATCAAAATAAGTAAAATAAAAAATTACAAAATAACCGTTTGACTTACTTAGTTGGTGACGCCGGTCTCACGCACCGATTTGGCGCCAAAACTGTGTGACGTGCACCCGCGTCGCTGTCGTGTCGTATATTGGCGGTAGGGGACGTGGCAGTGTTGCCAGGTGGCCGTTTAAATTTCCCCCCCGATCTCACTCAAAATCCCCCCGAAAATTACCATTTTTGACAAAAAAAACTCCAAGTACTACTTACTAAAAGAAATACAATTGGGATATGAAAATCAAATGTAAAGAAGATTGGTAGGCCTGGTACCCATTAAAATATGAAATGTAGGATACTGAATTTTGGATATTATGTTAACGATACTAGTTTATCTATTTTTCTTTAATTAATGAATTTCTATAACTTTTGTAAAGAAAGAAAAATTGATTTCATTATTTCAGTGAATATTGATAACAAAACGCATTTAACTGACATGCAATATTAAAACGCGAAGGTAAACAAAACAAGAGCAACTATTCAATTCGTTGCAGAAATATCGATTATTAATTAATCCACTCATTTTCATATAATTGATCGATTAATGACAGTTACAGGACCAAAAATACTAGAAAATAAGAATATTAGAACATAAGAATATTACTTTTCTTGGTTTGGTATTTAGGTTTTAGTTAAATAAGATGTCTAAGGAAATCTAATTTTAATCGATAAACCTATCGATATGTCACATGACCGACTGTTACCACTGTCAACTGTGAATGCCAACGTCACATTCACAGTCAGTGTCAGTCGTGTCGTGGGGATGCGTTCCGAATGGCGATGATATCGATGGCAGCGCGCTAAAAGTCGTTCGTTAAAAAAAATTCCTTCCTCAATCCATAATTAACAATAACTGTAACTCGTAATGTCAATGTCAAATTCAATCTCATGTTCTGACATTTGAAACGTTTTTTTAAATATTAATAACGTTTTGTTATCTCTGTACTCATGTACATACCATAATAATTTTCAAATGCGAATATCTTTTTATTTACCAGTTGTAGAAATATGATGTGATTACCTTTTTTGTTACGTTACTAAAGATAAAGAAATACGTGGTATTTTTATCACCATACACTTCGTCTGATTACGGTACCAACATTGTATGGCTTGTTGCCAATCTTCTTTATTTACGAAATTTTGTTTATTATATTTCCGCCATAGCTTCCAATATTAAATCATATACATTCTTGTCAAATCAGATACATAAATTTTTTCCCAGGAAAACCTATTTAGCATTCGAGTGTGTGTAAGTGTGTTCTCATTCATTTCGGTATTTACATTTTTTCCCAGGAAAACCTATTTAGCATTCGAGTGTGTGTAAGTGTGTTCTCATTCATTTCGGTATGTTCTCACATATTTTGATTTACTGGATTTTGATGTAGTTGATATTAAATTGCACGGTAAACGGGTACTTAAATTATAGCATGCGGCCAAATTTAGACTACCTGTGAATACAATAAATCATTCAAACAGAATGAGTAGGTAAACCAGTGAGCAAGTAATGAGTAAGCAGAGAGAAAGAAAATAATACTGTCTTGAGACGAAACAGTTAGGAACCACACTTTGTTGCTTTTTACCCCTTTGAAATCCCTTCATGTTCCCTTCCCGACGTCAATACTATTCCAGCCCGAAAATAGTATTGATATTTATAAAATTATTTTATCCTTTTTATGTGTAAATAATATTAAATTGTAAGCTTGTATATACATATTTTAGTTATTCAGCTCCCTAACGTGATCTTTATCATGATCCTAGATTCTATTCCCATTCCGCGTACCTTATTATTCCAAAAGTTTCCCAAACTTTGTCATGGCCATAATGCAGAAATTGTGCAGAGCCACAAAAAAAAACTTTGTAAAAACCTATTGAAGAAATCGTTTTTTTTATGGTATTGTTGTCAGACCAAAGACATTAAACTAGTACTATTATACTGGTACTAGTAGAATGTCTTTGCGTCAGACAGAGTGATCAGGCTTGTACAGCCAAATCATTAAACAAAACTAAAAATAAATGAATGATCATGTAGTTGAGGGTGGTTGAGGAAAGGTAATAGTGATATTTTGGCTTGGAAAAAAGTCTCCAAAATTCCTTTAACATTAATATTTACCTCCGAAAATCCCCCCAACGGACTTAACCCCCCAAAATTCCCTCCGACGTTAAAAAAAACCCCCGAATTTGCAGGGAAAACCCCCCATCTGGCAACACTGGGACGTGGAATAAGGCAGCTACTCGAAATTGCAGTGTGATTCGATGAACAGTAAAAAAATATTACACTTTTTCGAATTACCTGGTCTCACAGACATATACGTCACCAATGGCGGTTTAATATAATAAGACTTTAAATCTATTCGAGTTGATCTGAGCTGCTTGTGGTAAACCGGACACTGAAGTCCGTATTGAATAGCAAAGGTCGTAGAAAAATCGAATAACAATAAGAGCACACTCAAAACTTAGCGAACGAAACGAAACAAACGAGTCGAGTGACATCGGACATTTTTTTTCACAGCGCTGACCCCAAAGTATTGAAGAAAAAAGATAAGATATGAATAAATCGATTACAGATAGATATTCATTTTATGGAACTCTTCTTCATTGTTTAGGACAAGATAGATTATAATTATTGATGTTTAATGTGCGTGAAAGTATGGCAAAAATATTATTTATAGTTCACCTGACGTAAAACTATTATCACGGGAAATAAAATGTAATCGATTACAGCATGTTATTCGATTCATTCGTTATCAATAACGTTAAGGCGCATAGTGGTCCCAATGACCTTGCATCGATCGTCCCGCACTGATTACATAGGAGTGAGTGAGTGAGAGTGAGGGGAATATTTAAGCAAACCTTTACGCGTAAGATGAATTATTTCAATAAAAAATTAATTAAGGCGAATAAGAAAAATCTAAAAAGACCATCCCCTAGAATATTGTTCACGTTATTTATGGAAATCGAAAGTATATGATTTACCCTAATATTTACGACGCGATTAGGTTTAAAGTTTTGAAATCGAGGCATGTTTGGGTCACATTTTAACCAAGTTTTGATTAATATATCAAAAAATTAAAAAGACCATCCTCTAAAGAATGCGTTGAATAATAACATATCTTTTTTAAAGATTTTTTTATTCAATATTTATGAAGAGAACCGGTTTTTTCTGCAGTGATTTTTTATGTTTGACCTTACTATGCGCCTTAAACCTGATTTTCTCTTTTCTCAGATTGCGGATAAGGCTGATTTTTCTAACATATAACTACTATGCAATAAGGCTTAGCACGCACTGCGGTAAAACGCCCGCGTTTTCTCGCTAGACTGAAACCGCAAAAAAATGTATCACATAGCTTTTCTATACAAGCGCACGCATTAGCGACTTTTTTCAGTGACTGATTTTAAAAACGCAACTTGTTACATTTTACCTCGGTTTGAAAACGCACGATTTTTTTGTGACCCATAGTAATAATACTGTGGCGCATGCACGGCGGTTAACCGCGGTTCGGTTTTTTGTTCAGTCTCGACTTTGCAAGCGCGGAGAATAGACGTTGTTTAAGGAGAATCATGTCGTCCGACTCGGACGCATCGCACGTAGATTATGAGAATTTGTCAAAAAACATTATCGTTGAGGTGGAAAAGAGGCCGGCACTTTATGATAAATCCTTAAATCAGTATAAAGACAGAAATATTAAAGCCCGGCTTTGGCAGGAGATTTATCAAAACGTATGCCTAAATTGGACAAGCTTGTCGGAGGCCGAAAAAAAAAACACGTTTTGTAATAATTTATCAAATGTACCAATAGACATTCTGTAGTAATTGAAAAACTTATCGGGATGCTGACGCACGTTGTTGTACATTTTGCAAAAGTATCCTTTCAAATGTCTTTGGTCGGTTAGTGGATGTACCCAGTATCTATGGCGACGGCGTTGTTTACGTTTTCTATTTTTTAATTTAAATACCAAAGCCACAAGACATGCTGCTCGCCAGAAATCCATGGCAGAACTGAAAATAAATTTAAGCAAAACGCCAACCGCAAACCGCCGTGCGTGTTCATATGCGGTTTTAAGTTTTCAGCTATTCGTAAACCGCTTGCGTTTAATCGCAGTGCGTGCTAAGCCTAAGAGTTAAAATAAAGAATATTTCATGTTGTTACTTTGACCCACGATGAACCGTCTCCTTTTAAGACTTTCTAGAAGATCATCGTTTGGCACCGACTTCAATATAGAAGTGTGATGTTGTCTGTACCTATTCTTATATTATTTTTAACTTTTCAGTGATTTTGAAGTCGGTTTTTATTTTTTGTTAAATATTGTTTGTATTAATTTGTTGATTCATTGCTTGTATTTTGTTTTGAGTCAATAAGTGCCTGTAATGGTCTATATTGAATTAAGATTTCTGAGTTCGAGTTTGAGTTTGATACCTTAAAAAACGCACTTTCAAATATAAGGGCTTGAATTACCATTTTTACTGAAATTATTTTTCATTGCGGGTCGTTACTCGTGGTCCCGTACTTTGCCCCACTGGTGGGACCACGAGAAAATGTGGTTCCTCGTGGTCCCATTGGCCAATGGAACCACGAGGAATACCCTTTTTCGTTCCTCGTAGACCCACTGATAAGATCCTTTATTCTTAATAGTGAAACTGATTTACCAAACTAGTTTGGACACAAGCAATACGCTAAACTCATTTTATTCTGTTAACTCTTTTCCCTATTAGCCCTTTCTATTCTTTCTTTCTTATTACTTACTGTTATATACACATGGTGACATAAGCCCCCTCTCCTTATGCCAAATAGGGAGTTTACTCGCGCGTATCATTGCACCTGTCATTAAACTTTACGGCCGCCATCTTGGAAAGAAGAGTACCCTTCTTTCCAAGATGTGGGACAAGGGTTACAACCCCACAAACTTAGATTTAGCTTTACACTCCTTGATATCTAAAAAATAAAATTGCGTGTTCTGATAAATGCACAATAAGCCCATAAATGTAACATTTCAATGGACTAATAAAAACAAACGAATTGAAATAAATTGCTCGTCCAAAATTTAAACTTTAAAAAATATCACTTTATTTTTTGTCACAAATGCAATTGATCAAGCGTGAAATTGACGTTGGCAATTATTTAGATAAAATGCGTTAACCATTTTTATACTTTAAGTTCGCTACTATAATTTATGTATCGTTTTAATATAATTGCTTTCTATTGTAGAACCCTGGTTTGTTTTATTAAAGTTTAATGAGAGGTGTAATGAAACGCGCGAGTGGATTCCCTATTTGGCATAAAGAGAGGGGGCTTAGGTCGCCATGTGTATATGTATAACAGTTAGTAATAAGAAAGGAAGAATAGAAAGAGCTAATAGGGAAAAGAGTTAATAGAATAATAAGAGTTTAGCATATTTCTTGTGTCCAAACTAATTTGGTAAATCAGTTTCACTATTAAGAATGGAGGATCTTATCAGTGGGTCTACGAGGAACGAAAAATGGAATTTCTCGTGGTTCCATTGGCCAGTGAAACCACGAGGAAACACATTTCCTCGTGGTCCCACCAGTGGAGCAAAGTAGTGGGACCACGAGTAACGACCCTTCATTGCTTATAGATTATTATACTTAGTTGGACCATTTTTGACACATGAAATTTCATATACTACAATTTCTAATAGGTACTTATTTTACCTAATGTTTGTATTAAGTTTTTATAGTTTTTACCTGTTATATTAAATGATTGCTTAACCTTTAGTCAACCATGATGTTGATCGTTAGAGAAAAAAAGAGAAAGAAACAAATAATGTATTAATGTTAAAATGTACAATTTAGTTTAGTCCTGACTTCTGAACTAGACGTATGAACTATATTTCGGGAGGCAGTACCTTCCCTTTATTATTAATATCTATGTAATTATTAATATCTATGTAACATACACAGTCTGAAAACAAGCTGCTAAATTAAACGAAATTACAAAAGTTAAACAAAATTTATAGGTAGTATAATTAGCCAAGTTTTTTTATTAATAAATTAAGTAATGTTAAATTAATAATTTAGGTAACGTTTAATGTTGAATTCTAAAACTGCCAAACTAATTAATTAAGATACTCCAATTAATATTCTTCAAGAAACAAATTTAATTGCAATGCAAAGAAACAATTGAACAAATTAACGTAATAAGATCTATATTTGAACAAATGTGATGATTCAGAAGACATATCGGTTTACATATAACAACAAAGTACTGGAAGCCTTCGAATTCAGTGGACGGCAAGCGCTTTTGGTTTCAGGTGTGCTTGAGTGAAATCAAAATGAGAAAAATATTCATCGTTCTCCTGATTATAACCGCTATTGCGGTGCAAATCGTGAGTAATGTCTTAATGTATGTTGTACTAGAGTTTCATAAAGTGCGTGAAAGAAACGTGAAAAATAGTCAAGTAAAAGATTGTCAAAAACTTTTATTTAACCTATTAAAATTCGTAAAATGCCACTAATGACTAATACTTAATTGCGTCGCAGATATATATTCTTCACATAATTATGATAGAACACTTACTCGTACCTATAGGTAAGTTTCTTTTAAATCATTAATTATGCTTCAGTGTTTCGTTCTCGAGATTATAGTATCATACACTTATAGATTTTGAGAGTTAATACTTACCTAATTGAAAAATATTTTTTTAAAATTAATTCCAAAAGATTAATTAGTTCATTAAAATTTAATAATACATGATTTCAACAAAACATCAATAACATGTAAAAATATTTTTAAATTAAGTATACAATGATAGTTCACATTAAGATCTGCATTTTTATTTAATCAATATACTTCTAGCAAAATCATGCCTATCAGAGTAGGATAATATTGCTCTAATATAAAATCTGGCAAATAAAGTTGAAGTGGCTGACCTACAAGCTGTTTTTTATAAGGTCTAAACTAAATCAATACCCTGACTATATGCTCAAGAAATACTAGCGTGTCTAGTACTGTGTGCGGAAAAGATTGTTGTATCGCTTCCACAACTATGCAAAGTACTTTTATCCACCTACTAATCAGTAGATTGAGAAGTTTCTTTATTGTGTGGCTTCTTAAGACTCATAAATAGAGATGTATTGCTACGTAGACCTTGAGTCATTTCTAAATAATCACATAGGGTAAAAGCCGGATAGTTGCCTCGGACGGATACATGCCTCAGTTTCAAATGCTCTAAAACGTATTGACAGTGTTTCTTTTTGATCATAATTAAAAGCGTCCCGTCCCCTGCGCAGGCCTCAATGCCGCACGTGTTTTGTCCGTGTGAGAAAACATTTTCCGCGGCGATACTTTGACGAGCGCCAGAATTATATTGGTAAGTAATCTCTGTTAAATATTTTTATAACTGATTGCGATTTCAGTGAAAAATATATTTCTTTGAGTGCATTAGAGTTTAAATTGCACTGTTTATTAGGTTTTATTGTTAAATATGTTTTATTTATTTCGTAAATAAAAAGGACAAGTATCCGTATCAAATCGGATAGTTGCCCTACTGTCTTTTGCGGATTGTTGCCCTTTTTTTTTCATAGGGGGAAAATGCTTTTACGCATCCCTCGTGGTCGAGCCAAACCACGAGGGTATGTGGGACTCCCCGGGCCATATCGGTCCAGGCCTACCCACTAAAAACCCCCCAGCAGCTCCTCCGTCCATCACGAGGCAGGGGGAAGGGGACCACAGCGAGGCCTTATTCCCACTGACCCCTTGTCCGTGTATGATCCGTTGCCGGACTCGCGCTACGCCAGAAAGGCGCGTGGCTCTGCTGCTTTGTTGGCTGTGCAGGTGTTGTGCACCGCTTCACACCCCGGAATGTCCCGGCACTAGGTGCCCTGGAGCTGGGGTCTATTTATTTCGCGGGGTACTTCCCCTTCCGCTGTCGCCTCCTCCTGGAGGATGGGGGCCCCGACGATGTCCTCGGTGACCTCCATCTCCGCCCTCCCTCCTCCTCCTCCTGTCCATAGGCGTCTTAAGGGCAGAACATGTCTTACTCCCAAGGCGGTGGTCCGCCGGTTTCCCGGACGCCGAGCACAAAGGGCATTTGGGCTTCGCTGAGCACAACGACGCCCTATGCCCTGCCGCCCCACATCGGTAGCACAACGTGCTCCGGTCTACCTCCGCCCTGCAGTCAACCCTTAGGTGCCCCGATTCTAGGCACCTAAAACACCGCATTTCACGGGGCTGGAGGAGCATTACCTTCGCAACGGACCACCCCACCAGCAGCCTCTTGGCAGAGGCTTATCTTCTTGGCCACTTCCACCGGGCAGCACACCCACGCCGTGCCCATGGTGTAGCGGCCCTGGCGGATCTCCCCCACCCGAACCTCCTCGACCTGGCACTCGCCGGTCTTTGCGAGTGCCTCCTTCAGTTCCTCCGTCTGGACGGACTCGTCCAGTCCGGAAACCAACATTTCCACCGTCTTAGTGGGGATTGTAACACGCACGACGGTCGGGTCAACAACTCTTTTAAGGGCGACAGCTAGGTCGACCGCGCTCGCCTCCTTCTCATTACCTGTGACGAGAATTACGGCCGCCCCAGTCAAAGACCTACGGAACTGAACACCCTCTATGTTCAGCTCCGCGAGGCTTACCTTGGCTCTGGCGGCCGCAATCACCCTGGCGCATAAGTGGCCCTTCTCCTCGGCGCCTGGCTGTAATGTCAGCACCACTGCCGCCGTCTTCGGCGTGTGCAGTTTAGGCTGCCGAGGAGGAGCCTTCTTTTTCGGGGGCGGAAGAGGCTGCTTCGGCATAGATTCCGCCTTTCTTTCGTCTCCGCTGGTCGCGCTTCACCACCGTGGTCCAGGCCTCCTCTGTAATGGTTGGGGCCACCGGGAGTGGGCGTTACTCTCTTAATGACAAAGTTGATTACCATATTTTTAATATTTAAGATAAATACGAAAATTTAATGATAAAATTACATGTTCACTAACTTACTACTTACTTATTTAAAACCTTAGTATTTTTAAGTGTTGATTAGGTAATAATTTAATTTCTCTTAGTACTTAGTACATAATAAAGGATCTCAGTAAGTTATAAGGACTGAATACTTACTTAATAGAGGCTAATGCCAAAGTTAATTCTAATTTTGTTTATTGTTCTATTTTCAAAATAAATAATAACATTACATTTTTATTTTGGACACTTATTTACTATTTTGGAGTCTATTATTGTTATAATTTTATAATTATAATTTAACTTTAATTAATACTTAATAAAAGATTGTATTTAATAATAAAAACTGATTATTTAAATTAATATAAGTTCATTTTTATTTGAAAAAAAACAGACGGGCATCTATCCTCACATTGGGCAAGTATCCCCCCAACCATTTTTAACGTTAGGCTAGTATCCGCTATAGTAGGCAACTATCCTCTTTTTTAGAGGTCATATTAAACTGGATTTACTTAAAATTTATAATATTTATAATTTTTTTATAGATAGGGTATGTTAGAAGATTAATGAACTATGTTTGAGAATACACTTTGAATAAAAAATGTATTGGTACACATTTTTTAAAGGAGCTTTTTAAAAAGTGTGGCAACTATCCGGCTTTTACCCTATTAGATTACATGGACATATTTCAGGCCTTTCCCGACAATATGGTAGGACTAAAATGGCTTGATTTGTATCAACGCGTGAAGTTTAGATTAAATCGGGAATTCTTATAGAGATTTCATTGGTAGAAATAATGATATTAGAAATATTATACGTTTTAGTCTGGATCCTGTTAGCTGTGATAAGTGCAAGTATATCAAGAGGTAAAGCTTCATTAGGTATCCAACTAGTAAATTTTTTAATAACTAATGAAGTGTCCCATGCTATACGTCATATCTCAGCAGAGGCGGTCGAAGTCTAAATAGGCCTTTAAAAATATTTTGACCCGATCGTCTTTGCCGATTTTTGGTCCCAAATTCAAACTTAAGAGCTGATTTACAGCTATTAAGACTACTTTATTGAACCCCCAATTGGAATAAATTAATAAGATAATAAATGATCATCAGATTAGAACATCATACATATTAACATTATTTTGATTACAAAAAACATACCACTTTCTAATAATAATTAATAATAAAACTCATTATTGCACACAAAAACGAAAGTACAACAAAAAGATGAAATAAAAACAGAAATGTAGCAATGGGCGGCCTTATTGCTAAAGATCAATCTCTTCCAGGCAACACCAGAAGTGGGAAATATATACACAGAGGAGATTCAAAAGGTCATATTATTAACTGTATAAGGATGCTAGCATGATAGGGATGGTTGCAGTAGGAATGCACCTTCTTAATAAAGATTCCCGCATAATATTCCGGCAACCAAGATAAACTGCTGATGAAACTGCCGATTGCTGGAATGGGATATGATTAGTTCCTTAGAAGAATGCAAAATTATAAAGTAGATTGTAATATTTTTTTTATAGATGGGTACCATGGCTGTGAGGGCCAGTATGGAACGACTACAACAATACGAGTACTATACGACTACGCCCTTGCCTTGTCACTAATGATTTTTCTCAATATTTTAAGAATGATAGCGAAGGGAGGAAAGGCATAAAAGAACCAATTGGACCAGTTGATGGAAAACGTGTTAATCGTATAAGCGTCAGGCAGGATCTTAATGCCATGATACGTATTTTAGACATTTTTTTGTTGGTTCAGCTAGCAAACATATCAATATCAGACATACCGAAAGATTGAATTATATGTTGAAAAGCTAAATCCGACAATTCCCATTCAATATCGGGATTGAATTTGCCCTGATGCTGCATCGGCAATGCTATTTTCAATATAAGTATAGTGCAGTAATAAAATATATAGTGTTTCACACCACTGCCAAATGTCTCTAGTCAGTTTAGTGAGATGGGGAAAATATATAATAATATAATAATAATAATAATTATATATTTATAGTCATCAAAATATTGTATACAATTTGTTGGGGGAATTCTCTCATTAAGTTTTTATAAACCTGTATTGAGAGAATTCCGCTCTTCAGTATATTATTACAGTAAAAATTACGGAATAATACGTGCATGCGAGACCAACAAACCAGAATGTTGACAAAATGTTGAACTATGTACCTACCTACCAAGTCAACCGTTTTCACAATTAGTAGTAAATAAAGACAACTCACCATTTAAAATAACATTTCACAAAATCCTATTTTGCACTTTTTGCACCACAACACCAAAAAAATGTATCAATAATTGAATTGAAAAATACACAGGTCTGCAAAATATTTTGGGCCGACTACAAATTACAATTTGTATGTACAATTTCAAAAACAAAAACAAAAAAAGCTTTTACGTTTTTACTATTTGTGATATTTATCTGATTATTGTACGAGTAATCAAGGTTCAATAACATTAAGTTCATCAATAAGGAAAATTTCACAAACATCAAACATTCAAAAACTACCTTCATAAATAGAAAAGAAATGAACAACTATTTGGTTAGACATCTGTAACTGAGGACCTTGGTAACTTTACATTTACAGTGATGGAAAATATTTGCAAGATATATTGAAACCAAAAAATACGTCATACATATATTTTAATTATGTAAATAATTACACTTTATATCAATTTAATTTTAATGACTCTTTTTAAAGAGGATTTTAGATTTTGGAATACATATTTAACTAAGTATGTTATATATTCAAAGTGTAATATATGCCCCCCATACGATTTATATACGAAATCGCCGTTGTATTGTCGATTCTTAAAATTATCTGACATGTGTGTAAGTTTTTTGCAAATATTTTAAGATCGATAAAAACACACAATAATTCTAAATAATTAATTTGTTGCATTTTTCATCCTGACTCCAGCTACCACTTGTCGATTTTCCCCCACAAGCCACGCCCTATCCCGTAGTTGAGGCGTCAGAATATTTCCAGTTTGACATATAGTGGCATCAATAGAACCGATCCACCAGTTAAAATCAGGATACAGTAAAGCAGATATCGTCATAAATCTATCATAGTTTTCATCATCTTTTGGACTCTTTCAAATTGTTTTGTGTAGAGCCACCCATATTCAACACCAGCAGGCCTATTCTGTAACTTCGGTTGCTAAATAGAACTGTCATTTTTTGAAAGGAAATAAACATCCATTACTGCTATCATGAACGCTGCCGTAACACATAACATCACTAAACTAGTATATATATAATGGATATAAAGTGTCTTTCAAAAATGACAACCGTAAATAGCGAATAGGCCTGCAGAACAGTAAGTCCAACTTAAGTGGCAAAATCTCTAATTTTACACTGTTTTGTATTTTAGTTTTAATATTTAATCGTTTTTCTAGAGGTAAACTTATTTTCAAGTAAGTGGATAGAGTCCACAATAAACAATGGAATTTTTTTATTTATTTATTCAAAATATACACATTTTTTGGTTAGTAGTGTCTTAAAGCCTTTGTGAGGTTAGTACATGAAGTACTAGGTGTTGCACAACTTTTTCTTAGTTTATTATGAAACCTAAAGAACAGACAAGTTTCTTTGTTATATTTATACTATAAATACAATCATTATATTTCTGTGTTATTAAAAATTGTTCGATGTTGAGTATATTTTAGAATAGTCGCGGTAAAAAAAAATTATTATGCTCACAAAAAAATACATATTCACTTACATTAGAACTTAACTGAAATTACAGTGTTTTAGTAAATCTATACAAACAATATATCAACTGACAAAAAAACTAATTAAGAGAGGGTAGGTTAATTCCAGCCAACTCAAGTGGCAGTGTAAGCTAGCCCATCACACACAATGAAGATACTATAAAATATATCTTATCTGCGACGTATCGCTAACCCTACATTTCAATGGAGCACCACACACAGTTAATGTAATATATATTTTACATTACAGTATCTTAAGATACTGAGCGATATGTGAAAGATATCTTAACCTAGCAACGATATCTTAAGATATTGAAATATATATTAATATACTCGGCGATATTTATCTTAAGATAAACTACAGTATGTTCTATCTAGCGCTGTTTTTTGGTTCTTAAGTGGTCCTCTTCCCAGATTTTACGCTTTTTATAAGCTTTTATTTAACTTGCAATGTAGGTAAGTATACTATAAGTATGTATGTTCGGGTGAAATCTTGCAAGTCAATTTTGAAGCAGATATCTTTGACCGATTGAGCTGAAATTTTGTATATACGTTCAGTTTGGATGACAATGCATGGTTGACTGTGTGACGTTATTCTAAATTCAAGATGGCGGCATACCCATGATGGCGGACCAATTATTTGTAATGCACTCCTACAATATGGGTATCAAATAAAAGGTCTTACTAAGAATAACTTGAAATAGGCTCAAAGCTCTTCGCTGCTGGTCAAGCATACGTGGCCTTAAGTAATAAGGCCACGTATGCTTGACCAGCAGCAGACCTATGTCTGCCGCAAAGCAGCAGTGCTTGCATTGCTGTGTTCCGGTTTGAAGGGTAAGATATGGCAGTGAAATTACTGGGTACTGTGACTTTACATCTGGTGTCACAAGTTGGCAACGTACACTGTGGTTCTTGTGGGGGTTGCAGTTTTGCTGCGAATCTCACAGGAGCTACATGTATTATAGGTGACTGTTACCACTTACCATCAGGTGGGCAGTTTGCTTGTTTGCCAACTCTCAGCAATAAAAAAAAAGTAGGGTAAAATCATTAGAAGGTCTTCTTATTGAAGAGCTAGACTGTTCCAAAATAACCGGTAAACGACCTTGCAACAATGATGCGTTGAATGAAATGAACAGACAGAAACGTGTCCAGTGATAACTAAAAAGTAAAAAATAAAATAAAGTAAAAAACCTTTTTAAAAATAAGCTTTTACTTAAATGCGCTAAAAATAAAAATAAACTTTTACACTAAAACTTTTACTTATAACGTCTTTTCACATTTGACACAATTTATATGACATAAAATCTTGTCGCGAGATTTACTTTTGTAGAATGAACAAGTAAATTAAATAATTTGATGTGAATAATTTTATCCATTAGAATTTTCAAACGAAGTAAATACGAGTATGTACTTAAAAGTGCTCTTTTAAGTAATTTTAAGTTACTACACACAAGTAATCTCGCGAAAAGCTATTATGTCATATAAATTGTGTCAAATGTGAAATGAAGTTATAAGTAAAAGTTTTAGTGTAAAAGTTTATTTTTAGCGCATTTAAGTAAAAGCTTGTTTTTAAAAAGGTTTTTTACATTTAATTTTTTCTTCTCGACGCAATACATATATGATCAAATTCACTGTCCCATTCGTCATCAGACGACCTGTCAAGTATTCTAGCAACAGCAGTCAGATTTGTATGCGGTTCATGGCAAAAAAAACACTATAAGGAACGAAACCGGCGACTCGCAAGACTGCCTCTAATACAATGATGCAGTTGCGATATATTATCGTATCTTAGCTGTGTGTGGTCCTTTAAGATAATATATTTGTATATTAGATGCTATAATATATATTATCTTCACTGTGTGATGGGCTTAACGCACTAGCGACTAACCGTGGGGGCAGCTAACAGCGCGGCTAGCCGCTTTGCTATTTTAATATGCAACCACTTCTGTAAGCCTAAATTTTTAACCTTAGAATAATAACGCATAGAAACCCAATCGGCGCGCACAATTTACTACGCCGCCTGGCAGCTCCATACTGTTTTTATCGTAGTGTGCGTGTTTCGCGCGTAAGCGACTGCACACAGCGGTGTCACATTTGCTTCACTTTAATCATCGCACTCTTTACCGGGATATCCTTCTATGCGTTATTATTCTACGTTTTTAACACATTTGCTAAAATGAACAAGGATACAAGTATGATAGCACGAAGGTTGCAGATGTGAAGTTTATTTTTTTTAAAGCAACAGGTCTTTCAGGATTAAACGAGAATGAGGCCTCGAGCTTGAATCAAATAAATTGAAGATAACTACCAATTTCTATAGATTTGATTCACTGGGGCCTTCTTCACTGGCAGTTAATATTAATGAGTTCGTACAATTTAGTTATCCGTCAATATTTTGATATTGTCATATTTCTATACTACGCCTACACAAAAGAAAGAGACATTTTTTTCTTCGAGAAAAACAAGGTGTTTGGTCAATACCTCATCATCATCATCAGCTCATATACGTTCCCACCGAGGGGCACTAGCCTACCCTAACTAGTTATGTTAGGGCAATTAGGCCTTAATCAAACCACGCTGGCCCAGTGCGGATTGGTTGACTTCACAAGTTCACACATCACAAGTTTACAATGTTTTGTTCCATCGAATGTCTCCACCGTATCTTAAGTACTATAAGTATACTATAATAGTACCTACTTCTTAAGTCTTATTTCTCTTTTCGGTCCAATTCTTCAATTACATTTTATCCCTTGACATCCCGCTTCGCTCAACTCAGTTTTTGACATACCTACTCGCTTCCTTCTCAAGCCGTCCGGCTGTGGAATTCTCTCCCTGAGAGTATTCAGAGAGCGCGTACGCTAGCTTCTTTTTGCTATCCACAAATCCTTAGCCACTATAATTACTGTTATATAATTACCTTCCCTATCACACAAGCAATTTTTATTCCTATTTCTGCACCCATCCCCTTAGTTATCCCTTTCCCATTTTCCAGCCTGAAGGTTGCCTGAAAGAGATTGCTTTATAGCAATAAGGCCGCCTACTTGTACGTTTCTTCTTTTTTTACGTTTGTTTCTTTTTGTTACGTGTTATTTGTGCAATGAAGAGTTAATTATTATTATTATTGTATCATACGAGTAAATTTTGTTTACTCATGATGTGCTTCATAAACTTTTTGTAAATTTTACCGCTTTATGAGATAGTATTTATTTTGTTACTTGGTTTTGACTCGATCCAATACCTGCCCCCCTAGACAAGACGCATTTCGATAATCGCTAACGCAATCGCTAGAAGGAAAATGTATGCGATTTGACATAAGCCCTCGCTTAGCTTTCGAGCGCAATTGTCAGTCTAATCTCATACATTGTCCATTAAGCGATTGCGTTAGCGATTATCGAAAGGCGTCTTGTCTAGGGGGGCTGATTGGAATAGAACATCAACTTATCAAATATCCCACCAATTGCACACTGCCACTATTCAATGAGCCGACTAGAAGCATTTTGAATAAAATTGAAAATGAATGCCATATTAAATCATTTTCACGATCATTGTTGTTGTAGCTGTCACGGCCAATGATTTATAACAAATTTAAAATTCATTGACCGTGATTGTTACATTCTCACTTACTGTATGTTACTGCTGTTTTTTTATTGTTATTATAAAGGCACATTAATCATTCTTCAATATCCTACTCGTTACCTAACTATACTGGCAAATGCAATAGGCCCTAGACAAATGCCACACGCTAACTTTTCCGCAGTCGTTCCGCAGAAAAAATGTATGGAAATGACATTAGCTTACGACAACCTCACGCAATTTTTTCCGCGGGCTCCGCAGCTAATGTCATCTCCATACATTTTTTCTGAGGAACGACTACGGAAAAGTTAGCGTGTGGCATTTGTTTAGGGGGGCAGGTGTTTCTCGGCCGTTTCGGCAGACTAGACTATGCGATTAATGAAATCGACTGTACTAATAGTAATGAAACTATATATGCATTCACCACCATCATGGTCTTGTGGCTGAGATCGCCTAGTTCTGATCTGAAGATCTAGTGTTTGATTCCTTCTGAAGGCTAGTTTGGTTTGTGGTACGACTTCTGAGCCCGCCTAGCTAGATATCACCGTCTTACTCGAGTTTATCGCCATAATAACAACATTGGCAAGTCCAAAAATCATAGGTAAGATAGCCGGTTACTGATATGTTGTTGAATCCAGTGGGGCTAGCACGCAGGAGAATCGAAAATCGAATCGAAATCCGAATCGAGGAGTTTGTATGGCAATTTTATTAGTTCTGCTACTCACCGCCGTGGCGCTAATAAAATTGCCATACTAACTCCTCGATTCGGATTTCGATTCGATTTTCGATTCTCCTGCGTGCTAGCCCCACAGGTGAAGTTCACTTCTACCTTCTACCTTTCATCGCTTAACAACATTTTTTATCAGTTTTATGTCAAACTATTTGTGTCAAATTTTCTCTATTAAATCCACTTTCTGACCAGTGTGCGGAGTGCGAGTTTTATCGAGCTTTACTCGATCACACGCATCGAACGCGTAAACGCGAATTTGTATGGAATTAGTGCAGTGCCATCTAGTAGTCTCTAGATGAGCCTGTCTCATTCCATAGCAGCTACTAGATGGCGCTGCTCTAATTCCATACAAATTCGCGTTAACGCGTTCGATGCGTACGATCGAGTAGAGCTCGATAAAACTCGCACTAGGCAATCTGACCAAACAAACAGTAGATCACAGATACTTTATTAAAGCAGTAGGTATTAATAATGGCATAAAAACAAAAATATCATTATTGCACAAAGATTTGATCGTAAGTGGCTTTTTTTAAAAACGTCGGCATTTGTAAAATAACGGTTAAAAAGTGACATTGAGCGAGTGTGTAATGTATGATAATAACAACAAATTATAATATAATAGTCATGTTATACATAATAATGTTAAATAATATACTAATTATGTAATCAGAGGATATAGGTAACTTTATAACGCCTAACGAACTATTCGTATAAAATTGTTTAATATAACATACATTGGTAGCCCAGTGCTGATTCTACAGCACCACCGACGCACTATATTATATTTTATTTATTTATTTATGTCAAATGACGATTATATGGAACGAATTAAATCAAATGACCGTTATACTCGTACTTCATGACTTTAATTCGAAACTATTTTAGGTATTTTGAATGTTATGCTAAATGATATTATACGAAATGATTATCTATACTTATACTAATATTATAAAGAGGAAAGATTTGATTGTTTGTTTGTATTGAATAGGCTTCGAAACTACTGAACCGGGATAGTTCGAGACCAGGGGAAGGACATAGGATATTTTTCCTACGGGAAAATATAAAATTCCCACGGGAAAACAAAATTAACACGGGCGAAGTTGCGAGCGGAAAGCTAGTTATATTAAATAATCGTTATGTTTATATTAAATGACGCGCACCCATACTGAGCAACTTATTTTATTTTTCAGAACGCTAAGCCGGCTGATGGTGAGTACAAAAAATAACACAGACCAAACAAATATATCGTACTTAATATTTAATATACCTACTACAAATTTTATTACAAAAGGATACATTTTGAAAAATAATGCATAACGTTTGGAATATAATTCGCATATTTTACTGGTATGTTTACAACTTATATTGAAATTTGAACAATATTTAAAATGAACAATTCTTGCTATAAATTGCTATTATTTTCGCCAATATTTTTATTAACTAAGTATCGAATAAGATTTATATGTTTAAGATAAAGACAAAGATAAAGACAAAGATAAAGCCAAAGATGCTGCTAAGGATGCTGCCAAAGATGCTAAAGATGCAGCCAAAGATGCTAAAGATGAAGCCAAAGATACCAAAGATAAAGCAAAAAAAGCAGCCAAACATGCAAAAGACGAAGCCGAAGATGCGGAAGACGATGCTGAGGATGCAGCTGAAGAAGCTGCCAAGAAGGCAAAAAAGGCTGCACGAAGAGCAGCAAAGAAAGCTAGAAAAGCTGCTAAGAAGCTCGCTGAAGAAGCAGAAGACGAAGAAGGTTAGTCTGACAATCTTTTTATTTTACAGTCATAATAATATATTATTAACCTTTCAACTCTAATTATATTAGAGTTGAAAGCCGAAGCCAAGTAGGTACACACAGCAACGTATGTCGCTCGTAGTAGCGGCAGCTTTCATAATGCAAAATAATGTAAAGGTTGACGTGTTGCTGACTGTACACTGCTTATTGAAATATTGTTTTGGGTGATAACGTTTTCACCCCCCTTAAGCTTTACGAAATAAGACTGATCTCATTAGATTCAATACACCTTAATCTAGGTCTCTACGTCTTTCTTTTTCAGTATTTCATTTAATTTTAATAAAGCATTAATAGTCGAGGAAATTTCAACTCAAAAATACGAGTATTTAGATGCTAATAACTTTTATCTCAAGCAATATTTACTTGAAATAAAAACATGCAAAGCTAGTTTTTCATTATCTACAACACTTCCAAAAATTACGGAAATCGGACTATGTTTAGTGGGAGGAAAACGTTATCGCTTTTTGTATGAAAACTAACAGCTTCACAATCGAAATAAGTAATAAGTAAATTGCAAAATACCGACAATTTAGAGATAAGATTTAATTTAAACCACTTTACTAAACACTGAAAACCACAATAAAACGTCACTAAACGTTCATATGGTCACTCATATCTCACTATGGACATAGAACACTTTACTATAAAACGCTTCCAAATCGCAGATGATCGCACTAAGTCGCTTACTATCACTTGATCAGCTCGGTTTGCTCTCTTGAAAGGAACTGTCCGTCCTTTTTTTAAGCGACCTGTGCTGTTAGCCGCAGATTGTTGTTATAGTTTCACCTTGATTATTTTTAAGAAGCCGAGAACTTTGGTGGGTCCTCAAGCCTCGTTTGGCAAACCAAACCTGATGGCTTTCTAGCTCAGAGAGGCATCACCTCGGGGGTGTCCCGCTCTCTGAGTAGAGTCACCAGGCGGTAACCGGTGCGGGGGGCGACTGCAACTCGAGCGCGCCTCTATGTCTTGGACGCTTATGTTCGCCGTGTAGTGGAGGGTGGAGAGAAGCGACCGGGTACCTACATGTCTCTACCTGGTATATTGCAGACTGTGTAGACCGGGCCTGTGCAATCTTCTTCTACGAGTGCAGTGTGTGGGACTAGTGCGTGGGTGTAAGTGTTGCTACGATTATATACGATTGGAGGGGAGGGAGAAGGTCGGTCGCTCGTGTGATCGGGTTGGAGGGGTCTATTAGGATATATGTTTGTCGGTCAACAACTTTAGGCCGCTACACTACTTAAGGGGATATAGACGGCCGCCTAACTAGTGAGTTGGGGTGGACGGTGGCGCTAGCGCAGTAACGTTGGTAGAGATCGTAAATGTGGGAACTGTCGGTCCGCCTTGCCGTCGCGCTTATATAGTAGGACCGGTGAACATTCGATACATTCGAGAATGGTCGACGTTCCACTATTCCGTACCAGATCGATTGTTGGTCTTTCCTTCTGGAAAATTCCGTGATACGCACGATTATGATATATGTTTCTGTCAGCCAGCACGTCTAGAAATTTCTAGATGCATTTCAATCTATCTTTTATATCTGGAAGGTGCTCACTATTATTATCCCTTTCTTATGCTATCTCACTCACTCCTATTAAAAATTTTGTCATAGGTATACCGAAATGTGCTTCAAAGGCCCATAAGGGGTCCTGAAAACGTCTGTAAACGGGTTTTCAGGTTATGGTTTTGTTCGATAGAGGGTAGCCTGAAACGGACTAAAAACATCAGGCGCCTGAAAACAACGGCAACTTGGGTAAAATTTCGATATTCTAGTATGTGATAGAGCACCTCCTGAACTCAGTCTGCTAAAAACACTTCTAAGGCCAAGAAAACCACACCGGAAGTTTCTTATACCATCGACGTAACAATATTATCAAATTGTTCAGTTAAATTTTGAGTGAAACTGTCCAGATTAAAATTGGAGTTTATAATTTATCAAAAAAAAATCTTGGTAATGTAAGTTTTTAAACAAACGATTTGTCAGCCTAATAAATTAAAACTTAAAGGGGTTAAATAAGGGGTAAAGTCAACTACAGTGTTAAAAACTTAGTTGCCGGATACAGCTAGGTACCTAGTTATTTAATAAAAATAATAGGTTAAGGACCTCTGTACCTAAATTCGTTGACTTAAGGAGATATAAGTTTTATACATTAAAACAAAATCATTTAAACTGAAAATCACTTCTCAATATTTTTTCGCAGACGATCTTGAAGACGAAGCTGAAGAGGTTGTACCCCCCCGTTCACCCAAACGACATAAGAAGCCACATGCACCCAAACCTCCTAAGCGACCACATAAGCCGCATTTACCAAACCCGATAGGGGTAGTTGAAGAAATGGCGGAAATAGGAACATCTATGTTGGAAGCTGGAGAAAAGTGTGCCGGCAGCCTCTTCGGTGAGTAGCTTAAAAAAATGTATTTTTATTTTTTTACCGCCAATTTGAAATGATCTCATGGAAGCTTGGAATACATACCACTTGGCCAGCAGTGTCGTGAGCTGTTCTATACCTTTTGACAAGTACCTACCTACAGCTGGATCAGTTAATTCTTCCTCGAAATTCAATACAAAATCTTGCGTCTCACTTGCTTGACTTCTCCTTATTATTTTTTTAACAACAAGCTCTCTTGTATTCTTTATACCTGTCTACACGTATTGTTGTTGTGAATACCTACTTTTTAAGATTTTTTTTAATTTGTTACAGGTTCTCTACTTGGAACTTTTGACTAAAAAGTATTTCTCAAACATGACCAGACGACCCTATAATAATTAAAACTGGCATTGTAGTTTTTTAATCGCTCAAAGCAAGAGTAGCATGAAGATATAAATATAAAAGTCCTTACCTTTAAAATTTAAGATTATTTGTAATATTAAAAACTTCTTTACAAAGTCACTTTTCCATTTTTATCACACTTTTTTTCTGATTGATTAAATGCTTACCTACTTAATTCAATAATTTTCATGCCAATTGATCCCATAGTACAGGAATGATGAAGTAGTACTTATAGCATTTACTTGAGCTGAGCTGAGCGAATTTAAAAAATTTAGGCAGCTCTCAGCATTCTAGCACTGGAATGGCATCGTAAAGGATTCTACTCATTGGCGAAGAATCGAGGCGGCGTCGTCGCATTAACATCAATAAAAAAGCGCACCTCTTCTAGGTTTGTTGACATTACTCTGTCAACGGCGACCGTTAATTGGCTTATTATGTCCGGCCTTGGGGGCCAAATATCCGGCTTTTTACAATGACCAGTCCGGTTTTTGTATTTAAGGAAATGGCAACCCTATCCGCGCACGCTCCTTTGTGTTCGTCGTCGAAAACCACACAACGACAATCATTATTCATGGATCGCTCCGCGCGCGCTCGCAGATTTCGTGTGACATACGCAGTTCGTGCGCGTAAAGCTGGGGTCCCAGTCCCACGGTGCGCGATTCTGCGGAAGGACGCGCACCAACCCGCATCGACCCACCGTGGGAATGGTATCGTCCATGGTAGCGCAGACACGTCTGTCGCGGTGCGGCCGATTCGCGGCGAGTCGGTAACTTCAAAGGTGCGGTGCGTGCACGTGCGGGGTCGTCCGCATAAATACAGATGAGCAGTTCATTTTGCTGAGAGCCGCGGCGCGTTCGCTTACTAGTGATGTTTTTTGTTTTGACTAGAAATATAATTAGAAAAGTAGGTAGTCCAATGATAAAAAATTAACAATTTATTTTTAAAGTTGCGTAGGTACTTCGGCATACAATAAGTCGTTCAAGGTACCTTGAACGACTCTCATTGTATGCCGAGAGCCACCAGCGTGATTTCCTTTTCTTTATCTTGTTTTTTGAGCACGTATGATTACTGCTAAAAACACCACGAGCGCCGCAGCTGCAGCGTTATGTTCTCTTTCACTATGCATTTCGAAATGCCACAAAATGACTTTGGGCCGCGGACGGACACGCACCATCGGAAGGGCCCTGTGCGCGCTGGTGCGCGGTGCGTGGCCGTCCGTAGTTGCCGGTCGTGCGTGCCTGATCAAATCCGCAAGATCGCGCACCGTGGAACCCCAGCTTAAGACGTCCATATTATGGGAATTGTGTTGCATTACACGTTACATTGCATAATTGTGTACCCGCTTTTATTCCCCATACTGTTTTTTCACAGACCTAACTATAGATTTCAATTTCGAATTTTCAATGACGCCATAACTTTTATATGACTATGCTAACATGGGTAAGTTTCGGCTTAATAGGGTACCTATTTACCAAACATAGTGATAGGCAAATGCATAGAATGTGCTCCCCTGCCCCCTAAGATAAAAGCCACACGCTTTTTTTCCGCAGTCGTACCGCAGAAAAAATGTATGGAAACTGCATTAGCCTATAACAACCTCACGCTATTTTTTCCGCTGCTAATGTCATCTCCGTACATTTCTGCGGCACGACTGCGGAAAAATAAGGGTGTGGCTTTTGTCCAATGGGGCTGGTCACGGATTGCCGGATTGGATAACAGTTACAGATTGCGCCAAACTTCTAGTGCGCTCTGGAAGCCTATAGACCTATCATCGTATGACATGGTATACATTTTGAGATAAGGAAGTTATGAAATGCTCTCCAATATGTTCTTATCATCACTATGCCCATAATATCAATAGTGTCATCATAATATAATGAACGAATGATCAAAAATCTGACCGAAATAGCGATTTTTCGTTTTGCAGTATTATTTCACATATCATTTGAAAGGCACGAAATAGGTATAATTTTATTAGTACAGTCTGTCCACATAATACATAGGTACCTATGTTATAAATAATTGATGGATGAATGCCACATCACTAAAAAAGTTTTAGCAGGATTAAAATAAACTTAATAATTTTATGTACGTGACTATACCTCTGCTCGAGACTACTTCAAAGCGGACTAGAAGATTGACGTAATCATACATAGGTAGGTAGGTATAATGTGGGCGCGTTTGTAGTGCTGTCGCAGTGTGGACCTTACCATAAGGGCAGGGAGAACACCGCGGGGTTTTAGTGGGTAGGCCTGGCACTCTGCCGGGAGAGCCCCACACACGCTCGCCGCGTAGCCAACGGCAGGTAAGGTGCGGTTACGCATTTCCCCCCGAAAAAAAGGTAGGTATAACGTAACTGAAGTCCGCTTAGTCTAGGGCTGCCATACGTCCCGGTACACCGGGAGTCGGGACATGTCCCGGTTTGTAGCGTTCTGTCCCGGTGTCCACGTCAATAACTCATTTGTCCTGGTCTGGGAGCTAGGTGGGTAGATATACCTACCCACCTAGCTCCCAGACACAAGTTGATCACTATTAGCGCTTCAAAAAGTCGGAACCTCGGAAAAATATGAATGGACAAAGAAAAGTGATATATCGAGAACGCGAACATTGAATAAGAGAGATAACGCTGAGAATAAGCATGTATTTTTTGTTTTATTGTTGGTTTAATTGAACATTTTAGTTAATTAAAAAATATCCTACTAAAAATGAAACTTGAAAGTTCGTATCGTAGTACAAGTCCTATTTTTTAATTATTTTTTAATATAGTTTTTTGTTATATTATTATCATTCATTGCGCTTTTGAATTTTCCATTGTATAACCTTTGTTACAGACTTCAAAAAGGGAGGTTTGTCAGTTCGGCCGTATAATTTTTTTGGTTCCGTACCTCGAAAGGAAAAAACGGAACCCTTATGGGATCACTTTGTTGTCCGTCCGTCTGTCTGTCAAGACCCTTTTTCTCAGGAACGCGTGGAGGTATCAAGCTGAAATTTATATAAAATACTTAGGTCTACTGTCCCTTGGAGCTGTGAAAAAATCAAACATCTAAGCCAACGCAATCAAAAGATACAGCCGTTTATGCCGCAAATTTCCGCAAATTTTCGACACTCGTAAGGGAATCAAAACCTACAGGGTACTTCCCGTGAACTCAGAATCTTGAAATTTAGTACAAAGCAACGTCTTATAGCACAGCTATAGAGGAAAAATTGCGAAAACCGTAAATTTTTAGTTACATCATATAATAAAAATATTTTAATAATTTTAAACTTACTACCCCTTTCCTCGTGAACGCGTAGAGGTATTAAATTGAAATTCATATCAAATACTCAAGGCCAATAATACCGTTAAGCTGTAACATAATCAAACTTCTAAGTCAACGCAATAAAACTTATATACAGGTTTGTTTGTACGGAACCCTCAGTGCGCGAGTCCGACTCGCACTTGGCCGGTTTTTATGTGTGTTCGCGGGTAACTTCGTCGTTTATAAACGTCGGGTTTGATGATTCTGGAAAAGAGATATTCCAAGGGTGGTCCCATGACAAGGAAACCAGGATCTGATGATGGCATCCCATGAAAATCGAGAGAAACCCTTGAATTTCAAGGCACTTAAAATGTGTTTTATGTTTCTTCTTAAGATATTCAGGTATTTGCATCTAGTTGTCGTCATGTCTTTTTACTGAACTGATGATGGAAGGTTTCTGATAGAGATAGGAGCAGGGGAATAATTTCTTTGAAACTGTTTTGAGCATAAGACGTTTTATTTTAAGTTATTCTGGTGTTTTTCTTGGCTCAAATTCTTATGTTTATAGATATATTAACAAAAAAAAAGTAACAGAATACATACAATATCACAGTTTTATATTGAGGTTGGTGCCAAGCAATGATCACCTTAAAAGTCTTTTAAAAAATATACTTAAAATTTAGCACCGAATTTAATATAAAACTGTGATTTTGTATGTAGTCTTTTATTATTTATTACTTTTTGTTGTTATTGAAGTGGATTCTATATTTTGTAAAAAAAAATCCAAATAAGTATTCAAAATGTCCCGGTCGATGGTTCAGAACTTATGGCAGCCCTAGCTTAGTCGGGCAACCAATTTGTGAGTGGCTACTGAATGAAATGTTCAGTCTCACCCGCTAATGGCACCACTTGGTGTTTTAGTGAGACATTAATGTCTACGGAACAAGGTTCCGTAGCTACCACACTTCCATAAATTTTTGTCTGTGGAAAGACAAACGTGGCTTTTGTTGAGAGCGTTGATATTAATAGGGGAACAATCAATAATGTTGTCGTTTGACAGGTTTTCTATAGGTGCAAGAGACACAATAGTAATTTTTATTATTTTTTAGGATTTTTATTCCTGAGATACAATTACAAGAATAGGTCACAATAGGAATCAAGGACACAATTAAACTTTACGGCGGAATCACCTCTGCTTAGTCTATCATCATTATAACAATATAATCAATTCAAACATAACTATCATAAAGATTTCATTTTTTTAATTATTGTTCTAATGAGGCTTTATGTTAAGTTAAACTTAAGACACTTTTTTACAATTTATCTGCGGATTAAAATACAGAAAAAATGTAGGGTCACTGTATTCGGTCTAATTGCAATTATTATATCATTTGTACCATATTTCAAGCAAATAAATATTACTTACTTACTTACTACTTACTTATTCTCAATTCATTAATATTTACTGCTGATTAAAATACAGAGAATATTTTACAACACAACCGATTAGGGAATCACATCGTAACTTCATTGTGTTTCTTTTTAGCTTCGGGTTGTCTTCCGTAGTGATGTAATGGCCTAAGCTGGAAAAAACTGTAAATTAATAATAATTAGCGACTGCAAACATTTTTTAATTAGAGTGAATACTCTACGTAAAATCTGCGCCAATAGAATCCGAATAATGTAGTACCATGTCATATTTAAGTTTTATCGATACTGCCATTTCATTGTATAACTTTTAATTTCAATTCATCATCGCTTTCAATTTTGACAGTCAAGAATGTATCCATTACTGCTTAATAAACGACAGTCGGCATAAAGTCTAGTATTGACAGCGTAATGACTGTTAAAAGCTATCGTGATAAGATTTTCCGATTTGGGACAATAAAACCCTTGGTTCATATTTTCATTGCCAATTTTATGTTATTTATGGCAAAGTACTACGACTAACACTAAATCTATTGACGCAGACCATAAACATTATCATTTCATACTCATTCTTCACAATGCGAAAAGTTCTTGAAGTGTCAAAAAGGTGAAATGGTTACACGCAAGCCATAAGCGGTGTTACACGCGTCCACTAAGCCACGGTAGCTGGTTAACTATAGTTGTAATATGCGCTTGATTGCCTCCATAAAGGTATAAGAAGCAATGACAAAGCAGTTATGAAGAGAAGAGCGTTTGTTTCATATTGCAGAACAAAAATAAACTTATTTTTTTAAGTATGTTAAAAATACCAGGTCATTTACATAATAGGTATTTATTTCTTTTCATGCACTAATCCTAAAGCAATTACCTATCAATTCTAATGAAATAGGCACTATAGGGTGTAGTAAAACTGCAGGAATGAAATCGAATTTCTGACAAATAAACTGTAAATTTATGTTATATTCTACAGAATAAAGCGAATTAATAAAGTCATATGAAACATGGAAGTATTTTAAGAGATGCGGTAACAAACAACGTATCCATAGGTTGTTCTATGCCCGAAACGGACAGACAGAGTTCACTATTTAAAGCCTATCTCATTTCTACATTTAGGACGATCAGATTGTCTTTACGATAATAATAATAATAATTGGTGAATAATGTACACACGCCCATTAATTATCTAACGTAAGAAAGCAGATGCAATTAAACGAATCTAATTTAATTACCTATACAGTTTAACTATTTTTTTCAGGAGTTTAGCAACATAGTATATCTGTACGGGCCCTCTGTTGGCAACACTGTCACCATCCAGTTTTTATTGGACAGATAAAAAATGTTCGCGCTCTCTCTCTATTGATCTCGGACGCATTACATTAGCTCTTTCAACAAATTGTACTAAAGAGTGAATAAAGTGTCAATATTGGGGAATCAAGACCTTACCACAAAAGCATACAGAAATTTGGTCCTTCGAGCCGGATCTGAACCAATGACCTATGGATCTGCAGTCCTTTCTTATTTTTAGGTAAAGGAAAAACTAAAATAATATTCATATTTTATTAATTGTAAAACAATATCAATGGCGATGTATAAAACAACAATTACTCGATGCACATACCTATATCTAATTACAATAATAAATCAATTAATTGTGGATATACACGGTTATTTTTTTATCACCCTGGAAAATTTAAGGGACGCTTCACGACATGGTATTATAATGATTTAAATATAAATAAAAAAAATAACCCTCCTTAATTTAATATTAATTTTTTTAAAAATACAAAAAATGCTGCACTTGTTGAGAGCAGCATTTTTAGAGATTTTTTTATTTTTTTTAATATTTTTTTTAAATTTTTTATTTCATTTTTTAAATTTTTTATATAATATTGGATGTGTCCTGAAGCGTCCCTAAAATTTTCCAGGGTGATAAAAAAATAACCGTGTATTTCATACACTCGCAAAAAATACCGAGATCGTTCTAATCAAACACAAAAAGGCACTAATTCATCTATATTTAAACTACAGCAGAAAAAATTGCGACAGAAACCTGTACACTTGCGTAAACTGAGCGAGCATTGCAAAACCGATTGATGACACAAAAACAATTTCAAACTACAGGGTGGAGATAACAAAGTGACACGATATGAAAATTTTGTAAAATCTACTCTAGTGAGGATGAATTGATGAATTTAATAATTGCGTTGGCATTATTAACAATCATAATAATCAATTATTATCGTAGTCCCCTGTTTTCTCCGCGAAAAATTTACCGATTTAATTACTTTTTGCGTAAAAAATTAAAGCAAGACTTTTACTGTGTATGTCTTGCTTTTTTCATATAATCTTCTTTAATTTGTTTGCTGGAAGTTTGAATACACCTGAAAATTAGGCCGATGTTTGTGGTTTTTGAAGGTTTAAAATCTCTTTTAATACTCGTAATTAACTTAATAAAAAAAGGAAAACACAGGAACATGCTTATAGTGGCCATTGACTTTATTGGAAAAAATAGAGCAACTAGTGCCATTATCCAGGAAGGAAACAGGGGACTATCTTTGTAATTGTATGGAAAAACGAACTGTACGATTTCCTCTTAAGGAACCATATTCTTATATGAATTTTAAATTCATTGAATATATTACTTAATCCAAACTATGGTGTGATAAATCTGGAATTATGAAAAAATCACGCCTCGCAATGTGAACAACTAACAACTAGTATGTGATAAAACTGATAAGCATCTCGCTAATTTTCGTAAAGATACACACCGTCGTATTACTAACAAAAGAATACAGACAAGTGGTTAGAAATGCAACTCATTATATTTGAACATGAAAATGTATAAGTTATGTGACACAAATTGATTCAACGACAGTACCAACACAAAACATGCGCGCAAACAGTGATGACGGGCGACACGGCCAGCTGTTTCAACTAACGCAAGTTTGTGTAGAATTAACAGTAAACAATCCGACATTTGCATAATAACGAAACGAACGAACTGTATGGCGTGTAATTCTTTTTTTTTTAATTACTGAGACCCGACGATTGATTTTAACCCTAAGAAATCAATAATAATCGTCAAGTCAAACATTATTAAAAACTGTAATAAAACATAGTGTTTATGTCCTTTTGTACACATCCCTATGTATGCTTGTAAACATTACTTACGAAATAATTATATTCCGCCAGTCAATAAAATCCTGAATATCATTAAAAATATACTTAATTCTGTCTTTATGTCGGCTAAAAATGCAGTAATCTATGTTGATTTATGTGTAGATGTTGGGGTGAATAGTTGTAAGTTTTTTTTGAATTACTGAAGAACATACAATTACTGTACATTAAGATAAATAATGAGCATCAGAAAATATCGGAAACAATCGTCTAACTTAAAAAAAAGACAATTGACAAAAAGAAGATTGACCCTAAAAATAATATTTGCAATCACAAGAGCTGCAGCTCTATATCATTATATGTCTTTTTAACTCAGTTAAAAAAGATGTTACATCTACCGCAGTGGGAGTGGGGCATCATTGTACTACCAAGATGTGACGGTCATATTCGGAAACACGAAGTTAGAAAAAAATTCTCTCTACGTTAGAATAGGTTATAGGGGAAATTATAAAATAAATGAGAATAAAATAAAACTAGAAAACTACATAGGTATTTTTTTCACAATCTTTCTTGGTAACCTGTCAGTGTACTTTCTTTGAGCATGTTTTATCGTGTTTTATACTTAAGACAAAACAATCAATAACATACACGTCTTACATAAGCTCATATTTATATGTGTAACGTATATCTTCGCGTATCTTTTTTGAAATTGATAATGACTGGACAGAACTGACAAATATGGCATTGAAACAACTGGTCGTATAAATAACCTCGTGTCTAAAATTCAAAGCAACATATTCATGATGTCGTACAATTTACTCATAACGCACATGTTAATTCTTTTTTTTTGTGAATGATGAATGAACATAATTATTAACGCTAATAATTTTTTGGTACAAGGTTTGATAGTGTTGCCTACTAAAACGCAATAAGTGACTAATATTGCTGGCGATTCAAATTACACCTGATAAAAGAATTTTAGGTACTTACTTTAAATTCATGACTTCTAGCACATAATTCACTATTATTTGACAAAACCAACAAAATTGTTAACAACATGGAGGTAGTGTTGTATAATCATGCAGACATAATGCGTAATACGGCGTCATATTGATACAGGCTCTTCAACATAATTACATTCCGAGAAAGTTAAACAATTATTTAAATATATATGCTATTGTAAATAAGTAAGGAAGTATTTTAGGAGTTTACGTTTGATTACGAATGACGTATTTGAAGTGAATTTATAAAAGTTGAATTAATGTAACATAGTGCTCTTTTACCTAGTATATTCCGGTATCCAAAATCTGTCAATCTTTGGTACACGTGTTACTCTTTGTTACTTGTATTTAATTTGTAAGCTGCTAGTCTGACCAATGGATGCTGACCTGACATTTTTTTAAGTTGCAACATTAATACAATGTCCCTTTGTAGTATAGTTGAACATTGTGATTTTGATACTTTATAATAAACTTATTACTTAGTAATTAAACTTTCGGTTTTGGTACAGAAGCACAAATCTGAGCCAATATATGAGGAAGACGAAATTTTAAGAGAGCATGGACACGTGGTATTGAAAATTGCTCCATGCCATTGTGATCTTAACCCTATACTATGGAGTTACTAATGTCACTATCCATACAATTATTCTCCATAATATTCATTTGCCAATACTTTATATTGATTAAATTTGATATGATTAAGATTTTGTTTATTTCACAAGAAAACCTAACCAACTCCTTTGTTACTGCAGGCAAGCATACAGCAAGCAAGCAAGCATGCATGCATGCATGCACACAAGCAAGTAAACAAGCATGCATATGTTTGCTACAAATATGAAAACATGCCAGCTTGAATGGCATGCAGCAAGCATTCAGCAACCATGCAGCAAGCAGCATGCAAGCAAGCATGCAGCAAGCAGTATGCAAACAACAATGCAACATGTAAGCAATAATGCAGCATGCAAGCGGGCTGCAAGCAAGCATGCAAGATTTCTGCGTGGCTCCACCAGAAGACTCGCTCCATCGGTGTTTCTTATGGTGTCCAAACGAAGATATGAAGAATATATATATCTGACTTTTAGATTTGTGATATCATTCAGTGACGTATGGCATTGGATCAAAAAGAACTAATATTTTCAAAATATCGCCTTGAAAGTTTTTTAGTCAGCTGTCGACAGAATCGCCACCAATATTCAACTACATACAGTACATCAAGATAAATAATGGTTATCAGGGAACATCGGAAACAATCGTCTAACTTATCAAGGACGATTGAGAAAAAGCAGTTGTGCCCTGAAAATAATCTACAATCACAAGAGCAGAGGGGCAATCGCACTATTTACGAACGTTTGAACCAAAACCAAAACGTTACCGTTCCCATATGTTTTGACATCTGACAGCTGTGACAAGGTGTTGTCAAAATGTATCGGAACGGAAACGTTTCTGATTTGGTTGAAACGTTATAATTAGTGCGATTGCCCCTCTGCTCTACATCATTATACTGCCCATTTATGTGTCGGTCATCTTCGGAAACACGATGTTAGCCGATGCCCATTACTTATCTTGAAGTACTGTATTTGCGGGAAGGAGGCAACGTCAGATAAGGACGCCCTTCCGGTCGCCGCGCATATTAAAGGGTGCGCTCACACTGGGTGCACTAGCGCTACCGTTATTTAGTTTACCGCCATCTTGTTTTACTTGTGAGCGATCGCTGTTTTTGGTTGAACCGCGCTTGTCTTTTGTCATTTGCGCCACCTGAAAGTGAATATAATATATATTTACATCTCTCATGTTCGGTAAGTAGGTCCTTATTACCCCTAAATGGGGCTTGTAGGTGACCAATTAGCGCTCTAGGGTTGGGCTGTAAGGCGCTTGAGGCTGTAAGTAATTTATTGCCAGTATGATGGTTAGATGTACGCGAACTTTTTGAATTAGTGAAGTGTTTTTTTTATTACTTACCGCCCTAGGGCTTTCCAAGCTACATTATTACCCTAGAGCGCTTATTGGTCACCTACAAGCCCCATTTGGGGGTAATAAGGACCTACTTACCTCACAATCGAGATGTAAAGCAGAGTAGTTAGCTCGGGTGTAAGCACCAATTGCACCCTCGAAATATTTCGGGCTGCAACTGATGCCTTACTGCCCTTAGCTACTAATCTACTATTAATGCTTCCTACATATATTATGATGGGCTACGGCTAGGAACGATAGCCCACTCCGATGACACAAAATCAATCAATATTCTTTTTTCAAATATGACTTAATAGAAAGTTCCTTTTGAATCCTCAAAATTTTTTACCTACCACCCATTTATGAGACATTTTAGCTTGTAAGAAGAATAGGTGCAAGATATTTATCAGCTTTATCAGAAATACCGACATTTACAATAAATTATGTATTTGTAAACATAAATAGTAATAATACAACAACATTTCTTTACATTATTACAGCGTGTTAAGGTCTACAAATTAACACCAGGCATTGGCATTATTCAAATAATCATTGACTTTATAATAACCTTTATTCGTAAGTATATTTCACATGTGCGTTAAACTTATGAAAAGGCAAATCAATGACACTTTGTGGAACTTTGTTGTAAAAAAAATACATTTCCCCATAAACGAGCCTCAAGCCTGTATGTTGGAAAGGCCCCACCCCACACTAGTCCAAATAGTCCAAAATTTACACGAACAATTCACATACTGAGTGGTATTGTTATTAATGAACATTATCACAGCTCATATTTGTCCCCACCGAAGGGCTCGAGCCCACCCTAAGTAAGGGTGTTTAGGCCTTAGTCAACCACGCTGGCCGCTTCAGCCATATTGGTAAGATTGGTCGACTTCACATACACCTTTGAATTTCTTCGCAGATGTATGTAGATTGCCTCACTATGTTTCCCTTCACCGTAGGAGCGTCGGACAAATATACATATGAAAAACGAAAAACACATTGGTACATGGCAGGATCGAACCCCGGACCTCTCGATTACTTTCTTTCTCCCACATTCAATCTGGTTGTGGCACGATCACTTTCTCCCACATACAATCAGGTTGTGGCACGAGCTCCCTTCAGAGGTTTTTCATATGGACCACAGCACGGGGTTCTTAGAATAAGGCGTGTGAAAAGGTTTTAGCAGGGTCGGCAACGTGCGAGTTATATCCCAGGGTATCGCCAGACCGCTCGGGGAATGGCTAGTCCGATCCCGAACGTACCTCAATAGGAGTGGAAATTACTGGAGGGTGGTTTAGCCGGGTATGGGGTTTTTACCCGAGTCCAACGGCATATCCAAGGGGAGGCCTTATCAGCTTTTCAGCCCATTGTTGAATCGTAAAAAGATTCATTCCCCCGCCGCAAAAAAATCTATCACCAGACGTCCATTCCATAGGCTGCGGTGAGCTTACCATCAGGTGGTCCGCATGCTTGTTTGAAATCTTCACGGTATAAAGAAAACTCATGTCGACGCGACTGCTGATTTTTTTCTTTTGGATTAAAGTACGCTGTTGGCCGCTAATAGCCTTTACAGCTTCACATTAACTCTAGAGTCGGCACGTGGATGACACGTGTCATCCACGCTGACTATACCGGTGATATTTCTATTTTTGTGTGTGGCAGCACTTTGCTGGCGCCAAGTTTAGTATTGCTTACGGTGCGCTACATGGCGTCAAATGACATATTTGGGCTTGAGTGGTTGGGTTGAGTTAGTAGCTCTTAGTTGTAGGTGGAGGATGTATGTCATCCGCGCGACCAATTACGTAAGTTTTATGGATTTATTCTTTTATTACTTTATTAAGGTTAATTAATTTATTAAGGTTAAGGATTACAAGTGTCTATTTTTGGTACCTTATTTTTCAACTTGATGAATATAAGTGCCATAAATACCTTTCTACCGGGTCTACAAAGCAAACACACGATATGTGAACGACGGACGGTGGAACGTATAGGTTGATATGATGATGAATTTAGGTAATAAAACTACCTTCGATGATTCCAGTTTCCACATTACTAATGATTTTCATTACATAAAATTAAAACGTACTCACAGCGTCATCTATTGCCTTGAACTGCCAGTTCCAGTGCACCCTATAAAGGAAAGGTCGGTGATCGAACCGATTGTCGTCCGGACTGTACGTCTCCGCGTGGTACGATGGCGTGAGCACGGTCATTTTGTGTCTGTTGATTGCGTAACAGCGGAAGAAATGCTTCACCTTCTCAGCTACCTGCGACAGTTATACGATTTTCGGTATAATTAATGCGCAGTGATTTTAATTTGTAAAAAAATCTCTATTGTTTATCGTAAATATTGTTACGGATGGAGGTCATCATCCCCCATCATCCATCCCAACAGCTCATATACATCCCCATCGAGGGGCTCGAGCCTACCCTAAGTTAGGGTGTTTAGGCCTTAGTCTACCACGCTGGCCCAGTGCGGATTGGTTGACCTCACATACACCTTTGGAATTTCTTCGCAGTTGTATGCAGGTTGCCTCACAATGTTTTCCTTCACCTCAGGAGCGTCAGACAAATGTACATACGAAAATCGAAAAAGTGCCGAGTCCACAGCGCCACCGACGACGGGTGGAGGTATAAAAAACAAACAATATTTATGGCATAGCGCTCTTACGCACTAGCAGTTAACCGCGAGGGCGGCTAACAGCGCGGCCATATTAATACGCAACCGCTTGTGATTGTGCGCATTTAACCGCGATAAAATTTCAACAAGGTTTAAATGAATAGAGCCCGCTTCGCGGCTGGCCGCGCCGTCTTGTTTAGCGCTGTTACGCACTAGCGGTTGGCCGCCTAAGCGGTTCATTTAAGCGGACAGCCGTCTGACGCGATTGGAATAGCGGCTGACCGACATGGCGGTCAAGCGCGATGAAACTGCATCAAGCAGTGAACAACTCGAATGCATCTTGCTCTTTAAACAAAATAGACGCCATCGAAGTAACTTGTGTTATCTGTAAGTATGTAATTATCGTTGGAAATTACGAAAACGTCATCATGGAAGTTTTTTTGTGATGTTTGGGATTGAACGTCATCATGGAAGTTTTTTTTTTTGTGATATTTAGGACTTTTTACAGAATTTACTTTTACTTTGCTATTTTTTCAGAAAAAAAAATAATGTAATTATTTTTTAAAAATAAAACCGACTTCGAAAACACTGAAAGTTAAAAATAGTTATTAGAATAGGTACAGAAAACATACACGGCTATATCGAAGTCAGTGCCAAACGATGATATGGTGCCATACACAAAAAAAAAAACAAAAAAAACACACGCATCGAAGTGATAACCTCCTCCTTTTTTTAAGTTGGTTAAAAAGGAGGAGCTTCTCAATTCGATGCGTATATTTTCTTTGTGTATGTTACGCGATTACTCCGCCATTTAGGACTGATTTTAAAAAAATATTTTTGTATTCGCTAAAGTATACTCCTGAGGTCCTGAGGTGTTCCCATGGTCCCCAAAGCCAGAATCTAATCATGGAAGACCAGGAAAATCGAGGAAAACCCTTAACTTTTATAGGTACGTCCAACGCATTTTATGTTTTTTCCGAAGCTTTCATAGGTATACCCCAGTATGGTCAAGTGCCCACCCCAGCTACCGATTGAGGTATTTTTTTTTCTTTTAATACAATAGGCACGTATTGATTGACCCTTTGTCGTATTCTTTCAAGTTACTTCGGTGAGCTCGTATTAAATTCACTAAAAAGATAAAAATAAATAAAATACGACAAAATAAAAAAACGCTTTAAAAGTTAAACTAATATAAGAATACAAACAATATCTCATTTCTATATTGAATTCGGTGCCAAATTAAAAAAAAAATAAAAAAACATATGCATCGAATAACCTCCTCTTATTTTTCTATATACTTTTCGGTTATTGCTTTTTTTTTCAATCTACCTACAGTATTTTATGTAGTTAGAAGAGTTCTATAGAAGAATTCTATACATATACTAGCTGTGCCCGCGAACCACGTTTTAATTTAATAAAGCTCAACACTCACAAATTTATAGACAGGGCCACCCTTATCACCTAGGGGTATTAAAAAAAAGCCTTAGACCTATTCTCAGACCTACCAACTATACACAAAAAAAAATATCAATATCGGTCAAACCGTTTCGGAGGAGTTCGATAACAAACACTGTAACACGCGATTTTTATATAAGTATTAGATGTATTTCTTTACTGAAGGTCAAACATTAATCTTTTCGTCAGATTTTGTAAGCTGCCCCCCTAGACAAGACGCATTTCGATAATCGCCAACGCAATCGCTAGAAGGAAAATGTATTCGATTTGACATAAGCCCTCGCTTAGCTTTCGAGCGCAATTATCAAATCTCATACATTGTCCATTCAGCGATTGCGTTAGCGATAACCAAAAGACATCTTGTCTAGGGGGGCTGGTCTTTCCTTAACGAAAAGTGTGCCTTAGCTATTCAAGTTCAAAAACTATTAACCCGGCTCGAAGGACCATTGAAAAGTATTAATACTCGCCTCCTGGGGTGTACACTTCTCACGCCATTCGTGAACCAGCCTTTGAAACATGCTGTAAGGGCCACAGTTGTGCGTTTTCCTCAAGCGCCCGAACACCGATAGTTCGGAATAAGTCATGCCCATGTCCTGTTCATCGGTTTGAGTTATTTGGCCGTCTGTCAACGGCTCTAATTCAGCCGTCGGAGGAGCCTGTAGTATTTCTGACAGTGACGGTAAAAAGAATCTGGAAAATAAAATCTAGTTTAATGCAAGATAAACCACTTTAAATTGTCCTAATTTAATCAACATGGCATGTACTCTAAATTACATAAAACAGCTTGTCTAATGTTTTTTTTTTAAATTGAATCAAGGGCGCCATGGGTATTATCTCAATCATTTACAGATACATATTTTTTTATTGCTACTAACTTGGCAAACAAGCAAACTGCCCACCTGATGGTAAGTGGTTACTGTCACCAATAATACATGTGGCTCCTGTCAGATTCGCAGTAAAACTAGCTGCAACTCCCACAAGAACCGCAGTGTACGTTGCCACCTTGTGACATAAGATGTAAAGTCACGGTACCCAGCAATTTCACTGCCATATCTTACCCTTCAAACCGGAACACAGCAATGCAAGCACTGCTGCTTTGCGGCAGATATAGCATACCCCGGATACTCCATACAACGTTTGCAAATCAATTACCTATTACTACTACTTAAGCAAATGATGTTTGTACACGCACAAATGTGTGCGTGGAAACTAGCAGGGCTGAGTGTGTGGTTATTAATCGAGATGACGCGACAAGTACAGCAACTGCTCTCTCTTTTACCCTTATAGCGCTATCTCTGTTATCGGCCGCGCCGATGGAGCGAACGAGCGCGCCCTTGTTTAAGTGTCAGTGATGTCTACAACCAAGTGCGGGGTGGGGTGAGGTATTTGAAATGAGTGCGGGAAGATGAGTGGCTGTTCTGTACGGAGTACTATTATATCTTCTGTGGAAATAGGTAAGACGGAGGTACCCATGCAGACGACCTGGTACAGAGTCTCCCTCTAGTACCCTGGTACAGAGTCTCCCTCCGTTAATGAGACAGCCCCTTCTCAGGCTTAGGGCTGCGATTACACCCATAACATTGAATTTTCTGCAATTAACACAGCACGTCTCTGAATCAAGTCAAAGGTTCCAAACTGGTACTCCAGTGCTCCTCTCCCACAAATGACAGCAGTACTCCGTGTGTGGCCAGATGTGAAACTACAATACTTACCGATTCTTTGCATATTGCAGAAAGGCTTTGAGATCAGTCTTGGATATCCCTCCTATGGGATTGACGTCGGCGCTAGAGCAGTCATACTTGGTCATGTAGCATATGTGTGGCCAGATGTGAAACTACAATACTTACCGATTCTTAGCATATTGCAGAAAGGCTTTAAGATCAGTCTTGGATATCCCTCCTATGGGATTGACGTCGGCGCTAGAGCAGTCATACTTGGTCATGTAGCATATGTGTGGCCAGATGTGAAACTACAATACTTACCGATTCTTAGCATATTGCAGAAAAGCTTTAAGATCAGTCTTGGATATCCCTCCTATGGGATTGACGTCGGCGCTAGAGCAGTCATACTTGGTCATATAGCCCATGTGTGGCCAGATGTGAAACGACAATACTTACCGATTCTTAGCAAATTGCAGAAAGGCTTTAAGAAAGAAAGAAAGATATCTTTATTTGCTAGAATATGGTGACACAAGTTCTTAAGGTTTAATGGCTCTACATACTCTGTTGAAGTCGTCAACGTGCAAAATGTTTTCGTCAGGCTTTACAAATGATTGTTTCTAAGTAATATAATATATGTTGTACAATAGTCAAGATATCAGTCTTGGATATCCCTCCTATAGGATCGACGTCAGCGCTGGAGCAGTCATACTTTGTCATATAGCCCATGTGTGGCCAAATGTGAAACTACAATACTTACCGATTCTTAGCATATTGCAGAAAGGCTTTGAGATCAGTCTTGGATATCCCTCCTATGGGATTGACGTCGGCGCTAGAGCAGTCATACTTGGTCATATAGCCCATGTGTGGCCAGATGTGAAACTACAATACTTACCGATTCTTAGCATATTGCAGAAAGGCTTTGAGATCAGTCTTGGATATCCCTCCTATGGGATTGACGTCGGCGCTAGAGCAGTCATACTTGGTCATATAGCCTCTCAGAGCTTCGTCCACATTTGACGAACCCAACACCAGCAGACCACCGGGCCGACCGCGTACCCAAAGCATCAGTTGCGCGAATAAATATGACAGCACCATTCGCAAACGAGCCTGCAATTACGTTGGAAATGTTAGCAAGGAGGTACTTTAAAAGAGGAAGTGTCAAAATAATGTGTCACAGTGGGTCGCATACCAGCCTCCTTTGTGTAACCACACCCCGGACACTCCATACAACGTTCGCAAATCAATTACCTATTACTACTACTTAAGCAAATGACGTTTGTACACGCGCAAATGTGTGCGTGAAGTCTGGTAGGGCTGAGTGCGCGGTTATCAATCGAAATGACGCGGGAAGTGCAGCGACTGCTTTCTCTTTTACCCGCATAGCGCTGTCTTTGTTATCGGCCGGCACTCGCGTCTACTCGCCCGAGCGATCGCGCGCGCCCTTGTTTATGTGTCAGTGATGTCTACAACGAAGTGCCGGGTGGGATGAGGTATTTGAAATGAGTGCGCGGAGGTGAGTGGCCGTTCTGTACGTAGTACTATTATATATTCTGTGGTGTAACTTAAAATCTATCACGATTGCTTTCATTTTAATAGTTGTTTACATTACAGTACCTATGTAGTTTCATACGATACCAATAGATGGCGTTGTGCAATTCGAACTACACATTTATTACTTGCAATGATTTGCATAAGGTAGTATGGCGTTACTCCTCAATAAAAATTCTAGTTTCCGTTGAGATTACGCATTTTCATTCATAATCCGCACATTTTGGTCCATTCGAGCCGGATAATAACCGAATTAGTTTAATTAGATGAGTACCTAATTAGTGAAAATATCGAAACAGTTTAAAGTAAGCAATAGAAGTGATTAGTGTTGGCAAAAAGTGCACAGTGCTTTACGGATTGCAGTGTTTGTTTGGACAGGACTTGGTAACCGTGAGTTATAGTTCTAGGAAAAAAAGGAATTACGAATATTATTTTACAAGTGAATCGAACTTTGCACTCGTTTAAAAGACTTAAAACATAAACTTGAAGAATATATTTTAGTGACAATTTTCATATCTACCCAATATATAAAAAATAATAAAAAAAAAAAATTTTTTTTGAGATGGATAAACTTGAGCAATCGCAGTTGGATTGTTTTATACAAATCCAGAAACTTGGATCAAACTATAAAAAAACTCCTAAGGAAAGACTTACATCTGGTTATGTAGAAACTAGATTAGAAATGTTGGAGTCATATTGGAATGATTACCAATCAAATCATAAAGCTTTGCTTGCTACTACAACGATTGAACAAAGAAAAAACATAGCGTATTTTGTTAAAGAGGATTACGATGCTTGCCTTAGCTACTACTTAGAAATTAAAACAAAAATGCGAGATATGTTGAACAATAAATGTATTAGAACAACTAAGCCTCAATTATTAGAATCTGAACCCGATAGTCAACCAACTGTTGGTACTAGATTACCTGCTATACAAATACCTATTTTCTCTGGTAGTTACTATGATTGGCTTTCATTTCATGATATTTTTAAGTCACTTGTCCACGACAACAACAACATTAGTCAAGTAAATAAATGTCACTATTTAAAATCGAGTTTGCGTGGTGACGCTGAGAATTTAGTAAAACAAATACAAGTGTCAGAATCAAATTATGATATTATATGGGAGATGCTTAATACACGATATAACAATAAACGTCGTATAGTAAATACTTATATTGGGAGATTAATAAACCAAAGAAAATTTCATACAGAGTCCGCCAAAAGTATTAGAGAATTATTAGATACCACTAATCAATGCATTGCCACACTAAAGAGTTTAAATTTACCTACCGATAGTTGGGATGCTTTGATTGTGTATATTATCATACAGAAATTAGACACAGAGACACACAAGTTGTTTGAACATAAATTAGAAAACATATCCGAGCTACCTACTTGGGGCGAGTTAGCTGAGTTTTTAAAAAAATCGTTTCCATACTTTAGAGAATTTAAAAAACAATCACGAGATAAATCATCCCCCACCTGTCAAACATAATATAACAACGAAGAGTTTTGCAACTGAAATCACATATCACTCAAAATGTATTTATTGTAACGGAGATCACACAATATTTAGATGCAAGGATTTTTTATCGTTAGATTTACAAGCAAAGAAAGACTTTGTACAATTAAATCAAATATGTTTCAATTGTATGAGAAAAGGCCACCCTGTCAAGTCGTGTTTACAGTCCACTACCTGCAAGAAATGCGGCCGAAAACATCACACTCTGTTACATGGATATACAGTACCTACTTCAGTTAGAGAGAATGCTACACAGGACTCACAAAACACATACCTAGAAAAACAACAAAATTCTGTGATGACTAGTGCTGTCGAGATCGCTAGCAACTCAATGGAAAATACAAATTGTAACCCATACTCAGTTATTTTAGCCACTGCACTAGTTAATGTATTTTCAGAGAAGAGATATACATCACACACACTCCGCGCTTTAGTTGACCAAGGGTCTCAAGCGTGCCTAATCACCGAAGCGGCATGTCAAATTCTAAGTGTTAAACGAAATTCTGTAATTGGTAACATAACTGGTGTTGGTTCTGTTAAATCAGTTACTCGAGCAACAGTAGAGTTAGAGATTACTTCAAGACACAACCCAGAGTCGAAAATTAAAATAACAGCATTTGTTTTGAAGTCGCTTACATCATATTTACCACAGACAGCTCAAGCTATAGATTGGCCACAAATGAGAGAACTTAAATTAGCAGATCCTACATTCGAAAGTCCAGGCAAGATTGACTTACTACTAGGTGCAGATGTCTTTGCAGAAATTATACAACAGGGCATTCTGACACACAAATGCAAAAATCATAACCTTGTCGCCCAGAAAACAACTCTAGGATGGTTAATTTCAGGAAGAAATGTGTCCAATAACATTTATGGTCAAGTAAGCGTCCATCATGTAAAGGTAGATATAGACCGTCTTCTGCGTCGATTTTGGGAGATAGAGGAACACACTGAAAACCGTACATTAACAAATCTAGAAATCAAGTGTGAAACACATTACGAGACTACACATCAACGATTAGAAAACGGACGTTACCTAGTTCGTTTACCTTTTAAATCAATCCCGCCAGAACTTGGAGAATCACTAGAAATAGCAATGAAACGCTTAATATCAATAGAGAATAAGTTTAGACGAGATAAAAATCTAGAAATTAAATACAAAGAGTTCATGGAAGATTACCTACAACAAAACCATATGGAGTTAGTACCTGCTTGCGAAATTGAGAAAAAATGTAACGAAGTATGTTACATTCCACACCATGCTGTTATAAACGATGAACATCTTACAACAAAATTAAGAGTAGTGTTCGACAGCTCAGCGAGTACAAGCAATGGTAAATCTTTAAATAACAATTTGTTACCTGGGCCAGCTCTACAGAATGATATCCGAGATGTAACCATGAGATGGAGAAAACATAGAATAGTGTTGGTAGGAGATATTCGCCAGCATTACAGACAGATAGTTGTTGACCCTAAAGATCGAGATTATTTGAGAATTCTTTGGAGACCTAGTACAGATGTACCTATACAGCACTATAGATTAACAACTGTCACATATGGAACGTCTTGTGCACCATATCAAGCCATTAAAACCCTACAACAGCTAGCTGAAGATGAGAAAGACAATTTCGATGACGAAGTTATAGACACACTGCGCCATGAATTTTTCATCGACGATATGTTAAGTGGAAGAAGTACACTTAGTCTTGCTGCTGATCTGAAACAGAAAATTACACAATTATTAAGTAAAGGAGGTTTTTTACTGCATAAATGGGCTTCGAATACTTCGAAAATAGAAGGCGCGCACCAATCAAATCGTAAAATACTCGGTATAAATTGGAATGGTTACACAGACAATTTTGAGTTAAAAATAGCACTACCCTTACCTTGTGATGTAACTACTAAAAGAACCATTTTAAGAGACATAGCCACCATATATGATCCCGCTGGTTGGTTAGCACCAGTTGTAGTGGTTGCAAAATATATGCTTCAAAAGCTTTGGATTGAAAAGGTTGATTGGGATGAGTCATTACCTGATTCACTCTTACGAGAATGGACAACATATAGACGAGAGTTAATTGAAATGCCAATTGTGGAGGTCCCGAGATGGTTAGGTATAGCAGATGATACAGTTGATGTCGAGTTACACGGGTTTTCGGATGCGTCGAGCATAGCCTATTCAGCTGTAGTTTATTGTCGAGTTAAAACACAATCTAAAATTAGAGTCATTATAATAGGCGCAAAGACAAAGGTAGCTCCTGTGAAACAAATATCACTACCGAGACTTGAACTATGTGGAGCGTTGCTTCTGGCCAAGTTGTTACATCGAGCACAAATCGCATTGAGTATTCCAACCAATAAATTATACGCTTGGTCTGATGCTACCATAGTTTTGGCATGGCTTCAAAAATCACCAAGCTACTGGTGTACATTTGTAGCGAATAGAGTAACAGAGATTACTAACCTGATTGAGAAGGAGAGATGGCATCACGTTGCATCCGAGGACAATCCTGCTGACGTGGCGTCGAGAGGTATCTCGCCGCTAGAGCTTCCAAATCATCAGCTCTGGTGGAGCGGACCTACCTGGCTTCGTGAGGCGAATGCTTTGCCTCTACAGCACTTGAACGTTGAACCTACGGACTTAGAGAAAAGGTCATCGGTAAATGTGTCAGTGAATATCAGTGTTGTTAATCAAAAGTCTAAAAGTGAAAGTGATAAATCTGCAGAGTCTAATATTTTTTCCAAATACTCTAGTTTAACTAAACTCATACGCGTTGTGTGTAGACTATTGAGATTTATTCATAGTGTAAAACATAAGATTAAAACTAAATGTAGCTTGTCATACCCGATGTATCTTACAACTAACGAATTGCAAATGTCAATGAAAAAACTTATTATTATGTCGCAGGAAAAGAATTTTGAAAAGGAGATCGAAACAATTAAATCCCCAAATAATCACAATTTTAAAAAATTTTATAGGCTAGAAAATGGTAAAAGGATTGCTAAACTTAATCCTTATTTAGACAATGAGAACTGTTTGAGAGTAGGTGGTAGACTCCACTATTCTTCTCTGTGCGATGAAATGAAACATCCATATATTCTAAGTAAGGATTGTACCTTGTCTAAATTAATTGTTCTAGATGCACATTACAAAACTTTACATGGAGGAATCCAACTAATGTTGAATTTTATTAGATCCAAATTTTATATTATTGGTGTAAAATATATTATTAAATCTATCATTCACAAATGTGTAATATGTGCCCGAAATGCAGCAAAATTAAGTTCTCAACAAATGGGTAACTTACCTCAAAATCGCGTTAACCCTCAGAGACCATTTATTGTTACTGGTGTAGATTTCGCAGGTCCTGTAATTTTAAAATTATTTAGTGGTCGCGGATCGAACAAAACCCAGAAGGCTTACATTGCTGTATTTGTTTGTACCGCTGTTAAAGCTATTCACTTAGAACTGGTAACTAGTTTAAGTGCCGAAGGCTTTATAGCCGCATTTAGGCGTTTCACAGCTCGTAGAGGACACTGTAATAAGTTAATAAGTGACTGTGGAACTAACTTTGTAGGAGCTAGTAAGGAATTGAAAGAAATGTTTGTAGAAAGTAACAGGAACTTACCTATTGAAATTGCTGATCTGCTCGCCCGAGATGGTACAGACTGGCAATTCAACCCAGCTGGAGCACCTCACATGGGAGGTTTATGGGAGGCAGCCGTGAAATCGGTCAAGTTTCACCTCAATAGAGTTGTAAACGATTGTAAACTTACATACGAAGAGTACTCAACTTTATTATATCAAATAGAGGGTTGCTTGAATTCCCGTCCATTAACTCATATAGATACAAACAGTGACGGTATTGTCGATGCATTAACCCCAGGACATTTCCTGGTTGGTGGACCTCTAAATTCAGTGCCTGAACAGGATCTTACAGATGTTAAGGTTCCTTATACAAAAAGATGGGTTTACCTTCAGCAAAAACTCCAGTTATTTTGGAAAATTTGGAGTCACGATTATTTAATTACTTTGCAAAAGCGACAAAAATGGACTGGCACTCAAGACAATCTGACCGTCGGTAGAATTGTAATCATTAGAGACGAGAGACTTCCGCCATCAAAATGGCTTCTAGCTAAAATTGTAGAAACCCACCCCGGTAGTGATGGATTGGTCAGAGTTGTTAGTCTTAAATGTAAAAACACAATTATAAAGAGACCAATTCACAAACTATGTGTGTTGCCTATTGACGAAATTTAATGGGTAGCTATAATTTTGTAATTATTGTTAGCAACGCTGAGATGCATGTTAAAGGTACCTAATAAGTTTAAAAAAATGTAACACCATTTCCTTAATTTTATATATAGTTTTGTAACTGGTTGGAGATTATGTTTTTTTTTAAAGGCCTGGTGTCCTTTGGGAGGCGGAATGTTTACATTACAGTACCTATGTAGTTTCATACGATACCAATAGATGGCGTTGTGCAATTCGAACTACACATTTATTACTTGCAATGATTTGCATAAGGTAGTATGGCGTTACTCCTCAATAAAAATTCTAGTTTCCGTTGAGATTACGCATTTTCATTCATAATCCGCACAATAGTCATAACAGCGTTAATACAATAAAACGCTCTGCTTCTTGCGCCTTCGCAAAAATGCGCTTTGACTATGAGTGGTACTTACTGTTCGGTCACACTATTTTTATTTATAATAATAATTTAAAAATCAAGTGTATTATCCAAAATTACATTAAAAAATTGTTACCTGTATATTTTGTAGCGCAAGGTTTTGCCTGGGACAGCCCCCTTTGCTCCTGAATTTGGGGACTAGACCAGTAGCCGCCGTGAATATTCCAATAACTGCACTCACGGCAGCATCTATCACAATTGGAAAATGGTAACTGCCTATTTCACTGGCGAGCTAAAAAAGTCAAAACAATATCATTTTTATGGAAAAGGAACTTTTCACCATGAATAAATAGAGCAATTATAATGTGATCAAAACTATTAATAAGTATCCGGGAATCTGTTACATCATTACAAACCAATCTAATTCGAGGATGGAAGCGCGCTTCCGAAATACGAAATTCCGAATACCGAAACGCTAACTACGGAAAAATAAGATGTCAACACTGTAAAGGAATGAAACAGGACGTGTAATATTTCCTGACTCTTGAGTGCACTCTTCAAATATCCCTAAAGCCACAAAAGTTGTTATGATGTGGAGTACCGCCTAAACTTAAATATAACGCCAAAGTTTTTAGTAGCAGGTGCATACCCAGCACCTACCTTGCACTGCATTAAAACTTACCTACTGAAATTAAGATTGCAGATTATCTCAAAACCTGGGGCATGGTAATATTATACAATAGGATGGCTTCATAGAAACGGTCGAAACACGTGCTATGCCTACGCGCCTCGATCTGGGTATGCACTCGGTACGCATAGCAATTATACTCGCAAATTCAATAAGCATAAACAGAATATACAGATTACTTTTTATCACCCCGGAAAATTTAAGGGACGCTTCGGGACACCGATTACAGCTAATTTTATATACAGACTTGCTGTGCCCGCGACTTCGTCCGCGTGGAATAGTAACTTGGCAGCATTTTGATTTTTGTAGGCATTTTTTTTAAAGATCTTGATAAAAAGTAGCCTATACCTTATATAATTAGCTATCTATTAGTGAAAGTCCTGTCAAAATCGGTCCAGCCGTTCCGGAGATTAGCGGAAACAGACAGACAGACAGACAACAAATTTTTAAACTGTGTTTTTGTTATTAGTACCCGATATACATTCATACCCATTTAGTAAAAAGTTGTTATTTGACTATTGTCCCGAGTGCAATTTGACTAAGTAGTGTACGAAATTCCGGCGATTTAGTTATTACTTTGATAATTTTATATGTCACCCTGTGTTTCGCAAAATGAAAGTGTATTTTGTACCCACGAGTAAAATAAATAGCAAATCCCGCAACTTTTCGTTCCACGGACACTAGTATGTGCCAACCTGAACAAACAGCGCTAAAAACACAGTAAGGTAGTGAATAATATTTCAGTGTGTAGGACGTAGGTGATACCTGCAACGCTCGTTGTTTGGTCTCCGGGCTCGAATTTTCCGAGGCCATATAGCACGTGACCAACAGCCTATTGCATAGCTCCATAGGATCTGACGGAGTGTAGTCTGACTGACAGAGGATCTTGCGAACGTCGTACAGCACTTGACTCTCTAAAATTAACGATATTAATCAGTCATCGTCATAATCATTTCAGCCAAGAGAAGCCCACTGTTGGACATATGCCTCCCCCAACGGCTCCCCCAATGACTGACAGAGGATCTTGCGAACGTCGTACAGCACTTGACTCTCTTAAATTAACGATATTAATCAGTCATCATCATAATCATTTCAGCCAAGAGAAGCCCACTGTTGGATATATACCTCCCCCAGGGATCTCCACGACGAATTTACAGTTGTCATTTCAAAAGTCGTGAAAAATTACTGACTTAATCTATAGCACGTTGTTTGCGCCCAAAGTCGACGCAGACAATTCGGCTTTTCACCGATTAAATTACTGGATGCAACCAATGGCAGTTTTAATGGATAATCTGTATGAAAATGTATAAGTAGTCAGGAAAAATACTCCTCCTTGATAGGGACTGTCAACTGGACCCATTATTGTGGCTTGCCAATGGAATAGATCTTCGCCGTGTGGGCCTGCAGAAGATTATGCTGGTGGATCAGCACTATGTAGCCGCGGTGGACCCTCTGAGCTAGCGCGAAGGAGGTCGAGTTTCCTCAAGGCTACTGTCAGTAATCTAACGACCAGTAACAGTAGGTACAAACAAAAATACACAAGCTCTATCAGGCCACCAATGTCACCCCCGACGGTGATCTTGTATACACACAATAAAGCCGGCACAAAACAAAAAAGGGGGGGCTTCGCGGCGACAATTCGCACTTCGAAATGGCGCGCACGCGTATCAAATGACATTAGTCGTAAATCGAGACGCGGCCGGCGGCTGCCTCGTAAGGAGGCCGCGATGAAACAGGCACGCGCCGACTGCCTACTCGCCGGTGCGCAGCAGGCCTAGCACGGCGCGTGGAGTATAGAAGAGAAAGTGACTAACCCTCGTCCCGTCTCGCTTCAAGGTTATATGAAAGAGTAAGAAGAAACATATGATTTGTCTCTTGTCCCGTTTTGTCCACGGTCCGTGCTACGCCTGCAGGCAGTACAACTATCTCACTCGCTGTTCCTCGATCGTAAGCACACGTGGTCAACAAATAATAGTCACTTCTGGCAACCCCTACATGAGAATTTTAAAGAGAGTAGAAAAAAGGGTCAATTCATGAGTCTAGAAAACATATTATCTAACGCCAAGAATAATCTCCTGAAATTTCATGACTTTCAAGTATACTATGACAAAATGGATACTTTTTTTACCCTCTTTAAAATTCTCAGATAACTTATCCCGGCTATTAAAGGTTGCTAGAATTGACTATTATTGTTGACCGCGTGCTAGAGATTAAGTCAGTAACTTTCCATGACAAAAAATTAACATTAATGAGTATGAAACCATGTAAAATTCTAACCTCCTTTTTGAATGGCATCACATATTTGAGTGCACATCGAAAACACGATGCATGCGGTACTAGTGGAATCGACGCCACCACTGAGTGGTAAGAAAAACCCGCCCTGTCCTGACCTTCTTAAGTAATCCCACAGCCAACAAGCTGGTCCTGCAAAAGAATTTAAATAATGTATCAATTCTAATGCGATTTTCCTGACAAATGTTATGTTTATTTCACAGTTTCAAACGGGTTTAGCCTTGAACAATCTGTGGTTGAACGTATTTAGTGAGATGAACAAGCCGCCTTTAGTATGTTATCAATAGGTGTTCCAAAAAGTTGTGATGTGATGATATTTAATAAGGTTACTCAGACCATTAAACTGAACAAGTTGGAGTATACAACCAACTCTGAAATCGCGAAAAGAAATCGGGTATTTCATACCAAAGTTCAACACCCACCTGACCGACATTTCGGTCGGTAGGCATACGGACTGGGTATGAGAAATCAAAATCTAATTAGTATCTATTAGTCAGTCAATTAGATTATGTTGGATAATGAAAAAAATATAGGACACGTGTTTTTTGCTTTGTAGAAATAACAAAAAACTATGGCAGGTACTCAGTTGTAGGAATTTAAGAAGTTGGAGCCTTTGCCTCACAAGTAGAAAATTTAACTACGTAAAAAGTTACCCGACGTTTCAAATCAATAATAATTGTTGAAAGTTTTCCATTGTATTAAAAAATAAGTATTTTCCTTTGAAATATTCTTAACAACCTATACCTATATATCGGCCATTAAAAAAATTAGTCTTCCCTATTGATAAACCTGACTTTAAGCCTGCACATCTGTGAATAGGCCCACAGAATTTTTCTTACCCAATTCAATTTCTTCTTCTGGAGTCAAGTACTTCCACTCAAGCGGCGGACTTATAGTCAGATTCATGTCCTCATCATCAGACAACGCAAAGTCAGCAATAATGCGTGGAAACGGGTCATTGGACGCTGCCAAGTGGCTTCGAGAGCGTATTTGCGTTCTGTACGAACGTATATCCTCAAGATCTATCGTCGCTGCTATCACTTCCTGAAAAAATAAATGACTAATTTTAGAGTATGATAAATATTATACCTACGAGTAATTAAATAAAATTATTTGTTAGTACTTCGTCAAGTACCATTGTGCATTAGGTACTGTTGGGTTTTATGGTCGTCATGTTTTTGAGGTAATGTTTATTAGAGAGATCGATCCTGTGATCGACTTTATCGATCGGTATCATAAAAATGTTAATATTTCTTAATTTTACCGGGTTCAATGCCCGGTTCAGACGGGCAATTATTTGAAAATCTGTAAATGCCATTCGAATTCTTTTTAAAATCAAAATGAAGTCCTCTTTCAGTAAAATTTTCTAGATACAGTATTTAAGGTACTTTCCCTCCACGTGGAATCGCCGTGAGACGCCCTGTATACACGGTTATTTTTTATCATCCTGGAAAATTTTAGGGACGCTTCAGGACACATCCAATATTATATAAAAAGTAAAAAAAAAATTTAAAAATCTCAATTCATATTTAAATCATTCTTATACCATGTCGTGAAGCGTCCTCCCTTAAATTTTCCAGGGTGATAAAAAAATAACCGTGTATATTTTTTTATAAGAGTACAACTAAGTTAGCAATCAAGCAGCCTGTCCACCTGATGGTATGTGGCTACACAGTCGTCTATAGTGTATGTGGTTAGTTAAGGTTTGCAATAGGTACTACTAGGACCACAATATACGTTGCCAACATGTGACATAAGATGTCACGGCACAGTACCCAGTAACTTCAGACTCTAGACTCGAGAGATTTATTTTCACACTATTACTTCACTGCCTTTGAACCGGAACACTGCATGTGCAAGGCTCTAATAATATTCATAAAGGGACGACACAATTGAAATTATCCAGCAGAGTCCCGTAGAATGTTAATCGGAACCTCTTACACCGCCTGCCTTTGCCTATGTAGTCATTATAGTAAATTATTATCATTTTATTATTATCATTTCAATTGTCTTTAAAATACAAAATTCTTTCTAACATTATACTAATAGTATAAATGCGAAAGTGAGTTACGCTTTTACGCCTAAACCAATGAACAAAATTTCAATTATATTTGGTATAGGGATAGCTTGGGAATAACATAGGCTACTTTTTTAATGAGTTGCCTAGGGACGCAGACAAAGTCGCGGGCAGCAGTTAGTAATAAATAAATCAATACTATACTTTATCTTTTTACCTTTATAAGCAAAGTCACATTCAAATATGTATATTTTGAAAATTTGTAAAGAAAGAGGCAAACTGATGGACATTTTCAATTTTTTCATTTTTTTTATTGTATGTATGTACAAACTTACATGAAAATTTAACGGACGCAGTATTTTTTAATTTTATGAACCGAAAAGAGAACTGGTCAATACAAAACTGTCAATAACTTCGTAAATTTGTTTTTTATTTATGGCATATAATACAATTGCCAAAATTTAATAAAAAAATACAGTAAAACTATTTGTTATTTCATTCATTAGAGAAATATTTACTTAAGTTTATGTAAATTAATAAATAACAAATAGTGTTATATTTCCGAAGATATTGAGATTTTTCTTACCGACCACTTTTTTGCAATCCCAGTGTCTTAATAATGACGACAATCACGGAAATCATGGCTCACTCATATATAGTAATATAATGAAAAATACAAGTACCACATCGTGCAACGCGAACTGTAGCCCTCTGCTAACAATGTTCCCGTTCACAGCGACACACGAACATCCGTTAAAATATATTCTTTGACCGTCGCAGCCTCTCAAATTACTGAAGAGATAGGCACCTCCGCTTTTAAACGTGGCGCTTTTTACTAAGTCCACCGTGACGTATGCTTTCCGTAGCTCCATATAACTGCCAGATCCGTTTGATATTATTTCCACCCCGTCTAAACTTAAAGGAATGTGACGACTGAAATTGAAAATGTCATTTCATTACTCGAATACAATTGATTGTTTCAAAAATTAAGCTATTTCCAATTGGAGCATGATTGTATTCTGTTTCACGTTTGAACATGGAGGGAATATCATTAACGATAATTATAATTTTTAGTTCTTCTTTCGCAACCTTTGAGGGTTCCAGAGCTCTTCGCAAATTTCGAATCCTATACAAGTATCTTTAGTAGCGATCACAGCATCTCCAATAGGTACTGTAGACTGACCCGTTATAGCAGAGATCATTCTCGGCAAGAAATAATCCTCGGTTTGTCTATCCTGTGAAATCAGAAAACAAAAGTTTTTATTTTCTAAACATCGAAATAAATATTTTTAAATTGTTGATTTATAATGGAAATAGAGCAACGTCAAAATCTTTTGTTTGTTCAAGGGGTTAATTATCGACTCACAAATAATAAATGTTAGTTCCCAGCCAAGATATAGGTACAATTACTTATTGTGAAAATTCATAGAAACAAATAACCTTTTAGCTTACTTTAGTCCACGGCGAAAACCATCTGGATTCTCTATAATTTCCATCTTCACATAACATCATCTTTGGACGGATCAACAGTATTTTCTTATTCAGGAACGCCACTCTGCAGTTATACAGCACGTTTCTGTGCTGCACTGGCATCCCTACATCTATAAGCATATCTTTGCATGTCGGTGACTTTAAGAGTTCTGCTAGAACTTGCCAGCTATGGAGATAAGTATCTGGTTCGTGGAAATGGTCCTCGCAACTGTAACCACTGTAAAAAATGTACACGAATAAAATATTTTTTACACCTATATTGTGTGTATTTACTTTTTTGTTTGCCATCCGTGTGTTAGAAAATTAAGTTCCCTGCCATGTTGGTAACAAAGATATTTAAATAAGATCAAAATAAAAATAAACTCATTTTAATAGAACCGTTTTCCACCCCAAGGGGAAGAAAACGATTATTTCAGGTCTTGCCGAGGCTTGACCTTTCGGAGATTACCTATCACACCTAACGACATACAAGTGCCTCCTTTTCCTACCTAAAAGTCTGCGAGTGTGGTTATAGGTACGTTCTGACGTTCTCGGGCCTGCGCTGCGGGGTCAACGATCGGCAGCCAAGGGCGGGCGACGAAAGCCCGCGTTCTCTTCTTCAGTACCGATCTCCGGAAAAGCCGGCAAGGCCTTACTCAGGTCAAGCCTCGGCAAGACCTGAAATAATCGTTTTCTTCCCCTTGGGGTGGAAAACGGTTCTATTTCAGCTCTGTGCCTTCGGCTTGACCTTTCGGAGACGTGTCTACCCTCTGCCGGCGCGGCGCTAAGGCGTACTGTGACCAGGTTTTCTAAGAGTATTTGGTAAAAATCGACTAAAGGTGACAAAAAATAAATAAATAAATAAATTAAACTTTGATAATGTTCTATCAAATGTTTTTATTAAATTCTGCGAAGAAAAGTATTGGTAACATTAAATTATTCAAAGAAAAATTCAGACGAACACTTTATAAAATGAACCACTTTATAAATTAACATGAGATTAAAATAATTACTTAAAACTAAATGAGATCAACATGGAAGCCTTTACAAAAATTGGTTGTCGAAAATTTAAATTACTTTAAAATAATTATTTAATTTATTTGCATTACTACTCAGTGGTCGATCAACTTCTTTGCAATAGTGTTTAAAGAAATTATCGGAACCTCTCCAGTTCCCTCGTTCCAAAATCTGATCGAGAGGTACTTTCTGCTGGAAGTCATTAGATGCGACTGCTGATCGAATGGATCCTGGGCTACAATCTATTCCGAGATCCTCAAATATTGTTTTAATCCACCCAGCAATTACTGTTCTAGAAGCCGCTTTGACTCGACCTCTAGTGGTAATGAATAAATTATGTAAATTTTCCTGAGCCTTTCTTCTCCTTTTGGACACATCAATCAAAACAAGGACCCACTTCACAAGACTGAGTACCGGATCATTTGAATCTATTAGCTGCCAACCTGACTGCCGGTTTCGATGATTGTCCGTCTTGGATCCAAACCGCGGCCAGAGTACTAAAGCAGAATTGTTAAATTCAAAATGCTCTTCATCTATACTAAGGAGTGTGAGGTCATGTATACGACGCCCCGAGGCTAACAACAGGAGTAAGGCAACATGACGGGAGACTTGAAAAATGCTGTCTTCTGAAGGCACATGAGTCCTCAGCCACTCAAACAAATCTTTTACATGCCAGACTTTAGGTCTCATTCTAACGGAAGAACATTTTTTGATGTTCAAGGCTTTGAGCAAGGCTGTAATTAAGGGATGAGCAGCTAAACGTTTTTCCCCAGTCGGGTCTGCCAAATTGACTACCATTGATTTGTGGACAAGAATAGTGGGATAGGCAAAGTTTTTGACCCGGGCAAGGAATCCGAGATAAGAAGTAACGTCCTGAGGTCCAGGGTTGGAAATTTCTACTCCATTCTGTGTGCCCCACGAGGTCCATTGTTTCCATGCGGATGTGTATGTCCGCCAAGTGGAGTCACGCCAAGCTGACTGAATAAGATCTACATCGGAAGGGTCCAAACCTACGATTAATTTACTCCACCCCGTATTTTCCAGACCTCCAAATGCAGGTCGTCTACTTTCGGTGGTGGAAGGCCCGTGGCTAGGTCGATCAGGTGTTCACTTGGATTGTAAATCTGGAACGGGGCTTCCAGCGCCCTGCGTTTCAGGTCGCCCCTCCAAAACACTCCTTCCCAACGGGGTATCACTAACAGGAACGTTCCCGACGACATATTTAGATGATGAAGAACTCTTGGGATTAGAGGTGGAGGCGGGAAGATCCACGCTAACTGGAAATGCCAAGGCCGGCTGAACGCGTTTATGAAAGCAGCGTGAGGGTCTGTTGCTATTATTGAAGCATACAGGGGAACTACTTTTGACTGATCCGTGGCGAACAAATCTATTTGGGGCACTCCCCACTTTTGGAAAACTCTTGTAGTCATCTGTTCGTTGAGATGCCAATCTGGTAGAGACTTCCCTCTTGACAAACAATCGGCGATCGTATTGTAGCGACCTGGTAGGTAAAATGACAATAGGGTTACATTCAGTTCCCTTGCTAACAACAGTAACTTCTTTGTTAACTCGTGTAATACCATCGACCTCGTGCCACCCTGTTTTCGAAGATATGCGACCACCGTCTTGTTGTCGGACTGGACCATCACGGACCTCCCTCGCACCATGTCTTGACACTCTGACAGAGCTTTTGCCACTGCAAACAGTTCTTTTCTGTTTATATGCCAACTCTGCTGCTGGTGATCTAACCACAAATCCGAGAGATGACAATCGTCTATCTGGACTCCCCATCCCACATCGGATGCGTCCGTTGTTATAAACCGGGATGGTTCGGGAAGGAATATCTTGCCGGTCTTGTCGACGTTTTGGGACCACCAATGGCACTCCGCCAGTGCAGATACTGGAATCCCGCTCATCTGAGATGGAAGGTCTGGTGGCAGTTTGCGAGCAGGTCTCTGCATGTTTCTGGTAAAAAGTCGTCCGAGAGGAATGACGTGAGATGCGAAGCCCAATCTTCCTATGAGGGTGGTCGCTGTTCGCCAACACCACTGACCTCGTTTTTGGTGCGATTCCAGTTCCTTCTTTATCCTGACTATTTTTTCGTCTGGCAGAACTGTTTGATTTGCAACGGTATCCCATATGATGCCTAAAAACTCTATCCTTGTAGTTGCTTTCATTACTGATTTTCCCCGATTTACACACCATCCGAGACTCTGAAGTAAATCGACTGCGTAGGTCATATGAATTTCTAATTTTCTTGGGTCCTGATGAGCAATCAGAAAATCGTCCAAATAGACGAGAACCCGAAGTCCACGTTCCCTCAACAACTTTGCTACCCAGTTGGTCAGCCGAGAGAAAGCTAGCGGGGCACTGGACAGGCCAAAGGGTAGTGATGTCATTTCGAAAAGTTCCTCCTTGTAGGCGAAGCAAAGGTATCTTCTGTGACTCTTTCTTATTGGGACGTGAAAATAGGCATTGCTGATGTCCAACTTCCCTAAATAGTCGCCCTGCTGAAGAAACTTCGGTACACAGGCCTGATTTATCAGCCGAAATTTTCGAGGCCTTAGGAAATAATTGAGATGCCGAAGATCGAATATCTGCCTGTGTTTTCCGTTGGCTTTGGGGACTAAAAACATTCTTGACAAAAAGCCCGACTTTGCAGAGGACCTTTCTACCACTCCCTGGGTTAGGAGATCTTCTATTTCTACGCTCATTTGATGTGAGACCTTGGTTGCGAATCTCTTTAGATTTTTCTGAAGGGGAACAGACGGTGGTCTTACAGCAAAAGGAAAGGGGTAACCCGAAACTATCTTGAGGACGTAATTTGGAGCCCCCAAAACCCGCCACCGCAGCGAGTGATCCTGGAGCTGTCCCCCTACAAAACCATCAAAATTTTTGGTTGCGCTGTGGTCTACGGTTTCGGTCCTGGCGGCGAGGCTGTTGCTGTTGCCTGCGAGTGGATGTCGATGGTCTCGAAGAAGGCAAACCTCGGGTGATTGAGGCGGTAAAGTTGCCTGCTGGACGCGCGCGGTGAGTAACCCCTTTTCTTTTTGCTGGCTGTGTTGATGGAGCGGCTCTACGAAAATAATTTGATGTTCTTCCTCTTTTGTCAACGTGCCTAGCTCCTGATGAATAAACTTGACCAAGACCACCATTGTCTTTAATAAAATTTGTTAGCATCTTTTCATCAAAAAGGTGTGTCGACGATGGTGGAATTTGGTGCAAAGCAGAGTTCAAAACTTCATTTCGGTGGCTGAAGGCTTTTCTGCGTATTTCTATAGTTTCAGCGCGATGGGCGCACACATATTGAAGCAGGTTATCAGAAATAGATCTCAATTCTGAGCCATCCGCAAACAGTTGCCGAACGGCCTCCGCAGCTGCTGGACAGTCGGCTGTAATCTTTTTAAGACTCTCCGACAAGGTTTTTCTCTGCTTCAGTAATCCATGACTAATGGTTCCAAGTATTCCCTCCTGTTTTGAAAGCCAAGAATGGGTTTTCATGCCAAAGTTTGACAGCTCATTATTGAGTTTAAGAGCACTAAAAACTGGGGCTGCTTGTAAATTCTTCTCCACTTCTTTGTATCTTATCCGGTTCCAACCCTCTGTGCCAAATCGCTGACACATAATACCTTCTTGCTTTAACTGAGGACTCGGTTCTGGAACTAGAGGTTCAGCCTCTCTGACTCTAGGCAAAAAGTCCAAATCGAGATTACTGTCACCAGCTGCATTCATCACGAATTCGGGAGCCCTCCATTGCATTGAATCTTCCTCCACCGATGAATCCGAATAGTTGTCCTCTTCCTCACTATAAGTATTTTCCTTGTCGGAATCGTTTTGGGTCGATGGAGGTCTCTGAAGATTGTCTATCTTCTGAGCCAACAACGAGAACATATTATCCATCTTTTCCTCCAATAACTCTACTCTGGATCTCTTCGGAGGTGGAGCGTCTTGCGGAGACCTATTACGCTTCCTATGACGTCCTGGAGTCTCCTCAGTGAATACAGATGCCATGGAACGACCTCTGCGACCCGTCTCTTCGGATTCGGAACGGCAACCAGCTAGGATGCCATTAGCTTCAGCTCTTGTGTGAAGGAGCGGGCGGACTGGCTCAATAGATTGCTTAAATAGCTCGGCTCGAGTTGCGGAACCGTGGATTCGATTAATGACTGACGGTGGGCCTAAAATAAGAGCGCGAGTGAAAGCCCAGTCTGTAAGTTTTCGTCTAATTTCCCTGTAGCCTTTTTCGGACAGATGATCTGCATCAGGGTCAAAACAACGAACTAGCCCTACAGTTGGTAGAGCGAAAGAAATCTTGTTCAAAATTGGTGCCTCCACCGTAGGGCCAAAGATGTCTTCTTTGGATACCCGAACAACCTCCCATCGAGTCCAGCCCGTTGGTAAATATTCCTTCGCAAGCGACTTGATACGCTCCAATACAGCATCTTCCATGTCAACTTCTCCGCGCTCTTCTAAAAGGACGCCCAGCGACACAAATTCTCCTCCCAAGGCGATCTGAAGCAATGTAAGAAAGCCATAGCTTAAGCAAAAGGAAGCAAGGCACACAAACACCAATGGGTAGCGCAGAGCAGCTCAATTCAATAGCACAAGCCCGCTCTGAGTGTTGAACAGGGGCACAGGTGCCGGGAGGTGTGGCTCAGGATTCGGAAGGCACTCCCCGATTTTGGGAGGCGCGCCACAAATTTTGAGAGGCAAGGCTCAAACTTTAGGAGGCGCGGCTCAAATTTTGAGAGGCGCAGCCCAAACTTTAGGAGGCGCGGCGCAAATTTTGAGAGGCGCGGCTAGATTTTTGAGCGGCGCGGCTCGATTTTTGAGAGGCACTGCTCGGTAATTGAGAGGCGGTGCTCAAACTTCTAGGGGGTGTTATGCCGCCAAATAAAGTGAGCTTTCATGCCCTCAAGACAAGATTGGCAGTGGCGAAGCCGACGTACCAAAAGGGCAATGTCTTGTCTGACTGTGGCTGAATGAACTACAGTCATAAGTAAATAGTGATGAATAAGGCAAAAATAAGTGCTGCCTCACGCAACGTGCTTAATAGCATTTTTCCTGTAAGAATCTATGCAATTAATCATTCTGCAACCACAACAAGCTATCTAGTCAGTTGATCAAAGATAAAGGAATTCGTCACACAACAAGCGATCGTAAATATTGGTTTTTCATAGACGTTAATAAAACAAAAAAAAAAAAACTATTTAAAATATATGCTTTTGTCTTTAACACTTCTCACTTGAATTTAGAGAAACAAAACTCTGGAAACCAAAGCCATCTATAAAATTGTTTTATACCACAATACCATAAATAAATACCACTGTGTATTTATCCTTTACCACGTACCTACCTAACATAAGCACCAAACACTTCACAGACTAATAAAATTACTAGGTAGACTTACCGTAACGCCTGTTAAAGACAAAACCAGAAATACGAACGCTGCAACAGCGTTTGTTTACACCACATAGAGACACATGCACTCGTCAAGCGTAATAAAAGCGTACTGAAGAAGAGAACGCGGGCTTTCGTCGCCCGCCCTTGGCTGCCGATCGTTGACCCCGCAGCGCAGGCCCGAGAACGTCAGAACGTACCTATAACCACACTCGCAGACTTTTAGGTAGGAAAAGGAGGCACTTGTATGTCGTTAGGTGTGATAGGTAATCTCCGAAAGGTCAAGCCGAAGGCACAGAGCTGAAATAAAACAATGTTTTGTATTCCTATATTAGACATGCAGCAGTAGGTACTGTGTCACGTTTAAATCGTTGAGAGAAGCTTTTAGTAAGTGATGGTTTTAAAGCTGGTCCGCATTTTACGCACAAGTGCGCCGTTTATACACTCGCGAGCAAAAGTTTGGAATCAGTTACTTGAAATTGGTTCCGCGTGATCTTGCTTACTAAATAAATTTTTAATAATCATAAAAATGACATCATGTTAAAGGTGCAACTGTCCACTTTAAATCGATATAAAATTAATTCATATCGAGCCCGTAATTGTGGAGTTATCCCGGATTAAGTGAAGGAGGTAGGAAAACAAGGAAATAGGGAAAAATAATGAATGAATAAGCAACAAAAATTATTAAATAAAAATTTTATTTATCTTTAAAAAAAGTGTCAATATTTTGTGTTCCCTCCCCTAGCCCTAATAACTGCTCCAAGACAATTCTTCATAGACCTGATCAGCTTCTGAATTGATTCTTGTGGAATACCTTCCCACTCCTCAATCAACGCTGATTTCAGCTCATCAGACATGAAGGAGCAGGAGTTCTGGAACGAACCTTCCTCTTCAGTTCATCCCACACGTGCTTAATGGGATTCAAGTCAGGGCTGAGCGCTGGCCAGTCCAATGTGGCAATACCGACTTCTTCGAGGTATTCCGTTGTTACACGGGCAGTGTGACAACGAGCGTTATCGTGCATAAGGAGGAAGTCATCACCGATGTATCCCGCATAGGGAACGACATGTTCCAGGAGAATATCGGAAATGTACCGGTCCGCAGTTAGACCGTCTCCTCGTCCCCCGCCAGGCACGAAAACAAGCTCGGTTTTACCATCGAAGGAAATGCCGGCCCACATCATACAAGAGCCGCCCCCATAACCCACTGTTTCAGCGACACAGCACTGTGCAAATCGCTCCCCAGGCCGCCTGTAGACCCGTCCTCTTCTGTCGCTACCGTGCAAACACATCCTGCTTTCGTCGGAGAACAGGACTTGCCTCCATTGCTCAACCTCCCAATCAAGATGGGTGCGAGCAAACTGAAGGCGTGCTTGTCGGTGAGCTGCCGTGAGTTTCGGGGCTGTGGCAGGCCTTTTTGGAGTCAGATTCGCTTGCTTGAGTTGTCGACGAACTGTCCATTCGCTGGCTGCTACCCCACGAACATCTCGGAGATCCTGCTGGACGTCGACACCAGTCAAATGCCGATTTCGGAGAGGTTGACACGATAAAACGGTCATCCCTCTCCGATGTGCACCGGCGCCGTCCAGATCTTGGTCTCGGGATAAAGCCACCAGTCTCCCGAAAGCGCTTATAAACTTTCGAAACACAGGATTGGCTTATGTGGAGCCGACGAGCGACAACCCGTTGGCTGAGCCCTTCTTACAATAGGGCTACGATTTGTGCTGCTTCTGTAGGTGTTGTCTCCATTGTCGTACAAGGTAAAGGGTCAAAAGTGGCGGAGATGTGTACCGGTCAACGTGTGAAAGTCGACTGATAAAGAAAATCCGATAACAGGTGCTTTTATAGGAGGTCAATAGGTCGCAACTCGTGACGTATCAAACAATTGAAACACGTCTTTTTCGATACACCTTCACTTAATGCGGAATGGCTCCATAAATACTGGCTTGTTTTTAATGAACTCGGTATCAGTTGAATAGTAAAGAGTTGAACCTTTAAAATGATGTCCTTTTTACGATTATTAAAAAAGTATTAACTACTCAAGATAACGCGCAATCAATTTCAAGTAACTGATTCCAAACTTTTGCTCGCGAGTGTAGTTCATTATCATCATAGCCGCAATGCGCGCCTCCCCTGAAAGGGAAGACTTCCACCACGTTAGCTCAGTGCGAGTGGGCAGGAATCCGCTGGGGTAAGTATATAATAATAATAAAAAAATAAAAAAATAAAATAGCTTTATTTGATTCCACAGTATAAATAGAAGTAATTAATTCATCACAATATGCATTGGTGCATGCATGCAAAATATAAGTGTGTAAAAATAAATTTAAATATATAATAAATTGATTCATTTTTGTATTAATAATATACTTAATCTATTCATGCAATTCCAATTTCTTCCAATGTGGGGTCCACAAGTCCTCAGGGTAAAAGCCTCCTTCGAAGAATTCCATTTTTTCTTATCTTTAGCAGTGGTCATCTATTGTTTTCCTGCTATGCCCACAATCTCGTCCTGCCACCGGGCTCCCGGACGACCTCTGCTTCTCACGCCAAGCGGTCCTTTCCATTTTGTGGTGTTAATTGTGCATCGATTGTCACCGTATCTCCCAACATGACCAGCCCATCTCCATTTGAGACTTTGAGAAAAATGTAGAGCATCCTTTACCTTGGTTATTTTACGAATTTTAATGTTTCTTACTCTATCTCTTAGCTTTATATTTAAACAGCTCCTTTCCATTGCCCTCTGAGTTGTCTTTATTTTATTTCTTGCCTTGTGATCATAGATCCACGTTTGGCAGCCCTGGGTTAAACAGTGTAAAAGTGTTGTATCTAAAATTATCCTTTTTAATTTAATTGGTAGGTGCGATTTGAGTATCTCCTTTTGTGCCCAGTACTTCCTCCATGTAATAGCTACTCTCCTGTCTATTTCTTCTATGTTACGGTCTTTTTTAAATGAATTTTGTTTTCCAAGATAAGTGTAGCTCTCCACGTACTCTAGTGGTACATTGTTGATCAGTATTGGCGTTATCTCACTGTTAGTCATAATTTTAGTTTTTTCTAAGTTCATTTCCAGGCCTGGGGTAAGTATAGTTGCGTAAAAAGAATCTTCTCGCAAACATCCACGATGCATTTAAAAATTCGGGTTATATAGAGTTTTCCAATAAGGGCGGGTCATGTTAAAATGGAAAAACGATTTTTTTTTTCATTTGAATAGATCCGGCTGAATTTGAGCGATGGCCTAAGTAATGTTGTCTTTGAGGGCATCGGCAGAAAACCTCAAAATCTTGTACTAATGCAGGCCCAAATACCGAAGCAAAATTTGCCAAATTGAAATCTGCGCACTTGCACAGCGACACAAATTTACCTACCTAGTGTTCTCCTGAACACTTTCACAGATAAAGACAATTATCTCTGCTGATCTATCGTTTACTTGATGCACTACGAGTGTTGATGCTTGTTTACCGGACCAGTCGTTTCGAATTTGGCCACCAAACGTTGGATAGTCGATTTTAAAGAGCCGTTTAACGACCACAACGCGCGCAGTTTTCACTCATTTCGATAATCATTTTTATCATTTGGACCTGCGGTTCAGTCACGTAACTTGTTTGCCGTGGTAATTTAGCATCAAGTACTTACTGCTAAATAAATAACAGATTTGACAGATTCCGCTAAAAGAATTTGGCCGCCCCAAACTGTGAACATCGACCCGTTCCTATTGGAAAATTTTGTTATCTTTTCAGAAAATTATCTTATACATAAAGAATAACGGACAAAATGAATAAAAAATACTGATTTCGACATCCTTCCACCTTGACCTAATCTGCAATATTAGCACAAACAAACTGCTACCTACGTTCCCTTTAGGTATATATCTGAATCATACTTTAGATCCGAAGTTGCAATGTACTACTCTGTCATTAATGTTGGGTCGGCATTAACTTTGGTCTAGCATGTCCTCAACGACTTTGATAAGTTTCAGATTTTTAGGAAAATTCAGGTATTTTGGGCGTCTGGCAGGGCGCCAACATGTTTCATAGCAAAGTGATTATTTAAAATGGTACGGATCGACTAGTCAGACAGAAAGTTCAGCGGCTATATCTCTCAAAATGGATTGACGATTTTCAGTCACTATTTTCTTCACTTTTGTAATGTTAGCTTCAGTTGAAGGCCTTCCAGAGTCAGGAAAAAAAATCTTCCATCACATCTCGACCGCTTTTGAACGCTAAGCACAAGTTTTTTGATAAAGTCGATTTACCGTAAGTCTTCTGTTACATTTTCAGTGACTTCGAACAGGAAATTTCATTGCCGATGCAAAATTCAAGACACTCTTTGTTCGATGTTTTCGTCCATTATGAAATTCGCAATACACACTAGATATGATCTAACTAAAACTGCACTGTATTTCATCTAAATCTAGATGCAACTCAAACTCCGCGCCAAAATAGAATACGGTTGTGTCAATCATACACCAACAAAACACAAAAAAAATAATTTGGAACACAAATCATTCATTCCCGATACTTTTTGGCATTTTAAGAATTACAATTTCGAAGCAACTTTGTCAAACCACGTCGACGGTTTGACAGTTGCTTGCAATTTGTAAACCTCACAGGCTATTGTTGTTATATGTAAAGCTAGTGTTATTCAAACAAACTATCAATGTTACGATTGATGACGTGGGTGTGACTGAATTAAAAGCAACCATACTTACCATATCTCTAATTCTGGACCAGTGCGATAAGATGCACCTAATTCTTTGGCCTCCTGTACAGACTGCAGTATTCTACTGAGGTTACCCTCAAAATCTAAAGCCCATTGGTTCAATGTACAAACAGCTACTGTCACTTTTCGACCCATTTTGTTGACCTAGAATGAAATGTATCGATCTGATGAAAAGCTTACTTTGAAAACATTGCCTTAAGAAATAATTCCACGTCAGTGTTTGTGGTTCCTCATCAATCAACCCATTACAAGTTATAAATCCATGAGTATTCATTAATACCTTCTCGTTTACAGAACGTTTGTATATTTGTATATTTGACGACATGGTTAGCGCAGAGGTCGAGTGATCGCCTACTGCGCAACGGGTCACGGGTTCGATTCCCGTACGGGACAAATATTTTGTATGGCCTACAGAAATTTGTTCCGGTCTGGGCGTATGTGAATGTGATATTCTATGTTTGTAACTACACCCACGACACAGGAGAAAATCCTAGTGTGGGGCGACGTTTTTTAAAATAAGAGAAGTAAATATTTTAGTTTACCAGCCATTCGTAATCCTACTAAAAGATAAATACAATTCAATGAACATTTTTTACAAAAAGTAGGCATATTAAACGCTTTCTTTTAAAATGTTTTAAATTAACTAGATTTATCTTACCTACAATAATAATCAAAAAAGAAACTGTTACAAATTACATGATTGACCCTTTTTAGAGAGGGACAAATAGTTGTACGCTACAATAGGCATATTATTAATTTGTATATTTCATTTCACCATCTATATCGCTGGCCTAAATCCTTAATCGAAAAAGTTGATATCAGAAAATCTCTACTTGACATTTAATACTATTTAAGCCACGGTTTCAACGATATCAGTGCTGGATAGCAAGTCCTAGGGCGAGGAACATTAACTATTTTTACTACACAAATCGAAAAATCTGTCGACACAATAGAATGCTTACCTTTATAAAGAAACTATGCAGAATGAAAGATTTCTACAGCAGAGCTCTGTTTTCTTATAACTTTCAGCTCCCTTTCAACCCCTGACAGTGAAGACAGTAAACAGAAGTATATCACTGCTTCATCACAGCTCATATACGTCCCCATCGAGGGGCTAGCACCAACCGTATGTTAGGGTGATTAGGCCTTAGTCAACCACGCTGGCCCAGTGCGGATTAGTCGACTTCACATACACCATTGAATTTATTCGCAGATGAATGCAGGTTGCCTCACGATTTTTTCCTTCACCGTATGAGCGTCAGATAAATGGACAGCCGGCTTCAAAAGTAGATAAACATTTTACTACCGTATCACACCCAACTATTAACAATGCAATATAGGTGTTGTAACCATACTAAATAATAGTTGGTGTGACACGGTACTAAAATGTTTATTTACTTTTGAATCCGGCTGTACCTATGTGTTTTTTCGTTTTCGAATTTCATATGTACATTAGTCTGACGCTCCTACGATGAAGGTTCACAGTCCAGTGCCGAGGCCACAGCGCCACCGACGATCCTTTAATAAATCACGTTAAATACAAGGGCTGAACAGAAATAGTACAGGTAGGTATCCGGCTCTTCACATAGAAATCCCGCATGAAAGGCGCCATAAGCAAAGAGTACCTAGACAGACTACTGCTAGACTGCTTCATTGTTAGATGACATAAAACAACAAGTCCAACAGAAGTGAATCGATCCGCACTACTTTGTGCCAGGATACGGCCAATCACCTCGTCGGGCCGCCATCCACCACGTATTATGTATACGTAATGTATAGTGAAAAGTAATACAATATTCCTTCCTTTCAATCAATAACTAACAAAGCAGATTATTAAGAGGCTGACAACTCTGAGCTGCGTTTATCAAACACCACTTCAAACTTTTTTTAGTAAAACCTGTTTAATATAGCGTAGTAAAAAATATATATATGTTACTCTTGAAAATATTTCTGAGAATATCCATGTCCCCAAAACAAATTTTAATCAAAATTTCTCGTTAAAAACAGTTTCCAGAAGAAAATCCGAGTTATTTAAAAAAGGTCATTTAATGATTTTCAGGGAATTAACTCATTACCCTTAATTTGTTAACATTGATGTTTCATGTCTTCAAATAAGTTACTAGTTTCATTTTAAAAAAATGTTTTTTTCGATCAATTTCAATAGCGCCCCGCGCCCGTAATCCAGTAGAAACTCTGACTCAAGTTCGTTGGCGTTACTCAGCCTCTTAAACCACAGAACAGTCTTTCTGTGTTCTGTGTCTTAAACCGTAACTTTGTGTTATGTTGACTAACACTTACTATAGTCTATTCAAGATAGGAAGGTCTCCGTTTCATGCATACTGTTTCCGTGATTAAAAATATTATGTTTTAAAAATATAGGTGTTGCAAATGTAAGAAAAGTGGATACCATAGTGGAAATGAATAATGAAATTGTTGAATTTATCGACTTTACTAAATTTTTGGGTATAACACTAGATTCTAGATTGCATTGGCTAACAGACTTAGTTCTGCAGCATATGCAGTTAAAAAAATAACACAACTTACTGATGTTTAAACGGCAAGATTGATTTTCTTTAGTTATTTTCATAGTGTCATGTCATATGGAATACTACTGTGGGGATCGGCTGCTAGTATTGAAAGTATTTTCGTACTTCAAAAAAGAGCGGTTCGCGCTATTTATAATTTACGAGCAAGAGATTCTTTATGGGACTTATTTAGAGAAATTAATATATTGACTTTAGCAGGACAGTACATTTATGAAAATTTGATTTATGTCTATAAAAATTATAATACATTTGAAACCAATTTACAAATTCACCATCTAAACACAAGATACAAAAATAAACTTGCCGTTCCAACATTCAGGCTTCAAAAAACTAGAGGCTCGTTTGGGGTTAGGATTACGAATGGGGAAATGTATAACCTTTTATAATAAGCTTCCACAAAGTGTTACCGACTTGCCCGTTCATAAGTTTAAAGCGCATGTAAAAAAGACTCTTATGAGTAAAGGATATTATAAAGTCAACGATTATTTGAATGATGCCAATGCCTGGTGTTAATTTTTCAGATAATGAATCGTGTTGTTATGTATAACTATTTGTTTAAACAAATATTATTTTTGGTAATAAGTAGTAAGAAGAGAACTGACACATCTAATCTTGTAATGGAAGTTGAGCTCAAGCTTCTGCTGTGAGGTCAGCTTTCAATTGACGACTCTGTAACAATACAGGGAGAAAAAAATTGCCCTTGCTGGTTCTTTCCAGTACAAAGTCTCCCGCCGTAGACTTGTCAACCAATGGCGTAGCTGCTTTGACGTTCAAAAGAGATTGTAACAATCCAATTTGAATAAAAGATATTGAATTTGAATTTGAAAATTTATAACTTATCTCTTCAGGTTATAGTTATCAAAAATGCAATAATTAAATACACATTAAATAAAAACAAGAATATCAGTCCAGTTAAAGTTTACAAATAAAATATTTGTGTAAGCTATATGTTACGATTCACGATTCAATTACATACTTAATTACTTAAAGAACTGTATTTTCAGAATCCTACTATATTAATATTGTTGTATGTTTAGATGTTTGGATGTTTATTACTCAATCACGCAAAAACGGCTGAACGGATTTGCTTGAAATTTGGCATGCATGTAGCCTTTGACATGGAAAAGAACATAGGCTACCTTTTATCCCGATTCCTTAAGTAGTTCCCGAGGGAAAATTGAAAATTGTTTACTAGCTAAGACGCGGGTAGGCAGCTTTCAAATTTGGTATGCATGTCACCTATGCTATGGAAAAGGATATGTACTTTATATTCCTTAATGATCTCTCAAATAGTTCCCGTGGGAAGATTAAAAAATTGTTAACGAGCGAAGCTTTAGACCCAATTCTGAAGTCCACGCAGACGAAGTCGCGGGCAGAAGCTAGTTATAAATAAATAGCTTTCCGCTCGCGGCTTCGGCCGCGTTATTTTTGTTTTCCCGTGGGAATTTTATATTTTCCTGTAAATAATGTTATAGCGGTTATTTTTTTATCACCCTGGAAAATTTTAGGGACGCTTCAGGACACATCCAATATTATATAAAAAATTTAAAAATGAAATAAAACATTTTAAAAAAATATATAAAAAAAATAAAAAATCTTTTAAAATGCTGCTCTAAAGTAGAGCAGCATTTTATATATTTTTTTTTATTAATATAAAATTAAGTAAATGAGTAATTTTTTTATTTACATTTAAATCATTCTAATACCATGTCGTGAAGCGTCCCTTAAATTTTCCAGGGTGATAAAAAAATTAACCGTGTATAGAAAACTGTTATTTATATTTAGGAGCTCGAATAATAAATTTCATAGAAATTTAAGCAGATTTTAAATATTTTCCATAATAACTTTCAACCCCTATTTTGCACCCTAAGGGGGTGAATTCCTATAAACCATGAAACACGTGTTCAATGAAATGTTTTAAGAGCATGAATCTCAAGTTTTGTCAAAATCGTTGCTAACTAAAAAAATCCATACAAACTTGCAACCCCTATTTCATCCCTTAAGGGTTAAGTTTTTCTTAAAATCCCTTCTTAGTGTGCGTCCGCATTTTGAATTAAATCAATTGACCAAATTTCACGTTTCTACCATTAGCGGTTACGGCTCCTTCTCTAGCGCTACCGACGCTATCTTCTATCTATTGTATATAAAATACAATAGATAGAAGATAGCGTCGGTAGCGCTGTGGACTCGCCACTTGCCTTCCAATCGGGAGGTCCGGAGTTCAAGACCGCCATGTATCGACGGGTATTTCGTTTTCAAATTTCATATGTAGTCGTAATTTTTCTGACGCTCCTACGTCAGACAAATGTACATGTAGACAAATGTATCGGAACTAGTCCAAAAGACCCGTATCCAGGCCAGTAAAGCTCCCTATCAAGAGACATATCCGAACACGTCAGGTCAATGTCAGTGTCAATATCACCTTCTTGGCAGATATTTACTCAGAACAATCACTACAGCATGCTTTAGTTATTCTTCTGAGGATATTTAGGATCTGGAGCGCGTTCAGAGCCTCGGAGTGTAGTTGTCCGGTTGTTTTTAACTCGCTCAGAGGCGTTGAACGGATTGCAGCAACCAAATCTTTTATCTCCCTCTTTCACATGAATTTTTATTTCTCTCTCTTTTTATCAGATTACATTTTAGATTATAGCACCCTATATCATCCAATCACGTAAGAGTATTTCAGTAATAAACGTTAGAGTGTTTTACAACCATCAAATTCGATGGTTGTAACCTTAGGCGCATAACACATTGCACCGGACACCGCTCCGGTGTGCGGTGCTGCGGTTTTTAGTTTTGACTGGAGAATCTTAATTTGTATACAAAAACCGCAGGGTATAACACACTCGCACCGCATCACCGTGCGGTTGAGCGGCGCGCGCGACGGCACCGCACTCCCGGACGGTGATGCGGTGCGGTTTGCGGGGTATGCCACACTGTGCTGCAGAATCGTACGGATGTTTGCGTAGAAAGGACGTGCATACGCTTAATAGGTCTCAACATAGATAATGCGGCGATGCGGGGCGTCGTCGTGCACCGCAGCTCCGGACGGTGATACGGAGCAAACCGTACGGTGGCACGGTTCCGTGCCGCCGCAGCCGCATGCGGTTTTCGTCCCTCCGTACACCGCAGCGGTGTCCGGTGCAATGTGTTATGCGCCTTAGACTTAATAATTTGATTATTAAGTCCATGGTTGTAACTCACTCTGACACTAAGGTCTTGAACGGGCCAAGTGTTTCACCCGGGTGTCACGCTCGAAGGCATTGAACGGGAATAGAGCGAAAAGTTGTACTTCGCGCGAAGGCTCTGAACGCGCTCCAGCTGTTTATTGGTCGTCGTAGCCACAAATTATAATGGTCACAGCAAAAACATGATTTTTAATGGGATAAACAAAATTACCAAAAAATGTGTATATACACAGGGATGTCGCGAATATTTGCATCCGCGTCCGCAAATGCGGAGCTTCCGCATGGATTTGGACATCTGCATCCGCATCCGCATCCGCAATAATCAATGCGGATGATCAAGCGGATGCGGATGTAAGACAAGTTGCGACAAGAAAGAAATTGGGTGAGGCCGGCGAATGGCGCGTGCCGTTCGCACTTAACTTTAACCAATAGGAACGTTTGTTGTGGTGCATCATTTTTTTCTTGTAAATAAATAATTACGTGTTTGTTTGCGCTGTGGAATACTAAGGCCCGTATTAATAAAGCAATCTCAAGACTGCTCTCAAGTGCGAACTCAGCCGAGTCACACTGAAGTTGTGATCTAGCACTTAAGATCACTTGTATCTCAAGTATCACTTGAGATATAATATCAAGATCGCGCTCTTAAGCGAATTTTTAACAGACTTCGAAAAAGGAGGAGGTTCTACGAGTATGTTCGACTGTATCTATTTTCTTATTTTTTATGTATGTTAATAATAATAATATGTTTCATGTCTTTTCTTAAGATATTCAGATATTTGCGTATGATAGACATCATGTCATGTTACTGAGCTGATGATGGAAGGTTTTGGTGAAATCTATATCGTTTCAAAAAATCTTCATTCCGTATTTCAAAATATTCTGAGTATCTCATATATTTTTTTTAGTTTCGATGCCCGTTTATCTAAAAGATATACTCATACCTAATAATCTATTTCGTCATAGTGATCGATTTCGTCTATAATATTTTCAATGTCCATTTTAAACAAACAACAAGCGTCATCAAACGTGATGGACATTGGACATTTTTTACCCGGTTTTTGAAGAGTCGCGAACAAAAACCAAAATACTTTTAGATCCTGCTGCTTTTATTCAGCTTTCTTTCTGTAGTTATTTCAATTCAGATCAACGGGGAACGGAAATCATCAGTGTTTATATCAGGCGAGTATTTCGTTGATTTTTATATACTATTCGTTATATTATAAAGAGAAAAGATTTGTTTGTTTGTTTGAATTGAATAGGCTCCGAAACTACTGGACGGATTTGGAAAATTATTTCACATTTAGAATTCTAAATTATTCCTGATGAACATAGGCTACAAAATTACTTTTGCCAGGGGAAAATATAAAATTCCCACGGGAAAACAAAAATAACTCGGGCTAAGTTGCGAGCGGACAGCTAGTAATTAATAAAAATGTTAATAATTACTCTATGATTTTTTTTATATATGTATGGCCCGGCAAATGACCTCCTCCCGCCTGATGTTAAGCGGTGAAAGAGGCCCAAATGAGTTGACAGATAGAGTAGGGACGACATCCACTATCCTACCTGCCCACCACTTGCCGGCCCAAAAGATGCTTTTTCACGCCTCTTTTGAAGGAACCCATGTTGTAGGATGGAGGAAACACGTGCGCAGGTAAAGAATTCCAAGTGTGGGATGAACGATAGAAGAAGGAATCTCGGAATTTCTTGGTACGGTGTGAAAAGGAGGACACAGTGTACGGATGACTCCGAAGGCCCTTACGTGTGTTTCTGTTAGGGAATGGAGAGGGAGGGATAAGGTTAAAGAGCTCCTCAGAGCATTCCCCATGGAACATTCGGTAAAAGGCGCTAAGAGAGGCGATGTCACGACGAAGTTGTAGAGGCTCGAGGGTGTTAGTTGCCTCTACATCGCCAATTATGCGAATAGCGCGACGCTGCAATCTGTCCAGAGCATCGAGGAGGTACTGAGCGGAGCCATCCCAAAGGTGCGAGCAATATTCCACGCAAGACCTAACCTGAGTTTTATACAACAAGCATAGTTGGTCCGGCGCAAAATACCTACGCACCTTGTTCAGGACACCGAGTTTCCGTGAGGCAGTAGTTATGACGGATTCGATGTAGTCTCTGGGGTTCAGATCGCAGCGAATGTTCATTCCGAGCAAGGTGATGTTGCTCTGTGTGTGAAGGGTTGTGCCCTGAAGAGAAGGAAGGGGGAGGAAAGGTGACCTTTTCGCCGAGAACGCGCACACCTGTGTTTTCTTAGCATTGAACTCAACAAGATTGTTGGAGCCCCATTCGGAGACGAGGTCCAGCGTCCTGTTGAGCTCAATGATAAGATTCTGCCTTTCCCTACCAATATCACCACGAACAGCCCCTGAGCTTCCGTGATATCCCCCATGCACTGTACTGTCGTCTGCATAGCAATGTATAGCTCCCAAGGAAAGCATGTCATTGATATGCAGAAGAAACAATGTTGGGGATAGAAGGGAGATTATTTTATTTCTTAATTCATATACGTTTTTTTCTATAACATCTTAAACATCCGCATCCGCATTCGCATCCGCGGATGTGAGCCTTCAAAAATCCGCATCCGCATTCACATCCGCGGATGTGAAAAAATCGGCATCCGCAACATCCATTACACAGTTCACGCTTGTGTGAGTGAATTTTTGAAATCTCAGCTGTTATTTTCGAGCATTAGAGTAAGGAAACGAGTGAATCTTAGGAGATACCTGGTTGTAGTGTTGTTTTCAAATGCCTTAGAGTATAGTTTCTCACTTCGTGACCGACATTCATAAAATACTGTAAATTTTTACAACTTTGGAAATTATTTTTTGGGGAGCACAAATAAAGACTTGTTTACCATCACACGCACGCACACATGAGTATTGCATTAGGACATCACACACTGCCAATAATTTATTTAGAACGAGGAACAGGATCATCTTCAATGCATTCTAATCCACGTTTAAATTCTACAACCCATTTTTCACAGTGGTATACGATAGAACAGATTCCTTATGTTCATTCCATAAGTTCATGGCTATGAGTGGCGTGACAAATTTTTTTTAAACAAGTACGCAACTTGATTAATTTTCGCAATTTCTTGGAAACGCTGCACTTGATGTTATACTTAATTCCATATTATACTTTACTTATCAACCTTAAATACTACAGCTACAAATGTAAAACAAATGACGGTAGTGTAATAAAATTAAAGCATGTAGGTATTTGAATGTGAAGCTACGAAGTTTTCAATCCACCCTTGTATTAAAACTGCTTCGATCAACACCATGTACCATTTATCAAAGTCAACAATCATAGCGATCCAGTCCAGATTGAAGGCCTAGTGTATAGGTACACTGAAAATTTCATTTTATGTAGTGTAAGTTGATACAATGGAAGATGTCGGACTGTCCAGACCCCAAGCCCCCCCCCCCTGCCCCCTCTTACCTACTCCAATGTCAACAACATTCACACATAACGTGGTTCATAACTCAAATATGAATCTCTAATCAGTGTTATATTAATTCTCTCATATTTACATATAAAACAAAAAAGTCAAGGATTATGGTTCGACTTGGATTAAATTTACTAACATGGTAATGATAGGATGAGATGACAACACAAAACGAAAGTCAATCATGAAAAGCCCCAAACTATGAAGCAGAATATATCATTGCAAATGATTGAAAGCAGGTAAAAAAATAGTAATTGTTAACCATCACACACTTACATGTAGTCGACTACCGGATAGTCACGCATTATCGATCACACGGAATTTTGGTAACTATGGTAGCAGACAACATGGGCATTACAGTGAACTTTATTTAATAAGATGTAAGGATAACGTTTGCAAATAATTACAAATAGTAGGATTCATAAATTAAATCCTACTTTTAATGTATAATCTAAAGCTGAATTTTTATGATAACGATCTGTTTGTATGTTCACAATTCGTGTAGACTTAGATATATACAATAACTGTCTCAACAACTAACATGATTAATAGGTATTTTTATTAGTTTAATTGGTAAATCCAAGTCAAGCCGTCTTAAAGATATTCGAAAAAAAAACGAAAAAATATGTAAGTACGTCGAAATCATTGAGGCGATTGTTGTTGAAACCATTGGGAGAAACACGACAAAGCTTTGACCGTTTTCTTAAATGCTGTCTAATGCTAGCTAACAAACGGTCACATTAAAACTAATTTCTAATATTCCTAAAACATACAAGCAATTGTCTTATTTCAAATCTTGTCCGATTACTATACTCGTATACCCTTATAAATGTCCCATTACAAGTAATAAATAACAACACACATTTATTTCATTTGATATTTTGACTACATTTTAAATATAATAATTGTAGGTAACGGGAACATTATTATAGGTTTCACAAGTTTATGGGTTTGTCAAAATTATCAAAGCGATGTTCCCGTAAGTACCTACAGGTTTGTCAGAAAGTCTGAGAAAACAAACTTGTAAGAAAATTATGAAATGTTTTCTAAATTATAATAAGTATAGTATCTAAATTGAAGTCTGTTCATTGCTCCCGAAAAGAGATACTCGGAGGCTCACCAATAGAGAGTGAAAAAATAAACAAGCATGTCTATTATCTAGGTTTTGTAAGACTATGGTTGGGTTAAAGTTTTATTGCTATAGCGGGGCCGCTGAACCGCTGAAGTTTCTACACAACTTTCCAACACTAGGCGAAAGTGCAGTCACCTTTTCGTCTTCGTGGAAACATCAGCTTGCGGATTTCATACCGATATCCAACTATAGTCATTATAGTAAATCTGGTCCAGGATCCAAAGTTAGTTGAAACACAGTACTTATTAAATTTACGAAAAGGAGAACAACAATTTAACAAAACGTCTTGTTAGCAGATAATACAATGTATATGTATAAGTAAGAAATTCTCACAAGAAGATAAATAAAACCGTGAAAATGTCTGATGCTAACAAACTTGAAGGGCTGCTAGAAATTACGGAAAATTACAATGCTGCAGAAAATTTTGCATGTCAAGAAGAGATGAACGAAATTTGCAAAGGTATTTCATAATAATTATTAAAATCATATACTAACTACATCTACATGTGCTCATTAAAATACACGGTCATAAATTTCAAACCATAACCCACAATCATACTGTTTATGCGCGTCTCGTAATTAGTTGTTCGCCCCGCGCGCCGACTGGTAGGTGCTTAGGGTAGGTGGCAGTACGAGCTCTGTTTTTGTCCTGGCTTCCATACGAAACTTCTTCTTCTTCTTCTTCTTTAAAAGTTATGGCAATCGGTCGTGGTCGACAACCATTACTGCCAATCTCCAGTTTTGGATAAAATACTGTTTTTAGAGTTCAATGTGGCCAAATGTGTCAATAAATTTGTTTTTGGTTACCTGGAACCATACGAAGCTGTCGCCGCCGGGTCTTGATTTACGGAATTTGTCAGGACTAGTGTCATTGGGATACGCGCGCGCGCCATACGGAGTGATTTGTCGTAGCGAAGCCGTCATTTTTATGTGTTTTGTGACAGCTTATTGTCCGTATGCGGGATCACCGTCGAGGGTGAAATTGGTGCTTTGATAGGGCTTGTGTATTGTGTTTGTTCCTGCGGTTATTGATCGGTGGATGATTGACAACAGCCCTTCAGCAAACTCTACCTCCGAGCTAGCTCAGGGGGTCCGCCGTGGTTACATAGTGAGTGCGTATCCACCTGACCTGATTTGGTAGGTATGTACGTATTTTATATAGTTAGGGTCGAAATCTCAATCGGGAAAGCAATAAATAATCGGCGAAACGCCGAATTGGTTGCGTCGACTTTGGCGCATTCGCATACTATAATAAAGCATTTACACATATATGTACCTACTCAACAAACAACAACATCAAGGGAGTATTATTTTAAAAATAAAACATACTTTCATACTTTAAAAGAGTGTGCTACACTTATAAAGTAAGAAAATATGTTTTATTTTCAACAAAATAATATTCCGTTCTTATCAGAAGGAAATAAATATTGATCTAACAGGTAGGTATGTGTTAATATCAACAATTTATTTATATAGTCAATAAGATTAGTGCTCTTCGTAATTCGAAGCTATCAACGTGCAAATGAAAGTTCGCATAATGTTTGGATCTGACGTCACCAATCATCTGTTAAGTTTATTCGATCGGCCCAAATAAGCTTCAATAAACGAAAGCCCTTTCAGTTTATTTCTGTACGCCGCCGCGGGCCCAGGTTTTCAATTCGTAGATATCCCCATTAAATTGTAGCCATGGTGACAAAAACATTCGCGTACCAAACGGTAAACAATAAACTATAGCATTGATAAGCTTGCGAATGCCGAGCGTGAAAATCTTTTCTGTTAAAATGTTATGGTGGAAACAAATTGAAAGCGTTCAATATAACGCCATGATGATTGAACGGGAAGAAGAAAGCAGAAGACGGTACATAGAAAATACCACAGTAACTCTTTCACTACCTACCAAAGACCCAATATTACAGGAGAATTTACTAATAGCTAATTTGGAGCAAGTTCGTTCGCTGCAAGCATCACTGTTTCCTATTTATAATAAAGGTGAGATACACCGCAGGACGGACCAAAAACTTGTGAGGCAATTTAAAGGAAACTAACTGTGTAACATTTTTCCAGGCACCTTTTTATCAAATTTCCTTCAAAACAATATAAAAACGAATCAAATTGAAATCAACACTGATATAAGGACTTTCAGAACGACAGCAAAATTAAAAGAACCGCGAGATTTATTTGCTTTACCTAAAGAATTAGACTGTCCTCAGCAAGCACCAAGGTGGCCTTCGGAATGTCAGGTGATTCGTTTGTAGTATCTCTTTAATCTAGAACAAAATTTTGAATTCCGATTGCATCAGGAACTGTATATTTTCTTTTAGTTATCTGCATGTCTGGCTTATTATTAAGTATCATTTATAAGATATCCGCTGATTTTCATGTTATTTGAATGTGAACATTGAACATTATTAATATTCTATTGGTAGAAAAAATTTGGAAATCAGAAGGTAAAAAAGGATAAAAATATATACTAACAATTATAAGCATTATTTGACTCTCAAAATTTTTCATTCGATGTGGACTTTAAAAGTTAATGGAACAAAAGCACGTGTAGCACATCAACATATTTGGAGAGCCGAAGTTTTACATAAGTTTCTTTACACCTCCCATGACAACACAAAAAATAGTAAAAAAATATTTTTTCTCATTCTAGAATAAAAGCCTCATAATAAGTATTCTTCTAACTACTAAAGAGATATTGTTGTGATTAGATTGTTCTTGGCATACAAAATATAGAACAAACCGAATTTGAAGACAGGATTATGCAATTAGGATTTAAATTTATGATATTGCATTGCTGGCAGAAAACAAGGAGTACTCTATTACAAAATACGTACGTCTTTATTTTATAGGTGATCGAAGAAAGAGTTCAACACATAGCTTGGAATCCCGCTTCACCAGAGCCCTATTACATACCAACAGGCAAAGAGCTGAAGCCCCAACCTGTTGGAGAAGATGCCGGTACAGTTATTTTTCAATATTATCCGATGAGTGCAGTTAACTATGTAAGTATTTTAATTTATTCATTTTAGTAATAAAATTATGATTTTATCAATTTATGAAGAATTTACGCAGAGAACCAAGCACCAACCACCACCAACCAAGTCATTTAGTGCAACCAAAATTTGGTTAAATGGGTATTTTATTGGTTGTTGTTCTATTCACAGTTCAGTCGCTCAACAGTTGGTGGCTCAAGACTATTCCTATCAGCCTGTGCAACAGCAAATCCAAGTGACGACGACGACTTAAGATTTGAATCCAGATTTGAAAGTGGAAATCTTGCCAAGGCAATCAGAATCACGTCCGCGTATTATGAATTACATCTGAGAACTGATCTGTATACAAATAGACATATGCAGTGGTTTTACTTTAGAGTAACAAATACTCGAAAACAAGTGATGTACAGGTGATGTTTCTAAAACGTCAATTCATATTACGTTATCTGTAGTAAAGGTTGAAACTATTGCTAAAATGTAAAAAATTCACAGATTTTCGATTGTGAATTTATCGAAGGCTGAAAGCTTATACAACGAAGGCATGCGGCCTTTATTATATTCAACAAAGGATGCACAGTTACATTCAATAGGATGGAGAAGATGCGGTGACAATATTGCGTACTATAAAAATGATTCGACGTAAGTTACGTGACATAAGTAACTGTAAATGCAAAGTAATTTTAATTGGGAAAGATAACTATTATGTATATTTTTAGATCAGAGGAAGAAGAACAATTTCCAAGCTACACGTTGACTTTCAACATCGAGTTTCCACACACAGATGACGCTGTTTACATCGCTCATTGTTATCCTTACACTTATTCAGATTTACAAGAATATTTGTCAAGACTTCAGGCTCACCCAGTCAAATCGACATACTCAAAACTACGACTTCTGTGTAGAACATTAGCTGGTAACAACGTTTATTACTTAACTATCACAGCTCCACCCAATACTAATGAAATGGAACAAAAGGTGATTATCTCCTCTACTCATAGATAATAATATCGACAAATGTTTCTTAATACAATCCAGAGGCCTTCTCAAAGTGATTTACTTATTTTGCAGAAAAAGAAAGCTGTTATAATAACGTCGCGAGTTCACCCTGGGGAAACTCCTGCGTCATGGATGATGAAAGGTTTCATGGACTACTTGACAGGAGATTCAAATCAAGCACGCGAACTGCGTGAAAAATTTATTTTCAAACTGGTGCCGATGCTAAATCCGGATGGGGTAAGTCACAACAGCATACGATATTCAGATAACTATAACAAAAGGTTACTCAACGCGAAAAAAATTATTGTTAAAGGTTATTGTTGGGAACAATCGTTGTTCGTTGACCGGAAAGGACCTGAATAGACAATATCGAACAGTAATAAGGGAAACGTATCCGCCAGTTTGGCATACTAAAGTAATGGTGCGAAGGTAATAATTGGGTTTTCCTTATATTCCGCCGCTGATAATTTTTATGAAATATCTCTGTTAAGATGGAAAGAATGTTTGCCCAACAAAGGACACTTACTATTATTTTAATGTTTCCACATAGAATGTCTCCATTTGTTCCTAACCCACGAGTTGCACTATTTATAAATCCACAGATTGCAGGAGGAATGTGGAGTTGCGATGTACATAGATTTGCATGCCCACTCCCGGAAACACAATGTCTTCATTTACGGGTGTGAAAGTCGAAGAAATACTGACAAACGGTTGCAAGAGCAAGTTTTTCCATTGATGTTACATAAAAATGCTGCAGATAAGGTATTCCCCAATGTGTAAAGATTATTGTCATGTATATTTTGTTCTTTAATTAACAATGAATAAAATTGTTTCAGTTTTCGTTCGAGAACTGTAAATTTCGAATACAAAGAAGTAAAGAGGGCACTGGCCGTGTTGTCGTTTGGATGTTAGGAGTGGCTAATAGTTACACTATGGAAGCATCATTTGGAGGATCCGAATTGGGCAGTAGAATGTCAACTCACTTTTCTGTTCAAGATTATGAGAGCTTGGGAAAAACCTTTTGTGAAACTTTGTTAGATTTTTACGATGAGGATCCGAGTAAAGAGAAATTAAGAAATAAAATTGTGACTCGACTTTTAAAAGAAGGTTCGAACGCTGACGAACCCACTAATATCGATCTTTCTGACTATTCAAGGTGGGATACTTAAAACGGTTAAATTTTAAGTGGGCTTATCAAATCTGCCAAACACATTAAAATAATATAACAAATTAAATCTATTGTTCTTTCAACAGTGACGAAGGCGACACATCTAGCAGCAGCTCAGAAGCAGATGCTATGAAGGAGCCAAATGACAAAATACAATCTGCACCGCCACCTTCACCAATATTTCCCAATATAAACAAAAACACAACTGAGGTAATTTTCTTGATGCTTATGTAAATATTATTGTTTCTAATCGTTTTGTATGTGTGGAACACAATTCAAAGAAATGGACTTACTGAGCGTCCCACCCAATAAAATCGTATCACATAAGCTAAAAGTAATTTGAAAGGGCTAAAATACCTAATTGAAATTTAATAGGACTAAAGTAGTTCAAAGAAATAAACTTTATCGCTTTTTGTTCCAGACCATTATTAAGCCTCGACAAAAATTAGACAAAATAAGAAGAATTGAAAGGAGAAATCCTAAACGAGAAACTCTTCAGGTAAGTATTTTAGTGATTTTATATAACAATTTATGAAATTAATAGGTCATTTATTCCATAAATATGTTATTGTAGGTATCCAGAGCTACTATTGATTTAACTTCAGATGCCATGACTGACGCCTCCTCTGATGGCGAATCACTCGAAGAGAATTCAAGTCCCGTTCGAAGAGTTCACAAATTAATACATTTGTCACCTCAACCAAAGCCGCGCAGGAAAAAGAAGATGCCACCAGAGCTAAAAATTTTGCCGGCACCTGTAAGATCACTTTCATATATTATGTATAGATATTATTGCAAAATTCCGAACTATGGTAGATCTTAACATATTCCAGTAAAATTTTAAATTAATTTACTCTTAATGACAAAAGTCCGAACTGTTCTGTGATTATTGTTAATTTCATTTTTTAACAACATACACTCGCCAATCCTTAGAACAAGCCACCAAGACTTGGTAAATGTTGAAAATATTTTGAAGACATAAAATCTTGGGATATTTTAGATTTCATAAATATTTCAAATAATCCAATAATAAGATAAATATTGGTTCAATTACCACAGTCAATGTAGGCATTACATTTTTTTTGACTAGTGGGCCCGGCAGACGTTGTCCTGCCCGATTATTGTACATATTATTATAAACCTTCCCTGGACCTATTCCAACACACACAGAAAAATTCGTAAGAATAGGTCGAGCCGTTTTTGAGTTTTAGCGAAACTAACACACAGCGTTTCATTTTTATTATTAAGAAGAAGAAAAAGAAGATTTCTTTGCAGTTTATTTTGATGATGTTTTATAAATTAAAAAGTTACTAAAAAATAAGGATAGGATATAGGATAAAAAAGGAGAATAGGATAAAACTTATGGGTAATTAAGAATATTAAAGTAATAAATGATTAAGAAATTCTCAATATTTATAAATAATAACAATTAAAAATTATTGTCATAGCAATAATTAACGATTTGTAGGGTCTGAGCGATAGGTAAATTTAAAAAAATTACAAAGAAATACACAATGTTGTTTTCCTAATACCAACATTTACCAACCATCAGTGGTAACACGTAGCATGTCCCTAATTATTATGGTAAAATTCCAAAAAATCATTTGTCCTTAATAAAATCATTACATTTACCAACTCTTAAGATTTAGTAGATCTTAAGATTTAGTAGAAAAATCTAAGATTTACTAACACAGACATACAATCTTTAACTTTCGTTATACTATTTATTTTTTTTATATGCAACATTACAAAAATCACTTCATGGTAAGTATTTTAAAGTAGAGTTCTTCAACATTGTGTATGTAGCATTCACTAATATACTAGCTAATGTCTTGTTTCTAGTTCGTACTAATATGATGCTTCCAGACAAGTGACTCGCCCTATCAATCTGATCGGGAAAAAAATATTCCTAAGTGTAGACGGCCACGAAGTGTATCAATGTTCAATGAGGCAATTGAGAAACCAAAACTGAAACCAGCTTCGTGGCATAAATTTCGATGTTTACCGCCACCGAAGTATGTACTCATGTGTAACATAGGATTAAAAGTAATACCAAATGTTTCTTTCAATCACTAACATCAACAATATTTTTAAGGCACTTGTCAGAAATAAAAAACAAAAATATAGAGTCATCAGAATTGCATGTTAAGCTTTCTTCATTAAAAAGGAATGTTTGGGCTGGCATATACAGTGAAGAGAAAGGACCACTCTCATGGGGGGTCTCCAGTTTTGCAATGAACTCATATTTTACTGACAGTGAAGCACTATTGAGGTAAGTATGTATTTAAAGTTGGTGAAACAATATCAAGACTCATTTGTAATATCACTAATATGTACATAACATGTATATTAATTACAGATCGTGCTCACAAAAATTGCAAGAATGGGAAGGGGACCGCAAAAAGTCAAAAGAAGACAAAAAAAAGAAAAAAAACAAAATCAAAAAGAGCATTACAAAAGTGCCAAATATTGATGAATTTTTAGATCCAGTAAATAAAGTAACAAAAAATTCCAAGAAGAAGGGAAAGTAAGTAATATTTTTATTTATTTTAGCTTTGGAAAAAAACAGAAAATAAAAATTTGTAGTTAATTTCATTCCTTCCCCACAGAAAAAAGAACATCATCTATAAATATAAAATTTAGTTATGAAAAAAACAGCTCACTGAATTTTGTATTGAAAATATGTTAAAGATATTTATTTCATAAATAAATTATCTGATAAGTAATTAAAATATCACTCCTGAATTTAGGAAAAATTAATAAAAGATAGGTTCCTAATAATTATGAGATATAAAAATTATGACTATTGTGTCAACAGCACAAAAAAGGGCTGTTTCCTCATGGTCCTACTAATTTCTACTACTAATGGGACCACGAGAAAGCCTAGTTCCTTCTAGTCCTACTGCAGAGAATAGTGTCCTTTTCTTTTTTTTTTCTCGGGGGGAAATGCGTAACCGCACCGTACCCGCCGTTGGCTAGGCGGGTAAGGCCTGGTACTCCCGGCAGAGTACCAGGCCTACCCACTAATACCCCCCGGTGTTCTCCCTGCCCATAAGGGCGCGCTAGGTAAGGTCCACACTGCGACTCCACTACCCACGCGCCCGGGCAAGCCCGACCAACTGGTCGGGCTAGCGCCAAGGGGGGACTGCCCGAGAACACCAGGGCAATCCCCAGACGGAGGGCCTTACGGCGGCGTGCACGGGGCCAACCGTGCACGCAGACCTCCACGGCAGGGTCATTAGACTGGCATCGCTTGTGCGAATGCCCGCCTTCGCCTGCCTGTCCGTCTACGGCGGATGGGAGCGGCTTGAGGATCATTCTCCCGCTCCCTCTCCGCGGCCTCCTTCTGCGAGATGACGTCTTCGCAAGAGGCGACAGCCCCCCATTCCGCCTCGCCACCAAGCATGGCCACGACCATGCTCGGCAGCGAGAGGTCTCCGTCTCCCAGCGCAGCGTTGAGTTCGCTGCGCTGGCGTCGCCAGACCGGGCACACCAACAGGGTGTGCTCGGCAGTGTCGTCGGGAGCGTCGCAGTGATGACACTGCGGCGTTTCCTCCCGACGCGCGACCTGGTGCAAGTAGTGACCAAAACAACCATGTCCGGTCAGTACATGCACCATGCGGAATGAGAGACTGCCCTGCCGGCGCCCTACCCACTCCTCCAACACCGGACGTATCGCTTCTATCGTCCGGTGGCCGGCAGCTGGGAAGGCGAGTGCCTCGCCCCATCGACGCAGAGCCTCCCTCTGCGCCTGGGTACGGACCCGCTCCACCTCCTCAGGAGCGGATCGTCCCCCCCGCACTCTAACGGCAACCCGATGAGACAATAGTGTCCTACTAGTGGGTCCACGAGGATGCCTAGTTCCTGCGAAGTTATTAATTGATATATTTTCGAAATACGATATAAAAAAAAGTTTCACTTTAAAAACAAATAGTATTTAATTCTTTGTTTTTATTGCAACTAAGTTGGCATACAAGCAAACTGCCCACCTAATGGTAAGTGGTAACAGTCACCTATAATACACGTGGCTCCTGTGAGATTCGCAGCAAAACTGCAACACGCGCGGGTCGTATGTACGCTTTCGGTAAGCATTGGTCATTTTCTAGAAAAGTTAAGACAAGGGAACATAATTTTCTAAAATTATTATTACATGGCGAATTACTGGATTTACCGGAAGGAGATTCTGTACCAGGGTCGTCTGCTTGGGTACCTCCGTCTTACCTATTTCTGCCGTAAAGCAGCAGTGCTTGCATTGCTGTGTTCCGGTTTGAAGGGCATAAGATACGGCATAAGATATGGCAGTGAAATTACTGGGTACCGTGACTTTACATCTAATGGCACAAGTTGGCAACATACACTGTGGTTCTTGTGGGGGTTGCAGTTTTGCTGCGAATCTTACACATACATATAGAAGGGAGGCCGGGTGGGCCGTGCCCACCCCAGAATGGTCTAGTGCCCACCCCAGGATGTTAGGCTACCGTTTCAAAATTCTAAAATGGACGCCAAACAGTGATGAAATCAAACAAAAATCAAGGGCCAGGCCCACCCCAGAAAAAAACTCTAGATACGCCAATGATCTTACGGGGGCCATGTGTATTATAGGTGACTGTTACCACTTACCATCAGGTGGGCAGTTTGCTTGTTTGTCAACTTAGTTGCAATAAAAACAAAGAATAAAATACTATTTGTTTTTTATATCATACTTCGAACTTGACATAAAGGAACATGAAAATTAAACATTTAATAATTAACTAGGCATCCTCGTGGACCCACTAGTAGGACATTATTCTCTGCTATAGGAGTACGAGGAACTTGACTTCCTCGTGGTCCCACTAGTAGGACAAATTAGTAGGACCACAAGGAAACAGCCAAAAAAGCATAAATAGATATATTTGTGTCATTGCAACAGTCAATATCAATTAAGAATTTATAATATTTTAATTGTATATTACTGTAGGATGTAATAAAATAATGCTACAAATTTATCAAATGATTTCAATTTACAGATTAAAGCAAACAAAGTCAGATTATTCACCTTATATGACTAATCCCAGTTTTACTGAAATACCAACAAGAAGTACACAGAAAACCAGTACAAGTGAAACAAGACAAGCCAAGAGTCGATTTAAGAAGAGTGCTATTGTTACTACTGCTATACAAACTAAGAAAACAAGTAAAATGAACAATTCAGTTTTGTCCGATAATTCTGATTCAGATGACTCAATTCATTCAATTAAGATAATAAAAAAGAAACCAAAATCAACAAAACCGAAGTTTAACAAATAAACCAATGAAGATTTTAACTAAAAACTAGCTTCAAAGTTAACCTTATGATTAAAATTACTAGTAGACTGTAAATAAAGTAAGGTTACTTTATCTAAAGTTAAAATTATACAGGGTTATATGTAAAACACCTGCAACCTCGCAGGATTAGATAGCTAACACCTTAAACAACAACAATCATTCTATGTATATTTTACTTTCATACAAGAATAAATATTAATTTAATATACCTCTAGAATGTTTGTAACACTACGCACACAGCGTGCGAGCTTAGTGTCGTCGTCCTCCGCCATCGTTTATAAATGAAACATAAGACTTATCAATGTCACGATAGTGCAATAAAAACTCAAAAATTGATTTTTGTTCAATATATTAAGTTATCTTAGAAACCGTAAAACAAAAGTAGTCAATGATTTTAGCTATCTTATCATGCAAGGTTGCAGATATTTTACAATTGATCCTGTATAAGTATAATAAACTTCAATTATTTTAAAATAATCACAAATCATCCAAAATTACAAGTCTTAACAATAATAAAACAAGTCTTATTTTGACTATCGTTAATGAAATCAAACCTACAGAATCCTACACAGTGAGATTAAGGAATGTGAATGCATGAACATAAATGACAAAATATCTATGAAACAAGGCAGGTTTTAGATATTGATGCATGGTACACAAATTGTTTTTATTGTAATTCATTATTTGTAAAGTAGCATAACCAGGAATAATCAGATTAATTATTATGCAAGTCAAAGTTTTCATTTAACTATTGAAACAGACACCAATACTTCTTCCACTTATAACTAATTTTCACCTTCTTTCATAGCAATGCAATACCAGTATTACACACTATAGGTAAGCGTTTGCAGCTTGCATTTCTCATAATTTTTGCGTATATTATATATACTCAAAAATTTGTAAATGTCAATTAATGTTAAGGTCATTTGTTAGTTATTAACTTTAATGTAAGGCCCTAACACAAACCAACCTTAGGTGTTCAAATTCAACATAGACTGAAAAGTTATCTGATCTTCAGATAGATAGATAGGAGATACAGTCTGATGTGTACATTTAGGTATACAGTGGAGTGGCTCTTAGGTTGTTTTTCAGAATCAATATTACTTCGTCTTAAATGTTGTAGTAAAAATTGTTTTCATTAAACATTATTTATACTCAAACTTGTTTTTTTTTAAATATAAAATTGTTGAGAAATACGAAAAACAATATACCTAAAAAAAATATCTTAACCTAAGTATATATTTATAACTTACATAAATAATTACTTTTTCAATCGTTCAGGGTTTGAAATATTATTCTTCGTAGTACAATAATACAATGGGTTTTTAAATTAACAAACAATTAATTCAGAAAACTCATACATAACAAGTTTAAAATTTTAAAATCGGAAATACTTATGTCATTGTCATTGTGACATGTCGAAATGTCTTGTCTTCAGACTAAGGCCGTGTTCCGTTTCGCGATTATAGTGACCATCAGCAATGTCATTGTCGAGTTGACATTTTGTTTTGGTTCGCTTATTCGATGATTGAAAATTACTCTGTATTTGAATTGAAGGCAAAAATAAGCCAAATATCCTAAAAATTGAATTAAATTTAAGGAAAAAATTACGACATTAGAATTACCAGTTTTTGTTGAAGAAGAAAACAAAGTAGTTTACCTCTAACTGTCACTTGAAGACGCTAAAAGAGCAGAAAATGGTAAAAGGTTGGATATCACAGAAAACAATTGAAATTACGAGTTAAATTATTTTTCAGGTTATGTTTGTTTTGATATTATTGACATAAGCGCGCTCACGGTCGTTCCGAGACGATAGCATGCCATTGGCATCATTATCGCGTCTATTGATTCGGTCCGGGCGTGAGCAGTCTGAGTACTGTGAGTAGTGTAATCTCGAAACGGAACGGGGCCTAAGGGTGCGTTCCGTTGAATAATAATAGCGCTATGAGCACTCACAGGAGCGCGTTCAGAGCCTTCGCGCGAAGTACAACTTTTCACTCTAACCCCGTTCAATGCCTTCGAGCGCGACAACCGGGTGAAACAACAAAAAACTAACATTACACTTGTAAGCTTAGGTAGTAGCTTTTTCTCGCAGCGACTAGCCATGTCTAGCGACTATCAGTTAAATTAAAAAATGAAATAATGTAAATTGTCACTTTAATACGAAGTAATAAAAATCTATAATTTTAGATGCACACGCCCCAATTGTTGGACAGATACTAAATATAGGTTGATGCTGAAACTAACATTCTACACGAGATTAATAATTTTATTAATTTAATTGAACTTGAGAATGTTAGTATTTCACCCTTAAAGTAATGATTTCAACACGTTGTAGTAAGCCAACTCGTTTGTGATAGATTTGCTGTAGAAGTGCAAAAGGAATTCGATACAGCAGTATTTGTTGGAAATGCAAATACTCTTAATTCGCCAACTTCTGAAAATTGAAGTGCATTAGTTATTCTGTATCCTGATGACGAAGATCCTGGAATCTGAGCTTCTCCGGTAATAGGATTAAATGTACCACAACGAGCTCTTGCCAAAATACAAGAAGTCACGTTGCTAAAAAATCTGACATTATCAGCGTCTAATAATATATTAATGCCAGTACGCGCTTCCCGAGTGCATTGAATGATCTGAAAGTTAATGAAAAAATATCAAATGACGTGAAATTAGGGCGCCAAACATACTGCTCCGATAATTCTGTGAACGATTTCTGCATTCCGTGGTCACACTTGCGAACACTACTTAACCCTAAAATTAATTCCGACAAATACGCGGTCATTTTGACCACCGCAAACTGGTAACGGGTTTTGTGTGTGTAGGATTCTAAGCAACCGCATAGATTATAGTGAACGCGGAACGCAGAACACTGGGTTGAGAGACTAGGGGTAGAACACGCACAACCCCAAGCGGTGGCATGCGACCGGTGTGAAATCAGGTTTATAAATTAATGGCATGGCGTCATAAGAACGCCTTTCACTAAAAAATATTTCAAAATTAAAGCATATTTTCCGTTCCGTAGAAAGCAATATTGTAATAATTAATTTCCTTTCCATTACATAGGTATCAGGAATATCAGGATAAATGTAATCCACAAAGCATGACGTCACATCGGTCGCATGCTATCGTTTGGGGGTTTCGCTCTTACCCATGTCTTCTTAACCCTGTAAATAGGTACCTTATAGAGCGTGATGTTAATTATGTTCTGTGGTGATGTTATGATGAATGAAATAATCGGCCCGTTTCAGACCTCAGACTGTCAGAGCAAGTAACAATTGAGCAACCATTGTGGCGATGCCACTTTTACTAAGGCGGTCAAGTCACAATAAACTTTATCATTATGCAATAATACGTTTGGTCTTGTGACTCGACCGTCCTTTGTCTTCGCGCATGCACGGCAGCGCCACGCCATCAAGCGACTATCTACTTTTGATATGGACACTTTTTGAACCTGATTTGGTCGGAGGTCGGAGCCATCCGCCCGATCCCAACCAAATTGGAACGGGTGTACGGCTGTCGGCCTGACATGACATAATTATGGTGCTGGACAGCCCGACCGCGCATCCGACAAGTAGGGACACGACACGACAAAAGACAAAAATATCGATACTTTGTGGTTTAATTATCTGTGCTTATAATAATAAATTAATAATTTAGTAAACTAAAATCACTCGACTGCTGTCCTGCCAAACCACAAAGTAACAAGTAAAACATGTACTTATTACAAAAATTTTGTTTTACTTTATGTTCGTGTTTTAACAGGCCAACCGTGTTTCATAATTTATTTATTTATTTTCGCACGTTTTGTTACGCATTGTAGGTAGGTACATCCTGCTAGTTGATTATAATGAATAAAAACAATACCCTTTTTATGAGTACCTAATAGGTATAATAAACTTTGATTTGTGAATTTACAGTTGCTTTCTTATCATTGTTTATACGTACCTACCTACTTAAATTAATGTGTTGCTGTTTCCAAGTCACTGATTAACGTTGAAGTACCTACTCTAGTTTAACATAGTGTATCTGTGTGTCTGTGTATCTGGGTGTCTGTCTGTGGCATCATAGCTCCCAAACGATTACCTCAAAAACTTAAACACAACCATGAAATCTATCAGTACCTACCTATTTATTTATTCTTTATAACCTATTTTTTATAAGCTTTATAAAATATAAACAAACGGTGTTAATTTATTTGAGTTTCGCAAAGACAATAATTGCGTTTTTGTATTGGCCAAAATACCTACTGCAAAATACAAAATACTTTTTAGGGCATCCCTACTGTTGGATTGCCGTCGGGCCGTCTGTAGCCTCGTCGGGTCGTCGATCAAGTCGGGTCCGACCAAATCAGATCGTCTGTTAGCACTTTCAGTCTTTAGTGAGTTATGCATAGTAAAATTATGTCAAACAAAATTATGGATATTAATAGTTATGCGTCGTAAAATAATGCGTTTTAAAATATTCTTAATAAAATTATGCCAAACCAAATTATACATTAAAAGATTATGATTTTTAATATTATGCCTTTCAACAATTCTGCATTATAATGTTTATGCCTATTGATATGTTATGCCAAATATTATTATGCTTTTTGATTTTTATGCCATATGATGTATGGCAATCGAAATTATGACAATTAGGTGACACTTTGAAACGCATATTGTTATGCGTTTCAAAGTGTCACCTATTTTGTTCATACGCGAAGTGTTGTCAAAACAGGCAGATACACCACTTTCTTGACCCACCGTACATCCAACTTGGATAAAGTGAAAAAGAATTCGCCTTACTCTATAAAGTTCTCTATATCTTATCTGTCCAGTAGGGCCCAGAAAGTTGTTATTAACAAAACTGAGTCTGTTGTTGCATCTATAACTATGGGTGTGCCTCAGGGATCGATATTGGGACCTTTGCTTTTCTTAATTTACATAAATGACCTCCCACACTTCACTAACAATCTGTGCGATACAGTACTATTTGCAGATGATACTTCTTTAATATCTTAGAATAATAACGCATAGAAACCCAACCGGCGCGCACAATTTGATGCAACTAAATGTGAGCCATATATGGCTCACTACGCCGGCAGCTCCATACTATTTTTATCGTAGTGTGCGTGTTTCGCGCGTAAAAGACTGCACACAGCGGTGTCATTTTTGCTTCACTTTAATCATCGCGCTCTTTACCGGGCTAACCACGGGCTAACTTTCTATGCGTTATTATTCTAAGTTTAATATTTAAGGTTGACAGAGGAAATGAAAATACTGACGTTGTAAATAGTACTCTCTCTAAAGTATTGCATTGGTTCACAATTAATAACTTATCATTAAACTCAAATAAAACTAAATGTATAAAATTCTCATTGCCAAATGTAAGGAAAACGGATACCATTGTGGAAATGAATAATCAAATTATTGAATTCATTGATTATACCAAATTTTTGGGCATTACACTAGATTCACGTTTGCAATGGGACCCACATATCGAGTCCTTGGCAAACAGACTTAGTTCAGCGGCATATGCAGTAAAAAAAATAAGACAACTTACTAACATTGAAACGGCAAGATTGATTTACTTTAGTTATTTTCACAGTGTCATGTCGTATGCACTTCTACTGTGGGGATCGGCTGCTAGTATAGAAAGTATTTTCGTACTTCAAAAAAGAGCAGTTCGCGCTATTTACGAACAAGGGATTCTCTAAGAGATTTATTTAGAGAAATTAATATATTGACTTTAGCAGGACAATACATTTATGAAAATTTGATTTATGTCTATAAAAATTATAATACATTTGAAACCAATTTCCAAGTTCACCAGTTAAACACAAGAAATAAAAATAAACTTGCCGTTCCAACGTACAGGCTCCAAAAAACTAGAGGCTCATTTATGGGTAAATGTGTAACTTTTTACAACAAAGTTCCACAAAGTGTAACTGACTTGCCCTTTCATAAGTTTAAAGCGCATGTAAAAAAGACTTTAATGAGTAAAGGATATTATAAAGTCAAGGATTATTTAAATGATGCCAATGCTTGGATTTAATGTGAAGTTATTTTTCGTTATAATGCAAATAAGTAATTGATTTTCAATTAGACCAACTTACCATATCTTTAGTAATAACAAATTATTGTATACGTTTTTTTTACATTTTAAGTATATATAAGCATACAGATTGTATTTTTTAAACTTGTAATGACTATGTAACAAAACTATGTAAATGGCGATTTAAAAGAGGAGATAAAAAAATTTGACCTTTCGAGTTTCTTGCCTGTTCTCGAGAAGGCTCTCCCAATTTCCGAACAGGTGTAGATTCAACTTTTTTTTTCATTCCTACTTGTATTTGCAGACATCTTGAGTATTTTCAGAATGTTTGCACATACAAGGTTAAATATGTTTTCTTTAAATTAGATTGTTTTGCTTTGTTTTGACGTCAATAAGTGCCTGTAAAGGCCTATGTTGAATAAAGATTTTTGAAATTGAATTTGAAATTTATAAACAATCTATAAGAAATCTTTATAAAGAACTACTCTATAAAGATTGAATAGATGATACGAGCAATTCTAGGTTAGGTATGTTAAGCGAAAAACCTTTGTCTTACCAGATTATTAGAATTAGTTCTTCTTAAGCAGCGCACAAAATCACAATACCCCATAAAGCAGCCAGATGGCTGCACATTTAACGCTGATGTAGCTATTGACTAAAACAAAATCAAGAAGGAAAACCATTACAAAAAGTGCCCTCTAGAGGAATGTTTGGCAGAATAAACTGAAATATATGAATGCATTATTTATTTGAAAACTTACAGTTATATCAGTGGCGCACTTGGCGTAAGATGTATTTAAGAAATACTGCATAGCACAAGCACTAAGAGCATTAAGTTCTCTGGGTCCCTGGTAGGTATATAAAAATATGTGTATAAAGAAGTGTTAAAAATACCTTACAACATGCAGGGACGCATCGTGACTTTGTGGGGCCTTGGGCTAATACTACTCTATGAATTATTCAATTAATTACCATTTTGTCAAGAAAGTGTTTTCTATAGTGATGTAGATATACGGTAGGAAAAAATGGAGAATTAAAAAAAATATATTTAATAACAGTTCGTGTTCATGTACAGCCAACAGCACATCAGACTACCACAAAATATTTTTTTTCCATCTCAAAATCAATTGGAGATTTTGTAAAGCCCAACATGCTGTTGACAGTACAAGCAAATTCTACGACATTATTATATCAACGTTCATTGTATCGACCTTTCAAATAGACAAGCGACACGGGGAATTATCTGGATTCGTTTAATAGTCGCGCACATGAGTTGATCGATCTGGGTTCCCAAACTTATGATTGTTGTTTTTTCTTTCACGAATTTTTTATTACCTACTTAAAAACAAGTATCGTCTATTATTTTTAATGGAGGCTGGGAGCCCCTTGTATCCACAAACCCTAGGCAGAAGCCCAAAAATCCCTTAGGTAGATCCGCCCCTGACAACATATGTGAAAGAATAAAATACCTCTTGCATAGAAGTTACTCGACCAAAACAAGAAATGCATGCATCCCTTATAGTAGTATTGGTAGGTTGCGCCGTGCTGCATACAAGATTTAGTAAGTTTTGTAAACTAGCTCTGAAATGACCATTGACTATATTACATTTTATAAAAAGTTTATTTTTATTGTATGTTTGATACTTAGATATAATTGCAATATTTGTAAAGAGGCAGATGGTTAAGTGGGTCTAGGAAGTAGGTACCCGAATACTTCGGGACACTCGCCCCACCCGCCCACCTCCTGGCCTACCCTGCCATACAACAATAAAAGTTATTTCTTTAATGAGTCTTATAGATATTATTATTGATCACCTACCCATTTGAGGGGCAAAGAGCAGTCAACTTTTGAGTTTTCCATTGCAGCAACTTGTTTTTAACATCACTAAAATCAAAGATGCCATTGGTAGAAAGACCCACCTGAAAATAAAATAGGTAAATATTGTTAACCAATTTACCCCTTACCGATGATTATAAAATCCATAATCATCAATAGGGAATCATTATCCTATTTTATGATCTATCTATATGTTAAACTAACCTCACTAGAATTGAATAAATTTTGATTTTTCCACTGCAAAACTTGTTTCTGAACTTCATTAAAATCTAAAAATGTACTGTTAATCTCGATCTGTAGAACAAAGTCTAAAATGAGTAGATTAGATACTCATTACGTTTAATGTTTAAGTATTTAGACAATATGATATCTACTGTTTTACTGGTACCTATTTACTGTATTGTTTTTAGAAAATATGGTATCTACTGTTACTAAAACAGTCCAATTCCTAGATTCCACCAACATTAAATGAATAATTAGTCAGTTTCATATGCTTATAGGAAATTAAAACAAATACTTACTATAACAGCAAATAAAAATGATAACTGTATTTTTGACACTTTCATCATTTTTTAGATACTTAAGTATTTTCAAAGGCAAATAATATTTCAACACATTTGAACCTACACACATTGAATCTTGTGGTAACAATAAATAAAAAACGTTAGATAGGTACCTACTGTACTGAGTTAAAAATGTCAATGAACGCATTAACGTGCTCAACAATAAAAAGTGTAAATTGGTTCAAATAATTGTTTCCCATTAATGTGCAAATACCGTTAAAAGTTGAGAAGCGAAAGTACATAAAAATAATTTCAATAGCTTAAACATTTATCTATTTTGTAGTGCATATTGCATGAAAACTTTTTAAATATGAATGTGAATTCTTAAATAACATTGTTTTTTTCACCATCCCTTATTAAGGAGGCCGGTCGTTTGTTTTATTGTTGCATATTATTTTTAATAGTCTTTCCTCTTTGTCTGCTTAAACTAAGTATCTCTTACTGAAACGTTCCCTGGGCATTTTCGCCTCGTGATCGTGAGGCATAGCATAGTCCTAACCTAAGGCATCGTTTACGGAGATGCGGGGCGTCGCAAGTCGCGTGTGGCGTGGCGTCTCGCGGCGCGTCCGACGTTTTTTCTGTTTACGGTGAGGCGACGCGTGAAGCGGCACTCATAATCGCACGCGTAAACACAAACATATGGCAAAATACGATGTTGTTCATAGAGATGCGAGACGGGAAGCGTGACGGCGACCGCGGCGCATCCTCAAGCGTGTAGCAAAGCACGCGGCGGGCATTTCAAGCAAGGCGTGTAAAATCGCTTCTCCACGCACTCATACAACGCCATATGTTTGAATTCTGTGCGGGCCGCGCCGCAGGCCGCACCGCGCAACGCCCCGCGTCTCCGTAAACGAGGCCTAAGGCTCCTAGCTAACTCACATGTTCTTGGTAAGTACATATAATTGCAATCACCATATTCCCCACTGGGATTTGCCCTTGATTTAGGCACGGTAGTATTTTTTTTATTGCTACTACGTTGGCAAACAAGCAAACTGCCCACCTGATGGTAAGTGGTAACAGTTACCCATAATGCATGTGGCTGCATTATGGGTAACTGTGAGGGTACCTCACAAGAACCACATTGTACGTTTGTGACATCAGATGTAAAGTCTCGGTACTCAGTCATTTATCTGCCTTAACTTACCCTTCAAACTGAAACACAGCACGGCATGCACTGCTGCTTTGCGGCAGAAACAGGTAAGACAGCTTGCAGCTGGTTATCTGCAAAATGCCCCACCATGCCAGTTCATGCCAGGTTCAAATGCAGGACGACACATTGTCACGTAGCGGGAGACTGAAGGCAAAAAAAAAACAAAGTATAGAGGTAATTGGGTATGGGTATTTCATCACCACAGCTCAAATACGTCCCCACCGAGGGGCTCGAGCACAGATTTAGAGTAGGCTAGATACCACATGTTCATTAAATAGTATGAGAACCGAGCGTGCCTCCGTATCCCCACTCACTATGACGTCACGCGAGTCATTTAGTGATGTACACACAAAAAAGAATCGTTTCAATCGCAACGCGCGATGCGGCGCGCTCGCTCAGTGAGCCAAGCCAACAGACTTCGACGAGAGACGATGCGCGTTTAAAAACTATCTGTGTGCCAAATTTCATCCAAATCCGTCATACACATTAACAAACATTGAGACAGACACACTAACAAACATTCACATGTACCTATAATAAAATTGATAGGATGTAACAAAATGTGTTTGATCCCTAAATTACCTGTAATAGCTTCCTTTTTCTGGTTAAATCAGAAAATGACGTATTTTCATTTGTTGTTCGTTGGTGGTAAACTTTCTGTAAAATAGAATATTATTTCTTTTTTAGCGCACTTGATTCAGACTTGACCAAGTAGGCTCATTAAAGAATAGAATAGAATCTCAAAATTACTAATAAATGTCATAATTATCAGTAGCAGGTATATGTCATTAGTCATTAGCATAGAACACTTATCCACTTACTTCTTCATTTTGTGTCGTATTCAGCACCAAAATTTTCGGATATGCTGTTCCGGATAATCGTCTTAACTTTTTGCTGATTACATAGTCCTCTTTATTGAAGTGGATTGAGCAAATTGTACTGTGTGGTGAAGGAAACCAATTTCTATTACCTGTCGCTTCAATCCATTTATTTTTTACAATGGGATCGCTTGGAAAAATTGAAAACAATCATGCCCTATCTATACTTAATTCAAAAATGCATTTTCATTGGTCTCTCAATTATCATTCTGTTCTTAAACCGAATTGATGGCTCGATTGCTTGAATCGATTTGAAAGTAACCATTGTACATCACTAATCGCAAAATTTGACAGACGAATGATAAAGGCCCTTGTACCACGAAACTTGTTTACTTTGAAGTGATTCTGTCGTTTAAAATTCATTGCGTACGGCCAGAACACCCGATGGTGGTCTTTCAAAGCCAAACCCGCAATGTAAAATAAATATATCAACATTCCCAAATACGAATTTATCGCAGTAGTATCACGCGAATATCACAACAAATCATAAATAATTGATTTTAAAATGAATTACAGCTATTTGTGAAACAAAGTTACTTACCGATGATAGGATACATCTCCATTGACACTATTTACTACTTTTGAAGAATTTTTACAGTTTACAATTTGCGCAATTTGGCATTTTTACGTTTTCAACCACAGGACTCGTCAACGTTACGTTAGAATGCGAACTAAAGTAGAAGCGCGGTCAGTTTGAGCATTGCTCAAACTCGGGGCGTCTCGGGGCACGCTGCGCCGGGCAACAGGTGGTATCTAGCCTACTCTAAATCTGTGGGCTCGAGCCTACCCTGTTAGGGTGATTTGGCCTTAATCAACCACGCTGGCCCAGTGCGGATTGGTCGACGTCACCTGCACTATTGAATTTCTTCACAGAAGTATGCAGGTTGCCTCACGATGTTTTCTTCACCGTAGGAGCGTCAGACAAATACATAATATGAAATTCAAAAACGAAAAATACATTGGTACATGGCGGTCTCGAACCCCGACCTCCCGATTGGAAGGCAAGTGCCGAGTCCACAGCGCCACCGACGCTCCTATGGGTATTTACCAACTAGCATTTTGACGTCTGTTGGACGATATTTTAAGGTCGCCACAGACGTATAAGACGTCGGTGAAGTCGTCCTAGGGTACTCTCTCGGTACTCTATAACTCACGACGTCCTGTTCAGACGTTTCGATGACTTTTCATAACTTTTTTAAGACGGACCACCTAGGACGTCCTTAGGAAGTCAAGCAATGACGTGTCATGAATGAAAGGGCGTGACTTTTAACGGCACGTGCCGCACGCGCCGCACGCGCCGAACGCGCCGCGTTTTTGAAATTTCTTGTATGAAATTATATGAAACCTCGCACATTTGGCCGCGCCAATTCACGCGCCGAATTTCAAAAATGCGGTAGGTGTTCAGGTATTGAAGGACAAATGCTGATGACGTCAAATAATGCGACGCGTTCGGCGCGTGCTGATACTCAGTGATACCAGATACACAGGAATCACATTACATGTACGCAGAAATCCCATATCATTTATAACATAAAAAAAATGTTTTTTATTTAAACATTATAAATTAAAAAAACAATGCAAAATAACGTTCTACACCAGGATCGAACCACATATCCCATCAAGCCAAAACCTACCAATGTTAAGTTAACATAATATTCTCCCCTTCTCCCCATACATTTTTTCAAAGACCCAATCATTTGTATGGTGGAGATAAAAATTAAGAGTGTGCGTGCGGCCATATGTGCGAGGCCATCAGAAAATGCGGCTGATGCGGCGCGTTCGGCACGTGCGGCGGTGCAGGAAATAAAACCAAATCGCCATCAAAAAAAAAAATTGATATTAAATTAATAGTGGAAAAACAATATTTTATTTTAATGCCCTACAAAGAGGAAAATAAACTAATTAATAACATGATACATTTTTTATGAAAATATAAAAGTTCGTTGTGCTTATTTTGTTTTATATCCACGACATATGTCGGAGTATGTGCATTGACGTAATAGGCTAGTTGACTTATATCAAAATTGATTAAAATATTGTTTACTTTTAACAGTGTTTGGCTTAAGGTGAATGATTACTGTAAAATTTTAATTTCAAGATGTCATAATTATTATTTTTTTTATCTCACGCCGTAAACGCAATGATATCCTGTGGTCATGTCCGTGACGTCACTAATGTGAACGCTGCAATTCAAAGTTTCTATACTATACTGAACGCACCAATATCGCTCTCTGCCGGATTACAATTGTGTTAAGATGTGTTCTCTGATAAAAGTTTTATTGGTGAAAGATAGTTTTAATCAGTCTCAAAGATATTATAAAAATATCAACAGTGATAGCAGAGCGTGGTTTGATCGGCACACATATGAGGAAAGCGAGGAGAAATTGAGTAAAGTTGGTTTTGAATTTTTCCTTCACGAGTCACGTAGGCACGTAAGACCGACCAAAAATGGCGGCGTCCGAAGGAAAGGTATAATATAATTCCATTCAACGGAAAAGATTTAGCACATGGTCTTTTACACTAAAAAGCAGAGAATATGCGTGTATTGAGAGCATTGAAAAACCCAATTTCGGCGTAGACAACAAAAAATTAGAATCACAAGCACAAGCTATAATCATAGCGTGTGTGGTAGACACGCATCTGGAATATGTTAAAAAAGATACAGCTTACGGTATGTATAAGAATCTCCAGGAGAACTTTATGAGGAAGAGTAGGTACATTTCTACAATGTTTTTGAGAAGAAGTATTACTGACATGAAATATAAAGAAAGTGAAAAGTTATCCTCTCACATCACTCAAATGGAAAAATTGTACAATGAATAATCAGGAGCAGATGTGGTCTTGAGAGAGGAAGAAAAAATACATTATCTTTTATTATCTATGCCACCAAGTTATAATAATGTCATAACAGCCCTGGAAACGTTCAAAAGTTAGATTATAATTTTACAAATACAAGGTTACTAGCGGAGGAAGAGAAAAGGAAAAATGGTAATGGAAATAGAGGAAATAGAGAGTACACATCACATGCATTTGCATGCTATACATGTAGGAAGCCTGGCCACAAGCAGTTTCAATGCCGATATAAACAGATAAACAATTTTGAATATAATCAAAGACATAGAGACAGCTATAATACTGGATTTGGACAAAAAGTGTATGGAATGGATCGAGGGCATACCAGAGGACGAGGATATATTAGAGGACAAGGATATAATGTTAACAGACAGAGAGGACAAACAAAGAGAAGAGGACAGTCATACAATGTGGAGAATCATGAACAAAGTGTAGCCTTCTGTAATCACGATGAGTCTCCGAATGAAGACGAGAATGGATGGATTGAGTTTATAGTGGATTCTAGTTCGTCGGACCATCTAATAAATAATAAATTATTCTTTTCAGATTATATTGAATTGAAAACTCCAAAACTAATTTCAGCAGCAAAAAATGATATCATATTAAAGGCCATAGGAGTCGGTAATTTACGGGTTCAGTGTTTAATTGGAAGAAGACAAGTTGTCTGTACTATTAATAATATCTACTATGTACCAGAACTAAGGAAACATTTATTGTCAGTATCAAAAATGGTGAACAACAACTTAAAAGTTCCAATTTGAAAATGGAAAGGTAAGAGTATACATATAAATATAATGTTTTAACTATGATTGGTAACCAGGATAATACATTGTATAAAATTAAAATGAAAATAAAAAAGTCGTACAGTAATTATAGTTGTAATAATACAGATATAGTGAGGTTATGGCATAGGCAATTTGGTCATTTAGGTGTGAGTAATTTAAACAATTTGGTTAAAAATAACTTAGTAGATGGTTTAAGTGAATTAAAATCTATGAGTGTTGAACAAACATTGTGTGAAACCTGTGTACTTGGAAAAATGACAAGACAGCCTTTCAACAAGATAGGGACAAGAGCTACCAAGCCCCTAGAATTAGTTCATTCTGATGTTTGTGGGCCAATTACACCAGTAAGTAGGGAAGGTTATAAATACTTTGTAACATTTATTGATGACTATAGTCATTTTGTCATGGTTTATTTACTACGAGAAAAGTCTGAAGTATTCGAAAAGTTCAAAGATTTTTATTATTATTCGACAAAACATTTTAATTGCGACTTGTCAAAGCTAAGATCAGAAAATGGCAGGGAATATGTTACGAAGGAATTTCATAATTTTTGTAGACAGTCAGGAATACAGGTTCAGTACACAGTTCCATATAATCCGGAGATGAACGGTGTCGCAGAGAGGATGAATCGCACATTATTAGAGAAAACTAGATCAGTCTTACTAGATTCGAAATTAAGTAAAGAGTTTTGGGGGATGCAGTTTTATATTCAGCCTATATTACAAATAGAAGCCCTACAGTTGGTAAACAATTTACCCCATGTGAACTATGGTATGGGATTAAACCTAATGTATCAAATTTGCGTGTATTTGGTAGTGTAGCTTATAATCATGTACCACAACAATTGAGACAAAAATTAGATAACACTGGTAAGAAAATGATTATGATAGGATATTCACAATCAGGATATAGACTGTTTGATGAGGAGACTGAAAAGGTAGAAATAGGAAGAAATGTTGTGTTTGATGAGAGAGAGAAATAAGAGTGTGTGTATTTACCTGAAAAGGAATCGGAGAAATATTTACCTGGATATGACTTACCTGTACAGGAAGAACGAACAACAGTGACGGAAACATCTGAAATAGAGAGAGTGGAAGAAGATAGGAGATTTGATGATGAAGTAGTTCGGAAACAAGGGCAAGAAGTTGAAAGAAGTATCATACAAGGAACGTCTGAAGGAGATGATAAACAGGGAGAGAGATTGAGACCAAGAAGGAAAAAACAGAAACCTAAAGCGTTGTAGGATTATGTGGTAGATATGAACATTGATGAGGATGATGATGTGTTGTATAGTTTGCTTACATATGGAGAAAGTGTACCTGAAACATATGAGGAGATTTTGCAAAGAAATGACAAGAATGACTGGTTAAATGCAATAAGAAATGAAATTGAAGTATTAAGAGAGAGTGAGACATGGATAGAATAGAAGTACCAAAACCTAATAATGTTAAATTATTAGATAGTAAATGGGTTTTTGCAAAAAAGAGTATGAATGGAAAAGAAGTGTTCAAGGCAAGACTTGTAGCCCGTGGATTTCAACAGAAGGACATACAGGAAGATATATACTCACCAGTTTTGAAATTACAAACATTGAGATATTAATGTCAGTAGCAGCGCAAAATAATTATCATATAATCAAATGGATGTGAAAGGAGCGTTTTTGTATGGTAGGATAGATGAAGAAGTATATTTAAGCCCACCAAAAGGTGTGAATGTGAAGGATAGATGTGTATTAAAACTAACAAAATCGATTTACGGATTAAAGAAATCACCAAAATATTGGTATGAACATTTTAATGAAACAATTGTAAACTATGGGTTTAAAAGATCACTTAATGACTACTGCTTGTATGTAAAAGGAGATTTGTATATTCTATTATATGTCGATGACATATTAATATTTGGAAATGATTTAATGAAAGTAAATTCATTAAAATCTTATTTAACACAGAAATATAGACTGAAAGATATGACATCTAAAAAGTTAACTTATTTAGGCATTTCAATAGAAAAGAAGGAAAGTGAAATTCATATAACTCAAACAGATTACTTACAAAAAATATTACATAAATGGGGAATGTCAGAGTGCAATGGATGTTCAACTCCCATGGAAGCAAATCTTAATTTAGATAAAAATTGCAAAATTGGTTTGAGCTATGAACACAAATGTAGATCTTTGATTGGCTCTTTGATGTATGCGACAGTAGCATCTAGACCAGATCTCTCAATGCCAGTATATTATTTAAGTAGATATTAACATAAGCCAAGTGAATATCTGTGGCAAGCATTAAAACGCATTCTGAGCTATGTAAAAGAAACAATTAACTACACATTAATCTATAAAAGAAATATTTGTGAAATTTTAGTAGGATATCGAGCCATTACCGCCGACTTAGTGTAACCGACAAAAACCAAATTTTACAGGAGAAGGTATTTTTTTAATATTTTTAAAAATAATGGCGGTATTAAATTGAAATTTAACATATAATTATACATTTTGAAGCTTTAGGTGTAACAATTAAAATTTTCGAAAAAACAATAGGTTTTGAGGCTTTTTTGGCGTTTACAATATTTTTGCTGGCTCAACCGAGCGACTTTTTATGATTCCGGGCGCTTGAGATAACGATAAAGAAATCTGGTTGAAGTTTTAACGCAAGCGACTAAATAAATATAAAAAAAAACTTAAAATATATAATTCAAACATTTTTGCTCATTATTTTAACATTTTTGAGAATACTGAGATCTATGAATTAAAACTTATATTAGAAAAACTAAACTTAAAGAATTATCAAGGAAATTAAAGATTTAATATTATCTGCATTCGTTTCAGCTAACATTACTCTTTAACTTATCATTCAAAAGAACACTGTGATCAAAAAATCCAATTTCAACTAAAATTAAACGTTTAATCCTCTTCTTCACTATCATCTGCATCAGTTTCAAGTAACATGTCAGGAACTGTTCCATCATGCTTCATATTCACATACTCTTCACGGTACCTGCATCTATATTATAAAGCTGAAGAGTTTGTTTGATTGTTTGTTTGGTTGAACGCGCTAATCTAAGGATTCAAATTGAAAAATTATTTTTGTGTTGGATAGTCCATTTATCGAGGAAGGCTTTAGGCTATATAACATCATGCTATGATTAATAGGAGCTGAGCATCAATGCAAAATGTTGCAAAAACGGGAAAAAATATATGGCGAAACGTAGTTCGCGGGCACACCTATGGAATTATATTTTTATTACACAGATCCAAAAGATCTTTGTACTTTGCAGCTGAAATTTTGAGGTCTGAATGATATAACTGTGTTAATCCATTAATTATAGTTGCCGTATTGCCTCTTGGTCTAATAATCAGGTCCATATTCAACTTAATGTTTTATATGTGTTTGTATGTGTATTCTATATGTTTTCCTACAACATACCTTTGCCGGCGTTGAGATTTTGGGGAACAATTCTAATACGAATCTCGTAAGTAACTGCAGTGTTTTACTAAACACTATACTGCAATATCACACCACTTTAAACTGGGTGCGTTTCATTTCTTATAATTAGAAATGATCTAATTCCAAGGGAAATAACGTTCATTGGATATAATTTTTAATTTGGTCTAACGACACTTCCTATAACAACATTTCTTATAGAAATAATACTCATATCCGCCGCGGCTGAGGCTAGCCGGCAAAGCTAGTCAGCAAGCTGAGGCTGCGGTGGTGAACGAAAACCATCTGTGACGATGAGCTCCGCAGCACCGGAGCCGTGACAGAAAGCATGCACGCTGCATGTTTGCTTTCATGGTGCATGGTTGCTTGCATACTGCGTGCTTGCTTGCATGCTGCATGCTTGCTTACATGCTGTATGCTTGCTTACATGCTGCCTGCTTGCACGTTGCATACTTGCTTGCACGCTGCATTTTTGCTTCTATGCTGCGTGCTTTCTTGGACTGCTACATGCTTCCCTGCATGCTGCATGTTTGCTAACATGGCGTTTGCTTGCTTGGATGCTAGATGCTTGCCTGCACGCTGTATGTTTGCTTATATGGTGCATGCAAGCAATGCACGTAATTTAATAAATACATTTATAACGAACAGGCGTTATATAAAATGTTTTTTATATCATCTAGTATTATGTCAAAAAATTATTATATCATATGTTCACTAAATTACATGAAATCAGAGAATCTAAAATTATATTAAATGTTTATTAAATTAAGTCAGTTATTATAAGAAATGAAATTATTTGTTTGTTAGATCGCCAGTATTTATATAAAACATTACACACCCCTTTAAACTTAATAAAACCAAGTTTATCATGTGATTACCAGGTAATTATAATTCAACACTAAATACAGTGCAGTTACTTATGACATCACAATTTATACTGAAATGAACTTGTCGCAACACGGTTTTTGCCACTTTGTTTATAGTAAACGACGAAATTTTGATGTATTGTGTCGGTTGCGATAACAAGTAGGGTCGCTTACGCTGCAATTCTTAGATAATTACGAAACTTACGATATACTTATATTGTTTATGTCGGTTACTCTAAAATATAGAAAACCGTTGTGCTTACGATAAACTTACCATTTGCTATAACTTTCGAACTGATTGTACTTTGGCGGGAAATGTCGACGAACCAAGTCCGTTATTGTTTAAAAAGTCGTTTGCGATGAAAAACGCTGTTTAGGTAAAAATTTCGCTTACAATAAGCCGGCGGTAATGGCTCGATATGCAGATGCAGATTTTGCAAGAGATAGCGATAGAAAGTCAACCTCAGGATATTTATTTAAATTGTATAACAATACTGTAATATGGAAATCAAAGAAACAAAATTGCATTTCACTAAGTACAACAGAGGCTGAGTTTGTGTCACTATGCGAAGCAGTTGTAATGTTAGCTTGGATGAGGAAAATATTGTTAGATATAAATATTAATATTGTTTGTGTAACTATGTATGAAGACAATATAAGTACTATAAAATCTGTAAAAAACTATGACAAGGGAAGACTTAAACACATAGATATTAAATATCAATTTGTAAAGGATCAAGTAGAACAAAAATTAATTAAAGTAATTTACATAAATACTGAAGAACAATTAGCTGACTTGCTAACTAAACCTATGAGTAGAAATAAATTAAATACTTTTGTTGAGAAATTAGGTATTGTAGATTTTTATTGATAAGTTTAACTATATGTAACTATTATAGTCAGTATGTATTACCTATGTATATGTATTAACTATGTAGTGAATGTGTTATATAATTGAGTTTCTAACTAAACTTATTATATCATGCTAAAGTTAAGTAATATGAAAAGTTTTTTTTAAGTTAGTGTGATCAAAATGTAATTAATGAAACTAGTTTCTGTATTTTCAAAAGATTAATGTAAAATTTGTTTCCGTGAACATGTTAGATCTTTAATATAAAAATTTGTTAGTTCTGCTCATTGCTCGCAATAACTAAATAAAGTGAATTGTACCTATGTTGTATAACAGAAATGATTGAACAGATTGTTATAAGTTGTTAAAGTAAATTGTATTTAGAGTCTGAGTAAAGAATAAAATGTAGTAATATAGAATTGTAATAAGTAATGTAAACTCTAATGATGAGAAAAAAAATGTAAACTTTTTGATTGAAGTGAGAAAACTTGTTGAATTGAGGGAGAGTAATGTGAACGCTGCAATTCAAAGTTTCTATACTATGCTGAACGCACCAATATCGCTCTCTGCCGGATTACGATTGTGATAAATAAATAAAATAGAAATAGATAAATAAAAGTTTTATTGATGAAAGATAGTTTAAATCAGTCTCAAAGATATTATAAAAATATCAACAGTCACTCATATCGTAAACAAAGAAACGTCAAATTCACAGAGTACCTTTTATATACGGAAATCAAATTTTATTCAACAACTCGTCGATTTGCTCTATTCCTTTCGAAAACTCCGGTGTGTACCTTCGTCCGTGATACACGGAGCTATTTATTTATTCTTTATGTACAAAAGAAGTACAAAGGCGGACTTAATGCCTTAGGCATTCTCTACCAGTCTACCTTAGGGTGGTTGAGAGACTATCGAGGTAGATGCACATGTAACAGACATTTCTGAACGACATAAATTATAGAATAGGTATGAAATAAATATTTATTAGTGAACCTAACTTATGAACCTTATTACATACACATATACTATACTAAACTCATTTGCAAAAAAAACGGGCACCTAAGCAATGAACCATTTCAAATGTTAATATTGCTTTGTTTGATAATTATAGGTAGTTTTATCCTCACAATTTGGTAAATTAATAAGAAAATAATCGTTTTCATCAGTATTTCATAAAATTTTGATACAATTTATGGGATATAATGCTAAACCTCACTAGTAGTGTATGTTCGCTAGTAGTGCATATGCTCATGAAGTAAAAATAAAAAGTTTTTTTGTTTGTTTTTCTTTAATAAAGTAAAAGCAGACAAATGTTTAGTATCGAGTGTGACCCCCTCTTGCTAAAATCACAGCTTGAATTCGTCTGGGCATACTAGCGAGTATATCCCGGATACTTGCTTGCGGAATACGTCCCCACTCCGCAGTAATCACATTCTTCAGCTCTCTGATGGTCTGCGGAGCTGGTTGTACTGATCTCACACGCCGTTTCAGAACGTCCCAGACATGCTCTATGGGATTGCCAATCCAAACGACGAATGCCGACCTCTTGCACATACGCTTTAACATCGCGAGATCGGTGAGCGCGAGCATTGTCGTCCATAAAAATCGAGTCTTCACCTAGAGCGGCCAATGCGGGTTGTGCATGAGGAATTAGAACTTCCGTTATGTATCAATGCCCAGTCAGTGAGCCGTTTTCAATGAAGATTAAATCTGTACGATCCATTGAATTTATTCCTGCCCAAAACATAACAGAGCCCCCACCATAAGGTGTGATTTCTTCGAAACATGCCTCTGCAAAGCGTTCTCCTTGTCTTCTTAACACTCGCCGACGTCGATCTTCGCCGAACAGAGATATCTTGGCTTCATCAGAGAACAAAACCCTATTCCAATCTTCTTGAGTCCATGATTCACAATTTCTAGCGAACCTAAGCCTGTAAACTCGGTGCTCACGGAGTAATTTGGGGCCGCGGGCCGGGCGGTGACTGCGTATATTGGCAGCGAGAAGCCTCCTCCTGGGCCCTATTTCTCGAAACTATTAGTTTACTAGTATATTAGTTATGAGTTATTAGTGAAAATATGATGAGTGCTAATATTTTCTGTTTCTCAAAAATAATTATTAGACTGGTAACTAATACCGGTAGACTAATAAAAAATATTAGTCTGGAGTGGCTGAATGCACCTACTTACCTATGCCTTTACACCTAATAAAAAACAGGAAAAGTTCCCGCCACTTTTATATTCGTTTTCTGTTGGTGTTGACGTTTGTACGAGTAGATTGGCGGTAATAGCGAATTATTTCTTTAAATAATATTTATATTATTAATGTTTTTAAATGGATGTTAAATTAATGGTTTTGAGAAGTATTTTAGAAGCGAAAGAAATTCTGTTCGGAAGCTTTTCAGACGTTTTGACAAAACAAGACAAACGGAAAAAAATGGGAAGAAATCACAAATCTGTGTCGTTCTCTTGGGGCGATTTCTGCCGCTAAAGATTATAAATACTTAAGGGATGCCTATTGGCCGAACATTAAAAAAAGCACAATGATAAGTAAATATTATAATTAACTAAGTAATTGCTAAAAATAAACATGATAACCCGTTTTATTCTTCATGCACTAAAGTGTAGTCTTTCTAGATAAGTACCTACCTATAATATAAAGTTGTGTTACCTTTGAACTGCACCACAAACTGTGACTATACACTATATAAAGTGTTAATCTTTGAAGTACACAATACAAATTGCAAATAAATATCATAAAATATGATTATTTAATGTATATGTACTTACTACTCGACTTTCCACGATTGTCATAATACAGATCAGAAAAACAAATTACGCAAATACATACAAGAAGTAAAGTATATAATTATGTAATAATAATTGTAGTTGTTACGTATCTAATCTTACTTACTGAATAATGTATATTACTTTGCTACTGAAAATCACATTTTTGACGCTCTATTTACAGGCAAAGGTTGATAACGCCAAAAAAACTGGTTCTGGCGTAGGGGCAAGAAAAAACGAATTTGCTAAAGGCCTCCAGGCATCCTCCATTCGACGAAAAAGAGCACTGTTGCGTAGAACTCGCGAATCATGCACTGCCCCTGGCCAATTAGCATATGAGTAATAGAAGTGCAGATTTATTTATTTTTTATTTTGCATATACTTACAAATATGTTACAAGATAACTGAGATAAATGCCACAAAAGATCGGGACCGCAAACCACTAAACAATTTACTAAGTGGTTTCCGTGCCTGTCCACAAACTGCTCTTCGTTATCAAATGGGGCATCAATCGGCACTAAAGTGCCATCTAAATATTCCCTGCAAAAACTTTTAACTTATGTTAATAATTTAAATGTCAAAAGTGTTGTAATGTTCACATTTCCCTATTGTAATAAGTTTACAACAGAGGAAAATAAGTTAATATTTAAGTTAAATTCGACATTACATACCATGGCTAGTTACAATAATAAAATTCATATTATTGACATGAATAAATTGACATGTGTGACTAATAAATTCTATTTGACCGATGATAGAATATGTCTATCTAGATATTGTATTAAACAATTAGCTTCTGTGCTAAAATTTTATTTTTTAACTTCAACCAAGAACTTGGTTGGTAACCAAAATGACAATACTTCTATTGAGCATCATACACTCAATGATAGTTTGGTATCTGTTTCAAGTAATTTAAATTAGTAAATAAGACAATAGAGGATATCTCTAGCCATGTATTGACAATAGAAGGGCCTCATTGTTTACGAATTGTTCACCAAAATATTCAAGGTTTTTCTGGCAAAGACTTAGAAATTAATTTATTTTTATCAGATGAAAATATCGACATATTATGTGTTACCGAACATTGGCTTAAAAAATATGAATTTATTACTTTTGATAATTACAGTATTGTAAGTTCATTTGTTAGACAGTCCGCAATAAGAGGTGGATCTTTAATTATTCTAAAAAATATATTTCATTATAAAGAACGCAAAGATGTAATATCACTCTCAATCGAAAGAATTATTGAGATATCGTGTGTGGAGCTTAATAATCTTATAATAGTTTGTGTGTACAGACCTCCGTCGGGCAACTATCTGGAATTTGAGGCCACTATGGAGGATGTCTTGCAAATAGTGTGTAGAAAAAATAAGAAAATAGTTATATGTGGAGATTTTAACATAAATATCTTAGATTTATCTTCTCTGTCTAATAATTTTATTAACTTATTCAAATCGTTTGATTTGCATTATTTATTCAAACAACCAACCAGAATAACACCTACATCAGCCACATGCTTAGATAATATTTTTTGTAATTGTGAAATCTTGGAATGTGCTGTAATAAGCTTTATTAACTCTGACCATAGTGGTCAATTAGCCTGTATTAAACACCATCATGTTAATTCTGAAGGTGAAATAATTTGTAGACCAATACCAAAACGTAGTTTAAGTAAATTTAAAAGGAAAATAACATCTCTAATCGCATCTCTGCCCACCATAAATAAAGATGCCAATGTCTTATACAATAATTTATTTAATTTAGTGAAAACTGAAAGTAACAACATATTTCCACAAAAGGTAATTAAACTAAACGAAAATAGGACGAAATTTAGTGACTGGGCTACACCAGGTATCTATAAGAGTAGGAGAAAGCTATATGAACTTTATTCACAAAAAGCAGCTTCCGCTGATCCTGTTTTTTTAAATTATGTTAAAAAATACTCAAAAACTTTTAAAAATGCTTGTTTGGCTGCTAAATCTCTGTACATATTTAATAAAATAAATATGTCGAAAAATAAAATTAAGACAACATGGGATATTATAAATCAAGAAACCGGGAAAGTAAAATGTTCTGGAAACTCATTCTCGTTAGAAATAAACAATAACATTATTAAGTCGGACAATGAAGTTGCCAACGCTTTTGTTGATTACTTTTCTGAAATTCCTATTATAACTACCAGTAATCTAAATTCATCTTCCAATGTGGCGGTCACCCTCCTGGAGTCAAGTGTAGATAAGTGCAGCGAAACTTTGAAATTTAGCCATGTTGATTCGATAACTATCTTGAAAACTTTCCGTTTGCTTAGCAAGAAAAAGACGGAAGATCTTTGGGGCATCTCGACTCACATAATTCAGTCTATTATAAATGAAATAGCTCCTCAGTTAGCGCTAATTTTTAATACTTGTGTTGATGAGGGCATATTTCCTGATCTAATGAAATACAGCAAATTAATACCTTTGTTTAAATCTGGAGATAAAAAAGATCCCTCGAATTTTAGACCTATTTCAATATTACCAATATTAAGCAAAATTTTCGAAAAAATTATGTATAACCAGATATTAAGTCATTTATTAACAAATAAATTACTACATGGCAAACAGTTTGGCTTCACCAAAGGAAAATCCACTACTGACGCCGGAATAGCACTTCTTAAACATATTTTTGATGCTTGGGAGGGCAAGCAGGATGTAATTGGAGTTTTTTGCGATCTCTCCAAAGCGTTTGACTGTGTAAGTCATGAAACGCTTGTTCATAAACTTAAACATTATGGTTTTTCAAATGAAGCAGCAAGTCTTATTAAATCATATTTATCAGACAGATTGCAGAGAGTTGTCGTTAATAAATCGGAGTCTGCCAGTGCACCTATTCTTATGGGGGTACCCCAAGGATCAATATTGGGTCCATTACTCTTTTTAATTTACATCAATGACCTGCCTTATTACATTAAAGACTTATGTGAGACTGTATTATTTGCAGATGACACATCATTATTGTTTAAGGTTGACCGAGGGAAACAATGCTCTGACGATGTAAATAATGCTCTCTCTATAGTTCTGTTCTGGTTTACAACTAATAATTTGTCATTGAATTCTAAGAAAACGAAATGCATTAAATTCTCTTTGCCAAATGTAAGGCAGATTGATACCCACTTAAATATGAATAAGGATGTAGTTGACCTTGTAAATAACACGAAATTTTTAGGCATTACTTTAGATTCACGGTTACAATGGGACCCACATATTGAATCCTTGGCTGGCAAACTAAGTTCGGCCGCGTACGCAGTAAAGAAAATCAGGCTTTTAACTAATGTTGAAACGGCGAGATTAATCTATTTTAGTTATTTTCATAGTATTATGTCATATGGATTATTGTTATGGGGTTCGGCGGCTCATATTGAAAGAATTTTTGTGTTACAGAAGAGAGCAATTCGCGCCATTTATAATTTACGGGCTAGGGACTCACTTAGAGAATTGTTCAAAGAAATTAATATCTTAACTTTAGCCAGTCAGTATATTTATGACAATTTAGTTTATGTACACAAGCATTATGCTACATTCGTTAAAAATAGTGATTACCATAATATAAACACAAGAAATAAAAATAAGCTTGCCGTTGCAACTTACAGGCTTCATAAAACTAGTGGTTCATTTCTAGGGAGGTGTGTAGCATTTTATAATAAGCTTCCACAAAGTATCACCGATTTACCAATTCATAAATTTAAAGTTCACGTTAAAAAGACTCTCATGAACAAAGGTTATTACAAAGTGAATGATTATTTAAGTGACCACACGATATGGAATTAGCTAGACTAGTTATCAGATGTCATGTTTGGTAACAACATAATTTATTGTATAATGCTTAGTGTTAAGCTTATCATGTTTTTCTGACATTTTAAGTGTATGTAAGCATACTTACTGAATCTATTTTATAATTTTCAATGACTATGTAACAGAACCAATATTGTAAATGGCGATTTAAAAGAGGAGATAAAAAATTTGACCTTTCGAGTTTCTTGCCTGTTCTTCTCGAGAAGGCCTCCCAATTTCCGAACAGGTGTAGAATCAACTTTTTTTTTTTTTTCATTCCTACTTGTATTTGCAGACATCCTGATTATATTCAGGATGTATGCACATACAAGGTTAATATGTTTCCTTTAAATTAGAATGTGTTGCTTTGTTTTGACGTCAATAAGTGCCTGTAAAGGCCTATGTTGAATAAAGATTTTTGAATTTGAATTTTTGAATTTAAACATCCAACAACCATAGGTATCCCCGCCTGTCTGTGGAATGCTTCGACAACCCGTTTCATATTTTCTAGCCACTTGATTATATCCGGAAACATGTTCTGCACTACCGAGTGAACAACTTGATTAACAGCTCGACACACACTGGCTTTTGATATACCATGCATATCAGCTATTGCGTGGTACTGTGCTCCCGTACCCATCCAATGTAGAGCCACAAGAGTTATTAATTTTGGTGACAGGGCCTGACTTCTTTCGGTCAACCGATGCAACCCCGGCCCGATAATTTCAATGAGTTCTTCCATTTTCGTGCTTTTACAAGCCTTTCGAGACTAATAGCTTTATTAGTAAATTTTATTAGTGTATTTTTATTCCTTTATATTCGTGAAACAAAAATCCAATTGACACTAATAATATTAGCTAATATTTATTAGTCAGTAACTAGTAACTAATATTTTATTACTGTAGCTTCGAGAAACGCACACTAATAAACACGTAAAAAATATTACTTCATGGACTAATATTATTAGGCTAATAAGTTTCGAGAAATAGGGCCCGACCGTCCATAGACTAATATGCACATTTCTTACTTCTTGGAGGTTGTTCTTAAGATACACATACGAAGATTTGCGATTTCTCAATGCGCGACTCACACGAAAACGATCATCCCGTGGTTGGGTACATGGTTTTCTTCCAGAACCAGGCCTTCTCTCGACGGAACCAGTCTCCTGATATCACTGCCAGGTCCTTTGGACCGTCGAGCGACTAACATTTAGCCTCCTAGCCACGAAGCATTGGCTGCAACCCTCTTCAAGCAGCGCGATAATTTTGGTAGCTTTTACCACTTTATCTACCATTTTTGATACAGCCAAACAGCAATAAATAAAGCTTTGACAGTCAAGGATATGAAATTAATCGATGAAAATTGAATAAAAGTTATGAAAGTCGATGCTAACTTCTGGAACTTCGCGCCAAAAATGTAGGATAAAAAGGGATTTTTTCTGTAAAACTGAGCATCAAATGAAAATTTGAATTTAGAACGTACTTTTTTAAATACCACGGCATTTTTAAAACCGGCCAGTAACGTGTACAAACGATTGAAACCTTTCTTGTATTGTATCTTTTTTAAAGATGAATGAAAATCAAAACCGCCCGTTTTTTTTGCAAATGAGTTTATATATATAAACAAATATATACATATATATACATTAATATATATTGTTTTCATCAGTATTTCATAAAATTTTGATACAATTTATGGGATATAATGCTAAACCTCACTAGTAGTGTATGTTCGCTAGTAGTGCATATGCTCATGAAGTAAAAATAAAAAAGTTTTTTTGTTTGTTTTTCTTTAATAAAGTAAAAGCAGACAAATGTTTAGTATCGAGTGTGACCCCCTCTTGCTAAAATCACAGCTTGAATTCGTCTGGGCATGCTAGCGAGTATATCCCGGATACTTGCTTGCGGAATACGTCCCCACTCCGCAGTAATCACATTCTTCAGCTCTCTGATGGTCTGCGGAGCTGGTTGTACTGATCTCACACGCCGTTTCAGAACGTCCCAGACATGCTCTATGGGATTGAGGTCGGGACTTCGAGCTGGCCAATCCAAACGACGAATGCCGACCTCTTGCACATACGCTTTAACATCGCGAGATCGGTGGGCGCGAGCATTGTCGTCCATAAAAATCGAGTCTTCACCTAGAGCGGCCAATGCGGGTTGTGCATGAGGAATTAGAACTTCCGTTATGTATCAATGCCCAGTCAGTGAGCCGTTTGCAATGAAGATTAAATCTGTACGATCTATTGAAAAGTTATGAAAGTCGATGTTAACTTCTGGAACTTCGCGCCAAAAATGTAGGATAAAAAGGGGTTTTTTCTGTAAAACTGAGCATCAAATGAAAATTTGAATTTAGAACGTACTTTTTTAAATACCACGGCATTTTTAAAACCGGCCAGTAACGTGTACAAACGATTGAAACCTTTCTTGTATTGTATCTTTTTAAAGATGAATGAAAATCAAAACCGCCCGTTTTTTTTTGCAAATGAGTTTATATATATAAACAAATATATACATATATATACATTAATATATACTAATGAATCAGTAAGTAGGACACATTTACACAAATCTGCAATTTAACGTGGAAGAAGTTCTTTTGATAACCATTTGCGTAACCGTTTCTTGAAGGCGTACGGACTAGTGGACATTCTAATGTCAAAAGGGAGTGTTTTCCAAGAGAGAATCGATTAAACAAAGAAAGAGGAATGAAGAACATCTGCATGATGGGATGGGACACTTGAGCAGTCGATTTAACGAAGAGCGGAGAGTTTTATCATGCGATGAACATAAGTATTCGAAATGGGATTTGAGATAAGTAGGTGAATTTGGGGAATGGAGTAAAGAGTATAGAGTGGATAAAGCCCTCATCCTACGGCGTTGACGGATGGGCATCCAACGTAAAATCTATAGTGGCCCGGTCGAAATGCCTATAAGTACAATCTATACAAAAAATTCTTCCCATTCTTCAAGTTTACCTGAAAAGTGCCCGAGATCAAGGGGCGGTAGACGTGATCATAAAACGGGCGTCGATTTCGAGAAGGATTTTGTCCCTTCCGGATCAGAGGCCCTAGACAAATGCCACACGCTAACTTTTCCGCAGTCGTTTCTCAGAAAAAAATGTATGGAGACGACATTAGCTGCGGAAAAAATAGCATGAGGTTGTCGTAAGCTAATGTAATTTCCATAATTTTTTTCTGAGGAAAAGCAGAGACCCTAGACAAATGCCACACGCTAACTTTTCCGCAGTCGTTCCGTAGAAATAATGTATGCTTAGCTTACGACAACCTCTCGTTATTTTTTCCGCAGCTAATGTCATCTTCATACATTTTTTCTGAGGAACGACTGCGGAAAAGTTAGCGTGTGGCATTTGTCTAGGGAGCTTCCTTACTCTGGAGAAGGGGTCGAGCAACCTCGGCAATACGGTCCGAGAGATCGTAACATTGGTCAACATCATTTTCGACCTCCCTCATCGATATTGCCGTTCTTTTCCAAAAACAACGCATATTGCTCATCAAAAACTGCCACACGGCTCTCTATTTCTAGGCATAAAAATTATTGTCATAAAATCATATTCCATAATTTTGATTGTAATAATCGTCAAGACGCATAATAATCGGGAAGCAGAATAGTAATAAGCATAATATTGTGTGGCAGAAAATCATTTGTCATAAGTATTAAAACCCATAAACTCGAAACACAGAACAACTTGACGCATAATTTTTCAAAGCATTATTAATGTTTAGCATATTAATCACAACGAACAATACAATTACGCAGAATTTCTCTAGGCATAAAAGGCGCGCAAGCATGCAGCAATGTAAGGAAACATGCAGTATGCATGCAAGCAAGCATGCAACATGCAAGCAAGCATGCAACATGCAAGCAAGTATGCACAGTGCAAGCAAGCATGTACCACGCAAGCAAGCATGCACCTTGCAAGCAAGCATGCACATGCATGGTTTCTGTCACGGCTCCGACGCTGCGGGGCTCCGGCGGTCCCACGCGAGCTTATCGTCACAGATGGTTTTCGCTCACCACCGCAGGTGCCTCGCCCCTCCGCGCCTACGCGGGTTTGAATTACACAAGACTACGTGGAGTCGGTTTTGCAGCGATTCGTTTCTGTCACTAGTAGCATGAATGAATTACTTTGTCAAATAAAAAATCAATATATACTATGAAAAAAATATATCAAATGAAAATATAGAATATTCGAGTATCATATTTGAATAAAATAATATATGAAATGTTATTATAAAAAGTTTAGTAAAACAGAGAGTAAACATTGTATCTAAAGAACGTGATATCCCTTAAAATAAAATTATTTCTAATTATAAGAAATGCCCCAAAATATTTGGGATATCATTAATTATGACACTTAAAATTATGGCAAAACATTTTAGGACTACCAATATTATGTCAAAAGAAATAAGGGATTTCATTAATTATGCTTCATGAAATTATGCCTTTGGATAATTGTGCCTTATACAAATTATGCAAAGAAAAAATTATGTGACGTTAATGTTATGCTTTTCGATTATTATGCTTAGTGATTTATGCCAAGCGCCTTTATGACAAATAACATTATGCCAAATGAAAGGTCCCCCTGCCATACGAACCGGAAGATCGCTATTTCTATTAAGCAAGGCTTCTTGTTTTTCTGGTCTATTCAACAAGGCCGCGGCTGTTGTTAGTCATCGCAAGTTGCGATTCGCAACTCAGCCCGAATTTTTGCTTTACTCGAAAGTGCCGACATTATTTCAATCCAGTACAATTAACGACTAAATACACGGACAATCAATTCTAAGTTAGGTGGAAGCGTGATTATTAATATTCAGTTTAAATTACAATTGCGAACATACACACACATTATTTTTCTATAAACAATATTCTTAGATCACAAAATATCAAAGAAATGAATTTATAAACTCAACACAAAAAATCTTATCTCAATATGTAAAAAGCTTTCACTTTCAAAAAAATCTTATTTTAATGCAAAACAGTATACATTTACTAATTGAAACCAACTGTATTGTACAACTTTATTATTTATTATTCTACACACAATATTTCTACAGTTGATTTCTTTTCAACAAATGAACAAAATGAAAAATCTATCTACAGACCTGGACAGCTATTTTTGAATTACGTATGCGACTTCGAAATCACCGATATGACTAATAATCACCGATTTTCAATAATTCTTATTTTTGAACATCACTTATGTGACTACCTTAGTCACGGATGTGATTTCATTACGAGTGCCCTCACCCACTCGTAAGCAAGTCATAACTGTGGAAACGTTATCTGTGTTTTGTTTAGAGAACATATTGACAAGTTTGAAGTTGATGTGTGTAGATTTTGAGTTGGATTTAATTTTTTTTAAATTTCTCAAATAAGTAAATATACACGGTTATTTTTTTATCACCCTGGAAAATTTAAGGGACGCTTCACGACATGGTATTAGAATGATTTATATAAATAAAAAAATAACTCACTTACTTATTTTATTTTATTTTTTTAAAAAATACAAAAAATGCTGTGCTAGTTGAGAGCAGCATTTTTAGAGATTTTTTTATTTTTTATATAATATTGGATGTCTCCTGAAGCGTCCCTAACATTTTCCAGGGTGATAAAAAAATAATCGTGTACAAGTTTAAAATCTTTTTGTGTCACAAACAAGCTTAGACCAGTATTTTCTTTGTATTTTGGCCTAGTTGTAATGAATTTTTAGCCGTTTAATAACCGGTATATACCGAAAACGGCTATATTCTGCGTGGAACCGAACCCTTACGTATGTGTGTACTTTATCTATGTTGGCAGCTCTGCGTTCGACTTTGAAAAATAGGATGTTTAGGAATTCGTGACTTCAAAGTCATCGCTGACTATTTAGTCAGCGGTGATTTCTAAATCGCATACGTAATTCAAAAATAGGTCTCCTGTATGAGTAACTACTAATTCGTATTCGATACGGCGCGGTAGAGAAGCGCATGAATAAACTCGAAACAAAAACTCAAACTCAATATGTTAACAAAATACATTTGCTCATTGAACCAACCCTACGGCGCACGGTCGACCGACTCGTTCGTAATGAACTGCCCCGAACAACGGAATTTGCAAGACACAGCGTGGCAAGATAACACATTCAAGAGGTAAGTTATTTTACGATTACGCTTCTGACCAGCCCCCCCCCCCCTAGACAAACTACACGCTAACCTTTCCGCAGTTGTTCCGCAGAAATAAGTATGAAAATGACATTAGCCTATGACAACCTCACGTTATTTTTTCCGCAGTTAATGCTCAGACTAAGGAAAAAAGAATAGACATGAAATACCTACGAAAAAAACGTGCATACCTAAATGTGAATCTGGCACAAAGATGGCGGCTTGCTTGCTCATGCGGCAGCCTAACACACTGCACTTACCCATTATAAATGCAGTATTATGCAAGTTCAACACTTTAAACAAGCACAATTTTCGCCTAATAACAAAATTTTCTTCAAAACACTGAAACAAACAAGTCGCGATGACAACTGATGTACTTGTTGTTCATTGTGAGTACTGTGACAAAACATGGCGACCGGCCGCAGTGAGATATTCTGTGACGTCGCCAAGATAACGTTGCCATTTTTGGTAATGATTAAACTACTGTTGTCCTTTTTTACTTATGATTATCCTCATAAGTTAAAAAGAGATGCCAATATGTCAGAAACTATGCCGTCGAAATACATCACATTCCTATAACTACGTTCGTTATGCCGAGTCCTCTTTTTTTCTATAGTCTGAGAGTTAATGTCATTTCTCTGCGGAACGACTGCGGAAAAGTTGACGTGTGGCATTTGTCTCTTAGATAAAGGATGGAATAGATAGGACGTGACAGTATACCCGTAAGGGACAGACATAGATGACGTCATACCTGCCTAAAGTAGATGGGTATACCAGTGTTGCTTTAAGTTTTACCCTACTTTATGTTTATAGTGGTAAAAAGGTTGGTTGATCTACGTATTTTTATTGAGACATTTTAATGAGCGCCCTTCGCTCAACAATATGTCTCAAAAATAAAAGTGGGAGGAAGTTGCGAATTTTTTTATTGTATTCTTCATTCAACCTTCGCAGTCTAAAGTTATTTACACTTTTAAATAAAACTACACTTTTCGGATTTACTCGAGTATATTTAGTTTTAAAACATTTTACTTAATTATTTAAGCTATTATGTAAACATCTTTACAAATATAAGAAAAAATATTAGGAATCATCATCATCAGCCCACACGCGTCCACTGCTGGACATAGGCCTCTCCAAGTGCTCGCCACTGAGTACGATCGGCGACCACTCGCTTCCAGCTTTTGCCAGCTAGGTACCTTGCGAAGATCGCCGCTCGATTAAGAATACAGCGGGCAATATCATTGTTTTTTCTTTATCTCTGCAATTTATTTAAAATCCAATATTTATACATTTACTAAATATTTGTGAAGATTTAGAAAATGTATAAATATTAAATTTTAAATAAACATTTTCTAAAATTAGATTTCAGTAACTCCGTTATGGTCATCGAATAAAGCGTATTAGCAATGAATTCGCGAATTTAAATATTTTTTACAAATACATTTCATCAAAAGCGGGTAGTGATTATGCGTAAACTCTTCAGTAAAAAAATTGTTTTAACAATTTTTCTAAGCATTGGTGCAAAAGGGAATGTATAGTAATTTTATTTCCAAAAGGTTTATTTCTACGATATGTTTTTTCAGCAACTTCGCACGTGGTAACTACCTCTTTGACTGCAGACTATTATATATGGTTCAGAGGCAATCAGTGATTCCACACATTTGTGACATTTTATTTCTCGCTGCATTTTATGTATGTACTTAATAATATTTTCAGAAAATCTCTATTGGTTTTTCCTACAGTATCTAAAATGTCCAACCGCTGATTTTGCATCATTAACTTACACTTCAAATCACTTAACACATTTTCAAGTTTGGCTACTTTTTCTCCCAATCGTCTAAGCGATTCACGCACTGCCCGTAGTTTTTTACTTGATGACCTCGCTGATTGTTTCAAACGCAGCATTTGAAGCCGCATTTTTCTCTTTCGGGGCGTATTCAAATTTGAACCGAAATCCAACACCGATGCGTCCTGAAACAATATGTATACAGGTTAAAAATAAAATCAGGTGCTAATTTTACAACATTAAAAATAATAATTAAGAAATTTGTAAACTGTATCTGTACTAATGGTCAGACTTGTTATATAAATAGGAAATGTCCAAAATCAAACCATTAAAAATATTTTTGGCCATTTCAAAATAGTAGAAAAGAATTTGGTACCTATCCATGTTAACATACTCTTATAAAAAAATTGGTGTCATTAATCCAAAACTGTAAAATTAATTTTGAAATCCCTTATACAAATAGTTGGGTCTGTGAAAAATAAATATAGGTTTCGGCTTGATAGGGATTTAATTTGTAGATATAATATGTTTAAGTTACTGACCTGTAAAAAAAGTTAGGAATAGCACCACTCCCAAGAAAAGTGCCTTTTTTGTTTTTCTGAATCCACTGTTGTTCAAAATGCTTAGAACACATTCGGGTATGCTTGGTTGGCTGCCAATTCAATCGCCCAGTAGCTTTAACCCAACTATTTCGAGTAATTATCTCCGAAGGAAATCTGTTAAATACAGACAAACAAGCAAATAGAAAGTTTCACTTTATAAGAATTACCTTTGTTATCTAAAATACTCAAAATTTTATACTTAAATGTCAATATTAATGTAACACAGAAACTAATATGTGAGTTCCCTTTAACGTAACAAATTACCTGCGAATCAAGGAAAAATAGTCGTAGCGTAACTGGTATCATTATAACCCGGCAAAATGTTATACGCGTTGGTTGTATACGTGACCATATTGAATGGCGACATTCTTAACTCATTAGGTTAATAGTAACCTTTTAATTAGTTTGAAATTTCATGTTTAATCCCATAATATGATTGAGAACCATAGTAGAAGGATAAAATATTGCAATATAACTTGTATTTATAATTTAAAAAATAGTTTTGGCGCTTAATATTGACACAATTTAGGTCTTACCTGTAAAGGTTATATTTTCCTGTTTTCTAGCACTATCACTATTACAACCTAAAGCGGAGCAGTGCACCATGATTTAAATGTTCAAATAGTTCACAATTACACTAATTAAACTGTTAAATAATTGCACAGTGAGCTATACTTCACACAACAAATTTCATCCACGTATTTGTTTAACACCAGACGCTGGTGATAAACAATCCCCACTACCAGTTTCACCTATATACGGTGACAGACAAAAAAAATGATGCCGTCTTCATCTTTCCTTTGGCAATGTGTATAAGTTTATCTCTTTTCCTCATGTTTGACGGCTTTTATAGCCCATCTATTCCATTCTATATCTATGCATTTGTCTAGGGGGGCTATGTCCGAACTCCGAATAGCCACTTGTCATATAGGTAATGCCTGAGCTGCGTTCAGAACCTACGCTCCAGTGCACTCCGACTGCACTCTGACAGCAACCAACCCGTTCAGAGCCTCGGGGTAAAAAACGCTCTGACGGACGGTTAGTACACTCTGTGCCCGTTCAGAAGCTTTGAGTGATGCAACCAAACAACCAACTCGAGCGTAGGGTGAAAAACACTCTGACAGATTTTATGTCAAACAAAGTCGATGTCAAAAATACGCTAATTATTTATTATTTTATTAAATAACACTACTTTGAACTCTTTTAAGTCTAATACAAGGAAAATATAGTGATTTCTATGTGTTGTAATTATTTTTAAGCAGAAAAATGGATATTAACTGTTAATTTCATAGTAAGGATTAGTAATATTTTGCCCTTTGCTTGATCTTGATCGGCAAGATACTTAGACCATTTAGTACTAGACCCGCCTTCTCATACATTTCCCCTCTGTCAAAGTATGAGATTCAAAATCTCATACGTTTATAAAAACTACTTCAGGCGCCATTTCGAATCATAATTACTCGGAATGCGGTTGAGATTAGAGCTCCACGAAAATGCCTATTTGTGCTGTATTTTCCTGCAGAAATCAGTCCAATACATCAAACATAAAGAAAGGTGGTATTTCTTTTCATTTGTACGTATATTTTTTCTAATATTATTATTGATTTTCATCTAAAATTAAGTTTTACGAAATCGGGATAATTTAAATCGTACCGCTAAACTATTATCATTCATTCAAAGTGCACTCCCCACGAGACTACATTCATTCAAAGCGACTCCTTACGAGACTAGTAACAAACGTCAGTTGTGCACTCCCCACGAGACTAATTATTTAGGGCTGTCAATATTATTGTTTTGTTTTCTAATTTCGAAATATTATATCCGTATTAAAAATAGTGATTTTTTTTCATTCTAATTACACGAATAGAATTTATAATGCAAAGTTTAACTATAACTTTATTAATCTAATAATTTGAAGTAGGTACCTACATTTGATTCTATATAAAAGTTGCCTTCGTAAATTAATAAAGTCTATCAAACAAGGAAGTATACTCACGAAGTATAGTAAAATCACAATAACCTATCTAATGGTTTTATGGATAAAATTTTAATCTTCCCAAAACAATGTATTAAAAGCGGTAGTGGTTCACTAGTTTCAAATCACGACAACAGTAAACATACTTAGCAAGGACATGTACACTATTTTTATAGTCATTATTTTTTGGTCTTTTCATTTTTTTTAAATGTAAACTTTAAAATAAACTTAAAAATACAATCAATACAAAAAAAAATATTGTATGGGTCGGAATTGTTTTTTCTTGTATTGATCATAATAAGTTTATTTAAAACTAGGTTTTGCCCGCGACATAAACTATCTGCATATACCAAATTTCATCTAAATCGGTTCAGCGGTTATTGATTCCTCATACAAACTTCCACCCCTGAGATGGATGGATGATGATCTATATGAAATATACATATTTTTACATTTATTAAAATAATATGCAGTCTTAGTAGAACTTTAATTGAACGGAAATTTCATGACCCACACCTCTATTTCTATGCCAAGAAAACAGAATAGTGCAGTGCTTATATCGACGCAAGTTATCGAGAACGAACTATTGAATTAAAAAGTTGCTGCTTTTAGCACGAGTTGCGGTTAATGTGTCTTTAACAAACATTTCTAGATTTGCAAAGGAGCACACGTTTGAAATAAAATGGACCATTGCATGCAATAGGCACCCATCATGGACACCCACTCGAACGAGTACAATGCTCAAATGCTCAAAGCATTTTGAACAGGTGCATTTTTTTGAAATGCTTAATAACAGGAGAAGTCTTAAACCTCAAGCCATCCCAACCCTTCATTTATTGGATTCTGAAAGGAGATATTTTATTTTTACGCATATCTAAATTATTTGAGCCCTATTTTTTTACGTCTTTGGTGAATGTGGGCCAAAGCATACTTGCAAAGTATCTTTTCGTAAAAAGTGAACAAATAAAATAACTTTTCACAATAAATTATGAATCGAAATTTGACATTATTTCATATTTTTGTTTAATTAAAGATACTAATAAAGATACAGGCTGAATTTACACATGCATACAGCTTAAATTAATAACCTACTTTTATCAAAGTTGGTTGCAAATAATTTCTAACCCGATAAACTGATGGTAATCATCTATTACGTTTTACTTACGTTTTCTTTGTAAAAATGTACAGCAGATGTACATTTTTACCTTTTATCTTTCACAAGGATAGTAATAGTTATGAATCGATATGATTCATAAAAGTGATACGAGCGGCCATTCTGACAATATTTGTCAAGTAACAGGAACTATAATTAATGCATTGTAGGTATATAATAGACGCTATGTAATATGTTGCAATTACTGGTTTAGATAGTGCTTACAACATTGTGGATCGTGTCATGAAGCTTGTGAGTTACAATTTCAAAACAAAATGTGACAAATATTTGTCACAGTTTAGTATAGTGAAAAACAAACATTTGTTCTTCACTAAGTTTGCCACATTTTAATTGCAACTTACAAGCTTCATAAAATAGACAATTAGCCATGATAGATATATTGTATACTTTGAGAAAGTAGTTCACATATCTTAATTCTTAATGAGGTTAATAAAATTGTACTGAAAGTAAAGCTGGCACTAAAAATATTAAAATCCATAGAATAGATATATCACGGCTGCAAAGTTGTAAACCTTACCCAGGACTCATCCGTATAGGCGAGTCTTGAGATTCTCCACAAAATTCAAGTGTTAAAAATGCTGGTTCTTGTTATTTATTAATTTTCATCTTGAATTATGAAAAGTCTTATATACTCAGCTGCTTGATAAATGAAGATTATTATATAAAATATGAACAAATTGTATGTTACCTGGAAATGAAATATATTGAATACATATTTTTATGAACTACTTTATTGTATAGATAAGATTTACTCTTACAATAGTACATCTTAATCATTATTTCTGCTATATCTGCATCACCTTTGTTATACCATTTACCTCAACCACATGTACCTACTCAGCACCGGCCCCATTAGACACATGAAGACACGAGGCGCTGACGCTGCACAACGTAAGCCAGTGACGTGCCAGCCATCGCCTTCCAACGCGGCACCACGCAAGACAACTCACTTCAGTTCTAGCATCGAACATAGTCACATGTTTTAATTGTAATTTGTAGTAATTAAATTTATTTCAATAAAATTGTTTTTTTTGCATCCTTCGGCTGTAGCAATCGTAATTGGCGCAGTCGGTAGGATATTCGCGGTCGGTTTCGCGCTTCAAGAGGAAAATTCCCGTGAGCCGCCCGAGTGGCTATCAAGTCGCATCCCGAATATCCTGAAAGAACCACGAAGAGCCGCAGCCAAGGAGTATCCAAAAATCGATACCGCAAGTAACCAATACAGAAATGAAATTGTAAGTACACTTAAATCGTTTATGTGTTACTCTCCTTTAGCCTTAATCCATTTTTTATAATCGTGTAATCCCTAAACCTTCAAAATTTTCCATCCCAGGCAATCGAGGCCCTGCACCCCTAAGATAGATAGATATAGTAGGCAAGACGCAAATAGAAATTTAAGTGAGGTAGTTATGTCTGACGCTATGGATAGTATTCTTAAGTCCTTAAGACTTTTACCGGAGTTCGATGGTAACCCGAATGTGCTCACTCGGTTCATTCATTTATGTGACCAACTTGTGATCAGGCACGTGTCACTAGAGGCTGGACACGAACTAGAAAACCAAGCCTTATTAAACGGCATACTTAATAAGGTCACGGGTCCTGCCGCTCGCCTAATAAATTCCAATGGAATTCCATGTGAGTGGCAAGGTATTAGAAATGCACTAATAAATAACTTTGCCGATCAAAGAGATGAAACGGCATTATACAATGACTTAGCATTGTCATCGCAAGGTAATAGTACTCCACAGGAATTTTATGAGCGCTGTCAAACATTGTTCAGCACCATCATGACATATGTAACCTTGCATGATTCAGTTAGTACTACAATTGAGGCCAAGCGTCAATTATATAAAAAATTAACTTTGAAATCATATTTACGCGGCCTTAAAGAACCGCTGGGTTCGCGTATTCGATGTATGCGTCCCCAATCTATAGAGCAGGCGCTTGAATTTGTACATGAGGAAATGAACACTATGTACTTGCAACAACGTGTTCATCAATCACCTGACACAAAACCATCACCGCATGTTTCAACCCCCATGAAACCCATGTTCAACCCTCAAGCATATATTCCACATAACAAACCCTTCATGTTTAACAACCCAGGTCCTTCAAAACCCTTCCTGATACCGCAACCTTCCCAGCAATGGAAACCTATACCTATTCAATCACAACCTTACCGTGGACCGTCTCGCACGCAGCAGATGTTCAGAGCGTTACCTCCAAGCTATAACCCACAGAGTAATGTATTTAGAATGCCAAATAGGAACCCACCAGTCAACTTGAGCCCCCAAGGCCCAAAACCAATGAGTGGCGTCAGTAATTACGTCACTAAGCCACTACCCCCTTCTGGGCATGATTGGAGGAAATTTGGGAATCCACCACCCAGTAATTATTTCAAAACAAGAGAAATAAATTTTAACGAGTGCAATGACTATGAATATGGCCCCTATTGTTACAATTACTCGGATTATTATTACACCGAGCCAGACTACAACAATGCTGACCCAGACTGTTCCAATTATAACTTTAATGAGTACATTTATTATGACTATCCGCAATGTAACGATCGAGAATATTCGTACGAAAATTTAGAAGATTCTAGAAGTAACGTTAATACGGAAGGTGAGGATTTTCGAAGTCCCAGCCGGTCCGACAAGCCAAAATAGAGCTTAACTTACAAACACAGAGACAACTTCCATTTATTCAAATCTCAGAACCACCACTAAAGTTGCTTATTGATACCGGGGCAAATCAGTCGTTTATAAGTCCAGATGCTGTTAGAAATTATTTCTCTAATATAAAATTAAATTATGAACCGTTTGAAGTAGTTAATGTGCATGCTGTAAGTACATGTAATTATTCCATTTCATTGCCATGTTTTCAGGAATTTAATGACCCTTCAGATATAACTTTATATGTGTATAAATTTCATGATTATTTTGATGGCCTTATAGGATCAGATTTGTTAGATAAATGGGAATCATCTATTGATTTCAAAAACAAAAAATTAATTACTCGGAACGCTATTAATTTGATTCATGTTTATGATTCGCGAAACATCAATCTTTATGAAGAGATTATACCAGCCCGTTCATCAAAAATTGTAAAATTACCAATTAATACATGTGACGGAGATGCGTTCATCCCGGAACAGGTTTTATCGAATTGCATAATAGGAGAATGTCTCACAACAGTAAGGAATAATCGCGGATTTTTAGAAATTACGAATCCCAGTCAACATGACGTCATATTTTCACTCGACCGACAGGTCAGCGCGGAGATTCATAATGTGGAATCATTTCGTAGTAACCGATGTGCTACGGACTCATCTCTCGCTACGACACATACTTGCTATCAGTCTACGGATCTTAATGCGATGTCTACGGATAACATACGTCACGCAAACATCACGCGTAGCAACTCGACCGCTACGACAACGCTACAAAGTACTGATCGCGCTACGGACGTTTTGTCTCGACTACGGACCGAACATTTAAACGCTGAAGAACGAGCTAACTTAGAAAATTTATGCGCTAGATACGCCGACGTATTTTACATAGAGGGCGAACCTTTAACATTTACAAATCAAATAAAGCACTCTATTAAGACTACCGATGAAATACCAGTGTATACTAAGACTTACCGTTATCCATATGTACATAGACAAGAAGTTAGAGAACAAATTAGCAAAATGTTAGAGCAAGGTATTATTAGACCATCTCAATCAGCATGGAGCTCCCCCATCTGGGTAGTTCCTAAGAAAATTGACGCATCAGGTAAAACTAAATGGCGAATAGTAATAGATTTTAGAAAATTAAATGAGAAAACTATAGATGATAAATACCCTATACCCAATATTGCAGATATTTTAGATAAATTAGGTAATTGTCAGTATTTCACAACACTAGATTTAGCCAGCGGGTTTTACCAAGTCGAAATGGATCCTGCAGATATTTCGAAAACAGCTTTTAACGTAGAACATGGTCATTACGAATTTTTAAGAATGCCGATGGGACTTAAAAATTCACCAAGTACTTTCCAACGAGTGATGGATAATGTACTCGTAGGACTTCAGAATGTAATATGTCTCGTCTATTTAGATGACGTCATCATCTTTAGTACGTCATTACAAGAACATATGATTAATTTAGAAAAGGTATTTCAAAGATTACGAGAATCAAATTTTAAAATACAGCTTGATAAGTCAGAGTTCTTAAAGTTAGAAACAGCATATCTAGGTCATATTATCAGTAAAGACGGCATAAAGCCCAATCCTGACAAAGTAGAAGCTATAAAAAAATATCCGTTGCCAAAAACGCCTACAGAGATTAAAAGATTTCTTGGTCTCTTAGGTTATTACAGAAAGTTTATACCAGATTTTGCTCGTTTAACTAAACCACTTACACAATGTTTAAAGAAAGGTTCTAAAATTACACTAGATCAAAATTATACTAATTGTTTCGAAAAATGTAAATTGCTACTTACCAATGATCCTATCTTACAGTACCCGGATTTCAATAAAGATTTTATTTTAACAACTGATGCATCTAATTTAGCAATTGGAGCTGTATTGTCACAAGGCACAGTTGGTAGTGACAAGCCTATAGCATTTGCATCTAGAACGTTAAATACTAGTGAAATTAACTACAGTACAATAGAGAAGGAGTTATTGGCGATCGTATGGGCTACTAAGTATTTCCGTCCATATCTATTTGGTCGCAAATTTAGAATTATTACCGATCATAAGCCCTTACAATGGGTAATGAACCTTAAAGAACCCAACTCTAGACTCACTCGATGGAGATTAAAGCTTAGCGAATACGACTTTACAGTTATTTATAAGCAAGGCAAATGTAACACAAATGCTGATGCTTTATCGCGTATAGAGATTCACAATGAAGAAATTAGTTCAGTGGCAGTTAACATATCAGAGAAAGCTCCATCTTTAGACGATTCAAATACTGTAACTGTGCATACTGATGCTGAGAATCCTATCTTAGAAGTCCCCATAACAGATGAACCACTAAATAAATTTCATAGACAGATTTGTTTTACTGTAGTTGGTGATATTAAAGGTAAAAGCACAGTCTCTAAGCCCTTTGAAAGTCATACACGAACTGCTATTCAATTGTCCAAGTCAAATCTTGAGCAAGATGTAATTAACGCAGTTAAAGAGTTTGTTAATCCTAAAGTAAAGACAGGAATTATTATTCATCCCCCTTTGGAGATGTATTCAATAATACCTATCATTCAAAAGTATTTTAAATGTTCCGCTATGCACCTAGTTCTAACTAAATCTGAAGTTGAAAATGTCAAAGAGTATTTACGACAGCAAGAAATAATACAGAAATACCATGACGGTAAAACCAACCATCGCGGTATTACTGAGTGTTATCTCGCACTATCAAAAAGATATTTTTGGCCTAAAATGAAAGAAAGTATAACTAAGTATATAAATGAATGTAATATATGTGGTCAAGCAAAATATGATCGCAATCCTGTCAAGCAACAATTTCATATAGTGCCACCCCCTAGTAAACCTTTCGAAATTTTACATTTAGATCTTTTCACAGTAGAAACTGAAAAATATCTTACCTTAGTAGACGCGTTTTCAAAATATAGTCAAGCTTATCACCTAAGAGATGGTACCGCTATTAGTGTAGTACAAGCCCTATTAAAATTTTGTACTCATCATGGTGTACCTACAACCGTTGTAACAGATCGTGGAACTGAATTCATGAATCAGCTATTTTTAGAGTTTGTAAGAATCCATAAGATTCAGCATCATAAAATCTTAGCTCACGCACCTAATGAAAATGGAATCGTTGAACGTTTTCACTCGACTATATTAGAACATTTAAGAATATTAAAGTTACAGCATCGTGGCCAATCCGTCATAAATTTAATGCCTTACGCAATATTAGCATATAATAGTTCTATACATAGCTTAACTAAATGTAGACCACTAGATTTAATAACAGGCCATTTTGATCCCCGAGATCCTATAGATATAGATATTACCGAACATTTACTACAACAATATATTATAGATCATCGTTCTAAAATGACAAAGGTATACTCTATGATACAAAGTTCGTCTCAAAACCGTCGTACCGAAATTATGGAGTCTCGTAATAAGAACAGAGAGCCCGAGCAAACTTATAGCCCTGAACAAAACGTTTTTATTAAAAATCCTATGGCTAGCCGTCAGAAACTAGCACCACGATATACAAACGACACCGTTTTAGCTGATCTCCCTATACATATATATACCAAGAAAAAACGTGGCCCTGTAGCTAAGTCGAGATTAAAAAGAGTCCCTAATACCAGGCCCTTGTTACAGGATAATACTAACGGTTCTGCTGGAAGTAGTAGCAGCGCAAGAGATAATACTTGATAGTCTAGATGACGGTCCAGGCATTCTTCCTTTCAAACTAGGCCCATCCAAAATCATATCTCACTATCATTCATTCCTACTAACTATCGACATCTCTAGTATTAAATCTAAAGTTAACACAGTAACATCGCAGTTAAATGATGTTCGGCCTCAGTTAAATAATTCAACTTTGTCATTGTATGAACCACATCTTGATTATCTTAATAATAAACTTAACAAAATTTCTGAACAGTTAAACACATTCGAAGTCAATCGAGTAAAAAGAGGTTTAATAGATGGATTAGGATCAATAGTAAAAAGTATATCAGGAAATCTAGATCAAACTGATGCTATACGATATGACAATGCATTAAAATCATTACAAAATAATGAAGATAAATTAGTCGCAGAATTAAATAATCATATAAGTTTAAGCAAAGAATGGATGTCAGAACATTCAGCTGTACTAGACTCAATTATTAAAAATCAAGAAAAGATTGAAAAAATACTTAATCTTATTGTGCCCGAAGAAAGTTATTTAGATAGTGAATTAATTAAATATGCCCATTTGGCTCAAATACTTTTAATATTAAGTGATAATATAGATGAGTTAGGTGAAGAAATATTAAAAATAGAAAATCTTTTAGCTTTTATACGTGCATCGAGCACTCATCATGCTATGTTAAATTTAAGAACGTTAAAATCTATGTTAGAAAAGTTAAGATCATTATATAATAAAGATGAAATAATAGATTTAAATTTAAGAGAATACTATGATATACTTAAGTTAGGCTCCTATTATAATGGTAATCAAATAGTTATAGTATTTAAAGTGCCAATTGCCTCTCCTTATACCTATGATCTTTATAGATTATCTATTGTTCCAAACAAAAACCACAGCATACTCATCCCATCCTCTCCTTACCTCGTCATACACAAAAATGATTTTATGTACATAGAGGCAGAATGCCCGAAGTACAACTCTTGGTATCTTTGCGAGACAAATCCTAATTACAAGCCACGTGATCAAGTTGACTGCGTGCACCATCTCATCACGACACAGAAATTAGACGCTATCTGTGACCCAATTCCTGTTCATCTCAATAAAGAAGCAATGGAACAGTTGGACGATAAGCATTATGTTGTCTCGTTCCCGAAACCTACTGAAGTACAAACCTTTTGTGGAAAAACCACTTATTCCACTCTTCAAGGAAGCTATTTGGTTACTATACCCTCTGGATGTCACCTGCAAACGTCAGCACTTACCATTTTCAACAGCAACGACCGCACCAAGGGAAGTGCAATCAGAATTATGAACATCCCTCCACGAGAGAACATGTCATTTTCAAATAAACCTGTAATTAAACTAAATTCAATTAACCTGGAAAACTTACATGCCAGTAACAATAAGATATCTCTACAGCATCCTGTGGAATTAAGAACATCCTTTGAAACTAGTATATATCATACCACCATTCCTCTTTACGTGGTAATAGCATGTATCTTTGTTCTCATCATAACTCTATTACTTCGGAAATTTTACAAGAAACGACGAGTAATCTCCGCTCCGCAAGATGCATCTCAAGAAATATATGTAGAAATTCCCAATAAAAAACGAGATGCACCTAACATCGCCTCAGCAACGTTTTCGAAAAAAATTCTTCAATAGTTGCTGATCTATGGGGGGAGGTGTTATACCATTTACCTCAACCACATGTACCTACTCAGCACCGGCCCCATTAGACACATGAAGACACGAGGCGCTGACGCTGCACAACGTAAGCCAGTGACGTGCCAGCCATCGCCTTCCAACGCGGCACCACGCAAGACAACTCACTTCAGTTCTAGCATCGAACATAGTCACATGTTTTAATTGTAATTTGTAGTAATTAAATTTATTTCAATAAAATTGTTTTTTTTGCATCCTTCGGCTGTAGCAATCGTAATTCCTTTTTATCAATATTACTCCAATTATCTTAAGTTTTATAAAAGGCTAGCTCCGCCATTAATACTACACGAATGAATGAAGTGAAGGTGATCGAATGACACGTGGCGTGGGTGAGGCGAGCAGGGCGCGGGGTGTGTTTAACTATGTATCTAGTTAGTTCCTTGCTATTCTGTATAAGATATATGCAGGATAGTAAGGGCAAAAATACAATTGTACAGGCAACTGATTACAGGTGGTATTTACCATACAATTTTTGTAGTAATAACAATTTTAAATGATAAAGATATCGCACTGAATGAACAGTTTTAGTCACATAACCGTTCTGTAGATATAAAGAAAAACTTTGTAATAATTAAAATATTATTGGTATGAATATTGATAACTTCATAGTTGTCGATTACACGATACAACAATAATAGGTACATGGCCATTTTATAAGTGTACACATTTGTTTAGTAATTTGTACAAAGGATTTTGTTAAAGTTGCAAATATTATCGTTTATCTCAATAAAATTCTTGTTCTTTTATTTATTATATTTCTATGTGTGGTTTATAATTCACATAATACAGTGGAAAATATATTTAGTAGTGAATAAATTAATATCGGAAAGATAACAAAGTCATTGCAATTCAAACAAAAATTGTTGTAAGATGAATTAACAACACGGTTTTGTAATTCTGGTGGACTCTGATTTCTCTGCGTGTACGTAAATACCTCCTCCTTTTTTGAATTCGGTTGAAAAGAAACCTGCGGGTCGATCGCATGATTATTAATATTTTTCCTGTAGATCGCTGATGGTACATACCTATAACTAAGCATCTCGTTGCTTGTAGACATTGATATTCTTATTAAATCTATATTATGCTATAAAATGTAGCTATAAAATACCAATGACCAATATAATAATAATTCATAATATGTGTTAGAATATATATATCTACGTAGAATACAAAACCTTAATAATGTCAAAAGCACAAACCATTCATTTAACCATTCAATGAAAAATATCGATATCATTCGATCAGTATGGAGCCCGTCCCTATAATCCCCACTTTCTTCTTTTAAATTATGACAGTAGGACATTAAAAACTTACGTATTATAGAAAAAAATGAGGGAGTGTGCGTTTTTCATTCAGTGTGCGTTCATAGCGACGCAATTTATGTTTGTGAATGTGTGTGTAGTTGCATATGTAGTGCTACCTCGTCCCCCTCAAAAATTGACAGAAAATAATGTTCCAGACTCTGCAACAATGGCGGGTCCAGTACTAAATGGTCTAAGGCAAGATACAAACTAAAAAAAAAGACAGCAACCGACCCGTTCTGAACCTCGGAGCGAGTGTGAAAATCACTCTCGGTTGCATTAGTCTGACCCTCGATACGTAGTATCTCTAATAAGTCTGTGGACCCTCGGAACGCAACTCTGAATAGTATAAAAATATTCTGAGAAAAATGTAATGTCAAAATGCTTGTTGACTTGACATTTCTAAATGTCATGTGATTGATTTTTGTACCAAAGACCAAAACAATTCATCAAGGAAGGAATTTGGAATTTAGATCATCTATTCGATGAGTTTGGAATTTAGGCGAAATATTTTGAAGTATTATTAATTTCTTTTATTTTCTTATAATGATTGAAGGGCGTGCAAATGTAAATACATAGTTCAATTGGTAAAGTTTTATTACTAGACATCTAAATAATGAAATCTTATCCCTATGTTCGTTTTCAGGAACTACCCGATTTTCAGGTTTTTCGAACAGTGATCAAATACTGTTTGGTAATTATTATCGTACCGGTACTTGCATTTTTTTCCGTAAAAGTTGTTCTTTTCGATGGTGTATTGGGATTAGAAACAGTAACTAGCAGTGTATATTCTGCTGTTATAGCTGTAATCGTTCTACATGTTACTTTAGGACTATACATATATAAGGCCTATAGTGAGACAGAAAGACCGTCAAAACCAGTTAAAAAAGATTAATTCTTACAGTTATAAGTATACAAAGTGAACTTACAATGGAAAGTTTATATATGAAGGGTGAACTACTGCAGGTTCATACAAAAAACTCAGAAATAATTGAAGGAAGATTTTATGGGATGAATGGAGATAAATCCCGAATATCATTATACAACATTAAAGAAGAGCCTCATAATATTTCATTAGAAGGTGTTTGCCACTATTACAATTCAGAAATCCGGAATATTGTGAAAATTAAAGAATGTGAAGATCCTAAACATTTGAAAATAACTCAGAAAGAATGTGAAGAAATAATTAAGGTTTCTAAAAAGTATGTTTACATAAATCAAGTTGATTGCAGTTTTCATGAAGCACTGGATGACTTAAAAAACTGTGGTTACATTGCTCTTAGTACTGATGGTTCAAACATGGGTAGAAAATGTAAAATGCCCTTTCTAGTACTATCCACACCACAACAAATTTATATTTTTGACACACAAGTGATGCAATATCATGGTTTTGATGCTGGATTAAAAGATTTGTTAGAAAGTGATTATCCAAAAAAGATTGTGCATGATTGTCGTAAAATTGCAGATTGTTTACATCATAAACATAATGTTAAGCTGAATTCTGTGTTTGATACTCAGGTAATAACTGACATTTTTTGCTTTATTTAACTGTTGCGTGAATTGCACAATTAAAATAAACTGAATATCTTTCAGGTTGGAGATTTGATAATAACAAAAAATAAACAAGGCAGTTTACCAGTAACTGTTAGATCTTTGACTGATTGTTTATCATCATATCTTGGACTTCAGGCAAATATTATTGAGCAAAAGGTGACTAATAAATAATTTATTGTAAATACAATTAAAGAAGAAGAGTTAAGAAACAAAATAGTGTAATAACTTCCTTTTTCAATGTATATTATATAATAACATTCTTTTTATTTTTAGCTTGATATAGTACAATGCACTGAGCGACCTCTTTCATTGAAGATCAAAGAATCACTTGCAAAAAACATTGCATATCTACATCGTCTCTCTGAGATAATCAATGATCAAATGGCTCTACCATTCATCAGGGGAGTTGAATGCTTTATTGAGAATTTACGCTCATCAGATGATTTCAAAGCCTGGGAGCTTTGTGGAAAACTTAATCAAATACCTAATGACTTTAAAAGTGCAATAGAATATTGATTTTTTTTATGTGACATTCCACAGAATAAAGCTTTGTAGATTAGGAATATTACTTTTATTGGCATCTTTTTTTTACTGCTTCATTTTATTTCATTGTTTTTATGCATTTGTTGTAGTTTGTCTAATTTATACATGTGTGTGAGGTCTAATTCTGTATTGTATGCTTATAATACTACTTAATTTCCACGCTTTTCCAATATCCTAGAGATGTAACAGAAATATGAGTGGCTAGTGTTCATATGAAGAAATGTGTTCAAAAGATTTTGAAAAATAAAAATATTATAGCCAAAACTGTGATCAATAGTAGTTAATCTAAAAGATTATAACACATGACTATTTAATGCTTTTACAACATCCTAGAGATGTAATAGAAATGTGACTGGCAAGTGTGCATAGGTTTTGAAAAACAAATACTGCAGCAAAATACTATCATCAAAAGAGATGTTATTCTAAAAGATTATTTTGTCAATAAACCAAGAACCAGTCCAAATGATAAATATCAAAATAATAAGATTCAACTGAAAATTTCACATCTTTTGTCTGCGGAAGTTAAAGGGTGTAATAAGACTAGCTCTCAACTCTTGCAGTGGAGTTGCCCATCCGACCCATGTAGTTATGTAACATTGTTGCTCAGTAGTTGCTAATTACGCTATAATCATTGTGAAATTATATCTTTGTGCTGCGCTACAATATCTAGTAGACTAGGCATTACCTAGTAGACGCAAAACATAGAAATGCTTTTTCTATCGACGTAATAGTGATAGTATTTAAAGGGTGAATAATGAACTGAACATTATTTTTGCTAATATTAGTTGTCACAAAACTATTTGTTTATTGGTATGTATTAACTATGATAACATAAGTGAGACGGATATATTTTATGAGATGGTTTACAAAATGGAATGAGTATTATGTGAATTATTAGTAGGTGAATAATTTATAAGGTCATTTCCAGTCTTATGTGGACATGGGTGTTGGTGTGAATTATACTGCGGCTAACATCCGTTTACAAGAAAAAAGAATTGCGGACAAACTGGATACAGCTAGAACTCACTCCCGTATCCACATAAAATGCATAACTGCCTCACTTTACTCAAGACAAAGCAAAATAATGTTTTAGAAAATGTTCACAGAATTCTAATGTGCTTTTATCTAGTAGGTAGGTATATGAAATAAAAATTAAACTTTGTTGTTTAGATGAAACAATCTTTATCATAGTCAAAGAACCGAACGATACAATAACATCCGTTTCGTTCAACGTTCAGTTCGCTGTTTAAAAATAACAGATAACTCATTGCATTGCATCACTAAAGTTGTGCTAAGGCAGCTCGGGCCTTGACAATTCGTGATGTCCTCTTCGGTGCCACCAGTCACTGACTCTACTCTCCCGAGGTAGGTGAATTTGTGGATGCATTCCACATCCTCTGCACGAATCCGTAGTGGTGTGCGATTCTCTACTCCAGATCTCATCTCTCGAGGCAGGTATAAGTCGTCAGCGTAATCGTAAGTCTTCCAACATTTCTGTTAGACCCCATACTATTCCACGTCGCTTGCCATAGTATGTACGAAACAAAGCTCCGTCGAGGACAACAAGAAACAAGGGAGTCGAGAGTAAGCAGCCCTGATGGACGCCTGAATGCACGTCAATATCGTCAAAGATCAGGCCTTAATGTGTTACTCTACTAGAGTATTTCCTGTAGACAGCCTTTACCGTGGCTGTCTCAAGCAAACCTGGCGGCGTACAGTAGCAGACGAGGCCAAACACATCGGCAAATCGTGGAGCTCACAAGACCGATCACGATGGAGGATTACTGTGGACGCCCTCTGCCCCATCTGGGGAGGGGGAATAGGATATTAAAAAAGTAATCATTGCCACTATAAAATCGCCAAAGGAAGTTTAAAATTGTGCTAATATAACTTCATCATATATAAGTATACCTAAGGCTAGTCCGATCGATTGTGGTAAGGCAAAACATGTATACTTACCTAACTAATACGCAATTAATTATAACACAAAACTTTGTAATTGGTGCATCGCGTCGCGCAGGGTTCGCTTACTTACTTATTAGTCATCACCACTAATACCTACTTAATATCTCCCCACCGAGGCTGTTTAAGCCTTAGTCAAACACGCTGGCCTAGTGCGGATTAGTCGACTTCACCTGCAGATTGCCTCACAATGTTTTCCTTCTTCACCGTAGGAGCGTTGGACAATGTAAATATGAAATTCGAAAAATGAAAGAGCGTCAACAGGAGCGTCGGTGGCGCTGTGGACTCGGCACTGCTGCTAAAAAGTTAAAGCTGAACAGAAACTAAACCGTTGCCATCGACCAATTGGGATGATGACTGAATTCTATTTTTTACGTCTCGTCATTAAATATGAAAATACCGTGAAAAAGATGCAGTCCTGTGAAATTACAATTGAAATCGGCTTAGAAATACATTAGATACAAGCATTTTAAGTTGTCAATTTGAAGGCGATTAGAAAGAGAGATCCGACATCAAACGTGACGTCACTGTTGAGTACGGCCATATAAACTGCATGTAAATTGCCGTTTTGCTAGAAAGAGATGGAGAAAAATCTTTAATGCCTTATATCTTGGTTGTTTTTATAGTTATTCGAAAACCGATTTTTTCTTTCTGTTTACTATATGAATGAGCTTCTATTTAAGCAAAAAATTTTTTTTAGTCATCTAGCCTATTGGAGCGCATATATTGACTTACTTTTGTTCGATGACGTGATAATGTGGCGCTCTGATTGGTCGAACGCAACGGCTTAGCTTCAATTCAGCGGTAGCTCGTTAGCAGATTTGGCCCTAGGGCCTTCTAATAGGGAGGTCCGGGGTTCGATCCTGCCATGTACCGATGTGTTTTTACTTATTAGTAAATGGTATTTAAATGAAATCTTGGATAAAATCCAGTTGGCCATGGATTCTACTATGGTGACAATAGTACTATGATTATTTATTCTGTGCTTCTGGTCTGGGTAAAGCGAGGCAATTATGATAAAATTATTTCATAATAAATTAGACATCTGCGTTTCGCACAACGGCACAAGTAACGGGGTAGGTACTGCAATATAGGTAACACGATCGCATTACCTCATAACATCGTTCACGTTCTAGCTTATGTGAAGTTTATACGCTTTGCTAAAATAAATCTTATGCGGCGCTTGATTTCTGTGTATTATTGGTTACCTGGGTATAGTTCATTCTAAGAACAGAGGGGTTACTCTCTAAGAAAAAATCTAGCACGATCGTTTTGAATTTGCCAATCATTGCGGCGTTAATACAACACTGCGTCGACTGTCTCTTAAGCAATAGTGCACTTTGACAGTCAAAATCGAAAGCAATTGCGATAGGTTTTTGTTACACAATCAAGGGGCGTCTCCAAACGGAACGTTGCGTGGTCGCTACGCAAAAAATTTGACGCATTGCTGGCCACAATACACAGACGCTGCCTGCCGCATCATCGTAGCGTTGCTACCACAGAACACAGAAAGAGGTTTGTTCTGTGGTTGCTACGTCGTCGCAGCCGTAGTTTCTATCGTCGACACAGCTGCAACCAAAATTTATTAAATCATCTATACTTATAAGTATTATAAAGAGGTAAGATTTGATTGTTTGTTTGTATTGAATAGGCTCCAAAACTACTGGACCGATTTGAAAAATTCTTTCACATTGAGAATCATACGTTATCCCCTGATGAACATGGGCTATAAAATTATTTTTTCTACGGGAAAATATAAAATTCCCACCGGAAAACAAAAAAAACGCGGGCGAAGCTGCGAGCGGAAAGCTAGTATTTTATACTTAGATAAATAAAAAAATCGAAATATTAGGAATATTACTATACTTACCCACTAGAAAACCGGGCACTCATTAATTTTGTTTCTTCTATCAGGCGTGAAATTTATAAGTTAATTATTTGCTTAATACTCCCAATCTCAAGTTTAGATTTTTCAATTTTTAAATCTACATGTGTCTTACCTACTATGTAATATCGCTTAGTCTGTACACGCGGCGCTACGCGGCCATCACCGTGGAACGGTTCGTCGTACGTACCATAGCACGGCGCTGAGGTGATGAGCCTACGCCCTTAGATAATGGGCGTCACTCTCCATGTCTAAATTTCGGAGTTGTTCCTCGTGGACCCACTACGCCTCATTGGCCAGGTGGGACCACGCGGAACTAAAGGAACGGTGTGGATGACCCCAGCCGGGCCCCAAAAAAAAATGTGAAAAATAGATTGTTTGAGTATATCGCTGTCTAGTTTGCGCAGCAGCGCACGCGCAGAGGCGCGTTCAGCGCCTCTGGGTGTAGTTGTCCGGTTGTTTTTTAACTCGCTCAAAGGCGTTGAACGGATTGCAGCAACCAAATCTCTTATCTCCCTCTTTCACATGATTTTTTATTTCTCTCTCTTTCTAGTAGATGACATTATAGAATATGGCCGCCAATATCATCCAATCACGTAAGAGTATTACAGTTATAAACGTCAGAGCGTTTTACAACCATCAAATTCGATGGTTGTTCGGTTGTAACTCGCGCCGACACTCAAAGGTCTTGAACGGGCCGGTTGTTTCACCCGGTTGTCACGCTCGAAGGAATTGAACGGGGTTAGAGCGAAAAGTTGTACTTCGCGCGAAGGCCCTGAACGCGCCTCAGGCGACAAACTCTGAAACTTGCCGACAAACTGACAAACTCTAGACATTATAGCGACATACTCAAACAATCTATTTTTCAGTTTTTTTTTGTGGCCCGGCTGGGGTCAGCCACACAAAGGAATTATAAATGTCGATAAGGCCGAAGGTGGGAGCGAGCTTCACCTGGACTTCTCAATAGATGAGGAACTGGCTACCTTACCTCTAATTGTCAGAACACAGCAATGTTATAAAATTGTTATGCCTACAAACTTAGGTAAGACGGTGTTAGCTAGCTATGAGGGCTCAGAAGCCGAGCCGAGCAGAAAAATTTCTGCCCCCATGGGGAATAGGCTAGATGACTAAAAATATTTTTTTGCTTTAATAGAAGCTCATTCATATAATAAACAGAAAGAAAAAATCTGTTTTCGAATAACTATAAAAACAACCAAGATATAAGGTATTAAAGATTTTTCTCCATCTCTTTCTAGCAAAACGGCAATTTACAAGGAGTTTATATGGCCGTACTCAACTATGACGTCACGGTTGATGTCGGATCTCTCTGTCTAACCGCCTTCAAATTAACAACTTAAAATGCTTGTATCTAATGTATTTCTTAGCCGATTTTAATTCTAATTTCACACATTCTAATTCTTTTTCCACGGTAATTTAATATTTAATGAGACGTAAAAATTGGAATTCGTTCATCATCCCAATTGAACCCCGGACCTCCCGATCAACACCCGGTGGTCTTAACCACCAGACCACTGAGGCGGTTAAAAATTCTAGGCTGGTGTTTTCAAATAAAGAACTTTATAATATTACAAACATTTATTTCGCAATAAATAGACATCAATTGATTATAACATGTGTAGAATAATGTGACATTAAAGACAGTAGAATGATTTACATTTTAATAAAGTCACCTACTTTATTTTATATAAATTTTCTAAAATATCCAAAAAATACTGCACTAGTTTAGAGCAGTATTTTGAGATTTTTTTTATTTAATTTTTTTATTTTTTATATAATAATGGATGTGTCCTGAAGCGTCCCTTGAATTTTCCGGGGTGTTAAAAATTAACCCTGTATATTGAGATTATATCCATTTTTAGATTATTCTCAAGGAACTTCATACGTATAATATTTTTTTTAAGTATTTCCAAAAACCTATACGTACAGTAAGCTCCTTATCAAGCTATACTGTTTGACCTTTGGACCAAACCTTCTGCTATACTGTCAAATCAAGCTATACTGTCTGACCTTTGGAACGAACGGACCGTTCATATGCTGCTCGTAATAGTGGCGGTTTTCGTAGTGCAAATATAAAGTATAGCGGTTTTCGTAGTGCAAATATATAGTCATTATTAAAAACCGTCATAACTGTAAAACGTTGAATAGTGCGCTTCAAGATTTTTATCAATCTTATTTATCTTTTATTAGTTAGGTGCTATTCATACGCTATCAGTAGTACATGTTGTGTTCACTGATATAAGGTACTACACTTAAATGTATATTTGTATTTGTTAATGTGTACCCATGTTATGTGTATGTACCAAGTTGTGAACAAAAAAAAAAAAAAAAGCTTGAATGGGAGCTTTCTATACTTTAATACTTACATTAAACATTTGAATACAGGCGAAGATAAATTACACAATTCTATTCGCCTAGCTTTGACGGCAGCGGCCGAATTTGCAGCTATAGAGAGCCGCTGATAAATGTTTCAACCGCACCACATAAGCGTAAACAAGGATCTCCGGCGGAAACAAAAACTCATGGACATAATTACTTCCTTCCCACACTCAAGTCCCACATCCCTGTGGATGAAGAACTCTATTATAAAAAAAACTATACTCAATCATAGAACGTTCAGAATCATATTCTCAATCGATCTATTCACGATGTCTAAGGAACCTCCCAGGAATCCACAGAAATCCCATCAAAAAGCGAAGAAAAACGCTCTCCTCCCTCTCTTACCCCAGATCACCCTGAAAGATATTGGGATATAACCTGAAGACCTGAGCAATGTGAAGGATACTCTCACCTGTCAAACCGAGGTTGAGGCAGCTCCAGGACCATCATCTCAACCAAACTCTCTCTCACATTTGTTAGAGACCTTAATTGACCACTGGCGGCAGCTAGAAAATCCACTGGATGAGAAAATCACTTCTTCTTTGGATAGGATTTGTCTAACTATTGGGGACACGCGAAAGGATCTTCTTAATAAGTATAAAAGACTTGTCACTCTCAGCAAGGATGATATGCCTAAGATGATTGATAGCGTAATAGAGTTTACTATGCTGGGTCCCTCTGTCGTGCTCGCCATGATAGATATAGCCACTGAGGCATATACCTCCGCTATTTCCAGAAACGCACGAACGGCATTGACTCAAATCTCCACCGCTGCGACTGATATTAATAACATCGCATTATAGGTCATTAAACAACACGAAAGCTATAAAGACTCTTTAGATCACATTTCAGGATCCTGGAATGGGGTCTCAGCTAGTATGGCCTCGTACATGTCGGAGATCGACAAGAAATTGATGAAGATGACAGTGATCCACTCCCCCGCCACTCACTCAAGAAACCCTCCCTCAGTGAGCTCAGAAAACCAATCAGACACCGTGACCGAACAAATAGTCCATTTTGTCCCTGGTTACGTATACAAATCGATCTATGGAGTTGTAACCTTTTCGAGTGATGAACTTAGGATTTACTGCAAACTCATCTGAGGGAACCAACCTAGCCCACCTTCTCTGCATAGTGACTAATCCCAGATTAATCTCTAGACTCCTGAACAAGGATCTCCACTTGTTAATCAAGTGGATTAAGGATAACACTGAGGGTCTTAAGATGTATCCCTGTATGTCCCCTCAGAGTCGGATGCAATTCATCACACCGATGTTGACTGAGCTTCCCTCTCTGGCAGATCAATGGGCCATAGAGGTGATAGAAAAGTGACCGTCCAACCTCTTCAATTTAGTCACAAATTTTGATCTTAAAAAACCAACCAAAACAATACAGAGTCAGTCCATACACCATGACATCAATGATCAATGCATTACAGGCCCTCTCAGGCAAGAAACCCCGACGTCAATCTGAACCTCCTATTAGAATCGTCCCATAGAATACTCCCCTGTTCTTGTTCATTACCAGATTGAACTATCTATCTAAGGCATGGTCAAACTGAGATTGTTACCGGAGCTAGTAGACATCTTCTGCTTGGTATTGGTTCTGGAGCTATTTCATGATGATAAAAATTGGGAGAAAGGGTTTGGGTATCTATGGAAATCTATCAAGACAAACATATGTTCAATGTTAACCACTCATTGGTCCTCCAAACAGACTTGCTATATGGCTACAGCGTGTGTAGATTTTAAAAGGTTAACTGAGGGATCCTGTGTCCCCTCTTCCGCCATTAAGAAACGATGGACTGGTTCAAGATCGTGGGAGATTCTACATGATAAAGATCAGCTAATTGTTATCATGATAAAATACAAATTATATGCCAAACCTTTTGCCCATGAAATGCGCCCTAAACTCCGGAATTTTGGTTTTCGGATGTTGGAGATATTGGCAAAGAAAGAGAGACTTCAACTAGAGTATATCCTCCGCAAGAGACTATCAGTAGACTACTCACATGAAAGAAGTTTTGAGAAATAACTTTATAAATCTAAACAGACTCCCTCCTCCAGGGTTAGAGCCATTATCCACCATCACAGCTCTGACCTTCCTGTAGCCTCAGCCCCACCTGTATATCAAGAAGAGTCCGACTCAGAGTTCTCGGACTGATACCCATCCGTCTCTGAAATTATGGACCTATGAGTTATAAAAAACCAATCAAATCAATACAACAAATTAGCACAGTGAATGAGCTTATGACTCTAGTAACAATGCTAGGATTCACCTTTGTACTCCTGTTACAGTTCCAATCATTTGTTGGAATCCCATTACCATATCCACCAGGCATTCTTACCTCACCAAGCAATGTGACATCCCACCCTCTGTCACAACTATATCAGTATAGGGAGAACGGGACATCATCATCATCATCGTTCGTCTTATTCGTATTATTTGAGTTTGCGGTATTTGAAATTGACGAGGGTTAAGACCGATCCCTCACCACTACCGGTTTCCCATGTAGCATCTATGTAGCTCACCTTCGGTCGCACAACGCTGTACTTCAAAAACGCCGCGTAGGGGTCAATACAATAACGCGAACCAAGATGCGCGGCGTGTATATAACGCTTATAGATCTGGCTCTGCCCTTATGATTAATACACAAATATATTTGCTACTTTCTAACAAATATAATTTCTAAACAGCGCGGCACTGTTTAAACGGGCCCGTATTAGGCAGTTTTACATTTTCTTGTAACATGTTGCGCGTCAAATGTAGCACGGCAAGACGGAACTTTACATTTGGTCAATGTCGTCTTTCACATTTCGCCACCCGCTAATTTCTAGCTCACTCTTCTTGTAGAGGCCAGCATTCGCAAGTGCAAACATGCTTTCGTAATAAAGATACACCTTAATGAAACATGTTTACGCGTCACGTCTTCATGTGACAACATTTGATGCTTAACTGCATGCTCCAAGAGTTAAAACAACAATCATATTCAAATTATCAAACACACGTCATGTTTCGTGCCAATTATTACCTATATAGGGTCTGTTTATCATCATCATTTCAGCAATGAGACGCCCACTGTCGAACATACGCTCTCTTCTAGGATCTTCAAATCGATCGGTCTCACACTGGCCACATCTAGCAGCTTCCCGCGACCGTCACTAGAATATTGTTCCGTCTCGTGAGGGGCTCCAAAGCTAGGTTTCCTGTTAGCATCTGCCACTCGAGGACCTTTCGTCCCCAACGCTCATTGGTCCTGCGAGCATATTGCTTTACCCACAGCCACTTCAGGTTCACTATTCCTTGGGCTATGTCGATGACTAGTTTTTCTACGGAATACAATAATAGTATAAGCCAACAAGTAGGCCGCTGGATACAACGCACGCAGGTCAATATTTAATATTGTGTATGTATGCCAGATCCAACTATACGAGTACTGCGTTTTAACTGCCGTGCTCCGCCGCTACCGCACGTAACTAAACTAAGTGACAGCCCTACATTAGCAGGCTATGACGTACCGAATTAGCACATGATGCGATTTAGCCTACTTGTTCACTTCTACTAATTTCAATGTTATAGTCATGGTTTCAACATCAACTACTATTTAGGCTTCCTGCTTCAAAAATAAATTTGGATAAAAGGCCAATCCCTCTATTGATTCGTCTCGGCACGCCCATCCCAAACTTTCAGTGATTAGAAGACGTTCGCGTGCCAGAAGAATTGAACTAGGCGCAACTTGCGATAGCTTCACAGGTGTCAGGAATGTGTGTTCTTCAATCTGGAAGACAGGACAATACATTTATTAATTTTATTACTGCTGAAACAGAGAAGCAATGAAGTGTTTACAATAAATGCATTTGATTTGTTTCGCCTAATTTAGGTGTTATGAATGGCATAACGATTTAGACATTTTCGAAATATAATACTTCGACTTATTTGATCAGACACTGTTACTTAGAAGCAATTGATTGATGAAGTCATGTCTCATTTTAATTGGTACCATAAAAGTACATGTGTTATTTTTCGGATTATTCCTGGTTGAGGCAAATGTTTTTTTAACATACGATTGTTTGGCTGTCAATAGTAAGGTTGTTGTACATATATACGTCTTCAATCATATTCAATACAAAAATTGAAGCTTTTTTTCTATTGACCCTTAAAAAAATTAATGAAGACGGCAAGAAATAGAAATAATATAATAATGGAAATCACTGGAACTTGTTGCGGTGAATATTTTTAACCGACTTCGAAAAAGGAGGCGGTTATCTCAGTTCGGTTGTTTTTTTATGTTTGTTACCTTATTAACTCCGATATTGGTGGGCCGATTTTTAAATTCTTATTGCAATCGCAAGAGTATGCTACATCGAAAATTAACAATGGGAGGCGTGGTCTATACGTAAACGCGGGGCGCCCTCCCGTGCTCAAGTAGCTAGTCTTTATATCTATTTCACAGAGTCGTAAATGCGCTGCGCCCGCATGCAATCTGGGGCCCTACCATGATCGCTTATAGCAAGGTTAAAACAATATTAAAACAGAGACACCGCTCTTGCTGCGTATAGCGCCATCCCGCTCTCAGCGCGGTTTTAATATTGTTTTAAGCGATCATGGTTAGGGGGCAGGTCGTTTGGAAATTACCGACGTAAGCGACAAAATACAAATTATATTATTAAAAAATAGCTATACTGTATAGAGAAAAATGCTTCTGTACGATTCTGAATACTGATGATGTCTACTTATTTCAGGAACTTTTTAATGAATACCTAATACCATTTACTAGTAATCCTGAATTTTCCCAAGGTAAAGGAAGTAATTTAAAAAATAAAATATATCGAGGCAAAATCTTTAAATCGCGTTTCCGGTTCTTCTCGTGTCTAGCTAAAGATATAAAGAAACACAAAATTGACTTTGAAATCATTTGTACAGTACATTTAAAGTTATGGACCTTTCTTTGCTAAATAGTTTTTAGATAGGTATCAGTTTTTAAATACCATTTACCATATGACTTATCTAACTGAAATTTTGAGATTCTTTTCAACTACAAAAAGCAAAACCTCATCTTCGATATGAGAAAAACCATAAAGTAACATCGCGTCCATAGAGGGAATTCGCGTCAGTTTGAGCGGCCGAGTGAACATTTCGCGCACCCTGAGGAAATCTCAGCTTGACGACAGTTTCAAAATTATACTTGAAAGATAATTGTTATTTTTTGGTTTTTTTTTCATGTCTAATGTACTCGTATGTACATTACCAATTTTATAGTTTTCTTTGCAACTTCCTCATCGCTGTGACTGTTCATTTGCAGCACCCAAGCACCACTCGGAAATTTGCGTAGAGCCATTGGCGCCTCAATAGTGGGCAGTAATCTGTAATACATATAATACATTTTAGGGAACTCAAAATCATTTACAGGTGAGCTTGAATCGAACACAGACCACTATACTGCGGCTTAATAGGCTAGATGAATGAAAAAAAAAATTGCTTTAATAGCTCATTCACATAATAAACAGAAAGAAAAAATCGGTTTTCGAATAACTGTAAAAACAACCAAGATATAAGGTATTAAAGATTTTCTCCATATCTTTCTAGCAAAACGGCAATTGACATGGAGTTTATATGGCCGTACTAAACAATGACGTCACGGTTGATGTCGTATCTCTCAGTCTAATCGCTTCCAAATTAACAGCTTAAATTGCTTGTATCTAATATATTTCTAGGCCGATTTTAATTCTAATTTCACATGATTGCATCTTTTTCTACGGTATTTTATTATTTTATGACGAGACGTGAAAATTAGATCAATCAGTCATCATCCCAATTGTCGACATTTGTTCGGATATTTTTAACTCGCTCGAGGTGTTGGTTGAACGCATTGCAGCATCATTTTTGTTGTATCTCCCCCTTTCGCATAAATTTTTCAGTTCTCTCTCTTTCCAGCAGATAATTAACGTAATAGATTTTGGCCCCAAAATGATCCAATAAGGAAAGAGTTTGACACTTATAAACGTCAAAGCGTTTTTCAACCATCGAATTCGATGGTGCCACATGCCACACAGAAAACGCCCGCGGAAGCGGCTCAGCGCAAGAACATCGCTTACCGCAGTCGTCGTCATTTTATACATACATAAACGTTATTAACAAATTCATCAAATAATATCTTAAATAAATGATGGAGACCTGATGCACACTGAAAAACGACTCGAAGTGAGAATTTACGGAACGACAGGAACCGAATACGTTTGAGTGCGTAAGCGTCCTTACGGTTACCTATTGAAACGCATAACGTTTTTCGTCATAAACTAAAAATGCATAAGTAATTTTATTTGCCATAATCGTCACTTGCCAAAGTCTTTATATCATAACGCATAATATTATAAGGTCGAAATATGTAAGGCATAACCATGAAAAGGCATAATTTGAATTAGCATAAGTAACAAAAGGCATAATTTGAATTAGCATAAGTAACAAAAGGCATAATTTATGTTTGCCATAATATTTCAAAGGCATAATATTCAAAAGACATACATTTGAAAAGCATAACTGACAAAATCCATAAATCCATAGCGAACTCATTTACCATAATTTCAGAAAGCAAACACTTGCTATACATAACATATTCAATTTATTATCTTATGTTTAAATTATTTACTATGGTTTTTTGTTACCTTATTTATTAACAAATAGTTTAAAAATACTAGATAAAAAAGCTCTAATTTACGATTAATGTTAAGAAATCACGTAATAATATTAATATATCATATCATTTTGCATACATGCAGACTTTGCATACATGCAGTATGCATCCAGCCGGCATGCAGTCATGCAGCAAGCATGCAGCATCCATGCAGTCTGCATTATAATGTTTATGCCTATAGATATGTTATGCCAAATATTATTACGCTTTTTATTTTTATGCCATATGATGTATGCCAATCGAAATTATGGCTCGTAACAGTATGCGTTTCAAAGTGTCACCCGTCCTTAAAATCACTAGGACGGCCAAACCGGATCAAAACCGAACACGAATCGAATACGAACCGATAAGTATAAGTGCGCAAGCACCCTAATGTTGTACTTCGTGCTACGGCTTTGAACGCGCCCCTGCTTAGCCTTCGGTAAGTGTGATGGGTTTTGATTCTCCTTTTCATAAATTTCCAATTGTTTAGTTTCGACTTACTTGCAAGCATTTACCAAATCTTCGGGAGAAATAAGTTCCAGTCCTCTTGCTCGGTTGACTCTGCACCATACATCAGCCAAGGACATTATACCACCACAGTCCTGACACATAGAGAAAATAAACGTTTATATTATCATAACGCATACTTTACTAATTCTTTACACTGTTACTAAGTTTGAATGTTTTTATGAAGAATTCAAGTATAGGAATCACTTGTCCGATTTTAAACAACTAACGACAACGATTTCGAATATTTAAACTAGATCTTCCAATTTAAGGGGGCATAGTACCTACTACTAGCGCCGCCATTCGTTTATTATTAATTATGATGAATTAAAGACGATTCTACAAAAAATAGAACAGTCATCCACTCAATACAGATAGTTCAGATTTTTTTGAGAGCTATTTTGTATGTATACATTAACCGTATAGAATAGCCGAAATCCAAATTATTGCTTAAAGTGGCCACTTTTAGCAATAATTCGGACTATGATTATTTCTATACATTTAATCTTTACCTGAATAGTTTAAAAAATCTGAAATATCTGTATTGAGTGGATGACTGTTCTATATTTTGTAGAATCGTCTTTAATTCATCATAATTAATAAAAAACGAATGGCGGCGCTAGTAGTAGGTACTGTAGTCCCTTAACATATTCAAAATAAATATTTGTATAGAATGTAATTTATGGCGATACACTCGACGATTGTATGTGATTTTAATGATTGTCTCTTAAAGTTGAAAATATATAAAATGTTAACAGTAGTTTCTTTAAATTTAACTAAAAATATCATAGGAGAACCAATATTTTTATTACCATTAATTGTGCCACCATCATGTCAGAGATTTCTTGAGCCAATCTCATGTAATATTCCGAGTCGGATCTAAATGCATCCCTTGTAACAGGGTCATCAATTCCCAAACTCAACAAGTAGGATTTAAACCTCACAGTATCGTCTTCAGATATATCTCCCTGTTTCTCCTGAACAAAAAATAATAATTAAACGTTGAGACTTCCTATAATTCCTTGGAGCGCAGATATTGTTTGCTTGATTTCATCAAAGGACAGAATAAATATGATAGCCAAGGCTAATGATAAAGATCCACATTGACATTTGACAGTATTGGTAATTAGTGGTATTTTCTTAAGGCCACATTGTCACATTTGATAGTATTACTTAATTATCGAAATTATAACATTAAACCTAGTTTGTTAATGCTGTCTAGCGCATACACATCTGTATTTTCAACATTAATCCATGCTAATATTATAAATGCGAATGCGATTAAGTCTGTCTGTTACCTCTTCACGCTTAAGCCGCTGAACGGGTTTAGATAGGGTTACCATTTGACAGGCGTTCGCCGCATTTGACAGGCATTTTACGATTTAGACAGGCGTGCGGCCGGCGGTACGCTGGCACAGGCATTTCTGAACTTCGCTGGTCTTAATAGCTCAAATACATTGGCATAGGTAAGTGGCGGGGGGGTTTCCGTAATTCCCCCCCACCCCATCGGAAGGAAACATATACCTACGGCTATGCTCAAATACATACTCCCAATCATGAGACAGGCATTTTTCCGAAAAATCAGGCGTTTTGTGCCTCCTCAACAGGCATCCTCCCTGACATGGATGGTAACCCTAGGTTTAGATGAAATTTGGTACCTATAGAGATAGCTTGAGTCCCGGGAAAGGACATTGGATAGTTTTTATCGCAAAAATCATCCTTTAAGGGGGTGGAAAGGGAGGTAGAAGTTTGTATGGGGATTAAACAACCGCTGTGACGATTTAGATGAAATTTGGTATGGAGATAGTTTGAGTTGTAGGGAAGGATATCAGCATATTGGATAAAAAATAAGCTACCTAAATTACTGAGTCCAGTCCACGCGGACGAGGTCGCGGGCAAAAGCTAGTTATTGATATTTTTCAACGTTTGTTCGTACTACGACATGCGGTAATTTCTTTTGATATGATTGCAAGTGCATTAGTTAAAATATTGCAATAATATAACGCGCGTAAGTAAGTACTTGAGTTGACGGTAACTTATTCATGATGGTAAAATTACTAATAAAATAGTTAATAACATAGGTATTCATAAAATACTCTAGAAATAACCTAAAATATTTCAATAATATTTATTTTTTAATGATATCTGCATCTAGCAGCTTGTAATTGTTTATGCTAAGTCATACGAGAAAACGGCGAAAAAAAGTGGCGCTAGGAGTGAGCCGTAACAGTAAGAAATCATCTTTAATTTGAAGTGGAAAAGGTACACCAAAAGTATAAGTGGTTATAAACACATTGGTAATGTATTATATAAGATATATAATATAATAAACACATCTATGTAAGTGTGATTCACCAGAAATCTCAATGACAAATTAAATAATTCACTACCTCTTATTTTCAGAACATAACAATGCTGTATTGGTGACTGATTGGTATGATGATAGCTAGCTAGCTAGCTAGGGTAAAAATATGATATTGATAGCAAACGTTTTCTCATAATGTGATTCACCACAAAATCTGAATATTACAATAGAAACCTTTGCAGATGACACTGCAATTCTGTCCCAATATTGTGTAGCTCAAAATTTTCATAATCACTTTTAATTTTAACAGTCTATATACATACATCACAACTTTATAAAAGTCAGTCATCACAAGTGATTGCGAGAGACTTTCGTTGTCAATGAGCTGCTTGTTCGGCTGATTATCTCAAAGACTGCAGACGTAGGTATATGAACTGGATGGTTATAAACATAAGAGTCATCCTTTTTTTTTTCGAGGGAAATGCGTGACCGCACCCACTCGCCGTTGGCTAGAAGACGAGCGTGTGTGGCTCTCCCGGCAGAGAGCCGGGCCTAAAACTCCCTGGCCTTATGGGCGCGCGTGATAGGGTCCACACTGCGACAACCACTACCGACGCGCCCGGGCTAGCCCGACCTAACTGGTCAGGCTATCGCCAAGGGGGGATTGCCCGAGAACACTAGGGCAATCCCCAGACGGAGGGCCTTACGGCGACGTGCACGGGGCCAACCGTGCACGCAGGCCTCCACGGCAGGGTCTTTAGGCGGGCATCGCTTGTGCGAATGCCCGCCTTCGCCTGCCTGTCCGTCTGCGGCGGATGGGAGCGGCTTGAGGATCATTCTCCCGCTCCCTCTCCGCGGCCTCCTTCTGCAAGATGGCGTCCTCGCAGAAGGAGGCGACAGCCCCCCATTCCGCCTCGCCGCGGAGCATGGCTACGACCATGCTCGTCAGCGAGAGGTTTCCGTCTCCCTGGCGGCCTGGCGACACCAGCGCAGCGAACTCATCGCTGCGCTGGTGTCGCCAGGCCGGGCACACCAACAGGGTGTGCTCGGCAGTGTCGTCGGGAGCGTTGCAGTGATGACACTGCGGCGTTTCCTCCCGAACATAAGAGTCAACCTGATGGCAATTCAAGCTCTTAAGAAAATAACACCACAAATTACTCATAAAACAATAGACTGATTTTGTGAATTAATAAAAAGAATATACAACATGTGATACGAATTAGGCACTATATAAAAGACAATTTTCACGAAACTCCAAGATGTCCAAAGGATTTTTCAACCACAAAGCAGTAAACAGACAGATTATTTTTTATTAAAAAAAGTCGCCCCACACTAGGATTTTCTCCTGTGTCGTGGGTGCAGTTACAAACATAGAAAATCACATGCACATACACCCAGACCGGAACAAATTTTTGTAGGCCATACAAAATATTTGTCCCGTACAGGAATCGAACCCGCGACCCGTTGCACAGTAGGCGATCACTCGACCTCTGCGCTAACCGTGTCGTCAAAGATTGTTATTGTAAACTTTTTTTTTTTCATATACAACAACCAATCATGCAAACAGTAGCAAAATGTAATAGTTACCCTTATTTTATTTGCAATATTTTTAGACAATGTCACCATTTCTTTTGCTTTCTCCATTAGTTTTTTGAGATCTTGAAATGCTACATTAATACTCTCATCTGTAGCTCTCTGCTGTTCTTCTATACTACGTTCAATTCCACCAATACCAAATCTCAAATTGGAGTTTAAGGGAATTGCAGTAGGTCTTGTAGTTTGATGAGGGCTTGCATCACTTGTCAATGGTATGAGAGGAATAGCTGTTCCCCATGCTCGTTCAAGAACAGTATCGTGTAATAGTCTATAGAACTGTGTATCGATGCCATCTCTAAATGAGAGCTTTATGAAATGGTTAGGGCTAGATGCAACAGGCCCTGGTCTTTTTCCTGAAATAAATAATACCAAATACTAGTTACTTGGGTTTTAAATTTAATAAAATTTAAAAACTTAATTTAAACACATCTCAATAATTGTTTGTAAGTTTCATTTCCTGTTTTAATTGATTACAGCAATAAATTATGATGATTATAAAAATAAAAGGACCTTACCTGGAAGAACTGGACACAAGTTGACAATTATTCTTTTTGGACTGCCTAAGCCAAAGACTCCACCACATTCTTCTTCAATACAGAATACATAGTGTAGGTTTAAAGATAAGCATGTTAACCCTTTAGGAATGTCTCCAGGCTTACCCCATAATAATCTATGTGATGTTAATACTACTTCCCCATCCATGAACTGTGTCTACAATTATTAAAAATAAATAAAATTTATTATATAATCGTAATAAAATCTCAATATCTATATACCCTTCTCATCAAAAAAAGTCGAAACAGTACTGCATCTGCAACTATTACTTAGGCAGCAGAGGATTGATATCATAAAAAAATAAGCTAATAAATAGCTGGCAGCTTAGTCTACACAATGGTTACTACAATTCCATGGTTACTCAAAATTTTGAAATTTTTATCCAGTAAATGAATCTGGAGATTGGTTTTCAATGTGAATTCCATCGGAATGTCTGTATTTACTCACTTTTTTTCGCAAAAAATATAGTTTTTTTTAAAGAGTGTCGTTTTTTAACAGCGATGGTTAACTAAGCTCTGACACATCCTACTAGTTTAAGTCGTGGCATTGGTGGATTCAGAGCATAGTCAGAGTGTTGTGGCTGCACGATTGCATCAGCCTTTCTTCTGTCAATAGTTTATCAGCGCTTTGCTCCAGGATCGCTTACCGTTCAAGTTTTAGTAGATATAGGCACGTTTGACCAAGATGACCGGTATATTGCGTCAGATTCTCTAAGAAGTTGTCACTTTGAACTCTATTCAACTGCAGCAGCGGCTCCGCGAGGTTCGAGGATTGACTGTGAGCGGTTCTACCATTAGAAGATTGGCCATTAGAACCTTATAATCCAGCTAGTGGCCAAAATTGACGGTAGACCACCGAAGACCGCCTCAACTTTGCACGTAAACACTTAAATTGGTCATAGACTTTCAATACAGAAAAGTTCTCTTTTCTGATCAGCGTAAGATCATGCTGTATGGTAACGACGTAAAAAAGAAGGTGTATCGAAGAGAGATAGAGCATTTTGCATAGTGCTGCATAGAAGAAAGAGACAGTTATTATATTATTATGGGCGGGGGATAACTTAAGACAATTTTGGCGCATACTAAGACGCTTTGTCCTAAGTCATCACCTAAGCCACCTTCCAATCCAGGTAGGTGACTTGGCATATGGCCTTGGGGGAGAGCGCTGGTCGTGTAGATCCCCAAGGCAAGCCTGACCATTATCCTTCACGTGGTTGCCGCCTGTTATTGGTCTGATTCCCTCTGAAACAGACGTAACTGAAATAGTCAGACGCAAACCCCCCCCCCCCCAGCTCCCGAACAACCTTTTCCTTTCCTCTCCCGATTTTCCTGTCATTCCTAGGATCTCTCTCTCTAAGAGACCTCGGTTCCGGTGGGACTAGAAGGGCGACCCACTGGACTATCTAGCCCTTCCTGTGCTAGGACCTGCACAGTTGAGCGCCGTAAGGGGGGATGAAGGAGTCCTGGGAGGTTGAGCAGAGCAGGTGTCGGTGGTAGTACTCCTGCTATGCAACACGCCCCTTTGGTCCGGAGTTCCACCGAAACGGTAGCCTTTTGTAGTAGCCGAACAAAAGGAAATGGCCACGCGTACCGTCAGAGGTTCGCAGGCGAGGTGCGGGGGGGCTGATGATGGTCATGCTGAAGGTGCAAGGATACAGGGAGCGTGTTCCTTCCTGTTCTCCGAGTGCCCGATGTCGCACCCTCTCATCGAACCCTTGCTCCTATATCCATCTGGTAGTCCTAGTGCACCGTATGGGCACTCCCAAATGTGCGGGCTCCGTGGAGGGTGGGAAGCCAGATGGATGAAGTTTTTCACTGTTCTTCATGGATCCCAAGATAAAGAACACTACCCTACCTGAGGGGAAACCTGAAGGTAATGCTGCACACGGGAAAGCGGGGCAACCTGCGATCTCTGTGCAACAAACAGATGGCACAGCCATAGAGAAATCCACGGCTGTTCCCACTCCCACACAACACATGGTCCCAAATGTTTTGGGCGACCTGGAACTCGGCTGGGCCACGGCCGGCAAGGCAAAACGCAAGGCAAGTGGAACCCCTGAGAAGGGGCAAAACGAGTCGGCAGTTGCGCCTGGCGGACCGGGCATTTCCAGAAGGAAAAGGAGGTTCCAGAAACTTAAGAGGAAGCAACAGCAGAGGAAGGCGGAAGGTGAGGGGCCTAAAACTGCTGAGTGCACCTCTAAAGTGACCCCTGAACGCGGCAAGGCTATGGACGAACCGAAGGTGACGAAGGTGGACTCACGGGGCAACCCGCCACTAAACAAACCGAAGGCGACGCCGGAGCCGAGCAACGGGAAGGGTGTCACAGTAGGGAAGGGATCGAAAGGGAAAGGTAAGGCCAAAGCCAAACGGGCCAGACCAGAGGAGACTATGTCACCTCAAGTCCAACCCAAGAGGCAGAAGCTGAACCGATCCCACGGCCCCAGACCCACCTCATACGCAGCTGCGACTGCAACACCTGCCAGCAGGGAGTTTGTCGTTGCAATTACCTCGGCCAAACGTGGACATATTTCACGGGAGGCTGCGGAGGGCATCGAAGACTACCTGTCTGAAAGGATTGACGTTTTGGCCATGGGCACCAATTTGGACGTCCCAAGGCCAATCTTTAAAGCACGTCCCGCCTATGTGGACGGTAGCCTACGTCTGCACTGCGCAGATCAGGCCACAGCGAATTGGGTCAGGGAAGAGATCAAGGCCTTGTTTAAGTGCGACAAAACCGTCGGTGCCACTCCTGAAGGCACCGACGGTTTTGTCGCACTTAAACTAGCGGACATTCCGAAACGTGTGCGTTGTGGAGTGTTGCTGCCAAGGGTGGAAACTGACCCAATTCGTATTGGCAGACGTCTGAACCTGGCGAACCCTTGGGCCCAGGTTCACCGATGACTCCTACATGCCATCCATGTACAGGAGAAGGTGAAGGCCACGTTTATTGTAGTAAGTGTGCCTGAAGACCTTGTATTCTGTATCATGGAGCAAGAAAGGCAGCTGAGCTACCTAGTCGGGACCGCCTACATAAAGTTCCAAGATGGCAGGGGGAAGTTTACCGCGCTACCGCCGGGAGGCAACCCTGGGTCGTCCTTGGACACACGGGCAAACCCGACTACGTCGACTCCGACGGGCGCTACAAACCCACCTAGCAAGGAACCCGTACCGGACCCGAGTCGGGTGAGCGAGGGCACGGATGTCGACGAGTTGCTCAGCATGGAGAATCTGGTGTTGGAGGGCGAGGAAAGCCAAGATGGCATCCTCCTCTAAAGCCAAGATTCTCCAATGCAACCTCCACCACAGCATCACTGCAACGGCTCAGGTCAGAAGGTGGCTGGAGGTTAACAACACAGCGGTCGCCCTTATCTAGGAGCCGTGGTTAAGGGGTGGCACGGTTAGGGGACTCTCCAACCTTGGAGGTAAGCTAATCTGTGCTGCTATGAGTGACGTGAGAGCATGCATTTTCATTTCGGAAAATATCCAGACACAGCCTTTAACGGATTTCTGTTCCAGAGATCTCTGCGCCATAAGGCTAATACTGCATCAAGATCAACAGGACCAAAATGTGGTCCTCGCATCAGCTTACATGCCTGACAACGAGCCAGCTCCAGCTTCTGTGAGAAGAACGGGCTCCAGCTGATCATCTCTACAGACTCCAACGCTCACCACCCACTGTGGGGCATGGATCAAGGTAACAACAGAGGTAACCAACTTGTTGAATTTCTTTTGTCTACAAACCTAGAAATAGTAAATACAGGTAACGAACCAACCTTTGTTGGTAGACGATGTAGCACAATAATCGACCTTACTCTTGCTACTAGTTCAGTGGCGAACCAGATATCAGGATGGCACCGTTTCTAATGAGGCATCCTGCTCAGACCATCGCTGGATTCGCTACGACATCAAGGTAACAACCGAAACAAGGTCCCCTAAAAGGAAACCTAGGAAAACAGACAGGCATCGCTTTGCTAGCTTAATAGCTACAAGCATGAAGTCAATAAACACCGACGGAAGGCTTGATAGCATAGACTCGTTGGAAAAACAGGTAACAGTACTCAACCATACCATAACAAACTGCTACAACCTTTCTTGCCCACTAACGCCACCAACCCCACACAAAAGAGGTAAGAACCACTGGTGGGGTCCGGAGCTGGAGAACCTGCGCAAAGTGGTCAGGAAAAGGCTGAACAGAGCAATGAACACAAACGCGGACCAAGACTGGGACGATTATAAGGCAGCTAAAGCTAAGTATAAAAAACGCATTAGATACTGGAAAACAGCATCATGGAGAAATTTCAGTAACGAGATTACATCCAACATGCAAGCAAACAGGGTAAGGAAAATACTGGCTAAACAAGGTGACCACACTCTGGGGAACCTTCGCAGGCCAGATGGGTCAATGACGCTCACCACGGAGCAGAGAAACGACACACTTCTTCTTATTCACTTTCCGGGCAGCAGCTTCTTAGATGCAGTCGAATGGCCGGAACACAGTTACAAACCAACGGAAGCAGACTGGTTTGAGGCTCACAACATCGTTACATATGAGATGGTGCAGTGGGCCGTTGAGAGTTTCGCACCTTTCAAAACTGCAGGTACAGATGAAATCTTTCCAGCATTATTGCAATGGGGTGGTAAGTACCTCAACCGCATTCTCAGACAAATACTCGTGGCCTGCCTGGCTTATCGCTATACTCCACTTAAGTGGAGAGAGGTGAAGGTTGTCTTTATACCAAAACCAGGGAAAACTGATTACACAAACCCCAAATCCTTTAGACCAATAAGCCTCACTTCATTTCTATTGAAGACCTTAGAAAGGATCTGTGACAGGGTACTCAGGGACGGAGTATTACAAAACTTTCCTATACATAAACACCAACACGCCTACTGCTCAGGAAAAGGCACTGACTCAGCGCTACACCAGGTTGTAGGTAAGTTTGAAACTGCATTACAATGTAAACAGGTCTGCCTGGGAGCCTTCATCGACATCGAGGGGGCCTTTGACAAAACCAACTACTCCAGCACTGAGGCTGCTCTTAGGAAGCACGGAGTATCCACGTTACTGTCACACTGGATAGTGAACATGCTACGCAACCGGGTTGTAAAGATAGCGGGAGACAATCGAGGCGCAGTTGTGGCCAAAGGATGTCCACAAGGAGGGGTACTGTCACCGCTTCTATGGAACCTGGTAATAAACGAACTCATAACTCTCCTAAACAGAAGGTACTTTTATACAGTTGGCTATGCAGATGACATCACAATACTCATGGTAGGTCCACAGACTGATGTGGTCTGCGATACCATGCAAGCGGGACTGAAGGTTCTGGAAGGATGGTGCAGACAACATGACTTGTCTGTGAACCCCGCTAAAACAGAACTGGTAATGTTTACAAATAAAAGGAATGCAGGTCACCATAATCCACCCAAACTTTTTGGTACCACGTTAACACTGTCAAACGAGGTAAAGTATCTAGGCATAATACTAGACAGTAAATTAAACTGGAATAGCCATATCGAAAGTAAGATCAAAGCCGCAAGCATCACCTTATGGCAATGCCGTAAGATGGTGGGCAAGCGCTGGGGTCTTTGCCCTAAAATAATGAAATGGCTGTATACAGTCGTCATAAGACCGATGGTAAGTTATGGAGCACTAGTTTGGTGGCCGAAGACGCATCAGACGACTTGTGCGAAAAAACTACAAAGCTTCCAGCGTTTGGCATGCTGTGCCATCACTGGCTGCATGAGGACAACACCAACAGCTGCCCTAGAAGTGATGCTAAACATCACTCCGCTGAGCTTGCATATCCAACAACATCCAACGATGGCAGCGTTGAGACTGGAACAACTCCATCAAGTTAACTTCAACAAGATAAAACACTTTGATGGCCTATTGAAGGTATGGGTAGAAACTCCACTTGTGAACGCAGCTTGCGACAGAATAAAACCTGTCTACATTTTTGATAAGAAATACAAAATCCATCTGGTAGAGCAGCAAAACCGCAGTGTCACACATAAGGCATTGGAAGTGTTCACCGATGGATCTAAAACAGGGTATGGTGCAGGTACAGGTGTCTTCTCAGAAGATCTTAACATACACATATCCATGCCTCTAGGCACATACAACACCGTCTTTCAAGCAGAGTGCATGGGCATCCTGCTGGCGGCCAGAGCAATTACAGAAAGGAAGGTAACCAACTGTAATATAATTATACACTCGGACAGCAAATCAGTACTGCACGCCTTAGAAAGTGCAGTCACCACTGCGAGATTGATACACGAATGTCACACAGCCCTAAATATGGCAGGTACGACAAATAACATTACCCTTCACTGGATAAAGGGGCACAGCGGCGCGAAGGGCAACGACGCAGCAGATGAACTTGCTCGTTGGGGATCGAGCATGGCACCCATTGGACCGGAGCCAATCATCCCAATCCCATTGAGTTGGTTCAAAGGTAAGGTATGCGAACGCACACACTACCTACACGAGCAATATTGGAGCGCTCTGGAGGAGTGCAGACAGGCAAAGCTCGCACTACCCCGAGTTGATCCTCGTCTCTCCAAGGCCCTAATACAGCTGGAAAAACCTCGCTTGCGCCTAATCACGGGTGCATTAACGGGACACAGCAATTTTAACAGGCACCTTTTTAACCTAGGTATCACGGACAGTCCTCTATGCAGAGCATGCATGGAGGCAGAGGAGACAGCTGCCCATGTGCTGCTAGAATGCAGAGAGGTGGCAACTTACCGGGCAAAGTACCTGGGCAGCCCGGGTACCCTCCAGGACGTCCTGGGCAACCTTCGAGAGCTGGGAAACTTCCTGGAGGAGCTAGGATGGCTGGAGTGATCCAGCTTTCAACCCTCCGACGCAAAACAGGCGCACAGTCGTCGAGTTGCGGAAAATGCCCGTACGACGAAGAAGAAGAAGAAGAAGAGACAGTTATGGTTGCGGTTCATGGATGGTTTGGGGAAGCATAAGCGCTGATGGAAAAACTGAGCTTGCTTTTGTAAATGGACCTCGCTTACCATCATTAAATTCATAATTAAATCGAAAAGTGTCTGGAGCCTCATGTGGTGTCCTAAGCACATTTTTTTGGCAAAGAGTTTATTTTTATGCAGGACAATGAGATTGCAACTGGTGCAAAGATAGGAAAGCAAAGACAGTTTGTGGAATGTGCCATAAAAAGTTGTGCCGAGAGCATACAGTACCTATTTATAGAAATTGTCAAATATGATTAGTTATATTAGGCCTTGACCTAGAGACTGATAATAATGGTTGTCAAGTATTTTTGGTGATAATCATGATTTACCATTTTTTATAACAAAAGTACAATTTATTTTTGTTAGTATGAGTCTAGTTATGATTAATGGTGTGATTTTACACATCTCTACAGAAAAAAATGAATAATTGTTCAGATTTAAAGATTTTGAAGAAAAAAGGTACCTAAGTCATTTTTCTCTTTAATATAGGTATGTTGCCTTAAAAAATAATATTGTCATGTTTCATTATAAATATTGTTTTTAATTTATAGTTTACTAGCTGTACCTGGCATGCGTTGCAATGCCAGTAAATGCAATTTTTTTGCTAGGAACCCTCACGGGCGTCCCCTGAACACACTGCCAAAGTTTTATTACAATCTGATGAATGGAAATTTAATGTAAAAAAAACACATGGAATTCATTCAATACCAAACTTCCGGGGTGCTTCAATTTTTTCAATGAGAAGTGTATAAATATGTATAGTGATTTTACCCTAGTCATGGATGATTAGGAAATAAAATTAATCACCTCTGTGGTCTAGTGGTTGAGACCACCGGATGTTGATTGGGAGGTTCGGGGTTAGATTCCCTGTGGTAATTTTGCTGCTTTCGTTTGATTGGTGGTAGAGCTTCTAAGTCTGGCTGGCTAACTATCACTATTGTGCCTAAGTTTGTTGTCATACTAACAATGTTAACAACTTCGCTGCCGGGTAAAATGTCTGGAGTGACGCGTGTGACCAAAACATTTTAAAGTCTGTTTTACCTCCTATATTGGCAGATATAATAAAATTAGCATGAAACTATAAATAATAATAATATTTTGTATGGAATTGATAAATAAATTAAAACCCGCACATATGCAGGCCTGGCACACGGATTGGAAATTCCAATCCCTGTGCCAGCTCCGCAATTACGCGGGGCTATGCATTTCATTTTATATCAATGTTTATTCGGGTAAAAATCGCAGATTTCTTATATTTTTAATAATCACAATTGTGTGATGTGATTGGTGAATTAGTAACCGCCGCAGAAAACGTTCGTTGCTGATCTTCCTCGTCAGTGCCGGCCGCACATTGGCCTATAAAAATTCAAGCACCGTAAACCGCAGATACGCGGTGCTGGCACACCGCGCGCGACCCCCCGCCCCGCGTATACGCGGTCTTGGCAGCGAAGTAGTTAACAGCATTGCTCTGTCTGTTATGTTACTTAACACCAGTCTCGTAAAACATTACAATATCTTTATTTTCATCAATCCCTCCACTGTATTGTAATGTCCTCAAAAAAGGGAGATTTGCATCATCAGCTGTTCAAAAGCATTGCTCTGTCTGTTATGTTACTTAACACCAGTCTCGTAAAACATTACAATATCTTTATTTTCATCAATCCCTCCACTGTATTGTAATGTCCTCAAAAAAGGGAGATTTGCATCATCAGCTGTTCAAAATGTTATAATACATCAATGTCCCCTTAATCACTTATTGAGGAGTTCAGGTGAAGCTCGCTACCACCTTCTATTGTCACTTACCATCAGGTGATATTAAAGCCAAGAACTCCTTTGTCATATAGAAAAGAAACTAATATTGTCACAGCAGGTGGGGGCTTGTCGCAGCAGGTGGAGGCTGCCTTCCCTCTACACCTCCACATTTTATAAGCACTCTAGTGGTTAGATTAGTAACATGTGGAGTAAGGGTTGACTAACACGGTTCTGCCACTAATTTTAATCTAACTACACTATCATTTATAAAATAAAATTGTGTTTTATGCAACAATAATTAAATAGCTTTGTCCTATCTAAAGACTACTAACAAGTACAATATGAATAAAACCTGTCAAAATAACAATTTTTCTAAGAAACCAAGTTTGCTTATATTTGCTTGTAAACTTCTCATACATAGGGTAGAGGTACCCCTTTTCGGCCAGTTAGCAGGACTCTGCAGTTTAGGCACGATTCTTATTATCAAAAAGTGCATCTACGTTTTTAATTAGAGCTAGAATGGTTACATAATCTAACTCGCTTTCAAATTAGATAAAAAAAAATAATGCAATAACTTAAGAATAATTTAATAATTAAAAATATATCAAACAAGGGCGATTTCACCGGTTGTCGGCCATTTTAACGTGTTTTCGGCCATTCATCTTCGAGTTTTCGGCCACTAAAATAATAATTGGAATTTCAGTCTTATTGAATTATGTTTAAGGTCTAATTTAAGGTCCAATACAAGTTTTTAATCAAACGAAACTTATTAATGTTACATTTTTGTTTTAAAGCCACGTCATTATAAAATCAACGTCTACTAACGTAACCATAAACATTATTTTTGAATATTTACCTATTTAAAGAAACATACGTTTTATGAAATTTATAATCATCAACCCTGAATATGGAAGTAAGTTTCAAAATATCTTCCTTAGCAAGTTCTTCACCTTGGAAATGGGTCACATTCTTCGTCATCATCATCAACATTTCAGCCAAGAAACGCCCACTGTTGGACATAAGCCTCCCCTAGGAATCTCCAAACTGATCGGTCCTGCGACTCCCACATCCAGCGGCGTCCCTCGCCCTTCACCAGATCGTCGGTCCACCTCGTGGGGGGCCTACCAATGCTGCGTCTACCGGTACGCGGCCGCTACTCGAAGACCTTTCCGCCCCAACGGCCGTCAGTCCTGCGAGCTACGTGTCCTGCCCACTGCCACTTAAGGTTTACAATTATTTGGGCTATGTCGGTGACATCAGTTCTTCTACGGATCTCTTAATTTCTGATGCGATCGCATAGAGAAATCCCGAGCATAGCCCACTCCATTGCCCTTTGAGTGACATTAAGCCTTCTGATGAGACCCATTGTAAAACATTCTTCGTGTTTTATTTTCATAGTAATTCCGCCATGCTTCAGATGGCACTGGGATAAGAAACCTTGGGAGTTCTCTGTTTTTTTTATGTATGGATTATTATATTTTCGAAAAGGGTTGAAGCTGAGAATTTTTACAGTTTCCAGAACCTCTTCTTCTAAGCCTACACAAATATTTGACTTATTTTCTCTAGATTCGTTAGGTTCAAATTGATCCGGCATTTCACCGAAGACATCCCGGACGTCAGTCTGTACGAGATTACTGTGGCTCTCAAACAGCTCAAGAAAGACAAAGCGCCGAGTGGTAATGGAGTTATGGCTGAGTTTTTAAAAGCGGGTGGACTACCAGTCCGGAAAGTGCTGCAGAGGCTATTAAACTCCGTCATACTCGAAGGCAAAACGCCTAAAGCATGACACAGGGCCGTGGTGGCACTTTTCTTCGAAAAGGGCGATAGGGCGCAGTTGGAGAACTACAGACCCATCACGCTTCTAAGTCATGTCTACAAGCTGTTCTCTAGGGTCATCACGAATCGTCTCCCGCGCAGGTTTGACAACTTCCAGCCTCGCGAAAAAGCAGAATTTCGTAAAGGCTATAGTACCTTACCATAGGCTACATTTATACGCTGCGGCAGGTTATACAGTACACCGAGGAGTATAATCTGCCATAGTGGCAGTGTTGCTTTTGTAGACTATGAGAAAGCCTTTAATTCTGTCGAGACCCGGGATGTGCTTAGGTCACTCCAGAAGTACATCCAACTGTTGCAGTCATTGTACGAAAACGTCACTATGTCAGTCTGCCTTTAGGAGGAAAACTCGAAACCAAAACGACTTCAACGAGGTGTGAGACAGGGTAACGTTATATGTCCGAAACTGTTCACAGCTGCGTTGGAGGATGTATTTACACTTTTGGACTGGAGAAGACTCGGCATCAACATAAATGTCGAGTACATGACTCACCTTCGTTTTGCCGATGATATCGTAGTCATGGCTGAGACCGTGGAAGATCATAAAATGAGCATGGACAAGACCAAAATCACGTCGAATTCCCATGTAGTATCCACTCCTGTGAAAGTTGGAGGCTCTATACTGGAAGTTGTTGACAAATGTGTTAATTAACCTGGGGTAAATAATTCAGCTCAGTAAGTCCAACTTCCAGAATGAGATAAATCGATAAATCCAACTAGGCAGCAACGCAACGCAGCATATTCACGGCCAATCTGCCGCAGTGTCTTAAGACGAAAGTCTTCAATACTTGCGTATTGCCAGTGATCGGTAGAAGAACTAGAGTCAACGACATAGCCCAAAGAATTTGTAAACCTTAGGGCCTTATCATACTAGCGGTTGGCGGGCGGCTTCGGGGCGGGACGGGCACGTCGCGAATACGTCGCGGACGTGCAACGAACCCGCCGCGCATGCGCAGCGTAGCCGTGGCGGACGCGCAACGAAATCGCCGCGAATAGCAGCGTGGACGCCATTTTGTATACTTTCGTACAAATGCCAGCCCGTCCGCCTCGCCTCACTTCATTTCATTTCAAAACGAGATACGAATGTTAGTGGACGTATCATAATGGCATCATTGGGAGATTCAGATATTGATACAGAGTTAAAAAAAGCATGGCGAATGTTAGTGGACGTATCATAATGGCATCATTGGGAGATTCAGATATTGATACAGAGTTAAAAAAAGCATGGGAAGAGATTTGCAATTTATTTATTCAAGGCTTTACGGAAAAAACAGTCAAGGAGAAAAATGAAATACAATAATATAAATATATAAAACAAACGATTAAAATTTCAAAGTATGATTTGAGCAATTAATAGGTAATGTAAATGAAGATAAAATTTAATCTAAAAAAAATAATAAATTGATTATTTTTTTATTCCTTTGCAAAACAACAAAGTAATCACTCTCTTCCAGTCGATTAATTGATAATGGATCCTCCCAAAATCTTCGATGCTTTCGTTTTCGTCCCCTGCGTTTTCTAAGTAACAAAACCAACAGTAGTGTTTCCTTGTCGGAATCAATTTTGTTGCTGAATGTACTGTACGTCGCAAGCCCGCTGCGAACACGCGACGAAAACGTTGCGAATCCGCCACGCGTCCGCGACGTCCTCGCTGCGCAGCCGCGGCGTGTTCGCGACGTATCCGCTACCCGCCCGCTCCGCCCCAAAGCCGCTCGCAAACCGCTAGTATGATAAGGCCCTTAAGTGACAGTGGGCAGGACTGACGGCCGTTGGGGCGGAGAAGTTGTGGCGGACGCATACCGCGTACCGCTCAGAGTTGGTATGCCCCCCCCTAAAAGGTGGACCGACGATCTGGTAAAGGTCGTGGAAAGCCGCTGGATACGGGAGGCGCAGGACCGATCGGTTTGGATATCTCTGGGGGAGGCTAATGTCCAACAGTGGGCGTCTCTTGGCTGAACTGATAATGATGATAACAATAATTATTTCTAGTTGTCGGCCGTCTCATTATCTATGGCCGGATACCGGTTTTAATTTTACTAGTAATCGGCCGTCTTTTATTCTCTATGGCCGCATTCTGGTAAAAATTTTACTAGTAGTCGGCCGTGTTTCGTTACCTATGGCCGAAAACCGGTAAAATTTGTATTAGTTTTCGGCCGCTTATAAATAGATACTTTGAAAGATCATATCTTTGAAAATTGAAAACATAATGGCGGCCGGAAACTAGTTTATAATTCGTATAAACGTAGGTCTACTGAATTAAAATGAATTCAATTTCGGCAAGTTGAAAGATTCCGGAATTTTCACTAATAAATAAGGCCATTAATAATCGTATTTTCGGCCACCATGCTGAAAACCAGACAGAATGCATTTCTAATTTCTCGGCCATTAAATATATTAAAAACTATCATATTTTAGATTCATTTAGCTATTGAATATTAAACTAGAATAGTATTAACACACGCTGTCCAAAATTCAGCAAGAATTAACAAATAGCACTTCCAAATCTTGCCATAGAAGTATAAACTACTTGCTATTTTTTTCCTTAAATTCGACGCATTTCTGCACTGCTGATTTTCAAATGCCGACTAAGAGCATAGTGATACACTTTAGAGGTTCTGCTTTCAGTGTTTAGCACGAAGTTTGTCCAGATCAAATGGTGCGAAATTTGAAGAGAACTTTCCTTAAATTTACCTATTAATCAAAATAAATCGTGAAATGGCCGAAAAGGGGTGGTGGCCGGCGAACCGGTGCGCTTACCCTATACCTTTTCAACAAAAAATTGAGAACTTTCAACTTTCGTTGGGCCCATAGGTGTAAAATTTGTAACTCTGGTCCCATTTTCCAACAAAGACACTTTAAATTGATTTCAAGTAAAACAATATAAGGGAGCTTCAGGAGCTTGCCATTGTTCTTTGTAGATTCCTTAACCACATGTTGATATATAGTAAATAAGTACTACTTAAGTTTAACAAGGTAAAAAAATCAATATAATTGAAATTTCGCTTATCTTGAATAAATCTCCGGTTGCCTTATTGGTCACAAATCTATGTTAACACGGTATAAGTAGTACAGACTCATGTTTATGTCCTGCCCTAGATGACATTTTTCTTGTGAATTGATTAAAATGTTGTTCGATATAAATGTACCTTTTCATTTCCATCATAAATTTTAACGTATCGCTGTCGAGTGATATATTTTTCTCCATCGTACAAACGAGCTTCAATATATTCAAAGCGGTCCATTATTTAATTGAATGAGAAGTTTTATATTAACAAGGGCTAACACACTGATTTTAATTGTTATTTATTTGGATTAGATTGGAACTATTTTTATACGTTTCGTTATAATCAATAAATAAAATTTTTCCTACACACACCCGTTTAACTTTTCAAGATTTTCAAGGCCGAAGAAAGTGACGTAGGTAATTACGTACGGTACGGTACCTTCCGTGCGTTCCGAATTGCGATAAAAGCGATAATATCGCGAATCCGACCAAATTAAATCGTCACAAAATATAAGGGCTATTGAATCAGTAGGTTATGTTGTGACTTTGGTCGGATTCGCGATATTATCACTTTTATCGTTTTACGGAACGCAGGGCTTGTACGGTACCTTAGATAAAGAATGAATAGATAGGACGTGACCGTATACCCGTAAGGGACAGACATAGATGACGTCATACCTGCCTAAAGTAGATGGGTATACCAGTGTTGCTTTAAGTTTTACCCTACTTTATGTTTATAGTGGCTTTTACCACTATAAACATAAAGTAGGGTTGATTGATCTACGTATTTTTTTTGAGACATTTTAATGAGCGCCCCTCGCTCAATAATATGTCTCAAAAAATAAAAGTGGGAGGAAGTTGCGATTTTTTTTATTGAATTCTTCATTCAACCTTCGCCGCAGTCTAAAGTTATTTACACTTTTAAATAAAACTACACTTTTCGGATTTACTCGAGTATATTTCGTTTTAAAACATTTTACTATTATTTATTTAAGCTATTATGTAAACATCTTTACAAATATAAGAAAAAATATTAGGAATCATCATCATCATCCACACGCGTCCACTGCTGGACATAGGCCTCTCCAAGTGCTCGCTACTGAGCACGATCCGCGACCACTCGCTTCCAGCTTTTGCCAGCTAGGTACCTTGCGAAGATTGTCGCTCGATTAAGAATACAGCGGGCAATAATCATTGTTTTTTCTTTATCTCTGCAGTTTATTTAAAATCCAATATTTACACATTTACTAAATATTTGTGAAGATTTAGAAAATGTATAATATTAAATTTTAAATAAACATTTTCTAAAATTAGATTTCAATAGCACTGTTATTGTCATCGAATAAAGGACTTCGGCTTACAGAGATAAAATTCACTACAATACAGGTAAAAATTCACTTGGGCTGGGTAAGTTCAAGAATTGAACTACTGATACCGCACTCAATATGGTGCTAAAAGCCCAAAGTTGGTAAGCTTGCTCACAATGTGGAAAAAAGATCTGGCAAAGAACGCAAGATGCCGATGTAGATAGCTGGTTATTCTTAGTTGCCCGTGTTGCTACCCCCAACCTCGCCCCCGCTGGCGGCAACTTGGAAATAGCGCAGGACAAGACCAATTTGTAGATCTCTGAGGAAGATTATGTTCTGTCAAGTACCTATATAATTAATTAGAAACACCTGTTCGGTGCATAGAGCTATATCTACATCCTATGTGTTCTTGTTAAATATTCAGACAAAGTAGAGATATGACTTATTTCATTTGGATTAAGCCAGATTAGAGGCTGTCTACTCCTCGCCACTCACCAGCTGTTTTTGGGTGTGGTAAACACGTATTAAATTGCTTACGTACAAACTCATATGCCTTTGAACTTAAAAAGTGTAAGCACAGCGCGAATTTCCTTAAAGGTTCAGAATACTTTCTTTTGTCAACTCCTAAAAATCTTTTCAGAAAATCTCTATTGGTTCCTCCTACAGTATCTAAAATGTCCAACTACTAATTTTGCATCATTAACTTACACTTCAAATCACTTTACACATTTTCAAGTGTGACTACTTTTTTTCCCAATCGTCTAAGCGATTGACGCACTGGCCGTAGTTTTTTATTTGATGACCTCGCTGATTGTTTCAAACCCAGCATTTGAAGCCGCATTTTTCTCTTTCGGGGCGTATTCAAATTTGAACCGAAATCCAACACCGATGCGTCCTGAAACAATATGTATACAGGTTAAAAATAAAAGCAGGTTCTAATTTTACAACATTAAAAATATTAATTAATTAATTTATAAACTGTATCTGTACTAATGGTCAGACTTGTTATATTAATAGAAAATTACCAAAATCAAACCATTAATAATATGTTTCGCCATATCAAAATAGTAGAAAAGGATTTGGTACCTACCCTACCCATGTTAATCCAAAACTGTAAAATAATTTTCGAAATCCCCCATAATAATAGTTGGGTTTGTGAAAAATAAATTTAGGTTTTGGCTTGATAGGGTATGTACCTTGTAGATATAATATGTATAAGTTACTGACCTGTAAAAAAAGTTTAGGAATAGCACCACTCCTAAGAAAAGTGCCTTTTTTGTTTTTCTGAATCCACTGTTGTTCAAAATGCTTAGAACACATTCGGGTATGCTTGGTTAGCTGCCAATTTGTTGGTAATACCTCTATGGTACGTATTTCAAATAAGAGTAGGTATTCTTGTTACTTGGTTACCTTGGATACGATACATCTTTGTGAATAACATATATTATATTTTTATAATTAAAAGTTACTTTCTACAACGACTCTTTCACTATTCCACCAAAGATGTATCGTATCCAAGGTAACCAAGTAACAAGAATACCTACTCTAATTTGAAATACGTACCATAGAGGTATTACCAACACCACCCCTCAAATTAGATACTAAACAATCTAACAACTTTGAAAACTTAGTACACCCTAATGGCTTTGTCAGTATGTCAGCCAACATATTGTTAGTCGGAATGAACGTTAGCTTAACTAACCCCAGTTCTACACATTCCCTTACGTAATGCATTCTGATGTCGATATGCTTTGTGCGACGATGCCCAACAGGATTTTGTGCCAGCTTAATAGCACTCTGGTTATCTGTGCCTATGTTAACCATACATACATCTCTCAACAAAATATTACTTACCAAACGAGACAAAAAAATGGCTTCTTTACATGCTTCTGAAAGAGCAACATATTCTGCTTCTGTCGAAGATAAAGAAATGCACCTCTGTTTTCGACATTCCCACGAAACAACAGAAGTACCAATTTTGAACAAAAAACCACTAAAAGATTTTCTATCTCTCATGTCACTGCCCCAATCAGCATCTACAAACCCAGAAAGATTGAAATCATGGTTTTTCCGAAATTCTAAACCTAAATCCTTAGAATATTGTAAATAGCGAAGTACTCTCTTTGCCGCTTTCCAGTGAAGAGATTTATAACTATTGTTATACTGACCAAGAATACTCACCGCTATTGCAATATCTGGACGCGTATTTGTAGACAGAAAGTTTAAGTCCCCGATAAGTGATTGATATGGTACATCAATGGATTCATCATCTACAACATTTCCAAAAACCGAATGAATATCTTGTTCCATTGGTGTCCTTACCCCCTTGCAATCACTCATACCGAATTTCGAAAGCAAATTTTGTATATATTCTGTTTGTTTTAGAAAAATTGCACCATATTTTCTAGTAAGTCTCATACCAAGAACCTGATTAGCATGACCCAAGTCCTTAATTTTGAAACAATCATTAAGTTTTTCGAATAGCTTTGTCTTTTCCGCCGCGAAATTGTGGAAAATAAAGAAATCATCTACGTACAGACCCACAATTACCAACTTGTCACCATCAAACCTTTTAATGTAAACGCAATTGTCATCTTTTAATCGTTGATAACCTAAGGATAGAAGTACATCATTCACCTTCTTATTCCAACTTCGAGGTGCTTGTTTAAGACCATAAATGGCCTTTTTTAACAAACAAACTTTACCTGATGACTCATTGTCACACCCTTCCGGAAACGACATGTATACAGTCTCATCCAGGTCTCCGTTAAGAAAGGCTGTGCTAACATCAAAATGATCGATTTCAAGTTCAAATTGAGCTGCAACAGCTAACAACAATCTAAATGTTGAACGCCTCACAACCGGTGAAAAGGTTTCAAAATAGTCGATCCCAAAAGATTGTGTAAAACCTTTTGCGACTAATCTAGCCTTATGCAAGATACTACCATCTACATTTTGTTTGTATTTAAAGACCCATTTACAGCCAACTACTTTCGCTTTTTCTGGTTTATCAACCAGTTCCCAAACATGGTTCTCGTACATCGACTGCAACTCTTTGTCCATAGCCTTACGCCACTCTACAGCATCATTTCTAGATAAGGCTTCTTTGACAGTTAAGGGCTCTTCACAGCAAACAGTTGCGTAGTATTGAAAATCAGGATCTTGCTTAGGCTTTCGATTTCTAGCCGGATACCGTCTCTCATGCGTATTTGAGAGTTCCTGATTATTCTCTGCACACTCTACGTTAATGCAATTAGCATCATCAATGATTTGACTGAAACTACCTTCTACACGAACTGTATCAAAACCATCATTATCGGTCACTGGACTAGAGCTACTCCCGATACCTGCAGTAACAGGAATTCTTGCTCTCTCCTCCGCAGTCGATGGACTAAATGATTGATTAGTTTCAATACCACCAACATCAACATTATTTGCAGGAGCTTCAGTAACAGAAGTATGATTGTCAAAGCGAACTACACTTTCAATAGAGTTCAATTCAACCCTATCTACACCAGTTTCCTTCAGAACTTCTTTCACTGAATATGGCTTTTCAAGAAATACAACATCCCGAGCAAATACTATTTTACAAGGATTATTAATATCTGCAAAGCGATATCCTTTAGTATTGTCAGAATAGCCCATAAAAAGATATTTCTTGCCTTTAGCATCCCACTTAGTTCTTAATTGTTTTGGAATGTGTATATACGCTTCACTACCAAATACCTTGAAATGGTTAAAGTCTACCTTCTTCTCTGTCCAAAGTTCCTCCGGAATCAAATTATTTGTGGTACTATGAGGTAACCTATTCTTTATGTACGCAGCTGTATTACACGCTTCCGCCCAAAACTTTTGAGACAAACCTGAATCATACAGCATTGACCGCGCCATTTCCGTAATAGTTCGAATAGACCTCTCTGCTACCCCGTTTTGCTCCGGTGTATATGTAACAGATAATTGATGCTTTATGCCCTTTGATTTGAGATACATATCGAAATCTCTATTAACATATTCCGTACCGTTGTCTGTCCTAATGCACTTCAATTTCATGCCTGTCTCATTTTCTTTTTCAGTGACAAAAGACTTGAACCTATCAAGTACTTCTGTTTTCGATTTTAGAAAATAAACAAAGAATTTTCTCGAAAAATCGTCAACTATCACTAGCATATATCGAGCACCACCATATGAAATTTGTCTCATGGGTCCACAGAGATCAGAATGAACTAATGCTAATTTCTCTGTTACCCTGGTTGCAATTCCTTTATTAAAAGGCAACCTGTGCATTTTCCCTTCAATACAAGGCACACAATTAAAGTTACTCACCGAATCCAACGTAATACCTGGCAATCTTCGAAGAATCTGCTCATTGACATGTCCAAGCCTTCGATGCCATAACATTGTCAAGCTTTCATCAACCTGAACTGCAGCACAGGCTCTGTTTATAACTGGCTCCCATTTGTCCAATTTATAAATTCCTGAAACCATTGAAGCAGTAGCTACAGGTGTACCTGAAATTTGACAGTTAGATTCCCTATATATACTACAACCTATTCTATTAAATACAACACACCATCCACACTCAACCAACTTAGACACAGATAACAAGTTAGCTTTTAAGCCTGGTACAAAGGAAACATTACTAATTAGCTTTGAATTTCCGTCTGGTTTTGTGATCTTAATTCCTTTGACGATAATGTTTCTAATGTTTCGTGTGCAAATGGTAGTGTAGTTGGTAGCAAAGGTCGAGGGAATATTGAGATTAATTTAGACGGAAATTCAAAGTTAATTAGTAATGTTTCCTTTGTACCAGGCTTAAAAGCTAACTTGTTATCTGTGTCTAAGTTGGTTGAGTGTGGATGGTGTGTTGTATTTAATAGAATAGGTTGTAGTATATATAAGGAATCTAACTGTCAAATTTCAGGTACACCTGTAGCTACTGCTTCAATGGTTTCAGGAATTTATAAATTGGACAAATGGGAGCCAGTTATAAACAGAGCCTGTGCTGCAGTTCAGGTTGATGAAAGCTTGACAATGTTATGGCATCGAAGGCTTGGACATGTCAATGAGCAGATTCTTCGAAGATTGCCAGGTATTACGTTGGATTCGGTGAGTAACTTTAATTGTGTGCCTTGTATTGAAGGGAAAATGCACAGGTTGCCTTTTAATAAAGAAATTGCAACCAGGGTAACAGAGAAATTAGCATTAGTTCATTCTGATCTCTGTGGACCCATGAGACAAATTTCATATGGTGGTGCTCGATATATGCTAGTGATAGTTGACGATTTTTCGAGAAAATTCTTTGTTTATTTTCTAAAATCGAAAACAGAAGTACTTGATAGGTTCAAGTCTTTTGTCACTGAAAAAGAAAATGAGACAGGCATGAAATTGAAGTGCATTAGGACAGACAACGGTACGGAATATGTTAATAGAGATTTCGATATGTATCTCAAATCAAAGGGCATAAAGCATCAATTATCTGTTACATATACACCGGAGCAAAACGGGGTAGCAGAGAGGTCTATTCGAACTATTACGGAAATGGCGCGGTCAATGCTGTATGATTCAGGTTTGTCTCAAAAGTTTTGGGCGGAAGCGTGTAATACAGCTGCGTACATAAAGAATAGGTTACCTCATAGTACCACAAATAATTTGATTCCGGAGGAACTTTGGACAGAGAAGAAGGTAGACTTTAACCATTTCAAGGTATTTGGTAGTGAAGCGTATATACACATTCCAAAACAATTAAGAACTAAGTGGGATGCTAAAGGCAAGAAATATCTTTTTATGGGCTATTCTGACAATACTAAAGGATATCGCTTTGCAGATATTAATAATCCTTGTAAAATAGTATTTGCTCGGGATGTTGTATTTCTTGAAAAGCCATATTCAGTGAAAGAAGTTCTGAAGGAAACTGGTGTAGATAGGGTTGAATTGAACTCTATTGAAAGTGTAGTTCGCTTTGACAATCATACTTCTGTTACTGAAGCTCCTGCAAATAATGTTGATGTTGGTGGTATTGAAACTAATCAATCATTTAGTCCATCGACTGCGGAGGAGAGAGCAAGAATTCCTGTTACTGCAGGTATCGGGAGTAGCTCTAGTCCAGTGACCGATAATGATGGTTTTGATACAGTTCGTGTAGAAGGTAGTTTCAGTCAAATCATTGATGATGCTAATTGCATTAACGTAGAGTGTGCAGAGAATAATAATAATAATAATAATAAATTCGTTTACTTTCAGATTACACAGATCCATACGTTAGTAAAAAATATCTAGCCTATGTTAGTCTTAGTGAATTTAAATACCTATTTATCTAATTAATAAAGCATATGAGTGGCTGAACAAGAGCCCATCAAATTTGTTTGCCATTGCCTCCAGGATGCTGTTGGTACTCCCACGTACTCTGCTTTGCAGTGAGGCTGCCTTTTTCCTCATACAGGCGGCAAAGCCGTCTACTCTGGCCTCCGTAAACATGCCAGAGGCACTGCAGAATCGTGGGAGCCCCAACAACATCCTGAATGCATTGTTATATTGTACGCGAAGGGCGTTGAACGAATTCCTCGTATACGTGAACCACAGGCTGCTCGTGTAAAAAGATTGGCAAAAAGCTTTAAAGAGGGTAATTTTTACTTCTGTAGAACAACGAGCAAACCTGCGGACCAACATATTCGCCCTCACCGTCAACGCCCTTCGCTCCCTCTCCATGTCCTCTTCATCTTTAAGGTTATGTGTAACCAGATGACCCAGATACCTAAACTTATACACTCTAGTTAGTTCCTTACTACTCAACATAAGAGGAGGCACATATAATAGGGACTTACCCCCCGGCCCAAAAACCATAAACTCTGACTTTTTGGCATTATACTGCAGGCCATGACCAGCAGCATAAGCCTCACAGTAGGCCAGAAGTTCTCTAAGAGCCCTGATAGATGGCGCCAGCAGCACCATGTCATCTGCGTAGCACAGGCTGTTGACCGCAATGCCATCAATGGTGCAACCAACTTGTAAGCTACTGAGGCCCTCTATCAGGCCATTAATGTACAAGTTAAACAGCTTAGGGGAAGTTATCCCCCCCTGTCTAACCCCGCACTCCAAGCCGTAGGCGTCCGAAAGGGCACCACCCCACTTTATATAGTTAACTTGATGTGCGTACCAATACTCAAAAACAGAACATAACTCCTCGGGTAATTGTGTGCCTCTAAGCTTCTTCCACAGTATATCGTATCTGACTGTGTCAAAAGCTTTTGACAGGTCGAGGAAGCACGCGTAGACCGGCGTCCTTCTGTTCACATAGTAGTGGACCGTCTGCTTAAGGCTGAGTATCGCACTCTCGGTGGACAACCCAGCCCTGAACCCAAACTGTCCATCATGCAGCTGCAGGTGCTGCTCCAGGTGACCATCCAGAAGCCGGTCCATCACTTTGGCAATAGGCTAGTTGACCCTTTTTTAAAGTAGGGCTTAAAATGTTCATAATTGTTGTATTAGACCATAGCACATGAATATTATTTTTTTCGATGGCTAAAAAGTGCAAAAAATCTATTTTAAATTAAGATTTTCAATTTTGGACCGAAAACACGGTCAGCCATGATAGTCTGTTCATTATCTGTGGCAATGACGTCAGTCTTATAGTAAACAAAGCACGGGGGCGAAATAACCTCACAAAAACAATGCTTTCTATTAAATATCACAAAATATAGTAAAACTGTATATGGAACGGGACAGTAATATAGAAATACCTCTTCAAAGACTCTAGGAAATCTGTGGATTAGACGTACCCAGTGATATAGACATGCGAAATATTTGCTTAACACTCGCTTAAAGAAATCCTGTAACTATCTACTGAAACTCAAATGTATTTTTGCGAAAATCACATTAATGTAAGTACTATAACTGAATAACTCAATCTGTGTAGGTACTTCAGTTTCAACTTAAACAAAATAGAAGTTTTTAGGTTGTATGTAAAATCAAATCTGTATGTAAATTAATTAAATTTTTATCTTTCAGTTAGAATGAAAACTGACTGCAGCCGACCAACCAAATTTTAACTTGACCAGAAAACAGAGAAAACGACCATTTACGCCTTTTTGATTTAATCTAAGTTATACACTGACACTAGATGATGTTTCAAGGAAAAGAATATGTACTTATGTCCAATTGAACATCATTAGATGTAATTGAATATTAATTAAAAAGTATGTAATACAAACAAAAATATCAAAGTTTCATAATGAATATATTTATCTAAACAACTTTTACTTGAATTTACTGAGTACCTAATTAAAATTTGTTGCTTTCAGTGGTTACTTAATGAGAACTATTGTGTACTAACCTGTTCTCCTCTTGACAACGAGATTGATAAGGCAGTAAAAGTTGTGCAACATAATATAAAGCAGTGCATGGTTCACATTTTGATGTTGTGGCTGAACAACATCAAAATATGACCCGTCAACTAGAACAACATTATGTCAACAAAATAACTCAAGTATTCATATACCAAAGCACCATAGAAGTAAATAGGTCCAGTTTGGTAAAACTGAAAGATGTTATATCTTCACTGATTAAACCTGCTGGCCACCATGGCTGGTAAATTTCAGAACAGCTTACGCAAGAATATGCAAGTTATCCATTTTAAAGCCGTATACAAATATATTAAATGTGATTGCTGTGTTGTCAGCCTGTGCTCTTCTTAATTTACAAGACCCTTCTTATTAAATAAATAATATAAAGAAATTTTTTTTCTTTACTTTATACATAACTAACATCTAAAGATGACATAATAAATTTTTGTACTACATTAGTCATTATGTTATTCACAAAAAAAAATGTTCTATGTTTATTTGACAATAATGACTTGTAAAGGTTTAAGTTGAATCAAAATATTTTAATTTGAAATGCATGTGTTTTATTTTTCTGTTACACCTTAAAAGATTTATAATATTTTATAGGTTTGTTGCTCATTTTTATCATTGTTACTCAAATATAGTATATGTTCCAAAAGTACAAATAGGTTGAATAGAGTTAGATCAAATTTATTAATTTGTATATATTGCCTTAAGGTCGCAGGTAATAAAAGTCAAAATAATAGTAAAGTGATTTATTATGAAGTAATACTTTCATATAATTTAGGAAAAATGTAGTATAGTTTCCAAAATGACACTATTTGATCAATAAGTTTTTTGACATTCAGATTGTTAGAACAAATACCTATTATAGCTAATATTGTCACCTTTTGAGTGTTTTCAAAATGACATACTGCTAGCAACACAAAAGTATATAAGTTTTGTTTGCTTTAGCACAAAACATCTGCATCTATACTTGAGTTAAGCGTACTGTTCACAGTTTTCCGTCTTTGATAATTAACATTATCTTCAGTAAAAGAGCATGACAATTTTGTATTAATCTAATTTTATGGATACCGTTTGTTGAATAGACTATTACAGGGTATTAATCAGAAATGAGGTCACATTTTGCAAATTTCAACCCAAATCTTCATCTTTCAACTTTTATCCACATTTCATTATACTCGTAGGTGTCTGCAAGATTTCCCACCAAAAATCTTCCCAACAAAAGAACCATCATGTGTTATGCACTGGCTGACTTTATAGCACATGGAAGCTGTTATTGTTTATAACGAAGCTCGAACTAAAGAGCACTTCTGTATTGATGATTCGTGGTTTAGTTTTCTATGCACTTTATTCTTTCATCATTGAAGAGGTCTTTTATTTTTTAAGAAATATGTCACAATCTGTGTCTGTGAATGTATATATATTTTTCCTCCCAGTAATTTTCTTCATGCTTGACAAATGAACAACTGCAAATCTTTCTCTTTTTATGTTCATTTACAAATTCTTGCAGTACTACACTGGTATTTGACACATGATCCTGATGTTTTCTTTTCAACATTTCTCTTGAAGTAAATATTTTTAGTGTTTATTTGACTTTTGAGAGATAGAATTCTATCCAATAGCATTCAACTGCTGTACAAAATAGCTCCTCACTGTGATGGTGCAACCACACCAAAAATGCATGTTTGCAACTCTCTTCTGCCGCGTGACAATCTTGACAAGTACACTTGTAACCGTTCTTCATTATAACAGTATTGAAACTGTACTTATATTGTTTAGAGCGATACACAAAGAATCTCCTGACCATCAATCTGTCTATTTTCGGAAGATTTGTGCTATCTGCTCTCACAAATCCAACATCAATGGTTGATTTTGCTATTAATACAAATAATTTACGATATTTACAAATATAATAACGGAGACTTGGACGATTTTTTGCCAGTTTTAGGAAAGAATAGTGCAAATCGACGAGTTGTTGAATCAAATTTGACATTTCTTTGTTTACTATATGATTGACGTCACGGCCCTGACCACAGGATATCAAAGCGTTTACGGCGTGAGATAAAAAAAGATTATTTCTAGCATTTTCAAATTAAAATTTTACAGCAATCATTCATTGTTATTTATTAAAATCGGTATATTGTGGAACCTTATGCCAAATACTGTTAGAAATAAACAATATTTTAATAAATTTTGATATGAGTCAACTACCCTATTATAGTAGCAAGCGATATTGGCCTATAATTACTTTTGTCTGCTATGTCACCGGTTCTGTTTTTGACCATTGGCACGACCATCGTTTTAATACAATCAGATGGTAGGTACGCATGACTAACACATAAGGAGTAAAACATGGCTAGCACTCCGGGCAGATGCACTCCCGCGTGCCGCAGGTGCTCGACACTCAGTCCATCATGCCCCGGCGACTTACCCCGACTCATAGATTTTAATATTTTTCTCACTTCTGCACCAGTGAAACGCGTAAGGCAAGTGCCATGACTTGAGTGAGCGCCGATCACCCGCGGCCAGGTCCTCTGTCCCAAGCTAGATTTCACATTGAATTGGTCCCTGAATAAGTTAGCTATCTGTCTAGGATCTGAGACAGCTCCCACACTTGATGGAAGACCCTGTTTTGGATCCAGTTTTTTAATATTCCTCCAGAACATGGAGAAGCTTTTCCTTTTCTTACAACTAGCAATAATATCCATTTTGATTTGCTCTTGATGGTTTTGACACCATTTTAATTTTGATTTAAAAATTTTGCGGCTTGTGCACATATTGTCATAAACTACCCCGCTATTCGGCTTACCACTCAAAAACCACAAGTTTAATTTAAGCCTGGCTTCACGATGAGCAGCGCTCACGTGCTTATTCCAGCCGGTCAAATGTTTTCCCTTTTTTAGATTACCCAAACCAGATGTCAGAATAGCTCCCTCACTTAATACTTTTACAATGTCAATATATAATTTGTCTAATATGGATCTGTGTGACACGTCATCACATCGTTTATCTGCACAATTTATAAATTCGTCAGGAAAATTTATTAATTTCAAATGGTCATTACAAAATTCATTATATTGATTAATTTGTGATAATTGCCGATGTCCCCATATAATTTTACTATTTAAATTACATTTATCTACAAATAATTTCTTATGAACTAGTTTTAGGTCACAGTACACACATAAAGGCAGATGGTCAGACCACATTACGTCGTAACATACCTTAATGTCCTTAATAGAATCCCAGGCTGATTGTGTCACAACGCAGTGATCCAGCCACCTCCGCGAGCCATGAGCGTCACTTACAAACGTATATTCGCCAGAACTCAAACCTAATTTTAAAATATCCGCACAGCACCACGATTGTTCGCTACAAAAGTCACTTAGCTCATCGCAGAATAGTTCCAAAGGGTGGGCATTATAATCACCGAGAATATAGACGGATTCCACATCACTACTATCCACTATCGCATTTATTTCGCTTAGGCACTCCGTAAACACGGGAAGATTATCTAAGCACTGAGTTGGCATGTACACACTAAACACTATGAAGAACCGGTTGTTTATCTCGAAACGCGCTGCAGCGATACGCTCGCTCGCGCAGTTTATCACTGTTACAGAATCGAAAATATTTTTTCTCCATAACAACGCCACTCCTCCGTAGGGACGACCACGCTTTCCTTGATATGCTTTCCTTGGGAGCTATACATTGCTATGCAGACGACAGTACAGTGCATGGGGGATATCACGGAGCCTCGGGGGCTGCTCGTGGTGATATTGGTAGGGAAAGGCAGAATCTTATCATTGAGCTCAACAGGACGCTGGACCTCGTCTCCGAATGGGGCTCCAACAATCTTGTTGAGTTCAATGCTAAGAAAACACAGGTGTGCGTGTTCTCGGCGAAAAGGTCGCCCTTCCTCCCCCTTCCTTCTCTTCAGGGCACAACCCTTCACACACAGAGCAACATCACCTTGCTCGGAATGAACATTCGCTGCGATCTGAACCCCAGAGACTACATCGAATCCGTTATAACTACTGCCTCACGGAAACTCGGTGTCCTGAACAAGGTGCGTAGGTATTTTGCGCCGGACCAACTATGCTTGTTGTATAAAACTCAGGTTAGGTCTTGCGTGGAATATTGCTCGCACCTTTGGGACGGCTCCGCTCAGTACCTCCTCGATGCTCTGGACAGATTGCAGCGTCGCGCTATTCGCATAATTGGCGATGTAGAGGCAACTAACACCCTCGAGCCTCTACAACTTCGTCGTGACATCGCCTCTCTTAGCGCCTTTTACCGAATGTTCCATGGGGAATGCTCTGAGGAGCTCTTTAACCTTATCCCTCCCTCTCCATTCCTTAACAGAAACACGCGTAAGGGCCTTCGGAGTCATCCGTACACTGTGTCCTCCTTTTCACACCGTACCAAGAAATTCCAAGATTCCTTCTTCTGTCGTTCATCCCACACTTGGAATTCTCTACCTGCGCACGTGTTTCCTCCATCCTACAACATGGGTTCCTTCAAAAGAGGCGTGAAAAAGCATCTTTTGGGCCGGCAAGGGGCGGGCAGGTAGGAGAGTGGATGTCGTCCCTACTCTATCTGTCAACTCATTTGGGCCTCTTTCACCGCTTAACATCAGGCGGGAGGAGGTCATTTGCCGGGCCATCCATAAAAAAAAAAACAAAAAAAACGCAGTAATGCCTTTGACGTATCCACCGCTGATTTTCCCGTATATTCGAAGTCATCATGTATTGTTCCGAGGAATGGAATGTCATAAGGCAATAGCCAATGTTCCTGCAAACACAGAATATGCCCTGTGTTACACATCTGCCGAATACCTTCTGCAGACCGCTTTACGGATTTACAATTAAATGTAATAATATTACAATCCATTATGTGGGTTTATTTATGTAACTCAATCTGCCAACGTCATTCCGTTTCTGTAAATTGACGTAGCGTCTAAACGCGATGCCGTCCGGCCACAGGTTTGACTCCATGAAAATAGATAGTTTGCTTGTAGGCACCATTATTTTGTAGGCATCGTATTCTCGTTCAATCCTAGGTATGATTTTTTCTATAGAAATTTCCACGTCTGTCTTTTGCTTAATATAACTCGAGATATCATTTGCTGACGTATGCTTATCTACGTTATTTATAAATAACGGTACTTTTATGTCGGCAGCTTTAAAGTTGTGTTTAAGGTCCATTTTTGCTTCTCCTTTTGTGGTTTGAAATCTATTTCTGTACCTTCTTCTTTGAACTAGCTTCCATTTCTCTTCCTGCTGTTTATCTTTCCATTCTCCCTTCTCCTTTGCCAACTGAGCAAATGATCGTTGTTGCGACTGGCTTGTGACTACAAGTGCAGGCTTCGGGGTAATCATTGGTTTCAGTGTGGTTGTAGGCGTACCACTTTTTGATGCCACTTGACTCCCTGTCTTGTGCCGTTGCTGTAACTTCTCATGATCAAGTGGTTTTGAAGATTGTTCTTTGTATTCCGATAGTATTTTTGTAGGAGTAGGTTTTGGGTGCGCTTCGGTTGTGATTGCCGATGTTTCGATATTTCCACTCTGCTGCAGCGACTCAGGAATATGTAACAATCCTATAGGTCCACTGTCACAGCAGTTGTCCATAATATTCATAATCGGTCGTGTTGAGCCTCGTACAGCATTGACGTTCGTCATGTCAAAATTATTCACTATCGATGTCACTTTTAGGTTTTCCAATTCTACTTTAATAGTTTTCAATTCTTCCGATGTGGCATAGTTCTGTTTTATACCAGTCAATTCCTTTTGAAGTACCAAAATATCTTTCAACAGCTTTGTCACGTCCACATGATCAAACGTAATCGGGGGTAGTTTGTTGAGATTTTTCGCAACAAAAACGGGAAAATCATCCGGATCAAGTTCCCGGAATAGCCCAATTATATCTTCCAGGTCTCTCTGGGCCTTGCCATCTCTCTTTCGCAGTGATTTCTTCTTGTTTGTTACGCATTCGAAAAGAAGATTTTTTGCCGCAAGTATCTCCTCCGTAGTGAAAGAAGTAGAGCAGATTTGCATCAAACTAATTTGGTCTATGACTTGCAATTTATTCTGAATAAACGCCAAGAGTTCACTGACTACTAGTTTGCAATTACTACACATTGCACCCGACATTTTTTAACGGTAAGACAACGGAGCGCGTGCGTGCGTCACCAAGGTCGCGCGAACGCAGACTGCTGATATATGACTGCTTATATGACATCAAAAAATCTGTCTTCACAGTTCACTAGATAATGAAGAATAATCAGGAACTCTCAAATACGCATGAGAGACGGTATCCGGCTAGAAATCGAAAGCCTAAGCAAGATCCTGATTTTCAATACTACGCAACTGTTTGCTGTGAAGAGCCCTTAACTGTCAAAGAAGCCTTATCTAGAAATGATGCTGTAGAGTGGCGTAAGGCTATGGACAAAGAGTTGCAGTCGATGTACGAGAACCATGTTTGGGAACTGGTTGATAAACCAGAAAAAGCGAAAGTAGTTGGCTGTAAATGGGTCTTTAAATACAAACAAAATGTAGATGGTAGTATCTTGCATAAGGCTAGATTAGTCGCAAAAGGTTTTACACAATCTTTTGGGATCGACTATTTTGAAACCTTTTCACCGGTTGTGAGGCGTTCAACATTTAGATTGTTGTTAGCTGTTGCAGCTCAATTTGAACTTGAAATCGATCATTTTGATGTTAGCACAGCCTTTCTTAACGGAGACCTGGATGAGACTGTATACATGTCGTTTCCGGAAGGGTGTGACAATGAGTCATCAGGTAAAGTTTGTTTGTTAAAAAAGGCCATTTATGGTCTTAAACAAGCACCTCGAAGTTGGAATAAGAAGGTGAATGATGTACTTCTATCCTTAGGTTATCAACGATTAAAAGATGACAATTGCGTTTACATTAAAAGGTTTGATGGTGACAAGTTGGTAATTGTGGGTCTGTACGTAGATGATTTCTTTATTTTCCACAATTTCGCGGCGGAAAAGACAAAGCTATTCGAAAAACTTAATGATTGTTTCAAAATTAAGGACTTGGGTCATGCTAATCAGGTTCTTGGTATGAGACTTACTAGAAAATATGGTGCAATTTTTCTAAAACAAACAGAATATATACAAAATTTGCTTTCGAAATTCGGTATGAGTGATTGCAAGGGGGTAAGGACACCAATGGAACAAGATATTCATTCGGTTTTTGGAAATGTTGTAGATGATGAATCCATTGATGTACCATATCAATCACTTATCGGGGACTTAAACCTTCTGTCTACAAATACGCGTCCAGATATTGCAATAGCGGTGAGTATTCTTGGTCAGTATAACAATAGTTATAAATCTCTTCACTGGAAAGCGGCAAAGAGAGTACTTCGCTATTTACAATATTCTAAGGATTTAGGTTTAGAATTTCGGAAAAACCATGATTTCAATCTTTCTGGGTTTGTAGATGCTGATTGGGGCAGTGACATGAGAGATAGAAAATCTTTTAGTGGTTTTTTGTTCAAAATTGGTACTTCTGTTGTTTCGTGGGAATGTCGAAAACAGAGGTGCATTTCTTTATCTTCGACAGAAGCAGAATATGTTGCTCTTTCAGAAGCATGTAAAGAAGCCATTTTTTTGTCTCGTTTGGTAAGTAATATTTTGTTGAGAGATGTATGTATGGTTAACATAGGCACAGATAACCAGAGTGCTATTAAGCTGGCACAAAATCCTGTTGGGCATCGTCGCACAAAGCATATCGACATCAGAATGCATTACGTAAGGGAATGTGTAGAACTGGGGTTAGTTAAGCTAACGTACATTCCGACTAACAATATGTTGGCTGACATACTGACAAAGCCATTAGGGTGTACTAAGTTTTCAAAGTTGTTAGATTGTTTAGTATCTAATTTGAGGGGTGGTGTTGGTAATACCTCTATGGTACGTATTTCAAATTAGAGTAGGTATTCTTGTTACTTGGTTACCTTGGATACGATACATCTTTGTGAATAACATATATTATATTTTTATAATTAAAAGTTACTTTCTACAACGACTCTTTCACTATTCACCTCAACATTATTAAGTCAATTCAATCGACCAGTAGCTTTAACCCAACTGTTTTCGAGTAGTTATCTCCGAAGGAAATCTGTTAAATACAGACAAACAAGCAAATGGAAAGTCTCACTTCAAAAGAATTACCTTTGTTATCTAAAATGCTCAAAATTTTATACTTAAATATGTCAATATTAATGTAACACAGAAACTAATATGTGAGTTCCCTTTCACGTAACAAATTACCTACGAATCAAGGAAAAATAGTCGTAGCGTAACTGGTATCATTATAACCCGGCAAAATGTTATACGCGTTGGCTGTATACGTGGCCATATTGTATGGCGACATTCCTAGCTTGTTAGGTTAACAATAACCTTACTACTTAGTTTGAAATTTCATGTTTAATCCCATAATATGATTGAGAACCATAGTAGAAGGATAAAATATTGCAATATAACTTGTATTTATAATTTAAAAAATAGTTTTGGCGCTTTTTATTGACACAATTTAGGTCTTACCTGTAAAAGGTTATATTTTCCTGTTTTCTAGCACTATCACTATTACAAACTAAAACGGAGCAGTGCACCATGATTTAAATGTTCAAATAGTTCACAATTACACTAATTAAAGTGTTAAATAATTACACAGTAAGTTATAATTCACAGAACAAATTTCTTCCACGTATTTGTTTAGCACCAGACGCTGGTGATAACACGTAGTACGATACGTAGTATCTCTATATAGTTTGTGGGTGATAAACAATCCCCACTACCAGTTTCACCTATATACGGTGACAAAGACAAAAAAAAATGATGCCATCTTCTTCTTTCCTTTGGCAATGTGTATAAGTTTATCTCTTTTCCTCATGTTCAGTTCACGTTCAGCGCCTCTGGGTGTAGTTGTCCGGTTGTTTTTTAACTCGCTCAGAGGCGTTGAACGGATTGCAGCAACCAAATCTTTTATCTCCCTCTTTCACATGAATTTTTATTTCTCTCTCTTTCTATCAGATGACATTTTAGATAATGGCCGCCAATATCATCCAATCACGTAAGAGTATTTCAGTAATAAACGTCAGAGCGTTTTATAACCATCAAATTCGATGGTTGTTCGGTTGTAACTCGCGCGAAGGCGCTGAACGCGCCTCAACTTTTCGCTCTAACCCCGTTCAATGCCTTCGAGCGTGAAAGAGAGAGAAATAAAAATTCATGTGAAAGAGGGAGATAAAAGATTTGGTTGCTGCAACGCGTTTAATGCCTTTGAGCGAGTTAAACAACAACCGGACAACTACACCCAGAGGCTCTGAACGCGCCTCAGAGCCTTCGCGCGAAGTACAACTTTTCGCTCTAACCCCGTTCAATGCCTTCGAGCGTGACAACCGGGTGAAACAACCGGCCCGTTCAAGACCTTAGAGTGTCGGCGCGTGTTACAACCGAACAACCATCGAATTTGATGGTTGTAAAACGCTCTGACGTTTATGACTGAAATACTCATACGTGATTGGATGATATTGGCGGCCATATTCAATAATGTCATTTACTAGAAAGAGAGAGAAATAAAAAATCATGTGAAAGAGGAAGATAAAAGATTTTGTTGCTGCAATCGGTTCAACGCCTTTGAGCGAGTTAAAAAACAACCGGACAACTACACCCAGAGGCGCAGAGGCGCGTTCAGCGGTCTTATATTTTTTTGTCTCCTCTTTTAAAATGCCAACATTACAATAATATATTTCACAAACATTTTTTTAAATAACATAGAAATGCCTGTCGGAATAAGTGGAACAGTTACTCGAATGAAATTTAACCCATTATCACAAAGTATTAAAACTTTATAATATGCTTTTTTCATACGTGCGCCCTTGATAGTGACTTTAAATTTATTCAAACTAAGTGCTTTAATATTAATTGGGATTTTATTGTAAAAGCGTGCACAAAGGTCTTTGAAAGAATTATTTTTTTTAAGCCTAGTAATTGGTAACGCTGACTATTCTTTTGCCTAGAATTTACTGAATGAATATCACTGTTTTTACAAAACGAATGTATATTTTTATGAACATATTCTCGTAAATTACGACGCGACGGTCATAATACCAATTTCTTTAAATTTTTCACTCAAAGAGTCTCTTATTTTAATATTATAAATTGCACGAATAGCCCTTTTTTGCAGCACAAAAACAGTCTGAATGTCGGCAGCATTTACCCACAGCAAAATGCCATACGACATCACACTATGAAAATAGGCAAAGTAACATGATGTTAATACAACAAGACTTGTAGTCTTGTTGTATTAACATCAGTCAGCTGACGTATTTTCCATACAGCGTAGGCTGCAGAACTAAGTCTCTTCGATAATTTATCAATATGTGGGTCCCACTGAAGCTTAAATTAAGTTTAACTCAAAAAAATCATTTTTATACATAAAAATAACACAAGTAATAAAAAAACATTAAGTAATGTGTAAACACACTAAGTAAAATGGTCAGTACAATGACCAGCCCCCCTAGACAAGATGTCTTTCGATAATCGCTAACGCAATCGCTAAATGGACAATGTATGAGATTTGACAACTTCGCTCGAAAGCTAAGCGAGGGCTTATGTCGCCTAAGATACAGCGCTGGCAGAATTGTTGTCACAAGATAACACATTGCCATTAACAAAAGAAGAAGAAGAAGAGGGCTTATGTCAAATCGCAATCATTTTCATTCGAAGCGATTGCGTTAGCGATTATCGAAATACGTCTTGTCTAGGAGGGCTGTAACTTGTATTAGGCGGAATCTCAGGTGTGACATTTCAGGATGACAGACTAGAATTTCATTACATGAGGTTCATATGTTTTTGACTTTTAATGCCCATAAAAAAACTAAAAACCCACTAGTGGCGGCCTTTGTCCGCTTAGGCTCTTTGCACAGTCAGGCCCCCGTCACTCGCGCAATGCAGCGTTATAAATACCTACCGCTAAGTAGCGCGCCGGCGCGCCGACCGGCAGAGGGCCGCCGCCACACGCCGCGCCGCCGCCGCCGCGCCGCACGCGAGACTTTATTATCGAATTTTGTAATTTTTTTTGTACCTACTTTTTTTTATTATTTTGTTTTTATTGTTTTTTTCCTTTATTTTATTACTTTTTGTATTATCATATTAATTTGGTTTTTAATTTCTTTTAGTTTTATCAATTATTTTTTTATTTATAATTTTCTTTTCAGTACTAATAACAGGATTTTTATACCTAAATCGAATAATTTTCCGAAAATGTTCAGTTAAATGTTGATTCGAAAAAAGTACAATAATTACACACAATAATTTTAATTTCACAAACTTGATTAACAAATACGGTGGTTAATTTATACTATGAAGCTATTAGATGTCGTTGTTAAAAGAGAAATAAAAATTTTGATTTTTTTTTCATAGTCGAAATTCGAAGTAGTTCGAACTAATTCGATTCGTCGCCATAGTAACAATCTTCAGTCCTTAGTCCAGTTCCTCACTTGCTGAGGAGTTCAGGTTGAGCTTACTTTCATCCTAGACCTTTTCGTCACTTATCTTTAATTATTCAATGTTTGATTATATTCTGTTTTGTGTATCAAATAAATAAAAAATAAAAAAATATCATCGGCCGAGATGAAAGCCAACAGCTTCTCTGTTGTTTGTATAAAAAAAATAGGTAGCCTGCTTGATTGCCTACTTAGTTTTATAAAAAAATAATAGTCTCGATGAACCGGTTATTTGATTCCTTACAAACAAAATATTCCACCTTACTCCTGTTTTTAAATGATTGTCAATTGATCACAATTATTCATACGATTCAGGATATTTTCCATAGTAAAATTGATTAACCGTGAGTTCAAACATGAAAAAAAACATCGATCACGTAGGTATTTTTCATAATAATTCGTAATTTTTTAATCGTTTGTAATTTGACAAATGAATAAAATCAATGAAGAAAAAGAGCGTCGGTGGCGCTGTGGACTCGGCACTTGCCTTCCAATCGGGGGGTCGGGGTTCGAGACCCGACATGTACCAATGTGTTTTTCGTTTCGAATTTCATATGTACATTTGTCTGACGCTCCTACGGTGAAGGAAAACATCGTGAGGCAACCTGCATACATCTGCGAAGAAATTCAATGATGTATGTGAAGTCGACCAATCCGCACTGGGCCAGCGTGGTTGACTAAGGCCTAATCACCCTAACATAGGGTAGGCTCGAACCCCTCGGTGGGGATGTATATGAGCTGTGATGATGAATGAAGAAAAAATTTCGCCTTGGGTGGGATTGGTAATTTTTTATTAATTTGTATTTTTTATAATTTTTAAATGTGTTAATGACGATAAAATATTATTCTAATCTCTTATTTTTTAACATATACTATTTTAAATTTTTAAATATATGCGCACTGCCAATTTAGAAGTAGATTATGAGGAATAATGTAATTATTAACATCAATCATGTATTTTACCATATTCTTGCAAATTAAGTTAGTACTATTATTATTATCATTTTATAAAATTAAAGCATATTTGCGTCAGGGACTTTCCTCGCAATCACTTTATTTCATTATTATCCTACTTATATCAATAATATAATAACATTAAAGTTTTACTTTGACTATTTTGTTTATGTTCTTTGTACAACCCTTAAATTTTCGCTCGATGACGCAATCACGCGGTGTACGCGGGAATCTCGACTCTCGGCGCGCGTTCATAGAGACCTTTTCTTCTTGCAGCGACTTTTGTCTGTCTGTTTTGGCTATTATTATTACAACGATTCGAGCGTTTCTATGGGAGTGATGTATCTGTTACGTAGTAACTATTAACTAATCTGTGGCACAGTTCCGAATATTTTTGGTGGAACTGAATAAATATTAGGAACAGGTATTTGGATTAGGTGTTTCAAAATATTAGGAACAGGTGGATTAGGTACGGAAATTAGCTAATCCAGCCCATGTCTATTGCACACCGCTGCGTGTCGCCGGTCGCTTGCGCACGCGACCGGTGACTTCGGTTGATAATTAGAACTGTCATTTTTGAAACAAACTTTGTATCCATTACTAGTTTAGTGATCTTATGTGTTACGGTGGCATTCATGATAGCAGTACCTAATGGATGTTAAGTTTCTTTCAAGAATGACAGTTCCAGTTAGTACTGATCCGTTATTTGTGGCTGCGGTCCGAAAACCAATAATTTTATCAGCGCTATTAGCCCTCAAACTCGCCCCATGTGCTGTGGGTATTATTGATGCGACGGAATTCTGACAGTTGTCATCGATAGACAAATCAGATATAAATAACCATTTCTGCTTAGATTTTTTTTAAATATTTAATAACAAAAAATATGAAACAGAATTAGATCAAGTAATGACATTGTAAATAGTGTTTGTTTTGTGCACTCAATGCACACTAGCTAGAATGAAAATTTTAAGTGCTAAATGGAAAAACAGATTATAACAACATATTTCCCAAATAAAAATATTTATTAATTATCATCACATAAGTATATCATCATTGTCGTCATCATCATAGAATCCGCACACGCACTATCCAACAGATTATTAAGAGGGCACATTTTATCCTCTTCTTTAATAATATGTTTATGCATGTTTGCCATTTTTCAGTTGTGATATTATATGCCCTGTAATATTAATTGTTTTTTAACCGACTTCCTTTCCGTGCATGACGCGGCGCTTTTAGAAGAAGCAAAAACTTTACAAACGAAGAGGTTTTTCTAAAAAAAGGTTTGCAACCTATGGATTATAGAACAGGGATCCCAGTAATAGAAAAATAATTTCCTTGACAATTATTGTAACTTCAATAATATGTTAAACAATGTAATTACTATTTTGAAATTATCAGTAATTTTTTAAGTCTTAGTTTTTCTAATTGAAACCTTAAATTCCATAAAGGTTTATTTTTTATTTTGCTAAAATGCTCTCCCTTTTTAGGAAAAGTTTTTCAATGTTGGCAACACTTATGAAATGTCAGAATTCCGTCGAATTAATCAATAAAATCCAACAGAATGTGTGTGTTAAGGTAGACCACCCATGCCAAATATCATTTGTAAGCACTTCTGCCGATACTACATCAGCAACCCCATCTGGGTCATGCGTCATTCGGAAGTAGCTGAATTGCATGTTCATTTTAATATAAATACGAGTTGTAAGTTAGTTTTAGATCAGAATATTGTATTAGTTAAACCTAAGTGGAAACTCTGTCCAAATTAATAAAATAATTTTTTTTTTAAAGTAAAGTTGGTTTCACAAACTTAATTGGCGCAGCCGTAGTAGGAACCCGGTAGTCCAGGTTCTCTATATTGGGGATCAAACATTTCTTCAGTAGAGACTTAAAGTAAAGTACGTTTCAACGTTTAAACCGGGATACGAACAAATAAATTTATTAAGAAGAGGACCAATTTTACAAGGACGGAACTAGCAATATTCCAAAGGAATAATGGGACAAGTTGCAGTACTGTGAGTAAATCTTTTTCACCTTCCTGTACTTTCCTTTCATTATTTTGTGTATATATCTGTTATTTTTGGGATTTACAACGCCTAATATATAGATATTGCATAATTAAAATTAGTTTATTTTTACATAAGTTTGAAATAAAAAATTAACAATCAACTTTAATCCTTGACTAGATACTTATATTATTGTAGGGTTTATTTAAATATTTGTAATATTTTATTCCTCTTTTGTGTAATTCGTATATTTTGTGAAATTAATATGGAAAACATAGTTAGAGTACCCGTGGAAATGTTAAAAGTCATACCAATATTTGATGGAGACGCAAGATCATTACCACTTTTCATAAAAAAATGCGAGTACCTTCTCCAAAGTTTCCAAGGGGATAGTTTACAAAATGAATATCTTTTCCACGTAATAACTAGTAGGTTAAGGCCCCTATAGCCGCCAATGGCCTTGAGCGTACGGGCGTCGCCTAGTGTTCGCGCCGCGCCACCCGCCGTTACCTCGCATCTAAATATCAATAGTAGGGTGTACGTCGGTGTTACATTTTTTGGGACTATGCAATGCAATAATACGTGGGGCGCACTAAAAGTTTCCGGAATCAGTAATAAAAAATACAACTAATGGTCAAACATGTTTTTTTTTAAATACAGCCTCTTCTGGTGATGAAAATCGTTGATCGCGTAATTGGTTCTTGATTTTTGGGAACAGAAAAAAGTCACATGGTGCCAGGTCAGGAGACTAATAGCGATAAATAAATGTAGTTGAATTGGAATTTAACTACGACTAAACTACAACTTTTATGATCGTTCGTATCGCGGTAATGTTTTGACAGGAGATTGAAACGCAACCCGATTGATATTGGTACGAAACTGCTGTCAAAATACAAAGTTCATGCGGCGCTCCTTTTTTGGATTGAAGTTTGGCTTTTATCAATGTTGAGTGTTTTTCTGTTCTCTTTCTCTCTGTTGTCTCTAGAGCTCCAAATTAGATCCAGCTTCGCTTGCGGTTCAACTCTCATGTAGAAATTAGCGCGTTACCAATTTTGTCCAAAGTTGAATTGTAATTAGAACTGGATTGGAGTTGAACCTCAGCGGTCCGTTAGAACTGTAGCGCGATTGGCCCCCAGGACCGTATGCAGGATGACTCATCATAAGTTGTACGTTTTTCGCCTTCACAAACTCATTTGTCTGTCTGGCCGTGTGGGAGCTTGCATTGTCTTGGTGCAAGATGATACGGCGTTGAGCTTTATTGTCACGGAGCTTATAAATAATTTCCGGAGCTTATAAAACAAATGGTCGTGTACCAGTCACGGTACGACAATTTTCTAAAGCAACAGTAGTCACGTGTCCGGTTTGAAGTCCAGTCCAGTCCGAACGCGTTTGAATTCTGCTAACAGCTATTAAAAGTCGTCTTGCATGTTGCTTCTTCACCTAAAGCAGATTGAAGCCGAGCGAGGCTCTGCTGAGCTGTCAAATTACACATAAAATCGTAAAAAATCATGCCAATTTCCCGAAATAATCCATTTTATTGTAATCACGCCATTTTTAAAATGACGCCACAATGTGAAAACAATTGACAGTCAAATGAAGCAAATTGTATTCTTCAGCTAAAGCGTTCAATTTTCAAATGTAGTAATAACTTTTTAAATCTATACTTACTAATATTATAAAACTGAAGAGTTTGTTTGTTTAGTTGAACGCGCTAATCTCAAGAACTACTGATTCAAATTGAAAAATTATTTTTGTGTTGGATAACCCTTTTATCGAGGAAGGCATCAACAACATCGCGCTTTGACTAATAGGAGCTGAGCATCAATGAAAAATTTTGTAAAAAGGGGAAAAAAAATATATTATTATGGCGAAACGTAGTTCGCGGACACAGCTAGTATTGTTTTTGTAAGTGACCAATTTCGGAAACTTAGTGTGACCTATGTAGGATACAAGGTTATCTTGTTTTTTTTATTTATATGTATACAATCCTGAGTAAAAATAGCACATTATTGATGTGTTACAGGTATAGTTATGAAAAAAGTAACTTCATTCAAGTTGTTCAGTCACTCAGTTTGAATAATAAAATAGTCATGCTGATGAATCGAACCCAGCTTAGCCAAGGGGGCAGTCAAATGTATATTTAGCAAGGTGTTCATTGACATACAAAGAGACAGACAGACAAACATCATTAGTTTTATGACAAAATCGTGAGCTTGAACTACTATACACCGTGTTTGGTCAATGCCCTATCAACACGAAACCTACCTATGTTAACGTAGTCATGTAAAGATATGGCGTCATTGAAAATTCGAAATTGTATAGGTAGACCTATTTGTATGCGGGATTTCAAAATTAATTTTACAATTTCGATTTTTCAATGCCGCCATAATTTTTTTATGACCTTGTTAACACGGGTAGGTTTCGGCTCAACTCACGATTTTCTCATAAAAGTAATGAAAATGTCTGTCTTTCTGTATGTCCATGAAAGAAAAATTCAAGAATAAAAAAATACTTTATTCATTTAATTATCCACAAATATTAAAATTCCGAAAAACCTTTCACGTAAAGGACTAACAAAATCGGTATTGTGACTTTTTGTCTCTTCGTTTTCTACCCTTCGCTTTTTAGGGTTCCGTAGCCAATTGGAAAAAACGGAACCCTTATGGATTCGTCATGTCTGTCTGTCTGTCTGCCCGTCCGTATGTCACAGCCACTTTTTTCCACAACTATAAGAACTATACTGCTGAAACTTGATAAGTAGATGTATTCTGTGAACAGCATTAATATTTTCACACAAAAATAAAAAAAAAACAATAAATTTTAAGGGTTCCGCATACTTAGAACTGAAACTCAAATTTTTTTTATCAAACGTGTGGGGTATCTATGGATAGGTCTTCAAAAATAATATTGAGGTTTCTAACATCATTTTCTTCTAATTTTTTTACGCGAGAGACACTTCCAAAGTGGTAAAACGTGTCCCCCCCCGTAACTTCTAAAATAAGAGAATGATAAAACTACAAAAAATATGTGATTTTTCTAATAATAAAAATCCCATCATTTAGGTACCTAATTATGATGTTTACTTATCAATAACTGAATTTAAAAAAATACACTATTATTAAAACATCGATCAAAGTTACTTACAACGAACTACAAGAACTTTTATATTATGTTATTTGCTGCTACGGAACCCTTCATGGGCGAGTCCGACTCGCACTTGACCGGTTTTTTGTTTATTTATTTCTTCAGTGGCTTTATTGCTCATTTCCTGATTTCTTTCAATATGTGTATTTTCGTCTTGATTATGCCTTCTCTTCGACGCAACTTTTTTTATTGCGATAAGTTAGCAAACAAGCAAACTGCCCACCTGTTGGTAAGTGGCAGCAAGTACCTATAATACAATACATGTGGCTCCTGTGAGATTCGCAGCAAAACTGCAACCCCCACAAGAACCACAGTGTACGTTGCCAAATTGTGAAATCAGATGTAAAGTCACTATTGTTTTTTTATAGCTTATTCTATTGTATTCAGGATCTCTAATTCGCATACTTCTAGACTGCCTTAGACTAAATTGTTCTTATAATCACAAAAAGCGTCATTTCGCACACAAGAAATAAATTACACATCTTGCACTAAAGAAGCGCCTATCGTATTCACTATCATCGCATGTGAGAAGTGTAAGCACCCTAGCAATCGATTTTTTGATTTCGCGTAACAAGTGAATGGCGGCAGCGCAGCGCACAGCCTTCCTCCTTGAATGTCAGCGCTACACTGATTCTCGTCGCCCGTTCACGACGGTTTGCTGTGCAAGTGATAAAAAAATATTTTTGTAAAAACTAATAATTATTTTAAAATAAAAAATGTACAGTTTCAAGAGTGATTAATTTACATTTAGGTCTATCAACAACCATAAACATATCATTTGTAGTTTAGGAGCAGTTCGGAAATTAAATTTGAAAACGGACTCATTTCAAAAAATTTTTTTGCATACTATTTAATATACTTCAAACTTTTCAAATGTACAGTTTATAGGGCACGTATCAAAGCGTAAAATATATTTTTTGTAGAATTTTTTACCGGCTAGTTTAAGAGTAGTTCGCCTCCAAAAACCACCATTTCAGGTCTCTAGTCGCCTTAATAGGAGAGGCCGCAAATTTAGTGGGTGAACGGGACCAAATTTCAAGTTGGGACGAATTAAAATTATTACTTGGCCAACATTTTGGAGACCCGCGATCAGAAGAGTGTTTGGCCATGGAACTTGAAAGTTTAAAAATAAATAGAAACGAAAGCCATTTAGAATTTTGTCACAGGATACAACACTTACAAAAAGTATTCTTTTTTCAAAAATTAACGAATCAATTGACGATTTGAATTTACGCTTGACCAAACAATCTATATATAATCATAGTTCATTAAATGTATTTCTTTACAATTTGCCGCCATTTTTAGTTAGACTTGTTAGATTACGGAATGTCATTACTTTAGAAGACGCATTGAAAGTCGTGTTAGAAGAACAAAACTTTCAAAGTGTTTATAATAATAAAAATTTTCGTCATAACCGAGATTACCGTTCTAGCCCAAACCCCAATTTTAAAAACACTTTTGTCCCAAGATATACCCCTCAGATGAGGCAACATCCTAATATATCAAATAATCAAATTTCTCAACCCTCTTTTAATTATAATAACAACCACTCGATGAATTCATTAAGTAATTCACAACAATTTAGACAAAATAATAATCGCTTCTTGAATTATCAAAACAACAATTAGCCGCAACCAATATTTAGATCACCGGCACCTTCGAGCCAGACACAGCGTAGTCAGCATTCCGCGGGCAATGCATTTAATGCACATACACAAAATATGATGCAACATAATACGGCTTCGGGTTCGAACACCGATGTTACAATGCATACAGCGAGTTCGAGACATATTAATTACACAGATAGCGATTTTATTCAGCCGTGTACGTCACAAGCACAACAAAATACAGATTCAAATAGAACTGAATTAGAAAAATTTTATATGGTGGCCTCGACAATAGAGAAAAAATAAAAATAAATTGTACGAAACTTTTAAACTTACCACACATTCGTATTCCCGAATTAAAAGCAGTCTTTATGATTGATACCGGGAGTAGTAGGTCATTTATTAGCCCGAAATTAGCTAATGAATTTTTTAGCAATTTCAAGCAACACGAACCGTTCGAGGTTATTAGTACTCATGCAGTAAGCAAACACGAAGAAATAGTTTATATTCAGTTACCAAGTATATTTAAAACGCAGCAAAAACACAAGTTTTATGTTTATAGTGTAGATGAAAGATATGACGGACTAATAGGTAGTGATTTATTATTATCATTAGACGCTTCAATCGACATGAAAAATCTTATCTTATTTACGAAATATGCAAATATTCCAATTATTTATTCTCCACCAATGAAAGAGAGCTACAAATTGCCTCCTCGTTGCGAATTGAGAGTAGAACTACCCGTAAATTTGTTAAATGGTGACGCAATTTTAAATTATGTTCAGTTTGCGGAAGGCATTAGAATGCCAGATGCACTAGTTAATTGTAAAAACGGGTCTGCTTCTACAGTAATTCAAAATTGTACTGACATAGAACCTTGGTTGTTACATCACCATTTCGCGTAGAAGCCTTTGTAGAACCTTATTTAACTACAGTAAATAACGTCAATTTTACGGATGAAAATAGTTGTTTAGATAAATTATTAGAGAAAAACCTAGAAAAACTAAGATTAGAACATATGAATGACGAAGAAAGAATGGCGATAGAAAGATTGTGTAAAGAGTATAAGGACATATTTTACTGCGAAAATATTCCATTGTCATTCACAAATGAAGTCAAGCATCATATTCGAACGAAAACCCCATCAACATTAAAGCTCATCGGTTACCACCTGTTCAAACGAAAGAAATTAAAGAACAAGTCAAAAAAATGTTGAAAGACAATATAATCCAAGAGTCACATTCTCCGTGGATGCACTCCACGGAGAATGTGACCAGTCCACCTTGTACCAAAAAAATTAGACGCATCAGGCATACAAAAGTGGAGAATGGTAGTTGATTATCGACGTTTAAATGACATCACTATGGATGATAAATATCCACTTCCAAACATTAGCGACTTATTTGACATGTTAGGAAAAAGTATATATTTTACCACGTTAGACTTGGCATCAGGCTATCATCAGCTTGAAGTTCGCGAAGAGGATAGACCGAAAACAGCCTTTAGCACACCGTTCGGACACTTTGAATTTAATAGAATGCCTTTTGATTTGAAAACAGCGCCTGCTACATTCCAAAGAGCAATGGACAATGTACTGAGAGGACTACAAGGCCTACATTGCCTTATCTACCTCGATGACGTCATTATCTTTTCAAAAAGCCTAGCAGAGCACATAGAAAAACTAAAAACTGTATTCGAACGCTTCAGAAAAACTAACCTTAAAGTACAACTTGATAAATCACATTTTCTCAGAAAAGAAGTATTGTACCTAGGACATACGATAACTAGTGAAGGCCTTAAGCCTAATAACGATAAAATTGATGCCGTTTTAAAGTACCCCTTGCCCAAAACAGTTACAGAAATAAAAAGTTTTCTAGGATTAGTGGGTTATTATAGGAAGTTTATCAAAGATTTTGCTAAGATTACTAGACCTCTCACAGCTTGCTTAAAGAAAGGGCGTAAAATCATAATCAATAATGAATATAAGGAATGTTTTGAAACTTGCAAAAAGCTTCTAACCAACGCACCTCTATTACAATTTCCAGATTTTGAGAAACCATTCGTTCTTACAACTGATGCTTCCAATTTTGCCATAGGAGCTGTATTATCACAAGGTGCAATAGGTAACGATAAACCTATTGCATATGCCAGCCGTACCTTAAGTGACACAGAATCAAGTTATAGCACAATTGAGAAAGAACTTTTGGCTGTTATATGGGCAGTTAAACATTTTAGGCCGTACTTATATGGAAAAAAATTTACCATTTTCACTGACCATAGGCCTCTAGCTTGGCTATATTCTCTTAAAGAACCTAACAGCAAGTTAACACGCTGGAGGTTAAGACTTGAAGAATACGATTTCGAAATTAAATATAAAAAAGGACAGCAAAATACTAATGCTGATGCACTATCTAGAATAAGAATTAATGCACTTGATGATGAATTAGATTCTCTTCTTCTTCTTCCGTCCCTGTTCCCGTTATCCGGGGTCGGGTCTCCTCACTCTACGGCGCCAGGTTGATCTGTCCTGGGTTGTCGGTTTTGGCAATTGGGCTTTCTTAAGGTCTCTTTCGATGTTTGACCACCAGGTCGATGGCGGGCGGCCTCTACCTCTCTTTTGTTCTGGCAAGCTTAGTGCGATTTTCACTACATGGTCTTCGTCCCGTCTCATGATATGGCCATACCATCTAAGGCGATTTTCCGTCATTTTGTCTGTGATTGGTGCGACTTTAAAGCTCCCCCGTATGTATTCGTTCCGAACTCTGTCCATCCTGGTCACCCCACCCGCCCAGCGCAACATCTTCATTTCATTTACATGTGCCATCTGTTCATGCGTTTTCTTGACTGTCCAGCATTCGGAACCGTACAGTAAGGCTGGCCTGACGGCTGTCTTGTATACTTTACCCTTTGTTTTTATGGGCATACGGGTATCACACAGAACTCCTGTTAGCGACCGCCATTTCTGCCACGCTACATTTACACGGTGCGCAACATCGGCCTCCACATTGGCATCCGGCGTGAGCATAGATCCCAGATATTTAAACTTGTTCACAGTGGGGATAGGTGTTGATCCAATACATATGGTTTCAGGAGTTGCATTTCCGCTAAAGGGACATTTCATGTACTCCGTCTTACTTCTGCTCACTCGAAGTCCGTACTTCTCTAAGGAGTTTGTCCACGTATTTAAAATTTCTTGCAGGTCTTTTGCAGTATTTGCCGCCAGTGCTATATCGTCGGCATATAGTATGGTCCACGGTAAGGGTGCTGGAATATGGTTTGTTAGATAGTCCATTACTAGGTTAAATAAAAAAGGGCTTAAAGCAGATCCCTGATGGACACCCACTTTGACCTCGAACGCGTTACTTAATCCTACTGGTGTTTTGACTTGTGTACTGATGCCGTTGTACATATCTTGAATTATTAATATATATCTCTCCGGTACTTTTTGCGCTCTAAGGGCCTGCCACACGAGTTTGCGGGGCACTCTGTCAAAGGCCTTTTCGAGGTCGATAAAGGCAAGATGTAGATCTGTTCTGTTATTTTTGTTAATATAGATAATAATGATGATAGGGTTAAGGATATAATTAAAGATATAAATACAGATTTTGTAACTCAACGTAATAAACACGACAAGAAATCTTCAGTAATATCAATATCCGATACAGAAAGCGAGAAAACTCTCGAGTTGATAGAAATTTCAACCGATGATGCTACAGCTAATTCTGTTTCTAATAGAGAACATGAAGGCATTCCGATTCTCAATGAAGCTATCGATACAAAACCGCGACAAATATTAGTTCATACTTGGCTATTAGATAAACTCTCAGTCAAAGATACGTCTAATAAAAAACAGCGTATACTAGAAGTTCATATGCCAATTAATAATCAAACACTAGTAAAAGACTTTCTCAAAGAGTACATTGACAATAGATATAAATATTTTATTTATTTCGAAGATTCCGCATTTAGGAAATCATTTTCAAGCGTAGTAATTAATTTATATAAAAAGGGAACGTGTAAACTTGTTGAGTGTACGGAACGGGTTATAAATCTGACGGATTCGGAACATGACCAACGGGAAATAGTATTAAAATATCATGAAGGTAAAACCTGCCATAGGGGTATAAATGAAACACTAACTAAATTAAAACGTCATTACTGGTGGCAAAACATGAAGGAAACGATAACAGCTATAATAAATTCTTGTGAACAATGTAGGAAAATGAAATAAGAAAGGAAACCTATAAAACCAAGCATCCAATTAACACAAAATCAATATACACCATTCCAAGAAGCTTTCATGGACCTTCTGTTCATTGAAGGAAAATATTACCTAACAATTGTTGACGCTTTTAGCAAATTAGGCCAAGCTATAGATATTCCAAATCGTAGTACACCCGAAGTTGTTAGAGCTTTAATTAAATATTTCAGCATGTACGGACTACCCCAGAAACTGAACAGTGATTCTGGTACGGAATTCAATAATGAATTAATAAAGGAACTTTTAAATCTGTACAAAATAGAATTGCATATTAGTACACCAAACAACCCAAACTTTATGGCTATAGTAGAACGTTTTCACTCTACTATTATCGAAATATATAGATTAGCACGGTACGATAAAAGTGATCTTGACGCTTGTTCCGTAATGACTTACGCTATCATGGCATATAATAATAGTATTCATTCTGCAACAGACTTTACACCATTCGAGATTGTTTTCGGTAATTCAGATTCTGGAAACGTATTTGATAAAGAACGTTACATAATGCAAAAACTATTGCAAGATCACAGAAAACGCTTAAAAGTTCTTTACGAATATGTAGCCGAAAAATTACAAGAAGATAAAATAAAAGTTAGAGAAAAGAGAGGAGGTGAGGAAGTCCCTGAGCTAAAAGAAGGTGACAACATATTCATGAAAACAACTAGAATAAGAAAGGCCAAACAATTACCTCGTTTCGAAAAAGCTAAAGTTATAGGAAAACCAATCCATAATATAATACCAGTTGAAAGAATTAAAAGAAACACAAGAGTTGCTATAAAAAATATTAAACGTCCTCCACAGATCGTGGCTAGTTTTTCTGGCACTGGTGAAACAGAACAGCAGCCTGGAACTTCGAAACATGAACACGAATCCGGGAATAGCTCCTCTGAAAGTGGGAGTAGCAGCGATGAGGAATAACTCTTGGACAATTTTAAAAACATTAGACTTAGATTATATCATAGACCAGTTAAATAATAATATAGAGAAGTATAATACTATTAGCAAAATAATTAGTAATGATAATGAACTTAAAGGAGAATTTAATAGTTTAATGGAACAAATAGAATTATTTATAAAACTAACGAAAAGTAGGGTAAATCAGATATCACCATCATCCAAAATAACTAAAAGAGCAATATTCAGTCCAATTGGTTCGTTAGTTAAATTAATTTCGGGTAATTTAGATGAAGAAGATGCAAAAAATTTTAATCGTCAAATTAGCCAACTAAATAATAACGAACATTCGGTCGAACAAAAAGTCTCGCTATTACAACAAGCTTTTACTAAATTAGTGAATATTTCAGAGAGCATAAATTCAAACGTCAATCGCTTAGAAATTGATGAAATTAATTCAGTCATTCAAAAGGAGACCTATATACATAATATACTATATCCATACTTAACACTTTATACCAAATTCTAAATAGCTTTCGTACTACTTTTGATATCATACAAGAAATTGAGACAGCCATTGCTTTTAGTAAATTACATATATTACATCAATCTATCATAAATACGACAGAATTAACAAATACATTATTAGAAATAGAAAAGTATGCAAAACTAATATATCCTGTTAGCAAGGAAAATCTTATTAAGTTAGAAAAGAACATAGTAGTAAAATCTTATATAAATAAAGATAGTTTAGTTTTTATATTAGAAATCCCATTAATAGAATCAGATAAATACATATATTACAAAGTAATACCCATCCCTATCTTTGATCCTCATACCTCTAATATTCATACGATTATCCCTTCATATCCCTTCCTATTGGTGAAAGGATTGAAATACAGGTCAGTAACAAGCCCATGTGAGGAAATAGAAGATGGAAAATTTATCTGTTCAGAGAATAATATTGTACAATACAAAGAAGAAACGTGTATCGAACAAATCATGCTGATGAAAAACAATCACAGCAACTGTCATCAACACCCCATTCAGATGGAAAACCAAAAAATTCAGACGATCGTTAGCAATTATTGGTTATTTTACAGTAAAAATAACGTAATAATAACAGAACACTGTCCCGACCAAGTATATAAACACCAAGTTAAAGGAACATATATTATGCTACCAAGCCACCAATGCAGAACCGAAGTCGGAGAAGTATACTTAAATACACCAACCAATGCTTCAGCAATCAATTTGCGTCTGTCTTCCATCGAAGTACCAACTCTGCAGGCAGAGATCAAGAAAGAATCGAAGCAGTTAAATTTGAAGAACGTGGACTTTGGTGATCTAAAAGAAGTTATTAATAATGCAAAATTCACAGCAAGCGAGATCGACACAAACTTCTCAGTACACAGTGATATAAATATATGGACCATAACTTTATATGTAATTGTATTTTGTTTTATATTGTGTATAATTACTACTAAGTATAAATTATTGTTCTATTGCTATAGACGAAATTCTTCGAAGCTGCCTCAAACACCTTCGGATAATTTCTCTCTTAAGGGGGGAGGTGTTAAGGTAGACCACCCTTGCCAAATATCATTTGTAAGCACTTCTGCCGATACTACATCAGCAACCCCATCTGGGTCATGCGTCATTCGGAAGTAGCTGAATTGCATGTTCATTTTAATATAAATACGAGTTGTAAGTTAGTTTTAGATCAGAATATTGTATTAGTTAAACCTAAGTGGAAACTCTGTCCAAATTAATAAAATATATATTTTTTTAAAGTAAACTTAATTTGTGCGTATGGATTGAGGAGCCACATCACGAAATCAATCGAAATTCCCGCCCAGATTTAGTAGCAAATTAGATAATTTTGTAGACGAAATCCTGAAATTTGTAGCAACACACATCAAGAGTTACATCAATTTAAAGGTGGCTCCTCAATTCAAACATCTGGATTGAGGAGCCACCTAGAACTCGGAAACTATTATATGTACATTTTTGAAAATTTAGTATCATTTAGTAGTAATTTTGTCTGAAACCTACTGAAACTGCTGAAACTCGAGAAGATACAATACAAAATGTGTGGCTCCTCAGTCCATACACGTACAAAAATCAAACAATTGTTACTAAGCTGTCATCAAAATAATATTAATGTAGCAATAGCATGGATTCCTAGCCACTCAGAAATATCAGGCAATGAAGTTGTGGATGGCTTTGCCAGGGATGCGGCTCTAACGGGTGCTAATGATCATTATAAAATTTACTTGATTTATGTTCCTTAGCAAGAGTCGACCTTATGGCAAAATGGTCTAAATGTTGGGAAAAGTCAAAAACATTAAAGGGTAAATATTATGCAGACATACAACCTGTTGTTCTGACAAAACCTTGGTTCTCACATTACTCTATGGCTGACAAACGTACCACCTCTGTCATATGCAGATTACGACTCGGACATTCTTGTATATGTGTTCTGTGATTCTTGCACTCCACTCCACCTTTACAACATACATGTAAGAAGCACCCCTATATGTGATTGTGGCACTGAGGAAGGCACCACCGATCATGTTTTGTTCAATTGTCCCACAAATCCGGTATCCCTATATGATATCCCACCTCCCTCCATTCCCAGACCTATAAATGTTAAAACTCTCCTATGTACCCTATCCTACCCTATGTTGAAATTACTTTGTAAATATATATTCACTTATAATATTAAGCTGTAACTATACTTAGTTATGATATCTGTGCTTTTATGTTATTACGTTATTGTGACGTCTTGTTTTGTCCTTTTTCAGGTAACCCAAAACTTATCCCTGCTCTTGTATCGATTTTTAACGTAAAGTAGATGCTTTGTATTTTTTTTAAATTATTTCTCCCAGTTCTGCTGTTGACACAGACATGTTTTTGTTTGTTACCTTTTGTTTGCATGCCTTATCACAATTGTATGGAGATTTACTCAAGACCTCATAACCATGCTCCCTTAAAATTTTGGTATTTCTCATAATGGCTCAGGTATGTGCACATACCTGAGCCATTATGAGAAATACCAAATACTTCTGTAACAAAACTGAAAATTAAATTACAAAGTGTTTCGAAAACTTCCTTCCCGCGCGCCGGGCACGCCCTCTTGTTAGTTTGAACAAAAACGCAATGACAGTTCAGTTATTGCCTTCCCGACGCAAGACGTATACCTAACTGACCACGGTACACGCGCACCTACCTAGAACGTGAAATATATTGTGCCTACAAGAGTGAGAATAGAAGAATCCCAGAGTCTACGTGTATATCCTATAGTTGACCTAGGTAACACCTAAATCGAGGAATAGCGGTAAGGTACCAGACTTGACTACATATAACCTTACAATTACAGTCCAGCATATTATACATTATTAATATTATATCGTTTGATGATTTCCCCTAAGATTTTAGTAGCAGAGCAGCAGCCCTACTGCGTAAGTCACCGTGTGCCTTGTTATGGCGACCACCGTATGAGTAACGCTGTCGTGAACTGGATTCTTAGGTTCCGCTCCTCTGAGCACAATCACGTGGACATTACGTTAGCCCCTGAGCTTCATGGATCGTGAGTAGCCTAGACTTAGCTCCAGTGCCAAATCCATCCCTCTTGTGCACTTCTTTTTCGTCTTGAGTGAAGGTCAGGAAGGGAGTATTGGGTATACCTCAGTACTTGCCGGGATGTGTAAATACCCTTTTAGGTATTGGTTGGTAATGCACTCGTGTGGTGGTAAATAAAATATTGTCCACTTACGGAAACCAGATGTAATTTATCTCAGTCCACACGAATATAAACATTCAACACAACGACAGTCACAGAAGGAGAACAATTCACAAGCACAAGCACAGAGATAGATCACAGAGATTAGGACAGTACTATGAAGATATTAACGATAACAAATAGCATATAAATAAGTAGCGAGTTAGGGAAAAGTAGCGCGAGCTTCGCGTCGAGATAGGTTCGCGACTGGCGTACGTGATTTGCGCCAGCGCCGAACGGCCGGCCCGGGCATCGATTCTACGTCACCGCGTCGAACAAAAGATCCTATACCTAATGGATACAAGTTCGCGCGTTTCCACAGCCCCGCGCAACATTACTAGGCGAACTGGCACGACAATAATATTACTTATAATGATGTTGAAAATGTACATAAATATTTGTGTTGTGTTTATAATATAAAGTAAATATAATAATATTATTAAAATATAAATGAAATATAAGTGTAAATATTAATAATTAATAAATGTAAATATTCATAATAATAAATAATAATTGTATTATAATATAAATATGTAGTAAGTTACCTACACCACCCCCCTCCAGAGACCGTCAAGGGCGATAAAAATCAGGGAACCGGACGCGACGTCCTGAACGTGTCACTTTTTCCTGTACAGTAGGTGTAGGGGGATCTTCATTACAATTGTGTAGAATAAAAGCCGGTTTAAGCCTATTTATTGAAACGGTAGCTTCCTTACCGTTGAGGACGATCTTAAAAACTTTGTCCCCTCTGGCTAAGACTTTATGTGGGCCAGAGTATGCAGGAGTAAGGGATCCGTGTGATGCGTCTTCGCGAAGGAAAACGTGATCACTCGTGGCTAGCTCCTTGTAAATGAAGACTTTCTGGTTTCCGTGACGCGAGGTTGGTACTGGACGTAAGTTTTGAGCAAAATGCCGAACACGGGCAGAAAAATCGCTTACGTCAGTAGTGCCCGGTACAGTAGGCTCAAAAAATTCGCCTGGTAGTCTTAAAGGCTCCCCGTAAATAAGCTCAGCCGATGAAGACTGTAAATCTTCCTTAAAAGCTGTCCTCACGCCGAGTAGCACCCACGGCAAAGATTCAGTCCACCTACTGTCTGCGTGACAGACTATTGCAGCCTTCATCTGTCTATGGAACCGCTCCACTAGACCGTTGCATGCTGGATGATATGCTGTCGTTCGTTTATGTTCGAAGCCAGCTATTTTCGATAAGGATTGAAATAATGCCGACTCGAACTGTCGACCCCTATCTGTGGTGATTACCACTGGGCAACCGAATCTGGCTATCCAGCATGACAACAGAGCTTTGGCAACGGTCTCCGCTGTAATGTCTTCTATCGGTATTGCCTCTGGCCATCGCGTTAAGCGATCTATGGCAGTCAGACAATACCGATAGCCTTGCGAGAGTGGAAGCGGTCCAACGAGGTCAATGTGGATGTGCTTGAATCTTGCGCGCGGGAGATTGTAAGTACTCTGCGGTGCGTTAACGTGGCGGTTGACTTTCGCACGTTGGCAAGAAATGCAGGTACGTGCCCAATCTCTGCAGTCCTTTCTAATACCAGGCCAAACAAACCGTTCGGCGACTAACTTGGCGGAAGCGTTTGCACCAGGGTGACTGAGAGAATGCAGGCTGTTAAAGACCTGCAAACGGAAGGATTTGGTGACAAAGGGCCTGGGAGTCGGCGTACTGACGTCGCAGTACAATGAAATACGACTTCCAGGTACTTGTCGCTGCTCTAGACGCAATGATGAACCACCATCTAAAAGCGTCGTGAGTTCCGGATCCGAGATTTGGACATGGGCTAGTGACTCGAGGCTGACAGGTTCGCTCAATTCCTCAATACGCGACAACGTATCGGCTACGACATTGTCCTTGCCGGATATGTGACGTATGTCGGTGGTGAATTGAGCGATAAAGTCCAAGTGCCTATACTGCCTAGGCGAACAGTTTGCTTTCCTTTCATGGAAAGCAAAACTGATGGGCTTGTGGTCAGTATAGACAGTAAAATGTCTAGCCTCGAGCATATGCCGAAAATATTTAATAGCCTCGTAAATGGCTAGCAATTCACGGTCGTAAGGTGAGTACTTTACCTGTGATGGGCTGAGCTTACGGGAGAAAAAAGCTAGAGGCTCCCATGTGTCCTCATTCAACTGCTGCAGCACTGCGCCTATCGCTTTGTCTGATGCGTCGGTAACCAACGCTAGTTTTGCGGAACAATGCGGGTGAGCTAGCAGTGCAGCATTTGAAAGGCTTTCCTTACTGGCCTCGAAAGCTGCTAAAGAGTCCCCTTCAAGTGTGATGGGTTGCGACCCTTTCACCGTACCTGTTAATAGTGCGTGCAACGGAGCTTGAACTTGGGCAGCTTGTGGGAGAAATCTCCTATAAAAATTGAGCATGCCCAAATATCGCCTGAGTTGCCGCACGTTGGTGGGGGGAGGGAACTCTTTGATGGCCTTTACCTTGGTGTCAAGTGGTCTGGTGCCTTTCTCAGAGATATGGTATCCTAGGAATGTTACCTCTTGGGCCCCCTAAACACACTTTGATGTGTTTACCTGCATGCCATATTCCTGGAGCCTGGTGAAGATCTGGCGCAGATGCTGCTCATGCTCAGCCTGTGTCCTGGAGAAGACCAGAAAGTCATCAAGATAACAGTAAACGAAATCCAGCCCTCGGGTCATTTCGTCTACTAACCTTTGAAAGGTTTGACCTGCATTCCGCAAACCAAAGGTCATAAACGGGAATTTGAATAACCCGAAGGGCGTGGTGATGGCCGTCTTCGGGATGTCATCTGGGCTGACGGGGACCTGATTATAAGCCTTCAGAAGGTCTAGTGTGCTGAAGACAGTACAACCAGATATGCTGTGGGCGAAGTCTTGGATGTGCCTAATTGGGTACCTGTCTGGTATGGTGCGGGCGTTTAACATCCTGTAATCGCCACAGGGTCGCCAACCGTTGTCCTTTTTTTGGCGCCAGGTGTAAGGGCGAAGACCACGGGCTCTTCGAAGGGCGGGCTGTCCCATTGGACAACATAGCTTGGAACTCCTGGCGGGCAATCTTGAGTTTGTCTGGAGCTAGTCTGCGGGGAGAACAAGAAACTGGCGGGCCTGGTGTCGTGCGTATATGATGAAGCCTATTGTGTGGTGTAGTGCGGTGTGTGCCAGCTGGTCGAGTAATATCTGGGAACTCGTTTAAGATTTTATGGTACCGAGTGTCGCCAGTCGAGACCTTCACTGAATGCACATTTTTACATAAAGCAAAAGCAGCAACAGCAGATATAGATGTAGTGTTGTCTATCAGTCGCTTATTGCGACAATCTACAATAAGGTGATAGAAATTTAAAAAATCTACGCCTATAATTGGCTTAGACACATCAGCAACTACAAAGCGCCAAGCAAAATTCCTACGTAAGCTTAAATCTAGCACTAAATGTACATAGCCGTAAGTAGCAATGGATGAGCCATTGGCAGCACACAACTCAAAGTTAGTCTTCGCACGACGAACACGCAGGGATGACCGAGGGAAGACGCAGAGGTCGCTACCTGTATCGACCAGGAACTGCATCTTCGATGACCGGTCAGTGACGAACAGGCGACCAGTTTGTGAAGATGGGCAATCGTCGGTCGCCATCACCGACTGCCCCCGGCATTTCCCGTCTTGAAGTCACATGGGCGAACGCACTTCTTCGCCTTGTCCCCATACTTATCGTGGTACCAGCACAGCGGGAATTTGCGGTAGTTTGAACTCGACCGCTGTCTGGACGAAGATCTGCTACTCGTACGTCTCGAAGTTCGCTGATGGGGCCTGCGGCTCCTGTCCGATGCCAGGTTCTGTAGTTGTCTCCGTAGTTCAGCAACTTCGTTCCTGAGGTCAGTGAGCACGGAGGTAGACACGACGTCACTCACGGCGGCGACTCTCGGTGATAAAGCAGCCAGACCCCCTAGACAAGATGCCTTTCGATAATCGCTAACGCAATCGCTAAATGGACAATGTATGAGATTTGACAATTGCGCTCGAAAGCTAAACGACAGCATATGTCAAATCGCATACATTTTCCTTCTAGCGATTGCGTTAGCGATTATCGAAAAACGTCTTGTCTAGGGAGGCAGGTCGTTGACGCGATCTGCCAGGTCTGCTAGGTCATCAATGGTGGCTGATGATGGCTGACCGGCGAGCACTGTCTGGACACCGTGTGGGAGACGACTCATCCAGATGGTCCTTAAAAAGTCGTCCGGTACATCGAAACCAGCCAGACCCTTAAGATGCCGAAGGAACTGCGACGGCTTGCGGTCTCCTAACTCTTCATGCATCAGCAGTTGTTTTAACTTCTTCTCGTTGGAAGCTGTGAGCCGTTTGATGAGTTCTGCTTTCAACTTGCCGTATCTCTCTGTGGCTGGAGGGCTAATAATTATGTCCTTGACTTCCCTTGAATATTTGTTATCAAGTTGACTAATCACATAGTTAAATTTGGTCGCATCATTCGTAATACCGGATATAGCAAATCGTCCTTCCACCTGGGCGAACCAAATTTCCGGCTCCTCTGGCCAAAAGGGTGGTACTCTAACTCCAACTTTGTACACCTCTGTCTCTCCGTGTGAAAAATGACGTCCGTCATTTTTATCGTTCGGGTCAATGGAAACGCGTCCTCTGCTGGTTTGGCCTTGTGCGTCTTGGAATTCCTTGTCCATGTTCAGAACGGGGTCACCAGTTTAGGTATTGGTTGGTAATGCACTCGTGTGTTTGGTGGTAAATAAAATATTGTCCACTTACGGAAACCAGATGTAATTTATCTCAGTCCACACGAATATAAACATTCAACACAACGACAGTCACAGAAGGAGAACAATTCACAAGCACAAGCACAGAGATAGATCACAGAGATTAGGACAGTACTATGAAGATATTAACGATAACAAATAGCATATAAATAAGCAGCGAGTTAGGGAAAAGTAGCGTGAGCTTCACGTCGAGATAGGTTCGCGACTGGCGTACGTGACTTGCGCCAGCGCCGAACGGCCGGCCGGGGCATCGATTCTACGTCACCGCGTCGAACAAAAGATCCTATACCTAATGGATACAAGTTCGCGCGTTTCCACAGCGCCGCGCAACATTACTAGGCGAACTGGCACGACAATAATATTACTTATAATGATGTTGAAAATGTACATAAATATTTGTGTTGTGTTTATAATATAAAGTAAATATAATAATATTATTAAAATATAAATGAAATATAAGTGTAAATATTAATAATTAATAAATGTAAATATTCATAATAATAAATAATAATTGTATTATAATATAAATATGTAGTAAGTTACCTACACCCTCATAAATGTCTTGGAGAGCGTACACCACATCCATCGGACTTCGGTGTGTACAGAGGAGCTTTTCGGTAATGGACGTAATGACGACAGGACTTCCGTAATGCATTTCGAATATGTCGTTTCTGTTGATGAAGGGTATCTGGTTACTATCAGCCATGAGAACCAGTTCCTTTGCCATAACTATGGCTCCAAAATGTACCAGGAGAGCCTCATCTACCAAAAGGCGCTTTGAAGCTCTCGCCCCATTGATCAGGACCGAGGCAATTGTTTTTATTATCCCCTTTGCGACCGCCCCTAGACGACTCGTTGCTTCGTCCAACAGCTCCTTTGCCGTTTCGAGTGTGCTGATGATGATCAAGTCTTCCTTAATTTGGAAGTTTTAAGGAGTCATGTGGTCTTCCACACCCCGGCACCCCGTCGACCCACCTGATTGCCAACTTACCCCACGGTACAATGTCCCGAATGGCAAGGCGTTATCAGGGAGTGCAAGCAGATGCTTAACGTGCTGAAAGTCCACGATAAGAATACACAGCCTCAAGCTATCATTTCTTCTAATCCAGGTAGATTTTCAAATAAATGTGGTAAATCCTACCTTCCTATACATTTTTTGATTACTTAGTGTTTGTAAGAAAATTCTATGTAGAATTGAAAGGTTTTGATACCTTTTCAGGTACCCTTGATCAAGCGACACAAGAAATCAGATCATTAATAGCAGTAATGTATACCAAATAAAGAAGAGATACACAAATGCCTTGTTGAATATTAGTGTTGAGCATAATGTGACTATCACACAAAAATATTTAGAGCATGGGCATACACAAATGGAATGCGATGCAGTCCATGCAACAATCGAAAGAAAGCTAAAAAATAGGGAGATACACCTTCCCAGTGACTATATTACTGTATCGAAGAAGGCATGGATAAATCCTTTTCCTTATGAAGCTGTCGAAATAAATTATGACTTTGTTAAGGATTTTAATAACAAAGCACGCTGGAGATACAACACAATAAGACCAGTAGGGTTACTCTTGAACTAATTTCGATGGATCGTCATTGGCATTGGGATTTTTCATACGCTTGAGTAACAATACTAGTGCCAAATTGGATCCGTATTTTGAGAAAAAATTATAATACTGAGTTTGGTTTACCCAAAATCCGCACAATACGGGGTTAATTTGGAGCCATTGCGCAAAAATAAGCGTGCGAAAAATCACAATCACAAAGCCGATCGATCGGATTCGGTTCAAGAGTAACCCTACAGGTCGTAAAGCTGGCGATCCTGTTGTGGTTGATTTAAGAGTTATCCAATACAGGCCAAACGGAAATATTTATTATAAAATAAACTATGAAGACGAATGGTCCGAATTACCTATTAGACCAAAAAATATTAATTCTATAACTTACTCCAGTTTAAATGTTGCGCCAATGCCCATAGCTTCAACAAAATTTAATCACCTGCAACAATTAAAAGAAGTATTGCCAAGAGATTGTCATGCATTTTATGACAATATACCTCATGAGTAACAAAATTGTTCTACAAAAATCCATGACTCTTAAGAATACTTGTTTGGTTGAAGGTGATTAAATGTGGCAAAATAATGTTCTTTTTTTCTGATTTGATTGCTTTTTGATGTTTTTATTTTCCTCTGAATAGTTTCGTTCAATATTAATATTCAGCCATAGGAATAACTTTAAATTACTAGGATGATAACTATTGTTCAATTGTTTTTTCTGTTAGTAAATAATTCAAATTGCTCAGTTACATTGTGTTTATTTGATTAATTAATTAAATCACTTGACAATACTTCTTCTGTTTAAGGTGATTAATGTTTTTCTATCTAATTAGATTGTTTGTTGATGACCGTTTTATTTTCTCTTGAATAGATTCGTTCAAGCCATGGGAATGCTTTAAAATGGCTAGGATGATTATTTTGTGCAATTGTTCTTTCTGTAATCAAAGTTCTTAATGCTCAGTTACATTGTTTGTATGTTTTTAATAAAATAATTAAAGGTTTGATTCTAAATACCGGTTTTTGTTAATTCCATTACCTCCTAAACATCATAACATTATCACATAAAAAGGAAAAGTACAAAGTAAATACCTCCTATCTAACCGAATACATACTATACTATCATAAAATATACGAATATAGCATAATATATAAAGTACACATTATTCTTATTCCTAATAAATTAATTTAGTATCAAAATTTAAACTTATAAAAAAATTAAACGTTTTTTTCAGTTTGTGTAAACTTTTGGATTTAACAGTTAGGTGTTATTGGCACTTCGCCGTCGTTATGCTAAGAGCTATTTTATTTAATTTTTTAAACAATGTTTCAACAGCTTGATATTCGTACATTAAAACAAAAAAGGGCATTACATAACATAAGCCAATTAAAGAAACACATTATGTTCACATGTACAAAATAGGGTAGGTACTCAATACAATAAAAAAATAATAATTGGAGATATTGAAAATTGCAAAATCAAATTAAAATAAATTAAATTAAGTCAAATTACATTATATTAAATCGTATTAAATTAATTAAATTAATTCAGGTCAATATAAATTAAATTAAATTAAATTAAAAAATAATAATTACATGTTCATATACTCAACATGATTATAAACATTAAAATTAACATTAAAATTAAAAGTCGCATGATTCGAAAAATGTGTGTACGTTTATGTTAGGGCGTGTGTGTGTGTGTGTGTGCGAGTGTATATATGGTGTTAGAATTTAGATTTATCTTCCGTAGGAAATCATATACAAATAAGCCTTAAATAAATAAGCCTTAAATCAGTTTACGAGCTGCAACTTTGAACATAGCTTTAGATGAGGTGAACACGTCGATGTCTGAGAAGAACTTATTATAAGCTATTAACTACATCTTAGTCATAGTGACTACTGTTACTGGGTTCTAAGTTATTCTTATCTATTTACATTATTTTTTTAAATATTAATTCCTGTTATTAATATCTAAGTAGTACTATTACATTTCTCCTTATATATTTTGCAACAAGTATACATGTTATGTCGACCTAAAACCTGTTAACTTTAACTTTCTATTCTACATAGCTAAGTCTACACAATACTATGCTATACTGAGTGCCATTTATTTGGCGAAGCGTTTTAATATTTACAATTTCTAGTCTATTGCTATATGTTAATAACATTGTCTTATATGGCTATCTTATAATAATACATTTCATGTCATGTGTCTGCTCAGGCCTACACACCAGTCATGTTTGGTTGAATTCTTTTAAGCTGTTTATAATGTTACCAATGTGTCTTTAAAAATTTTTAGTAATTTCATCTCTTTGGTGGTACTGGTTTATTTGCCGTATTCCACGTTATTTACCGTACATATGTACTCCAGCCCTGTCCTCGTATTTTGGAATTTTGTGCAGTCAAAGAATAGGTGGGACAGTGACTGAACTATATTGCTGCTACTGCAGGGGCAGTAGGGGTCCGCGGTGATTTTGAATCTATGTAAGTATTCTTTATGGTACCCGTATCCGGAGAGGAATTGTGTAATTATAAAATTAGGTGGTACCTTGTCAATAAATTGTTTAAGTTGGTTATGGTCCGCGAATATGCTTGTGGTATATTTGCACTTTTCAGGGTTGTTGTACATGCATAGGGTTTGTTCATGCATCTTTTTATAGCTCCTGTAATGTGGTAGTTTTAAAGTACGATAACGGGAAATTTTGGTATTCTGTGGCTTTGTGCGACTTGGCGGCTTGTTTCGCGTACGTGTCTGCGAGTTCGTTTCCATGAATATTGTTATGCGCCTTAGCCCAGATGAAGGCGACACTTTTGTTGTTGTGCTGCCGGATTGCGTTGATCGTATTGTGCGTTGTTACTGTGTGTCCGTTCAGCGACCCTGTGTTTTGTAGCTCCTGTTGTCGCGGAGATCGCGAACTCAGTGTATTAGTACCAACCGTAAGTATTAAAATACTGTAATTTATAAATATCGTTATTGTTATCGATATGACGTTAGTACTCTATAAGTAATTTTGTGTCTATGGTTTTGATAGTTGGTGAGGCGGAGAAAAGTGTGGGTAGTCAGAAATCGAAGCTGGTTCTGGCGGTGTGCTTGCGAAGCACTGTGAATAAGGCGCGGAAAAGGAGTGAGAATAGTTTTACCGCAAGCAGGAGCCAAGATTCGTTCATGGCTAGCCTGCTGCGGTTATGTTGGCTGCCCAGGTGAGTAGATTAACATGTATTAATTACTCTGTTGAGCAGCAACCGTTAGATATGATAATCAATTTTCCGTGGAAGTGTAAATCGCTTTGCCGGGCTCTTGGTGTTTGGGCACGAAGCCTTAATGAAGGCTTATGGTGGTTTGGGTGGACTGTAGGGGTGTGTGTGGAGGTCCATATAGGGACAGTGGTCCCGTTGCGGTCGTTCTCAGTGGGGACAAGTCAGATCTCGGCGTCTGCGCCACTAGTGGCTCCCGAGAGAACCGTATTAGTCGTGCCCAGTGGGGAGAAGGCTGAAGCTCGGCTCCAGCGCCATTCGTGGCTCCCTAGAGTCTGGGGTACTTACACAAGAGCAAGTGGGCAGGGCGATCGGTTAAGGTGAGCCATGTTGGGCTTGCACCTTTACTTATATTGAGTATGAATGGAAGGTTAGCCTGGGGTGCTTACACCTTCATAGTATGAGTTTGTATTGAGTGCGGTCATATCTAACGGTGATGTGTATACGGTTAACTTATGTCTAGACGTTATGTTTTACAGTTACACATACCCTTAATATTTGTATTTAACATAAACGTCACGACATAATTTGGTGGAGGTGCTGGGATCGCTATTTCTTGGAGGGGCCTCAGTGTTGGTTACAGGACATTGTGTTGATTGGAAGGTATCTTCCAAGTCTTCCATGAATGTGTTGATGTGCAAGTCCTACTGTCCCTTTGAAAGTTAACCCGAAAGGCTGGTCTCCACGAATGGGGTTGACATAAGGCCTTCCGTCCTTATATGAAGGTTAACCTGAGACCAGAGCGACTGGATTGACATATGGTTCCCAGTTGGGGGTAGGCCATCGAGCTAGGTTGTAAATTTTAATAAACATTTACTCGGTGAGATGAGATGTTGTTGTGACGGCACTGTGGTTTTCCCGGGGGATGGCGGCCCACAACTAGGTAATATTATATTTTGCATGCAATAAAAGGCCTTTTATTATAACATGCGGTTTGTTAAAACGTACAACTTTATTTGATTTTATTTGTGTGATTTTATTTTATAATGTGCGAATTTATTATTCAGTACTTGTTATTTATTATAACTTGCTATTTTTTTTTAACCTTGTTATTTTACTTCACACTATAACATGTAACTATTACGTTAAATTAATAATTTACATAATTCCCTTTAATGTGATATTTTAGCGATATGTCCCCGACTTTTGCCAGCGAGTCATCGTACAAAATATTCATGCTGTATTCAAATAAATTATTAATTTTTTTTGTGGTTTTATTTTAACCCGTAATATGTTTATTGTTGTTATTGTTATTTGTTGTATAAATGTTATTTTTATACGTGATACCTTTGTATTCAGGAGATCCATAGCACGGGTTTACCTATTTGGACTCCTGTTCTTCCACGTTATACTGCACTGTTAACATATTTGTTTGAAACATTGTAATGTGGAAGGAAAATAAATATATTTATTATTATTATTATTCCTCGGGTAAGTAATTTATTAAGTCCATGGTACTGATACATACGTAGTATCTCTATTAGTCTGTGACTGATACGAAAACAAGAAAACGTAGTGATTACATACTCTTTGGTGTTATGTTTGTTACCGGTTCTTTCTTATCTGTGTTTTTTTTTCCTTCTGAAGCGTCCAAGGAAGCTTCGGTTGTAAATTTGAAATGTTTTTTTTAATAAAAAACCTTTGCCATTATAAAAATACATACTTACTTGAAACTTTACTTTTAATTGATTCATAGTAGAATTATGAAGCGAGATTGTGAAACTATAATTAACTGAAGTAAATACTGGCCGATTCTGTGATTGTTATGCGTTTTGGTTGGAAGTTCCTAAGCTAATCGTCAAAACCCTAGAGGTAAGTTCACGAAGTTACAATGGCATTGTTCTCTTAAACGGTGTGTGTGTTATGTTCGGAGTATAAATGAAGCTATATCTATTACAGTTGACGTCAAGACAGGAAATCCACTAAGGCCATAACTTATTACCGAATTATACTAAGCGTGAGTGAAGCTAATTTGTAAAAACTTATTTATTAAACAAACGTAAATCGTGGTGGAATCCGCGATTGTTGCGCGTTCTGGTTGGAAGTACCTACGCTATTCGTCAAAGCCTTGGAGGTAAGTTTACGAAGTTATAATAGCGAACTGAATTTGTTTTCTTGTATGGTTTGTGTGTTAAGTTTGGAGTTTACATCCGAGATATATTTATTACAGTTGACGTCAAGAAGGGAAAACTCCTAGAACCGTAATTCATTACCGGATTGACACCACAAGGTTTGCCTGACAGTTAAAATGGAACAAATTCTGCGACACCGCCTGCAGCTGCGCTATGAAAAGCTGAAAGACTCAGTGGATACGACCAAACAATCCATGAGCAGTGGTATTGTTACCGAAGAGTGGCTGATGGACACCAAACTGGAATTGAAGCAGCTGCTAGAAAAGTTTGATGGAGAGCTTCAATACCTTTACCTTTCCAAATCTAAGGAACCAGATGAACTTCTAATGAAGACCTACATGGAATTTCAAATCAGAAGATTTGTTACTAACGTTGGAAAAACTTAATCAACGTAACCAGACTGGAAATAAGAATGTTGTAAACCAAGCTCGCACAAGATTACCCAAGCTGGAAATCCCAAAATTTGATGGCAAAGCTATAAAGTGGACAGAAGCAGACATCCACAGCAAAGATTTTCCTGAAGTAGACAAGCTTTCATATTTGATGAGTTGCTTGCAGGGTCAAGCCTATGAGACTGTCGAGGGTATAGGGAAAACAAACCTAAACTACCAAGTAGCGGTGGAATTATTAAAGTCCCGTTTTGGTTCCAGTAGGTTGGTTGTTGATGCACACTACATGGCCCTCTATAATTTATCCAAAGCGAAGGCTGATGCATAGGACTGTAGGCGTACACTGAATGCGATTGAGAAGCACTTACGAATTCTACAGTCTCTTGGTGAAAGCATTGATGGTAGTCACCTTCGTATCACTCTGATGAGTAAGTTTCCGGAGAATATTTTATACCAGGTGAACCTACGTTGTGGAGTGGATCCGACCATCAAGATCCTCAGAGAAGCCTTTGACGTGGTGGTGACAGCGATGGAAGGCTCTGAAGCTAGTTCATCGTATGAACCGAAACCAAGTACCGATCCTGCGACACCTGCAACCACGGAGGCTCTTCACGTCCGAACGGAAAATCGGAACTTTAGGAAAAGAAAGGCACCACCTCCTAAAGACTTCAGAGAGAAGAAATTGAGAAGATTTACTTGTGCAGTTTGCGATGGTTCTCACTACTCTGATCAGTGTTTAAGGTATAAATCTCTAAGGGATCGGAAGGAACGCTTGAAGAATAAATGTTACCTGTGTTTTGAAGTCGGCCATAATCAAGGTTATTGTAAAGCTAAAATAACATGTCCGTACTGTAAAACGCGACACAATCGAGCGCTCTGTAACAAAAGAGTGAAAGGCCAACCATCACATAAGAAGTCGATGACTTCCAATCAAGAAAAGGAGAAGGCTGACTGCAGCAAACCAGAGGGTGAGATACATTTTATCTCGAATGTGATTATGCAGTGTATGAGTAATGAGTCTAATTCATTTTTACAGACTGCAGTGGCAATGATCAACGGAATCGGATGTAGACTCCTTCTAGATTCCGGAAGTCAGAGGAGTTACCTTACTACCCGGATAGCAAATAAACTTGGATTGAGACCAGATAAGGAGGATACTCTCATGTTATATACTTTTGGTTCAGAACAACCTAAGGAGATGTCTAGTCCATCGGCCGAAGTTATTGTTTCTACAAAAAGAGGAATCATAAGGAAAATACGAGTTAACTTAGTTCCGCATATCATAGAGAAACTACCTGTTGCAAAAATTGATAGTTGCCATATGATAGACTTCCTTGCAGATGATAATACGGCAGGTGATGCAATTGACCTACTTATTGGCAACGATTTTTACTTTTCATTTATGAGAGAAGGGCATATAAAGTTGAGAAATCATGTTTACCTTGTGAACTCTGATTTCGGCTGGTTGATTTCTGGGTATATGTCGGAGTACACAGACGAACATGCGCTGTCAGTAATTACTTATTGTCATTATCATCAGCCAGGTTGCTCATATTTTACTGAACATGATTTGCCAATTAGAGACATTGATATAGGGTTCATGTGGTCTCTTGAAAGTATTGGAATTGTAGACTCTCCAAAAACAACACGTGAAGACCAAACTGTTAAATACTTTAACCAGACCACAATAAATGCAAATGAAAGATATGAGGTAAAGTGGCCTTGGATAATATATCCTCCCGAGCTACCTACTAATTATGGTCTTGCATATGGAAGACTTAAAGGTTTACTCAAGCGTTTAGAACCGGACATGCTTATAGAGTATAATGCAATTCTGGAGGAACAACTTGAGGCGGGCATCATTGAAGTAGTTGAACAACAAACATCACCATCTTGTCAAGTTGAACCACCTATATATTACTTACCCAATCATATGGTTAAACAAATTGGTAAGAAAGGACGTCTTGTTTATGATGGATCGGCAAAAATGAAAGGTGAGAAGAGCCTTAATGAATGTCTTTACAGTGGACCTTCTATGTTAGAAAACCTTACAGGGCTGTTACTGAAATTTCGCACCGGGAAATTAGGTATTACTGCAGATATTGAAAAGGCTTTCCTGCAAGTTGGTTTGCAAAAGGAAGATAGAGATGTCACCAGGTTCTTATGGCTCAAAGATCCTTCAAAGGAGTTGACTGAAAACAATCTGGTGCATCTTAGGTTTTGCAGAGTACCATTTGGCATCATTTCCAGTCCGTTTTTGTTAACGGCAGCTATCCGTTATCACATAGCAATGACGAACAAGAATCTTCTTACAGAAGTAGCAGACAAGTGTTATGTAGACAATCTTTTATTATCAGTAGATTCCGAAGATAGAGCTCTTTACTTATATAATGAAACTAAGAAACTTTTTTCTGACATATCCATGAACATCAGAGATTGGATGTCAAACAGTAGGAGTTTTATGGACAATATCCCCGAAGCACAGAAAGCTAAGCAGAGCGACATCATGAAGGTTCTTGGTCTTATCTGGAAAGTAAAAGAGGATTGTCTTACTCTTAATGTAGGCAATATGATGAATGGAATTAAAAGCAGTGGGATTTACACGAAGAAAGATATACTACGAATACTTGCTCGCTTGTATGACCCTTGTGGTTTTGTGTCTCCGGTTATTTTACCAGAAAAGTTAATATTTCAGGAACTCTGTGTACTTAAACTGAAATGGGAGACACCTATTCCAGAGGAACTACAGCATAGATGGTTGAATATCATAGAGAACTTGAAATCAGTAAAAGATGTGGCAATACCACGTTATGTTGGTACATCAATGCCCAATGGAGTGTTTGATTATGAATTGCATTGTTTCTGTGATGCTTCAAAGAATGCCTATGCTGCGGTAATCTATTTACGAATTATCAGTCCAACAGCAATTAAATCTGCTTTCTTGATATCTAAGTCAAGAATAACTCCAATCCAGGACAAAGAGGATCTAAAGATACCAAGGCTAGAGCTTCTAGCTTGTCTCATAGGCAGTAGACTGCTTAAATATGTTCATGATAACTTAGACTTAAAAATATCACAACAAGTTCTGTGGACTGATAGTAAAGTAGTACTAGCATGGATGATGTCTAATAAGCTACTGCCGCCCTTTGTTCAACGACGTGTAAACGAAATAAAGAAGAACAAAGAAGGAAAACGGTGTTATGTGAATACCAAATTAAATCCAGCTGATGTTGCTACAAGACCGGAGCGTTGGGCTCAAGAACAGGAACTTTGGTTCTATGGTCCAGATTTTCTGGGTAAAGAAGATAAGTATTGGCCTATTAGTAGTCAATCTGACATTCGTCACATTCTTTTTTCGTCTGGGGAGGTCCCGGGTACATCAGCTGACCCGGATGCCATGGTAATAGATTGTGACGACAGTGAAGACAGGAATATGGATAAGTCTGAAGAGAGTGTGTCAATTGTAAAAAAGTTGCAGATGGAATACTTCCCTGATGAAGTATCTGGTAAAAAGACCCACTTGACTATAAATCTTGGACTGTTCATGGATGTAGATGGCGTATTAAGATGCAAAGGGCGCATGAGAAATACTAACTGGCCGTATGATATGAAGCATCCAATTTTGATTCCCAAAGATAGCAACTTTACCAAGGAAATAATACAGAAGGTACACGTAGAGAACTTCCATGTTGGTGTGTCACATACTTTGAGTATTTTGAGACAGAAATACTGGATCCCACAGGGTAGTGCTCAGGTGCAGAAAGTGTTGCGAAGATGTCTACAATGTGTTAAACATGGCGGAGGACCATACAAGTTACCACCAGTACCAGACTTACCATCTGAAAGAGTAAACTATAGTACCCCATTTACATATGTGGGAGTGGATTATCTCTCCCCAGACTATTGTGGAAGAGATGTCTTCTGTTTACGGGGACTCTTGCCCTGGCAAAACTATGGTTTACAAGTGGCACAACCTGTTTAAGCAAGGCAGGGATTCGATTGAAGATGATCCGAGGCCAGAGCGGCCTGTCGAGGCAACCACGGCAGAAAACGTCGAAAAACTTGAAAAAATCATATTGAAAGATGCCCGTTTAAAGAAAAAACAGCTTGCAGAAATGATTGGAGTATCAGCTACAACCATTTTGAACATCCTACACGACCATCTTGGCATTCAAAGGTGGGTGCCGAGAATGCTCACGCCACACCAGAAGCAGCGGCGAGTTGAGTGTTGTCGCGAGTTTTTAGCGCTCTGTGGTGAACAAAAGGATGAAGTTTTGAACCGAATTGTGACTGGAGATGAAACTTGGGTTCATCATTATGAGCCTGAGTCCAAACAAGACTCCATGCAGTGGCACAAAAAGGGCACACCACCTCCGAAGAAATTCAAAGTGTCTCCGTCGGCTGGAAAACTCATGGCTACTGTTTTCTGGGATTCAGAGGAAATCCTCCTGTGTGGGTGTCTCTATCACGCTGCACTATTAGAACGTCTGCGAGATGCTGTGAGAGAAAAAAGACGGGGAAAATTGACTAAAGGTGTGCTCCTTTTGCACGACAATGCACCCGTGCACAAGGCGCAAGTTGCGATGGCTGCTGTTCAAAGAGTGGGCTTAGAAATCTTGGAACATCCTCCCTATAATAGCCCAAATTTAGCCCCAAGTGATTATTATTTGTTCCCAAAAATGAAAAAAGAGCTTCGAGGGAAGAAATTTTCCAGCGATGAAGAAGTGAAGAGCGCAATTTCGGCCTATTTTGACGATAAAGAGAAATCATTTTTTTTCGAAGGTATTAATAAATTAATTGATAGGTCTAATAAATGTATTAGAGTTAAGGGGGAATACATTGAGAAGGAAAAATAAGTTTGTGTTTTATTTCTTACTTTTTACCGTCCATTCCGCGAACTTTTTGACCCACCCTCGTATATTGTCATAGCCTGAACTACGTTTGTTTTTTAAGGAATTAATTATTTTGTATATGTCATCTGTTATAACTGGGTTGAAAAATATTGAATCTTTGCTGTTTGTTATAGAACTAGAAATATTTTTTGGCTTATTACTATTATTACTCGTTACCTCTTCAATAAAGTGGTCGTAAAATTTTGTTACAATTTCATTAGGGTCGTTAATTGTCGTACCATTAACAATTATTTTGTTTATAATTTCTTTGGGATGGCTATTTTTTGCGCGGTTTATGATGCTCCATGTTGCTTTACTTTTATTAGTTGCTGTTTTAATTGAAAAATCATTCTGCGATTTTTGCGTTTTTTGAATAACACTTTTATATCTCTTAGCATATACTCTTAAGTTTTTTTTTTCCGTAGCAGGATTATTTCTATATTTCCAAAGCAATTCTTTTTTTCGTTTGTTACATATTCTAATACCACGGCTTAACCATTTTGATTTAAAATAAGAATGTTTTTTTAATCTAACCAGAGGAATACACAGATCATACATCAGTTTAAATAACGAATAGAAATTATTGAATGCTATCTCAGGGTCCTTACTTTCATAGACATCATTGAAACTGAACTGTTTTAAACAGTTAAAGAATTTTTTTCTATTTTCTGCACAGTAATTTCGTTTTTTAACAAACCAGTATTTTAACAAACATTTCTTTTTTACAGGACACTTAATTATTTGTGCTGTATGATCTGACAAGGCCAGTTCTTCAATTTGGCCCTTACAACCATGAATATTCTGGGCAAAGTTGTCTATACACGTTTTACTTACTAATCATGTAGGTTCATTAAATTGCAATTTCAGATTATAACCTGAAAGTAAGTTACGGAACTCTGTTGATAGTTTATCTGTTTTCAAAGTATCCATGTTAAAGTCACCGCACAATACTACGATTATGGCAGCACTTTTTCTGTGTTCTCTTACCCATTCACAAGCTTTAAGAATAGCCACTTGTTCTGCCTGGAATACTGAGCAGGCCTTATGGAGTTGCCATGCGTGTTTACCTCGCCTCCCGCAAAATGTGGCAGAAAAATGTATACTGCGATTTGTTGCTTACCATATCCGTAGGCTTAATGATCTAAGGTTAGCGCGCCCACAGTGCTGATGTTTACTATAATCGCGAAACGGAACACAGCCCTATTCAGACAAACGTCAATGTCACAGACTGTCATTTGAAATGTAGGTTCCTTTCCTTTCCTCGTGCGTGCGACTAATGCTGATTTTGCCATGAACTACAAGTGGTATGGGTGGAAGCATTTGATTCGTTCGTTGTAAAATGAAAGGAACTATGATGAAAGGCTAACATCGTAATAAGCCCGACAGTAGAAGAAGAAGTACTTTTACTTATAGTGCTAAGTGCGAGCAACCTTGACTGAACTTAGTTTTGTTTTAAAGTTTTGTGAGACAACAATGGCAGATTGTAATGATTTATTACTTCAAAAAATTAAGGAACAAGGAGATCTTGTAAGAAAATTAAAGGCAGCGAAAGAATCAAGTGAAAAGGTTTGTTACTTTGTCATTTTATGTATCTATTATGTGACAAATGAGGGATTGCATCACGAATATAACCTAATTTATGAAAACTTTATAGGCAAAGAAGAGCTGTTCAGGTTATAACCTCGAAGAACTTAATGAATGGCTATCGCAATACAGTTATATTAATGGCTATACGCCTAGTATTTGTGACATTGAATTGTCACAAGTTATAGATAAGAAAATTGATTTTCACAAGTTTACATACATAAAGAGGTGGTTGTATCACATGGGTAGCTTTAATGAGTCTGAAATATCTTTATTACCTCGAAACCTCTCAGTTGTAGTTATGAAAAAAGATGAAAATGTTGATATTCTTTCCCTTAATGAACAGGTTTGTTAAATAGAACCATTAGCTATTGTATTTAGCATACTGTGTTTCTATAATGAGGAAAATGGTGGTTGTTCTTAATTGTACATTGAAAATTATGGTTGTTTGTCACCACATTTTGAGCTATTTTTCATGATCTTAATAGTAACAACATAAGTTTAATAAAAGATATTTTGTATTTTTTGTTTCCGGTGTTCATTGATGGAAATAGCTGTGGTGACCAGTAATCATATTATTGGCCAAAGTCAAGTAACTCAAGCATGTCTCACAAATTGCTGACAACTTGTAAAAACTGTGCAATAATGTTGCAACTCCGTAAATCAATTCTCCTCAGTGCTTTAGCTAGGACTCTTTCAACATCAACCCATTTGAAGGTATTTTACTATTGATCTCATTGATATTATAATCATCATTGTGCATACATATACATGATCTATGCACAACAGTCATTTATCTGTGCTTTGGATGTCTTTCATATAGTAGTGTGGTTAGAACTTCTGGAAATGAAGATGAATTTTTAAAATTGTTTTGGTAATTCTTGTAATATTATGTGTAAAGAGTACAATATTTTTTTACTATCAACAATTACACAAGCAAAAAAAGCAAAGCAAGAAAATGTGTTGGTATTTGTTATATTTAATTGAAATTATATGTAGTTTATATTGATTGGAATTAAATAATAATTTTTTTGGTTAATATATATGTGCCGAACTCTCTTTATATACATTATCAGGCACAGAAGAACTGTACAAATTAGTATATGCTTGTAATTGCACAAATATGTTTTTAGCTAGTTGTTTCTTTTTTTGTTTTTGCTATATTGTGATACAGTATTTTTGAATTATCTTAAATGATAAATAATTTGCTTGGTATATCTATAAATATGTAATTTTAAATTGCATGAATAATTACAGATTCAGGAAGTGGTTGCCAAATTATTATCATTAAAGGCTCAACTTGGAGGTACCGAAAATGTCCCAGCCCATAAGTTTACCCTTAAAACACCAAAAGGAACACGGGATTACAACCCTCAACAAATGAGTATACGTAATAATGTCTTACAAAAGATCATTGAAGTATTCAAGAAACATGGAGCAGAGTGCATAGATACTCCAGTTTTCGAATTGAAGGTGAACAGTTAACTTAAAAATATTATAAAAATAATGATAATATATGTATGTATGTTGACATTGATGAATATTAATAAAATTTTCTATTAAATGTGTTGTTGACTATACACAATAATCATAATTGATATATTGTGATTCTCAGAATCACCATAAGGTTGACTGGCATAAATGTAAATAAAGACATTTATAATATTAAGGCTCAATTATAAATAAATATGCACCAAAAAATATAATGTGTTTTACAGGATGTACTGACTGGTAAATATGGAGAAGATTCCAAGCTGATATATGATCTCAAAGATCAAGGTGGGGAAATTCTCTCCTTGAGATATGATTTGACAGTGCCTTTAGCAAGATATTTAGCTATGGGCAAAATAAGCAATTTGAAACGCTACCATATAGCAAAAGTATATAGGAGAGACAATCCTGCTATGACAAGAGGGAGATATCGGGAGTTTTATCAATGTGTAAGTGATTATAAATGAAAGATAGCATTCAGTCTTGTAATATTTGTATAAAGCAATGCTGCAAAATGCTTGAATGGCAAAGTTGTGAAGGTTTATATTTTAGTTAATTTCTGAACCTAGAAGGTTATTTTTTTATTGTTTGTAACTTCTTACTTTGTTTGTGATTTAGATATATGACTTGTTTCAAAATTGTATAGAAATGCTCAGTAATTGGAAACAGTTGTTGAGGGGTCCAGATCAAGCTTGCTTCCACCTTCAGCTTTATCGTCACTTACCATCAGGCCAGATGAAGGCCAAGAGCTTCCTTAAGTAGCTTTGGCTGTCATTTTAGTCAGCCAAAACTACATATAGAAGACATATTGTTATAATATAGACTATACTATAACAATATGTTTTCTTCTTAAGTATAGGATTATATGCTAATACATATTTAGATTAAGTTGTTGATTATAAAAGGTAGGGTACACATAGATTTCTTAATTTTCTTTAGCTTGGTACATGTTTTATTTGCCTTTAGTTAGTCTATACTTTGTCTTAAGGACAAAACATAGATTAAGACAGAATAAGGGCCTTATGTTAATTGCATGGATATCACTATAATATGTTCTATATTGGTTGGATGTCAATCTGGCGCGTGCCCTTGATGAACAGAAAAAATAAGGATATTTACGCCTTTGTATATTATTTAAAAATACAAATGATTTAATACAAATTTTTCAGTGTTTTTGAAGTCGGTTTTTATTTTTTGTAAAATATTTTTTATTTTTAACTTTTTAGTGAATGAAATCTTTTTAGTGAAAGGAACCCTAATTTAATACCAGCTCACCTAGGGTTTCCCTCGATTTTTATGAGATCTCATCATCAGATCCTGACTTTGGTGACCATGGGACCACCCTTGGAGTATCCTCTATCGATTACAAAAAGAATCATCAAAATCGGTTCATAAACGACGAAGTTATCTGCGAACAAACATAAAAAATAAAAGTTATGTTACGCGATTACTCCGCCAATTGTGGACCGATTTTCAAAATTCTTTTTGTATTCGATAGAGTATACTCCTAGGGTGGTCCCAAGGTCACCAAAGTCAGGATCTGATGATGGGATCCTATGAAAATCGAGGGGAACCCTAATTAAATACCAGCTGGTATTTAATTAGGGTTTCTTTCACTAAAAAGATTTCATTCACAAAAGTTAAAAATAAAAAAAATTTACAAAAAATAAAAACCGACTTCAAAAACACTGAAAAGTTAAAAATAATATAAGAATAGGTACAGACAACATCACACTTCTACATATATTCAAGTCGGTAACAAATTTTAAAACTTTTCAGGAGATCATCATTTGGCACCGACTTCAATATGGAAGTGTGATGTTGTCTGTACCTATTCTTATATTATTTTTAACTTTTCAGTGTTTTTGAAGTCAGTTTTTATTTTTTTTTAAATATTTTTTATTTTAGAAGATGGTTAAAAACTAAGCTGGACTGGCTGGTTAATAATTAGTTGAGAGATATCTGTGTACCTATAATTATTAATTAAAAAAATTACAATAGTCTGTACTAAAATATATCAATCATCATTATAGGATTTCAATATACTACTCAATACGATCCAATGGTACCTGACCTGACGCTGAAAAGATATAAGGATATTTTTGCCTTTCAATACAAAGTATATTATTCAAAAAGTACAATGTTTTGTACAACTACAATAAAACAACAACTACAAACTATAAACCAGGACATGCTGGTTATTCATTTGTCGAGAGATATTTGATTTGCCTATAATAGGCTAGATGAATGAAAAAAAATTATTGCTGTAATAGAAGCTCAAAATTATTGCTGTAATAGAAGCTCAATCACATAATAAACAGAAAGAAAAATTCGGTTCTCGAATAACTATAACAACAACTAAGATATAAGGTATTAAAGATTTTTCTCGATCTCTTTCTAGAAAAAGGGAATTTACATGGAGTTTATATGGCTGTACTCAAAAATGACGTCACGGTTGATGTTGGATCTCTCTGTCTAATCACTTCCAAATTAACAGCTTTAAAGCTTGTATCTAATGTATTTCTAAGCCAATTTTAATTCCAATTTCACACAATTGCATCTTTTTGTACAGTATTTCAATATTTTATGACGAGTCGTGAAAATTTGAATTCAATCATCATCCCAATTATTAATTTAAAAAAAGTCAATAGTAGGTACCAAAAGTATATCTATTGTCATTATAGGATTTCGATATAGCTGGTCAATACGATCCAATGGTGCCTGACGCTGAATGTCTCAAGGTGGTCTCTGAGATTTTAAACTCCTTAAATATTGGAAAATATGTACTCAAGGTCAACCATAGACGCTTGTTAGATGGAATGTTTGAGGCGTGTGGCGTGCCTATAGATAAGTTCCGGACGACATGCTCCACTGTTGATAAATTGGATAAGGTTTGTATTTTTTTATCCTTTCGAATAATATTCAAGTATCTCTTATCATTCATACTTTATTATTGGCACTTTTGTAGTTGGCAATTTTTTTAAAATAATTATTATCCAATTTTCTTTAATGTTGTCTAATGGTTATTGTTATAAATATATCAATTTTTTCATAGTCCCCATGGGAAGAGGTTAGAAATGAAATGATAAATGAAAAAGGTATTTCACCAGAGGCAGCTGACAGAATCGGTGAATATGTCAGATTAAGTGGTGGTACAGAATTGGCAGATAAGTTATTAAAAGACGAGAAGCTATCTAAAACCAAGGCAGCAGTTGAAGGTATAGAGGGAATCAAATTGCTACTGCAGTACTGTGAATTATATGGAATTAATGATAAGATATTGTTTGATTTGAGTTTGGCGAGAGGATTGGATTATTACACGGGTCTTATTTATGAAGCTGTTTTGACAGGTAAAGAAATCCCTTTTTCCGCATTAGATTTAACCTCGTACCTGTACTTCGAAAAATTATCTGTGAAAATTGTTACATTGGCGACTTTACAGGGATGCCTTGATAGCATAATATGATTTGTTTTTATGAAGGCTTTTTAGTTTGATATTTCCTAAATACCAATCTTCTTATATCAATACCTTGTTTCTTTGATTCTTGTTTGTTACTTTGAAAATACATTGCTAAGATATTTTTCTGCAATACAATATTGACTAATAGTATGAAATCATTTAGTGGAGATACATATCTTATATTATACTTTGTTTGACTACTGGTTCATGTTCTACTTGTATTTATTTTCTTTCACAGTAGTTATTTTATTGCTAAAATTTCGCTATTACACGAAAATTTAATTTTATTGTATAATGCCTTTGCAGTCTTTGTTTTTGCAGAAAAGTATATTGGTATTTAGATTTTGATATTGAATGATTGGTTAAGAAACATCTCACTAAAAACCCGATGTACCACAAGCCATCGCATTATTAATAAATTAATTATAATAATAATTAAGTACTCAATTAAATCGCATTATTAACATATCTATGTTTCAAACAAATGCAACCTCTAGATTGTGTCAAAATTCAGTTATAATTCTATGATATTTATAAAAATTATATAAACCTAATCTTGATAACATAGAATTATTACAAAGCCTTTAAACTTACTTTCCAACTCAGCTGTACTTCCTATATAATTATTTAGACTGAATAACTTATTGGGGTGTAAACATCATATGCTATTTTATAAAGGCATGTTCCATATTCCAATGTTCTAATATATAAAAATAAATTGCCCTTCGGTACTCTCGCTAAACCCCAAAAACGGCTTGACAGATTTCTATATTAATCTTTTCTTTTGTTCTCTTTAATACTGGGGTGGTGTATAAAGAAAAATAATAGGAAAAATCCTAAAGAAAAGCTACAAAAAAAATTATTGTAATAATGATAACTTTTTACGGAAAAACGGGATACTTCGCGATATTTATTTAGAACTGTCATGGTAAAAGGAAGTTCACCGTGTCAGTTAGGAAAGATTTGATTGTTTGTTTGTTTGCATTGAATAGGCTCCGACACTACTGGACCGATTTGAAAAGTTCTTTCACATATAGAATCCTATATTATCCCCGATGAACATAGGCGAAAGAATATTTTCCTACGGGAAAATGTAGAATTCCCACGGGAAAAACGAAAACACGCGGGCGAAGCTGCGAGCGGAACGCTATACTATCGGTGAAATATACACATATTTCACCGATTATCTTAAGTCCCATGTAATAAGAGGCGAGTCTATTACTATTACCGGGCATTAATGCCAGATTCCGAACTGTTACTAAGAATTAGAGAAATTCTTTAAACTTAAACCTGGGGATGGAACTCTTGTGGTAAAGGATACCAACGAGACAGAAACCAATGTAAACTGTCTACAGTTACGACTGAAGTAATAAGATCATGTTTGAAATTTAAATTCAATAACTTTTTGAAGAGCTGAATGTTAAATGTGAATTGAATTACGGATTGGAGCAAATCTTTCCTCTTTATAAGTACAGACAGTGTTAATCATCACTTGAATGTTATGAAATTTATTGTTGCACTGACATTGATGGGTTGTTATAGAGTTGATTGCTTATATCCTTACAGAGCCAATTAAAATCGGCAATGAAGACCAAACAGTGGGTTCCATCGCGGGCGGTGGGAGGTATGATAACCTCGTTGGAATGTTTGATGCTAAGAATAAACAGGTAATTAATTTGTCTGTTATAGTTGTTGTTTTTATTGTAATATACACGGTTATTTCCTTTACTCCACGTTCGTAACTGATTTTTGATAACCATATACGAACCATATATGTTAACACCTTAAAATGTACAACATGGAAGCAATTGATAATGAAATAAAGAAAGAAATAAAGAACAAAGAATTTTTTTCTTGTTTGATAACCAGTTACGAAAATGGAATTTATTTGTCGTTTTCGTAACCATGGTTCATAACCAGCTACGAAAACATTGGCATTTTTTTTCTCTGTTCATAACCGGTTATTAATTAGGAATATAGTTTTCCACTTTCGTAATCGAGTACGAAATAAATATCGAAATAGGAAACGAGGAAATATCATGCCTCCTTTGACCACAAACACATTCATAAGCTCAGAAAATATATTTATTTTTAATAAAATAATAAAAACAATGCAATGCTGGAAATATTTTCACAATCTAAATTTTAAATGGTGAAATTATTTCCAAGCAGTGTCCAACGGTTATAATATTTTTTTCTAGGTCCTCAATTGCCGAATTTATTTCTGAATCAATTTCTTGATAATTGCGGGACTTGATACTTTTGCTGCGTATTCGGATCTTCGTTTCATTGGCTAAAAAATGTAACACCTGAGCTAGGGATGTGTTCTTCCGCCCCACATACTTGTTTAGTCTGGCAAGCCACCCTTCAAGGTGATTGGTGGTTCTTATGTTTTCTTTGTAACAGCACCATTTCTTCATAAATTGAATATCGTTTAACCAAAAATTATTATAATAGGAGTTAAATTGTTCAACCGCCACGCATTTAGGTGATCTTTGCATTATATATTTGTACCCGGACAAGATGTTCTTTAGTGGTAATCGTGCCAAACCTGCACATCTTGCAACGTGTCGTCTTTGTACACTTGATGTCAGTCCTAATGACTTAGCTTTTTTAAACAGACTCTTACAATAATGGAAAAAGCAGCCTTTTAATAATAATAATAATAATAAATCCATTTTATTTCCTCTTTACAATTCGTTAAATAGATTTCATTACATTATGACACTTTAAAGAGGCTGGTGCCTGAAGTAAGTATAAAATATACCTGTATTACAGGTCACCAGGCCCCCACTCATCGGATACATTAAGTATATGTATTATGTAGTTACAAATCACATTTTAGTAAAAAGGAGACAAAAAATAAAATAAAGAAAAATTTTGAGAAATTATAACATCTTAAAAATAAGGTTGCAGGCGAATTGGTGTTGTAGGGAGTATGTGTGCGTGTGTGTGTGTGTGTGTGCGGGGTGTGAGTTCGTGCGTGTGTGTGTGAGTGTGTGAATGTGCGTATATGTATATGTGTGTACTGAGTAGTGTAGATAGAGGGTTAGCAGGTATGCATTACTTTATTTTAATAGGGCCGAAATTTAGTTTGGTATTAAGCCAGGTTGCGAAGGATGTTTTCCGTGTCATTATAATCAAGAGATTTTAACCATTCCGACACAGTCGATCTGCAGCTGGACCTCTGAAGGGAGTATATAGACAACAAATGGTTGATTTTATTATAGAGATATGAACCGAGAAAAAGAAAGAATTTACGAGAAAAGCTTGTGTAAGTGGGTTCCGGGACACAAACCCTACCTCTCCTACGTTTACTCATAGTTAATTCTGGATCATAAGATAACTCTTGGTGTTTCTTGAGAACGGTTTGAAGTATAAAAACCTGTCTGACCGTTAACAGATCCCACTCCTTGTACAGTTTAACAGTTGGAAATCGATAAGGTAAACCAGCTGCCGTTTTCAAAATCATTCTCTGTGCCCTCTCCACTTCTAATAAATGAGTTCTGGCAGTACCTCCCCATGAAGTTATGCAGTAACTAATCAGAGATTGGCACATCGCACAATAGACCATTCTGATTATGTGACGATCGGCCGCGTGTCTCAAAGTTTTAAATATATAAATCAATTTACGCAGCCGAGAAACCAATGTATGAATGTGCGATTGGAAATTGAGGTGTTCATCCACAATCACTCCAAGATATTTAATCTCCTTCGTCCTTACCAACTTCTCACACAAACACAGGAGTCCAGACTGGTTAGTACACGAGGGAGCATGCACTGTAATCGTAAGTTGGGTGGATGGTAGAAGATTTCTTCTATGCGCAAATGTTATGTACTTGGTTTTAGAAGTATTTAAACAGAGCAAATTACCCTGAAGCCATAAGCATACCATATTAAAGCCCTTTTGCGCATTATTAAAAACCTCCTCCCAGGTTTTGCCACTGAAAAAGAGAGCTGTATCGTCAGCAAATGTAAACACTTCACCATTAATCAAATTTAAATTACACAGATCGTTTATAAATATAAGAAATAATGTGGGTCCCAGAATACTACCCTGAGGTACCCCGCAATTCACATCAAGCTCATCACTACTGAACTCTCCTATTTTAACTCGTTGTCTTCTGTTACTTAGATAATTCTTAAAGAGTTTGAGAGCAATGCCCCTAATTCCAATTCTCTCTAATTTTGAAACCAGTAGCGGGATGGAGACGGTGTCAAAAGCTTTCGCCAGGTCTAAGAAAAGGGCCAAACATTTATGATTTTTATCCATGCTTGAGACTATAGAGTTAGTGAGTTCATGAACAGCATCAGCAGTACTTCTACGTGCCCTAAAACCGTATTGAGCTTCAGAAAGGATGCTATTGCGTTCAAGAAAATTAACTAGTCGCCTGTTCATGAGACGCTCTAAGATCTTGGATAAGGAAGGGAGGATTGAGATTGGCCTGTAATTATTAACAATGACCCCATCACCACCCTTGTGTATAGGCTTAACGATAGCTGATTTAAAAGCTCGAGGAAATACACCAGATACTAAGGCGAGGTTGCAAATGTGTGTTATAGGTGTGACAAGAAGAGAAATATACCGCTTAATAATTTTACTAGAAATTTGATCAATACCAACAGCACAGTCATCCTTCAGATCCATAATAAGCTGTTTAACTTCATTTTCATCAGTCTGAAGGATCGCCATAGATTTTGCTGAAATATTAGATGGGAGGGTATCTGAACAGAGGTGAAGACCAGTCTTAGAATTAGCAGCTGCAAGTTTACTCCCTATCTCGACGAAATACTTGTTAATATTGTTAATGTCTGTGCAAGGGTTGTCACGTGATAGTAACCCAGGTGAAGGGTCAGGCGCTTTCTTATTTACACCACTTAAGTTTGATATGGCGTCCCAAAGATTCTTTTTATTGCCCTTTGATTTAAGAATAGTTTCTCTCTCGTAAGATCTTTTTACTTTTTTAATAAGAGAATTACAGAAATTCCTATATCTCTTGTATGTCGTTTTAACAACCTCATTTGAAGGGTCTTTTTTTAGTTTCTTATAGAGATTATCCCTGTTTCTCATGCATCGTAATAACCCCAAAGTGATCCAAGGCTTGTCTGTTCTTTTCCTTCTAGATACTACAATCTTTTTTGTATTTTTAAGTATTATAGAACTTAAGCTTGAGGTTAGGAGATCTGTTGCTTCGTTGACGTCTGTACAATTAATAATTCCGTTAACATCAAACACACTCATGTCACTGTCTAAGGCATTATAGTCCACTTTTTGTCGTATTTTGTTAAGGATATTAAGCCTTGTATGTAAATTAATACCAGCTGCAATGCACTCATGATCAGTAACATCTGATTCAATAACAAGACACGAGACCTCCAGTTTAGTTTTCAATATCAGATGATCTAGGCACGTCAGGCCATGAGTAGGAATAACATGTCCGGGAAGAAGACCGTGGAAAGCCAGCATGTTCAAATATTCAAGTGAGCGCTTGTCAGTGGTATTGGGGGCGATGTCAATATTTATATCCCCACAGATGATAATATTTTTATAATAATGAAGACTAGTTAACAAGCTGTTTAATGAGTTAATAAAATTGCACGTATTATATACACTTGGAGGTCTGTACAAACCGATGACACATAGATCAGAGTTGTATTTAAGCAGAAGGCAGTTTGCATCACTGACTTGTGGTTCTTCCACTGTTACGTCATACTGCTCACGACAATAAATAACGACGCCCTCATTTTGTGATGTGTTTAATAAATTGGAATAACTGTTATAGTTGGTTAAGGGCGGTATGAATTTCGCTGATTTAAGCCAACACTCAGTCAAAACTATAACATCCCAGTCAGTTTTTGATCTAGTTATAAGTGTATGAAGGTTATCAATATTACAAGTAATGCTCCTAATGTTCTGTGACAAAAGCTTAAGACTATGACTATGAGAATATTTTGATAAAACTAGATTGACATCATCGGGGTGGCACTGCATTGATTCAGCTATCACTACTGAATCCAAATTGGTATTCATGATATCATTAATATTTCGATCAAACGAATCCATTTTAATATATAAATACACCTGATACATATTTAGGGGTAACGTTCTGGTAAGAGGATAAAGAGTCAAGCTTAATTATTCGTAGATATGCAAGTAAAATGCAATACCATAATTCATTTAAAACAAATGTAGTGGGGGGTAGACATGATACAAAGAGAGTAATACAGATATTTGTTACAAGGAATGTTGGAATGCTGAGTAAGAGATTGTGTGAGAGTATGTGTATGTACAGTGAGTATATATGTATAATATGTAATGAACTACAACTTTTATAAAAAACATAGAATAATCTGCAATTAAAATAATAATTAAAATAAAATTCGAGCAACGTATTAATATCGAAAAATGGCTCAAGTATAAATATTAATAAAAATAACATAAAAAAGCAGGATGTGTTAACAATATATGAACAATATAGTCACATAAGTAATTTCGACAAATCGGCATCATTATCTATACGGATTGATGTTTGAGTCTCTTCTTTCTTGACATAAACCTTTCCGAAAGAAGTCCATGCGGCAAAAAGTTTATGATTTTTTACTTGCTCACGTGCAAGATAGTATAGACGTTTGGCTTTGATGGTGAGGAATTCGGATATATAAATCACTTTGTTCGGACCCGGTAGGTTAATTGTATGCGTGCAAAACATAGGCTGCTTATTCTCTCGATTTCTCTTGTTATATCTTTTTAGGTTAGATATCATAGTCTCCTTCCTATTTGTCGTAGTGAAATCGACAACAATAGCTGCTGACTTAGTCCGATAAATATCCCGAAATTCCAAGTCTAGAATTGGTTCTTCTGGTGAAATAACCGATCCTATGTTTTTAACCAAGCTTATTATAGACTGACGATTTTCATTGTTTTGTAATGGTATGTTACGAATTTCAACTGTCGAGCTGCGTACCTTTTTTTCTACCAAATCGAGTTTTGATTCTAAATTGGCAATATGCTTTTTATATGTGGTATTTTCTAGTTCTAGTGATGATATTTTTTGGTGCAGTTCGTCGTATTGGCCGGAGATAAATTCCATAGATTTTTGAATATCTTGATTTTGGCTAATAATAACTTGCATAGCACTGGTCAATGCATCAAATTTTTGGTCTTGCTGAGATTTTATTTCGGCTATCAACATCTTTATTTCAGAATTAGACATTGGCGCAGACTCTGATAACGAAAACTCGTTGAAAGTACGCTTTTGCCGTTTTGTTATGTTTTGAAAAGCTTCGGTGGGTTCTCGAGAAGACAATTCATTGATAGCAGAATCAGAAGCATAGTGGGCCACCGCAGGAGTTGTTAAATTTAAGTCATTTTGTGGCGGCGAACGCTGAACGGACATGGTTTACGCAAAACGGCAGTTAATTCTAGGCCTAAATATTACGACGGCAAGCACACTGGGCGGGGCTGCACACACTACAGTAATTATCCTGCGTAGACGCACACAACAATCAGTTGGGCGTGTCTTCGGCGTCGGTCGCTAGATGCACCGTTAGTTCACTTACGTCACCTTTGCTGGAGTGGCGGCTGGAAATAAGTCTGTCTCAAAAGAAAGTAGTGGCTTCTCACTCACAAAGTCGGTGCGCACTCCGCGCAGTTATGCTGCTCTGGTACTTTATTCATAAGACAGTATGCAAAAAATTTATTTTTAACTTAAAATATGGATAATTCAGATATTTTATAAATACGTCCGTATGCTACGAGGTCCGAGAGGGAAGGGGGTATGTGTAATGTGGTATTTGGAAACACCTTTTCTATAGCTTTCATGGCACTCCTTTCATAGTCGAGTGTTATTTTCTTCGGCTTCCAGTAAGGTAATCGTGTTCTTATTAGTTGCAGTAAGATCTCATATGTCCTCTCTTTTTTATTGTGAAGGAATGAGAAGAATAAAGGAATTATTTGATTTGTAACTTTGTTGTATCCATGAATAGAGTAAATTTGTTGAAATGATGCCGGACGTGAGCGAAAAGATCCATAAAAAAATGGTCAATATTATCAAGTATATTGTGAATGTCGGGACAGCAAAAAATAGAATTCTATTTTTTTTTTATTTTTTTTATTTATAACCCTTTATGTACAATCTAGTATACAAAGGCGGACTTAATGCCTGAGGCATTATCTGCCAGTCAACCTTCAGGTGATGCAGAGAATAAAGAAGTAGATGTACAAGTGATAACGATAAATTTTGAACATGTTTAATATGAGTATATATACACGGTTATTTTTTTATCATACTGGAAAATTTTAGAGGCAGCTCGGTAGACGCTAGACGACTCATATCAATAAAAAAAACATGTGGTTATATTTTTTAAATTTTATCCGCCAATAATATTAAATTATAGACATTGTTCTTGTTTACTACAAGATAAGGTAAGATTATGAATGAATAAAGCATTTACTACTACGGGCTTAGGAAAATGCGGCAACGTCGCGTTATTAATTCAAGCAAGATCAATCTACAACTCGTTTGAAATAAGAGTTATTATTGCACTAGACACTACAATAGTGAAAGACAGAGACAGTCGGCGCCGGCGCCGAGCGCGGGGCGGCGTTTTGTTGTTTGCTGTCGCTTGTCGGCACGAGCCGGCCGGCTCGCCGGCTTTAGTTCGCCTTTGAGCCCGGCGCGTGTGAACGTATCGCGATGTCGCGCCCGCGCCTGACACGCGGCAATCGGGCGCATTCGAATTTTAGTTTCAATTTAACACATCTCGCGAATACACAGACCTTACTCCGGTAGACCGTAGACTTTTACTTGTGAAGTGAAATTAAGTGTTTGGTGTAAGAAAGTGAACCCACAAACGTAAGACTTGGAAGCGAAAACTGCATTTCGAGACGTTGAACACTAACCAAAGTGATATGTTGTTGTGGTCATGTATAGTTTTAAACGAGCACGACTATGTATGAGTTAGAGGACTTCCTTTAAATTTAGAACTCTTTTGTTATTAGAACTAAAGTTGATTTAAATTGTTTCCTAGGTAGGTAAGTATTTAAAGTTGATTCCAATTTTTTAACTACGCCAAAACAACCTACCATAACCGTAATACCTACCTAGTACTGTTTGTTTTCTTTAAAAACTTTGTTTTGCCGGTCCTAAGTAAGCCCGTAAAGTAGGAAGGTGAAATTGTGATCAACTCAGTGATGACTTTGAATCGGCGACGTTGTTGCCAGTTCGCGTTCATTCAATGTTTTGCCTACAACTTCACTCAGTGTCCATACCAGTGCAGTATTTTTTGGATATTTTAGATAATAAATATCTAATTAAACAGGTGAGTAAATTTTATTATTAATGGTTAAATAATTCTTCTACCGTGTCCTGAAGCCACCCTTAAAATAACCAGGGTTATAAAAAAATAACCGTGTATATCTATGTGTATTTGTATATATATTATATATATGTAAAAATAATAATATATATATATATATATATAAATTATATATATGTAAAATATATATATATAAATAAATTGCGAATACAATATAAATACCTAAATATAACAAGTCAATAGGGATACCTAAATCTAACCTATAATATTAATTTGATGTTGACGAATACTTGTAGCTTAAACCTCAACCTCACTATGTTTCCGAAATTCTTTTCTGGTACAGTTTCCTTAATTTTTTCTTAAAACTTAATTTACTAGACGATTTTCTGACATCTAATGGAAGAGCATTCCACAACTGGATCGATTGGACTATAAACGAGGAATGAATGATCTCAGACCGGTGAGCGGGACATATGAGAAGAGCATTAAAAGTAGAGCGGAGGGATCTATTGTGAGAAGCACTAAGATATTGAAGGTGATTTTTTACGTAACTAGGGGTATTTGGATCATTAAGTAGAGAATATAGAGTTGTTAAAGTCCTCATGTGTCTTCGCTCCCGTATTGGAAACCATTTCAAACGTAACCGGTAAGCAGAAATGTGATCATACTTCCTTAAATTAAAAACGAATCGAATGCAGTTATTTAGAAGCCGGTCTAGTTTATTGAGAAGATCTGCATTCAGGTCGAGATAGCACACATCAGCATAGTCGACAATAGGGAAAATTAAAGTCTGTACAAGCGTTTTCTTGGTGTCAGCAGGCAGAAAGTTTTTAAGGCGGTACAACGACCTTAGTACACCTGTTACCTTGTGACATATACTGGCAATCTGTGGTCTCCAACTAAGACTGGAATCCAGATGTAAGCCCAGGTTCTTCACTGTATTGCTCAGGGGGATAATTTTGCCGTTATAAATAACAGAGCGGATTCTGTCAGGGGCCACACACGACATAGTTCTGGAGCCACCAATAATTATGGCTTGGCATTTTGATGGGTTGATTAGGACTCCAAACTGCTCAGACCAACTCTTAATACTCTCAAGGTCCAGATTGATTGCCTCAACAGCATCATTTATATTATCCACCTCTGCCTGAGCATAGAGTTGCAAGTCATCGGCATACAGATGATACGCGCAGCGAAGACTGTGAGTGATAAAGTTTATGAAAATTGAGAACAGAAGAGGGGATAATATGCCGCCTTGAGGGACACCCGCTACAAGGTTATTCCATGCGGAGGAAGACTCCTCACAAGTAACCGATTGTTGGCGTCCCTTAAGGTAGGAAGAGAACCACTCCAACACAATACGCGAGACCGTAAGATGAGAAAGCATGGACAGAAGTATTTTATGGTTAACGGTATTGAAAGCATTCGAGAAGTCGACTAGAACTAGAACAGTAACTTTTCGCTCCTCAATGCCAGTTTTAATATCATTAGTGACCTTAAGAAGAGCGGTAGTGGTGCTGTGACCAGATCGAAAGCCAGACTGGAAGGGACTAAGGGCACAATTTTTATGGATAAATAAGGAAAACTGCTTGTGGATGCAAGCTTCAAGCACTTTGGATAGGTAGGGAAGAATTGATATTGGACGGAATTGATTGATGAGAGTAGGATTGGACACTTTAGGGAGTGGTCGTACCAAGGCTTTCCTCCAAAGGGTGGGGAATGAACCTGATTCTAAAGAGAAATTTATGATCTCCGTGATTGAGGGGAGGATATAATCAAGAAGAGGGACGAGCATCTGACGACTGATGTGGTCACATCCCATAGCGTTAGTTCTAATCTTGAGGATAATCTTTTTTATTTCGTCTAAGGTCACTGGTGAAAAGGTGAAAGGGGGAATGTTAGGACGGGGAAGACCAGTAACGAAGGCAGTCGTATTCGAAATCGTCAGATCGCTAAGATCTGAACTGATAGAAAAATGATCATTTAGATCATCTAAACTAATGCTACTAGGGAGGTCAGAGTGGTGTGCCTTACCGATTCCTAGAGTTCCAAGGAACTTCCAGGTTGCAGCAGATGAGGAAGAAGAGATGTTACTGAGAATATGGCGGCGTTTAGCATTGCGCACCATCTGATTACACCGATTTCTTGCAACTTTAAAAGCATTCCACTTTTCATCCGTGCGCTCTCTCTTAAAATTCCGCAAAGCTCTGTCACGCCGTTTCATTGCCCTATGGATATCGTCGGACATCCAAGGAGCAGGCCTATGCTTCAATTTAATTTTCTTAAGAGGAGCATGGGTGTCGTAAATCTGCAAAATTAAACTATTAAAAATGTGTATCTTGTCATCAATAGTGCATGCTTGAAACACTGGCTGCCAATCTATCTTAGACGCGTCGGAGAGAAATTCAGCAGTGTCCATTCGAGAAAAATTACGCCTGTACAGGACTTTGGGAACAGATTTGGGAGGTTTAAGGAAATAGGAAAGGAAAATGAGGTCATGATGGGAAAAGCCTGAAGCAGGATGTTGGCCGTGAGAGGATACGCGTGAGGGATTCGAGACAATGATTAAATCGAGCAAGGAGTCATTCCCTCCAGTGGAAAAATGCGTTGCTTGAAGAGGTAAAACATGTAAACTAACTGATTCAATCATTTGTAGGAGTTTACGCGGACGAGGAGATTGTGGGGAGAGGATATTGGTATTAAAGTCTCCCATGATGACATGGTGCGTATAATCAGACCCTAAAGACTCTAAGACTGATTCAAGATCAGTGAAGTAATCTATAGTCGGGGGACAGTAAACAACGCCAAGCACGAATTTCGCAGTGCCCACGCCAATCTCCAGAAACAAAAACTCCGCGGAAGAGGAATACTGAGGATCCGAAGCAGTAATTATTTTATAAGAAAATACCGAACGAAGATAAATTGCTACCCCGCCCCCACCCCTCCCAACGCGGTCGTTCCTAATGAGAGTAAAACCAGGTAGTGGGTACATAGTTGAAAGAAGGTGCGGTTTCAGCCACGACTCAGAGACTAAAACAGCGTGGACATTGCAACAGTGAAATGCATACAATTCAGCGTAGTGACTGGGAATGCTTTGTGCATTGATGTGATATACGTTAAATAGACGGTTAGGTACATGGTTAAATTCGTGAGTCAGAAAATCATTTAAGGTATCGGAAACTGAACAGAAACTTTCTTCATTAGATGAGGTTATAGATTCGTCGGCAGAAAAATAAATATCGTCTTCATGCATTATAATAAAGTAAATAAATAAATAAATGAATTAAATTATACTATATAACAATAATATTTCCTAAAAGATTGAATTGTACTAAAAATATATATATGTATATCACTTACAATATAACGTACGCATCTCTGCACCACCCGCCAGCTTACAAAATTCACACGATAATACAGCAACTAAAATGACAATAACTATAACTATAATAATACTTAAGCATACTGATCAAAACAAAACGGAAAAAATAAATACTAATGACAATAGCTGTCCGGACTAGCACCCTTTAACTTAACTATAAGGAAATTAAAAATGTAGAAACAAAATAATATAATACAATATTATCTATGCACACAGCTGAACGCTGATCAATCGTGGCTCAAAGGTCGTAGTAGCCAAGCCAAAAACTCACGTGAGAAAAAAAAAATCAGATCAAACCAAAACAAACAGCAAGAAAAAAAAGCGCGGGAACTTCACATAGTAAAGGCGGGCTCTTTAAAATATTTTATTTGTAATTTTTTAATTGTAGTCAGTTACTTAATAAAACACAAACAAAAGAGGTATATAACATATAGGCATTAAATAATATTATAAGCAGATATGGGGAAGCGGAGTTCGAGAAAAAGAAAAAAAAAGGAGGATGAACCGGAGTCTGGTGATGCAGATAGGGAGACAGATGAGGTAAGGTTGGTAGAAACGGATATGTCCTCTTCGGACAGTGATGAAGAAATAAGCAATGCAGATAGGTACAAGCCTTATTATGTTACTGACTATATACGCAGATATCCGGAAGAAATTAGAGGCACTGAATTTGTGGTTTTTGTTGAGTCATCAGACATCCAGAAACCAATTGGAACAAGAGATCTTCTTTCTTTGTCAACTTGTTTAAAGCGCTTTAACAAAGGCGTCAAATTTTTAAGAAATATCAATAAGTTTAAGATAGGTATTTATTTTGAAAAACCAGACTTGGCGAATGCCTTTTTAAATAATAATACCTTCTTGAAAGAATACAAATTCAAAGCCAGTATTCCTGCTGCTACAACTGAGGTGTCCGGAGTTATAAGAAATGTACCTACCATTATATCAAACAAGAGAATATTTACTATGATAACAAGTACAAAAAAAATAATAACAATAAAAAGAATAATGAAAAAAATAAATGTGACAGGGTTTTATATTACAACCTACAACTACAGTAATAGTGACATTTGCCACTTCCATTTTGCCAAATCATATAGATATTGGTGGTTGGAGACATGATGTGTCTCAATATATACCACCAGTTAAGCAATGTTACAAATGTTTGAGATACGGACATTTGGCAAAATATTGTAAAAATTCTGAAAAATGTAGTATATGTAAAGAAAATCATAACTATAAGACTTGTACAGTTTCTATCGAAAAAGCTACTTGCATTCATTGTGATGGCAATCATACTAGTGTGTCTCCAATATGCCCAGTTAAAAAACAGAAAATCATTGAAAATAGAAATAAATATAAGCCTGCTTCTTATGCAGATATTACAAATCCTTTAAATTTTCCCAAATTAGAAAGTAAGACAAAAAATAATGTAGATTTGTTTACACTGCTCAATACTGACAGCAAGTGTCTCTCATTATTAGTTGAAACCATAACTAAATGTGTTTCTTTGCATAATACTCAAAATACTTCTATAAATTCTAAAAGTGTTTTAGAGGTCTTAAAAAATACTTTTGGTAAGCAATCAAATCCCCACAATTCACCCCCAATCAATTGAATATCGTACAGTGGAATGCTCAAAGCTTATTAAGCAATCAACTTATTTTTACGAAATTTCTTTATGACCATTTTATTCATATCGCAATTTTATGTGAAACATGGCTAAAGCCTCAGAAGCAGTTTAAAATCAAAGGTTATCATATTGAACGTAATGACTGTGGCAACAAGCATAATGGTGTTGCTATTTTAATCCATACATCACTAAAATATCAAAAAGTAACATCTTATTTTGACAACTCTCTTCAAACAATTGTAATACATTTAGAACTAAATCAGAACACTATTTCAATAGCCAGTATATATTGTCCAACAAATTGTATTCCCAGTTTCTCTAAAAATAAGTTTAAACATTTCTTGAATTCTCTCCATAGGCCGACGATTATAGCTGGTGACTTCAATGCTCATCACTCAATTTGGGGATGTCCGTTATCGGATTCCAGAGGTAAGGATATTCTTGAGTGTTTAGATGAATGCAATTTAGTCCTGTTGAATGATGGTCAGGTCACAACTGTCGGTTCTCATTCTTGGAGACCTAATGGTTTGGACTTGACTATGGTATCTCCTTCATTAGCTCTTCGCTGCGAATGGTCAGTACACGACGATCCATTGGGCAGTTATCATTTGCCAACATTTACTAAGATTACATTCAATAGTAGTTCACAATGTTTTAACTCTCAAAACAATTTTCAGGATGAAAATGATTTTAACAATCGCATTAATCATAGATTAGTTGATTGGAAGTTGTATTCTTCAATTGTTAATAAGGATTTAGATAATTTTCAATGTAACCCTATTAGTAATCCAATAGATTCATACAACTCTTTTTGTCAAATCATTTTGACAGCTGCACAAAAGTCAATTCCCTCTCGTACCTCTCGGTCCGAATCACGTAACATTGCTACTCAAAACTTAAAATCAAAATATCGAACAGTTCCTTGGTGGAATAGTAATTGCGCTAAAGCTGTCCAGGAAAGCAAGCAAGCCTATCTTGATTTTAAGAATAATCCTTCTCAAGAAAAATATATTAATTTCAAAAGATTACAAGCTGCTAAAAAACTTACCATTAAGAGAGAAAGACTAAGTAGTTGGATAGAATTCTGTACAAAATTAAATCGATTGACACCAGTTTCAGTAGTATGGGGTAACATGAGAAAACTTACACATAAAACATATAAAAAGCAAAATAGTGATTTTTCGTGGGTCAGTGATTTTTTACGTAAATACACGCCTGACTGTGCAAAATAACAGGCCAATTGTGAAGGACAATAGTTTACCAGATAATCAGTCATTCCTCACTGATCCATTTTCTTTTGACGAATTAACTGCAGCTCTGAAATCTAGAAAAAACACTGCTTGTGGATTAGATAGTTTATCGTACAAGATGTTTCAGCTACTTAACACTGACAATCTTTATAAGCTTTTACAAATTTATAATATTTTATGGCAAGATTGCACAATTCCTCCTAATTGGAAAATGGACTGCTTGGTTCCTATTTTAAAACCTGGAAAAATTGCATCTCATCCCGATTCTTATCGTCCTATCGCTTTAACGTCTTGTGCTGGTAAATTATTTGAACAGCTAATCAAACAAAGATTGGAATTCTTCATAGAAAAGAACTCAATTTTACCTTTAAACCAGTTTGGGTTTAGGCGAGGACTTTCGGCTCAAGAAAGCTTAGCACATTTTTTTTTGGACGTCACTACAGCTCAAAAGAATATGGAGTATACAATAGCAGTGTTTTTTGATATAGAAGGTGCATTTAATAACGTTAATCATGGTATTTTGTTTGAATCTCTATTATCTTTCTTACCTGTAAAAATTGCTTATTGGATATATGCTTTTCTCACGGATAGAAAAGTGTATGTCAAAATAGATAATAAATTTTTAGGCCCTAGATTTTCGAGCAAAGGTGTATGTCAAGGAGGCATCTTGAGTCCTATTCTGTATATTTTGTATATAAGAAAACTAAATTCCATTCTTAATAATAATTTAGTCAACAATCTTCAGTTTGCTGATGACCTTGTCATTTATTGTAAAGGTACTAATGTATTAGATATTCAATTAACATTAAATAATAATCTAGTGAAGCTGGCAGATTACTTCTCAGAACTTGATTTAAATGTTAGCCTTTTAAAAAGTAAAGTTGTAATATTTTGCCCAAAATACAGTTCTCTACCTCTAATTAATATTACATACAGCAATCATACTTTGCCTATTGATAATTCAGTTAAATTCTTGGGTGTTATTTTTCACGAAAATCTTACGTGGGATTTATATGTTGATTGCTTGGTGAGCAGAGCTTTAAAAGCCACTAATGTAATTAGGTCCGTTACTGGATTGAAATGGGGTGCTGATCCTAAAATTGTGTTAATGCTTTATAAAGCTTTGGTCAGAAGTCATTTTGAGTATGCTTTCTTTTGTTACGCTTCCGATCCAAAATACATAGATGTTATTGATAAAATACAGAATAAGAACTTACGATTAATACTAGGTGCTATGAACACTTCCCCAATAAATTCTATGCAGGTCGAATGTCATTTACCACCAATGGTTATTCGCTTTGAATTTTTAAAACTTAAATTTCTTTTTAAACTTTTATCACGTTCGAATAACGATCTTTTAAATAAATTAAATGTATGTTCCACTAACACTTTTCTTTCAAAGAATTTCTCACATTTTATAAGTTTAAAAGAACAATGTAATATATTTTGTAGTACTACTTTACATTGTTATAGTGGCTCATATGCTAGTAAATTCTGTGACATTCATATTGTCCTACATAAAGATTTTAAAGATAAATATGATGTTTACGAAAGTCTACAGGCTTATAATGATTATCGATCAGTTTATACAGATGGTTCAAAGACGAATGTAAGTGTTGCAGTAGCTATGTATGATACAGGTAGTAAAACTGGACATAGTTTTAAAATGTGCCAAAATGCCAGCATATTTTCTGCTGAGGCGAATGCTATAATTGTAGCTCTTAACTACATTCAACAGTTCAGCCAATACAAAAAATGGATTATTATTACTGACAGCATGAGTGTGTTGATGGCTTTGAGAAATCCTTCCTTTTCATCAGTCACAAATCATTTAATATATAATATCCGAGATCAGATACATCATTTAAAAATAAATTATCAAATAGACATTATATTATTTTGGACTCCAGCTCATATCGGTGTATATGGAAACGAGGAAGTAGATAAACTGGCCAAAACTTTGAACACTCTAGACGTACCTATAAAAAACATACCAATTTCATATACTGATTGTACAGCTCTAATCAAGAAAGAAATATTGAAGCTATGGGAAGAACACTGGAATAGTACTTTGCTCATAAAAGGGAAGTGGTATCGAGAAATAAATAATAAAATAAAACAACCCTGGTTCAATAGACACAATTACATAAACAGAAGATTTTTTACTATTATTTGCCGTTTGCGAATTGGGCACGGTCGATTCAATGACCATTTGTACCGGCTAGGCATGACTTCTTCCCCATCGTGCAACTGGTGCAACACCACCTTACCTCAATCTCTGCATCACCTTTTTTACGAATGTCCAATTTTTGCCCTGCAAAGAAACATTTTATTAGAAGAAATTTCAAAAATAATGAAACACCAGCAAGATCTACCGCGCTCTTTACAAAAACTTCTTTCCATTGAAAAATGCTTTGAAGCAATTTATGAATATGTAACCTCTACGTTTGGCGATTTGTGAATTCAAAAGAAGAATGAATAACAATAGTTTATTGCATACAGACTAGGCTGTATGGTTGACGCCTTTGCCTTTCCCAAATGGGATAAACAAAATTAAAAAAAAAAAAAAAACAAACAGCAAGTAGGTACTAGGGTACCTAGTAATAATTTGTGAAGCATTTTACTTACAAGTGCAACAAAGAGAATAAATCTTAATGGATAAAAATAATAGTACCGGACCTTATTGTTAATAAAAATTATTAATGTAATCTACATTCAAGATAAGTTTACACAGCTCTATAAGGCATAAACCAAATAAACAAGCTACTAACCAAGAAAAGCTACATTTTTATGCTTGCTGAGTGTGAAGTGGTGTGAAGCACAGAATACAATACCCCAAGGGGGTGTGAAGCAACACAAAAAACCAGGACAGCCAAGCAAATTAATGGAAAAAAAAAGACAGCAATTCAAACCACAAATATCAGTAAACACAATAAATAACAAAACTAGTGAAAACTGGAAAGGAATTCAAAATGAGGTGTTGATTATGATAATAGCACGAAGTTGACCAATTACTACTATACTGTGCTTACTAAATATCGCTCATCCCATGCTATTCGCATCATCATGCTGATGATGTGGCTGAAAATCCGCGAGTAAAAAAATTTCGAACTTTTTGGGTACGGATACTTCGGCCGGTGAATTAAAATAATGTAGTAACACATGAAACTTTTGTTTCTGGCATTATACAGACCACTTTTTATACTACTGAAGTCCGGTAGTTTAGTGACTAAATCCGTACCATCATCCTGCAGATCGCAAATCATTTCTTCATTTTGTTTCTGAATAGGTTCCAAATTCGAACTAATCTGCTTTTAAATTTTGAACTTTTTTAATTATTGAATTGTTCTCAAAATTACGTATTATGTGATTTTTCCTTCACGAAATTATTTTTGCTATCAAGAGTTAAGTTACCTCCACAGCCTTTTAAATTGTAACACTGATAAAATTTATTTTTGTTCTTATATATTTTCCTTTGATGGTACTGCTAACCATCATAAAGCAGCTCGTTTCGTTGCCACAAACTCAATAGATTTTTCTTCGATTGACTCCATTTTGGCATTTGGCACTACCAACATATTTCTTTACCGAGAACCATACAGAAAATACCATATAATCAATGATTTACTTTGAGAATACCATACAGATAATCACAAAAAAGATGAGACTTTCGCAAATGACATTTCAATGTCACTTTGAAATAGATGGAAATTCTTATCAACCAGTTACATTGTAAGTATTTATCATATAGTAGGTAGGTACCTATTTATTCGATGTCAATGCTACGCTAAGTATACTATAACGTTTTATGTAGTAATGAAAAGTTTAAAAACTTCACATTTCCAGGTTATGAACTCGATTACGAAAGTGGAAAAATATATTCCTAATTAATAACCGGTTATGAACAGAGAAAAAAAATGCCGTTTTCGTAGCTGGTTATGAACCATGGTTACGAAAACGACAAAACAATAAAAAAATTCTTTGTTCGTATATGGTTATCAAAAATCAGTTACGAACGTGGAGTAAAGGGGTTATTTTTTTATCACCCTGGAAAATTTTAGGGACGCTTCAGGACACTTCCATTATTATACAGGGTGTAACTGAACACCCCAATAACATTTAAGGGTATGTATCCATCAGAAGTAGAGATTCTTTAATAAAAATATTAGGCCTAACAAACCTACTTTTTTTCCATACAAACTAAATAAATTATTTTTTGGTATTAAATGCCGACAACCCTACGTAAGCTTCCGAGGAATACTACGCTCATGTCATACAACTAAATAAATATTTTTTTTGGTATTAAGTGCCGAGAGCCCTACGTAAGCGTAGGAGGAATACTACGCTCACGTCTGTCACGTGTCATTTTGTGTTTTAATTTCTTTTGTGTTAAGAGCTGCTTATGGTTGTCACTTGAAAGTTTTTGCTTTCAGTTTAAAATCAAATAACTCTGAAAGTATTGGGGTTCCATCTCTGGGACAAGCACCGAAGGTTTATTTAGTATCTAACTTATATGCCCCTTAAATATTATTGGGGTGTTCAGTTACACCCGGTATATAAAAAAAATGAAATAAAAAAAAGATAAAAAAAATTTAAAAAATCTAAAAATGCTGCTCTCAACAAGTGCAGAATTTTTTGGATATTTTAGAAAATTAATATAAAATTAAGTATTTAAAATTACTTATATGTATAAAGTTACTTATTTTTTTTATTCATATTTAAATTATTCTCATACCATCTCATGATGGGGTTTTCTGTTAACTTTATGGTAAGCTAAAATATTCAATTTCATTATTTTCATTTAATGAGCATCATTTCAGCCAAGAGATGCTCACTGTTGGAGATAGGCCTCTCCCAAGGAACTTCAAACCGATTGGTCCAGCGGCTTCCCGCGACCTTCTCCAGATCGTCGGTCCACCTTTTGGGGGCCTACCCATGCTGCGTCTGGGTACGCGGCACTCCCACTTAAGGTTCGCAATACTTTGAGCTATGTCTTTGATTCAGCTCTTCTACGGATCTCATCATTTCTGATGCGATCATATAGGGAATCCCCGAGCATAGCCCTCTCCATTTTCCTTTGAGCATTCTTATGAGACCCGTTGTAAGAAGCCACGTCTCAGCTCCGTACGTCATCACTGGCAACACGAACGAATATGAGACTCGTCTTGAGACACTGTGGTAGATGGACCGAAAAAGTGCTGCCTTACTTCCCGAATGTTGCCCAGCCGGGTTAGATGTGTGGCTGTCACTAGCTGGGCCACAAAAAAAACTGAAAAATAGATTGTTTGAGTATTCCGCTATAATGTCTAGAGTTTGTCAGAGTTTGTCGGCTCGTGCATTCGGGACTCCTAGCTCCTGTAAATAGGAGTCTATATGACTCAAGAGCATGATGGGTCTGTAGTTTTCAACTGGGCCCTGTCGCCCTTTTTGAAGAAAGTTGCCACCACGCCACTGTGCCATACTTTAGGCGTTTTTTCCACGAGTATTAGAATTTAATGAGTATACCAGTTTTAAAATTGCTTATTTTGCTAGTCGAAGTTAAATATGGTCACAATATTTTTCGCGAAGTCAATAGGTCTAGGTTTTTTTTGTTTGACCCATAACTAAGACAGTTACTAAGTATCTGACTACAGAGACTATCTCTCTATCCTCACCTGAAATACCTAAACAGTTTCATCTAAAGATGTAGGGTTCTTCTGAAACTTAGTAAAAGTATAAAGGTTACGTTTTGACTCTAAAACTTCAAATACAGCGGAAATGTCATGTGTACGAAAGCTGTGCACAAAAATGCATTGTTCTATAAACATTAAATTATTACTATAATTTATTTATAATATGATAGTAAATAAATTACCTCGAAATTTTGTATTTTTTTGCTGGGGGTTAAATAGGGCTGTTAGAGCGTATACTAGCTGCTCCCATGCCTCTGGCGGAGAGGGAAGCCCGTACCGTTCCACGTTGGGGAGGTACCAGGCCGGGTGACTTACGTGTGCTCAGCGCTCTGCGTATGCACGCATTATGGCCGGAGAGGTGTTCCCGTGGGGGTTAGTGGGTAGCTGCGGCACTCTACCGTGGAGTCCCACACACCCTTGCCTCTACCCGGGGGCTTGGACGGTGCGTTAAAGCATTCCCCACGTTAAAAAAAAAGGTGCGGTCATGTAGTTTCATTTTTAAAGTTAATAATTTTTTTTATTAATATTCTTTAAAAATGGACGTTAAAATAAGCGTACCTATTTATTGTTCAACCAATTAATAGTTACGTAAAGAATATATAAATTATATCATTGAGAAAACCAATATTTTTAAGGTTCCATGTGTCGGTGTCAGTATCGGAGTAGAACGTGTATTTTCGGTACTTGAAGCGAAGTTGGCATCTGGCGAAATGCGCGTACGCACCAATGAAGTCGAGGTATTCGTTATATCGGCGCAGAAAAACTTCTTGGAGGAACGCATGAAGATCTGCAACGAGCTGTGGGATGCTGGTATCAAGGTATTTAAAGTAGGGCATATAATTATAATATTGGCAGTCTAAGCACACGACTCGATCCCTGCCTTTTAAGATAATTTAATGCAAAATATGTAAAACATACAAATTAAGTGAGTATTACTTTATTGAATTTATTAGACTACAGATACAAAGGTATATTCAAATTAAAATAACACAGTGGTCTGTCATTCGTCAATAAAACTGTTCCTAATCAATAGCGCTCGAGGTTTGTACCACTGTGTGAAAGTGCCTTTTGCTTTATGCATATCTCACGCTTTTTGTATTAAAAATCTTTGTGTCCTACTCTGTCAAGAAAGTACCGGGAGAAGATCAATAATACACAAAATGTTAGTTATTCATACAAAGTTATTTTGTCGCCTTCAAAGTATGCTCCTTCAGAAACGATACACTTAAGCCAACGAATAATCCAAATCATCAAAACATTTTTTAAACGCTTTTTGAGGAATTCAGTTCAGTTTCCGAGAATTCTCCTTTATGTCGTGTACCGAATGAAAACGGGTGCCACGAAGTGGTAATTTGAGTTCAGGAAACGGAAAGAAGTCTGCTGGAGCCATATCTGGTAAAAAAGGTGGTTGCTCTATGGTACTCGTATTTATTGAGTTTTTGGTAAAAAAATTCGTTAACAATGTGTTCACCTTTTGTGAAGGCGCATTATCGTTCCACAAATCTGACCTTTTCGTCGAGTTTGATTTCTTAAACGCGACATAACGCTCAAATTATTCATTATTTACCGTTTGACTTTCTAGCAAGAATTCCGAGTGCACAACACCGTGATAGTCAAAGAAAACAGTCACAAAATGACTTTGACTTTTCATCGACTTTGGCGTGGTTTTTTTCGGTTTTGGTTCAGTTGGAAGGCGCCACTCCGAAGCTTATTGACTAGTTTGCATGTCAAACACATAAATCCACGTTTCATCACCAGTAACAATGCGTTTCATGCATGTTGGGTCGGCATTGATTCGTTCTAGCATGCCCTCATAAGTTTTTGGAGAAAATTCAGGTCTTTTGGGACTAGTCGAGCGTCTTTTCGGTCACTATTTCCTACACTTTTGTAATTTTAATTTCAGTTGACGTTGATGGCCTACCAGTGCGAGCCAAATCTTCCATCACATCTCGACCGCTTTTGAATGCTTTGTACCACTCATAAGCATGTGTTTTTGATAAAGTCAATTCACTGTAAGCTTTCCGTAACATTTTCAGTGACTGTGAACACGAAATTCCATAGGCGATGCAAAATTTAAGACAAACTCTTTGTTCGATGTTGTTGTCCATTATGAAATTCGCAATACACACAAGATATGATCTAACTAAAAACTGCACCGTCTTTAATCTAAATAACAGATGCAACTCGAACCCCGCGCCAAAATGGAAAACAGTTCATCATTCATTCCCGATACTTTTTGACAGAATAATATAGATAATAATAAAGTAGGTTATGTGTTGCCACTGATTGCCGCCGTTTCCAATAAAGAACTATTCACTTCCTTCATTAATTAAAACTTTTATGCTACAAACAAGTTGCACATATGGCAGACTTAGTGATAAACATCGCTCTCTGCCAGTCAACCATTGCGCCAAGCAGAAAAACAATAATGGTGGTATACTTACAAATAAATGGGAACATTATTGATATTATTCGTTTGCCATGCTATTTAGTTTTTAAAGCGTAAGAAATTTGACGTTTTCCAAGGGCTACGCTGTATTGAAACGTATTTTAGGTTATTGTTGAATCCATATTTACTAATATGGAATAATATTATAGATAGGTAGAAGAATTCATTGGTTATTGTAAAACTCATACGTACTATCGAGGTCTCTCGTGCCTTACCACTTTGTAGAAATATTCGTTTGAAAGCGGATCGCATCGGACACGCCCACACGACCCATACCGATCCCTGATTGGCTACGTATTTTTACTACGATTTACTACGGCCAATCGCGCCGCCGCGCCGCCGCTCGCTTGCTTGTTTGCGCCCACGCACTATTGTTGAATGAATGAAGTGGGGCGTGGTCTGACGCGATTGTCATCGTGCAGTGTGCAAGCGACTTTCGACGTAGGACTGGTAAGGTGTCAGTGTCCTCGATAGTACCTATCAAATATTTATCAATCTCCAATGTTTATGTTTTAGACCGAGCAATCATACAAGAAAAACCCGAAAATGTTGAATCAGCTGCAATATTGTGAGGAAAACGAGATTCCCTTGGCGGTTGTGTTGGGCGAGTCAGAGTTGAAACGTGGAGTGGTGAAGATCAGGAGCATAGCTTCAAGGCAGGAGGAAGAAGTACCTAGGGAAAAGCTCGTGCGGGAACTTCGAACGCGTCTTGCCTCATTAAACAATAGCGAGATGAACGGATCGCTCTAATCTTACCATTGTGCTCTAAATCACAACTCCTGGTAACATTATTCAATATTTCACATGTAAAGACACAGAGTTGGAAACAGGTGTATTTATAAAGAAAAGTGTGGCATCAGCCTTGTTACCATAGATATATATACCATAAACTATTTCATAGATTAGTAATATTAGGATGTTGCCAAAGAGTTGTGAGTGAGGCTGTGCAAAGGTTTTTGCGTGTACACTCTCAGAAAGCTACATAATTTTTAATCGTTCCTTCTTTGTATAGTATACACTTCTGTTATTAAATAACCATGGTTTTTTAACATGAACGTGTAGCGGCTATTTTATGATATCGATTTAAAACTATGGAAGTTTTTGAGTGTTTTTAACAAATTAGAAAAAAAAACGAATACTTATAGCATTTTTTTGTAACTCAAAGTTCCATTAGTATTCACAAGTCAGTTCAAATTTTAACATTGTTTCATACATCATCTTAAACTTTTAATTTATTGTGTGAAATGAGAGCATATGAAGAAATTTAACTATAAATTATTATCACTGCCTGTAGCTCGCTTCTTGTAGTAATTTATTTATTTAAATTGGCTTCATAATGCTAGGTGTTTTCATTCCTTTACAATCTTTATTGTCTTGAAAATAAAACACTAAATTCAAGTAGGTATGTTAGTTTAGCCGAGACCCGTTATTATAATGTGTACGCATTTAACTTATCCAAGATTTATAAATATAGTTTAAAAAAATACTTCATTAGCTTCTGCATTTCTACAACATCCTTTTAAATATTACTTTAAAATTAATATTTGTCGACAGGGTATGTATTCATTTGTGTAAAGTTACATTGTAAAGATACATAAATTAGTGATTGTCTTAATAAACTCATATAAGAGTGTTAAGTGTTTTGGGCTATGATTTTGTGAAATACTAGCCTGTTAAGAGATTTTGTCATATTTTCCTTTTACCATATGTAAAATAAATTCATTTTTATCATTAGCTATTCAAATAAATCATCCAAAAATCAATTATTTTCTACTTATTTAGTACAGTTACATAGTCTACCTATACATATATTTTTCTTAAAAATAGATCGCGATTGTTTTAATAAGACATAAAACAGTTATGATCAAATAAAATATGAAAAACCGGCCAAGCGCATGTACATCATAATTATATTTTTTTAGTTTTATCATTCTCTTATTTTAGAACTTACAGGGGGGGGGAACATTTAACCACTTTGGACGTGTCTCTCGCGCAAACAGTTTAGAAAAAATGATATTAGAAACCTCAATATGATTTTTGAAGACCTATCCATAGATACCCCACACGTATGGGTTTGATGAAAAAAAAATGTTGAGTTTCAGTTCTATGTATGGGGAACCTCCAAAATTTATTGCTTTTTTCTATTTTTGTCGGAAAATCTTAATGCGGTTCACAGAATACATCTACTTACCACGTTTCAACAGTGTAGTTCTTAAAATTTCGGAGAAAAGTGGCTGTGACATACGGACGGACAGACAGACAGACATGACGAATCTATAAGGGTTTCGTTTTTTGCCATTTGGCTACGGAACCTTAAAAAGGACGTCTACTATTATCTAGGCTGGACTATGATTCCTAGCTTCTGTTTCTAATAACATTATATTGGATTACATATATTATTAGATGTGACTGTTAATCATGAGGTTCTGAGGTCTGGTTCCCTGGGGCATCCATAGTTTTTGTGCGAACCGGTTAGCACAAAAACTATAGACTTTTTCTGATGAGGAAACAGTTTGGGAGTTTGGGTTTGGCCAAGTAAGTAGTATACTTAAGTCTCATATGCGAAAAACACGAAACTTTATAATTTTTGATACTCTAAAATCAACCGGTACACACTGGCATGTACTTGATACCTGTCAAATTGTCTTGTTTCGAAAATAAACGGACTACTGCAGCTTTAGTCATCACCACACCTCATAAATATTCCCACCGAGAGGGTCGAGCCTACCCTAAGTTAGGGTGTTTAGGATTTAGTCAACCACACTGCCCAGTGCCCAGTAATGACTACTTTGCTGGTCGCGCTGATGATGGCCGACAGCGCAGCGTAGCGCTGCTCCAGGCCGACACAGCGCGGTCAGCGTGCAGTACTCGACGGACGAGCTGAGATAAAGGCCGAGACCGAAGGTCGAGGCCTTTACAGTGCTGACAGCAAGGGCTGCAATGATGGCCAAGCTGGAGCGTAGCTAGGCTAACTCGAGGCAATCATAGCGTGACCAGCGAAACAGTCATTGTAGGCCAAGGCTTGTATAGTGCTTTACTCAAAAATGCAAGTACCTAATCTAAATAAAACCAGCAAGTAATTTAATTAAAAAATATATTCATTAACTAGAAATTTAATTAAAACGACAATTATGAAAAGTTAACGGCAAGGTCGACTTTGCTCAAACAAGGTTGTCAAAATAATGACCACATTACATGCATTTTTAAGTAAATAAAAATATCGTTACGAAAGTGCCCTCGAAATAAATATCTGTTTACGTTCAGAAATCTATTGATAAGGTTTATTTTGATATTAATATCCTTTTTAATAATTTACAAACAGGAATGTTTCTGATGATTTGCCATACTTGCTACATAAATATTTTTAATTTCTTTAATTGTTTGTATGCGTTTGGCCAGGTTGAATCGTATTTCAGAACGAACCTATGAACGTACGTAGTCTATGGCAGTAAGCTGTTTCTTTGTGGTTCTTTCTCCCAACATTCTAGAAAAGTTCTAAAAGGTTGAGAGTATAAATTAGATTCCCCCTCTAACCATCCCTTTTTCCGCTGACATCGTTTCTCCTGATAACATCTTAAACGTTCAGTTCGTTTATTGTGCCCAATCCCCGAACTAGGGGTCGTTTCTACGGGCAGCAGATCGACGCCTGTTCGAATTTGCTGACTGGATCAAGACCGCCTTGCGTCTGTTCCGGTCCTGCTGAAGATCGCGACGCCTGTTCCAGTCTTCGTCCATCTACTTCTGACCTCCGCGTCTTGCTTCAGCTTCTGCCTCCTCTAGGCAGAACTAAGCTAAGTACCTCCCTATATCTCTGCGAGTCATACTGAGCGAAACCGTTGTTTTTGTATTCAATTCGATACCTCCATGCGTTCCCGAGATAAAGGGTCTTGACAGATAGACAGACGGACGGACGAACATCAAAGTGATTTTGTTCGGTTTTTTTCCTTTTGTGGTACGGAATTCTTAAAACTTATTGCAGAAAACTCGGGTCGTTCCTATATACTACGTGGATGCATGGCTATGAAATTCTGCAACCTCGTACCAAAGCCTCGTATATCTGCGCCACGATAGAACCTAAGTATACGACAATTCTGCATCATACATACTTGCACCCTCACAGAGTCGATTGATTGGAGTTTAGGAGTTTAACAATACCACATATAATATAATGACAATACTGAGGTATAGATCGCCAGCAGTTCAACTCTGAGCACTCCTGGCTTAGGGTATCAATGTATTTTTGGTGGGTATTATATTAAATTCCATTTTTTTATATATAGCATTAAATTTTATCCCATTTTTAACCGACTTCTAAAAAAGGAGGAGGTTTCTTAATTCGACCGTATATACAGGGTGTCCCAGAAGCCGACGTCAAGCCGAAAGCAGGTGATAGACTAACTCATATATGTTATCAGAAAAATATAAAAAAAAACCTAAGTCACCTATTTAAAAAAAAATCTAGCATTAAAAAAAATGAATAAAATTTACACCCTGTGACGGTTTTTTCACTATTGTTGCTACAATTCTTGACTTTTCTAAACATTTTCTTTTGTTTTGTAATCCTGAATAATGTTTCTGTATACTCTAATCTAAAATTTAAAGCCAGCTGCTCCAAATTAGAAGAATATGCCATTTTTATCTAAATTAAATATTCAAAATTAATTTTTCGCATAGTTTTAACAAGCTGTTACTGAAAAAAAATGTACTATGCGAGTTTGGCAAGTAACTGCAAAAGTTGGCGCATTCAATAAGGATTCCAAAATGGTATGATACTTGGTAGATAATTTCTACGATTGCAGACAATATTTTTTTTTCTAAAACCAGGTAGTTTTGAAAACATTTTTCTTACGTACTTAAAATTTATTCTAATGTACCCATGGTTTGCTTTAAGGCTGTAACTTTAACATTCTAGTTTGAGTGAGACCGGGAGAGTCATTTTACGAAGTGTGAGAGAGACAGATAGTGACGCTAACGTGACAGAGACGGAGAGATTCGAAGTATGAGCGAGACAGATAGTGACGCTAACGTGACAGAGACGGCGAGTCTCACATCCACTTCGTAAAATGACTATTTTACGAAGTGGAAGTGAGACAGATAGTGACGCCAATTATTCGCTAACCCACAAACAATACACATCAGTACGTTTCGCTCCTTCGCTTACTGCGCATCTTTTTGTATTCGTTCGTGTTGATTTCGTGCTTACCACTTTCTGCTTCGCTTATTGGACTTGATTGCTTGTGATTTGGATTCGGACTGTTTAGTTTCTCTACCGACGACCTTTGCTTTGCTCCGGACTACTTATCGTTGATTGTGTAATTGTGTAGTGCCACCATGTCTGCGTACACAACACAAGAATACGCCAACATGCATTTAATTTATGGGGAATGTAGATGCAATGCCAACGCTGCAGCTAGACTTTATCGTGAAAGGTACCCAAATGCAGCTCGTTTTCCGGATCATCGAGTCTTTACAAATGTGCACCGATTACTCTTCTCAGAGGGCCGACTGCCGAACCAAGTACATAGTGAAAGAAGATTTCGTACCCCTTACGAGGACGTTGTACTAGACATTGTCGAAGAAGATCGGAGTATTTCCGTATGTGGAATAGAGAGAAGCACAGGAGTACCCAAAAGTACAGCCCATCGGATTTTGCAAAGAAATCAGCTACACCCGTACCACGTACAGCGAGTACAAACTACTACCCCGGGACCATCGACCCCGTGTTGCTTTTTGTCAAACAATGCTACAAAAACACAGAGAAGATCCGCGATTCTTCGAAAAAATTTTGTGGTCAGATGAGTCGACATTTAAAAAAGATGGTTACATGAACCTACACAACTTACATGAGTGGCATATCGAAAATCCTCATTTGATGAGGCAAGATAGATCACAATATCGATTTAAAGTGAATATGTGGACCGGAATTTTAACTGGACAAATAATAGGTCCTTTTGAGCTGCCAGACGCCTTGACTGGTGAAGTTTATTTACATTTTTTACAAAATGATTTACCAAATCTACTGGAAGATGTGCCACTTAACATTCTAAGAGATATGTGGTTTCAACAAGATGGTTGCCCAGCTCACTATGCCAGCTCAGTAAGAGAATATCTCGATGAGGAATACCCAGGCAGATGGATAGGACGATCTGGTACTATCTCGTGGCCAGCCCGTTCCCCAGATTTAAATCCATTAGATTTCTTTTACTGGGGAGCGGTGAAAGAAAAAGTTTACGCAAAGCCAATCGAAACTGTGACTGACCTACGGCAAAGAATAATAGAAGCAAATGATTTTGTTAATAATGGAAGATTCGCCCGCTTGATAGCCCGATCTTTTTTAAGAAGATGTCGAGCCTGCATTAGAGCTGAAGGAAGACAGTTTGAACACCTGTTGTAAATCTTGACATTTAAATAAATTATGTTAAACATTTCTTGTGTATTTAATTTATTTCACTATCTGTCTCTCTCACACTTCGTAAAATGACTCTCCCGGTCTCACTTAAACTAGAATGTTAAAGTTACAGCCTTAAAGCAAACCATGGGTACATTAGAATAAATTTTAAGTACGTAAGTAAAATTTGTTTGTAAAAGTAAAATAGTGTAAATTAGTTTAACATGCACTAGGTGTTAATTCAATTGTTAGTTTTAATACATATTAGTCATATTACCACAGTTAACTTTTCTTAAAACCCATGAAAACAACAAATAAAATAATTGATTTATGTTATTTTTAAAACACACTTGCTCGTAAAGTGGATCTAATTTCACCGGTTTTGGATACACAATGCAGCTCATACATAAAACACGCGTGTGTTATAAGGTAAATAGTGCCGTTTATAAATTATAACCGCACTAATTGCGTTATAGTGTTATTGTTTTTAAATCAGCATAAAGTTGTCTTAAAAACATTAGGTAGTATTTTTTTGTTTATTAAGAAACTCTATTACTTAAAATATAATAAATAAACGTTTATTTTCATACTATTATTTAGTCTAGTCTAGAAATTAACAATGATATTTGTGTCAATCAAAAAATCAAATTATTTGGTATTTTTCCTCCCAAGTGTGTTGAATAACGTAGTACGATATCTATAGTAGGTACGTGCGTATAATAGTTATACACACTCGGCTCTATTACTCTCTCGTCTTCGGCTCGGGCTGAAATTCCGTCTCGTGAGCTATAACCACCATAGCGCACTTATATCGTAATGTACTATTAACAATTTAGGGGCAACGAACACAGCCGAAGTTAGCCGAAGGACGGATGATAATGACAAACTCAGTTTCGGCAGGGCCAAAGGCTCGGTCAATTTTTGGTCGAAACCGAAACTGTGGCCGAAACTAGATCTTTCGGATGAAGCTGGCCCAAAACCGAAACCGAAACTTCGATCTTCTTCGTAGATCTTTATATAAAAAATGTATGATATATTAAAAACTAGCTGTGCCCGCGAACTACGTTTCGCCTTAATTTATTTTTTCTCGACATCTTCAACAAATATCGTTAATGTACACAGAAATAAATACAAAAACTTTACAAATTATATACTACCTTCCTCGAGAAGCACGCTATCGAGTGGTGAAAACCGCTTGAAAATCAGTGCAGTAGTTTTTGAGTTTATCGCGAACAGACAGACAGACAGACACGGCGGGGCCGGCCGGGGGACTGTTTTATAATATGTAATGACACTGTTTTATGAACTGTAAGAGCACTTCGCTCCATATAGGCAGAAACTGAGCTATGCTCCTGGCATTGCAGATGTCCATGAACGGTGGTTAGGTACCACTGACCAGCAGGTGGACCACTGGTTCGTCTGTCACGGACAGCAGTAAAAAAACCTTGCTTATAATATGTATACTTGTCTTTGTTTAACCAAAAAAATAATGTAATCAGCCTAATGTGGCCAGGGCCTCTGATAGGTTTATAAACGGCCGAGCTCACGATACTGGCCGTGTGCGGGTTGGTGGGTAAAATTAATGCCTTCACCGTTCATTGGCGGAGTATAGGTAAGCTTCCATTCAAGCTTTACATTTACACTACGAAAACCGCCACTATTACGAGCGACGAGCGACATAAGGACGGTCCAAAGGTCAAACAATATAGTTTGACAAGGATTTCACTACACTGACCTGCAGTGAAATCGACCCACCTCATAGGTGTCGATTTGGAAATATCGGTTTGAAGTCGGTTAAAAATAAGATTAGACAAACAAAAACGGTAAATACAATTTGAAAGCATACTTCACAAGCTTTAACATACTCTAACTAAACGTGGATAAAAGAAGTATTGCTGACAATAGAGTTATTTCTTCGGAAACCCCTGTTTCTCATTTTTCCGTTTCACGTAATCTCTGTGACTGTATAGAACCGCTTCGGGGCCTATTGGATGTTCGATGTTAGATGTTACCTGTGTTAAGTGTCCTTCGAGACCGTGATAATGCAACGATCGTGAACTAACTAACGATATCTCCAAGTTTGTGTGTTGGGTGTTAGTCATGACGGCGAGTTTGCTAACCGAACTATGCCAGCAACACTATATAGCACAGTACACGTTACAAAAACGGAAGTCTCAATACATTTTAAAGCTAACCGCATAAATACGTGTTCTGGCATTCGTTTTCTGAATGCGGGCATCCGAATGCATCAAATCTATACAAAATACTCATTGACTGCCGCACACGTTCGTTTTTATTACGAACGGAACACGTTCTGTACGTACGTTTAGGTAGAATGATAGAAATCCCGAATGAGAAGAAACGAAGTCTGCGCTACGTTCACGAAACTCCGTGTCTGTATTCCGTGATCGGATATCGAATACGGAAAACGTATTTGTACAGTAACCCCCCCATTCATGCTATACATTAACTCTACGAAAACCGCCAGTATTACGAGCGACATAAGAACGGTTCAAAGGTCAAACAGTATAGCTTGACAAGGAGCTTACTGTACGACCAGTCAAAATTGGCCAAGTTGTCAAAAAATATATTTTGTTGGTGTTACCAACACCCATTATAAAAATCTAAACTTTATTCGTATACAGTTCTAATTTATTAACAATTGTTTATTTCAATTCGAAACATGAATACGATAATAGTACATTATGGTACAAGTGTGTAATGTTGGTGATTACCGCTGAGGCGCATTGAGGCCCGAGCCGTAAGGCGAGGGTCTTAAGAAGCCGAGGACGGTAACCATCAATACACACGTGTATCATACAACGTTTTTCAACATACTTCTGAATAAAACAATACTTAAATAAAAAACCATTTTACATAGTAGATAAAAAGTTTACTTAGAGAAACAATTAGTAAATGTGCAGTTAGTAAAATTATTATTAACTATTTTTGATGACATAGCGATCTCATCAGATAGATTATTTATTGAAATACTTTCATGTTCTATTGTTATTTGTGATGGTTCATTTATTCGTGTAGGTAGGTGAAATCCAATCATTGGACGTACTTGGTATTTCGCCAGTAGGATGCGTCTCAGAATCAAGTTTAATTCTTTTTGTGATTTTTGCTCAAATTTCCTTCTTGTTTTGTATGGAATCTTCTACGTATGATTCTGCTACATTGCTAGATCGCCACCCGCCATGTCGCTTCAAAGTCATTATATCAGCTCCTACATTTGCCAGCAATGTAGCTGAAGTTCTTCTGAAACTATGTCCAGTCACTGGACTCCAGTGTAGCTCTCAGCATCTACTAAACCCAAAAACTTAGCGATTTCTTTAGGCATAGAACCAAATTTGTTTATACCTATAGGCTGACAGGTACATTTACCATTCTGGTAATTTAGAAAGAAACGGTCATTTTTTGTTTTTGGCGAACGCAAACTTTCATACTTCTTAACAATATCATAGAATGGACCGTGTATGGTGAATGACCTAGGTATTTTATTTTTCGTGATAGGTATCTTCACTAAAAGCATCTGGCCATGGTTCTCTATATCTTTTACAGTTATATTTGTTAATTCTTGTATCCTACAGGCACCAGTTACACCAAATATTAAAGCAACCTGAAACAAAAGAAACAATAATTAAGGTCAACACACAACACAAGCTGCTATTAAATATTTAATTAAAATTAATTTAACTAACCTTTGTAGCCAAATATTGGTTATCTTTAATAAATTTTTCAATATCATCAGATGATAAAACCTTTGATTTTTTGCTTCTAAATCCATCAGATAGTCTCTTTAGATAAGCTGACAAATTCGAGTATGTTTTTAAGTCCACTCCATTCTTTGTTCGGACTGTACTTTTTAACATTGAGTAAATACACCACAAAGAGCTAGGTTTGTACTTAGAAGATAATTCTTTAAAGTACGCCATGAACACATTTTCTGAAAAAGACTGCGTATTCTTGTTGTTCTGCCATTGTATGAAATTTTGGTACGCTAATAGATATTTTTCCTTTGAGTTTTCTGGTAGTAAACTTTCCATAACGTTCTGGGCTTCACATCTTATATCGGGCGGTGTACAACATAAATCATTTTCTTCATAAATTGTATTTGCAGACATCTTAATTAATAACTAACTAAATAACTTCAAAAGAGAAAACGAGACGAGTTGTGAAAAATGTTTCGTAATGGCGGGAAAAATTAATCAGTTTTCCTATGCGCGCGCATCGGCCATAGACTAATAAATTTCGTAATGGCGGGAAAAATTAATCAGTTTTCCTATGCGCGCGCATCGGCCATAGACTAAAAAATGAGGTTTCTTTTTTTTGGGCTTTTCGCGGATAGCATTTTAGCGCAAGTGTAAGCGTAACTCAACCAATAATATTAAAAAAAAACTATTACTCACTCGTGAATAATAGTAATGAAAAAGTCACAGTTTGATTATAGGTGTCATTATGTGCCTAATTGCCATGGGATTAGAGCCACTTTATGAGGAAGTGTGTTGAAAAGATTATTTTTGCAACTGTGTAGTTCTTTCTACTGAGGAAGAATTTTTATTAATATCAATAATGTCTCTAAAACAATAATTATACTTAGTGTTTATAGTAATATGTAATGTATTTAATTTTGTGAACTGTTAGAAAAAGAGCATTATGAACCTACGAAAATTGTCCTAATTTCGAAATGGCCGATGCTCAAGAAAGGCAGAATAAAGTTGAATCATTATGGAATAAAATGGAGGAAAAACTAAACACTGTGTTAAGTATTTTGATGGCGAAACGTAGTTCGCGGGCACAGCTAGTATTATAATAATGAAGTAGTGTGCATAAACACAAGTGCACCACTCTTGCTCTTTAATAATGACGTGGGGTCTAAGAGGCCAACGAAAAAATTTGAAATGCATTTATGCGAAAAAATATGCGTTCAGGCCACAGACGTATAAAGTACGTCTGTGGTTCAGGCCCAGGCTCTTCGATAATCCCTTAGTTAGGCACAGCCAGCTACAGGATAGCTAAATTCGAAGCTCTATGAACTACTTTGAAGCACAAAAAACTTTCAATGCGGGGGAGGGGAGTAATTCCTCACTATTACTTTCGTGAAACCACTGCGTTGGCAGTTAAAGATGCTAAGGGAAGTATAAGCTAAAAATTAGATCACCTCAAACCAATAATATATTCTAAAAATCATTGCCTACCTAAATTAAAATGACAATAATTTGTAAATTAAAGTATTCATAAGCCACTATATACTTAATGCGTATCAAGTACTAACTAATCATTATCAGTAAACTAAGTTGACAGTAGCTTCGTCGAAGGCGTCGATGGACGTTTCATTCTATAACCTTACGTCAACGTCCCCGATTAGGTTTTATTGACCTCGGCCGGCATGTCTCACCGGCTCACCGCACGTCCGCATGCTTCTGTTCCAATAATGTCATGTCATGGACACTATCGACGTCGATTCGGCTATTCATTGTTCCCGTCAACAGCCTCGATGGTTCCTGTCATTGTGCCCTAAATTACCATGAAGTCCAACACGATTTTCATCAATATAAAACTGTTTATGCAATCTATCTTCCACTTATTCCGCGCTGGTATCTTTAGGCAGCAATATCTCCGCAAAGCTCGCGCTAACTGCGATGAGATGACTCGCCGCTTTAAATTCTACCTAAATTTATTAATTTGTATAAATATTTTGACTTCGAGTGTTAGTGCTTCAGTGCTGAAGGAAGCTGTGGAAGACCATTTGAAAGATGTTGCGCATAAAGAAGGCGCGGAGTCAGTTCACCACGAGAAACACAAAGGTGAGAAAGTACATCAAATTGAAAGCGATATTACGGATAAACACAAAAATCAATATGCAAAAGCGACTGATGAAGGAAAATATCTAAAAAAGGATCACGATGCCAAATCTGCTTCAGAAAGTGATGCTTATGAGGGCTATAATGCTAAAAAAGATAAGGCCGAGGATAGTCAAGCTACAGGATTTAAGCGTGGACATAAGAAAGGACATCATAAACAAGGGTTCCAGAACTCCTACCACAAAGATGAATCGTCGAACAAAAGCACATTTTTTGATGATTTTAATGACGAAGGGGATCAAGCTGCTTATAATAGCCGTCTAAACAGCTATGACAATCAGGGTGGAAGAAGCTATCAAGGGTCTCATAATAAAGGCAAAGAGCATGTCCGGGATGATTACTCCGGTGGAGGCTATAACAGGTACGGTGACCATGGACTAAAACAAGTTGGTCATCACGATTACGGTAAGAAATATTATTTAGATAATGATGAACGCTATAAAAAACATCGTGACGGCCATGATGCTTACAACAGACATCGTGCTTACAATCGGCATGAGCATCATGAGCCCCCACCACCACCGCCACCACCGCCGCCTCGCCATCCGGAGCCAGGTTGGGACTGGAAAGGATGGGATGATAGACGAGGTTGGGATGATAGAAGGGGCTGGGATGATCGTCAAGGATGGGATGATAGACAAGGTTGGGATCGCCCTGGCTGGCAGAGGGATGCAGGTTGGGATAATAATTATGGAGGCCCTGGGTATTACGATGATCGTGGTATACGTCATGAAGGTGGTTACGGCTACGGGCCTCATCATGGCTATGGATATGGGTACGATGAATCTCGAGCGAGGCCTGTTGCTGAAATACCGAAAAATGCTCCGATTGTAGCCCAAAGGAAACAGACTATTACCATTTACGAAGACCCAAGATATAACGGGAAGGACAAAGGTCAATTAACACGTGAAGAAGGTGACTACTTACAATTAGAATTCAAACCTAGTAGTCATCGTTATGCTAGCTATGATAACACGTACTATAGAACGCCTTCACAAGCCAGAGAAAAAGGCATGGAAACAAGTAAAATCAATAGACTCGTTTACAACTATAGACGACAGTAAAGACAATATATAATTTACTTTTTTAATAGATAAAATGCTTTCTATAGATCCTCAATTTATGATACATTTAATGTATTTATTAGTAAGCTGCACTAAGATCTGAGTTCCTTGTTTTCTGGGGCGGTGTCGGTACATGGAGGAGGTAATGATTTGTAATATAGTTAGTTGTAATTATAATTAAATTATTACAATTTCGTTTTTGTCTCTAAGAAATAGAAACGAAATTTATTTAAAGTAAACGAATATACGTTTTTAATAATCTGTTTTATTTTGTTCCTTTATGTGTTATTTGATTCGAATACTTATTTACATTCCACCAGACGTCGCGCGTCGGATATTCATATCATGTGTGGCTAATACTGGAAGGATATTTTGAAATTGAATATTTGCTGATATTCAGTCAGTCGTGCAAGTCAAATACAGGTGCTTTGAAGGGAAGCTTCCTGGGGGCAGTTGCTCGGTGACGGACGGGCGGACGGTCAGTCGGGCGACGTATTTCAATATGGCTCGGAGCTTTGGACCGTAGCGGCGTCGATGCGTGCCCAGAAGCGTACTTAATCGTGCCACTGGTCCAAGTCAAAATCTTTCAGTAATATTATCGTTTTATCAGCAAAACAGATTACCAAAAAGACGCAGTAAATTACTCAGTCAATGCTCTCTCGCCCCTGATGACATTACAATTTGCTCACAGCGGCGTAAATTCCGGTAGAATTCGCAAAACTCCTGGGTGTCTTTGACGATAATGCCGGCCAAGTTTCCGAATTAACTCGCTTTATTACCCTTTCCGCTTTAATTAAAAGACATCGTTGTTGAGGCACTACCCACTCGTAGATATTTTTCAGTGCTTTTATTTGTAATTTAAATTTTGCAACCCTTCGCCGTGATTCCGCTGTGGGGGAATAAACTAATTTAAACGCTAAGCTCTCGACAGTCTCCTTTTATAATATGTATGGTCTGTGCAACATTTTAAAATTGGATTAGCGAGCACCCGTTCACGGAGATACGACCATTGTTTTATAAATTTTTTGTTGCTCGTAAATACATTTTGAGAGCCTTTTTAAAAATACACATTTAGCTTGAAGGACTTAATCGAAATAAATGCGAGAAGCTTTTAGCTGTTTTATGAAGCTTGCTGTTGTGAATGCATTGAATTCGGTCAAGTTATAACCTTTAATAGTGTTAGATAAATTTCTTAGGCATTTTAATATTAGCCATAATAATTAGGTATACTGGTACAGAAATAGGTAAATAGAAATAGACCAAATATGGTGCTTAGACTGGCAGTAGTATCTTCAATTCATTAAGGATTGAATCATTTAACAGAGCGATTAATAATTCCATTTTTAAGTTTCCCTATTTGGAATAAACATGAGTAGGCCCAGACAAAAGTTCAGTGGGTATGAATATTACCAGCTAATCTGCATTGGAAAAATTCGGCACTGCCGCCACTTTGAGCGGAACGCATAGTCCTTTGCCCTTCTCGTCTACTGAGGTTGAATTAACAATTGAGTGGAGTTAGTTTACATAAACCCTTTAGGAATGAAGATCTTTGGGAGAGAAAAACATATATTTTATTAGTTAGCTCACTTGTTTTTTTTGCAATCTTGTTTTAAAGAAGACTCAGATAAGAGGAGAAAGCTTTCGTAAATATATATACGAGCATGACTACCTTTTAAGGGTAGTACATACTTTTTCCTCACAGGAGACTTCATTATAATACCGTCATATTGTGTCGTAAAAGCCGCCGTAAACGGTTACTACTCTGGGTACTTACTTCTTTCCTTTATTCCACCTTTTTTTTTTTGGAGGGGGAAAATGCTTTTCCTCGTTGTCGAGCCAAACCACGAGGATATGTGGGACTCCCCGGTTCGAACTCGGCCCGGTCCTACCCACTAAAAACCCCCGCAGCTCCTCCGTCCGTCACGAGACAGGGGGAAGGGGACAACAGCGAAGCCTTGTTCTTCCTTTATTCCACCTGAGGTAAGTGACAATAAGGCCAATGGTTGGAAAAAAGATTCACCTGGACTCCTCAACAAGTGAGGAACATGCTATCTTACTTCAACAATGTTATTTATTAACATTGTTACAATGGCGAAAAAATTAGGTAAGTTTAGAAGTCATGTAAACATGATTTTTAAACAAAATAAGTTTTCCCAAGCGACGAAAATGGTTACTACTGATGCGGGTCTAATCACCTTGGATTTATCTTCTCTCCTTCTTTTATTGTACTTCCAACGACTTGTCTTAGGGCACTAAAGCAATTTCAAAATGGCACCCGAATAACACGCCAATAATCGTTAGCAGCGATTGGAAAACAAAACTGTGATTATAGGGTATTATCTGGAGAATTTCTGTCCTTGTTTAACTCGTTGTTTGGTATACACCCCTCTCAGTTACCCGGTGAGGGGATGTACGAGATAGAGTGACATTGCTTTAACGAACTTTCGATGGTCCATTGCAGGATGGGGTTCGGAAGATTCTAGCTGGATTCAGTTTTGATTTAAAAGGACTTAACGTGAGTAAGCTACCTAATTGTGTCCATGATTATGTGTGGGCAGACAAAGGGGTGACTGGCAGCTTACTGTGCGAACCAGGATCGTTAAGTTCTTACGTGTTAAAATTTGAAATCAAAAATAACACTATTTTTAAACAAAATGTTAGTATTTAAGTATTACTCGGCTAACTTAGATCTATTAAACATACTTCATATACTATAATAGTATTATTAAGCTCTCATTAACTAAACAATTTTTCTTCTTTACTTACTTTTTTAATTTTCCATTCTAAAGAAATATCTGTTCCATCACTCCAAGATCAATAATCATAAGATAATAGCGATATCTTTAACGTAACTTTTTACGGAAGAACATTTCTTGAGCTGCGTTTGTATTTCGTTTCCAAATAACATGTTACAATGATCTTGACACAAATTTTGGTTAATCTTGAGTTCTCCCACGAAATTCGCCCATTATTGTATAAGGAACAACTTATTTCCTAAGCGGCGTGATTCCCGCGCATCGGCGCACAATGAAGTCGGCACGACTCTTATCTCGGCCTGTTTATTGTCAGAGTTGGCTGGATGGCCGCATTGTTGCCGATTCCCGACGACTCACTTTATATGAACAAGTTACTCCTTACTTTGAAGCCATTTATACCTTACGATACATACATTTCAGTATTAGTCGTTACAAGTTTTTCAGTTTTAGTCTTAGGCGCTTATAGTTTGCTGTGCTAATTTTTCAATAAATATGTATGTATTTTTAAAAATTACGATTACCTCTAGCTCCAAGAAAAGTGAAAAAATTCAGTGACAGTCAATCAGATTTTAGGCACGCTTAAATGCATAGAACATTTGCTAATGTGTATTTCTTGAAATTGCATGCTAAAAATATAAAGAAAAGGGAAATGTTAAGCAGGCCGTAAACGATCCGAGTTGATCGAAAGTTATAACAAGAAAGAAAATCAATTTATCATTTAGATTTAAATACTTATAACTGTCGGCTATTTTCGTGCGTTTATTTCATAATCATTTAAGTATTACATTTCTGAATAGTTTACATTTGCAAAGTAAGCAAATAAATCAATCAACTTTACTCGCCACTTTCGCCAACTGGTGAGTTAAAATTACCGTGATAACTTTTATAAATTTACACGTACCTACGGGGCGTAACATTTCCAAATATTATCAAATTACTATTCAAAGTTCGTCAAGGGACTTTGAAACCCGACGCCATTGTAAGTCAAATCGTCAACTTGAGTCGTGGGGTCTAAGCGAGTTTCCAAAGGGGTACTCGTTGAGTCGTGACGAATCCATCGCCTGTAGCTAACTAATTGCTATGAAAGAAACCGCTCCCGTGGGACGTCGGCCCTGATTTTGTTTTAATCGAAATTTTCCGCGTGAGCTAATAATTTACTCAGCACCAGTGCTCGAGGTAAAGTCATTATGCAATATGATGGGTAGTTATAAATTAATTTTTAATTAACTTTTTTAAAATATGCAATATTGATATTTTTGAAATTCTTTATAAAATGATGATGCATTTAAAAATAGACTTTCTTAAACTTGGCGTGTTTTTTAGTGTTAACTTGTTAATGGTTTATTTATATAAAAAAATAGCTGAAATGTTGGACTCTATTGTTACTTCTATCCTTTACATATTTCGTAATCGATCTTTTTATGGTGTGTTGTGTATACCTAATATACTTTACAGTCTGCTTCGAGAGGTCATAATTACGGCTTGACCTGAACAAACTATTGATTATATGCCGCTTTCAATTCGAACCGAGGAAATACCATTTCTCATTAGAGGGTGCAAGATCCCCCGCAACTAATCATGGCCGGTGCGCGCTACAAGGGCTCATAAGTTATTGGGGATTGCACAACTTGTTTGCGTATGGCGCGGCGCAATGCGTTCCGCAAACAGCCTTCAGGTGAATTACGGGCTGTGTAGTTTTGCTTATTAAAGACACCAACATGGCGGACGTTGATAAGATTTCGGTTTGTCTTGGCGCCTCCGTGCCTGCAGGCGGCTTGCAGGCATTTGGAGTAAGGCTACTCTGTCGTGTGTGACGAAATTAATGATGCTCCACTTAATTTAGATATTGTCAGTATTTTTACATACAACAGACATGTTCACGCTCGAGGAAGAGCGAGAGGCGGCACTGCATTCTAGTCTGTGCAGTGACAGCTTTTTTGGCGGCCGGCCGCATGTGATATGTCAGTTGAGTCGAGTCGAAATGTCATAATTTGTGGTTAGGATGATGTCCGGGCATCCATAAAATATAATACACAATATTCAAGCAAATAGTGATTTGCGCGGCGCACCTAATATCGGGGTGCGAAAGCCCGCTTTGTGTTTGTGTGTCAAAATCGCGAGTGTGAGTCGTGGTGGCCTATTAGGCATTTGTAGTGCTCCGGTCTCCACCGGTGGATCCACTGCAGATCTTCAGGAGCCGCGACTTCCTTCGAGCTAGCTCAGGAAGTCCACCGGCTACGGAGGAGACGGAAGGAGACAATTGGAGCCAAGGTAAGTAATACCAGCTTTCTATGAGTTGGTAGTCAAATAAAATTCAGCAATACAAGTCGGTGAAACGCCGACGTGGTGGAGTCTACTTGGGGCACCACCATCTCTTGGTAGCAGAGCGTGGTTCTTAGATTTGAGCATTTGATTAGTATTGTACAATTAATATTGTAATCTTGTTGGTTGTCCAAACGGGCAATACATATTAATTGGTTTTGATTGCTGATTTTAAACCGACTACCAGCTCATTTGTGGACCGATCTCCTTAACTAATTGTCATTGTATATGAAAAATTGAGGTTAAATGTCTTTGTTGTTCTAGTTAAGTTCTAGCATTTACCTATATTTAAATTTTGGTTTGTTTTTTCATATCTTTGTTTTGCCCTTGAATATTTTGTTTGTTAAGTTGTAAACTTATACTTGAATTTGATTTGTTGAAAAATTTTTGCTGCTAAATGACTTTGCTGTTGTTGTAATACACTATATTGCTGTGTTAAGTTTTAGCATTTACATTTGATTTTGTTTTGTTTGCCTTTGAATATTGTGTTTGTTAAGTTATTGACTTAATGCTTGAATTTAATTTGTTTGAAAAATTCTGTTGTTAAATGCCTTTGTTGTTCTAGTTAAGTTCTAGCATTTACACTTGATTTTGGTTTGTTTATATATTTTGTTCTGCCTTTGAAGTTCCTCCCGATCTGTTTTATTGTCTGCGGTTGTCGGTCTGTTTGTCTGTGTATTATTATAGAGTATCTTAATTTTGGTGCAAAATGGTCCCGCCAGTCAGCCCGCTTAGTGGTGCCCGCGCGGGTGCACAAAAGATTTTGAGATGGTTTGCTAGTGCCGTCGCTTTGGTAGACCGACCAGACCGAGAACAGGCCTTGTTAATTCGGCATGAGGGAGTACCGGCTCGCTTGAAGGAATTGGAGCAGCTTTTCGTTGCTCATCAACAATATCTGCTCGACCACCCAGCCGAGGGTGCCGCTGAGTTGCGGGCAGTCGACCAATTTAATGCCGATTATGATCAGTGTTTTGAACAGGCGGATGTGATTATAAACAAGGCTCAGGCAATCCTATCCGCCCGGAGGGGTGAGTCGTGCACGCCCGGGGAGGTCAAGCCTACCCCGGCCGGCTTGCTGGGCAGACTGCCCACTTTAGACATCCCAACCTTTGATGGGAACTTGGCTTCTTGGATGGGGTTCATTAACCTCTTTGATAGCCTGGTTCACTCGAGGGACGACCTGTTCCCTAGCCAGAAATTGGCCTATTTGCTCTCTGCCTTACGGGGAGAGGCTGGTGTACTTGTCCAGCATCTACCTGTCAATGATGACAGTTATGATATTGCAAGGGCGTTGTTGACCGCCCGGTATCAGAATGTTCGCTTGCTAGCGGACACACATGTGGCTGCCATTTTAGGGCTGCCACGAGTATCGCGGGTCTCCTCATTGAGGAAGGAGATTTTGAACCCGCTGCTGAGCGCTATTAACGCGCTCAAACGACTTGATCTACCGGTGGACCAGTGGTCCTTTATTTTGCTCCACCTCATCCTCGATAAGCTTCCCATGGAGATGAAGGGACGCTTCGAACAAAGGTACGGGGGCAATAGTGCCTCGTACCTCCCCCCCTTCTCGGATCTCCTCAGATTTTTGGAGGATGAGTGTCGGATGACCGACCACTTGGATCTGGCTCCTATACCGGGACCGAGTACAGGTCGCTATGAGGCGACCCGGGCAGCGCCACGGAGAGAGCGCCGCCCGTACAAGCAATATACTGCCGTGCGGCACAACTCTCCACAAGGGGAGAGGCCGATGCCTTGCAAGTGTTGCAAGCGGGATGGCCATCGTTTGCCGGCCTGTCCCAAATTTGTTGGCCTACGCACCGAGGGGCGTAGAAATATGGCCAAACAGCGGAATTGGTGCTACCGCTGCCTGGGGGCTCATATGGCCTCGGCTTGCCCCCACCCACGAGATTGCCACTGTTGTGGAGGGGCCCATCACCCCCTCTTGTGCTTTAACAATAGAGACACTCGTGGGGTGGTGAGAGAGAGGGACTCGCACACGGGCGGGGGCCCTCGTAGGTCACCCACATCTCCGAGGAGATCGGAGGGGCGTGCCACCCCTCCGCGGAGATTGGACAGGCGCCCCCCCTCCAGTGAGAGGATTGGGCGCCCCACCCCCCCTACGGGCGGGGGGGATCAACGCGCCGCTTATGAGGCGCCACCGCGGGATTGGGCCGCGGTTATTAGGGAGCCACGTCGGGAGACAATACGCTTCTCTCCCCCTCTGATGGAGAGACCCCGGTTGTCACGGGCTCCCCCAACTTTCGCCCATCATGGGCACCGCCCGGCCCCCCGATGCAGCTTTGGTCGGGGTGTGTACGTGCCGGATTGGGACCCGCTCGAGCGCCTTGAGCGCCCTATTCCTCCGCCGCGCACGCATTTTTCTTCGGACCCCCCTTCCCCCCCGTTGCGGGGAATGCGGGAGGATTTTCACTAAACCAACTGTCGGCTGCAACCCCCCCACAGGAGCAGGTGCTGTTACCAACAGCCTCCGTACAGGTGTGGGGCCCGAGGGGCACCTTTGTTTTAGTTCGCGCCCTTTTGGATACGGGAGCTCAGGGTTGCATTGCCTCCAGCTGGCTGGTCCGGCAGTTGAGTTTGAACACATCTCCATACCTTGAATCGGTACGAGGAATCGGAGACCTGCGGATCCCGGATCCGATCGGTCAGGTTTTGTTCTCCTTCTCCCCCCACTTCTCTTCAGCGCCCAAAATTGGCGCTACCGCGATTGTTTATGAGAAGGTTGTTGGTCAGCTTCCGCAACAGCACGTTTCGCGCGCTGTCGTTGATGCGACATCAGGATTGACCTTGGCTGACCCTTCCTTCCACCGAAACGGTCCGATTCACTTATTGCTCGGTGCCGATGTTCTAGGCCGCGTGTATTGTGGGAAGAGGAGAGAGTTACAGAAGGGTGGGCTGGTAGCCTTATCTACATCGCTTGGGTTTGTAGTGATGGGACCAGTTAGGCATAACCCACCATCTCCATCGGTGGACAGTTACATAACTGTTAGCTCCACCTTATCGGATGTCCTTCAACGGTTTTGGGAGGTGGAAGAGCCACCTACCGTGAAGCGAGTGAACCCCTTAGACGAGGAGTGTGAGTTGTTCTACCAGAACAATACAGGTCGCCTTCACTCGGGACGGCTGATCACTCGTTTGCCCTTTTTGTCAGTTCGCCCCTCACTTGGCAGCTCCCGGCCGTTGGCCGAGAAGCGGCTGCTGTCCATGGAGCGTCGTATGAGTAGGAACTCCGACCTCAAACAGAAGTATGTCGACTTCATGCGAGAATATGAGCAACTGGGGCACATGTCGGTCTCGCGACTGGACTGGCGAAACGAGGAACATAATTTTCTTCCTCACCACGCGGTTTTGAAACCTTCCACCGGGAAGATACGCGTTGTTTTTGATGGGTCAGCTCCTACGTCTACCGGAGTTTCGCTGAATCAATGTCTGCATGCTGGACCGAAGTTGCACCACGAGGTGGGTGATGTATTGACCAACTTCCGTCGCCATGCCGTCGTCTTTGTGACCGATATCCGGATGATGTTTCGGCAGACTGTGATTCACCCGGACGATAGACGATATCAGCTCATATTATGGAGGGAGGATCCCAGGGATCCCATGCTGGTCTACGAGCTGAACACCAATACATACGGTTTGCGTTCGAGCCCCTTTGTGGCAATTCGCTCACTTGTGGAACTCGCTGAACGTGAACGATTACGATACCCTCGCGCATCCTTGGTTCTCAAGGAGGATGCATTTGTTGATGATATTTGTACGGGCTCCTCTAGTGTCGAGGAAGCCTTGATTTTGCGAGATGAACTAATTGCTCTTCTCGGGGCTGGTGGTTATGAACTGAGGAAGTGGATGTCCAACTCACCTCAGCTTTTGTGTGACTTGCCAGACGACCACCAGCAGGAGCCTCATATTTTTGAGAATGCCAACACTCCAGATTTACTGTCTGTTTTGGGAGTGCAATACAGACCTGTCCAGGACACGTTCACCTATCGATTGGAGCTGCCAAGCCCCAAGGTCTGGACGAAACGGTTGGTTTTGTCTACAGTAGCTCGTACCTTTGACCCAAATGGCTGGATTAGTCCCGTAGTGTTTTGGATGAAGTGCTTCCTACAGGAACTTTGGTCAGCCGAAGTGTCGTGGGATGAGCCCCTCTCGGGCCGTTTGCTGCGAGATTGGGAGTCCTTCATGTTGTCTCTCCCCGACATTAACCGTGTTAGTATCCCTAGACATATACTGCCTAAGGGACGGTTTACGGCCAGCCTTCATGGCTTTTGTGACGCGTCTGAGAGTGGATACGCAGCCGTCGTATATATCCGGACGGTTGATGATAGAGGAGCTGTTAAGCTCCACTTGCTAATTGCTAAGAGTAAGGTTGCTCCACTTCGGACTCGATTAACGATTCCGAAGTTAGAATTGTCTGGAGCTACTCTTCTGGTTCGTTTGATGAACCACGTTGTTGACACCCTGGGACGTAGTGTGGACTTTGAGTCGCTCTTTGCTTGGTCCGACAGTCAGGTTGTCCTGTGTTGGATTAAGAACTCCGTCCACTCCCTGGAAGTATTTGTGGCCAATCGGGTATCCCAAATACAGGCCTCGAAGGCCACGTTGATTTGGCGCCACGTGCCAGGTGAAATAAACCCTGCTGACTGTGCATCACGTGGCAGCGAAGCCCCTCAGCTTATTGACCACACTCTGTGGTGGGGTCCCGAATGGTTGTTACAGCCGTCTTGGCCTTCCACACCAGCTGTGGTGAAGGTACCAAATCCGGGCTTGCGTGTTCACGCTGTCGAGACTATGGCGGCTCCAGAGCGGGAATTTTTATTAGACCGCTACAGTTCTCTGGACAAGTTGCTCGGCGTGACCGCTTGGATAAGAAGATTTATTCGAAATTGTCGACGGCCTCAGGACAAAGATTTGTGTCCGGTCCTCTCACCGCAGGAGCGCCAAGATGCTCTTCTGCATTGGGTGCGTATGACCCAGTCTAGAGCGTTTGAACCGGAACTTAAGGTTTTCCGTACCGGGACGTCCAAATTGAAGGGACCCTTGGTGCGTTTGACTCCCTTTCTGGATGATAAAGGATTGTTGCGTGTAGGAGGCCGATTGAGGCACGCTAACTTGCCTTATAGATCACGTCATCCCCTGTTGCTCCCCAAGGACGGACCATTGGTGCGATTGTTGATCATTGATCGCCATGTGAAGAATGCTCATGCCGGATGTAATGCATTGACCGCGCTCCTCCAACGGGAGTTTTGGATTTTGTCAGCGCGAAGAATAATCCGATCTGTTATCTTTCGATGTCTGCCCTGCTATCGTTTACGCCCCGAGACGATGCAGCCCCAAATGGGTGATTTGCCTGCTGATCGTGTGAATGAATCGATGACCTTCTTAGGAGTTGGAACTGATTTCGCGGGACCGTTCACTATAAAAACGTCGCGACTCCGTAATGCTAAGACTGAAAAGGCTTATTTGTGTGTGTTTGTTTGTTTGGCCACTAAAGCCGTTCATTTGGAGGTGGTGAGTGCACTCACCATGGACGCTTTCTTAGCAGCGTTAGGCAGATTTGTCTCCCGCCGGGGACTGCCTTCTCTAATTCGGTCCGATTGTGGGACGAACTTCAAGGGCACTGATAGACATATAAGAGAAGTTTGTGAATTTTTAGATAAAAATAATATTGAGATCGGATCCACACTCTCCCGTAGGGGGGTAACATGGCGATACTCCCCGCCGTCTTGCCCTCACTGGGGAGGGATTTTTGAATCTGTTGTAAAGGCCGCCAAGACTCACCTTCGCCGCGTTATTGGGGAGACTATTCTCACGTTTGAGGAACTCGCGACGGTGTTTCATAAGATTGAGGCGGTTCTCAACTCGCGTCCGTTATGTCCGTTGTCTACCGACGCGAACGATTTGCAGGCCCTCACGCCGGGCCATTTCTTGATAGGCAGACCACTTAACGCCCTGCCCGAGTATCCTTATAGAGATATCAATCCCGGACGCCTTTCGCGGTTTGAGTTGCTCCAGCAGCTTACCCAGAGTTTCTGGCGCCGCTGGCACCTTGAATATTTACACATTTTGCAACAGCGCGTTAAGTGGTCAGATAAGACAAACCCACCGAGGGTTGGAGACCTCGTGTTAGTGAAGGACCCAAACCTGCCACCCTTACGTTGGCGTCGCGGACGCATTGTCCAACTTACTCTAGGGTCTGATGGTGTGCCCAGGTTTGCCGAGGTCCTAGTTGGGGATTCTGTTTTGAAGCGCGCGGTCGCTACTCTTTCTCGCCTCCCCTTAGACTGATTTGGCGGACAGTCCGGGACTGTCCGGAGCGGGGGGATGTTCACGCTCGAGGAAGAGCGAGAGGCGGCACTGCATTCTAGTCTGTGCAGTGACAGCTTTTTTGGCGGCCGGCCGCATGTGATATGTCAGTTGAGTCGAGTCGAAATGTCATAATTTGTGGTTAGGATGATGTCCGGGCATCCATAAAATATAATACACAATATTCAAGCAAATAGTGATTTGCGCGGCGCACCTAATATCGGGGTGCGAAAGCCCGCTTTGTGTTTGTGTGTCAAAATCGCGAGTGTGAGTCGTGGTGGCCTATTAGGCATTTGTAGTGCTCCGGTCTCCACCGGTGGATCCACTGCAGATCTTCAGGAGCCGCGACTTCCTTCGAGCTAGCTCAGGAAGTCCACCGGCTACGGAGGAGACGGAAGGAGACAATTGGAGCCAAGGTAAGTAATACCAGCTTTCTATGAGTTGGTAGTCAAATAAAATTCAGCAATACAAGTCGGTGAAACGCCGACGTGGTGGAGTCTACTTGGGGCACCACCAGACAAGTTTTTGGGCTTTGACAACAATTGACAAACTGACTATTTTGCCTCTTATTGTCGAAGTAGTTACAACAATGTTACATTAAAAATCATTGTTAAGAACTATACAATGACACTTTAGCGGTTCAACCTTCTATAGAAAGATTTCAAAATTTCTATTTACTTCAAACTCTCCTAAACTCATATCTTCTGTGCCCAAGACATAAATTGTGCCAGCCTCCGACACTCTATTTCCCAAAAAAATACGTCAAGAGATTACCGTGATTATTCACGGTAATCTTTTGATGTATTTTTTTCTCGTTCTTTACTTATAACCAGACAAATATACCTATACTTACAAATTCTTCGTCTACAACATTTGTCTATTGGACGGCTCTAGGTAACAGCTGTATTTCAATGATTGAACAGATTCACTAGGATAACAGTTTTAAAGCACATACCTTAATATTTCATCGTTCGATATATATTCATTTTATAGTATATATTAATTTTACTATGATTCAAACTGTAAAAATGTATGGTAGCAGGCATTATGTTATTGCAGTAGAGCAGTTTTCGATTCTTGAGACAATAATATGTACTACCGAAAATGTAAGATGCAAATTAGAAGCTTATACTTAAGAGCTGAATTACGTCATCTCGCCGATCAATTTCATAATCATCGACGAAGGAGCTGGTCGGTGGGTGATTCCAGGATATATTTGATCCTTAATAAATATACAATCCTCCTTGACGTTTTTTGATCACGGTAGTCAACCACAACTGAGACTAGTCAACGTGGATGATTACACTCTTTATTCCTTGAGCGCATTATCCTATCTAACCATTGATTTACTACCAAACGTTTGGTAGTAAATCAATGTATCTAATGGCTAACCAATTCAAGATAAGAGTGGGGCCAAAGACCTATTACTTAACTGCTTTCGAAGCATGGGTTTTACATTTCTGCCTCACTGTGTCCTGACGGCAAACAGCTTACAAAAGGTATCTAAGTATGGTGATGGTTTTAGGAAGGCCGTAGATATATCAGCTTCCTTCATTTATTAAAAATTAATTGGTATGCATAAATAACATACATATTAAAATAAACATTGCTCTGTCACAACGAAATCTGATCTGAAGCTAAGACCTGTCTCATAATCTATTGCGAGTGAATGATTTAAGAAAATTTTGGATAAGCCGACAGGCACGTATGGCTTAATCCTAATCTGAAAACAATGAATCACTTTGAAAACATTGACAGTGCGATTTAAAACAACACAAGCAACAGCTAAGCGATGAAACAGCTTAGAAGGAAGCATTCTCGAGCGGGTTCGGATTACCCGCGGCAACGTGTTATCTCTTATCTCTTTAAAGTTAGGAATTTGCCGGCTCCCGAGACGCGCAAAATATGAGCCTCTGAGCCCGTCCTCGACGCGTTGCCTGACAATGAGATACTGTCATGATTATGGTATTTTAGATGCCTCTCCTCCGAGTTTGGAGTGCATGGAACTTCACGTGAAATACCCAAATGTTATTATTGATATTATAGCGTTCCATATGAATTATAATTTTGTTAACGCAACTAAAATAGGTCTCTGATCCGTTCTTGGTAAAATTTTCAATTTTCTACATGTATTTCAGATGTCACAGATTCTCCATTGAGATTTAGGGCGATTTGTACAATATATTTTACGCTAAATATATTTTACAATTGTTTTGTCTTTGTCATTAGCTTGATGTTGGCGGAGACAGAACTTTGTTATAAACGCGTTAAGGTCAAATGTTTTTAATGAGGTTTTTTGCAATTCATCTTTATACTTACACTCTATTTAAACAAGCATACAGAGCTGTCTATATTTCTCTTGGCATGTGTATTTCCTACTTTGTATTGAATAAAGTGATATTACGTGTAAATTGCATTGACGGCCAATTGCACCAGTCTTAGCTTAGCTTAGGAAAATTTTAAGTGATATGGTGTGACTTCTTGCCTTAAATGAAAATAATGTGACAGCATGCCACTTAAGATTGCCTAAACTAAAGACAAGGTTGGAGCTGAGTACCATCTATACTAATATTATAAAGAGGAAAGATTTGTTTGTTTGTATTGAATAGGCTTCGAAACTACTGAACCGATTTTGATGAAAGTTGGTATAGGGATAGTTCGAGACCAGGGGAAGGACATAGGGTAATTTTCCTACGAAAAAAAAAATCCCACGGGAAAACAAAAATAACGCGGGCGAAGTCGCGAGCGGAAAGCTTGTGAGATATATGAATGTTGGTGCGTGCGATTATATTGAGAGCGTGACATTGATAGAAAACCATAAAAGAAGAAAGAAAATCAATTAGTTTTTGTTTAGTTCTAAAGTTTTTAATTACAGGGAAATTACCTGTGCTCGCGAACTACGTTTCGCTTTAGTAAAGCTCAACACTCAAAAAATTTTGGAGAAGGCCACCCTTATCACCTAGGGGAATAAAAAATAGCCGAGCCGTTTCGGAGGAGTTTGGTAGCAAACACTGTGACACGAGAATTTTATATATTAGATAGATTAGAAGATATATATATACTCGTACTTACTAGCTGTGCCAGCGAACTACGTTTCGCCATAATAAAAAATAGTATACGACCTATTCGCAGACCTACCGACACCCACAACAAATGTAGCGAAATTATGTTTAGTGCGTAACTGCTATGTTAGATTAGATATATTGCTTCCGAGGTGGATTATAATCGAGGCAATGGCAGACAATTAGCAGCAATTTGTCTGATCTAATCTCCTACTCCACTTGCCGTCTGTTCCGGGACAATGGATCGGGTATCTTATCGAGAATTGAAAACAATCTTTCAGGTTACAAATCTACTGAGATTTAATGCTTACTTTGGTTAAGTTATTTATACATTTCTAAGATTCAGTTCAACTTTGTATTCAATATTTATTTTGTCCCATGAAGTTTCACCCCATGATAGGTAATCGATAAGCCATTTCTTCCGCTTCTCGATATGTTGTTTTATTTTAACTCAAAGTTCATCTTAGAAAAATTGCAAGACTGAACAAAAATGCTGATATGGAGTAATGAAGTAGTCGAAGCATTGACTTCGGGTAATCTTAATCATAAATGCAAGTAATTATGTGACTGACAGACAAAATAGTAATTTCGTAAAATGATTCTTGATATGAAAGCTTTTATAACTTTGGTTTCATTCAAGAGAAGTAAACGATCCTATTTCATTAGAAAAGTATCGATGCTATCACGAAATAAAATACGGGATAATTGCACACGAAATATTGTTAAATATATCATAAGAGTACCGCACTGCGCGACAATTAAATTAATTACGTCGTAATACCATCATCTGAAATTAAATTTCAACCCTTTGCCGGTAAAAGGATATCAAGTCGAGCATCGAATAAATGCGGCCATTTCTCATTTTAACCGAAGCAAAACTTAATAACCCTACTGGAAACGCAATAATTACGAACGCTCAGTGCGAGATTCGGCGAGAAATAAATGAGTGCCATTAAGAGAGTAGCGTTTAGATATTTCATCCCCCCTTGAAGAAGACGTTAGGAGCGGGGCGTACGCACCGATGCGAGTTGTTCCCACGAGTCTTGCTCAAAGATAAGTTAATGATTCTCACTTTTATATTATGCCTAAAAGGTGGACTAAAATATAGTTAAGTCAACTTTACTCATACTGGGGTAATGTTGGGAGGTACAGTAAAAATAAAAAGTGATAAATTTATTTATTCGGTCAGTGTATTACACACAGTTGATTAATTTCTTAAAATAACTAAGTTATTTATTTGCTCCCGACGCATAATAATGATTTTAGCATAATGTAACTACGAGTATAAGCTAGCTTTGACATTTGTCATTTTAATTTAAAAGTCACGTGCCTATCTGAGTATTATTAAGTACAAGGCTGAAATTATGATAAGTTTAGATAATTTCAGGCATAAAAATAATAAGCTTAGATAATAATCTTTACAAAAATAAAAACAATATTTTGTGTATGAAACTTCAGGAATTATACTTTGTATTTTCCCGAACTAATTTTTCGTCATGAAAATTAAACACCAGGGTCTCTGTTTTGAATCATTCGTCAAGCGTTGAGTGCTCGTCAGGCGTCGTTTGCGTTCGGTTTCTACTGGTTTTTGTTTTGTTTTTGACGAAAACAAAATAATATTGATTTTCATCGCAAACGAAACGAAAATCAATAATATTCGAGCACAGACCACGTTCGACGTGTGCTCGATGCCAAACGAATAATTAAAAAAAAATCCGAGTCGCTCAAAATAAATCCTCCGACGTTATAATGTCATCTTTGCATTATTGTAATACATTTGTGTTGGTCAAGTCCATTCTGATAGTTTTAGATCTTTGAGTAGCGAGCACCTGACAAATTATCAGCGTTCAGAGGCAATCCTCACGTTTGTTTTTGTTGAAATGTGTGTTTTTGTGGTGCGAGACTAATGTTTGATGTAATTGTCCATATGTTAGGTACGCTTGTGCTCTGCTAGTTACGGGGCAGATGAAATTTATTTCAAGTATTTATGGTGATATTTATATAATATAATGTTATACTATACCTAAGTTTATATTTTAAGATCCCAAATGTAACGAAATTCTATTTTCGAGTATGTAGAAGTAGAAGAAAAAATGAGATGGCAAGATAAACAGTGATATGGCAGACGGATAGTGAAGTGATTCAATGCTTCAATAGCATCATTAGTATTATTCAAAGTATTACAAAGTCTATGGAAAACTTTACAAAAATGTTACTGTTATATGATTGTAGACTTGTGTGATACATAACACAGAAGAAAAAATACCGAGAAATAGCTATTTTTCGATTTGGTTTCCTTTTTTATTTTATTTTTGGTTCTGTAAGTAACTAGTTTCATTTTCAATATTTAATGTAATGGTTTTTAGAGTTGATTTTCATGTGTTTACTTTTATTTAAAATCATTTTTTTACATATAGCGGAGAAACTTTTGGTATTCATCTCATCAAATGGAGGTGATGATATTGCCAAAGATGGAAGTGAACTTCAGCTGAAATTCTTATCATCTGAGGAACTGGCTCTTTATAGCTGAGGAAATTAGAGGTAAGTAGAGGGGGTGGTAAAAGTAGAATTACCTACGTACCTCCGTTTATTGGTTGAATTATATATTTTTGTATATAATAGATATATACATTTATGTATATAATAGATATATACATAAATGGAATTTAAAGTTTTGTTTATTATTTGCAAATACAATATCTTTCTTTTTCTATTTTTAGTACTTTCTCTACACGAATTAACTGATGAACATCCTGGATCCGCCCTTGACTAAGGGTATGAAGTGAAAGAAATCGACCACTGGTAACGAAGGTATTACCTAAATAGTACCTACCTATATGGTTGTATATGTAGAAAGAAAAAACACAATTTGCAGTGCTGTTTACATAATTCTTATGTTGAGATGTTACCATTTTACCACTACTAAAACTAAGTGGATATATTTAAAGAGTTTTTACCTCGCAGTCCCATTAAAAATATACACTTCTGTGTTTATGATTGGCAGTTGGTCTACAGGTAAATTTGATTAAAAATCTTAGTGGTCTGGTCGCATTGCTAACTTGCTAATTGCTTAGGTTAGATGATAGAAAACTCCTCTAGTCCCAACTCCTCTAGTCCCACCCCTCTAGTTCCGTTGTATTACTTTTAAAGGACACATATGACGGGCTGACGAGAAATCGAATCTAGAGACACTATTTAAAAGTCCTACTCACAAATTAAACCAAAATTAAATTAATCATGCTTCCTTTTTGCATCTATATCTATATAGAAAAGGAGATGTTCCCATCTATAGACGCACGCACAGCCGTAACCGCTAATGGTAGAAACGTGAAATTTAGACAGTTGTTTTAATTCAAAATGCGCACACTATAAGGGATTTTAAAAAATTTTAACCCTAAAGGGATGAAATAGTATGTAGTAAGGGATGACATAGTATATTTGTATGGAAAAATCTTTAAATTTGCAACGATTCTGATAAACCTTGAGATTCATATATTTATGTATATTATTAACACGTGTTCAATACACGTGTTTCATGGTTTATTGGAATTCACCCTCTTAGTGTGAAAAATAGGGGTTGAAAGTTTCTATGGAAAATATTTAAAATCTGCTCTAGTTTCTATGAAATTTATTATCCGGGCTTAAATAGGCTACAAAATTATATTTCCTACGGGAAAATATATATTCCCACGCGAAAACAATAATAACGCAGGCGAAGCCGCGAGCGGAAAGCTAGTTGTATATAAAAGTAGACCTTCATATTCCTGAGAATTTTTGTTGCTATAGTGCGTAGCGTCACGTTTCACTCACATATCAAGCTTCCGCTGTAGGCGCTGAGCTCAAATGATAGCAGGAACTACGTGGTGACAAACTAAATTAGGTATTCAAAACAGATCGTGTTGGAAATACCGTGGAAAATCGTAAATTCTGTTTCATGAGTAGAAAAATATGTATGAAAAGTAAACAGGACATATTATAATTTTCTACCGATTCTTTTGTCTAGGGTGGAAAATTGATGTTCATCATGTTCAGGGTTCATGTTTTGATTCCTAACCACAGAACACAGATTTAAGACTTCGGTGGTGTCAACAATTTTTCTAAACTCATCTGTACTGACATAATATTAACCAATGATAAGCACTTTGTGAGCGTCGGTGGCGCTGCGGTCTTGGACTGTGCCCCGAGTAGAATCGGGAGGCCCGCGATTGATCCTGCCATGTACCAATGTGTTTTTCGTTTCACGAATTTCATATGTACATTTATCTGACGCTCCTACGGTGAAGGAAAACATCGTGAGGAAACCTGCATACACCTGCGAGGTAATTCAAACTAATTCAAAGGTGTATGAGAAGTCAGCCAATCCGCACTGGGCCAGCGTGGTTTGACTAAGGCCTAATCGCCCTAACATAATTAGTTAGGGTAGGCTCGTGCCACTTGGTGGGGACGTATATGAGCTGTGATGATGAAGCACTTTGTGTGTTGGGAATTAACTGTAGTATAACATTTAAACGCTACGTCTTTTGATTCCATGTTTCTTAAAAGTTCCGAAGTAAACAGTTTTCTACATTCTATGAACACTAAATAGGCGGAGCGTTCACATCTGGCGAGCTGCGGCCACCTAACATAAATCAATGTTTCGCGTACTTTTTCGATGTTGTTCTTCGAGGTGTTCAAACAACGTGACAAGTATCGGTATAAGCCGCAAGCCGCACGAAATCGCGACAGGGCTGTAACATTTTACGGCCTCGATCGTCGCATAAACCGCGCGATAGCACCCTCGCCGACAATTAAAGGGAAGAGATAAACCCGACCGACTTCCCGCCACTCCTTTACCTCGGTTAATAAGGATGTTTCGGTTAAAATCTCGCCCGGCATTATAATATTGTTACGTTTGCTTTCACGCTCTTTGTGCGAGCTCTCCTACTTTTAATGTCAAAATATTTACTAACACGGGTAAGCGAAAGGTAAACAAGGGTTGCAATATTGTTGAAAAATACAACAGGCATGCAAATATTTACAACAGTGATTAAATAATTATTACTTTTATGGAATAAGTTTTATTATCAGACAGGGAAGCAATTATATAAGTTGTGTTTAGGGATTTTTTTCTTATACTTAACCGCAATCGAATGTACTATTTAGATTAGAAAAAAAAGTAGGTTCCTAATTATATTATCATTATCATCTCACGGGTATTGGGTTTCCACACTGAGTTACCACACTATGCTGGCCAAACGGCATGGTGCAGGGTGTAGGGTCTTCGCTTGCAGAAGTATAGTTTCGGCATGCTCCTTAGTAAAGATTTCTATTTTCATATGCCTGTGTTTTTTGGAATGAATTAACTCAAATGCTACTGGTCCGATTTTAAAAATTCTCTCATAGAATGGTTGTGCTACGGGAAAAAATAAAATTTCCCACGGAACATACGAAAATAGCACGGGCGAAGCTGAGAGCGGAAAGCGAGTGCATTATAAACCCGTCATCGCATGGACAAATTCTATCGTATGAACATGATTGACATAATCTTACTGCGGAACTAAAATGTTGCCAATTATAAAAAATATCAAGTAATTAGACATTAGTCTGATTGATAATCGAAATTTGCACAAATCAAAAATATGCCCGATCGGTTCACCATTGATCGCTAACAAAGAAGCCCATTAAATCAATTGGCCCGCAATCCTACAGAGGCAATCTACATGAGCGGTCGCTAATAACCCTAATTTCCACGGCCATTGTACCCGTAATAAAATTTTATCAAACATTGTCTGAACGTTTCCCCTTTTAGCTGCACACAAATGGCTACAGAGATCAATAAACGCAAGATTATGCGTATACTTTCAGCGGCAATTAGAATTGATGGAGGATTATCGTGTATTATTTAAGTACATGACGTTTATTTTTTATTTTTAGATACACAGAATTGAACAAAATCATTTTATAGATGTTTTTAATATCAGTAGTCATTTCATTTCAATGAGCTTTTTCAGTACTTTTGTGACGTGAATATTTCTATTAAGCAAAAGTTGGACGTTCATATTGTGTGGGTAGCATCTATTACCTCTAAATATCGGAATACAACAATGCTATTAACATTGTAATTATGGCGACAAACTTGGGTAAGACGATGGTAGATATCCAGGCGGGCTCAGAAGCCCTACCATCAGTCAAACCAAGCAGAAAAATTTCTGCTTCATGGGAAATGGAACCCCGGACCTCCCGATAAGCTATCAACACTCGGTGGTGTTAACCACTAGATCACGGAGGTGGTCAAGGCGAATTTACAAATTGCAAAAAATAGTAAAAACTGAAGGGATTCCTTTGATCAGTTTTTTGAAAAATTTTGAAAGTTCTTATTATATTCGTACGTCGTCGTCGTACATATTCATACGTGATTCTTATAGTTAACTTTCTTCGATAGTGTTCGACATCAATAAGTGCCTAAAAAGGTTTATGTTAAACTAGCTGACTGTATGCAACTTTGTTTGCATTATAACTAATTTTTCCCGTAGGAAAATTACCCTTTGTCCTTCCCCTGGTCTCGAACTATCCCTATACCAACTCGCATCAAAATCGGTTCAGTAGTTTCGACGCCTATTCAATACAAACAAACAAACAATCAAATCTTTCCTCTTTATAATATAAGTATAGATAACATGTTTGAATTTGCATATATCACCTATTATAACAAGCATAACAATATATGGGTATGCAAAAAATGGAACATATTAAGTAATTAAACATAATTTTGCATCCATCCAAATTTTTTTCTTTAGATATGTAGCGTAGCGGAAAGCTATAGCAAAAGAAAACAACGTATTACAAAAAATATTGCCAACTTTTAAAAGGATACCACTAAAGACTTTGAAATTACCTGAAAACTAAATAAAATACAGAAAACTGAATAATTTATTAAAATAAAAGTCTGAAGAGAAAGAGAAAGACCGGTGTAGTAGCCCCACGTTGGGTGCCATCATTCCTAACTAGCATAATCGCTGTTCCTCTTTAACCATCGTTTCTTCAACTTTTTCTTATACATATACATTCATTATCTTCGATGCTTTGTTTTTTTTAACCGTAGCCTTCCACTACGCCACAGACAAACTTGTAGGTACCTTGTGTATTTTTGAAGATTGCCTTAATGAATGAGATACTTCGACCGGATAACTTTAAAGTCTGTAGGTTTCCAACCAGTGATTTTCACGTCCCCCTAACAAGTGACACGAGTTTCCAATACAATAGCTTTATTCAAAGGGGCCCTAATCAGGTCGCCGAGACGGCGAGCTGTTTTGTAAGGGCAAACAATTATAATAAACCCGTTATTGTCATACCTCTGTTCTAATATGATATCGAATCACATAATTTTATTTCAGAGCCAAACATTAACACTTTTACCAAATATAATATTAAAATCATTAATGTAATGAAATAATAATAGAAAAAAACCGGTCAAGTGTCAGTTAGGCCCGCGTGTTGAGGGTTCCTTATAAAGTTATCGAACCCTACCTATACAAGTGTCTTATTACTTATATATATATACGGCTTTTTGATTATTCCCTTAACATGTACTGTAAAATATTGCTTCTTGCCAAGTTTCATGATTCTAGGTCAACGGGGAGAAAGAACCCTTAGAGGTTTTAATTCCCTTGTGAAATCGTAATATATGGTAATAACTTTTGATCGCGTTGATTTACAAGTTTGATTTTTTCACAACTAAAAGAGACTATAGACCCGAGCAATTGATATGATTTTCAGTTGTATATCTCTACGCATCCCTAAGAAAAAGGGTCTTGACAGACAGACAGACAGACGGACAATAAGGGTTCCGTTTTCTCCTTTTGAGTAGTAGTAATAGTAAACAACATTTCAACTATATCATCAAAGGGAATTCAAATCCGTGATCTTATAGGTACTAACCCAACGACTGTTCCCAAAAATGTATGAATAAGCTATAAGAGACTTACCTTATGAGGACTAGGATGGGTGTATAGTCTTGTCTGATGCAGTTTTCGCTCCTGCTACTTTATTGAGTATTTTTGTGCTATAAGGGTTTCGTTTTTTATTGTATTCCATTTTAAACATTTAATTTAATGTTATGTGCTGCATACTTAAGCGCTAAACCAGTAAATTTATTGAAAAAAATCAATAAAAACAAAAATTCGTCTCGGGCGTTACCTTTCTATCCCCATTAATTATATTCAGGGTAATAACCAACGATTCATTTCTCAATTTTTACTTGACTGAGAAAAAGGCATGCTACTCGTAACTATCTTTTTTTTATTAATAAGATATGACTTGTCAATAATAACGCAATATTATAAACCACACGCAATTATTATAAATTACTTACTCCTAACATCATAGATCTGAAAATGTTTAACCAATTTAAATTACCATCGCATTCCTTAACAGAAACACGCGTAAGGGCCTTCGGAGTCATCCGTACACTGTGTCCTCCTTTTCACACCGTACCAAGAAATTCCAAGATTCCTTCTTCTGTCGTTCATCCCATACTTGGAATTCTCTACCTGCGCACGTGTTTCCTCCATCCTACAACATGGGTTCCTTCAAAAGAGGTGTGAAAAAGCATCTTTTAGGCCGGCAAGGGGCGGGCAGGTAGGATAGTGGATGTCGTCCCTACTCTATCTGTCAACTCATTTGGGCCTCTTTCACCGCTTAACATCAGGCGGGAGGAGGTCATTTGCCGGGCCTTACATAAAAAAAAAAAAAAAAATAATAAATTTTCACTACCTTTATAGAATTTTCAATATAAAACTTTCGCACCGCAAGCCTTTTTGGAACGCTTTGTAAAAAGCATATCAAAATTGCATTTTCCACTAGTAGGCTGGCAATGACTTGAATATTTTCGACGAGAATAATTAAAAATTATAAAGCTTCCCCTCGGCGCCCGCCGAAGCTATTGTGTGCGTACAAAGCATTTGTATTGCGGAAAAAGATAAATAAATGCGTTCCAGGTAATTGATTACTTACCTATGCCTTATTGAGTCGTTGTTTGATTTCAACGTCTATATTGTCGTGACCGTAATGTAAACGTTTGATTTCGATTTTATGTTAGCACTTTTCTTTTGTTAAGAGAAATTTATTCTGATTTCATTGATAAGTCACTAATGGTTAATAGGGTTTAACTCTCATACTTTATGATTCAAATTTGAACATATTTTCTTATATAAAAACAATGACTTGTTTTGAACTTTAATAAGTTTTTCTTTTTACATAATTTTGTAGATTTATTCAAAAGGCTTAATTTCGAAATTAAATAGGGATGGTCGTATATAGGGATCGTCATATAAGGTATTTAAAATATTCAAGTGGGTTTAAATAAATTTCTTGATATAATTTTTTTATTCGACAAAGTTGACTAAGAAGTAGACCTGATGGTTAGCGGTTTTAGTTACCTAGGAATAGTACATGCAGTTCCTGCAAGATTCGCAAACATGCATGTAACTAAAATGTCAAGTAGTACCCATTAATTTCACTGCCTGTCAGGTACTGTACTATGGTTTTATGGTCTCCGGTATGGGTATACATATATTTTTTTTTATTGCAGAAAGTTGGCAAGCAAGCAAACTGCCCACCTTATGGTAAGTGGTAACAGTCACCTATAATAGATGTGGCTCTTGTGAGATTCGCAGCAAAACTGCAACCCCCACAAGAACCACAGTGTACGTTGCCAACTTGTGACACCAGATGTAAAGTCACAGTACCCAGTAATTTCACTGCTATATCTTACCCTTCAAAGCGGAATACAGCAATGCAAGCACTGCTGCTTTGCGGCAGAAATAGGTAAGATGGAGGTACCTAAGCAGACGACCCTGGTACAGAGTCTCCCTCCAGTAATTAAATATTTATTTATTTGGGTTGGGCCAGTTGGGTTTCGGAACCCGCCGAGGCTGCGAGACGGCATACGTTATGGATCCAGCCAACTCCAATTGCGTCGTCCTGAAACTTGACATTCGCAATGCATTTAACACTTTGGAAAGGGACGTTCTATTGTGTGAAGTCAAGGAAAAACTACTTTCTCTCTATCCTTTCCTTCACCAGATCTATCAATCTCCATCAAATCTCTTCTTCAATGAGGACCTTATTCTCTCTCAAGTGGGAGCTCAACACGGGGATCCGCTTGGACCGCTCGTCTTTAGCCTGGCAATACACAAGGTCATTTCAGAACTGAATTCACCTCTGAACCTATGGTACTTGGAAGATGGTACCATTGGTGGGAAACCTGAATTAGTTGAACAGGATCTTCGCATTTTGGTCCCACGTCTCAGGGGGTTGGGTTTGGAGGTGAATCCAGTGAAGTGTGAATTTTTTCCCTGCAGCGAGGAAGCTCGTACACATTTTGGTCTCTTTAGCACTATCTGCCCTGGCCTTATTGAACTTATACCCAGCAACTTCAACCTGTTGGGCTCTCTCATTTTCCTCGAGGCAGTCCCTGAAGCCATAATTTCTCGCAAACAAATTCTCGTAGCTGCTCAGGAACGACTCAAAGATTTTTCTGCACATGTGGCGATGCTGTTGTTGCGCATGTGCTTTGCGGTTCCCAAGGTCACTTATTTGTTGCGAACTACTCCAACCTGGCTTTGTCCAGAAGCGGTCTCTGCATTCGATAGTACCTTAAAAGAGACTGCTGAATACATACTTAACGTTTCCTTTAACGCGCTGCAGTGGAGTCAAGCGGCTCTCTCCATAAGGCATGGGGGTCTCGGGCTACGGCAGGTGTGCGACGTTGGTTTGCCGACCTTTTTGGCGTCGGCTCATGGGGTGGCGGGTCTTGTCGCTAACATTCTCCCTCCCGACGGCGACAGGGTGATGATACCCTATATGACCGAGGCGGTATCGGCTTGGCTGGCCCTCAGCGTTGGCGTACCGTGTCCAGTAACCCCACATAATCAGCGGGCATGGGATGACGTCGGTGTTGAGAGGACGCTTAAGACCATGATGGACGGTGCCACTGGTGCCGATTTAGCGAGACTTAAGGCTGTGTCGCGGTCAGAATCAGGAGCATGGTTGTACGCCCTTCCCTCACCTAACCTGGGTACGTTGATGGATGACGACTCTCTGCGTGTGGCGGTAGCTCTCCGTCTGGGCTGTAAGGTGTGTGAACCTCATAGATGCACCTGCGGTTCAATGGTGGAGGCTGATGGGCATCACGCTCTGAGCTGTCGTCGTTGCTCAGGTAGATTTCAACGACACCATGCTCTCAACGACATAGTCCGCAGGGCACTCATATCGGCCAATATCCCGTGCGTACTGGAACCACCAGGTCTAAGCCGGTCAGATGGCAAACGACCGGATGGTTTGACCTTGGTTCCATGGAAGAACGGCAGGTGCCTGGTATGGGACGCTACGTGCGTGAGCACTGTCGCGGCTTCGCACTTGGGTCGCACCGTCCACTTACCGGCAGCGGCGGCTGAGGATGCCGCTAACAAAAAGCAAGCAAAATACGCGACAATGGAGCCGCTTTATCACTTTGTGCCCATTGCAGTCGAAACTCTGGGCAGCTGGGGAGCCGAGGCCAAAACGTTGATGACAGAAATTGGTCGCCGAATTAGGGAGAACGGCGGAGACTCCCGTTCCGGCTCGTTCCTGGTACAACGGATGGCCATCGCTATTCAGTGTGGTAATGCTGCTAGCATCATGGGCACCTTTGCGCCGGGTTCGATTCGGGGCGGGTTATTCGATTAGTAGTTAGTAGTTATTTGACATAAATATATAAATAATGAAAAAAATTTTTTAATAAAATATATTTGAATTTGAATAAAAAAAAATATATTATATACCGGGTGTAACGGAATACCGCAATAATATTTAAGGTTGTTTATTAACAAAAAAAATGTTTTATGACTATTCTTTGTATTTTTATTATATGCCTACTTTCGATTTAATACTCTTAACAGTTCAGCGTATTGAATCGAAAGTAGGCATATAATAAAAATACAAAGAATAGTCATAAAACATTTTTTTTGTTAATCAACAACCTTAAATATTATTGCGGTATTCTGTTACACCCGGTATACTACTAGTGGGCCCGGCAGACGTTGTCCTGCCCGATTACAGCGCCACCTACAGGGTCCAATTAAATTACGTATAAACCTTCCTTGAACCTATTCAAATACACACAGAAAATTTCGTAAGAATCTGTCGAGCCGTTTCAGAGTTTTTGTGAGACAAACACACAGCGTTTCATTTTTAAATAAGTATAAGAGAAGACTAGTGGGCCCGGCGGACGTTGTCCCGCCCGATTACAGCGCCCCTACCGGGTCCAACTGTATGTTTAAACCTTCCTTCGACCTATTCAAATACACACAGAAAATTTCGTAAGAATCTGTCGAGCCGTTTCAGAGTTTTTGCGAGACAAACACACAGCGTTTCATTTTTATATATAAGAGAAGAAGAAGAATATATATTGAATTTAATTATTACGCCTTTAATGTTTCAGTTTTTGGCGTCATTTATTATTTAGTATATCCGCTTAAATTCGAGAAAAGTTCACTGAAATATTTATCCCTTGAATAGTTCCTACAAAAGACTACGTGAACAAAGACGCCGTTCATTATTAATTTAGTTTCATTGTTAAATTTGGCATTTCCTAATCGAGTAAACTCGCCATTGTTTAAACAAATCTGTAACAACAATGCTTTAATATTTACCGATGCTCACAAAGAATTTGCTTTGAAACGAAACCTCAAAGGTATATATTTTCGTGCGTCATAAAGGGCGATGATTTTCTCCGACAATGCGTCCGAAGGGAGGGCAGGTAATTATGATTGAGCACAAAATGGATAAAAATAACCATATTGTTTCAAGCTAATTAGGGTTTGTGGTCCCGGGCGGGAAAGCAAGTCACTGTGTTGGATTTACTTTTACTCGTGAGAATAGATTCAGGCAGCGCGTCTGCGATAAACAATACTCACTGTTTAACAAACAATAATATGTATACGGAAATAAAGAAGAAAAATAAAAAAAGATGAAATATGAAAATTCTAAAGCCATAATGACAATAACAATTAGTTGGCAGTAAGATTTTTAAATTTAGTTTTATCACAAAAAGCAGTGCTTAGTATAAGATAAATATGGTTCTAATACAATCTCATTGATATACTACCAAACGTAGATAGAGCGCTTCATACAAAAATGCGCTTGAAATCTGTCACCAAATCGACTATACATTTGTACTCGCTGATATATACTTGAATAGCACGCCCGAATGAAAATTACCATAAAGAAAGTACTGTATATTCAACCTTATTCTGCATTATTACGGCAACTATTTTAAGTACAACCGTGGGAACTTACATCATTTCATACCTAGCCACAGAGCAAACGACGTTTTAGTAATTGCTACAAGAAAATATCAACTTTATACTCTCAAACATAATGCTTGAAATTGCTTATCGCGTTGTCGCTCCAACGCATGAATGAGATAGCACATCGTAATACGATGCCCGTGTGAGCGAGACGATTGTGATGTACTGACACTGACGCGAAGCGACATGTTTATGATTAAAATAATTGTTTTTAATGGTTTTTACGTATAAATCGAATATTTGAATACATGATAAGATGTGTAATGAGTTTACTCACGCAAAATATGAAATTCCGTCTTTTTTCTGCCGTTTCTGGCTATTGTTACCACAACTTTTGAATGCGCACTTCGGCATGTTTACGTGCCGACAGCTAATCACTCACTATGGAAAGGAACTGCACGAGTCGCGATTGAGCAGTTCTTCACCGGCCTACTTTTCGATCGTTCATGCGTTATCTACGTTTGGTAGTAAATCAATGTACAATCTACATTGATATAACTAGCAGACGTGCTGATAAGAGAGTAATTAAGTTGTTTAAAATATTTCATGCTAATGCTGTCTTAACATAATTATTATGCGAGACCGACAAGAATGTCAAATTGAATTAACATCCCGCTGCCTCCCGGGTAACGTGAGGAGCGATTATGAATATTAATACGTCGGCGACACTCCAGGTCGGCGGCTTGACTCTAATTCGCATAGACAAACCTCTCCTCGACGTTCTTACTTATCTGCCGTTGCATAATCCTTGCGGAGCCTAACTGTGCCCTGGAACTCTGGGGCTTATTGTGTCACAAAATCTACCGCCATACGATTAGATTTGGCAGACATTGCAGCGTCAATACAAGACTGTACTGCTTGTCATTTAGAAAAACAGTGATAGATATGTGATGACTGTCAAGAATGAGTATAAAAAAATAAGAACAGAAAAAAGGAACCTTAGTCAAGGCGGTTTAGATATGCGGCGTGGGAGGAGTGGGGTCGAAGAGGCCGAGACCTGGGGCCACGGTGGCAAGACTGCTGACTGCGTTTCTATGCTGTATTGTAATGCTGATCTTTTGTGCGAGAAAAGATCCAGCCCTCTCGTCACTAGCGGATGCAAGCGGTGCAAATATGTCATTTCCGGATAGAGTATTATGTTTGCGTCGCCTTATTTATCATTTATCTGCCGCAACGCTAGGTCTCATAGTTCTAACCCTTAAACGGAATGCCGCAAAAGTAACCCAAAGGGTAGCCGGTTAGGTAGCATCCCAAATAACAGGACGGCCGCGCTCCTAAGGAATACGAGACAAGCCGTCTCTTGCCATCATCGCGGGCGATGCCACTTCGTTTTATGATGTTTGGAATATCAAAGATCTCTTTATTAAGTCGTTAAGAGAGCTGTGCCGCGACAGCCTACCGCTGAGGTGGCACGAGAGACCATAGTGCCCAAAACAGTCGATATCACCACCACAGGTCGTTTCTATTTTTAAGACGTCAATATAAAGTGCTTTTAAAGCCTACATTGACACGAAAATTTGACTAATGACTAATGACATTGTGCGAGGGGCGCACACTGGACAACCCAGCCGAAGGCCGGCGAAGCTGAGGTTGTCCAGAGGGGTAAGAAGGGTTCTAATGGTGGCGGACGGGATGGTGTGAAGGCAATGGCTGGATTATTTTTCTGAAACGGCAAGAAGTCGAGCACTGGCACACTCACTGAAAGAATTTAATTTAAAAAAAAATCTTTTCGAAAGAGCATTCCTTAAGTAGAATCCAAAATATAATTTTTGTTTGTGGAATTTTCTTTCTATTTTGATCGATTTAAGACTCAAACCTTTTCGGTAACAATATAAAAATGCTGATGTTGTTAGCGCTAATCATCTTGTGGGAAAATGTTAGGGAGTATATGAAGAGATTTTTGATCACTTTTATAATCATTACTCTATCTTATCCAAGTAACAAATATAATATAGTTATTTAAGGTATACTTAGTTTAATTCACTATACCTTAGTGTTTCCATTCATAAACGGCTTGTCATAATGAGCACTCAAGAGCAGCGGTAGTAAACTTAACACGCCGCTAATTCATGTCAGTTTAAATCCACGGCGTCGATCTCGCTGCTAAGATAAAGCTGTAATTAAGGGCCTTCGCGATCGATTAAGTTAAGCCGAGTTTAAACAGAAGCTAACTGCACGAGAAAGGTCTACTCCGCCGTAAAATGGCTTTAGGTTTTCGCGCGTTTTATACGATTCTTGAAAAGGGTTGCTTCAATCTGTTTTTCATTTATTAATCTATACATATATTTTTTATACTGAATTGAGTGATATAATTTGCATTTTTGATATTCGAATATAATAATAATACTTTGGAATGATTGTTAGTAATAATATGACAAACGATTCCACAGGTTGGTTGATGCATCGGAGGCCAGCTCCCCAATCCCCTCCTTCCCCTTCGCTCAAAACAATATTAAAACTGCACTGAGAGTGAAATGGCACTATACGAGGCAAGAGTGGGGTCTCTGTTTCAATATTATTTTAACCTTGCTATAAGTGATCATGGTAAGGCCCCTGGTTAATAAATCAATGGGAGCGTATGGACGTATCAGTAAGTTGATATCATATCTTGAAAAAAATTCACATCACAGTTTTCTGAAGTAAGCATTAACTTCTTCGAAAATATCTGTTTCAAAGCTATACCTCCTAGAGCATAGATATTTTTCTTCACCATAATAACTGAATTGATATAACTGATCAATGAATAATTTGTTTGTGTTTTTATTTTTAAATATTTTTATAATACAACAGGGAAGCTTTTGACTTTCATCTTACCTGTGACGATAAGGCCGGTCGGAAGAGAGCTTCAAAAATGAATTTAATATATAATTTTACCGCAAGTTGATGGGGTAATATTATTATAATTTTTCATCATCATCATCATCACAGCTCATGTACGTCCCCCACCGAGGGGTTCGAGCCTACCCTATGTTAGGGTGATTAGGCCTTAGTCAACCACGCTGGCCCAGTGCGGATTGGTCGACTTCACATACATCATTGAATTTCTTCGCAGATGTATGCAGGTTGCCTCACGATGTTTTCCTTCACCATAGGAGCGTCAGACAAATGTACATATGAAATTCGAAACGAAAAACACATTGGTACATGGCGGGTCTCGAACCCTGACCCCCCGATTGGAAGGCAAGCGCCGAGTCCACAGCGCCACTGACGTCCTTATAATTTTTAGTGTACCTAAATTAAATCTATGTTTTTCAGAATTCGACATCGAGTTTTGACGTATGTACCTACTTGTTAAGTTTCACGTGCGGTACTACTCGCTCATAATATACTTATATAACATCATTGACGAAATATTTGATTATTCAAAGTCTTAGTTATTTATAAGTATTTTAAATCCACGGGTGACAGCCCTAATTCCAGGAAGAGTTGCTAAGAAAGGAGGATGGGTGCGGATTTAACGAAAGATTGACTTAATTATACGAACGCTCGTAAATTAGCGCAAGTATTTTTGAATGATACGATTTGAAAAGAATTGTTCAAAAGTTTGATGAGTTGGTAGTTTAATAATAAATTCTAATAGATGCTGAAATATTAAGAATAGGCTTGAACATAGCTGAAAAAAATTAAAACCAGTAGGCTAGAATGCAATACAAAATGTACCAATTGCCATACATTTATCGACTTGAACCGGTTCGGTTGTATGTACTACACCCAGTTGCTTGTCAAACAGAATCTGCAGGTCAATTATGGATCTTTCATCGTATGACATGGTATAAATTTGAGTATACCGATCTCCAATGATATGATCACTATGGCATAATTTCAATGATGTCATCATTAAATAATGAACAAATGATCAAAAATCTGACTGGAAATCGAATTTTTCGTTTTGCACTATATGATATCATATTATTATTATTTTACCAGTCTAAAGAGGATTAAGAATTTAAGAATTTCGATACGCTGTGAAAAAATAAAAACTAACTTTAAACACAAAAAAGTTATGAATGATATAAGAATGCATACAACATCACATTTTTATATTGGAATTTTAAAAATGCAAGGTTAATGATAGGAATGCATGGTCAGTCTAACCTACTCGCTCGCATGTTATGGACTTTTTAATTACTTGATGTGTGATATATTTTTTTAATAACTTAATGTTTGAGGTTTTTTAATTTATTTGTATTGCTTTATATTTTATGTAACTTTTTGACATTCATGTGTGGTGTGTCATTTATGTGCATAAAGCCTAAACCATGCCTAAAGGAATTTGATTTCACTGATTTGATTTGATAATATTTAAGGAGGTAGGTACCTACTTTTTGGTACCTAGTTAATGGTTGTCATAACTCCTAATACTTAGGGTATTAGGAATTATGTAAACCATTACAAATGGCTAGCATTTAACATTCAAAAATTTGTATCACATAAACTACAAGATATATTTCATGAACATAATTAATTAAGTTTTCACCCCCTTCGCACTATAGAATGTGCGACACGAAAATCCCTTTCATGTTACGGCGCAGTTAGAAATTACTGTAATAATTAAATCAGGCATTCTTTCCAACTTTGCCATTAATATTTTAGTGGAGGCTTTGACAGGGCAATTCCTTTCCAAGTAGCTGTGCCCTTATGTTTATGCTAGAGTTGGACAGCCATAGTGATGTGCACCTATTAAAATGTAATACTTGCTGCCTCGGTGCACTTTGTGCCCGACCTTGCGTCTTCCTAGGCGCAAGGTATGATTACTTCATTTCCCACCGTTAAAAAAAAGGATCGAACCACCGCGGCACCGCCACACAGATTTAAAGACGAAGATCTAAAGCATAGACCTATCCTGACCTGTATGAAGTTGTGAAATTAAAGATCTCATGTTTTGTGTAATGCGATATGCGATAGATGGACAAAAAAATTGAGGCGATTTAAAAAAGTTTCACTTTTTGTATTTTAATACTGTATTTAAAATAATAATATTGTATTTTTACTAGTTTTTTAATCGATCTATAAATTAAAAATCATACAATGTATATTTTAAGCGTATTTGGAGCGTCGGTGGCGCTTTGGACTCGGCACTCGCCTTCCAATCGGGAGGTCGGGGGTTCGAGAGCGCCATGCACCAATGTGTTTTTTGTTATTCGAATTCCATATGTACATTTGTCTGATGCTCCTACGGTGAAGGAAAACATCGTGAGGCAACCTGCATACATTTGTGAAGGAATTCAATGGTGTATGTGAAGTGGACCAATCCGTACTGGGCTAGCGTGGTTGACTAAGGCCTAATCGACTTAACATAGGGTAGGGTAGGCTCGAGCCCCTCGGTGGGGACGTATATGAGCTGTGATGTGCTGATGTGTGTATATTTTAAAATTTATTGATATCGATATAAGTGGCTTGTAACAACACTAAAGTTTCTGTTGCGTGACGCTTGTTTCCCGCAACATTATGAATCGGCGTAAATGTTGTACGAAATGTCAGTTTGACCTTATGCTAAGTGTTGCGCCGCCCCTGAATTATTCGGCGGCGCTGTTTGATCTTTTGAATGCGCCCTTTCATATCACTCCTGTCAATTTTGCTTTATCAATATTTCACTGGATTCGATACCTACGTTTCGTATGGTATTGCGAATACCTACGCCTACGATATATGGGCACCGCATACGATATCGCGTTCGTTATTGCAATGCATTTAAAATACGTAAAGAGAATCGATGTGATGCCGTGAAAGATGTTATATCTAACTATAGATAAAGTATTTTTTTTATTAAGTTGTTTAATTTTTAAATTCATAAGAAAAGCCAATGAGGTCATTCATACCTATTTAAAAAAATAAATTTGACTTCTATTTTGAATCGTCAATTTTTTTAACTACCATTATCAATGCATATTAATCACAGATAGGATGTTTGTGATTTAATGAAATACATCAAAATTTGTTGTAAAATCTAACATATTACGGAAACATATTAATATAATATACAAACTAACTTATAAACACATACAAGGAACTCAAAAATTAGCCACCTAAGAGGTGTTTTGAAAGATAAAGCTTAACTTGTTTATTCAAATGAAGTTCAAAAAATACAAGAATATTATGGACAGGTGCTCCTAATGGCCTGTTTAAAATTCCCGAATAATGTTTGCCAACGGTAACTGGACAATGCTGGTGAAATTTCTGTGTAAACTAAACATGTAAATAGGCTATACACATAGCTTACTTTTAAAAGTATTCTGGAAAAGCTTCCTTTTTGTAAAGGTCCTGGTTTTAACACCACTATGAATGTGAAGGTTTGTTATTCCGGAAAACACAACTCTCTTTGAAAACATGAGCAAAGGTCAATAAAGGAATGTAGTTTGTAAACAAAGTATTTTTGTTCGGTCGACTCTGTGGTGTGTGCGCTTGGCTAACGATTGCTTAAGTTGAACAACGTCGGCCGTGGCCAAGCCTATGATGGGTGACCAAAAATGGAAATCGTCTCGACCTACCCAGTGTTTCGGAAGGCACATCAAACAGTAGGCCCTGCGTCTGATCTTATTCCGTTTGTATTGGCTTACCATCCCATTGACCTATGCGAGTGAATGAACAGAGAGTGCGCTTGTGTTTGCGCCAGATACTCGTGCTTGTGCGTGTAACTGATAATTAAAATTCAGAAGAATCTCTCGAAGAAGGATGAAACGAGTGATTAGTTAGGTAGTTACATTTTTACTAGTCAGCCATTGAGAGATGGCATTGTGGCAAAGGCTTCTTTACATATTATTATAATAATAACAGATCATTCTTATTACACAATTTATATCCAGCCTTAAGTTATGTAACTTATGCACAAAAATTATTTTATGCGTGTCAAAATATCATTAACTACTTCTACTTCGCATTTCAAGTGTTAACAAAATTTACAGACATGCACAATAGGGATGATGACTGAATCCTAATTTTTACGTCTCGTCATAAAATATTAAAATACCGCAGAAAAACATACCGCAAAAATACCGCAGATAATCGGCTTAGAAATACATTAGATACAAGCATTTTAAGTTGTTAATTTGGAAGCGATTAGACAAAGAGATCCGACATCAACCGTGACGTCATCGTTTAGTACGGCCATATAAACTCCATGTAAATTGCCGTTTTGCTAGAAAGAGATGGAGAAAAATCTTTAATACCTTATATCTTGGTTGTTTTTTTAGTTATTCGAAAACCGATTTTTTCTTTCAGTTTATTATATGAATGAGCTTCTATTAAAGCAAAAAAAATTAGTCATCTAGCCTATTGTAGCAGAATTGTGTTAATAAATTGCTCACTAACAAAGGAAAATTCTTAAAATCGCGTGAAAACTACATATAGTTCATTACGTTTCCAGTAGACTGTAAGGGTCGCTCCAACGAGGGAAGACTCGGAAGTGCTATTGCGGTCCGATCCGACGAGACATTTTCTATTCAAATTAGCCCCAGTATACAATTACCATTAACTTGGAATGAACTGTTTTTGTATGCCATTTCTGGTTAGTGTACAATGCGATTGAACTGCTTTCATGTAAAGCAATCAAGCTATATCGCACAAAGAAATTTCGTTGGCAAAAGAAATGCTCCGTTGTACGGGGTAGGTGACATGGTATACAGTTTCCGCTATGTATTTAAATGCATGCAAAAGAAAGTTTTCTGTGCAAATTTATGTAGCTGACGTCCGTCCTCGTAGGTTATATAATTATATACTATTTGTAAAGTAAATATTTTTCCTTCACGATGACTTATCTGATAGGTGCTTCACCTTTGCCACTTTGATTGTTTTATCTGATATTGTCGGTCAAAATATTATAAAGAATACTCTTCGGCTGCATTGCCAAATGATGATAATAAAGTTTCGAAGGATAAAGTTATTTAACGTTGACATAAATAAAATCATCGTTAAAATAATAAAAGCTAACGTATATTAATGAATGTAATAATGAAGAAGATGAAGTAATGATGAAGATCACTCTTATAGTGCTCGTAATAGCGACGGCTTTCGCAATGCAAATGTAAAGCTTGACGTATTACCACAGATTAAAAATAGTTGCTACGTGTTACTGACTGTACACAGGTACATCCTACAGTCGTAGTAGCCACTAGCCATCATAGGCAGTCTCCTTGCTTGCCAAATGAGTTGTGTGAAAAATATTGATTTCAAACAATAGATGCTAAATGAATATTTCTTTAAATGTAAACGAGTTAATTGTTTTAATTGTTGTAGGTAGGTATATTGTTCTACGGTTCATAGAAATTAAGTACGTAGAACATTTAGGACTTTATCGTGTATACAGAGTGGCACATTTAGATCGGTCAGTATGGGCAAGTCTGTAACTATAAGACATAAAAAAATCTGTTCTTAGGAATCATGTCATCGATTTTAGTGATAAGAAAAACTGCATTCATAAATTTAAAAAAAACCTCAGTTCGGAAATCAATCCCGATCGTAATTAAAAATTAAATTTACATTATTTGTTCTATTGGGATGTTGATTGTGTAGGTCATATCATAAGCAGTAAATGTTACTATGAAACATGATATCTAAATAAATATATTTTTTAAATAATAAATAAAATGTATTTCATATCAAATAACGCAAATAAATAAATTAACATTATAAATTTTTTATGCAAATTAGATAAAGATATAAAACGCAATAGTAAACGTAGCGTTACCCAAACAAGTTGAATATTGCATTGAAAAAAATGGTCGACATTTAGAACATCTAACTTAATTAAATTAAAGGATATGAAATACAATGCATTTTTTTCATTTTAGTTACTTATCATGTTTCATAGTAACATTTACTGCTTATGATCTACACAATTGAGATCCAAATAGAAATAATGAAGTTTTCATTTTCGCGTCTGTGCCAGTCTGTGGGCTCGGCACTTGCCTTCCAATCGGGAGGTTCGGGGTTCGAGACCTCCCTGTACCGCCGCCGTGTACCGCCGCCGTGTACCGCCGCCGTGTACCGCCGCCGTGTACCGCCGCCGTGTACCGCCGTGTGTTTTTCGTTTTACAAATTTCATATTACATCTATCTGACGACTGACGCTCTTAGGTGTATGCTACACGTTCAATATTTATCACGATATTTGGATCACAATCCAGCATCACGATATTTATTGATCGTGTACTATATGATATTGATGGATCGCGATCCGCCAACTTCATATAGACGATTCCGCTGTCAATATTTATCACGACAAATATCCTGATAAATATTGAACGTGTAGCATACGCTTTGTATACACTAATTTATTAATTTTTTAAATCTTTTTATACTGTGTACAATGGTGAACTTACAAAGGCGAAAGATAGTGTAGCATACGCTTTGTATACACTAATTTATTAATTTTTTAAATCTTTTTATACTGTGTACAATGGTGAACTTACAAAGGCGAAAGATTGTATGTATGGATGTTTGTTACTCTTTCACGCAAAAAACTACTGAATGGATTTGGATGAAATTTTGTAGATAGACTGATTACGACAGGGATTAACATATAAGTTACTTATTATCCCGGGAAAGTAAATAGTTTCCGCGAGTTTTAACCCACTCGTTTTTGATTTCTGCTGGTAGAATATACGCAACGTAAATAACTTCCGTTTTTACATGCGATTCATCGCTGTTTTTTTATATTAATGAGTTGTTACCATGTTATTGTGCACCGGATGTTATTTTTCTTACGTGTAACGGTTTCTAATATAGAATTTGTTTTTAATGACAATACTGAAATTCAAATGATTCAAAAATCTTTAAAATTGGGACCAGTAGAAAATAATTTCGCACGTGATTTGTATTCGTATTCGAGTTCAAGATTAATTTCTAATGATTCAAAAATGCGTCTCCAGATCGATGGAATACCAATCGTCGTTACTATTAAGTATTCTGTGCTGGTGGCCCCGAAGCGAAGTTGGTAAAGTGCAGTAAGAAAGTTACGAGACCTGAGCATTCCTTTCACTGACCCTCTTAAGTCCGTATGTGTATCAAGTTTTAAGCGCTGAATCACATGCCTTCGATAGCTCAGTTGGTAGAGCGGTGGACTGTAGATGAAGCAAATTGATATCCATAGGTCGCTGGTTCAAATCCGGCTCGAAGGAACTTTTTTCCTAAAAAAACTGATGATGATTTTTATCGCTTTTTGTAATCAACAAATACGGAATTCATTTCTTTACACACGACAGGGAAGCTCTTGGCCTTCATTTCACCTGATGGTGAGTGATGATAAGGCCGAAGGTGGAAGCGAGCTTCACCTGGACACCACAATAGCTGAGGAACCTCTTACCTCTAATTGTCGGAACACAACAATGCTATGAACATTGTTATTATGGCGGCAAACTTAGGTAAAACGGTGGTAGCCCTATCACCAACCAAACCGAGAAGAAAAGTTTCTGCCCCCATGGGGAATCGCACCCCGGATCTACCGATCAACAGCCGGTGGTCTCAATCACTAGACCACGGAAAAATTAAATTTACTTTCTCGATATTTTCTAGGATTTTTGCCATCCCAACTACTCGTATATACACGCTGACCCAGTTCGGTTATTGGTGGGGAGTGCCAGAGTGAGTAGTTATTTTATATTTATTTACATTAATACATTACAAAAATAATTATTTATTTTTGTGAAATATCAAAAGATTCAAATTATAATGCCTAATCTCCACGGGATTCAACATGGATGTGCCGTGGCTGTGCGCGGTAAGCTCCGACTCAGGCTTGGAAACGGAAACTGCTTTGAATCGCAAATAGTTTACCAGGTACGTTCAAATCCCCGATAGCACGGTATAGGTAATATACTATTACTATGCTACAAAAGGTCGATAGCGGACAAAATACTGATACCACTTAATTTCAGAGAATGCATTTGGGAGTAACCCTTCATAATTTTGTCAACAGTTATAATGAAAGCGTGTTCTAGAAATTTTGTATTATAGAGTAACGCTGCCGTAGATGCGTAGCGGTCTGCCGGTCGTTTGAGATTAAGACATAGGGAGAACAAATTTTTGGAGAATATATTTTTGTTGCTTTTTCCTTTTCTTGATAGGTCACGATAGGTCACTGCAGCACAATATTTATCCACAAGCCTACTTCTAAAGCGCCTTCAATGTGTGGCGTTACTGTACTTCATCACCACCACTATTAATTTTTTCTATTACCGGTGCCCCAATAAATATTGTGTTGCGTGCCATCAATCGGTTCGTCATCCCTGGTATAGTATAGTCAATAATAGTAAGTTTCCTACATCTTTTTATAGCATTAACTCTGCAGACTTTCATTTGTTACATTATTATTTACAGATGTATATTGTGTAGATGTGCAAATGTATGATGTATAAAAAAGCGGCCAAGCGCGAGTCGGACTCGCCCATGAAGGGTTCCATAGGATTTATGACGTATTAAAAAAACATATATTTTTTTTAGTTTTATCATTCTCTTATTATAGAAGTTACAGGGGGGGACACACATTTTACCACTTTGGACGTGTCTCTCGCCCAAACTATTAAGTTTAGAAAAAAAATGATATTAGAAACCACAATATGATTTTTGAGGACCTATCCAAAGATACCCCATACGTATAGGTTTGATGAAAAAAAAAATTGAGTTTCAATTCTTGGTATGGAGAACCCCCAAAATTTATTGCTTTTTTCTATTTTTGTGTAAAAATCTTAATGCGGTTCACAGAATACATCTACTTACCAAGTTTCAACAGTGTAGTTCTTATAGTTCATTAGTTGGCGTTGTAATAATTGTTTCGTAATTATAATTATGCCTGATCGATGTCAATTAAGAGCATTGTTCGTGGTTTAGTTAAAGACGCGGGTATGTGGTTAAAGGTGGTTTGTTATTGGCCACAAAATGTGTATTTGATTTTAGACAAGTACCAACGTGCCTTCGATAGCTCAGTTGGTAGAGCGGTGGACTGTAGCTGTTGTCAATTGTCATCCATAGGTCGCTGGTTCAAATCCGGCTCGAAGGAACAATTGCTTCAATATTCAACACCTTACATACTTAATTTATTATTCCCCAGAATAAAAATTGTTTTGCAATGTGTAAAATAATAATGGTTTCTATTGCCTGCTCATTATTTATTGTTTGGGATTGGAAAGCCCCAATATCACAGATATTATAATACTGTCTAATATGGACAGATCGACTTCCCATAAAATTTTGTTAAGCGAGTAATTACAATATAGCATACATTCCTGGTAAATTTAAAACTTACCTTGTTGGTCACAAGGTGAAAATTTGTCACTCTCCGATGACAAGGCATTGCTACATCGCCGATTACTTACGCCTCGTTGTTCTAATTTTCTCATTTTTTCCCTTAGATAATTAAATTCGCTTTCGTCGCACATACTTATCACGTTTTCTTTTTGGCATTTAAAAAAAATATAATTTTTCGATCACAATCGATATTTCAACAAAAAAAAAACAATAATTTTAAAATTACAATGTAAGGTACGAAACAGCGAGGCACTAAAATGTGAATGACAAATATCGGGACTACCGCGGGGGAGATGACACGTCGCAACATTTTTTTTCAATCTACCTTTCGTTAGATTTATTTTTTATTATATTATCCAAAATATAGTGCCAAATAGCGAATCTATATGTGAAACTACATGTGTAGGTATATATTGCTAATATCGAGAAAGAGGCTTGAGAGCAATTGTTTCGAATTTTCGAGACACACGTATTGCATAGTCGGTAGATGAATCGAAAGCAACATTTCTCTTAAAATACGGCTACTTAAGTATAACTAGCTGCACATCATTTTACAAGTTAGGTCTAAAATATTTTATAATCAAATTACCCCTTAAATATTTACAAACATATTTTTATACTTATTGTAGACCTGAAAACACAAATAAGTAAATTTAAAACCACACACGTACTTAAAACAACAAAATAATATTCAATCAAAACTAAACCCAACAAAAAGCTTTATTGTTTACAAACTTTTACGAGTATTACAAGCTTTGATTTACTTTCACCTGTCCTGTCCGGTGTCTGTAATGAAATCTTGCAAGTTAAAGACCCACTTCCCGGTCTCCGATTGAGCTGAAATTTTTCATGCATAAATGTATATCGCGTGACAATGCAATATTATGACGATATAAAAGCTTGTATTTAAAAACGTTTCTTTTTAAATAATTTTTACTTGTTTTATTTTCACCTATCCGGTGTCTGTAATGAAACCTTACAAAATATGATGACTGTTAAATGTATTTGAAACTTAATTCTATCTTTACAATTAAATGACAAAGACAAAAAATGACACAGACACACTCAGCTAGCTGTTGACTGTATTTAGTGAGAGATAAGCAGATCTCATTATCTATCTATCTTCTATGTAAATAAAAATGGATCTTCGAAATGTATGTACGCCCATAAGTTTCGAACCACTGCACCAAATTGGATGATTCTTGGTTTTATGTATTCGTTATTGTTAGGATAAGGTTTGTATAAAAGAAAATATTTGCAAAATTATTACAGGAAAAAAAAAAATATGTTCACGTAAAAGTGACGAACTTGACAGATTGACATTCAGGCTACTCCAAATCTATGGTTTCTTACACTGTTGTATTGTCAATAGGTTTTTTAATAGGTATACCCGTGCGGGATCGGGGTGGGCAGCTAGTACACAAATAAAAACATTTTATGGTGATTAATAAAAAAACACTCCTTCGAGCCGGATTTGAACCAGCGACCTATGGATGACTATTGACAACAAGCTACAGTCCACCGCTCTACCAACTGAGCTATCGAAGGTATGTGAAAGCGAGCGAAAATAAGTTATAGTTGTAATGATATAGCAACATATATTAATACTAGCTGTGTCCGCGAACTTCGTTGCGACATAATAATTGTCGAAAAAAATCTGGAGGGAGAGCCTAGGGTTATAAAAAAGCCTAAGACCTATTCTCAAACCTACCAAATATACACAAAAAAAAAATTAATAAAAATCGGTCAAGCCGTTTCGGAGGAGTTCGATATCAAACACTGTGACACGAGATTTTTATATATTACATTACTAATCTGTATTACGCTAAATTGAGAGATAAACAATGTATGTACAGATAGTCAGATAGTAGATGTTGGTGAAATCGTATCAAGTGTAGCGAGTAACAAAGCAAGTTAGATTAAGATTTCATTTATTAAATTATCTTTCGGTATCTAGACACTGTTGGATATATTAATGAACAACTAGCTTCTTGGTTCTCGATTAATATTCTTACTGTTACACTATGCTGTTACAATTTTAAGCAAGTATTGCGTTAGATAGGTATGTACCTAACAGAGAGAGGCGCATCATTTCATTTGTCACCTTGTAAACTTTCCCCATGGACTGTATTATTAGTACACTGTATTATTTAACTCATAAAAGTTAACTATTTCTTACATTTTATAAATAAACTTAATGGTATTTTTTTTAAATAAGCTTTTATTTAAATGCTCTGAAAAGTGGAAAATAAACTTTAGTTTAAATAAACCCCGTTAATTTATAACATGACACATTTTCATAACTATATAAAAGCTTGCCGCGAGATTTACCAATTGTATACTTAAAACATATATTTCTTTATTAGAATTACCTATGTCAAGTTAACTTTAGTATTGTATTCTTATCTACACAGGTAAATCTTGCAACAAGCTTTAGGGGAACCTGTTGTACCTAGGACGGTTTTTGATTTGTCAACTATTCGACTATCAACCTCCAAAATATTAGAAATGTAAATTTCATACATATATGTGTTTAAGATATTTAAAAAAAATGATAAAAAGGCCATTTACCTCGGCCAGTACGACAGTGTACCTAGGATACATTGAGCATTTGGGTGTAAATCACTGATATTTATCTTATCTTATCTTCGGGTGGGGGTGGCCCAATTATTGAGCCTTCGCACTTCGACCCACATCGCATCTTTTGTGCTACCCCTTGCCGTAAAGCTTAGTCCGTAATGCCATCGCCACCAACGGCCCAGTCTATCGTGCCCATGAGCTCAACGATGTCCTTCGGTGGTATGGCCCTGTAGTCCTCCGGTTTTGGGTATCCAATTCCCGTCAGCAATTGTCCTTTTCAATTCCCGTTAGTCTCCTGCAAGCTAGGGCGTCACAGTGGCACAGCAGGTGCACCATGCTCTCCTCTCCCTCCTTGCAGGCCCTACAGATTTTGGAACTGGCGTGTCCCATCCTGGTTAGCATGATCCTAGTGCCGAAGTGTCCGGTTAGAGCACCCAACAGTAGGCGAATCTGGGATCTGCTTGAGCTCAGTGTAAATTTAAGCCAATTGTCCATACCCATAAAGAGCTTGGCGTGGTTCATTCCTTTTTGATTGGCCCATTCTCTTTGGTGCCTCATTTGCAGTTGAGTTCTTATACCCGTACTGACTATTTTTGGAGTGATCCCGACAAATGGTTCCGGTCTTACCAATTGTGTTTCCGATCCCTTTCTTGCTAGGTAGTCAGCTATCTCGTTTCCGGTGAAACCCTTGTGACCTGGTATCCAAACTAGACGTACTGTATTGGTTTTACCCAATTTGTTCAGTGCTTCGATTGTATTCAGCACTAGTTTGGATTCCACTTTGTATGACAGGAGCGCTTTGAGAGTCGCTTGGCTGTCACTGAGAATGTAGATGTTTAGGCCATTGCGACCCTTGTCTAGATTCTCCTGTGCACAGGCTAGGATAAGACATGTTTCAGCTTGAAACACAGTTGCCAGCTTACCCATGCTGATCGATATATCAGTTTTGTTGCAGTGTATTCCTGCCCCTGTACCAGATTTCATTTTTGATCCATCTGTATACCAGATCATCTGATATTTAATCAAATTATTACCTTTTTTCTATTATAATCACTTTATTAGTTCTAGTGAGATATATCAATCACAAAATCAGCATAACGTTTATAGTATTTTTTCACATTAGAAACAAAAGTCTTTTAGACTAGTAAGTACATAAATACAGGTAGATTCAAACATGTCACATATAGAAATTAATAGCAAATAATACACGAGGGCACACGAGGGAATATCAGCATAGGTGAAACGAAACCACCACCTGCATTAATAGCTTGATTTAATATGAATTAAATAAAACTTTAATTTCCTGCTCAAAGTTGTACTAAAAACACTGTACAACTGATCGACAGTGACCGAGATACAACATTCCTTCAATGCTGTAGAAAACTGTTGATTGTAATCTAATAATATCAAATATTATTAGATTACATACCTATCTCGATAGTATATCATTGTTTAAAACTTGTTAAATCAAAGAATTAATCACATATAAAAGTTAAGCAACTTTTATAAAACATACAAAACTACCAGACTTCAAAGTAAGTATATAAAAAATAGTTACGTTTTTCGGCAAAAAAAGTTTATACTTCGATAGCACCAAACACCGGGTTATTGACGGTAAGCGACTACGTCACACTCACATTGGAAAGTTCAGCAGTGATGTAGCGAATGCCACAGACAAAAGAATTTAATAGCGCGGAAATATATTAAAACGAGCCAATTGGCCTAGGTACACATAGTACTAAGGTTCAACAGGTTCCTCTAATTGTAATAAATTGCCAATGTAATAAATTGATCGATTTTATTTGATATTAAGTTTATTTGCATCTTTTGAGAGCACTTAAATAAACATTTGTTTTTTTAAATGTTTTTAATATTACTGAAGAAAATACTAATTATTTTTAATATTAAAATAGAAAAACGTCCTTTCAGTTAGATGACATTTATTCGAACCAAAACTTTTGACAATAAAAATCATAAAGAAAATAAATCAATAAAAAAGAGTTTGAACATCTTCCACACGAAAAGAAAAAAAAAATATAATAATATTGTCTTCAACTCCTCAATCTATTTCTAGCGGAAATAAGCGCTGTATTGGTCGCACGTAAATCTGACCATCCTGCGTCTTTACCTCTGCCACCCGTGGCCATCCATCCACACCTTCTATCAGCTTTTGGATTCTCCCGAGTGGCCAAGCAGCTCTCTTCGCGCCGCTATCCAAGAGAACTAGATCGCCAGCCTTTAACATGCGAGCAGCCCTCCGCCCGCGATGAACCAAACTGGCTAAATATTCCTTTGTGAAACGCCTCTTAATATCAGTTCGCAATTTCTGTAGAAATTTTGCCCTCGACCTCAAATCTTTACCTTCGATCTGATTTAAGCCAGCCATATCGGTAGAGGGCAGCTCTTGGAGGTACAAGGACGGCGTTAAGGGTACTAACTGGTCTGTTTCCCTTATATATGTCAGTGGCCGGGAATTAATCACTGACTCAGCATCATACAATATAGTCAGTAACTCCACATAATTTAAACGGGAATTACCTAATACACGTCGCAGAATGCCTTTCAAAATTCTAATTATACGTTCCCACCAACCACCCCACCATGCTGCCGTAGGAGGATTAAAAATCCATTTAATCTGCTTTGTTGCCGTCTCGGCTTCTATTTTCTGCCAATCTAACTTCTTGAAACAGTTATTTGCCCCTATAAAATTAGAACCATTATCTGTGTATATAGTGTGCATACGTCCCCGCCGTGCAACGAAACGCCTTAAAGCCATTAGGAATGCTTCAGTGCTTAAAGACTCTACTAACTCCAAGTGAATAGCTCGAAACACAGCGCATGTGAACAACACAATGTACACCTTCTCACCAGATTTTAAATATAACGGCCCAGCTAAATCAATGCCCGTGGTCTGAAATACAGCCGCATCAGCATCGACTCTCTTAATAGGTAAGCTTACGAAAGGAGAATCAGCCGGTTTTGCAGTAAATCGCTTACACACGACACATCTGCTTATTACCTTCTTCGTCAACCTTCTTACTCCACTTATCCACACTTTACGTCGAAGATTGTCTACAACAGTTTGTACGCCAGCGTGTAGTAGCATATGATGGTAATATCTCACTAATAATTCTGCAACGAAATGCTTACTCGGTAGCAAAATCGGCTTCTTAAAATCATAATTTTCTTGAGTTAACAATAGCTTCGTGTTTACCCTTATAACACCAACTTCATCAGTAAAGCAGTGCAAATTCTTATCTGTAAATAGTTTTTCGTTATAAGTCTCTCGTTACATTATTTTATATAGCTGTATCTCAGCCTGACTGTATTCTTCAAAATTTACATATTTACAAGTCTTTCTATTTCTATTTTTACAGTTATTAAAAAATCGTAGTACATATGCCAACACTCGAACTATTCTTGTATAACTACTAAATCTCGAAAAAACATCTGTACAATTATCTTTAGTTATATCAACGTTTACTTCTATAGCAGACGTATATTCTATACAATTGTTTAGATTTTCATTATTTACAATAGAATTAATAGGCCAAGTATCTTTATTCTGCTTCAACCACAAAGGTCCTTCCCACCATCTGGACTGTAACAATGTTTCTGGATTGCAACCACGACAGACGAAATCAGCTGGATTTAGTGAACCTGGAATATGATGCCAATCACAGACTCTTGTCGTTTTCCTTATTTCATCCACTCTGTTCTTTACAAATCTGTCCCACTGTGCATCCTTCTGAATCCAAGTCAAGACCACACTTGAGTCCGTCCAGAAATATAAGTCACATTCTAAATATAATGATGATTTCACCACATCACTCAATCTGGCGCCAATCAACGCGGCTAACAACTCCAATCGTGGAATTGTCACTAATTGCTTTGTGGGAGCTACTCTTGCCTTTGCTGCTATCAATTGTACACATACTCGGCCTTCATACGAAGTTCTTAAAAATATACAAGTGGCATATGCTGACATACTTGCATCACAAAAAACATGCATACTCCTTTTACATTCCTTAATAGATTCCGTTGTTAATCGTCGTGGAATTCTTAAATCTTTTAAAATATAAGCACCTTTCGCCCAAGTTCTAAATTCTTTTGTCAAATCATCTGGTAGCTGATCGTCCCAGTCATAATTTCCTTGCCAAGCGCGCTGTAAAATCTTTTTTGGTATCAACGACGTTGGCGCAGAAAATCCTATGGGATCAAACAAACTGTATGCTATGGATAGTAGAGACCTCTTAGTGACTTTTAATCCTTCAATAATCTTCAGGTTTTCCACGTTGCATCCTAGCTCATCTGTGTCCGTATACCACTGTACACCTAAAATAGATACAACATCTCTCTCCGGCTTTGCATTTGCCATAGGCGCAGTTACCCAGCTTCTTAAATCGAATTTCCCTAATGCCATTATTTCCCGAGCTTCAATAACGAATGTTTTTACCTCGTTCTCCTCTAAACTAGTTATGCAGTTGTCAGTGTAAAAACATTCTAGTAATTTTTGAGCTGTCGCTTTCATTTCTCTGTTATAATTCCTAAGGTGATGTTGTATTGTACCGGCTAGAAGAAATGGACTGCAGGTTAAACCAAAGACTACTCTGCAATGTCTGAACGTCATTATCTCCTTCCGTGTGTCATCTCTCCACCATAAAAATTTCAGATATCTTCTATCTCTCTCAACCAACGATATTTGTAGAAACGCCTTGGCAACATCTGATGATATCCCCACGGCGTGCATTTTGAAACCAATCAACAACTTAGGAATTAGTTCTATCAAGTTTACGCCTTTCTCTAGACAAGCATTCAATGAGTAAGAACTATTTGTCCTCTTGGCTGATGCGTCAAACACTGGCCGTACTTTAGTCGTTAAACTTGCTTCTTTTATTACGGCGTGGTGTGCTAGGTAGTGACCGGTTCCGTCATCAGGCTCAACTTCTTCAATAATACCCAACTGCAGCCATTCCTTGAATACATCATCATATGCAGTAAATTTGTTCAACTTAACCAAACGCTTTGTTATTGAATATAGGCGCTTTTCTGCTAAATCACGATTTATACTAAGTACACTTTGATCGTGCTTCCATGGTAACGCAACCTCGTATCTACCTTCATTATTTATTGCTAAATTTGCTCTGAAGTTCTCCAGTATCTCCACATCACTTATACTAGTAGGTGCATCACGTATTCCAATCGTGTCGAGATCCCATAAGTCCGACAAATTACCCAAGTAACATTTTTTTCGGATCTCGGTTGTAAACTTTACCTCAAGGTTTTAAAAGAGTCATAGAAAGGTTAAAGTTTTGCTATCTGGTCGTATTTAGTATTTCAGAAAGATAAATAAGTCCTAAAACTAATTGACTATTATTAAAACCTTGGAACCGCTGGCAAGAGTTTAAATTAACGTTATTTTTACTTAGGTTTTAGGAGCATATAGTCCTAAGATCTTAAAGTTGTCGTAGACTCCTGATTCAGTTCTAGAAAAGCTAGCATAATACTAAAGTGAGATCTAAAGGTTAATTTTTTAACTTATATACAGCTATAAAGTTATGGAATTTTAAAATCACCTGTAAGTCATTTCTAAAACCTACTTGAAACCTTTAGGCTATATTAAAGTTATCTAGACAAACAAATTAGGATTATGTGGTTAAAACCCAAACCAGTAATGCTATTGAATAAGCTTACGGCATCATTTAAGTCCTACGAGAATATTTGAAAGCTTAAGAAACATCCTCAAAAAATTTCAGTTATCTCCGCGAGTTTTAAGCAACTGCAAAAATAGCCTAGTAATTTTAACTAGCTCCGCCAGATAATCTTTAGATCTTATTTTGTCAAACATAATTAGCTTTTAGCTGTTACAGTTCTGGAAAGGTTAATTTAAATTCTTTGTAGTAATTTCCTAACGGCAGCCATATTTTTTATTGAAATAAAAAAGCTATCGGAACAAAAAGCAATATTTTGATAAATTAAATAAGGCAAAATTAAGTAATGTGTGCTATATATTTAAAATGTATATTTTATATGGATAGAAGTTTCATTTCTAATGCGATTTATCACCAACCATCGTATTTTATAATTTTAATTTAATTAAAATATCTTCAGAATTTTAACTTACGAAGGGCCCACCTCTTATACAGCTCTATTATCATGAAGTTTTACAATAAAGTGCCAGTCGCAGTATTTTTTATTTTTTCCGGACATCAACAAGTTACTTATTATTTTTATGAATACAGCACTTAACTTATATCGCCATTTTGAAACAAGGAATCGCCATTATAAATAAAGATTTGAAATTCACTTGTTTCTGTGTAAAAAATCTTAAATAGAAACATTTTAAAACCTGGGAGTCTCGGAAAAGCATTTATTCATGCCTAAAAACGGTGTTAAGTTATCATAAAGATACATCCAACAACATTTCAGAACGTTATATTAACCTTAAATGAAGGTATTGTGATTTAAACTATAGGTTTTGCTGTAGCTCTCAGAAAGGTTCTAAAACGTGGGCCCTTTTTGCACTCAGAGGGTTATTATAAGGTTAATATAACATTATTGAGTCTATTAAGACTTAGTAGCAGATATCCATATATAGGTTCTAGAACCTTTTCAAAACCATTCTAGAACCTAAAATGTTACTTGGGTAATTTCCGTCGTTGAGAATAGAACTGAAATCATATTAATATTTGTATTTACATTTGTACAATAAGCTCCACACTCCTTGCCTTGTAAAGTCCACCCTAATTTAGTTTTAATAGCAACTAGCCCTTCCTCGACTTGTACAAATTCTCCCGTATGAAGGCGACTTGCAAAGTCGGCTCCAATCAATAGGCCAATGTCTTTAATATCACCACGGTCGCTCACATTAATATTAAGTCGCTTTAATTTTCTTATTAAGCTATCCGTGGTAATAGGAATAGAACCGCATATCTTAGGCTCATCTAGAGCTGTCATATTAATTTTGTGTGACCCATCTAAGTTTTCTACACAAAAGTTATATATTTTATGAGTAGTCATAGCTTTCTCAACGCCTCCGAAAACATGATGTATAATTGCTTGCTTACCTTCAACTTTCAGACCAAGCTTTACGGCAAGTTGTTCCTGTATATAAGAACGCTGTGCTCCGCTATCGATTAAAGCTCTGGTCGGAGTTCTCACATTGTCTTCGCCGACTATATACACCACAAGCGTTTGTAACATCGTGACAACATTCGCCTGCGAAAAAGACATTACACTAGTACTAGGCATTTTAGGCTCTTCTTTTGTATCGTCTTTCTTATCGGTCTTATTTAAATCAGGGCACATGACTGTACTATGGCGTCTAGAGCAAATAAGGCACTTTACAAATAGCTTACATACTTTGGCGTGGTGTCCAACACGAAGACAAATGGCACATGCTTTCTTCTTTTTTATAACGGCATTTTTATCATCGTACGTCATTTTATTCAACTTTGCACACTCGGCACTGGAATGGGTCGACCTATCACACCATATACACAGACGGTGACTAATTTTATTATCCCCCGCTAGTAAGCAAGACGCAGTTGGTTCATTAAAATTTTGATTCGCGTCGTAATTGAAGGATGTCTTGGCAACAGAGATTCGCTCATCACTTTCTACCTCCTTTTGTACAAATGCTAGTAAGTTTGTAAGTAATTTACCTGTATCTTCTGTGGTGGTAGACTCGATATTACGATACCTCTCATAAGCTTTCAGCGTCTCGTCGGGTAGAGCAGATTCCACCAACGGCAGCAGCATGGCGGCGTACTTATCTGACATCACCCCCAACGTCTCTAAGGCACGTAGTTGCGTCGTTAATTTGTCATAAAGTGTCGTCAAAGATACTTGCCGATTCTTCTTAGCCTGTGACAAAACAAGACTCAGCAAATCTCGTACATAAACATCTATCAAAAGGTTATCTCTAGCGAAACGTTCTTTGAGTTGGTCCACAGCCTTTTTATAATTTTTTGCTGATGGCGGGAAGCTCTCTACTAAATTCCTAGCTGAAGTATTTTCCTCCATGGCTTGCAATAAATACTGGAATTTATCATAGTCGTCGATATAAAGGTCAGTATGGATTTTCTCGAACTGTCCCCAAAACCCGATACAGTTTCGTACATTTCCATCAAATTTCTTTAATTCTAATTTCGGCAAATTAAAATTACATCTATATGTACTGCCATCGCATTTGTTGTTGCAGTTACTTATAGTCTCGAAATCTGCCAACGAACTACTCAATATACTTTTTTGGCTACATACAGTTTGGACTTCATGCTTGTAGGCTAATCTATCAACTTTCCTCTTTATCGTAATCCATCTGATCCTGTACGTATCTGCCTGGTCCGACTCGTCGTCAATGTCTTCTTCTTCTGCGCCACTTTTCACCATACCGTCGAAGATTCTCTGGTCTAAATCAAAAATAGCTTGGACACGAGGCTCCAATACTTCTATGATCGCCCCAACACTATCAGAATCAACATTTTCACTCTCCAATAGTTTTGTAATCTCGTTGACTTTTCTGGTAAATATTCGGCGTAAATTAGAGCGTTTTCGTTTAATTTCTTACATAATTACGGTCGCCACTTGAAGAAAATACTAATTATTTATAATATTAAATAAGAAAACGTCCTTTCAGTTAGATGACATTTATTCGAACCAAAACTTTTGACAATAAAAATCATAAAGAAAATAAATCAATAAAAAAGAGTTTGAACAATTACTATTTGTTATATTTTTCAGTTATTGCAATGCTATTGATGCCCATCTTCCCAAATTACATAAGTCAGTATGAAGCCAATTGAAAGACAACACGTGTATGTCCTTCAATACATATCCGCCATTTTGTGACGATGGTCATTTTGACTTTTTTCATAGTGTATACTATATTTTTGAATTTAAGTCCTTTCATTTGATACTCATATTGTGGGGTTTGTACAAAAAAAGTAAACCGCCATTTTGTTGCAAGCGGCATAATTAAAGGCACCTAGGTGTGCTCCAAGTTTCAGCTCCATCGAAAATTGGCAAGTGGGTCAAATTTGACTTGCAAGATTTCACCCAAACCAACATAAAATACACTGCAATTTAAATAAAAGCTCGTAATACCTTAATCTCAGTCGTGTACCAATTCTAATGATGTTTTAACCAGTGGTCATAAATTCGACATACATGTTATATTTCTGGAACAGCAATATATTTAGGTACATAACAAATTAATTACACCCATATACCTACACAACATTATTTACGTGCATGTATGTATATTTGTCGCAACACTCCTAAAGTAATTAGTCTATCTATACCTATAGGATTGGCCTCACTATTATTTTTGATTCATGGAACACTGAAAGTTTCACCTAAATTAGTGGGAAGCAAATGTACGACAGGCTACTGATAAGTCTTAAAAATGTGAATGTTGTATGGGTTTTTAATATACTCGCACTAATAAATATTGCGCTGTAACGCTTTTTTGTAACGTACAGTTTTTGTCGACTAGCCCTGTCTCTACAACGTCCCATAAGGAACTTCGTTCCAATATTTTCATATTGAATTTGGTGCTATTTTATAACCAAAATTAAAGTTTTGTTCGCAGGAATAAAACGTTGGACGTTGTTGGATGTGACGTTGTGGAGACAGGGGCTAGTCGGCAAAAACCACGTTAAACTCGAGTGCATAAAGAAGCATTCTTAGTTTTTTTCCAAAAAGATCTAAAATAAACTCCTTCGAGCCGGATTTGAACCAGCGACCTATGGATGACAATTGACAACAGCTACAGTCCACCGCTCTACCAACTGAGCTATCGAAGGTATATGAAAGTGTGCAAAATAGAAAGGTAGTCCAATCAAAATATCACATGCAAGCCTGCAGTGTATTATGATGCAACATGCCGTACTGTAAAATGTGTGTGCGTAATAGCATTATGCAATATTGAATCGATGACAATTAAGCTATCTATACTAATGATTGCTTGATTGTTTGTTTGTTTGGTTAAACGCACCAATCTCTGTTATAAAACATCACGATATCGCTTATAGGAGCTGAGCATCAATTTGAAAATGTTGCAAAAACGGGCACAGCTACAGCTCGTAGTTTAGGATACCCGTGCAGAAAGTAGATCGTTACCGAATAAGTGTCAGAGGCACGCATTCGGAAAGACCTTTTATGCTCACGTATCATACAATGTGTTTCAATGCTTTTGCGAGTAAAAAAACTATTGGTAAGAAATTTTATTTCATGAACCAAAAAAGGGATTTTCCAAGATCAAACAAACAGAAATAAGCCGCAAACAACTTTTCACAAATTCAAAAACTAAGAAAATTGTTACACTCGTTTTACGAACGCGCGCTCTTAATTTTTTTGCAAGGCAAACGTGTACGTAGAGTGCATACAACCAACTTTTCTGCAACATTTTTTATTTCGTAGAATAGGTAATTTATGTGTATTGTACACATGATATATGCAACAATTAACTTTTGAAATTATATCGTTTTATTAGCTTTATTATTACGAATTAAATCTGGTTTATTTGTGAATTAAAATATTTCCACCTTATATCATTCTACTCAATGGACTGCGTGGTGCAAGATATCAAAAAACTTCACGCACCTGCACGCGTGAAATAAAGAATTTCCATATTGTGTTGACTTTCGGTTAATTTATTTTAATATTTGTTGTGTAGACTATTAAAGAATTGGACATGCATTTTACCTTTTTAGCCGATTTCGAAAAAGGAGAAGATTCTATCTTCGACTAAGTATATCTATTTTTTATGTACTTATGTTTACCGATTACTCTGCCATTTGTGGGCCGATTTTCAAAATTATTTTTGTAAACAAAAGAGTTATACTCTGAAGGTGGTCCCATTGTCACCAAGTCATAATCTGATGATGGAATCCTAGAGAAATCGAGGGAAAACCTTGAATTTCAAAGGCACGTTCAACGTATTTTATGTTTTTCTGAATATATTAAAGTATTTGCATCTGGAAGTCATCATAATATGTTACTGAGTTGATGATAGTAGGTTTCTCGTAGATAAGAAGCTTGGAAATAATTCTTTCAATACTGATAAGAGCGAAATACGTTTTATTGTAAGTTATTCTGGAGTCTTGACTCAAATTCTAATACGCTTGTATAAAATTAACTAAAAGGATTGAATATTTTTTTTACAAAAAATAAAACCGACTTCAAAAACACAAAAACTCATAAATAATATAAGAATACATACAACATCACAGTTTTATATTGAAGTCGATGACAAGATACAATTTATAGATAATTTTATCATCGCCAGAAAAACGCTATTAGAATGTTTGTAAACATGATGATTCTTAGATTAAAAAAAAATACTTTTCCCCAACATTTCTCGCGACTAGGGAATAGTAGTATTACAAACTACGCCCGGTTGTTTTTTTTATAAACTGCGCGATTGATTTTTTAATGTAATTTAGCAACTTACACGCAGACTAGATAAGTTTTCTTTGAAGATAGGTAATTTAACACGTCTGTCGCTTAATCACAGCGTTTCTGTTTGCTTGCAACGAAACGTTGCATTGAAGGATTGTCGCACCCAATGCATATAAGACATTATCATATTAATTGAAGGTTTGTCATAAGACGCGGAGCAAATCCGCTCCGTTACTGCACAGGTGCAACTGACAAGGCATTTCAAAACTCGAAGACGTACTTTGATAACGAATTCTCTCGGTATTAGGTTTATAGTTAATTAGAAACTTCTCATAATAGGGCAAAATTTGATATATTGTTATCTTGTTTACATATTAAATTTGTATAAAATTACAACAATTAAATTCGTGGCAAAAAACAGAAAATATATTTACATCTGTGCTGAAAATAATAAAAGTGATTAGTATAAAATTAAGTTGGAATTATGAGAAAAAATATTTTTACCGAGTGCAAAATACAACATAGAAAAGAGAGGAAACTGTTAAAATATAAATAAATTTTACGAGTTTTACATTTTTGGATATTGAATGTAATATCTATTTTTATTTATTACCCTCGCCCTACGATTTGAGTTCTACTCGACAAATTATTCAGACGACAGACGCTGTCAGGGAATCTAACTTACGCGACAGTTTCCAAACAATAATAGCAGTGAGTGGGAACGAAACTATTTAGCGAAGTTTGCAGCGTCAATAGAGGGCGCCACCTACGGAAGGAATAATTCATTTAGCGAGAATTAACTCGCGAACCTGTCTGCGCGGTTCCCGCGGGATGAACTTCGCCCTGCTCTAAGCGCTGATTTCTGCTTGGCTTAAGTGTCTCATACGGATGCACGAGTCTGAGAGCCTGGGAGACTTTTGCTGAGGTAACCTCTTCTTAGTGAATTTGTGGGATATTTTGATTATAATGACTTTATTGTGTGAGTGACTGACCGAGGTATCAACGACGAACTCAAGACAACTGGAGCTAGAAACATGTAATTCTTAGGTATAGCTTTCGCGTTGGTTTATGTATGCGCCCACAAGGAAGGATTTTCACAGGAAGTTCTCACAGGAAGCTGAGAAATTCCAACCCAGAAAAACAAAACAGCAGCGTTGAGCTTTATTAAAGCGATACGTAGGTCGCGGGCACATCTAATTTCTTTACAAGCGGTTATAATGTTTCTTTTTGATCGCAACGGCGCGTAGGTGGCTGTTGGTTTAGATTTCAATAATTTAAATCGTGAAAAGAAGAAGTTAGTATTATTATCCAAAGAAGAGCTATATTCCAAATTCGATTTTATTATTTTGTGGGGTGTATGTAAGGGGTGATAATATAATCTACGGGACACAAGCCGAACCAAGCCAACTTTACCAGAGTCGTCCGCGCGGGTTCTTTTGTCTGACTAATTACTGATGTCAAGCAGCGGTGCTTGCATTGCTCTGTTTCGGCACGGTAATAGTATATACTATTACAGTGGTTTTGGTTTACAGGGTTGTGAAATTATTGGGTAATGTGACTAAACAAATGCCACACACAAGTTGGCGACCATTGGCATATCTATTTTTTTAGGGGGGGCCTGGCCCATGATTTTTGTTTGAAGTTATCACTATTTGGCATCCATCATAGAATGTTGAAGTGTTAGCTAAACATCCTGGGGTGGGCACTAGACTTTACTGAGGTGGGCTCTAGACTATACTGGGGTGTGCACGGACCACCCGGCCCCACCTCTATACACGGTGTTTCATAATAACCAATAAATAATCAATGCGTTATCTAAAATTAAATATAAAAATGTGTATACACGTAATGTCATTCAACCAAAAATTTTTATGTAAATCATAGACATGATGATGATACTATGATAAGTATACATGAAAATTTTGGGTTGACTGACATTACGGGTAAACACAATTTAATAATTAGTTTTAGAAAACGCATTGATTATTTATTGGTTATTATGAAACACCGTGTATATACGCCTATGTTGCCTATATTGGCGTCCTTGCGAATCTATAATTTGCGATTTTTGTACGAACAACATAGGTACTATAGGCGACTGTAGCCACAACCATTGAGTGGGCAGTCTGCTTGTTTGTCAACTTAGTTGTATAAAGAATCCTCACCTTTTTTTTTGGAAGAGGTGAAAATGCATTTACGCATTCCTCGTCGTCGAGCCAAGCCACGAGGATATGTGGAACTCCCCAGACCGCACTCGGCCCGGGCCTACCCACTAAAAACCCCCCCAGCAGGTCCTCCGTCCGTCACAATCACAAGACAGGGGAAAGGGGACAAAAGCTAGGCCTTATTCACGCTGACCCACTGCCCGTGGCATGTCCGCTGCCGGACTCCCCACCTGACTCTGCTACTTTGTGGAGCGGCGCAGAATTGCGCCGCTCAACACCCCGAAATTGGTTTTTTATTGTGGTTGTCATCCACGCGGTCCGAGACTCAGTGCAGGTACAGTGCAGGTAACGGGTTGCCCGACGGCAGACCCCACTGGATCCACCGTCACGCGGTGAGCCGAAGCTCAGGGAAAATTCCAGCGAAAGCCACACCTCTTCTTAACACAAGAAGAGGGGACTTCGCCCTTCGCCGCATGAAGCGGGTGGCCAAACAAAGTGGCCCACCGGGTTGAACCCGGCCATCCCACGCCCCCCTACATGGTTGACTTCTTCATGGTCCGTCCTCTCGTTAGACTATTGCGGCAGAGAATCTGCCGGGTTGCCCCGAGTGCACCCACCACGAGGAGGCTGTCTGACATCGCACCCCCAAAGAATCCTCACCTGGTTCAACTAACAACAAGCTGCACTGCCCACTATGATCGCTTAAACCACGACACTACTGTGAGAGCGAGATGGCATTATACGCTGCAAAAGGAGTCTCTCTGCTTCAAGTGTCAATAAATCCGACTTAAGGCGCATAGTAGGGTCAATCATAAAAAAATCACTGCAGAAAATACCGGTTCTCTTCATAAATATTGAATAAAAAAATCTTTAAAAAAGATATGTTATTATTCAATCGATTTTAAAACTTTAAACCTAATCGCGTCGTAAATATTAGGTTAAATCATATACTTTCAATTTCAATAAATAAAGTGAACAATATTTTAGCGGATGGTCTTTTTAGATTTTTCTCATTCGCCTTTATTAATTTTTAATTTAAATAATTCATCTTACGCGTAAAGGTTTGCTTGAATATTCCCCTCACTCTCACTCACTCACTCCTATGTAATTAGAGCGGGACGATCGAGCAAGGTCATTAGGACTACTATGCGCCTTAAAAACACAAAAAATAATAATATACTAGTAAGAATATACACAACATCAAATTTTTTATTTCAAAGTCATGAGCAAAATTTTGGCAACTTACAAAAAATGAGGTAACAAAAACCTATATATTTACCTTGAAATTATGTTTTTCATTGCTATGTAATTTGTTGTTTTGTGTACATAAATAAAATTAATAAATAGTGATTTATCAAAATGTTTGAGTAAGTATACTTTTAAAAGATATGTAGGTATTATTGGTTACTTACAGTATATAAAATACGATAACTGTCGTAAACTAAAATTAATAACAAGCGTCATAGCGGCGAAGCTCTCGATGTGACATTTGTGTAAACCCGCCCTGACGTTCACTTAATTACATAGATTACAAGTTGACATTTTCGTTTGTCACGATTTAAACTTCACTCGGGCACGCGAATGGATTATCCCGTACCGTTTGTTGTGCTTAGTACAATTCAATGCTGTATATATATATATATATTATGTTTTATGTATGTAAATATATGTTTTTAGGGTTCCGTATCTCAAAAAGAAAAACGGAACCTTAAAGGTTAACTCTTAACCCTCACTTCGTTGTCCGTCTTTTCACCTGTTTGTCAAGACCCTTTTTCTCGTGGGTTACATATAATTATGTCAAAAATTTGGGTCTAGGGTCTCTTTCAGATGTGAAAATTCACACGTAAGTAATACGTCGACCAAAAGAAATGACCGTTTCTATCGCATATTTTAGCAAATTTTGCAATCTTACAAGAAAATCTTAACCTATGGGGTACTTCCCGTTGACCTATAAGCATTAAATTTAGCAACTAGCAAGATCTAATAGCAGATGCTAAGAAAAAATCTGAAAACCGTTAATATTTACATATGTAGCTAGGAACTGATCTACTTAGATAAGTTTTTTTTAGTGGGCCTAGCAAATGACTCCATTCCACCTAATGGTAAGAGGAAGTAGAGTTCAAATGCGAAGATAGCTAGTGAGGGAGAAATTACTCGCTGCACTAGCCACTCCGCTTTTTCACTTCAAGCTTGTACGGAACCCTCGGTGCGCGAGGCCATATCGCACTGGTCGGTTTTTTTAAGACTGTATTATGGTGAAAATAATTTTTGAAAGTTTGTGTATTCCTAATGACTGTATGCCTAACAATGCTTTAGATAAAATTAAATAAAGAAACGGAAAGAGGAAACAGCCCTATTTTTTCGACCACTCCACGAATAAAGGTATCTGCAGATAAAGCGCCTCAAAATTAATGAATATTTCGTTATACCTGTCATGACATAGGACTGTCACATAGAAATATTAATCAAAGTCAGAACACTACACGAGTATGTGGGGCTTTTTAATTATAAACACGGTAATGATCATTTTTCATTCTTAATTGCCATTTTGATACGGCTGCTCTGCGTTTTAGCTAATCACAGTTATTACGAACGACATTCCAGTCGAGGGTTATTATGAGGTATGTTTTGAGTTCGGAATTAATTCGTGTGACAAGCCCATTCATGCGTGGACGCTAGTAATTTATTTATGTTTGTTTTACAGCGCGACTTATTTTGATAGTTCTGCATGCGTCCACAATGCTGCTGTAAAGTTGGAAAATGTTTGTCTAGTTTATATTCACACATGAATATTCCGCCCTGTTCACAGTTTGCACAGATAAACACGGGAGTGCAATAAAACTAATCACACGACAATCCAACGGCAATAAAAGCTGGATAATCTGGGAGGACGTCGTTGGGAGTCGAGTGACGTCACTTCGCTTTCATATCACGAGCCTAAGCGGCGAGTCTCCTACTGGCGGCGACCTACACTGACTGCTATTTTGTCTATAGGGTTGGGACATCTAATTTAATTGTCTTAAAATATAGTACGACTTGTTACGATTTACAAAATTTTTGTAAGGCAATGAGTAGGTAGTTTCCGATGGGTTTTAATATTTACTTACATTACGCACATGACTGACGCACTTATGAGCGTCGGTGGCGGTGTGGACTCGGCATTTGCCTAACTTAGGGTAGGATCGAGCCCCTCGGTGGGGATGTATATGAGCTGTTATGATGATGATGATTACGCACTTAATGCTACTGTATTCTATAGACGCATTCCTCCATTGAACGCTGACAACCTCGTTCGCATGAAATTAGGCAATGGCTTGGAAGTTCCGGAGAGAGGTTTAATTAGGTATGGAGAACTCAGTGGATTAGCTGCTGATGGACCAGCCCCCTAAGACAAAACCACACGCAATTTTTTTCGCAGTAGTTCTGCAGAACATAGGTATGAAATGCGACGACCTCACGCTGTTTTTTCGCCTTTTTCTCCGCACCTAATGTCATCTCCATACAATTTTCTGCGGAACGACTGCGGAAAAATTTGCGTGTGGCTTTTGTCTAAGGGGTTCTGAGTCCTACGGCTTGCCCCTGGCGGTCCAGTCAGCATAGCCCCTTGGATAGTAATAGATTATACATGGCTTTAAAAAGGTAGTCGCTACCTACTAAATACGTGTGCAGCGTAACGCTCAGCAGGCCTACTCTGTAACTTCGGTTGCTAACTAGAACTGTCATTTTTGAAAGGAACTTAACATCCATTACTGCTATCATGAACGCCGCCGTAACACATAAGATCACTAAACCAGTGATGGATATAATTTTGATAAATGACAGTTCTAGTTACCAACCGTAGTTAGCGAATAGGCCTGCTGAGCTCCAGGTGGTGATTATGCAACTTGACAGTTGATCAGCAATCGTGATCCGCTATAAGTGTTGCTTAATTCAAACCTTGAAAAAATTTTAGGACCGGTTCCACACCAACTAAATTGTCAAATCTGATGGCCGGTTGTAGGTAACGAATAAAATCACCCCTCTGGCCTGGCCAGGTGATCTGCGTTATTATGACAATTCATTTGTTTGTTTTGCCGCGTGTCGTTTTGCAAGTCACGTCACAAGTTTAAAAAATAAAACTGTTTATTTTCATAATTTTTACAACTTTTACATATTCAGCCGGCCGGCTGAATCTTGATATTGTACAGCCTAGAATTTATTATTTTTTTAAATTACATTTACTTTTAAGTTAATACTCTATGATAAAAACATTCTATTATTATTAAAAAGTTCAATTAATTGTAAAGGTGAGTACCTATCCCGTATATCCATCGTCCAATAAAAATCGTCAGTCGCGTCGATGGTAACTGTATTTGATTTATGTATGTTACTACATCTCTTTAGTTATTTATGTCCAAAATCAAATACGTTTCGAAACTAAAAAACAAATAATAAATAAAACAAAGTCAAGAATTAAGGAACATATTTTATAAATAATACAATAATCTCAACCGAATACTTTCTTCTCTCAATATATACATTTAGATTATGCAACTAAACGCCTGTAAATAATAAGTAGCATATCATTACCTATTTAAAATTCGATATCGATATTTTGCCGCTATTCCCTTCCCTACGTCCGTAGGTAAACAGGGAGCCGTTGAACAACGCCACCTGACACCATTACGCTATTATAATATTTGCTACTTTCCCCGCTGATGTCTTCTTGACTACGCAGTGAATACCAAATTCTGCGGTGATGTTGCCTGTACTGTACCGATCGCAATATTACTCTGATTCTTGCTCCAAAATTTATTGGCGATTGTATTTGGATTTGGTTTTATGTGTTATCTTATACTAGGTGTGTGTGTGTCACAAAACTTAATTGTCAGATGAATTTAAAAGAGATTTTTGTTTACCGTTTTGCAGCATTTGATTGTCAGTTTCGGACTGTATCTACAATTAAACTTTTTTGGTATCGACTACTTGTAGGAAGACATAAACATTACCTTTAGAATAATGCCTATATAACAAACGTTTCTTTATGATTTTAAAAGGTTTAGTTCAAAACCTCGCGAAGATATATGAATAATAACCTCTGGGTGGCACAACACAGGCAAGCGCTCTTTTGGGCTACGTTATAAGCTCAGTATGTTCCTGGGCAACTTTGCAGAATCTTAGCTCTCAAAATGATGTATAAAAGCATTCGCACGTAAAATAGTTTCATGCTTTATCAGTGCTTTTATTTTGAGCATGTTTCAAGTCAAGATGTTCCATAGCGAGAGAGCCCTAACAAAATTCAGCATCTTTCTGCACATTGACAGAGAAAAAAATAGGAGTCGACTTGTACAAACAAAATAGTCTGTTAAGTTTTTCCCTAGACATGTTTTGTATGGTTTCGCCGAAAATGGCGAATAAATTCCGTGCGTATGTACCCGGGCTTTGTGCGCATTTATTTTTTATTGTGAGGGTTCCAATCCGGCGGCTGGATTTTTGTTTAAAATTGCATTTTTATATTTGGCACGCGATACGCCGCCGCGCCGGGTGACAAATACGCGCAGCACCGCCATGAATGACAATTGAAGAGGTGTTTTCATAAAGACGGCCGATTTTTATTTTTATGAGAAAGGAATTGTCCCTATAAAAACGGCGTTGAAATGATGAGTGTCATTTTTCACTGTCAACGGAATACCTCTAAAGGGAAGCGTTTTAGGAACCGTTGACAATATTTTTTCATTTGAATACCGATGGGCTGCCGGTGTTTTTTTAATTCTAATTCTTTTAATTCTGGTTGTGATCAAACTAAAGGTAAGTACTCAAAGTTAATATAAGTAAATATATTAAATGGTAGTCTAGTTTATTAGGCCTAATTGTATAGCATTTTCAAAGAAATATTAAGAAAGTTTATGATGCTTCTTATCTTAGACGACACGGCTTCATTTACGAAGTATAATACGAACAGCCAAACAGTGGATAAATAAATTAGAGTCTGAGTCGGTATTCACCGATGGATGCGTATCAACGTATTGATTAAAAAATATGCCTTATCCTATATAACCTACCTACCTATTGGTGTAACATGATAATATTTATCACCGTCACTTTCAATTTCACACATTAGCGTTTAACATCGAAATAAACCTACTAAAAAAACTGTTACTTATTATTCTGTAACTGCTTAATTAGTTAAGATACTAATTAATTATTTAGCTACAATTTTTTTTCTTCTCTCCAAATTTTTTTTATTTGTCTTTTATTTTTTATTATGTATTATTTTATTATATTGTATTTAGGTATCTGGGCTGGCTTTGCAGTACAAATCCTTTTTTTGTCCCTGTCAGAATAACAGCGCTTCTTGGTCACTCCGCCCACCTGTGGGTGACCTGGAAGCATTTATGCTGAGACAGGGTCCGTTTTTTTGATTGAATTTTAGATTTTTTTGATTGGTGGTTTTTTGCTTTCGTTGTTTGCTTTCTTTCGTCCTGTATTATTTGTATTTTGTGTGTGTATGGTCAATAAATGTTTTTTTTCTTTCTTTCATTCAATTTACCTTACATAATGTCTATCTATAGTGTACACAAATTGACAATAATATTAAGTTAAGTTCATGGTTATTTTCTTTGTTAATACAGGGTTAGGTTCCACAAACGTGCTGAATCGAATCCACTGGATGGTAATATGTCGATGCTTATTAGATGTCAGAGCATTGGCATACTCGAGTCGACGGTGGCCGAGCGAGGAATGTGCTCACGTGTAGGCATACGCTGGACTGCCGTCGACAAAAGTGGACTTCAAGAAAATAGCTTTAATCACGTCGGCTTTTTAATGAATTCCCGCTGTTTTTTTCCCGAGGACAATGACATAATATCCTAGTTCAAGGGGAGCACAAGCTTGGCTACTCGGTATGTTTCTGAAATTGGCGAAGTCTATGGGCGACGGTTGCCTCTAATTATAATCCCCTATTTCACCATCTCTGGCAGGTGCGATAATTAATTGTCATATATTGAAAAAAATAAATAAAGTCAATAAAGAAAACATTTCGTCTTGGGCAGAACTAGAACCTGCGTCTTCCAGACTAAATGTTTTCTTTATTGGTTAAATAAATTTTTCAATTTATTTAGGATTTTTCAAGAAAATGCAAAGTTTTTTATAAAATATGTTATATATTTTGATATTGCAACTGTTACATCTGGCAGAGATGATGAAATAGGTATGTCATATATGTATTTTAACAATTTATTGTCGCATCTGTAAGAGATGGTGAAATAGAGGCCAGGTGGGTCGTCAGCTGGTCAGCCATTTAAGGAAAAAAACAATGTGTGAAAAGAAATGATATTTACCTAAATTCTCGAATCTTCATACAAATCTTCAATTTTGTGCTCTGTCACTGTTTTTAAAATTGTTTGATTAGTACGTCACGATTTATATTTTAATTACTTTTAGAACCCCTTTTGATTTTAATCAGAATGAAGCATTATCCTTTTCTAGTATCCCAGTGCCCTCTATATCAAAAGTCATCAAAAATAGGACTACCGCCTGGACTGTGAAAACATTACAAACATATAGACTTGCTTTCAGTTTAATATTCTTACTTAACGACGTAGTATTTATGACGTTCGGGTAATATATAAATTAATAAATTTAAAGGTAGTTAAATATAAAATATACTCGCAAGTTGAATCTGATGAAGCTTATCTTGTTTAAATGTCGTAATAACAAAAGGCAATACGTTTTAATTTATTTTTTAATTACTTTTTTCAGTATAAGTTTTGTTTCCGAATGTACCGCTCGAATATCCTAAGCCCAGTAGATACATTTGATTAACCTGACTAGACAGGCTTCATTGATTTACAGTTCGGTATCTACTTTAATCCTTTGCCGATATCCTGTTACCGGCTGATCTGTTTCTGTTAAACGGGGAAATCTACTTTCATTCATATTCTGTGTCTGATGTGGGGTGTTGCGTTTTTCCTTGATTTTGCTCGTATTTGACAAAATCTAAACTGTTAATTGAAAAATAATTATTTTTATTATATAATTAGATTAAATTGCGTAAGCCGTCTTAATTCATCTTGTCAGTATGTATTGTCGACCCTAGAAAGACATAGTTCATTTTCTTTTATTTTATAAACTTTTATATTTTCCTTATTTTTATTATTATGTGTAGCATGAATGTGAATATTTATTATTACCTAAAACCAAGTTTGATGTAACGGTCGATTTATGGAAACCAAAGTATGGATTATACATAAAACTAAATTGTTTTTCAAAAATAAAATATATTTTAAAATATCATAAATGAGGTTAATTTACCAGTGGGAGACTATGTACCACAGTCGTCTGCATGGGTGGTGTAAGTAGTACCTCTGTCTTACCTATTTCTACCGCCAAGCCGTGGTGCTTACATTGCTGTGTTCCGGTTTGAAGGGTAAGACAGTGACAGTGACGACGACGTGACATCTTATGTCACAAGTTGGCAACGTACATTAGTACCCTTGTAAGGGTTACAGATATGTATTACAGGATCCACATACACTATAGGCGACTGTAGCCACTTACCATCAGGTATAGGCAACCTGCTTGTTTGCCAATTTTGTAGTAAAAAAATAACTAATCCACAATTGAAAAATGAATATTGGGCGATATTTGGCAATGTGGGACGAAATCAATTTTTTGGGTCTTTTTATAATATTATCTTTAATACGTAAGTTACAGCTTTGTATTAAAATGTTCTCAATACCATTAAATTGTCCGATCAAGTAACACCGGACGTTAATCGCCCGTTTGCGACGCATTATTCACAAGCACGCGTTGCAACGATATACCGATCTGTACTGATATATTTCATTCAAAACCTGCTAATCAGTTTTCGACTATAAGCCTTAAACCATAGAATACATTTTATAATAGCACTTGAAAGTCCTTGTGACGTACAGTCACACACAAAACTTTTTGCTAATCCAAGCCAATATATTCTCTATTTTCCAATGAATAACATTAATTTCTTTTTAAGCTCTCCAATATACGACCGTTCGGAATTAGTAAATATAACAGCCTGAAACACTATTCCCCTTGGAGTAAGATAAACGATTTTCGACATTGTTAACATAGACGGAAAGTGTTGTTTATGATGTCGCTTTCTGGGGCCTAACCATGACCGCTTGTAGCAAGGTTAAAACAATATTGAAACAGAGACACCGCTCTTGCTGCGTATAGCGCCATCCCGCTCTCAGCGCGGTTTTAATATTGTTTTGAGCGATCATGGTTGGGGCGCTGTTCTGGTGCCGTGAATACATTTATTTGTGCGGATACAATATGGCATAGCATTTATTATGCCAATATCAACGGTCACAGTTTCATTCGACAATTAATTATTTGTAAACACTACCGGAGGTCGTGTTTGGACATAAATAGCTTTTGGATATTGGCTGATCCATATTTACGACGTTAAAGTTTATTCGTAGGTAATTAGAAAATAGTCCTATAGGGCCATCTAAATTGATATTTTACAGCGATATAATTTGAAGTACTTAGTAAGTATAATTATCGATAATTTTTAAGCTTTTTTCTTTCAATAATAGTAACTTTAAGCACAAATAATTTGATTTTTGATATAATTATCACATCCGCATATTCATTACATCTTTAAATTACTATTTTTTATTTTTTTTAAGATCTATATCCTTTGTGTTTTCACCTTAGGTACGGTCGGCTAAAAAAATGGTGTACCTGCCAGTTTTGAGAAAACTCTGCCTATCAACAAAATATCGTTTAGGTTACCTTGGCTTGGCAGCTGTCACTATGTTATTGCAAAGAAAAGTCAACTGTGCTGTCTTATGACATGAAACTAAATTTCAACCTTAGGGTGGTAAACCAATTTTTTGGCCGACTGTACTGGCCGAATATAAATACTTCTTAATAGTTATAAATAAGAAATATTAATTAAAACCAAAATAAATTGCCGCCACTGATGACAAGAGCTGGCTTATTCCTCGCTCAGGTTTGCCAAAAGATCTGCTGGCTGCAGAGAATACAGCCAGATCTTATGCCACAATGAATTCAGAAAAACCGGCCAAGTGCTAGTTGGACACGCGCACGAAATTAGACAAAACGGCAAAAAAATCACGTTTGTTGTATGGGATATATTTATATATTTAAATATATTTATTTTACAACAGAAATACATAATCTGTGAAAATTTCAACTATCGCGGTTCTTGAGATACACCCTGGTGACAGACAGACGGACGGATAGACAGCGTAGTCTTAGTAATAGGGTCCCATTTTTACCTTTTGGGTACGGAACCCTAAAAAGACAATTACTATTCCACATTCATTACTCCTCTTCTCTTAATAACATCAACAGCTCATATACGTCCCCACCGAGGGGCTCGAGCCTACCCTAAACTAGGGCGATTAGGCCTTAATCAACCACGCTGGCCAAGTGCGGGTTGGTCGACTTCACACACAACCTCTAAATAAATTCTTTCTTCACAGGTGTGTGCAGGTTTCCTCACGATGTTTTCCTTCACCTTAAAAGCGTCGAACGTATGAATTCAAATTTTGAAAACACATTGGTACGTGGCGGGATTCGAATCGCTACCTCCCGATTGGAAGGCCTTACGCACTAAGCCATCGACGCTCTCTCTTAATAAATTGTAGCGTTTTTTAATATTTTTCTTACAGTTGATGTAAATTAATTTTAGTTTGCAAATATTAGTGCAATTAATTATTCCTTAGTGGAAATGAATTGAAAATGAAAATATTTTATTTTATTTAACCAATACTTATACTATAACTACAGTGATTGAGACAAAAATAATAAAATAATTGTGTGTATGTTACGCGGTTACTCTGCTAATTGTGGACGTGGACCGATTTTCAAAATTCTTTTTGTATTCAAAAGAGTACTCCTGAGGTGGTTTCATTGGGCATTTTATAGCCACATATCACATTTTTCACAGTTTGTCTAAAGCTATTCGGGTATTTGCTTCTGGTAATCACCATCTTATGATGCTCAGCTGATGGTGGAAGGTTTCTTTTGCATTAGGAGTAAGGGGATAGTTCTTTTAATATTATGATCACGTATTGATCCGTTAATGACGTTGATTTCAATAACACTTAAAAACCGAAAATAATATTAGAATGCACTCAATATTACATTTTTATAATGAAATCGGCGCCAAGGGATGATGTCCTGGAAAGTATAAACATTTGGCAACGACTTCAAAATAAAAATGTTATGTTGTGTGTATTTATTATATTCGATTATTCGGCTTAGGACAGATTTATGTGTTTTTGAAGTCGGTTTTAATTTTTAGCCGACTTCAAAAAAGAAGGAGGTTATCAATTCCATGCTTATGTTGCTTTTTTGTGTATGTTATGCGATTACATCGCTAATTGTAGACCGATTTTCAAAATTCTTTTTGTATTGGATAGAGTATACTCCTGGGGTAGTTTTATTGTCACCAAAGTCAAGATCTGATGATGGGGTCCCATAAAAATCGAGGGAAACCCTTAAATTTTATAGGCACGTCCAGCAGGTAGTCACGAACCGAGCTGGTGATAGAAGGAACTTTATCTTTTGGACTTGACCTGAGCTGACCTCTTTCAAAGGACTGGTTATTGTAAAAATTATTATACAAAAAATAAAAACCGACTTCAAAAATACTAAAAAGTTAAAAATAATATAAGAATAGGTACAGACAGCATCACACTTCTATATTGAAGTCGGTGCCAAATTTTAAAACTTTCTAGGAGATCATCGTTTGGCACCGCCCTCACTATAGAAGTGTGATGCTGCCTTTTTAACCGACTTCAAAAAAGGAGGATGTTGTCAATTCGATGTGTATGTTTTTTTTGTGTGTATGTTACGCGATTACGTCGCCAATTGAGGACCGATTTTCAAAATTCTTTTTGTATTCGATAGAATATACTCCAAAGGTGGTCTCGTGGTCACCAAAGTTAGGATCTGATGATGGGATCTCATAAAAATCGAGGAAAACCCTTAAAGTTTTAGGTGTGTCCAACGTGTTTTGTATGTATGTTAGGCGATTAGTCCGCCAATTTTTTTTTTTTTTTAAAAAAACGTCGCCCCACACTAGGATTTTCTCCTGTGTCGTGGGTGCTGTTACAAACATAGAATATCACATGCACATACGCCCAGACCGGAACAAATTTTTGTAGGCCATACAAAATATTTGTCCCGTACGGGAATCGAACCCGCGACCCGTTGCGCAGTAGGTGATCACTCGACCTCTGCGCTAAACGTGTCGTCAATTGTGGACAGATTTTCAAAATTCCTTTTGTATTCGATAGAGAATACTCCTGGGGTGGTCCCAAGATCACCGAAGTCAGGATCTGATGATGGAATCTCATGAAAATCGATGGATGGGTTCCTTTCACTAAAAAGATTTTATTCACTTAAAAGTTACAAATAAAAATATTTTACAAAAAATAAAAACCGACTATAAAAACACTGAAAAGCTTAAATTAATATAAGAATAGGTACAGACAACATCACACTTCTATATTGAAGTCGGTGACAAATTTTAAGACTTTCTAGGAGATCGTCTTTTGGCACCGACTTCAATATAGAAGTGTGATGTTGTCTGTACTTATTCTTATATTATTTTTAACTTTTCAATGTTTTAGGAGTCGGATTTTATTTTTTGTAAAATATTTTACAATATCCTTATCCTTACAAGTTCTTTGAAAGAGGTCTTATTGTCAATGTACAACGTCTTAATACTTACGCCCAATTGCTGTAATTTTGTTTAGTACAAGATGTAAGCTAATCGGTATATATAATATTAATAAAATAGCAACATACGAGTAAATAAGAAGTAAAAGTTATCACATAAATAATGATAGATTCGTAGAATTTTATTCAAATTGTAGTTTCTCATGGACGGGCCGATCGGCGCGGCTGATGGAGCAGAAGGCTTCCGCTCGGCCGAGCGTGAAGATACCGCGATAGTGCGCTCCACTACCTCCGCATAAAGCAGCCTAGTGCGTGATCTGCGCGGGCTACCACCAAATATTGTGCCGTGTGGCTAATACAAGTCATTTTTGAGCGAACTCCACGTTATTTTATGTTTTCCACATTTTTTTCTATAGACATATTCGTCAATCGTGAACGGCAGGCAGACCGTTATAATTCTTTTTCTGTTTGGTGTTAATGAAAGGAAAATTCATAGCGAACTTTAATGTTCAAATGAGTCATTCATTTGAACATTAAAGTTCGCTATGACTGAGTTCATGAAAATATTTCTTGTGAAGTGAAATTTGAAAAAAGAAAACCAGCTAAGTGCGAATTGGACTCGCGCTCCGAGCGTTCTGTACAAATATATATATTAACGGTTTTCAGATTTTTCCCTTAACATGCGCTAAAATGCATGATGCATGTACCTTGCTTCTTGCCAAACATGATTTCAAGCCAACGGGAAGTACCATATAGATTTGGATTTCCTTGTGAAATCGCAAAATTTAATCGTAATACAAGAATGATTTTTTCACAACTAAATGAGACCGTATAGACCCGAGAGCTCGATATAAATTTTAGTTTAATATCTACACTAAAAAGTCGGTGGCGGTGTGGACTCGGCACTTGCCATCCAATCGGAAGGTTCGTGGTTCAAGACCGCCGTGTACGTAAGATCGTGAGATTCGCGAGGCAACCTGCATACATCTGCTAAGAAATCCAAAGGTGTATGTGAAGTCGACCAATCTGGGCCAGCGTAGTTGACAAGGCCTGAATACCATAACTTAGGGTAAGCTCGAGCTCCTTGGGGGACGTACATGAGCTGCTATGATGATCTACACGTTCCCGAGAAAAAGGCTCTTGAAAGTCAGACGGAAAACAAAGTGATATGGGTTCTGTTTTTTTTCTTTTTGAGGTACGAAGCCCTAAAAATAAACATAACTAAGAAAATTATATTACGACGCCAGTAGGGTCAGTCACATAATGCTATAGACAGAAGAAACCATTTTTCTGACAAAATATTGTACACTTATACAAAGCCTAATTTAAGTAATAGCTTGATATAGATTATGGTACTGAAGATTATATTATCTGTGGTTGTGGCTTAGTAATAATGTCCTCCTAACCGATATTCGGTCTTGCACGGTGGCCAATCTCAACAGAGACTAGCCTTCTGCGCAAGAGATATTACAGTGCACAAGTGTCTGCGCAAACGCAAGTGCACTCTCTATTCCTTCACTCGCCTAGTCCGACGATGGAACGGTTAGCTGACACGACCGGGGCGAGATGAGGCTCAGGACCCACTGTTTAACGTGCTTTCCGAATCACGGAGGAGCTCGAGATAAGTATTTCGTATTTTTGTTACCCATCATAGAACTGACCACAGTCAACGCTGCTTAACTTTCGTAATCGTTCGCTGAGTGCACATGCCAATGCGCTACTAAGCTCCTTATGGCTTAGTATAGGTTGAATAAAAAGTCGTCCTTCTGTGAGGATGTTATCTCGCAGAAGGAGGCTGCGGAGCGGGCGCGAGAGGATGACCTTCTCGCCGCACGCTCCGGCGCAGGCGCTTGGGGAGGAGAAGGCGTGCGTTCCTGGACGCGCGCCACCAGCTCCCCTAGCAAGCTGGGGACTGAAACGGCTCGGCCGGCTGACTACCGGTCGAGAGACACTTTTCACCCCTAGCTTGGCCGCCTGGGGGGTCGAATTTCTTAAGATACTTGTCGACCCCCCCGTAGAGGTAAGTCTTGGCGCGTGCGCCAGGCAACCCTCCAGGGGGCACAATCGGGGAATGGCTAACGCCGATCCCGATTGTGTCTCTACGGAGGTAGAAGTATCTAGAGGGTTTTTAGCCGGTATTGGGTCTTCTACCTGAGTCCGGCATATCCTTGGGGTGGCCTAGTCAGCTCAAGTCCCTTGTTGAATACCGTAAAAACTGTATCTTCCCTCTATAAAAAAAAAAGGTTGGGTGAATGGTTTATATTTTTTACATTTGCTTAGTTTTCTTCATGCCTTCTCACACACACTGAAGTGGGGAATATCTAACCAAAGTTGTTCGAATTCTGTAACTTGCGGATAAAGCTATGGAAAACATATACTTGTACCAGCACGTTTTTAGAATGAATTTTTATTTTATTTTCGGGCAATTAAGGACGCCAAAGAAATTTTCTATAAACATTATAATTATTTATATTTTGGTATATTTTAGTTAATGTAGAATTTAAAAGCTTTGTAGGTAAATAATATGTACTAAATCGAGAAAATCACTTCTTGACGAATTTTACACTGTTCCAAAATATATTATTACCCAAATAAAACAATTATTTTGCAATGTACTAAATATTTGAAAGAGATGAGAAATCGTAAAGTAACTCAATTTAATAAGTGTCGGAGCTTCAAGATTAATTTGAGTAAGATCCGCGATTGTTTAGCGCATCTGTCGCTAAACAAAACTCGCGCGAGTTCACTTTATGAATATTTATAAAGGCGTCAACTGCTAATCCTCCACTGCTACGATTTTCACTTGTCCTCACTGATGACGCCAAGAAAATACTGTGAACAGTGTACACTGCATCTAACTAACTATAAATTTGATTTTGATGCAAAAAACAACCCCAAATATTTATTTATTTTCAAAATCACTTTGAAGTATTCTGAAAAGGTAATAATGACTGCTTAGTTCCTCAAAAATGATGTATAACTTAAAGAGAGCAAATCAGCATCAGAACCGGAATACTAAATCAATTTAATAAAAATTTTATTGATAAACTAGTGGGCCCGGCAGACGTTGTCCTGCCCGATTACAGCGCCACCTACCGGGTCCAATTGTACTTTTAGGCCTTCCCTGGAGCTATTCAAACACACAGATAATTTTGTAAGAATCTGTCGAGCCATTTTTGAGTTTTAGCGAGACCAACACACAGTGTTTCATTTTTATATATAAGAAGAAGAAAAAGAAGATATAAGTTGAATAAGTTCTTCAGGTCTTGCCATTGATTGGAGAACTGAATGGGAGAGGAAAGAATAGAGTGGGATTCTTACTTAATTTCAACCTTGAATCTTGAGTAGTGTAGTGTTGTGGAGTTATCGATTTTCATACATTTTTACCCGGGAGGTAGTTTGTTTGATTGTATACATGTAAAATGTATAGAATTATACTTATGCATTGTTTTCAGTTATATCATTCGTGTGCATTTCATCTGGATCAATTTTATCGTGCTTAAGTATATTTTACAACGTGGATTATATAATTTCATTTACTTCAATCCATTTTACTTCCCACTGTTGGGCACGGAACTCTCTCCAGATGAAAATGAATATTGGCCAGACGGATTAGTGAAGGGTTTTATTTCGAGTTCTTTACTTATTCGCAGAGGTATAATAAAATTGCGGTATAATCCCTAATACCTTAGTCGGCTGTTATGATCTTACGCAAAGATAGAATACGGCAATATATCTATTCACATCTATTCTAAAACCATCAGCACAGACGTGGATTTATTATTCTCGTTATAAGAAGTATGAAGCACTGTACTCCAACCTAGAATGCGCATTCGTCTGAGGAATTAAGGAACAAAAGGCTTAAGTTAGCTTCGACGCCTCCGCTGAAGGCTCAGCTGACGGCCGTGCCTTGGAGTGTCTCGAGCAGCGATCTGCTCTCGACGGCATTGTTATTGTATTTATTTGGTGGAATATTTTGAGTACAATAGGTTCGTAATCTTGGTATTGTATCATCTGTGGTAGTACGTTATGATAGGCTTATTTAGTGCCCTAGAATCGTTTAATTCACTACATTTTTAATGGAATTCAAATTCAAATTTCACTAGTGTTCTTGACAAATAAATACAGCTTAGGTTCTAGGAGTTTCCTTTTAACCCAAAAACTTCAAATAGGAAGTACCTATTAAGTCCACTCGAAATACTGAAGAATGAGTTAGGTATTTTTCGCGGAGTTCCGTTAGTAAGGAAACACCCACACCTATAACTTTTTCACAAATTTTTCTTATTGGTTGTATACTATTATATTTGTAATTAGTCCAAGGTATAACTATTGTAGTAACGCCTTCTTCCGCTACTAAATACGCGAATTTTAAAGACACCATTAAACATATAAAAGAAAAATGCACCTGGCAACTCCACCGTCACCATAGCTCATTCGTTTTTTTCGCGCTCTACGCAGCTGACACATATTTTACATGTTGATGTTTTTCAAAGTGATTTAATTATCTAAATAAAACTAAAATCCAGATACGCAGTGATAAAAATGGAGAAAAGATGTCAAAAGTTGTTCGAAAGTAAAATAGTTATCTTAACACAAAGAAAATAAACCAAGATGTCGAAACAGTAAGTACCTACCTGTTTTGAAGATGCGTCGTAATTTTGATTTAGCTTGGCAAGAGGACCTAGATACAATTAATTTAGATAAAATTTTATAATAAGAAATATATTTTTAAAACTGCCTGCTTTCCGTGGGAAAGCGTTACCTATCAAGGCAAATGAATTAGATGATGTATCTAGGTACCTACTCGATTATGAACTCTATTCATTGGATATAGGCTAAAGCACAAATACCTTTAGGTATAGGAAATTATGGTATATACGAGTAGTTTATATTTATGACCAACTTTACAAAGAATTGCATTGAAAAATATTTTAATTGAGGTTGCCTATGTAGATAAAGTTTCTTGAAAACTGCAAACTGTTAGATGGTCCATAACATAACATGGAAATTCCTAATATCCTTCTAAAACTTGAGATAAATTACTCGAAAAATAAAGTCAAAGGATATGAGTTTTGCAATAGCTGTAATATCACAAGTATTGACTTCAATTTCCAAACAATCTTCTTAAAATATCTGAGTGATGTCTTTAGATTACAATGCAATAAGTTTACAATTTCAGTACACCAGGATCAGAAGGAAACATGACTATGCTTTTATAAAAGACCTAATAGAAGCTATTAAAAGCAATAAGAGGGATGAATATTTGTACTCCAATAAAAGTGTAAAATTATTTACAGTCATAAAAAGAATGATAAACATTCTAAAATATAAGCCATGTATAAAAACCTCAAAAATTTGCTTCTAGTTTGAAAACCTACCAGCAGCCTGTGTGTTGCAATAAGCAGCCTGTGCGCTGCAATAATTTCTAACAATATCCTCCTCGGAGAGGCTCAGAGAGAGGGCCAACCTCAACTATCATTCAGGTCACGAATGAACATGCTCTGTTTTCAGAAGCCAGTCTCGAACCAATTGTCCATAGACCCCATATTTTTACCCATCGTGAGAATAAATAACCGAGGTCAATTAATTTTAAAAGTGGATAAGAGACTATCCCTGCGTTCCAGATAAAGCACTGCTACTTTCTGAGGCTAACATATGATGTTAGCCTCGTTTTGCGTTTCTTTTAAGAAATGTTGACATTTTTAGCCGCGCTAATTGTTACAAATGAAACGCAAGGTACTGATTTTTCGTGCTTTGGCACCTCACTTAATTAGTCCAGCCACTTAAAATTTTTTATAATATAAATCAGAATTGGCTAATACTACAAATATCTTTCAATAATTTTTTTAAATCCGCTAAAAATCCTTTTTGATTCATGAAAAAAAGATTCCAAATGTCAAAATTGAAAGCTGTCAAAAAGTGGTATCAGAGGACCCATCTATTAGCATGGGTATTTGATGCTAGCATTTCGTGTTAAAAATGCTTAAATGAAACGCATGACAACCAGCAAGAAAAACTAGCATCACCGGCTAATGGAACGCAGAGATGTTAAAAATGTTGGTATTTATGGCTAAAAATGCTTATCTGGAACGGGCCGTATGTAATACGTTTTGTTACTATTTTGAATCAACTTTATTATCCACTGGACAATAATAAATATTGTGAAATGGATAATTATACAAACAAATTAACAACTGCATAGGTAGCAGAAATGCTTGGCCCCATGCAAAGATTTCTAGTTTTACTATTCCTAAAAGGATGGTTCCATAGATTTATTTTAAAATAAAATAATGATTCCTTAAAATAAGTTGATAATAAGTTTATTGAAAATCTACACTTTCAAATGAAGATTTCATGTTATAGATTTGATTAAATTAAGGCACTATTTACATCCAAATTATTCATAACGAAGAAAATTGTTAATTTTTATGTTTGAATAATTGTATGAATACAATTGCTTTTACCATGCAGGTTAAATACAGTACATACATACCTTAACCATTTGTCTCAATTCAATTTCAGGTATTTTTATTTAAAAAAAAATGTGTATTTTTATATTGTAAAAAATATATTGGTATATATTAAGAAAAAAGCTGAATAAAGAACATAATAATAATTAAAATTAATAAATGTTTGACGACTTGATTAAAATATTGATAAATCAATAAGAAATGTTAGTTATTGTAATTTTAAACTATAACTTATAACGGTTTACAATAGTTAGGCTTTATTTTTTAAATAAAAATAAAATTTTACTAATTTTATTCAATGTAAAATAATTTGTAGGTTTTAAAATATATTCCTTGGATATGACTTTAAAGATTAAGTGCAATAGAAAGGAAATGTATCACACTATTAGTCATCATCACTTATAAATAAATTTGGTTTGTAAAATTGCTCAATGTTTCATTAGGAATGGCAGTTTAATTGTTTACACTTTGAGCTCAGATAGATATAAGTTTATGACTCTGAACGTTTGGGGGGCAATTACAACATGCTTATGTATATGAAAAGTATTGTAAAATGATTCTGCGATATGGAGTACTTCCTAAACATTTTCTTTAGATATTTTCTCAGGTGTATTATCAACTGACAGTAATTAAATGGTAAAAGCAAGACAGTATCAATTTCTTAGAACTGTTAGATACATAATTATGCATTAAGATGTTTTGCTGACCTCTCAAGTAGATGTGATATTTTATTAGAAATAGATAACACCACACTTTCAATACATTAACAGAAAAAGCTCAGTTTGATATCAATCCAAATGATCTTGCTAAACATTTGGTGGTGGTGTGAAACTAGCAGCATCTGATTTTTTGCTTAATATATAAAATTTCAAAATATTATTAAGCTGATTTTAAATCTTGTAGTCTCAATGCAGATATAAGTCGAAAACTGTCGCAGGACATAATGTACTTCTAAGATTTGTGTTGCATTGATTCATTTGTAACACATTTCAATAAAAAAAAAAAATAATAATAATATATATATGATAAATAAATTATATTTTATAATATACATGTAATCATGGCATCGTCTTATGTTTCAAATGTTGATACTTTTACCATAGGATTAATATTTTTATAAAAGAAGAAGAAACTCCTTTTCTTTGATTTTGAAATTTTTGCAGAGTTATAACTGACAGAGCTTAAGGAATCTAAGTATTTCCTTTTTAGACCATTACCACTCAGGCTTACTGCAAAGAAATAATGTTTCATTCAGATCTATCAAATGTTTTAATACCAAAAGTTTCCTTTTTCAAATCTTATGTTTATTTTTAAAGCAGAAGCATCACATCAATCATTGCATTTTCACTGTTCAGCTCTTACACCAATTATCTAACTATAGGCAATAGAATAAGGTCAGATGATAAAATTAAAAAATGGATAAAACGAGTTAAAAGACTATGTCTGGCAAAGCCAATGTATGTCAGCATAATGGAATATGGCATATGCAACCCTGCCATAGTTTTATATTACCTTAAGCATGGGTCATCTAGAAACCTGACATTGAAATAACCTAGACTCAAGAAAACTGACATTAAAAACTGCTATTATTAGCAAAACCACTGCCCAAAAAGTCACAAATCCTATACATAATTAGTTATGTATTAATTATAGTTTTCTCAAATTAAGATGGCTATTTTAAGAGATTTTAAAAGTTCTATGACAGCGACACTTAAGCAAGTTGTCTCTTCTCTATTTAAAGATTACTCCAGATATTTTACTTGTGAGAACTTTGTTATTGCTTTAGAAGTAACAAATAATAAAGGACCATAGAAATAAACATTTGATAAATTTATTTTAGACTTAAAATACTACTACTCAATCCATTAGTAGATGACTAAAGCAAACAATGGAGGAAAGTTAATCTAATTGTTCATCTTTCATATTAATATTCTATTTATTTATCACCCTCCAAACAATATGCTTCAAATTATCATGCATATAGGGCAGGATTAACTGTTTATAATATTTTAAAGGCGAATAAACATTTTCAGTAAATCACTATTTTACTTTCGCGTGGCGATTATGTACTCTGTCCGTGGGACAGGCTGAAGGACATATATCTTTCAAAGCACATAAAAAATTTTTTTTAGGGAATCGTTAATTCTACATTTTCGCGTGGCGAGGATGTAGGTACTCTGTCCGTGGGACATGTTAAAGGACAAATATATGTCCAGGCATATGAATGATTTTAAGGAATGGTTAATTCTACATTATCGCGTGGCGATTATGTACTCTGTCCGTGGGACAGTCCTAAGGAATTGTTAATTCTACATTTTCGCGTGGCGATTATGTACTCTGTCCATGGGACATTCCAAAGTACAAATAGGTACCTATAATAGTAAATGATTGATTTCAGGATTTTATTACTATTACATTTTCGCGTGGCGATTATGTAGTTTGTTTGTGGAACAGACTAAGGCTAAATTATTTTTAATGTATTTGATATTCATTATTAACTTCTGTACTTACAAATATTTCACTAAGGCAAAATTTATTGAGTCTCTGTACTGTACAGTGAAATCCCATTAGGTTTCAATCTGGAAAGGGAACCGAAACTTACAAAGAGTTAGATAACACATTGGGTGGCATATCCCCACTATTGGATGATCTAATAAATTATCGATATTTGCTAAATATTATAATATACCACGCCAGTTAGATTGGCAAAGCTTTTTGCCACGGCTGGTAGTTCTTGAAATTTATAGTTATTATATGGTTAACATGAAACTGTTAACACTAGTAAATGTTATCTACATTATGAAATAAATATTGAATGTTATTGAATACCTATTGACAGTTAGTAAATAGGTACTAATGTTTACCTATTTATCAAAAACTCTAAACATCTACAATAGTTATACCTTGGACTAATTACAAATATAATGATAGGATTAAACGAACTTACCTAAAGTGAAGTTCAATCCATATTATATGAAGTAATTAGTCCAAGGTATGGAGCATCCCACCCTCCCCTTTTGAAGTAATAAATTACTAACCCAAATATATATACCTAATACTCTAAACTAATGAGCTATGGTGACGGTGGAGTTGCCAGGTGTATTTTTCTTTCATATTTTTAATGGTGTCTTTAAAATTCGCGTATTTAGTAGCGGAAGAAGGCGTTACTACAATAGTTATACCTTGGACTAATTACTTCATATAATATGGATTGAACTTCACTTTAGGTAAGTTCGTTTAATCCTATCACAAATCCTTTGAGAAACCATAACAAAGAACTAAAAAGCCAACAAGTAGTCGTCAATGTTAAAAGTCGCACCTTATATTATGTTGACCCAATATGATAATGCAGTAACGCGTCTTAAATCATTTTTAAGATAAATCATTCAAGAATCCTATTTCAACTCATATGTCCCTCTGATAGATTTGAGTATTTCCTTATATGAGGTGGAATTTCTACGTCACGCTGTGTGAAAGGGCGATGTAGGGTTTCCAATCGAAGTTTTCATCTCTCCGCAGAGGTGTTATTTCGGCAGACTCTCTTAGTCGGCTTTTACGACATGCACAGGAAGACAACGACGTGGCGACAGATGTATTTTAATACTTGGTTTCAATATCCAATCTATCTCTAGATTTGTTTAGTGGAGATAGAATTCTGACGTATTTTGTATGGAGCTAATTTCAAATACCAAATCTACAGAGATAGAATATTGAAAGCGGACGTAAGTCCTCCATAATTGCACGAACATTCAGGAAATGTATATCTCTATATACTATAATAAAATCGTAGGGGTACAAAAATCTGTAATTGCGAAATATTAAGAAAAAAATACACAGGTCGCCTTAAAATCATTAGCAGAACACGATAGAATAGTTTTTTTAAAAATTGTTTGTTTGTTTGTTTGTTGGTTTGTTTGTTTGTTTGTCTGTTTGTCCGGAAAGATCTCCGAAACTACTGGACAGAATTTGATATGGCTTACACCACAATGCTTAGAATTTTCCGGAAGAACATTTAGGCATAATTTCGTTTGTTTAAATTCACTTTTTATTTTTAGTGAAAAAATACCATATAAAATTTTCGAATTGGCTTTAGGTAGAAAAACAACATGGCGCACGTGAAATTATTTTGACAAGTCTGTCACATAGTACCTTAGATATATCTATGCATAGTACAGAGAGAAAGTATTTTCTTCCACGAAGGAAAAGCAATGGAACTACGCCATACAGCCTGATCTTAAGTAATTGGATTTCGAAAATTAAGGCAGGAATGAAGTGTTTCACATACTACAAATAAAATTTAATATTTTCTGTTAATGGCTGTGCCCAACTGGATTTCGCCAACCAAATTGTCTTTTTCTTATGTCATACCGTGGTGGTAAGGCAAAAAGATCAAGCCATACAACCAATGTATAAAGCATTTTTTATGATAATACTTATCGAGTGACCATAAAATTTGTAGATTTGTTTAATTCTCGACTAATTTTCACAAAATCGGTACAATTTTTGAAATATTTGAAATGTTGAAAAATGAAGATACTCTTTTCAAGGTATTTTGAAAGGTGTTATATGTTTTTACATTAGGACTAAGGAATCAAACTCTTTCATCCATTTAAAATTATTAAAAGTATCAAATCAAATCAAAAATCAAATCAAAAATAATTTATTTTCTTTCCACATACTGTGGTAAGTCTGGTCTATACTAGGACAAGCCTGTGTTACAGAACACCACACTCTCCACCCCATATACAAATATAAAGCTTACATTACAAATAATTCCTACTTGACACAAGCAAGCTTTATACATTTATACTATCTAGATACAATAAACTATCACGAGTGTGCCAGTGTGTGTTGTATATTGTGTGTGCTGAATGTGTGCCTGTGTTTGTGTGTGTTTTTGTGTATGTATGCCTGTGTTTGCTGGATTTGAGTGCGCGTGTGTGTGTGTGTTTGCATGTGTGTATGTGTTTGTGTGTGTGTATGTGTGAGTGTGCGTATGTGTGTGTGTGTGTGTGTGTGTGTAAGGTTGTATACTTGTATGTAAGAATCACAGTATGCTTGACTGATATGCAATCTCGGTACATTTGAATATCCACCAATCACCAGACTGATTTAACCTGCCTCTCAAGTTCTTCTACATTAGTTTTATCCAGAAAAGAAAGTAAAAACTTTTTGTAACTATTTCTATTGAGGTTTTCCAGTTTAGTTTTGTTATTTTTATATTGAACATAGTTGTATAATTTAGGGGCCAAGTAATCACTGTGTCTTTGAGCAAATTTGGTTTTGGTTATTGGAACAAAACATCGAACTATCCTTTTTCCGTCCCTAATTGAGCTCGGTACATTTTTTTGATACTCAGAAAGGATTTTAAAAATGAATTGTTTTCTAACTACTTGTGCCAGCTCGTATACTTGTATTGTAGGGTATCTAATTGGTAGCCGTATAACACCTTTAACACAGCTCTTTGTGCTCGCTCAATCACTAACATGTGCGATTTAGCTGCGCCTCCCCAACAACCGATACAATAACTAATGACACACTCACACAAAGCTTTATAAACTTTTAACAGCAACTGTTTATCAGCTATTTCCCGCAGCAGTTTGAAAGTAAAAATTAATTTTCGTACTCTATTTGCTACCAGAGCAATGTGGACATCCCACTTCAGATGAGCATCTACCTCTACCCCCAAATATTTCAAAGAGTGCACTCGCTGTAAAGATGGGCACGAACACGTCACTCTCTCGTAACTGTAGCTTTGGTTACAATAGATTAATATTGATAATTAAAAAAAATATCTGACTGCAATGTTCTGGGTTACGCGTAGAGGGACGGGACGGGACTCTTGATCCTAATGTCTAAAATGACGGATCACATTTTTTTGGATCCACCCAAGGAACATGGATATCGAACGAAGAACCTAAAGAGTAGAACACATTGAACCTAGCCACGTTGACTTAATTTGACATGACTGCCGATAAAGTTCGTTTCCAAAACCAGCGATATTCATATCAAATGAAAGGCCTTGATGAGTAGAGCACTATGAATCTAGGAAAATAGCACAAAATTCAATATGGCCGCTGCTCAAAAAAAAACTGATAAAAGTTTGTTTCTAAGCCCAGCAATATGGGTATCATATGAAAGGCCTTGATCAGTAGAGCACTATGAACGTAGCAACATTGACGTAAATTCAACATGGCCGCCGCTCAAAAAAAGACGGATAACAGTTGCTTTTCAAACCCAGCAATAGGGGTATTAAATGAAAGTAGGCCCTGAAGGGTACCTAGAGCAGCCATGCTCTAAGTGTGTTCCGCGGAACCCTAGGGCTCCACACTACCCCTATAAGGGGTTCCGCAATAATTTAGAAAAATCAAAACACCCTCTCTGGTCGTACTTTCATTATGCTTATTAATAAAGAATACACTTTTAAAAACTATTGTTTTATTTTAGGGTTCCGTCAAGTATTTCGCTTTCCAAAAGGGTTACGTCACCAAAAAAGTTTGAGAACCGCTTCGGGGCCTATTGGATGTTCGATGTTAGATGTTACCTGTGTTTAGTGTCCTTCGAGACCGTGATAATGCAACGATCGTGAACTAACTAACGATAACTCCAAGTTTGTGTATTGGATGTTAGTCATCACCACAGAACACAGAAAGAGGTTAGAAGGGCTATGTGGGCGGGGCACGCGTAGCCACAACTATGACTAAATGCTCATACTTGTGGCCCCGCAACGCGAACGCGTTGTTTAATCACTGACGGACAACAACAGTGAGTGTATCGTGAAGCGCGGCGCTATAAATATAAAAAAATGCCTTCTTGTGCTATAATTACTTGTAAAACAAGAAGTCAGGTGTCAAGTGTAGTTAAATAAGGAATTTCTTTTCATCGGTAAGTAGTAAATTAATCATAATGACCATATTCCATAGATCATAATGTCAAAATCCACCAAAACTGATCATAACGATAAGTTACATAATATTTTTCTAAAAAATATACATTACCGGCAATGTACGGCCGCGATTTTTGCCATATTACTTAGAGCGCGTAATGTAGTACACTGCTTTCGGTAGTGACGCATTTGGCTTAATGAGCATTAACGCAGTAGTCGCAGTACAAGGGATAGTGCCGTGCTAATCAAAAAACGCACGCATTACATTTTATCGATATATTTGTATAAAGTTGTAAATATTTGTATAAAGTAAAAATAACATATTATTTGTCACTTAAAATGCCATAATAATAATTATTACTTATCGATAATACAGAATGTTTGGCGAAGCTAACACCTACCCTTTCTAACATCCTATTCATATAAGTACGGCGATGTAATCAAAGATTAAAATTGTAAAATTAATTTCAATTTTCACGATACAATTAGTTCGATTAGTAAAAAAATTATGGGCAAATTCTAAACTAATTTTACAACTTAGAATTTTTAATATCACCATAATATTTATATGACTATTTTAGCATAGGTAGGTGGCAATGCAAGACATGAAGATTTGAGTACTTTAAAAAACACAAATTTACAGGTAAATATTTACTTTACAAATATTTACTTCTCCATCCAACTAAAATATCCTAACAACTAAACTACCGCACGTCCGTTTGTCAGATTATCCATTCTAGTTTATGCTTTCAGACCGGTGCATTATAGTATTATAGTTTTTCTTTTATTTTACGTCTAACCTACAACATTTTTGAGCTAAAAAGCTTTAATTTTGTTACATAGAAACAAAATATTACTTGAATATTATTAATTATAAACGTATAATGAAAGTAATAATTATTTTTTGGTTTTCTAAATATTTCAAATGGGTTAATTGCTGGCAATATTTAATATCGATAGCTATTAATCGATGTCAATCACTAAAATAATGTTATTTGTACACGCGGCTCTGGACGTCAGTGAATTTTTGTGAATGAGGAGCCCAGTGAGCGTTGTGATTGGTTCAGCCCGATTTCGCGCGACTTTGCATGGGCGGTGCAAGGAAAAGAAGTGGGAGCAAAACTGGCGACAGCGGTTCCCGTACAAACGGTGCATGATTGCCTTTCTAACCTCTTTCTGTGTTCTGTGGTCATCACGGCGAGTTTGCTAACCGAACTATGCCAGCAACACTATATCGCACAGTACACGTTACAAAAACGGAAGTCTCAATACATTTTAAGGCTAACCGCATAAATACGTTTTTTCGCATTGGTTTTCTGAAGGCTGCATCAAATCTATACAAAATACTCATTGACTGCCGCATACGTTCGTTTTTATTTTACGAACGGAACACGTTCTGTACGTACGTTTAGGTAGAATGGTAGAAATCCCGAATGAGAAGAAACGAACGTCTGCGCTACGTTCACGCAACTCCGTGTCTGTATTCCGTGATCGGATATCGAATACGGAAAACGTATTTGTACAGTAACCCCCTCATTCATGCTATACATTAACTCTACGAACACCGCCAGTATTACGAGCGACATAAGAACGGTTCAAAGGTCAAACAGTATAGCTTGACAAGGAGCTTACTGTACGACCAGTCAAAATTGGCCAAGTTGTCATATCCAAAAAATATATTTTGTTGGTGTTACCAACACCCATTATAAAATCTAAACTTTAGTCGTATATAGTTCTAATTTATTAACAATTGTTTATTTTAATTCGAAACATGAATACGATAAAGATTATTCTTGCAACCGTGTAGTTCTTTCTACTGAAGAAGAATTTATTAATATCAATAATGTCTTTAAAACAATAATAATACTTAGTGTTTATAGTAATATGTAATGTATTTAATTTTCTTGACTGTTAGAAAAAGAGCATTACGAACCTACGAAAATTGTCCTAATTTCGAAATGGCCGATGCTCAAGAAAGGCAGAATAAAGTTGAATCATTATGGAATAAAATGGAGGAAAAAACTAAACACTGTGTTAAGTATTTTGATGGCGAAACGTAGTTCGCGGGCACAGCTAGTAAGTTAATATGGATCTATGTTGGATAAAGATTTATATATTTTTGTACCATTGTAACGAAACCAAACCTAGCTCAATGGTCGAAGTCTCTCCATGGATCTTATCTCCATGGTTTCGCTCCATGGAACGCTCGTCTCCTGGCCGTGCACTCGGCTCGGAGATCAGCGATATCACGCGACCACCAGTAGACCTCGCGGCGGTCCTTCGGCGGGCGGGCCCTGGGCATAGAGGCTCGACAGACCTCTGTCAAGGCATCACGAAGCCGATTTGCGGACTCCTCTGTTTCTACTCCGTCCATAGGCCGGGAGCACCAGGCCTGGACGATGGCCGCCTCCTCCGCCAGCTCCCTATCCAGTCGCGTCAGTGCCCAACGAGGGCTACGGCCATTGTCGCGAGGGCGCGAGGGTTGGGGACGTTGGGTGGGAGCCTCGAATCGGATGTATCTGTGATCCGAGAGACTCTCCACCTCCGTCATCACCCGCCAACCCTGGACTCTGCGCGCTAGGGCAGGGGTTGCCAAGGACAGATCCACAATGGATCCACCCTGTCGACGCACACAGGTGTGGGTACTGCCCTGGTTGAGGACTGATAGACCGCAGGCGGCCGCCCAAAGCTCCACAGCCTCGCCGCGTACATCTGTCGCTGGGTTTCCCCAGACGATAGACTTCGCGTTCAGGTCCCCCATTAGGAGAACCTGACGCGGGGCGGCCCGCCTGACGGCCCACCCAACCAGCACGAGGTAAGCCTCAAATTCGGCGAAAGGCCGGTTTGGGGAGAAGTATACACCAATTAGGGTGATACCCTCCCATTCCGCCACGACAAAGCCGGAGCCCCTCTCGACAGCCGAGAGAGGGGCGGCACCAGGCGCAGAGCGCACAACAACGGCCACGGAGTTGTCCCGGTCCCCAGCCCAATTGGACCGATCGGGGACGGATCGCGACCACACCAACATCAATCGACCACTCCGCAAGGACTTGCAGTAGCAGATCTTGAGCCCTCGCGCAGTGGTTCAGGTTTCCTTGGAGGAAGCTGGGTGGGTGACCTAAATCCATTAGGTTTCCATCACAGCTCCCTCCGGCTCAGTTGAACTGAGCGTGCCTGCGCGCTCGGGACACTTGTTGCCTTTGGTGGGGCAGAAATTTTCCCTTTGATGAGTGGGGGTCGGCACTTGCCTCCCCCCATCACATGTCCAGCCGGCTTCATTGACGAAGCGCAAACAGCGCAGTGGGGTTCCGAGCTGCAATCGGAGATCCTGTGGCCGGAATTCCCGCAGCAGTAGCATAGCCCGCTCCGGTCCACCGCGGAGGGGCAACGATGACGAGTATGGCCCGTACCCATGCACTTGCAGCAGCGCATGGGTCGGGCCTCTAACACCTTTATCGAGACCGAGCTCCAACCGATGAGGAGCCGGCCCTCGACTACACTTTTGGCGGCGATAACGGGGCATTGTATTCTCGTCGATCCCATGCCACCTGGTCCGACGCGGATCTCCCCAACCTTTATCGCGTCGACGCTGCAGTTGCCTTTTTTGGCCACCGCTGCCGCCACCTCGTCCTTCTGGACAGAGTCGTCCAGCCCAGAGACCCTCAAGTCTATACGTTTTGTGGGCCGGACGACCTTTGCTTCGCCAGCAAGAGCCTCCTGCAGTTTAGAAGCGAGGAGGTCAGCCTTGTCGTTGGCTTCGGCGCCAGGGATCTCGATGATTCTGGCGCCAGATGCCGTTTGGCGACATGTTAATTTTCCTATGTCGAGCTCGTCAAGTTTGATAGTTTGACGAGCCCGACCCAACACTTGACCGTATGTGGCGCCCTTCTCAACCGCGGCAGGAACCAAGGTCACGATCACCGCGGCTGTTTTTGGGGGCGCCAACTTAGGCGTGGAAGCCTTTGGCAGGGACTTAGGTTTGGACGGGGCAGGTGGACGTCGCGCCGCCTCTTTCCTAATAGCGTTTGCGTAAGGCTGTTCTCGCGGAGGTGCTTTACCCCTTCGTCTTCGCCTCTTTTCCGTCCACCCCCAACTTCGGTCCACTCCTGCTCAACCGGGGATATAGGCCGGGCTGCTAATGCAGCTGGCTTTCCTCGGGAGGTGGATTGGGCCACTTTTGGGGCGGTAGGCTCTTGTGTCTGCTGACCAGGGGCTGGTTTCCTCCTGGCAGTAGATTGCTTAGCCGAACGGTTGGTTGACCCTGCAGCTTCGACACCAGACGATGAAGAAGCCGGCTTCGAGGGAGCGCTAACAGACGTTTTGTCGGCAGCTAAAGGAGGCCTCAACTTTTTTGCCGGAAGGAGGCGGTCCCGTATTCCCTCGAAGCGGGCGTTTATCATTGATCCGATCGATCTTATGATCTTCGCCGCGAAGGCCTCCAAAGCAGGATCGACCGGATCGCTCTTCTCTTGTGCCACAGCTGGCCTAGTGGGCGGACGAGCACGCTTAGTGGGCTTCGCGGGAGCCGGGGAAGGAGACGCCGTCTCAACTTCAACCTGTGGCCCAACCACGTTCATGCGCTCATCCGCGATGGTGACGCTGGTCCGTTGGGACACAATTTGGGATACTTTGACGGCCTCGAGTTCGGCCTTGAGCTCCGTCATCAGTGTTCGCATCTGAGCCATCTCTTTTTTCAGGGCCTCATTTTCGGCCTTGAGACGACGGGTGTCTTCGGAGATGGTCTTTCTAGACACCTCGTCGAAGCATTCTTGCAAAGAAGACGCCGCCCTCTTAAGAGCCTTCTGAAGGGTCCCCTTCAGGTGCGACGACTTCTTCGCTACCTCTAAAATTATAGAACAGTCCGCCTTCACCACCTCCTCGATGTCGAGGGCGGTCTTCATGGCCGAATCTGCTGTCTTGTCTGGGGGTGCGTCGGATCGGGTCGCGTAAAAGCGAGCACGGGTCTCGTACGCCCTTTTCTCAGCCTCGGCGATCTCTCGATCGAGGCGGAGTTGCCACTCTTCGCGTTCGGCCGCAGCCAAGTCGCGTTTAGCCTTGGCCAGGCCTACATAGGCCCCGGTTGTAGGGGGGCGCCCACGACCGCGCCCGCGCCCTTTCGCCGAGGAACCATCTTCGGAGGCCTTATATGGCTCCGTCCTGATGGAGCTTACCGATGCATCATCGGAGCCCGAGGAGTTCGAGTCCCTTCGATGCTTTTTGCGGCGGCGCCGAGATTTAGCGGCAGCCGCATCAGAGTTACCCTCAACTGTGAGGGCCGAGTCAGCCATAGATATGACCGATTGGCCCGACTTGGACGAGTCTGACTCTTCGGCCGGCCTCTTCCTTGATAGGGACGCATTTGCCGTCCCTCTCGTCTTACGAACTAGTTTACTGTTACCTAAAACTAATTTACTATCACTAGCATTACTATTTACACTATTTACACTAGACGCCTAGCCGCTGCGAGAAAGCGCGGGTCTCGGCGACCGATCGCCGCTCCTTAAACGGAGCCTTATGTCTCCCTCACTATTTACACGCCCACCTACGCCTCGGTTGCATAATTTTTCGACCTCCGGCCCGGATACCGGAGAACGCTCGCTCCTAACGGGATCGCATTGTGAAACACACTCAGAAAAGGTGGAATTCGGGTTAGCCGGCCCCAGATACTTCCGGCTGCCCGTAGCCGCCTCGCGCGGTCCTGCGGGGGGGACTGACACCCCCTGGGGACATTTAGTTTTGTCTCCGAATTCCATGATTTGCTTTAGAGGGGGAGCTCCCTGGAGTGGCCGTTTGGGACTGGAGACCTTCCAGCCATTCATCTCCTCGGCACGGACCAGACCTTGAGATTAGGGTGATTTTTTAGTGCGGTTTTCTTCCGCGCGGCCCGACGCTCCGTGCGCCGAACCCCCGGCCCGCTCAGTGTGGGTAATGGGTTTGCCCGACGGCAGACCCCACTGGGCCCACCGCCGCGCACACGAGCCGAAGCTCCACAGGCGCAAAGTGTCGTGGCGACAGAACGCAACTTCCACCGCAAAACGGCCAATGGGGTGGCCACAAAAAAGTGTCCCGCCAGGTAAAATCCGGCCATGCCACAACCCGCAAGCGGGTCCACCGGCGACAGTCACACCCCTTCTTAAACCAAGAAGGGGAGGATGTCGCCCACGGGGATAATTTTTTAGAGAGGTTTTCTTCCTCGCAGCCCGAAGGCCCCCGACCCCACTCAGTGTGGGGCTACGGGTTTGTGTGGCCGTGCAATGCCCGCCCTGAAAAGGGCAGGCAGCCACACACCAGTTTTTGTCCACGCCGGCAAGCCGGTACCCCCCATATCTGGGGGGCGTTCCCCTATCCGCGATAATATCACGGCCTCAATGGAGACGCTGGAGCAAAGGAGAGACTTTGGTTCTCTCTGCGTGCTCTATCGGCTCTTTAACGGAGAGTGCTCTGAGGAACTGTTTGCAATGGTGCCCTCTTCACCTTTTTACCATCGCACTACCCGCCATCGCAGTAGAGTTCATCCATATTACCTGGAACCAATCTCGTCTAGTACAGTTCGGTTTCAGCGTTCATTCATTCCACGTACGTGTAGGCTCTGGAACGAACTCCCAGCTGCGGTATTTCCTCAGCGCTACGATATGTCCTTCTTCAAACGAGGCTTAAGAAGAGCATTTCTCTCCAGGTAGGCAGTGACAGAACTGTGCCCCTGGCATTGCAGATGTCCATGAGCGGTGGTTACCACTTAACATCAGGTGGGCCACTGGCTCGTCTGCCACCGTTAGCAATAAAAAAAAAAACTATAGTACGATCACAAGGGATTTCATAATATTCAAAGAATATAGCACCGCAACATTATCTTGTAAGTACTCGTACATATTAGGCATACAGTAAGTTGTGCAAAAGACGGACTAGTGCTTGAAGTATTCTCTACCAATCAACTAATAACAATAAATAACAAAATTTATATTGTTAATTAAAGAAATGATATTTCTTGTTGGGTCAATGGTCGAAGTCTCTCCATTGATCTTATCTCCATGGTTTCGTCGGGTCAATTATTTGATCAAAGAAGTATTGTTGTAGAAATATGACAATTAAAAATAATATTTGAAACTTTGAAGGATTTGATTTTGACAGGAATGTCAGGGGATATATTTTGGAATTTTGTGCAAGCCGGTTGATCTTCGACGCACTCTATGATTATGCATGTTTAATTTGGATTAATTTGTGTATGCAAAGATTTGAGAATTTCAAGATATAAGTATTACAAGTCCGAATATTTAATTGTGAAGTCCTAAACTTCGACCGAAGTGGACCCAGCTAAGTATCCTACATTTCGTAAGACAACACAACGCACCACACGTTTATTTGGTTTGTTTTTATTGAACTACAAAAATGGAAGCTTATAGATTTTGTTAGATATGATACATCCAATTAAATTAACTTATAGTAAACTCGGTATTAAACCGCGTAACAAAGGCGGCACTTACGGAGTCATGTCGGGTATGGTTAGGCAGAGAGAGGAGCCGAGGTGGTGAAGGTGAATGTTGATGCATTGTAAAGTAGCTACTTGAAACCTGCACCTGGGTCGTAAGCCCCAGGCACTACTCTTGGCTCTCTGCAACGCGATGGACCCGGTACCTGCATGGTGAATCCATGGAATGCTAAGCTATCGTCTCTGTTACTGAATGTAATCAGGTCACTCCGCAGGAAACCTGCACCGATATTCAGGTCCCTCTATAAGAAACCTGCACCGATTATCAGGTCACTCCGAAGGACACCTGCTACGCTATATTCAGGTCCCTCTGTATAAGAAACCTGCACCGATTATTCAGGTCACTCCGAAAGGAAGCCTGCAACGCTATATTCAGGTCCCTCTATAAGATACCTGCACCGTTTATTTAGGTCCCTCCGAAGGAAACCTGCAACGATTATATTTATTTCTATTTTCTCGAAGAGATTCTAGTGGCTTATTCCAATATCTGGTAATATTGAGTGAGTTTTGGATCATATTTTCCACTAGCTGTGCCCGCGAACTACGTTTCGCCCTAAAAGACTTTAACGCGTTCTTAGTTATATCTTCTATAAATGTTAATAACAATCTACTACGCCTATATTCACTCGCTTCTAAACTACGCAGTAACAGTATGGGGGAATGCTGTGGACATTAAGAGGGGTACTCAAATGCCAAAAGAAATCCATAAGACTCATTAAAACGGATTAAGAAAGCGAAAATCTGCTAAAGTATACTTTCATCATCATCATCATCATCACAGCTCATATACGTCCCCACCGAGGGGTTCGAGCCTACCCTATGTTAGGGTGATTAGGCCTTAGTTGAATTAAAACTGTATACGAATAAAGTTTAGATTTTTATAATGGGTGTTGGTAACACCAACAAAATATACGACACGTTTAGCGCAGAGGTCGAGTGATCACCTACTGCGCAACGGGTCGCGGGTTCGATTCCCGTACGGGACAAATGTTTTGTATGGCCTACAGAAATTTGTTCCGGTCTGGGCGTATGTGCATGTGATATTCTATGTTTGTAACTGCACCCACGACACAGGAGAAAATCCTAGTGTGGGGCGACGTTTAAAAAAAAAAAAAAAAAAAAAAAAATTTTTGGATATGACAACTTGGCCAATTTTGACTGGTCGTACAGTAAGCTCCTTGTCAAGCTATACTGTTTGACCTTTAAACCGTTCTTATGTCGCTCGTAATACTGGCGGTTTTTGTAGAGTTAATGTATAGCATGAATGGGGGGGTTACTGTACTGTTTTCCGCATTCGATATCCGATCACGGAATACAGACACGGAGTTTCGTGTACGTAGCGCAGACGTTCGTTTCTTCTCATTCGGGATTTCTATCATTCTACCTAAACGTACGTACAGAACGTGTTCCGTTCGTAATAAAAACGAACGTGTGCGGCAGTCAATGAGTATTTTGTATAGATTTGATGCATTCGGATGCCCGCATTCATAAAACGAATGCGAAAAAACGTATTTATGCGGTTAGCCTTAAAATGTATTGAGACTTCCGTTTTTGTAACGTGTACTGTGCTATATAGTGTTGCTGGCATAGTTCGGTTAGCAAACTCGCCGTGATGACTAACATCCAACACACAAACTTGGAGTTTAAACACAGGTAACATCTAACATCGAACATCCAATAAGCCCCGAAGCGGTTCTCAAACTTTTTTGGTGACGGAACCCTTTTGGAAAGCGAAATACTTGACGGAACCCTAAAATAAAACAATAGTTTTTAAAAGTGTATTCTTTATTAATAAGCATAATGAAAGTACGACCAGAGAGGGTGTTTTGATTTTTCTAAATTATTGCGGAACCCCTTACAGGGGTAGTGTGGAGCCCTAGGGTTCCACGGAACACACTTAGAGCATGGCTGCTCTAGGTACCCTTCAGGGCCTACTTTCATTTAATACCCCTATTGCTGGGTTTGAAAAGCAACCTTTATCCGTCTTTTTTGAGCGGCGGCCATGTTGAATTTACGTCAATGTTGCTACGTTCATAGTGCTCTACTGATCAAGGCCTTTCATATGATACCCATGTTGAATTTATGTCAATGTTGCTAGGTTCATAGTGCTCTACTCATCAGGGCCTTTCATTTGATACCCATATTGCTGGGTTTGAAAACGAGCTTTTATCCTTTTTTTTGAGCGGCGGCCATTTTGAATTTTGGTCGATTTTCCTAGGTACCTAATGCTCTACTCTTCAAGGCCTTTCATTTGATACCCATATTGCTAGGTTTGGAAACTAACTTTTATCCACCTTTTTTGAGCGGCGGCCATGTTGAATTTATGTCAATGTTGCTAGGTTCATAGTGCTCTACTCACCAATGCCTTTCATTTGATACCCATATTGCTAGGTTTGGAAACTAACTTTTATCCACCTTTTTTGAGCGGCGGCCATGTTGAATTTATGTCAATGTTGCTAGGTTCATAGTACTCTACTCATCAATAATAATAATAATAACTCTTTATTTCAGACCTTTTACAGTCCATAGCGGGTTAGTAACAAGAATTACTTAATACTATGTTAGTGACTAAAATTAATGTGACACACCAGCGACACACCAGCTACACACACTCGGCACTATTACGCCCCCGCCTTCGGCTCGGGATGAAATTTCACCTAGTTATAGCCACCATAACGCACCCACATCGTAATGTAGTACTATAAATACATTGATCAATTCACCAACCAGGTCCCCTGTGTGACATGTAGATGCAACCAATGTTCCAATAAAGGGGAATCCCATCTATCAACTAACACCTTCAGGATGCCGTTGGTACTGCCGCGAATTCTTTTTAGTAGTGCTGTGCTACGCTTTCTAATAATGGCATGAAAGCCATCGACTCGCGCCTCTAAAAACATATTTGAAGCACTGCAGAATCTCGGCAATCCCAACAATACCCTGAAAGCGTTATTATATTGTACCCTAAGTGCACTATATTCTCGCTGAGTATAACTGGACCACAAGCTGCACGTGTAAAAAGACTGGCAGAAAGCCTTGAAGAGAGTAATTTTAACGTCCTTACTACAACGTGCGAACCTGCGTGCCAGCATATTACAACGAACTGCGATCGCTCTACGTTCCCTGTCCAGGTCTATATTATCACTTAAATTGTCAGTTACCCAGTGTCCAAGGTACTTATATCGCGATACTCTTTTAAGAAATATGTTACAAAGTTTTAAGGGCAACTGACAAACATCGTGTTTTGCTTTTGCTGTAAAGATCATAAATTCGCTCTTATTAGTGTTATATTTAAGACCATGAGCCTCAGCATACCGCTCGCAAATTTTCAACAATTTTCTCATTGCCCCCATTGAAGGACTCAGCAGCACCATATCATCAGCATAACTTATGTTATTAACACTGGTACCATCTATGTGACAACCCACGCCAGTGCGGCTGAGTTCCCCAATGAGCGCATTGATATATAAGTTAAACAGTCGTGGCGAGGTAATCCCCCCCTGCCTCACTCCACACTCAAGTTTATATAAATCGGAAAATACCCCTGCCCATCGAACACCATTTTTCTGGTTACCGTACCAATACCTAAGCAACGATATATATGTTTTAGGAAGACTAGATTCTCTTTTTAACTTTTCCCATACTATGTTGTAAGATACTAGGTCGAATGCCTTAGATAAGTCTAAATAACAGGCATAAACAGGTGTTTTTCGAGCTGTGTAGTATTGCACAGTCTGCTTGAGGCAATAAATTGCACTTTCTGTTGATAGCCCGGATCTGAACCCAAACTGTGCGTCATGTAATTGCAAATGTTGCTCCAGTTGTTTATCAAGCAGACTGTCCAGCACCTTTGCAACAATAGTAGCCAGAGAAATAGGTCGATAATTGGACATGTCTGAAACATCTCCCGTCTTATTTTTAATAATGGGAGTTACAATAGTATACATCAAGTCCTCAGGCAGAAAAGAGTGACTCAGGCACAGAGAATAAAACATTGCCAAGACACGAGGCAAATGATTTCCTGCATATTGAAGGTGCTCTATGCTGAGGCCGTCGTGACCTGGAGATTTTCCCCTAGTCATATTCTTTATAATAGTTGAAACCTGTTTAGCCATAAAATAGTTATTACACATTGGTAAGTTGTCATGACACTCATTATCCTCAGCACAGAGCCCCAACGACGCTGAGTTCTGAGAAGGTTCAACCCTAAAATGACACCTAAAAGCATTTGCGATCTCCGATGGTTCGTGCTTGCCAGCGACGCTCACAGGAAGGCTCGATTTACTGTTCAGATTATTTGTACATTTCCAGAATTTACCAAAGTTTCTATCTTTATGGTGTTGGGCAATTCCATCCATTTTCAATTGTTGCGACTTATTTTGACACTGCCGTAATTTCAATTTAAATATTTTCCGAGAGCTACACATATTCTCATAAACATCACCATTATCCGGCTTACCACATAATACCCAAGTTTTATACGATTCGCGAGCCCTCATATGAGCGCCCCTGACATGCACGTTCCATCCCGCAACATGCTTACACTTTCTTTTAAGTAATACTTTTAAGTAATCAATGCCTTTCATTTGATACCCATATTGCTGGGTTTGGAAACGAACTTTTATCCGTTTTATTTAAGCGGCGGCCATGTTGAATTTATGGCGATTTTCCCATGTTCATAGTGCTCTACTCATCAAGGCCTTTCATTTGATATGCATATCGCTGGGTTTGGAAACGAACTTGATCGGCAGTCATGTCAAATTAAGTCAACGTGGCTAGGTTCAATGTGTTTTACTCTTTAGGTTCTTCGTTCGATATCCATGTTCCTTGGGTGGATCTAAAAAAATGTGATCCGTCATTTTAGACATTAGGATCAAGAGTCCCGTCCCGTCCCTCTACGCGTAACCCAGAACATTGCAGTCAGATATTTTTTTTAATTATCAATATTAACCATTACTGTTAATAGTTTTAAATGGATGAAAGAGTTTGATTCCTTAGTCCTAATGTAAAAACATATAACACCTTTCAAAATACCTTGAAAAGAGTATCTTCATTTTTCAACATTTCAAATATTTCAAAACTTTGTACCGATTTTGTGAAAATTAGTCAAGAATTAAACCAATCTACAAATTTTATGGTCACTCGATAAGTAATATCATAAAAAATGATTTATACATTGGTTGTATGGCTTGATCTTTTTGCCTTACCACCACGACATAAGAAAAAGACAATTTGGTTGGCGAAATCCAGTTGGGCACAGCCATTAACAGAAAATATTAAATTTTATTTGTAGTATGTGAAACACTTCATTCCTGCCTTAATTTTCGAAATCCAATTTCTTAAGATCAGGCTGTATGGCGTAGTTCCATTGCCTTTCCTTCGTAGAAGAAAATACCATCTCTCTGTACTATGTGACAGACTTGTCAAAATAATTTCACGTGCGCCATGTTGTTTTTCTACCTAAAGCCAATTCGAAAATTTTATATGGTATTTTTTCACTAAAAATAAAAAGTGAATTTAAACAAACGAAATTATGCCTAAATGTTCTTCCGGAAAATTCTAAGCATTGTGGTGTAAGCCATATCAAATTCTGTCCAGTAGTTTCGGAGATCTTTCCGGACAAACAGACAAACAAACAAACAAACAAACAAACAAACAAACAAACCAACAAATAAACAATTTTTTTAAAAACTATTCTATCGTGTTCTGCTAATGATTTTAAGGCGACCTGTGTATTTTTTTTCTTAATATTTCGCAATTACAGATTTTTGTACCCCTACGATTTTATTATATATAGAGATTGAGCTCGGCTATGAAATACGCTGTAATAAGAGCTTGTGCTTAATGCATTATTTCGTCTCGTGAGTGGATTATTTTGGCACTATGAAATGGTAGTGTTTACATATAAAAAACTGAAGAGATGTGGAGGGATAATATTATATTGGGAACATTATCTGCAACGGCAACGTGTCAGAAGGTTAGGCACGTTAGTCGATTATTACTAAAAAATATTTGCTTCAGTGTCAGAAGGTTAGGCACTGGAGTTGTTCCCTTCGACGACTTTTCCGACACATCTTCTTTATCTACGATTCGCCGAATTGTTCACACTATGGATTGGTGCCTAAATCTTGAACTCTTCACTAAAACTAAAATGATATTATGCGCTATTTGAAGTGATTACTTTGTGTTGTGCAAAATGGAAATTGTGATAAAGATCTCATATAAGTTTCATCATTATTTTAACGTAAAGCTTATTCTATATCTATCCACTTGGAAAAGATCTTGGGTCACATAAGCGGTAGCAACATAGATCCTAATAAAATCACTAGTCGATCATTGGCCAAACTTCATACAAATCAAAGCAATTTTGTGCGTTTCTTTCAAAGGCGTAAATTGTTAGTAAAACTACGAATAACACCGTGTAAAGGGGTTTTCTATTTAGGGTTCCGTTTGACGTTAGGTTGGATCGTTACACCATGTATAAGTATTGAAAGCAAAAATCGTAGGTACTACCAATCTTACAATAAACTCGCAAGGAGGACAAATTAATCTCTCTAAGTACGTACAAAGCAGTGTATACATAGAAGGTGTTGTAATTCACTTAGTGGTAGCATATTGCATTAATGAAGTACAACGTACAGATCGCAATAAAATGGCCGATTATAAATGGACGCGGTAAATCAGACAACAGTTGCAGCTAGTGAGACATTGCTGCGATTCCTCTTCTTAATTGCATTCAGCTTGTTCACTTCGCACCTGCATTATTTGTTTGCTGTTTACATTAAAAATTGTGCGAACAATGAAGGTACCCCATTCATTTTACCTATCTGCAGCTAAGCAGCAGTGCTTGCATTGCTGTGTTCCGGTTTGAAGGGTACCTAAGACAGGAAGTGAATTTACTGGGTATTTTGACTTGATATCTTATATCACAAGTTGGCAAGGTACATTGAAGTCTTTCTTTGAGAGGTTGTTTATTTGCAAATTTAATAGGAACTACATGCATATTATGCTATAGATGACTGTAGCCCTTTTCCATCTGGTGGACAGCCTGCTTGTTTGCTAAATTTGTTGTATAAAACACCTTGAAAGGGTTATTTTAATCCTGTGTTCAGTCAGACATAGTCAGAATATAATTATTTGAGTTTATTTGTTTATTTCCGTTGCGTTGTATCGACAATAGCGGATATGCATATCATGATCATCACCACAGCTCATAATAATATACGTATCCGCCTAGGGGCTCGAGCCTACCCTAAGATAGGGTGTTAAGACCTTAGTCAACCACGCTGGCCCAGTGTAGATTGGTTGACTTCACATACATCTTGAATTTCTTCGCAGATGTATGCAGGTTGCTTCACGATGTTTTCATCGTAAGAGCGACGGACAAATGCACATTATGAAATTCGAAAAACGAAAAACACATTGGTACTTGGCAGGATAGATCCCCGGACCTCCCGATTAGAAGGTTAGCCAAGTCCACAGAGCTACCGCCGCTCTTATAGTCCACAGCACCACCGAAGCTCTTATATGCATATAATCGGTATTATATTTTATTTATTTATTTAATAGGTACATTTACAGCAATAGCCAAAAAAAATGTACACAACTTAACTAGATAAATAACTAAAGGATAAGAAAATTGCACGATAAAGATGTAGCTGAATTAATTTACATTTACAACATTACATGTACGATCTCTAAACTAAAGCATGTACTAATTTACTCCTGCAAATCACGAAAATCAACTAGTTAATATTAAATTATCTTATCTACATATTATGTTTATACAAACAGAAAATAGAATTTTAAGTATCCACTATAAATACCAATTATGAGGCAATAGGCTTGCAAACTAATTTATAATTTACATATTCATTGAGAAAGATATGCAAGCTATAATAGTAAGTAAGTACACATTTATTACATATAATCACAATATATAATACATAAATATGTGAGTTAACCATGTGTACCTTTTCTGTAGAAAGAAATATCAATGAATTTCTTGAAAAAAAAAAGAGCAGTATCTATGTATTAGTGATCAATATACAAAAAAAAACTACTAAAAAAACTATTGGCTGATTTAAAAGAAAACTTTCACTAGTAGATGTTTCATTATTACATTATCACAGTTATTATACTAAACGTTAACGAAGTCATCGTTTACCCATGTGAAACTGGGACGTTCCGCTAGAAAGTAAAATTTGTTTAGCGAATAATAATAATTAGATTTTAAGGCAATAAAAAAATAAGAAATTTAAACTTATTATGATGATGTTAATAAGATAGTTTTTATTTTATTTTTAAAGGATTTCTTAGATTCATGAAATATGTCGATGGATGAAAAATTGTTGTTATAAAGACGAGGAAGACGGGTTAAGACGAAATTACTTCCATATCGAGTATGGTGCATTGGCACATGAAACAGTTCAGTGTGCTGAGTGCGATACAGGGGTACGCGGAAAGACAAGCAGGACAACAAATGCGGACAGTCAATATGGCCCCGCACCATGTCCCACAACAGACCCATATCCAACAACTGTCTTCGCTCTGTAAGTGTAAGAATCTTGAATTCACGGCAACTTTTTAAGTAGTCCTTAGAGATGTACTTAAATTTGTAACATAAGTGATGAGTAAGTTTTTTTGTATACGCTCTATTTTGTTAATATAGATTTCATACTGAGGACATCAAATAGGGCTTGCATATTCCAATATGCTACGGACATATGCATAATATACAATCAAGACACTAATTAATGAGCTAAAAGGTTTATAAGTTCGTACAACAAAGCCAAGGTTACGGTACGCTTTATTGACAATATGATCAATATGTTGGGACATGAGTAACTTGTTATCCAAAAGCACACCGAGGTCTCGCACGACTTCTACCCGCTCAATTATAATGTTATCAAACCTGTAACAAAAATTTACAGGTTTGATAACAAATATTTTTATTAATAACACATTAAAAACATAAAAAATTTTAACTTCTTTATCCATTTGATGCAAGAAATAACGGACTGCCTTACAAACGACTAACTTGGCTACGTACAAAGGATAATAGATTCTGCTAACGGATTGGAACATGGAGCGTACGCAATGGAAGCCGCAGCAGAAAAGACCACGTGGAAGGCCGAAGAAAAGGTGGATCGACTAAGTCGAGGAAGACATGAGAGCCATGAGACGCTTCATCAACTAAAGAAGGAAAGCCACGGATCGGAGTGAGTGGCGCAAGTACATATGTGGAGGAGGCCAGGACCCACAAAAAAGGTTGTAGTGCTGTAGAAGAAGAATATTTTAAGGTTTGGGGATTGACGACTGAGTTTGTATTATTTATCCATTAGTTATTACGCATATTAACAATCGTTAATTAATAAGCAAACTAAAAAATCCTTGTTTTGAGTTGTGATTATATTTAAAAATACTCGTATAGTCTCATGTGCTATATTTCATGTGTGTTTATGTAAAGGGGTGTATATGTTACAAAACAATACATCTTCGTGTTCGTGCCGAATTTTGTCGAGATGTAGCCAAACTGTCTGCGACTTAGATCGATGTTCCTCGGCTTGTTAGCCTCAGGAGTGGCCGCTAAGTGACTGATCACAGGGACAAAGTGCCAGGATCATCGTATTTGCACAATATCTAATAGTAATCACTAAAGCTACACTAGATAGATAGATACAAACACTTTGGTAAACTTATTTGACAAATAGGTACGACGTCAATCCAGTTTTCCTTCAAACACATCAAACACGTAGTTTGCTTGTCAAACGCATCAAACATAGCCTTATACGAACAAATAAATTTGGCAAACACGCAAATCTGACAAACTCTGGAGAGGGAGAGGGAGGGAGCCTCTGTATCAGGGTTGTTTGCTTGGGTACCTCCGCCTTATATATTTCTGTCGCAAAACAGCAGTGCTTGCATTGCTGTGTTCCGGTTTGAAGGGTAAGATGCCAACTTGTGACATCTGATGTCACAAGTTGGCAACGTACACTCTGGTTCTTGTGGGGGTTGCAGTTTTGCTGCGAATTTCACAGGAGCCACATGTACTTATTATGTGATTGTTACCACTTACCATTAGGTGGGCAGTTTGCTGGTTTGCCAACTTATCGCAATTAAAAAAACTTATTTGATCGTTTACGGGGTCCCTCATATGCTTGTTGTATTTTGGGGCATATCTATTCTGTACTGATGGTAAATAATCAAGCGCGCAAAACATTGCTATACACTGTAAAAAAGCGCGACAGCCCCGCTGCTTTGGCACTCTCAGTGTGTGCGGAACGGTAGGTACTTATCTTGTACCTAAGCGCGTAGTGACGGAGACCAGGAGACTCATTTTTGAATCATTAGAAATGAATCTTGAATTCGAATACGAATACAAATCACGTGCAGAATTGGATAACTGGTTTGGCGTCTCTGACTGTAGTGATGTTAGCCGAGGTAAATCGTAACTAAATTGTTGCGATCGGCCAATCGGAGCGCATAATATACAGGGTTAATTTTAAAATACCTGCAGCCTTGCAGGATTAGATAGCTAACATCATTAACTACAACGTTTGTTTTATGAGTATTAAGATAACTCAATAAATTGAACAAAAAACAATTTTCAAGTTTTTATTGCACTGTCGTGACATTGATAAGTCTGTGTAAGATTCGGAAAATTTTGGCAGACAACTCACAAGAACGTGCGACGCGCGCGCATCAAAGCCATCCACTGGCGGCCGTAGAAAAGTATGTCAAGTTCAAAGGTGCTAGCGAGTTAGCGACGCCCCGCCCCCATACAGCGAAATTCGCACAAGTTTTTTTCGTAATTCTGGTGATGCGCGTAGAGTTACAAACATTCGAGAGGTATATTAAATTAATGTTTATTTATGGATGAAATTAAAATATAACGAATTATCAAAAGTCGTAGAACAAACGTTGTTATTTGTGATTGTTAGCTTTCCAATCCTGAGAGGTTGCAGGTGTTTTACAATTAACCCTGTATATGTGGCGTTCTAATTGTTCAAACGCACGGCTTAACTTCGGCTCAGCGGTGGCTCATTAGCAGAATTAGCCCTCATGAACGTCTGGGACGTGAACGCAACAGTATCTTTAGCATGGGCCGGTTATTGCCACTGTGCCAAGTCACCGCGGATGCATTGGTGTGGCCTATGATTAAATAAACCAGTTCGGAAATTGAAGGAACCTTATCGAGAAGAACAGACAGGAAACTCTTCTCTTTATAATAATATATTGTCTGTTCATTATACTTCGATAAAAAGAGATAACAGAGAGTAGATTATTTAGGTGTCATTTATTTTTCACGAGTAGTATGGCGTAATGCGATGAATTTTACGGTTGTCATGTATCATCGCCAAGTGCCGATTAAATGATGACGTCAAACTTTTTGGTCAACGGATCTTCCAACGAGTCAGGGCGGACGAGCCACAGCGCGTGGGGACGGAGTGGCGTAAATAATTGATAAATTGCCACAGAGCTCCCTGAAGTGACCCGCTCGACCCAAACTTCGAATTTACGACCGTTTAATTGTAGCTTAATTCCCGAAACAGTCTTAGTTTTGGTGAATTATAGTTTGCTGCATGAGTCTGATTTACAGTCCTTAGGTGTTACGGTGTTATGATTTACCAAATCGTAACGAACGAAAACGTTTGTTAGCTGTTTCTTATTGTCAACATACTGCCGGACTTGCTTTTTTAACCGACTTCAAAAAAGGAGGAGGTTATCAATTCGGTTGTATTTTTTTTATGTTTGTTACCTCATAACTCCGTCATTTTTAAACCGATTTCCAAAATTCTTTTTGTATTTGATAGAATATACTGCAAGGGTGGTCCCATGGTCACCAAAGTTAGGATCGGATGATGGGATCCCATAGAAAATCGAGGAAAACACTAATTTAATACCAGCTCACAGGTATCAAACTAGTGTAGCTGGTATTAAATTAGGGTTTCTTTCACTAAAAAGATTTCATTCACTAAAAAGTTAAAAATAATTTTTTTTACAAAAAATAGAACCGACTTCAAAAACACTGAAAACTTAAAAATATTCTTCTTCTATATTGAAGTCGGTGACAAATTTTAACACTTTCTAGGAGATCATCGTTTGGCGCCGACTTCAATATAGAAGATTATTGTTAAGTTTTCAATGTTTTTGAAGTCGGTTCTATTTTTTGTAAAAAAAAATTCCTATAGTGGCAGTAGTTCGGTTGTTAATCTTGTTAACCGGACAAGTGCCACTTATTAGTTGCAGTAGTTCGGTTGGTACGAAGCACTGAACTAACGATACCTTTTGGTGGCAATAGTTCGGTTTGTATACCGCACCGCACCGCAACCGCTTCGAAGCAACAACGTTTATTTTGAGCTCCGTATTTATCAATTAAATTAGCGAAGTAAAAGTGATTGTTTAGTGAAGTGCTATATATACTTAAAGCCCTTTAAACCACGGCTCTAACAGTACTATTGTGTTTTTTGGACTTCGCTTGGTTCGTGAGTAATAAGCAATAATATTTTAAAACACAATAATTAACGGCTGGTATTACTGACTTAAACCTACGGTCAGTTCGCTACTTCGTAGTCATCGCGCGCACGCAATAAACAACTTAGCGCTTCCAGCGCTGCACTGCTGCTTGGCTTACGCTTCATTATTGTTTACATAATTTTTATTTTAGTATTCGTTTATACATATTTGCAATGAGTCAAAAATGTGCTGGCTGCCCTAATGTATTAAAAGGTGTAAATCTTTTGCTCTACTGCCGTTGCCCAGAAAAGTACCATTACAGTTGCGTGAATTTTACAAGGAATGATTTTATAAATTTCACAAAAGAATTTAAGGATACCTGGGTGTGTCCGTCCTGTCGTTGTAAATAACCAAAGCAGGGAGATAACTCTAATACTCCGATACGCTGTCCTGCGCCCACGACAATTACTAAACATGTCGATGATGCCGGATACTACGAAAACGTAACACTTCGTTCCAAAACTCGTAGTGCTTCGACTGCTGATGTCACTAGTGGCATCAAAAGTTGTGGCTACTTGACACCAGATCTAATCCGAGACATTTTAAGAGAGGAGCTGGATAAAAAGCTCGATACTGTTATCTCTGAAATTCAGTCAAAGCTCGCAACAATTGACGAATCCCTTAGCTTCTTAAATTCTGAACACGAAAAAAGTAAGGTCGAAATTGATGTTCACAAACTCCAGATAAATAAACTGGAAGGAGAAAACGAACATTTGCGAAATACCACGAAAGATCTTACACATAGGTTGCACCAGTTGGAACAGTTATCACGCTCCAATAACTTGGAAATACAGTGTGTTCCGGAAAATAAGGGTGAGAACCTGAACAGTGCCATACAACAACTGGGCACCGTCATCAAGTGTCCACTATCTGACACTGACGTGCAATACTGTAGCCGCATCTCTAAATTGAATACTAATAGTCCCCGGCCGCGTTCGATACTGGTGAAGTTCAGCGGTCGCCGCCTAAGAGATACCTTCTTGGCTGGAGTAATTAAATTCAACCGCAATAATCCCACGGATAAACTCAATACTGCACATCTTGGATACGGTGGAGATAAAAGCCTTGTATTCGTATCTGAACATCTTACTCCGGAAATAAAATCGCTGCATGCTGCTGCTCGTCAGAAGGCGAGACAACTCAACTATAAGTTTGTGTGGGTGAAAGACGGTAAAGTGTTCGTTCGCAAATCTGAAAGTTCTAGTTTTGTATTCATTAAAGATTCTCGAATCTTAGATACGCTAACATAACTTAGCATTGTATTAAATTTACTGCTGGTTATATCAATATTAAATAAATACATACCAGCACTTGTTGTCATAATTATATGATCCAATTTTTTTATCAGAATGTTAGAGGGTTGAGAACAAAAACTATAGATTTTTTTAATAACAGTGTTTGTAGTACACATGATGTCATAATTTTAAGCGAAACATGGTTAAACAGCAGCGTCTTCGATTCTGAACTTTTTGATAAGAGATATGTTGTATACAGACGAGATAGAGAGACAAGTGGTTTTCATCCTTACAAAAACGGTGGAGGTGTTCTGATTGCCGTTTCTAAACGAATTTCTTCCAGACGCCTGCAGAGCTTTGAATCCAATTGCGAAGACTTATGGGTTGGGGTGCATTGTCATGATGGCGCGGGAAAGACTGTGCAATTATGTATATGCGCAGTTTATCTGCCGCCACCTATGCAAAGGCACATCCTTAACGAGTTCATCACTAATGCCGACAGGGTAATTGAGCGGGGAGGAATGGGTAAGGTTATAATTGTGGGAGATTTTAACTTGAGCAGTATTAAATGGAATTTTTCAAAACATCCAGGATCACTGGGAGAAACTAGCAACAGTCAACTCTCCAACATGCTCGTAGATTTTGCAATGCTGCATAATTTAAATCAGTACAACGATAGACTAAATAATAGAGATAAGATCTTGGACCTGGTTCTTAGCAATACACTGGTCTCAGATTTAAACACCAGCAGTGATCCTTTAGTCCCAATTGACTCACTACATCCTCCGTTACGATTCACACTGATTTTAAACGCTGCTACTTCGTTATCTTATAATCAAAGCGATCATTATTGTTTTCATGGGGCAGACTATGATAAAATTATCTCGTATCTCAATGCGATCTGCTGAGAAAAAGTATTTCAAAACTCTCTTAAAGTAGATGATATGGTATCATTATTCTACAGCTACATACGCGATGCTATCCAGCAGTTTATTCCTAAATCTAAACCTAAGTCTAAAAAATACCCAACTTGGTTTTCTCGTGAATTGATAAACCTCCTGCGAGAAAAGTTAAAGTATCGCAACAAATTGCGTAAATTTAATAATAATCCGCTTGACCGTCTGTCATTCGAACTTTTAAAAAAGCGTTCAAAGCGTCTTATTAGATCTTGTTACAATGAGTATATCTCAAGTCTTGAACAAAACTTGCGTGCCAATCCGAAATTATTTTGGTCTTTCATAAAGGGCAAAAGAAAGGGCGACAGTAACTATCCTGCTCAAATGACTCTTAATAATAAAACTGCCACAAATGGATCTGACATATGCAATCTTTTTGCTAATAACTTTTCATCAGTTTATAACAATAGTACTATACCTGCTGCCTCCTTGGAGAGTGTCCCCTCATTAACAAATAATTTTCTTACTACTATTAAATTCAGGTACGATCAAGTGTTGAAAGTATTAAAAAGACTTGATATTCACAAAGGTGCTGGTTCAGATGGTTTGCCATCAATCTTTGTTGCTAAATGTGCCACCGCCTTGGCAAAACCTTTGACTATGATCTATAATAAATCGCTATCCTCGGGTCACTTTCCTTCTGAATGGAAAACTGCCTTAGTTCTTCCATTATTCAAAACTGGCGACAAAGATCAAATCAACAACTACAGACCAATATCAATTTTACCAGTCTTTGCGAAAGTATTCGAACAGTTGGTTAATCCTATTCTGTTTTGGCACTTTAAACAGTTAATTGATTCTCATCAACATGGTTTCGTGAGTAACAGATCTACGGTAACCAATCTCACCTCATTTATTGAAACTGTTTCTCAATTACTCGATAAATGCTTATCAGTGGACACAATCTATACTGACTTCAGCAAGGCCTTTGACCGAGTTAACCATAACGTACTAATTAGCAAACTTCATACCCTAGGCATCGGTGAATCCATGCTTGACTGGTGCCGTTCCTATTTGACTGACAGAACTTCTAAGGTGGTGGTCAACGGCTACACATCAAATCCCTTCCCAACTGCTTCCGGTGTCCCACAGGGGTCGCACTTAGCGCCTTTATTCTTTAACGTTTTTATGAACGATATTGGCAAATGTTTTGTAAATTCTAAATACTTACTATTTGCAGATGATTTGAAGTTTTTCAGGGTTGTCGATACACCGGCGGACGCTGTTTTGTTGCAAGCCGATCTTTCAAGATTAGTGAATTGGTGTGAGAGAAATGGAATGAACCTAAACGCTTCTAAGTGTTTTAGTATGCACTATTCTAGGAAAAAAATTACTTATAATTTTGACTACAGAATAAAAAACGAAATTTTAAAAGATGTAAACACAATGAAGGATCTTGGAGTGTGGCTTGACAGCAAATTGCGACTGAACACACATGTTGATAAAATTTGCTCTACAGGGTTTAAGAACCTTGGCTTTGTACTGCGTAACTGTAAGGATTTTAAATCCCCTAATACTAAAATCCTTTTGTATAACTCATTTGTGCGCAGCGGTTTAGAGTACTGTAGTGTTGTCTGGAATCCTTTCTATGATATATATAAAAAAAGACTAGAGAGTGTCCAAAAGCGGTTCTTATGGCATCTCACTTATTCTTGCAAACTAGGCAAAGTAATTAAAAAATATGATGAAAGATTGTCCTATTTCAAAATGAGTTCTCTATCGGATCGAAGACGCATGCACGATATGATGTTTTTGTTTAAACTGGCGAATGGCATCTTAGAAACCCCAGATTTGTTACACAGTCTCTCATTTTCTGCACCTTTGAAACTTCCTCGTGCATCAAGATTCAACATCTTAATCAACTACAGCAGCAGATCCAATCTCGGCCATAACGCGCCATTGAATCGTCTCATCAGAGTATTTAATGATTTGGCCAAGACTAAAGATTTAGATTTGTTCGCAGATGGCATTCGCGAGTTTAGAAAGTCTCTAGTGTAGATCTGTGTGATTGCTCTTTTTTATTATACTTTGTTTCCTTGTAATTTTAGCTTTACACGTTGGTTTATATGCTCTCGTTATTATTGTTAATTTATTCCTTAACTTACTTAATACTGTTGCTTCTAAATGAATGATGTCGTCACCTTTAATTATAATATCATTTAGCTTTAACATATTTTAATGAAATATATATTTGATTGTGTTGATGTATATTATGTTGGTGACCAATAAATAAATAAATAAATAAATAAAGTATATACAATACAATTTTTATTGTAAATTTAATTCATCTTATAATGAACATGTAAATAGAGCGACTTTGTACAGAAATGTTTTAGTCTTAATATAATAATACTCGCACAACAAGATAAAACTATAAGTGAATTAAATGAATTTGTTGGTTCCAGGTACCAGGATAGCAGAATCGATAAGGAGGTTTTTCACTTTGGAATCGCAGTGTGATCACGGGTCACGATCGCCAGGAGAAAACCACTTCATAGTTTATGCATTCCTGGTCCCCAAAGTTTTATACAATATATTAAAATAATGACGCCCTTACGTGCATTACATTGATAATCAATCGATTTTGCTTGAAAATTAGACGTAACTTCGTGATTTTTTTCCATCGATAAAAGATTATAACTTTATGTTTTTACTCAATCCAGTCCCTTACAATAGTACATTGTTACCCTAGGGGTGAAAGTAACTTATTTAGTCCCGAGACGGGGTTTGGCGCCCGAGCGTAGAGAGGGCGCCTTTAGTTCGAGGGACTAAATAAGTCTTTAACCCGAGGTAAACACTGTGCTTTTCATTACGAATACAAGGAAAGTAAAAATAATAACATGAATCAGCAAAAGAATATATGAGTGAAATAAATTTTATTAAATCAACAACTTCTGCTTTTGCCTCTTCTCTTATGTATGAAATCTCTACGGAAGAATAAACAATAAAAACTCGAAAAAACAATAGAAGATAGGATTGCCGCTATCCCGCTTATTTTGTTTTTTTTTCTGTGGCCGGCTAGTGATTCAGCCATTATTTTTTTAATTTTCATCATTGAAGAAATGGTTAATATTTTCCGCAAATCTATGTTATTTTAAAAAAATTGTTGAAAGTAAATTATAATAAAGTCTTTAAAAAAATTATTCTTTAAATGGTACTTAACATTATGTTACTTCAATTTTACGCTTACACCGTGCTGTAATTGAGTGGTTGTATAGAAAGTCGGAACATGGTTCAATAAAAATATGAAAATAGAACTTGTTTCTTTTTAAAATTTGATAGCAGCTGTCAGTTGAAAGTGATTCTCCCTAGGGCTGAAAAGTACTACTTTCAACCCTCTCCGCAGGCAACTTCAGACCTACTTTCAGAGTATGAGTAATGAAATAGTACATTATTTAGTCCCGAGACGGTGTTTGGCGCCCGAGCGTAGCGAGGGCACCAATAGTTCGAGGGACTAAATAAGTCTTTAACCCGAGGTAAACACTGTGCTTTTCATTACGAATACGAGGAAAGTAAAAATAAAACAATGAATTAGCTAAAGAAGAAACGTTAATTTTTTTTTTGATATAAATCAACAACTTCTGCTTTAGCCCGCTTTCTCTTATAAAATCATGTATTAACTCCATACCTGAATCGGATGAACTCATTGTGTTAATTATTAACACAATGTTATACAAATATAATTAACAGTTAATACAAATCTCTGCTATACGGAAGTATTAACAAAACTCTACAAATGATAACTACAAAACAAATAAAGATCGCATTGCCGCTTTCCCGCTTATTTTGTTTTTTTTTTGCTGTGGCCAGCCAGCTATTCAGCCATTATTTTTTATTTTCATAATTTAAAAAATGGTAAATATTTTGTCCAAATCTATGTTATTTTAAAGAAATAATTGAAAATAAATTAAATTAAAGTCATTTAAAAATTTTAATATATTCTTTAAATACTTAACGTTATGTTATTTCAATTTTACACCGCGCTGTAATTGAGTGGCTGTATAGAAAGTCGGAACATGGTTCAAAAAAGAACTAGTTTCTTTTTAAATTTGACAGCAGCTGTCAGTTGAAAGTGATTCTCCCTAGGGCTGAAAAGTATTACTTTCAATCCGCTCCTCAGGCAACTTCAGACCTACTTTCAGAGTATGAGTAATGAAAATATAGTTAAATATCTATTTTTAAAAATGGGGTAGGTAATGTAGTAATGTAGGATAGCTTTTATTGCAGAAATCACCCCTTAAGGAGGAGAAAATGGGGTGGAAGTTTGTATGGGGAATCAATAACCGCTGAATCGATTTAGATGAAAGGAGGTCTTTAGTATTTGCCCAAATTATGTACCGAGGTACAAATTATATGAAATGAAAGATAATAATGTGTTGAAAATGACCCCAGGGCTAAAAAAAATTCAAACTCAATAGATTTTGCAAAAAAATAAGATAAAAAATGATAAGTGAATGCGAAACGTGATTAGTTATGGACGTCCAGGTTCGACATTGACAATCAGTCATTGTTATGGTCGCTTGATAATATTTTCACTTAAAATCTTCTTCTTATTATAGGTATTTAAAGAAGTTGAAGTTCTTCTAATAAAAAATCTGGAGTTTGTTATGTGTGTGTGTGCCTACATCTATTGCGATCGCTTACAAATCTGCAGTAATTGTGAATTTGATACGTCATTATAATACACATCCTAATATCTTTTCACTTTTTTTTCTTTTTTTTTGTTAGGTATTGTTTACCAAAATAAAGACCATACCACAGACTATGTGACACTTAATAACAATATTTATAACGCTTTGGAATATGGACTTGTAACGAGTTTATTGTAATACTAGCTGTGCCCGCGAACTACGTTTCGCCATCAAAATACTTAACACAGTGTTTAGTTTTTTCCTCCATTTTATTCCATAATGATTCAACTTTATTCTGCCTTTCTTGAGCATCGGCCATTTCGAAATTAGGACAATTTTCGTAGGTTCGTAATGCTCTTTTTCTAACAGTCCACAAAATTAAATACATTACATATTACTATAAACACTAAGTATTATTATTGTTTTAGAGACATTATTGATATTAATTCTTCTTCAGTAGAAAGAACTACACAGTTGCAAGAATAATCTTTATCGTATTCATATTTTGAATTAAAATAAACAATTGTTAAATAAATTAGAACTGTATACGAATAAAGTTTAGATTTTATAATGGGTGTTGGTAACACCAACAATATATATCTTTTGGATATGACAACTTGGCCAATTTAGACTGGTCTGGTAAGCTCCTTGTCAAGCTATAGGTACTGTTTGACCTTTGGACCGTTCTTATGTCGCTCGTAATACTGGCGGTTTTCGAAGAGTTAATGTATAGCATGAATGGGGGAGTTACTGTACAAATACGTTTTCCGTATTCGATTTCCGATCACGGAATACAGACACGGAGTTTCGTGAACGTAGCGCAGACGTTCGATTCTTCTCATTCGGTATTTCTACCATTCTACCTAAACGTACGTACAGAACGTGTTCTGTTCGTAATAAAAACGAACGTGTGCGGCAGTCAATGTGTATTTTGTATAGATTTGCTGCATTCGGATGCCCGCATTCAGAAAACGAATGCGAAAAAACGTATTTATGCGGTTAGTCTTAAAATGTAATGAGACTTCCGTTTTTGTAACGTGTACGTGCGATATAGTGTTGCTGGCATAGTTCGGTTAGCAAACTCGCCGTGATGACTAACATCCAATACACAAACTTGGAGTTATCGTTAGTTAGTTCACGATCGTTGCATTATCACGGTTTCGAAGGACATTAAACACAGGTAACATCTAACATCGAACATCCAATAGGCCCCGAAGCGGTTCTCAAACTTTTTTGGTGAGGGAACCCTTTTGGAAAGCGAAATACTTGACGGAACCCTAAAATAAAACAATAGTTTTTAAAAGTGTATTCTTTATTAATAAGTACGACCAGAGAGGGTGATTTGATTTTTTCTAAATTATTGCGGGGTTCCGCAATAATTTAGAAAAAATATATAGGGGTATTGTGGAGCCTACATCTATTGGTTCCGCGGAGTATCCGGGTTCCGCGGAAAACACCTAGAGCATGGCTGCTCTAGGTACTCTTCAGGGCCTACTTTCATTTAATACCCCTATTGCTGGGTTTGAAAAGCAACTGTTATCCGTTTTTTTGAGCAGCGGCCTTATTGAATTTTGTGCTATTTTCCTAGGTTCATAGTGCTCTACTCTTCAAGGCCTTACATTTGATACCTATATTGCTAGGTTTGGAAACGAACTTTAATCCACCCTTTTTGAGTGATGGCCATGTCGAATTTACGTCAATATTGCTAGGTCCATAGTGCTCTACTCTTGAAGACCTTTCATTTGATACCTATATTGCTAGATTAGAAAACGAACTTTAGTCCACGTTTTTTTTTTTTTTTTTACAATGCCAGTTTATTTAATGTATCGCCAAACTGCTACGCAGTTTGTTGGCGTTTTATAACAATCAAGCCTTATATAATATAGATAGATTACCTAGAAATGAAACGGACAATATTCTAACTAATACTATTATTGTAAGTATCCAATATCAAACTTTTAATCTTATTTTTTAAAGAAAATTTACTTCCAATTTTTACTATATTTATATCATTTGCAACACTATTAAGAATTTTTGGTATTAAATAATTTCTTGTTCTCTTACCATAATAATTTTTAACATTAGGTAATACATATTTTGTTTTATTCTTATTTCTTAATCTACAGTTAAGTGGTGTTGTTACTAAAAAATCAAAGTTATTAAATTGTTCCAAAATCAATAAATATGAAACCTTTTCGTGAACGGGCAAGATATTGAAGATTTTAAATAGTAATTTATAATTTTTATTACACTTTCTTTTTGTATTTTTCTCTGCAAGTGTTTTTAGTAGTCTTATTTGTAAGTTCAAAATGTTATCTAGGTACGTACGGAAAGTGCGTCCATAAGCACATAACCCATAGCTCAGTACTGAATCCGCAAGAGCGTGATACAGCATGAGCAAAATTTTTTTGTTCACTATATTTTTAAGATTTATTAATTTATATAATATGGATCTTAGTTTATTACATACATCGTTAACATGTATTTGCCAATTAAAGTTACAGTCTATTGTTAATCCTAAATACTTATACTGAGTAACAAATTCAATGTTATCGCATTTACAATTTTTTATATTATTATGTAAACAATCATAGGTGTGACCAATTACTCTAACGTTCTCTTTGGGATGTTCCATATATGGGGAATGTAATAGCATACACTTGGTTTTTGATATATTTAAGATTATTCCATTGTCGTGTGCCCATTTCAACACATTATCAAAATCTGTTTGTAAACATTTTAAAATACTTGTAATATCCCTGCCGGCATACATCATGCACGTATCATCCGCGTACATATACATGGAACAGTGTTCTACCACGTTACTCATGCTGTTTAAGTGCATCATGTATCCGACAGGGCCATATACAGAGCCAGTCGGCACTCCTAGCCTCACAAATGCTTCTGCTCCTACCGTCCCGTCCCATTGATTTTCGTGCGGATGGTCCGATTACGCAGGTAATTGTCAAGCCACCTGATCAACGGGCCACGGATATCACATTCATGCATGGCTTGAAGCAGCAATACGTGGTCAAGTGTATCAAACGCTTTTTTGAAGTCTATAAACAGTATTACAACATACATGCGATTATTAAGGTTTTCATTTATTTCATCTGTGAACTTCGTAAGTGCCGTGTTAGTGCTCCGCTTTCTACGAAACCCATGTTGAGCTTCCGTTATTATTTTATTTTTTTCAAGAAAATTACTTATTTTACCAACAATAACCTTTTCAACGATTTTATTTATTACGGATAAAATTGCTATTGGCCTATAATTTGAATAGTTTAAATGATCTCCCTGCTTATATATAGGCCTTATTATTGATCTTTTTAGTAAGTTTGGATATTGCCCTGTTTTTACACTTAAGTTTATAAACTTCGCTTAAACTGGACCTATTTCTTTTTTAATATATTTTAAATCTTGACTTCTGATATCATCGGGGCCTGGAGCTTTTTGACAGCTTAGCTTATCTATTATTTTTTCTATCTCATCAGCTGATACTTTTGGGTATAATAAGGTAACATTACTTGGCTTCGAATATGTTTCGCGGTTCAAAAAAACCGTTTGGCATTGATGCTTTAATTTTTCTATTTCTTCTGTAAAGGTTTTAGCGAAGTTTGTACAAATATTAAACATATCATTTGTTTTTCCTAAATATTTATTAATAACACTATCTACATTATTTCTTGACTTTCCTAACCAGTTATTTATAATGCCCCAAATTTTCCTACAATCTCCCTCACAATTTTTTATTTCTTTCTATCGATAAATATTCCTAGTATTGTTTATGATTTTATTAGTTAAATTTCTAAAACGCGTATAATTAAGTCTATCATTTACACTTTTAGGATTAGATTTCCATTTTCTAAACAGCTCATCCCTTTGTTGAATTATTTTTTTTACGTAATTATTTACCCATGGTTCTGATTTTCTAGTCTTTTTGCTTAAAATACTAATTTTTGATTTATCATAAATTGTTTGAAATATATTACATATCTTTTCATACAATAAAATCGGACAGTCAATACTACATAATTCACTCCAGTTTATGTTATTTAAGTTTTCACACACCAATTTATTATCTAGAACACATACCTTATTGTTTTTATACCTACATAACATTACCGAAGTAGTCTCGCGGCCGGGTCCTGCTGCCGTCGCTGGTAGTTAGGGTTACCCCTACTAGGTAATGGTCAGACATTTTTGTAGTGAGCATGTGCGCCGCCGTCGCAGCCGCAGCGCGCCCTCGACGACGCACCCACACATGGTCAATGCACGAGCTCACGAGTTTACCAGCTGTTATTTCCTCCCGTGTACACACATTGATTACGCATTGAAGTCCGTATCCACACAAGGCGTTTTTGTAATTTTCTACGATGTTGCTTTTTTCCAATAAGTTTATATTCATATCCCCCGCGATAACAATTTCTTCTCCGTCCGTGATATGAAACAAACATTTTTCTATTTCTTCTATAAAGCATTTTTTATTGGTATTTGGTGGTCTATATATTCCTATAATATTAATTATTTTTTTATTAAGATGTATTTTGCTCCATAATATTATTGAGCGGCTGCCATGTTGAAGAGCACTATGAACCTAGCAACACTGACATTGCTAGGTTCATAGTGCTCTACTCATCAATGCCTTTCATTTGGTACCCACATTGCTCGGTTTGAAAACGAACACTTATATTTTTTTTGAGCGGCGGCCACGTTCAATTTAGGTAGATTTTCGTAGGTACCTAATGCTCTACTCTTCAAGGCTTTTCATTTGATACCCATATTGTTAGGTTTGGAAACTAACTTTTATCCACCTTTTTTGAGTAGCGGCCATGTTGAATTTATGTCAATGTTGCTTGGTTCATAGTGCTCTACTCATCAAGGCCTTTCATTTGATACCCATATTGCTGGGTTTGGAAACGAACTATTATCCATTTTTTTGAGCGGCGGCCATGTTGAATTTAGGGCGATTTTCCTAAGTTCATAGTGCTCTACTCATCAAGGCCTTTCATTTTATATGCATATCGCTGGGTTTGGAAACGAACATTATCGGCAGTCATGTCAAATTAAGTCAACGTGGCTAGGTTCAATGTGTTCTACTCTTTAGGTTCTTCGTTCGATATCCATGTTCCTTGGGTGGATCAAAAAAAATGTGATCCGTCATTTTAGACATAAGAATCAAGAGTCCCGTCCCGTGATCCCGTCCCTCTACGCGTTGCAAAGAACATTGCAGTCAGATATTTTTTTTCATTATCAATATTAATCTATTACATTTAATAGTTTTAAATGGATGAAAGAGTTTGATTCCTTAGTCCTAATGTAAAAACATATAACACCTTTCAAAATACCTTGAAAAGGGTATCTTTACTTTTCAATATTTCAAAAATTGTACAGATTTTGTGAAAATTAGTCAAGAATTAAACCAATCTACAAAATATTATCATAAAAAATGCTTTATACTATAAAATGCACGATAGAATAATTTTTTAAAAACTATTCTATCGTGTTCTGCTAATGATTTTAAGGCTACCTGTGTATTTTTTTTCTTAATATTTCGCAATTACAGATTTTTGTACCCCTACGATTTTATTATATACACTCATTTGCAAAAAAAATGGGCGGTTTTGATTTTCATTCATCTTTAAAAAGATACAATACAAAAAAAGTTTCAATCGTTTGTACACGTTACTGGCCGGTTTTAAAAATGCCGTGGTATTTAAAAAAGTACGTTCTATTTTCATTTGATGCTCATTTTTACAGAAAACCCCTTTTTATCCTACATTTTTGGCGCGAAGTTCCAGAAGTTAACATCGACTTTCATAACTTTTATTCAATTTTCATCGATTAATTTCATATCCTTGATTGTCAAAGCTTTATTTATTGCTGTTTGGCTGTATCAAAAATGGTAGATAAAGTGGTAAAAGCTACCAAAATTATCGCGCTGCTTGAAGAGGGTTGCAGCCAATGCTTCGTGGCTAGGAGGCTAAATGTTAGTCGCTCGACGGTCCAAAGGACCTGGCAGCGATATCAGGAGACTGGTTCCGTCGAGAGAAGGCCTGGTTCTGGAAGAAAACCATGTACCCAACCACGGGATGATCGTTTTCTTGTGAGTCGCGCATTGAGAAATCGCAAATCTTCGTATGTGGATCTTAAGAACAACCTCCAAGAAGTAAGAAATGTGCATATTAGTCTATGGACGGTCAGGAGGAGGCTTCTCGCTGCCAATATACGCAGTCACCGCCCGGCCCGCGGCCCCAAATTACTCCGTGAGCACCGAGTTCACAGGCTTAGGTTCGCTAGAAAATGTGAATCATGGACTCAAGAAGATTGGAATAGGGTTTTGTTCTCTGATGAAGCCAGGATATCTCTATTCGGTGAAGATCGACGTCGGCGAGTGCTAAGAAGACAAGGAGAATGCTTTGCAGAGGCATGTTTCGAAGAAATCACACCTTATGGTGGGGGCTCTGTTATGTTTTGGGCAGGAATAAATTCAATGGATCGTACAGAGTTAGTCTTCATTGAAAACGGCTCACTGACTGGGCATCGATACATAACGGAAGCTCTAATTCCTCATGCACAACCCGCATTGGCCGCTCTAGGTGAAGACTCGATTTTTATGGACGACATTGCTCGCGCCCACCGATCTCGCGACGTTAAAGCTTATGTGCAAGAGGTCGGCATTCGTCGTTTGGATTGGCCAGCTCGAAGTCCCGACCTCAATCCCATAGAGCATGTCTGGGACATTCTGAAACGGCGTGTGAGATCAGTACAACCAGCTCCGCAGACCATCACAGAGCTGAAGAATGTGATTACTGCGGAGTGGGAACGTATTCCGTAAGCAAGTATCCGGGATATACTCGCTAGCATGCCCAGACGAATTCAAGCTGTGATTTTAGCTAGAGGGGGTCACACACGATACTAAACATTTATCTGCTTTTACTTTATTAAAGAAAAACAAACAAAAAACGTTTTTATTTTTACTTTATGAGCATATGCACTATACTAGCGAACATACACTACTAGTGAGGTTTAGCATTATTTCCCATAAATTGTATCAAAATTTTATGAAATACTGATGAAAACGATTATTTTCTTATTAATTTACCAAATTGTGAGGATTAAACTACCTATAATTATCAAACAAAGCAATATTAACATTTCAAATGGTTCATTGCTTAGGTTTTTTTTGCAAATGAGTTTATATAGAGATTTGTTATGATTAAGTAAAAACCCATTTTTATTATTTTAATAGTTGGAAAACCTTTACCTAACAGGTTTGTAGAATACACTACGCTAATACGCTTTATTTAATATTGATGCTATGTTGCCAGTCATCAAAATGTTTGTCATAATTTCAGGTGGTACAAATGGCCTAAAGAAATGATTTTTATTATTTTATGAATTTTCAGATTTTTTTACATAGAAAAATGTTATATAACCCGAGGTACGTGTTTTGGGCATAGTTGTATGGAAGAAAAAATGGATCCTTTAGTATGGGGATAGTTTGAGTTGTGGGGAAGAGTAAAGAATAGTTTTTATCCTCGAAATCATTCCTTAAAGGTGTAAAAAAGGGGGGGGGGGGGGGTAATTTGTAAAGGGAATCAATAAAAAAGGATATCCACGCGGACGAAGTCGCGGGCAAAAGCTAGTCATTTATAAATGTTATCCCTCTCTTTTCTTTTATCTCTCTTTTCGCAAATAAATTGAACGCAAATAATATCTCGCAAATAAAAAATTTCGCAAATAAATTAACCGACGAGAAGTTAGGTACCCGCAATGTTCAAACAAAGCTGCAGTCGAGGCTTCACGAACCTAGATTCGAATTTAGGAGTAAAACCTCAGCCGAACTTCGCTGAGAGCAACTATTAATCATATTAGTCTTATTAATTCCCGGGGCGTAATCGCCGAATGAAAATGTATGGCGGATACAAACTTCAGAAAGCGAACAAATATATATGGTGATGTTTGGTAACATTATAATGTTTTTAGATTAGGGTTGCCACTTATGAAATGGTGATTGTAAATTTAGATTGTAATAAAATCATTTATTATAATGTTTTTTCAACACACAAGAGGGAAGATCTTGGCCTTAATATCACCTGATAGTAAATGACGATAAGGCCGAAAATGGAAGCGAGCTTTACCAGGAATCTTCAAAACTGAGGATTTGGCTATCTTATCTGTGATTGTCGGAACACAATAATGCTATTAGCATTGTCATGTGGTTGGTAAGCTACCGCCGTAGCTAGCCAGGCGGGCTCAGAAGCACTACCACCAACTGACCAATCAATCGAAGCAGAAAGACCTCTACCTAGGGAATCGATCATGGACTTCCATATTCATAATGGGTGGTCTCACCACAAAAATAGTTTTTCACGTGTCGGCATAATAAACAAGATTTAATATTACTACAAAAATGTGCAAGTTCTCAATTCCAAAACCTTTATTATTCTGTTGCTTAAATTATTAATTACAAATTCTAGAGTAGACTAACATCACTTCCGTGAAATTAATGAATTAAGAATTTTAAAAAATGAAATTTTGGAACTAAAAAGCAACTTCGGTAATAAAACTAGTTTCGCAACTAGATAGTGTATTAATGAGACTTTCGTTACTTAGTTTTCCAAATGTTATTTCAAAATTACTTAACGTCTTTGAAATTGTGTCTTTATTGTGGTTTTCTTATGCGAAACTGTACTAGTGGCGCTCTCTTTTTTTCCAAACTCTTTTTTGCGAAACTGTATATTAACACTTTTTTAACGTATGTACTTTAGAAAAGCACGAATCGGCTTCTGCACTACGAAACCGCCGCTATTACGCGCGACATAATAGTGGTCCAAAGGTCAAACAGGTCTAACTTCCATGATATAGATAAAGCCACATCAACGATTTGAAAGTGTTTCGGAAATATTATTTCGAAATCAACGTATTGTTGTGTGCAATCAACGCGAACGAACGAAATGAAACAAAATTGAAATTGCAATATCGTCAGACAAAATTAAGTGGTGCTACACAGGTAAATCTAAATGAGTACAAATCCGCTCGGTTTACGTTGTAAATTGGCCGTGGCAGACTGCGGCTTAATAACTGGACCAAACTACAGTGCACACATAAAATCGGCTCGCCTCACTTTGATTCAATTATCCGACCGTACATGCTTGATTTGCCGATATTGCATTTTTTGAAACAACATGTTTTTTTAGTTGTTTTTGTAAAAGCTTTTGCTTGCGAATTTTTTGTGGATCGCTAGTTTTTTAAGTTGCTTACACAGGGAACTAATAATTTCATCGCTAGCTTTATGATATTTAAAGCAAGCGTATGCAGTATAATATAAAAAATATGCTTCATTAAACTCGAGTGTTACATTTACTGATAATGATTTACCTCAGATACTTAAAATTTTGTCATAAGATATGCGTGAAGTGTTTTTTTACACATACAACTTAAAATACGATACATTACAGTACCTTATATTTTATTCAAAAGTTTAATTATGTCACAATGTTTTTATTCCACTAACGTTAGACAATATCTTTTTAAAATGTACAAACAAATTTAAACGGTTAACAACCGTGAGTGCGACAGATGCGGGTGAACAGTCAAGCGAAAAATATGAATTCATTCGTAACTAATGTGTGATATGAAAATAAAATATTTAGTGATACACGACCTATGTAAAGATTGGCGATTAAAAAAAGATATAAGATTTATGATAAAAATGTATTGATTACAAGATATTTGTAAAGTTAGCTGTTAATTAATTTATTTAAGATTGTATTTGTTCAAGCCGACAAGATTCCTATTAATTTCTCTGGTTTGGTTTCTAAAAATATGTTGTACGTAGATAAGTGAGAATTCCTCCCGCGTGTTCTAACTAAATTAGTATACGCTGTAAATTGTTATTATTATTATAGTAGATCGGTTCATTTTTAACATTTTCATAGACAATGCAAATTAGGAATATATAAAATATAACAATATTACATTAATTGTATTAACGTTTTTAAATATACTAAATAAACACTTTAAACGATAACGAGGTATAAAAATGGCACTACAGTTATAAAATACTTAGTCATAATTATCCCATTATGGGACGATATAAAAAATACCAAATAAAATTTGGTATTTTTAATGATATTCCAGTATAATGCATTATGTATCTTGAATGCAAACAACAGTACATAAATATACACATCTAAATTGCTTAAGTTTTATTGAATAGTTTAATGTCTATGCCTTATCATCAGTTTCCACCTCAATACTGAATTAAGTCGCACCCTCGCGTCCTTGTTTGTCTGGTTAAATTAAGTTGAAAATGTATTCCGTATCAAAACTCTAGACCCTTTGTCAACGTGGAATTTATAATTTTCGGACAAAACTATTATCTCGGCAGAATTAATTAGTTTTTGATGACAATTGTTTGTTCTAGGGTTAAATATATGTATTTTGTGCGATGAATGTTTAAGCAAGTATTAGTGTTTTGTAACACATGTGAATGCTTTGCAAATGGACATATTTTGATTTTGTTGTAATTTTCTGGTCGTAATCTTATCTGACGATGAGTGGTGGTGAGGATTCCGTACTCCTCTACGGAGTAGTTGATAATTTTTAAAGCATTTTATTGCATTCTTTAACAATAGAAGAACTTGCTTTCTTATATAATCAATCAGCTAGGCAAAATACTGATAGCCGATAATATTAGGGTAACAGCTTTTAACTGTTTAACTACTTATCTCAATACTTACCCTAAATGGAAATTAAACCTGGAATGAGAGGTACTGATACAACTAGATCACATATGTAAGCAGTTAAAATAAACAGCTATACACGAAACATTTAGGACAAAAGCAAAAATTCCGCAAATGAAAGCTCAACGCATACTGAATTCAAGTACAACGTCTAAGGCCTAACGGTTCGACATGGGAAGGCACATTTAGTTAACGAATGAGATGGATGCTTATATGAACACCTGGCCTTAAATTAGGAAAACTTGGCACGGAGATAGTGCAAGCGAAACAAAGAAAACAATATGCGAGTCGAGCAAAACAATGTCAATCACAGATTCACAGAATACATTTTCTAGACAATTTGCATGAGTTGCGTTGCGAGCCACTGAATTAATATTGGCGGAGGGCGCCCGCGTCAGAGCCAGGGGCAGTTCACGCATGCCTTGCGACCAACTCGCGCGTGCACGCTGCCCGAAGAATATTGTTTTTCATTAATTTCATATTATATTTTGTTATGATGGAACTTCAAATAATTTTGTAACCGCAATGAGGACATATTCAGTATTTACTTTATAACCAATATTTTCAAATATCATTGTCATTCTAGCTAAATGACGCTTACTGGTGGTGAACTAGGGCTCTCCAAGGATCCCCCAAGGATCAAGGACCGGAAGACTACAGGGCCATGCCACCGAAAGACGCGTCTTCAGTCTCATGGGCACGATTAACTGGACTGTAGGTGGTGATGGATTTAAGGACTAAACACGAGAAGTACCTTTAAACAATTTTTTTGACGGCGAAAAATGAAACATGGAGTTCTACGGTGCAACGCACGCGAGCTACAAATACTCGGTCAAAAAAAATCGGTGTATCCCAGCCGACCCGATTATCGGTAAAAATGGAACGTTCGTAAATGTTTACGTTACGAAAGATACGAAAAGATAAAAAAGTTACATAAAAATATTTGCAAAGAAATACTGTTTTTTGGCTCTACTCTTTCATTTTTGGCGTATACGCCATTTGAACCCTGAAGTATCGATATATCCCATACAATATAAATCTCATTGTGAAATCTATATAAATAAAATTCGATTTCTGAATAAAGGTTAGGCGCAAACCACATAGGATCTGGCGCGGGCGCGGACATTGGCACGGGCGTTTTTCATTTCATTCAAATTGCGTCAATATCTTTATCAATATCTTTTTTAATTACAGGAATCTTTTAGGTTCGTATATGTATATATTATTAGTATATCATATTAAAGCGAAAATATAGTGTTATTTCCTTTATGTAATCCCTACATAAAGAGGCGGACTATTTTATCTGTAGACCTAGAGATTTCAAAATAAATAAAAAAACAAATTGTGTTCTGGATGAACTAATTTTACTCATTATTAAAGTCACTTGCCAGAGAGAGGAATTGTTATTGATTAGATTCACATTGTATATGTGTCTCCGATATCAATCTTTTATAATCATTATACAACTGTATACTTGTATAGTTGCGCGCCGTGAAACATTATTTCGGAACAAAGTAATAAAGTTAGCACAGGGTGGGCAGTGGGCAGTGGGCAGTGGTTTTAAAACAAACATCTTCAGCGTTGGTCATCAATTGTCAGAACGACAGCATAAATTAACCCCCTCAAGCCGCGCCGAGATTAATGTTAGTATTAATCGAGTGACCGCCAACGGCCAGCGTTGGTTTCATTACCTGAGTCCGATCTTCCCCCTCGAAAGAGCCGCTTTTAATTAAAAATTTGCGATATTCAGTGCTTTAAGCGACGAAACATGGGTTGTAATCGGCAGTTATTAGACGAGTTTTGTGCAATTGGTATTTGAAAATTCTTTTACTGTACAGTTGATAACCCAACCCAAGGTTAACGCCTGTACTACAAAAATCGACTTTATTACAAGGATTATAAGAGCGGTTTAAAGGTCGAACTGTGAAGTCTGATCTTCCAAAATTCTGATCTTAGTCTGTACTTACAGTTTAACAACATAAAAATATTATATTGTAGATGTAATTGTTCACCTGCGATAATAATGAGTACTTTCGAAGATACGAGGCATGATTGCCACGCCGCCGTGGCCGGGCTGCGACGGTGCTACTGTGTAAAGTTAGTTTTGTGTGGGCGTTTCGACTAATTTAAGATTGTCCAGTTCGTTTGAGATTGGCGAGTCCATGTGTATCGCTTTCAGCTTCATACTTGTCATCACTCATGACAAACCATAGCTGAGATAAAGGCTAAGTCTCCTTGTATTAGATAAAAAATTGGTGCACTAAAAACCAAGATAATAATAGATTAATAATAGATAATATAAAAGATAATAAAGTAATAGAAAAACAGAAGGTTGCAAGCAAAGCTTTACATTTTATCATCAGTGTTGAACTTGTGTTTCAATCAGTGTTATAAAATTGCTATATTTCATACATCTAATTCTAGTCCCTTACATATTATATGGAGGGCATACCATCATAGGCATAGGTATAACATTTCGATGGGCTAGATGGAAAGGTCCAGATTAAAACTTCAATTTGCCTATTGTATACTGATACGGAAGGAAAATCAATGTGGGGTCTGGACCCGCCCCTCTTACCTTTTTTTTTTTACGTTGGGTAATGCATACCCCGCGCTCGGGAAGGCGCGGGGTTATGTCGGACTCTCCGCGGCCCCTGGGGGCAGAGTGCCAGCCAGAAACCGCGTCATACCGACTAAAACCCAACGATGCCCCCTCACAAACGCCTTGGCACGAGAACGCTCATCTGACGAAGAGGATACGTCGGGGAGGGACGCCCCGCTATCGGACAAGGCCATGGGAACCCTTTCGGACACTTCCATGACCCCCTGAGCCCCTCTCGCCTCCCCAAGCTGGGAAGGCCGGCGATGCTCCTGGGCATTAGGAGCATCGACGACTGGCGGTGACCTGTGCAATGCAGGACTCGGGCTTCCCCGGCCCGGGTCCCGCTGGTCACCATGAGGAGGAAGAAGATGGGCAAACTGCCGCCTCCTCCGGCGGCAGGGATCTGCCTCTGGGTCCTCCTCTCTGGCACGTTCTGCCTCCTCCTTCTGTGTGATGACCTCCACACAGAAGGAGTTCACTGCATCCCAGGCCTCTTCGCTCTCGACCATCTTTGAGATGAGAGATGGTAGAGAGAGGTCGGGGCCAACACACGAAGCCAGACTGGTGCGCTGCGAGGAAAAGGCAGCACATTCCTCAAGAGTGTGCTGTGCTGAGTCCTCAGCAGCGCCACAGTGATGGCATTGAGCGGTCGGCTCACGCCCAATCCGATGCAGGTAGCGGCCAAAACAGCCGTGACCACTGATTACCTGCACCAGATGGTACGTGAGCGACCCGTGCTTCCTTTCCGCCCACGGCTTGAGTACGGGGAGCAATGCCTCAACGGTTCTCCTGAGAGTTCCGGAGGCCGGCTCACCCAGGCTCTCCTGCCATAGGCGGAACATCTCGACATGTGCCCCTTCCAGGGCAGCAACCCGCTCTCTTGGAGCCAATCTGTGTGCCCCCTCCCTTGCATCGACCCGTACGCGATAGGCCGCCGCGAGAACGTGCGCCACAAGCTCCCACGGGGGAGTGCCGGCGATAGCGCAGGCCGCCGCATGTGACACCGTACAGTATCCTCTCATAGCTCTCAGTGCCATGGCGCGCTGCGCTCTTCGCAGCGATGCCACTGCGCGAGCGCTGAGAGCGTCGGCCCAGACTGGGGCCCCGTACAGTGCCATGCTGCGAACAGCTCCCGCGTAGAGGTGTCGGCAGCTGGCGCTCGGGCCTCCGACGTTGGGGAGGAGGCGCCCAAGTGCGTCGGCCGTACCTAAAAGTTTGGGCTCCAACGAACGAAAATGTTCGTGGAAGCCCCATCTGCCGTCGATTGTCAGCCCCAAGTACTTAATGTGTGGCTTTAGCTGGACAGTCACACCACCCACCGTGATGAATGTCCCCGCGGGGGGTTTCCTGCGGGGGCCGTGGAAAACTACGGCTTCCGTCTTAGGCAGGGCAACCTTAAGGCCCAGCATGCCTATTCGGTCCGCGACCAGAGTGCCTGCGACAGAAGATAAGCGAACAGCATCGCTCAGACTGGCTCCTCTAGCTGCGACGAGGGTGTCGTCAGCGTAGCAAAAGAGGCGCACCCCCGCCGGCAGGGCGCCTCTGAGGAGCCAGTCACGCCAATGCATACCATGTACCTATAACGTAGTTCCGTTAGCGTAGTAATTATTATTTTTATTTAAACTAATTCAAACTTATTATTTTCAATAATTCTATTATATTTATTATTATTAGTACAATTTGAATTATTATCATTGTAATTATAATGTAATACGAATTTATTTAAATGGCTGCAAATCTGGAATTTAAACCATTCATCTCATTTCATAGTGATATTTACATGGATAAACACGAAATATACGAATACGTACGGTACGTAGCGGGATTATGCTCCGGTCGGGCGTAGACTGCGTGACTGGTGACTGTTTGAGTTATAGTACGATCTTGGTGAGATCGTGCAGAAACCAAATAATTATTTAAACTATTATCATTTTTTCTGCAAATTTTTATTTACAAAAAAAAAATATTTCACAATATTTTATAAAGCGTCTCTTAAATACAACAATAAAGCTAGATTTCATGAGGTAATTTTAATTTCTTTTCATAATGCTATATCTGATATAAACAAAATCATACTGCTTAGGTTATCAGGAGTTTTCCATAACATTTTGCTGTTATTATTTTCTTTCGCTTTGGTCATTATCATCCTCATTTCAGCTAAGAGATGTTCACTGTTGGACATAAATTTCCCCCAAAGATCTAATGTCGTCAGATCGTCAGGTACAGGTTAGTAATATGTAGTATTAGAAATACTTAAGCAATTAAACGCATTCTAGGCATAGTAAGAACTTTCCCCCGTATACAGTAATACGTTAAACTATATTTAGTACATGTCAGTGCGACTGTTCTGTAGTTATATTTGTTCAGCCGTACGAACTTATCTCACATAGCCGCCATTCGCCTGCTGCCGCCGACAATGGCATTTAATGTAATTTAATTTCCTCAAACCCTATTTTATCACCGGATTATTTGATCAAAGGGCTAATCGAGTCCGCATACCTACAGTTTAGCCAAAGATAAACTCGCGACATGCGGGCGTCTGTGCGTGTTTAACTAATGACCGAGTGATGGGGGCTATCGGGCCTGACCCCCGGGGGGGCCGGTATCATTAGCCACAGATGCCGCTGGCCGGTGCCCGGTATAAATACATTAAGTGCGCCGTCAAACTGTTAAAGCCAGCTCCGAACGTAGTTTGAGCTGAGATTTTCCACTAGAACTGATGTTTGTGTGCAACGTACAATTTAACTGTGTTTAAATTGGAGCATCAGTTTAGATTTTACTGGTGTCAGTCAAGTTACTTAATCGCTTGGTTCGGCAATTCGATTTAGTGCAGTGCTTATATCATTGCCGTGTCTGAAATATGCTTGTTAATGTTGATACTCGGTAATTTCCACCGCTGTTTCTGAGATGTGCTTATTTCTAACGAATAAAATAAGGAAAGAATGTACGTAAAGTTGTCAAATAAACATTTGCGCTATGTGCCTAAAATGTACAATGTGATTAAGCGATCGCCCCTTATAAAGTAGACCTTATACGAGTATACTATATTAAATATCAAAACTAACTACTTTAGTTTTTGTAATACACGCAGTCAACTTATAGAGAAGAAACCCTTTTACTTAATCGAGTGATTCATTTTGAACGAGAATCCATTTATTATTTTAAATATTACTTCTATATATTAAGTTGGAGATTCTAAATTTCTAATATAGAAATACAATATGACATAGAAATCAAAATACTCGTAGATAAACCACTGCCGATATCATTCTCCGTTCATCACAAATACTAACTGAAAATAAACTAAATATAGAAAAATGTCCGGGCGGCAGTTAAACGGCCGTTCGCATCGAAATCAATAGACAATGAAAAACAGCGGCCACTGCATGGGATATAGGCCCATAAAATTCTATAAACCCAATAAAATTCGTGCTCCGCGTTAGAACGTCCACATAAAATCTCAAAGTACATAAACATATCATAAGAGGGGATGTAGAACGAGTTATCCACACAAAGAGAGTTTTCAAGGGATCACTGCTGCTATCCGGTGATGGTTATTTTATACAGTGAAGCGAGTTAACGCGCTGGATTTTAGCGTAGCCAAACCGTAGATGCTACGGACGTACGCGGCTACGGTATGCCAAGCTAACGTAGCTTGCTTCTTGGTTATGTTAACTCGGCATTTTTTGGGAGATATCATTTCAAGTAGTAAATATATAAGATGGAAGGCTTGCACGATGATATTCTTGTAAAAAAAGAAACCTTATTCTATTAAGTTGTTTATTTCCGATTTTTGAAAATGTCATAAATATGCTAAAGACTGAATTTCACTGATGTAATTATTTGATTTGTACAGACTGTAAATTGAAGGAGGTACTTTTTCACAATCAAGCGAGCTTCATTTTGATGAAATAAATAGATTTTTGAAATTAAAATTCGTAGCGTGTATTTTCTTACTTTCCAGAATGATTAAATAGTAAAATCGCAGAAATCATAACATAAAGAACTTACGTAACAAATTTTGTCGAATGATACGAGTATTTCATCATGACAACTATAGTTTCAACTTCGTCACTTTAGTGCTAAGTTGGTAGCACTGTACCGATGAGTGGTGGTTATCGATTTGATAACTGAGATCAAAGAAAGAAACTAAAGTGAATGAAAAATTCTGCAAATATTAACCTACAAATCATCCATACACACCAATCATAAAAATAAAATACGACCTTAATCCAACACGATTATCTTATACCAGAGATTAAAATAATGAACAAACAAATTATGATGCAACACGAATATTTTTAAAGTTGAACAAATTAATTTTTGAAATAGAAAAGTGGCAAGTCATCTGCAGCGTTATAAGATGCGAAGCAGAGAACAACAAAAAAACACCAAAGTTAGACAGCATCATAAAACCGCGATACCAGTTTGTTTGTAGCCGCAATTCCTTCTCGTTTACGGCAATATAAATCGGCGACTAGATATGATTTATCAACGCATCAGTCTTGGTTAGTCGCCAGTTATGTTTCACCCTTTATTGCTGTGCTATCTGTTGTAATAAGTTTTCGTAAGCGAGGAGTGACTATGAAATAATAAATAATTGCCCTAGTAGCGCTGTAAAATCAAAGTGGTTTTACTTGACAAATACAGATATAAAAGGTAATAGAAGCGTGAATGTGTGTGACATATAGGTTAGGTAAGGAGTGTCGATTAAGTTGAGCGGAACAGAACTATTGTTTGCATAGCATTGAATTTACTATTAAGTTTGTAAGCAAAAGTCTAATGACCTTACAAATTAAAACTTATACCGCGGATAATCCTCGGAATAATTTATTCTGTTTTGTCTTGTTTTAGCACATGTCAGATGTAATATGTCAAAATAAGACAAAACACGGAATAACTATTCCGAGGTTATTCGTAGGAATAAGATTTTTATTTGTAAGGTCGTAAACCTCGTAAAACTAGTCTTGGTTTTATTTAGGAACATAATGATCCAATTAGGTACTGGTGACTTATATAGAGCCTCTATTTTTAATATTTATTTCGGTTTCAGACCTTACACTATATAAATAAGATTCAGACATTGTTTTCAATTAAGGCTGCTTTTTACTGCACTACATTTCATTATACACATTGAGTATTAGAATTTTTTTTTCCAAAAAGAAACCTATATAAAAATAATCGTGATTCTTTCGTCAGGAATAAGAAATTTATTTTGGGCCTCTCTCTATCTGTAAAGAATCAAAGTTGTAAGATTATTGCTTATCTTTTATTCACTTAACTAAACCTTACTACTACCTACTGCTACTTAACTAGTAGCAGTAGGTATTACTTTCACATTAATGTTATTTAATATTTAGTTTCATAATTTATATTTGCTTCCCATGCAACGCGTTATGTTAAAAAAGTAATAGTTCGCTCTGGTTAGAACTACAAAATGCGCTTTGAATTAATATTTCAGTGGAACAACACAGATTTATTAAGCGGCAAATACGTCGATAACCCGGAATTCCCCGTGGTTGAATTATAGCCCGTGTGGGTGCGTGAATATATTTATTCCCATAAATCGTCCAAGCTGACACGGCTCGTTGATTTGAAAATAAATATTTGTGGATAATTACAAAACAAAAAACGGTCAAATGTTTTACCGAACAAAGGCACGGTTGACTTAAAACATATTACGTACGCTAGGGACACTCACCCTTTGCGACGTGACGTAGAGTTTCAAATTGAAATGGATCGGATTCAAGAGTCCATCCATCATGGTCTTGGCCTCGCGTCTAATGGTTTTTTAATAATTCGCCTCGGACTGAGTCATTAGAAAGAGGTGTGAAGTGTGATCGAGTGTCGTTTATGCGAATATGACAGTCGATTGACGGGCCTGAAGCACTGCATAATGGAACAATACGGCGAGACAGGCTAATGGAAAATGTCGAGTCACTTGTTGAAGCCTGTAGAGTATGATTGCGGTTAAATGTCGATTTCGTTGGGGCAGATCTGATTGGCTAATGGAAAGAATGGAAGATTATTTTTAAGTCAAGTCAATTATACTGACTCGACATTTTATTCAGTGCCTTTGTGGCTGAAATTTCAATATTGGTTGCTCAAACGTTATCGGCTTTATTTTTATTTGACGTCGATTATGTGACCAATAATTAAATATATTTCATTATCTCTACAAATTTGAATTAGATGTACCAACAATATTTGTCGTTAAACATATACCACTTATTTTAAAATTTGTTCTTCATTCATAAGCTTTAGAACATGTTGTCAGATTTTTATCAAACAACACACATTTTAAATTCACAATAAAAACTAGAGTATATGAAAGAATTAATAATGTTTTATTTGAGTCTGAATATTGCAAAATTTTTGAACATGTTAAAAAAAATAAAAACGACTTCTGGGGTGGCAAAAGCGCTGATATGAGAAGACCTTGCAACTCCCGAGGCTTAGGATATTCACCTTACTCATAATATTATAGACTAGCTGTGCCCGCGAACTCCGTTTCGCCATCAAAATGCTTAAAACAGTGTTTAGATTTTTCCTCCATTATATTCCATAATGATTCAACTTTATTCTGCCTTTCTAGAGCAGCGGCCATTTGGAAATTAACAAATTAAGACAATTATCGTAGGTTCGTAATGCTCTAGGTACTCTTCAGGGCCTTTCATTTAATACCCATATTGCTGGGTTTGAAAACGATCTTTAATCCATTTTTTGAATGGCGGCCATGTTTAATTTAGGGCAATTTTCCTAAGTTCATAATGCGCTACTCTTTGAGACCTTTTATTTGATACCCATATTGCTAGGTTTGGAAACGAACTTTTATCCACCTTTTTTGAGCAGCGGCTATGTTGAATTTATGTCAATGTTTCTAGGTTCATAGTGCTTTACTTTTCAAGGACTACTTTCATTTGATACCCATATTGCTGGGTTCGAAAACGAACTTGTATCCTTTTTTTAGCGGCGGCCATGTTGAATTAAGGTCGATTTTTCTAGGTACCTAATGCTCTACTCTTCAAGGCCTTTCATTTGATACCCATATTGCTAGGTTTGGAAACGAACTTTTATCCATTTTTTTTGAGCGGCGGCCATGTTTTATTTAGGACAATTTTCCTAAGTTCATAATGCTCTACTCTTTGAGGCCTTTCATTTGATACCCATATTGCTATGTTTGGAAACGAATTTTTGTCCACCTTTTTTGAGCAGCGGCTATTTTGAATTTATGTCAATTTTGCTAAGTTCATAGTGCTTTACTCGTCAAGGCCTTTCATTTGATACCCATATTGCTGCGTTTGAAAACGAACTTTTATCCTTTTTTTAGCGGCGGCCATGTTGAATTTAGATCGATTTTTCTAGTTACCTAATGCTTTACCCTTCAAGGCCTTTCATTTGATACCCATATTGCTAGGTTTGAAAACGAACTTTCATCCACCATTTTTGAGCGGCAGCCATGTTGAATTTATGTCAATGTTGCTAGGTTCATAGTGCTTTATGCATCAAAGCTTTTGATTTGATACCCATATTGCAGGGTTTGAAAACGAACTTTTATCCTTTTTTTTGAGCGGTGGCCATGTTTAATTTAGACCAATTTTCCTAAGTTCATATTGCTCTACTCTTTGATGCCTTTCATTTGATACCCATATTGCTGAGTTTGGAAAGGAACTTTTATCCACCTTTTTCGAGCAGCGGCTATGTTGAATTTATGTCAATATTGCTAGGTTCATAGTGCTTTACTCGTCAACGCCTTTCATTTGATACCCATATTGCTGGGTATGAAAACGAACTTTTATCCTTTTTTTACGAACTTTTATCCTTTAGGACAATTTTCTAGGTACCTAATGCTCTACTTTTCAAGGCTTTTCATTTGATACCCATATTGCTAGGTTTGGAAAAGAATTTGTATCCACCTTTTTTTGAGCGGCGGCCATGTTGAATTTATGTCAATGTTGCTAGGTTCATAGTGCTTTATTCATCAGAGCCTTTGATTTGATACCCATATTGCTGGGTTTGGAAACGAACTTTTATCCGTTTTTTTGGAGCCGCGGCCATGTTGAATTTAGGTCAATTTTTCTAGATACCTAATGCTTTACTCTTCAAGGCCTTTCATTTGATAACCATATTGCTGGGTTTGAAAACGAACTTTTATCCATTTTTTTGAGCGGCGGCCATGTTTAATTTATGTCAATGTTGCTAGGTTCATAGTGCTCTACACATCAAGGCCTTTCATTTGATACCCATATTGCTGGGTTTGGAAACGAACTTGTATCCACCTTTTTTGAGCGGCGGCCATGTTGAATTTTAGGCGATTTTCCTAGGTTCATAATGTTCTACGCTTCAAGGCCTTTCACTTGATACCTATATTGCTAGGTTTGGAAACGAACTTTTATCCACCTTTTTTGAGCATCAGCTATGTCGGCGAATTTACGTCAATGTTACATTAGGATCAAGAGTCCCGTACTCCCTCTACGCGTAATACTTTTAATAGTTTTAAATGGATGAAAGAGTTTGATTCCTTAGTCATAATGTAAAAACATAATATAACACCTTTCAAAATGCCTTGAAAAGGGTATCTTCATTTTTCAACATTTCAAATATTGTACCGATTTTGTGAAAATTGGCCAAAAATTAAACCAACCTACAAATTTTATATTTGTGACGTGATATTGTCATAAAAAATGCTATATACATTGGTTGTATGGCTTGATCCTTTTTCCTTACCACCACGGTACTACATAAGAAAAATACAATTTAAACTTCTTGGTTGGCAAAATTCAGATGGGCACAGCCAATAACAGAAAAGATTTTTTTTTGCAATATGTAACAGACTTGTCAAAATAATTTCACGTGCGCCATGTTGATTTTCTACATACTTGTCATCAAAAATTTTATATGGTATTTTTTGAATAAAAATAAAAAGTGAATTTAAGCAAATGAAATTATGCCTAAATGTTCTTCCGGAAAATTTTAAGCATTGTGGTGTAAGCCATATCAAATTCTGTCCAGTAGTTTCGGAGATCTTTCCGGACAAACATTTGTACCCCTACGATTTTATTATATATGGAGATAAAAACAGGTAAAACATACAATTCCAAGTAAGAACTCCAAATAACATTTCGACTAAGAGCCAAATTATATCATAGCGATTCAATGTGAAAAACATTGCCAGTTGTTAAACATTGCCAAAAGTTTTAATTTTGCTAAATTTAATTAATTCTATACGCTGCTAAAAAGGAACGCCTAGATATATTCTAATTTCATTCGAAAAAAGATACTAGAATACGGAAAAGCTATCAAAAACACAAAAATGGATTATTTTATATAACATTTTTGATTTTGGGTTACATTAATTTATTTCGTGACAGCTGTTACAGAGAACCCGAAATTTTAGGTTTTAACCGAAGTTTTAGGTCCGAACTCAAGGTATTACGAGTATACAATATTAATTTAAAAACCCTAGATTTACTTTACGCAGCTTCACTCGCGTTGTTTTTGTTTTCCCATAGGAATTTTATATTTTCCCGTAGGAAAAATAACTTTCTAGTCTATATTAATTAGAGACAATGTAGCATTCTAATGATGCAAGAATTTTTGAAATCGGTCTAGAAGTTTTTGAGTTTATTCGTTACATACGTAGGTACCTACCTACAAATATTTCCTCTTTATAATAATATACATATACAGACAGACATGGCGAAACTATAAGGGTTCCTTGTTTACTACGGAACCCTAAAAAGGAGGAGGTTTCTCAATTCGACCGTATACAAGGTTATTTTTTAATTATGACAAAAATTTTGTGTGCTTGTTCAGACAAGCAAACTGAACAACTTTCACTATGGCACCAACTTTGAAATCGCAGAAAAAAATCAGGTGTTCCATACATTTAGGTTCAGTGAATGTTGAACATTTGTATGGAACGGCTGATTTTTTTTTGCGATCACGAAGTTGGTGCCATAGTGAAAGTTGTTCAGCTTGCTTGTCTGAACAAGCACACAAAATGTTTGTCATAACTAAAAAATAAACTTGTATATGTAATATTTAGTAACGTCGCCGTCGTCCGAGTGGTCGAACGAATCAACCGATACTTATAGTTAATGAACATAATTCCGCTTTTTTTATTATTTTAGTCATCCAGTTTGATAACGATTGCCGAACAATCGATGAGTTACATAATCACTACCTGGCCCTATTTCACCATCTGACAGGTGCAACAATTATAAAAAATATGTGACATATGTCATATATTTTGACAATTGTCGCGCCTGTCAAAGATGATATAATTGGAGCCTAATGTTCCGCTACGGCACTCGCTTCCCTAATAATAGTCCACGCATTATTTTCAAAATTAAAACCAAACAGCGTGTACATGACAGACATTGTTTCAACTATTCGCCAAGCAGCGCTTTGTTGAACATTAAATATATAATTCCTGTGACATAAGCGGAAAGTAAGACAATAAAGGCCCAAGACAGGAATGCGGGGGGAGCGACCTCACTGCCCGCCGCAAACAACGGCAACTATGTGCGGTCACCTTTATATTTCATGCAAATCGGCCGCGGCAAGGAAACAGTTTTATGGAATAACCCTATTGCGTGATAAACGACGGGACAACAAAAGCTCATCGCTTTTATAGTTTATCCAGTGACATTATGGACGATAATAGCGGCTACCTCATTTTGCTGTTGACCAGACGTACATTATTCTCTGCAGTTGTGGATTATCGTCTATATAATGTATTTTCATATTTAAGAAGTAAAGTTAGTATTATTTAAATTTAAGGTCATCATTAATATAGGTAATCTAAATTAAAATCCAAAACAAACGGTCTTACGACAAAAAGTTTTTAAATGCTGTCTAAAGTTCGACACTGTTTAAACATAATGCTGTCTCTATCTAGCAATTTAAAGCAAATGACACAACATCATATTTAAACAGTGTGTTACATAAGACAGCGTTTTACAACTTTTTGTAGCAGCACCGAAAGATTTGCTTGTGCATAGTAAACACCACACAAAATTGATCTAATGTATTCAATTTCACCGTTCGGACCAAACACACGTGAATATTTAATACATTATTCACTTAGAATTTACGTGAATGGAACGACACGTGATACGAGACTTATCAAAAAATGCATCATCGAACGACCGCCATAAACGTTACAAATAACCGCGAAATGTCACGTCATTAAATAATATCGCCGAGATAAGTGCAGATTAATGTGCTTTTTATATCGATACGACTTTTCAAACACCCCTTGGAGTATAAAAAGAGAGCGCAGTGCTGTTCCGAACGATATTCCGATAGCATACATCGAATCATATCGACTAGAAATAAACCGTTAATCAAATTAACATCGCATGTAGATACAGATTGAGAGGGTGAACAATAAAAATGCAAACTAACTCAAGCCTTATCTATAAAATGAATGAATTATTACTTTCTATTCTGTTCTGTAAAATGTGAATTACGATTTTCTAGGAATCAATACAATATTCAATGTTTTGAGGACTTCACTATTCAATAATTGTTTAAAATGTCTGTAAGTAATAGTACTCTGTGCCTTTTGCTTTTGATTAACTATCACTTATTCAGGTATTCGAGTACTTACTTTATAAGTTTTGTACTGAATACTTATTATTTGTACAACAACAGAACCATGGCTCACACAATTATAAGTACTGTAACTCTAATTCCATAATATCTGTATTTAATCGTGTATCATGAAGGCATTTATGACGTCTACGTTGTTAATAAAACAAAATTTAGAATTACTGGACTTTGACTTCAACGTTAATATTATTACATTGTAAATATTAGGCCCTGATTAATTTTTTTATTAAATGAAATACAGTAAATCCCTGGTACGAATGAAACTAGTTTGGCGACACAATACGAAAAGTTCCATTTGACAATCATATTTCAGCTGTATGAAAAAGTTTGCCCCACCTACGTAAATAATATTGGAAGGGCTACCATCTGTGCAGAAATCACCCGGTCACTAGAATATTGTTTTCACTATATTAGAAACGTGCTCGCAATTTTTAAGAGCGAAAAAATTCTATTTCAAGAGTGGAAACTGACGTTTGGAGTATTTGATTATACGTCGAGTGTGTATTCCCGTTTTACAGTGTTATAAAGTGAACGATATTGGAGAGGTTTACGATTCGATTTACATGCGATATTGAAATATTCACTGGCGAATTAAAATTTTTGTAGTCGCCCATGAAATAGGAGCGCTTGAGTATTAACGATCGAATATAGGCTCCTTTACCTATTTATACGTTATATCTTTATTAATAAAAATGAACTGTTAAATATTTGGCTAATCGCTAAAATTTAGAACAACTATATTCGGCAATATTTTCAGTCAATCTCTTTTTCATGCAAACTATTCCTGTAATATCAATTTCATTAAAATACTAATGTTGACGTGAAACTCATCAATTAAAATTAAAATATTTGTACGGAACAACGTCTTGTCTATTGTTTCTTTATAATAAAAATAGATTGCTAAATGTGTTGGTAAGCGCAAAACTCGCGAATAGATGGACCGATTCGGTCTATCCTTCCTTTTAAGTATTAGTCAGATTACGGAGAAAGTTCTTATAAAGAGAAACTTTGGAAGAAATATAAAAGAAATACTATTAGAATATGTTTCTGTCAAACATGTCAATTGAAAACAGGAGCTTTTGACAGAATGCTGTTGTTTAATCTTGATATTTGATTAGTTTAAGGGCACAGTTAGGGTTTCTTTTGTGCATTTGTACTTAATTTGGGATACTATCCCATGATCTGAATCTGTATATTGTATGGTATGTAATTATGAATACCTTACGTACAACTAAAGAACATGGAATAATAAAATTCTGTTAGTAAAGTAAAGGTAAATTTTCAATCGTCTGATAGGTTTTTTTACTGTTAAATAAATATGTCTGTTTGAAAGATTCACATATATTAGAATCTAATCATAATCTAATATAGTATCTCTATCTCTATATATAATAAAATCGTAGGGGTACAAAAATCTGTAATTGCGAAATAAAAAAAAAAATACACAGGTCGCCTTAAAATCATTAGCAGAACACGATAGAATAGTTTTTAAAAAAATTGTTTGTTTGTTTGTTTGTTGGTTTGTTTGTTTGTTTGTTTGTTTGTTTGTCTGTTTGTCCGGAAAGATCTCCGAAACTACTGGACAGAATTTGATGTGGCTTACACCACAATGCTTAGAATTTTCCGGAAGAACATTTAGGCATAATTTCGTTTGTTTAAATTCACTTTTTATTTTCAGTGAAAAAATACCATATAAAATTTTCGAATTGGCTTTAGGTAGAAAAACAACATGGCGCACGTGAAATTATTTTGACAAGTCTGTCACATAGTACAGAGAGAAGGTATTTTCTTCCACAAAGGAAAGGCAATGGAACTACGCCATACAGCCTGATCTTAAGTAATTGGATTTCGAAAATTGAAAGGCAGGAATGAAGTGTTTCACATAGTACAAATAAAATTTAATATTTTCTGTTAATGGCTGTGCCCAACTGGATTTCGCCAACTAAATTGTCTTTTTCTTATGTCGTACCGTGGTGGTAAGGCAAAAAGATCAAGCCATACAACCAATGTATAAAGCATTTTTTATGATAATACTTATCGAGTGACCATAAAATTTGTAGATTGGTTTAATTCTTGACTAATTTTCACAAAATCGGTACAATTTTTGAAATATTTGAAATGTTGAAAAATGAAGATACTCTTTTCAAGGTATTTTGAAAGGTGTTATATGTTTTTACATTAGGACTAAGGAATCAAACTCTTTCATCCTTTTAAAACTATTAAAAGTAATAGATTAATATTGATAATTTAAAAAAATATCTCACTGCAATTTTCTGGGTTACGCGTAGAGGGACGGGACGGGACTCTTGATCCTAATGTCTAAAATGACGGATCACATTTTTTTGGATCCACCCAAGGAACATGGATATCGAACGAAGAACCTAAAGAGTAGAACACATTGAACCTAGCCACGTTGACTTAATTTGACATGACTGCCGATAAAGTTCGTTTCCAAACCCAGTGATATGCATATCAAATGAAAGGCCTTGATGAGTAGAGCACTATGAACATAAGAAAATCGCCCTAAATTCAACATGGCCGCCGCTCAAATAAAACGGATAAAAGTTCGTTTCCAAACCCAGCAATATGGGTATCAAATGAAAGGCATCGATGAGTAGAGCACTATGAACCTAGCAACATTGACATAAATTCAACATGGCCGCCGCTCAAAAAAGGTGGATAAAAGTTAGTTTCCAAACCTAGCAATATGGGTATCAAATGAAAGGCATTGATGAGTAGAGCACTATGAACCTAGCAACATTGACATAAATTCAACATGGCCGCCGCTCAAAAAAGGTGGAATAAAGTTAGTTTCCAAACCTAGCAATATGGGTATCAAATGAAAGGACTTGAAGAGTAGAGCACTATGAACCTAGCAACATTGACATACATTTAACATGGCCGCCGCTCAAAAAAGGTGGATAAAAGTTAGTTTCCAAGCCTAGCAATATGGGTATCAAATGAAAGGCTTTGAAGAGTAGAGCATTAGGTACCTAGGAAAATCGACCTAAATTCAACATGGCCGCCGCTCAAAAAAAAGGATAAAAGTTCGTTTTCAAACCCAGCAATATGGGTATCAAATGAAAGGCCCTGATGAGTAGAGCACTATGAACCTAGCAACATTGACATAAATTCAACATAGCCGCCGCTCTAAAAAGAAGAATAATAGTTCGTTTCCAAGCCTAGCAATATGGGTATCAACTGAAAGGCCTAAAAGACTAGAGCATTATGAACTAAGGAAAATTGCCCTAAATTAAACATGGCCGCCGCTCAAAAAATGGATAAAAGTTCGTTTTCAAACCCAGCAATATGGGTATCAAATAAAAGGCTTTGATAAGTAGAGCACTATGAAACTAGCAACATTGACATACATTCAACATGGCCGCCGCTCAAAAAAGATAGATAAAAGTTCGTTTCCAAACCTAGCAATATGGGTATCAAATGAAAGGCCTTGAAGAGTAGAGCATTAGGAACCTAGCAAAATCGACCTAAATTCAACATGGCTGCCGCTCAAAAAAAAGGATAAAAGTTCGTTTCCAAACCTAGCAATATGGGTATCAAATGAAAAGCCTAAAAGAGTAGAGTTGAATTTATAGCAACTTAGGAAAATTGCTATAAATTCAACATGGCCGCCGCTCAAAAAATGGATAATAGTTCGTTTCCAAACTAAGCAATATGGGTCTCAAATGAAAGGCCTTGATGAGTAGAGCACTATGAACCTAGCAACACATAAATAAATTCAACATGGCCGCCGCTCAATGAAGGTGGATAATAGTTCGTTTTCTAATCTAGCAATACAGGTATCAAAGGAAAGTCTTCAAGAGTAGAGCACTATGGACCTAGCAATATTGACGTAAATTCGACATGGCCACCGCTCAAAAAAGGTGGATAAAAGTTCGTTTCCAAACCTAGCAATATAGGTATCAAATGAAAGGCCTTGAAGAGTAGAGCACTATGAACCTAGGAAAATAGCACAAAATTCAATATGGCCGCTGCTAAAAAAAACTGATAAAAGTTCGTTTCTAAGCCCAGCAATATGGATATTAAATGAAAGGCCTTGATCAGTAGAGCACTATGAACGTAGCAACATTGACATAAATTCAACATAGCCGCCGCTCTAAAAAGAAGAATAATAGTTCGTTTCCAAGCCTAGCAATATGGGTATCAACTGAAAGGCCTAAAAGACTAGAGCATTATGAACTAAGGAAAATTGCCCTAAATTAAACATGGCCGCCGCTCAAAAAATGGATAAAAGTTCGTTTTCAAACCCAGCAATATGGGTATCAAATAAAAGGCTTTGATAAGTAGAGCACTATGAAACTAGCAACATTGACATACATTCAACATGGCCGCCGCTCAAAAAAGATAGATAAAAGTTCGTTTCCAAACCTAGCAATATGGGTATCAAATGAAAGGCCTTGAAGAGTAGAGCATTAGGAACCTAGCAAAATCGACCTAAATTCAACATGGCTGCCGCTCAAAAAAAAGGATAAAAGTTCGTTTCCAAACCTAGCAATATGGGTATCAAATGAAAAGCCTAAAAGAGTACAGTTGAATTTATAGCAACTTCGGAAAATTGCTATAAATTCAACATGGCCGCCGCTCAAAAAATGGATAATAGTTCGTTTCCAAACCCAGCAATATGGGTCTCAAATGAAAGGCCTTGATGAGTAGAGCACTATGAACCTAGCAACACATAAATAAATTCAACATGGCCGCCGCTCAATGAAGGTGGATAAAAGTTCGTTTTCTAATCTAGCAATACAGGTATCAAATGAAAGGTCTTCAAGAGTAGAGCACTATGGACCTAGCAATATTGACGTAAATTCGACATGGCCACCGCTCAAAAAAGGTGGATAAAAGTTCGTTTCCAAACCTAGCAATATAGGTATCAAATGAAAGGCCTTGAAGAGTAGAGCACTATGAACCTAGGAAAATAGCACAAAATTCAATATGGCTGCTGCTAAAAAAAACTGATAAAAGTTCGTTTCTAAGCCCAGCAATATGGATATTAAATGAAAGGCCTTGATCAGTAGAGCACTATGAACGTAGCAACATTGACGTAAATTCAACATGGCCGCCGCTCAAAAAAGACGGATAACAGTTGCTTTTCAAACCCAGCAATAGGGGTATTAAATGAAAGTAGGCGCTGAAGGGTACCTAGAGCAGCCATGCTCTAAGTGTGTTCCGCGGAACCCTAGGGCTCCACAATACCCCTATAAGGGTTCCGCAATAATTTAGAAAAATCAAAACACCCTCTCTGGTCGAACTTTTATTATGCTTATTAATAAAGAATACACTTTTAAAAACTATTGTTTTATTTTAGGGTTCCGTCAAGTATTTCGCTTTCCAAAAGGGTTCCATCACCAAAAAAGTTTGAGAACCGCTTCGGGGCCTATTGGATGTTCGATGTTAGATGTTACCTGTGTTTAGTGTCCTTCGAGACCGTGATAATTCAACGATCGTGAACTAACTAACTAACTAAAGTGATGTTAGTCATCACGGCGAGTTTGCTAACCGAACTATGCCAGCAACACTATATCGCACAGTACACGTTACAAAAACGGAAGTCTCAATACATTTTAAGGCTAACCGCATAAATACCTTATTTCGCATTCGTTTTCTGAATGCGGGCATCCGAATGTATCAAATCTATACAAAATACTCACTGACTGCCGCACACGTTCGTTTTTATTACTAACGGAACACGTTCTGTACGTACGTTTAGGTAGAATGGTAGAAATCCCGAATGAGAAGAAACGAACGTCTGCGCTACGTTCACGAAACTCCGTGTCTGTATTCCGTGATCGGATATCGAATACGGAAAACGTATTTGTACAGTAACCCCCCCATTCATGCTATACATTAACTCTACGAAAACCGCCAGTATTACGAGCGACATAAGAACGGTTCAAAGGTCAAACAGTATAGCTTGACAAGGAGCTTACTGTACGACCAGTCAAAATTGGCCAAGTTGTCATATCCAAAAAATATATTTTGTTGGTGTTACCAACACCCATTATAAAATCTAAACTTTATTCGTATACAGTTCTAATTTATTAACAATTGTTTATTTTAATTCGAAACATGAATACGATAAAGATTATTCTTGCAACTGTGTAGTTCTTTCTACTGAAGAAGAATTTATTAATATCAATAATGTCTCTAAAACAATAATTATACTTAGTGTTTATAGTAATATGTAATGTATTTAATTCTGTAGACTGTTAGAAAAAGAGTATTACGAACCTAGGAAAATTGTCCTAATTTCGAAATGGCCGATGCTCAAGAAAGGCAGAATAAAGTTGAATCATTATGGAATAAAATGGAGGAAAAAACTAAACACTCTGTTAAGTATTTTGATGGCGAAACGTAGTTCGCGGGCACAGCTAGTTATATAATAAAAATGGTTCTAAGTTCTATTTAAATGTCGTGGTCGTATCAAAACAAAAAAAATGCACTGAATGTCGTACTTAAAAAACATTTAAGTTTATTGTATTTTAAAGATGAAACTATTCATACTCAAGCGAACTTTCATTTCAATATGCATTTATAAGTGGTCAAAGCAAATCTATATTAGTTACATTAGCAGGGCTGACAGGTCCGCGTCACAGCTTGGCCACGGTCGAATTGCCTACGCCTGCCTCGAGCAGATATCTGGCATTCAGTATTAAATTGCTACACCCCTAATTGAAAACATGAGGCTAGGGAGAGATGTCGGCATCACTCCGAATATATTTGTATGCCATGGTCATAAAATCCACAGTCCTTACTACTATTGTGAGTGATTGAAAAATAAATTAAATGGGATTAGCTCATGCATTGATATGGTATATATTGTTTTATAAGGGCTGAACAGCACCTATTACAGTCGAGATATTTTGGAACTCAAACAGAGTGAGAGCGCCAATAGTACGAGACTGAAATGAGTGCGTTCACCCGAACTAAATGCTTTACTTTTCATAATACTTACTAATATTATAAAGCTGAAGAGTTTGTTTGTTAGTTTGGTTGAACGCGCTAATCTCAGGAACTACTGATTCAAATTGAAAAATTATTTTTGTGTTGGATAGTCCATTTATCGAGGAAGGCTTTAGGCTATATAACATCACGCCACAACTAATAAGAGTTGAGCATCAATGAAAAATGTTGCAAAAACATATATGGCGAAACGTAGTTCGCGGGCACAGCTAGTATTGACAAATCCTAAAATGGAAAGTAAAACAAGTCTAATATTCCAAAAACACATTTGTGATCGATGACATTGACTTTCCCGTCTGTTTTCATACACAGTATTTAAGGGCTATAATGCTATGGCATCTACATGTAACTTTTTAATGTGTATTTGTGACTGTTTAATCGATTTGTAGTAAAATACTACCATAAATTTGAAATAGGAAATTAAATAAAGCTTATATTTGATTTGTTCATAAAAATTTCACCAGGTGTATTTATATATTAGTATCGATGTGTTACTATATAGGATTTTTGTCATTGCCCAAAATAATAAGATTTTCGCTTTAAACACTAGATGTGGCTGGTTTGGACATACTTTTATTTGTCTTTGACCGCGTATGACAAATACTGATATTCTTTTTTTTATAACTTGTCGGCCCTGGGTCGCGATGTATAATTTTCAGCCTTAAGTTAAAACTGGCCTAATTCAGGAATATAGGAAATGAAAACATTTTTCAAAATAACTCAATTTAAGAAAATCCTAAAATGGCAAATTCACAACATTAGCTTACTTCCCTAACTGGTACCTCTAGACTTGGACTGCGACTCCATTCCTAAGTGGTCAGTATACTATTAATACGCACGAAATATTTTGTTTCTTGACTTGACCACCTACGCTAAGAAATGGAACTCGCTGTCTCAGTTCGCGTATCCAAAAACACATTACCCAGGATTTTTCAAAGTAGGGTGAATAGACATTTACTGGGTCAGCGAGATAGGTACCTACACCATAAACCAATCGCTGAACAGTCTTTGAACCAAGAAATTGTGAATTTTAGGTTTACCTTATTTAGACTTATTTTAATGTTGTTTTTATCTGACGACATGACATAACTATTAGTTTTAGAATTCAGAATTAAATTATAATATTTGAACTTTTACAGAATTTTACATTATAAGCTTCTAACAAACATGTTGGATTCTATAATATTAAACTGTTGAATTGAGAGACATTTGCTGAGTAAATTAACTATATTGACTATAATGGAATGGTATCAAATCAAATAAATAGATGTTTGACGTCAAGAAACCGCTTTCTCGGCCGCACTTCCGGCGCGTCACGTCGAGAACTAGTGACGTGTGCGCAACAGATTCGTCTCCACAGGAAATGAAGGCCTGATAACAAGCAACGAACCCGTTTCGCCTTTGTCTTACACGCTTCACTCTGTGACAGTATAGTTCAGCATTGTTCCACTAGCAATCTATACTTACTAATATTATAAAGCTATAGAGTTTGTTTGATTACTTGTTTAGTTGAACGCACAAATCTCAGGAAGTACTGATTCAAACTGAAAAAATTATTTTTGTGTTGGATAGTCCATTTATCGAAGAAGGCTATAAACTATATAACATCACGCTACGACTAATACGTGCTGAACACCAATAAAAAATGTTGCAAAAACGGGGAAAAAAAATACATGGCGAAACGTAGTTCGCGGGCACAGCCTGTCATTTAATAATGGCTTGGGTATGTTTAACTTATCACCAGATATAGTAAAGTATAACGTTAAAAATACTTTTTACTGCCAAAACTAGTAAATGATCACCAAAATTGAAACTCCATTTTAATGCGAAATTATAACCAAAGTTTTTACATCTTGCTATTCTATTTAAGCAAATGGCTCCAAACTAATCATTGTTAACGCAAATATAGTTAATGATAACGAAAATTTGAACTACATTTTAATTAAAAATATCATGCAATATTTAACATCTCGTTATCCTATTAAAGTAAATTACGCTAAGTAAATAATTATTTACCCAAACATAGTAAATAAATTCCTAAAGTTTGACCCTATACTACTGTAAAATTACACGCTTTTATTTTTACTTTCACCTGTCCCGTGTCTGTAATGAAATCTTGCAAGCTAAATTTGACCCACTTCCCGGTTTCCGATTGAGCCGAAATTTTGCATGCATTATGACTGTATACTTATCACGTGACAATACAATAATAAAAGCTTGTTTAATTTTTTTTTAAACCATTAATTTATATTATTTGCTAAGGTCAGAGCTTTTTGTCTCGAAATTGGGGTGTGTTATGTATATTATGACAACAATTAGTATAATAGTCATATTATATAATGTCAAAAAAATAATTTTACTCAATTCAAATTCCAATTCAAAAATCTTTATTCAACATAGGCCTTTACAGGCACTTATTGGCGCCAAAACAAAGCAAAACAATTTAATTTAATGAAATCATATTAACCTTGTATGTGCACACATCCTGAATATACTCAAGATGTCTGCAAATACAGGTAGGTATGAAAAAAAAAATTAAATAATAATACATCATAATAAATATTTACAAAATTAAATAATAATACATAATAATAAATATTAACAATATTAAATAATAATACATAATAATAAATATTAATAAAATAATAATTTTACAAAGCAAACCAAAGTTTTGACGAATTACGGGTGATTATATCAATCATTTGCTGCAGGCAAGCACAAGAAAGCTTGCAACATGCAGTTTGTAGTGTGTGGTCATAAATGTCTAACCTAACCTACAGTTTTCAGTTTTGTCCTATAACAGAAATCGTAGGCCGTTTTTCCATACAAACGTAGTCCCCTGTTTCCTTATTAGATAATTGCACTTAGTTGCTCTATTTTTTCCAATAAAATCAATGGCCACCATAAGCATGCTCCTATGTTTTCCTTTTTTATTAAGTTAATTATTAAAAGAGATATTAAACCTTCAAAAACCTAAAAATTCTACCTAATTTTCTGCTCTATTCACACGTCTAGCAAACAAATTGAACAACATTATATGAAAAAAAAGCAAAACATAGAAACACAGTAAAAGCCTTGCTTTAATTTCCAAGGTAAAAAGTAACTAAATCGGTCAATTTTTCGCGGAGAAAACGGGACTACGAAACGTATATTTTGTGTACTTTTTATAGGTATTTTCGGTCCGAGCTGCTGTTGTCCCTATCGCGCTCAGTTCAGTTGTTCGGGCACACAGCGCGACAGCAATACTTTTTACAAACTGCGCCCGCTCTACCCTACGCTCATGCAGGCATGCATGCATCAAAAGAATTTATTTAGACAGATATAGCACATTAATTTGCTCCTTGACATTTGGTGATCATTTACTATTATTTGATCTTTGAATACTATTTGAAGTGTAGTTGTGACTAAAGTAGCTAGAACTATTGTAATTTTAGACATTATTTTTTTGATGTTTAGTATATTTTTTGGCGAGAGAGCTTAGGGTATCTATATTTAATCCCTTTAATAATGACTGTGCGATACGGACCGCACACTAAAAAAATAATTTTGTATCTGGTGTTAGCAACATCGCTTGCCTCTCTCTCTTGACCAACTCATCGCTGTGAACAAGTCGCTCTGTAATTATTGTAATTAAAATTTATTATTAAACTAAATAAACCTGGAATTTGTCAAACCAGTGAGTTTAATTTATGTTCCATACAATGCCAATGTAACGCCTAGCCATGAACATCCATGCGCCTACACTACTGTGATGTTTCTTAAGAACACAGTTTGTAGAATGTCATTCATCGAATTCTATTCCTATATCTATTCTAATATCAGAAAGAGTAAAGATTTGTGTTTTTGCTTGTAAAATAAACTGATATTGTAGTAGATGAAAAGTAACGATTTAAATTTTTGTTATATATTATTATATTTTATCAAATTATGTAGGTAATTGAAAAGTACTTTAGCTGTACTGCTTTTAGCACTAACTGTGTTCATGAACTACATTTTGCTTTAATAAAGCTCAACACTATAGTTTCGTTATTTTTTGGATGGGAATTTCTCATGACAAATCCTTCCTTAGTGGGTGCATACATAAGCCAACCAACTACCTGTACCGAATTTTATGCTTTTAGCTTCGGTAGCCTGGGCTTAACGTTGATATCTCAGTCAGTCTCTCAACAAAGCTTTTTATAAATGCAGATTAAAGAAATATATATCATTGAATTATAAAACAAAAAGTACTTTAGTACCATTGCTTACGCTAGTTAGTATCTCAATAATAATAATGATATGGTCAAGGGTCTGAGAAGAAAGTGAATTTGATGTCTTAAATATTAATAATAAAGCACTCTATTGCACACAAAAATATACATACAAGAAATTTTCAAAATAAATACTCAAGTTTGTTGGTATTGGGTAATTTATATTCGGAATAGCTTATAAATTCAACAAAGCAAACCAAAGTTTTGACTAATTACGGGTGATTATCTTGTTGGCGGAACTGAAATCAATATTGTAACAGATAGCGTATTTGAATTTAACTGCTTTCTGCTGTGTCTAGTTGGTAAAATATTATTTTGTTAGGCTACATTTCACAAGTATTTCACAGAGCGTGTAACGGAACACAAAAATAATATGCATCTGTACCGGTCAGGCAGTTTCGTGTAGTGGTTGTAGATAAATAAATTACAAAAAAAAAACATTTTTTAAATACAAGCTTTTAGTACTTGTCAATGGGTATGTATCAAAAAAAGTGTACCGTTTGACAAAATTTTTGTCCTTTTATAACGAATTAATATTGATTTTTACATACAATTTCCATGTTTGTCCTGCTATTTTTACATGTGCGTAACGGTGAAAAATATTTGGTCGTTTAAGACTCTATAATTAAAATAATCTACTAAATTGACAGATTTTTCTGTAATGACAACCCTCCTTTTTGTGGTGGCCGACGTGGCCGATGTAAAAGTACGCCATTTTAAGTGTTCTTGTCAAAATTCTTTGATTAGTGCGCGCGTTACCCGGTGTTTAACCGACTTCAAAAAGCGAAGAAGTACTGTGTTTGGCTGTATGTCTTTTTTACCCGACTACAGCGAAGAAGGAAGGATAATGATGTTTGTGGTGTCCTAGTTTGTTGACTTGTTCACTTTTGTCGTTAAACGGGGAGCAGGATCGTGTATTAAATAAAACACAACAAATACGATTACACTAAGTACATACACTAGACTAAGTGTGCGTCCACAGTGAATGCGCGGTGACTAGGGCCTACGGCGGGCGCGACCGCGGGGGCGCGCGGTGGCCACAGTGACGAGCGAGCTAGCGCGCGACCAAGTGACGTAATTTGAGGTATTACAAACCATGGATGAGGATTTACTCGACATTTACTCGGATTTACTCGACAGCCCGATCTTTAGTTGGAATATGTTGAGCATGAAGAAGTTGTGCACTAAATAAATAAAAACAGATAAAACTATGGTGATTCTTTTTACTTTGTACGAAGTGCCATAGGCAACTATAGCTGTTTTAGACTGAGTCGCAATTATAAACAGTTTAGTATTTAATTATATTTTTAATAATTCATCAGCAATAAAATATTGAAGACACGCGTACGCCGAGCATCAAGACCAAACTAAATTGATACCTCCGTCACCCGCGCCTTGGGTCGCTTGCTATCTAGGCCCGTAGTGCGGCCATGGCGCGTGGATAGGAATGTTTGTAAACTACGCTCGCTATGTCGCTCATGCCCGTCGCAACCGCGCTAGGCTCGCACTCTGGACGCGCACTTAGTCACTACACTGTGAACGCAAACGGCGATTTCATAATGTTCAATATTTCGCCGCCGTCGTCGCAACCGCGCTAGGCTCGCACTCTGGACGCGCACTTAGTCACTACACTGTGAACGCAAACGGCGATTTCATAATGTTCAATATTTCGCGCCCGTCGTCGCAACCGCGCTAGGCTCGTACTCTGGACGCGCACTTAATGTTTAAGTGCGGGAACTGGAATGGAAGAGAATAGATACAAAAAGTCTCTGATCACAAATGTCAGTGGAGGTAGTATTATAAAAAAAACATGTTAGTCTGCCACGTTCAGATCCCGGGCTTAGGCTCGGTGGTTTATTTATTGCAAAAAGAAATGTAGGCATATCATTTATCCTTAATTTTAAAAGGACTCATTTAGCATATTACTAAATAATACTTACTATTCTAGCCTTTCTTGTACTTTTGCTTACACAAACTAATTTAAATAAGTATTTAGTATTTTAGTTATTTTTGTGTTTGTTGAAATACATAATAAACAACTTTGTCATTTAAATAAAGATACTGAATACAAAATGAAAAGTTAAGAACTAAAATCCGCCTATGGATTTTTCTGTAGTGTTTCGAATTTTCTTTCACTGTCATCTCTAGCAAATGAAACGCAATAACGTTTTAAAGTTATTTAAGCTCATGCTTCTTGTAAAAACAATAATAGCACTAGGAGCAACTAAGTATTACTTTGAGACCTGAACTCTGAAAGTCGTGATTTGTAAGTCACAAATATAATTTGCCATGGCATTATTATGATATCAACATGTGCGTAACTTTTTGTACATGTGCGTTACAAACATGTGCGTAACTATTCCTTTACATGTACGTAACGGTACACTTTTTTGAGACAAACCCCAATACGAATAAAACTAGCCTAATCTCGATGGGGCTGTGTCGTTTTATTGCGGATTTCCCATGGCCACCTTCTAGCTCCAGCATTAGATCATAATAATCATGTAAAATTTTAGCTGAATTGGAAACCGGGAAGTGGGTCAAATTTAACTTGCAAGATCTGGGGGCACGGCAGTGCCCCTGCTAAGTCGAGCAACAATAAGCGGCACGGCCGTACCATCCTTTTCTCGAAGTAATTCAGGCCATTTTCGACCCCTTATAACTTCGTTGTGAATAAAACTAGAAGCCTGAATTTTCAGTACTATAGATAGATTTCAGTGCTACAGTCACGGCACGAGATAGAGCTATACTAGCCGCAGACAGTTTATTGATAACGTTATGACGTTACGCGTTGATAGTTATTACTGTTGTGGTACAACTAGGCGAGCGCGGGACGCAGTCGACGCAGGCGGGAAGGTAGTCATTGGTAAACTTTCTGCGCGGCCAGTAGTACATACAGATGCTATAAAGATTCCCATCACAGTACCTAGTAATTTTACCGCCAAGTAGGTAGGTATAGAAACTTTTCGCGTAACATTTCACAAACAAAAATGTGAGGGCAAAACATTAGTAGCTGAGACGGAGTTCCGTCCGTCTACGCTGCTAGACAGCGGGAGCGGGTGGAGCGGAAGTCGTAGCGAGTTCCGCCGCTCTTGTTTCGCAGGAAATTCCGACTCGACTCGGTTCCAATGAAAGAAATACTTCGCCGACTTGTTCGCGGTTTCTTATTGGCGGTGTAAAACTTTGTTTTCGGACAAATTAAACGCTTCCGACTATTAGGTATTCTTTGTTTGGCAAAGTTGTAACAGAAATGGTTTAATATTAATTATGTTTTTTGTTTTGTTTAATGTTTATGCGATTGGTTTAGTTTTTTCAAGTTCTAAAATCTTTAGTTATACCTGAATACATTTTGTACAATTAACGTCACTAAAAGGGACTTGCATATCACTCACTGTAAAATACTTATGATCAACACATAGAGCCGGTTGCACCAAGTTTTACGTTATACTTACGATTTTGTAAAAAGTAACAACTTACGAGTAATAACTAAAAATGGGGCGTTTCACTATTAAAATATGATTCGCGCCGTACATTTAACCTTTTTATACGTAAAGGATAAAATAAAACTACAATTGAAACTAGATTATGGTGTAATTCTTACGTATTTATATTGTTACTTTTACGAAATCGTAAAACGTAAATTTGGTGCAACCGGTCGTTAATATGTTTGAACAATCGTAGTGTGTTTTGTATTTTCTATTTGTTTGAAAATGGCATAAATAGAACTATATTCAAATGTCTTTAGCGTTATTCATATTTAATGTAACTTTATGAAGTTGCCCTTGATATTCTCGCGTGTAAGATTTAAAAAAAACTTTGAAGTAAAATTGTCATTTGAAATGTAATCAAATAAATAATGTTATAATACTTGATTTTTTATAAAAATACTATTGGAAAAAAATGCATTTTGGTTAAATTTATTTTAGCAATATTTAAACTTTCAGGAAAGTCGTCCATCAAACGATTTTGCTAGCGTCGCAGTCGGAAAGTAAATGGTAGTAAACTGGCCTCTTATCTCTAGACAAAGGCCGGATACGAGGCTTACTTGCAAACTAAGCTTGATTTAATTTTAAAGCGCCCGCCGCCGGTAGCCTTAATAAATCTGCTGCTTACAGACGTCCGGGTTCGATTCCCGAGGGCGAGTGCGAATTAACTTGTTGGCTTTACTGACCGGAGGAAGGCACGGCAACTTTGAATTTGTTGTTTGTGTTTAGTATGTACCCACGGTATCACGTCAGACTATATATATCGATATTGAGAATCTTTTAGTCGCTAAAAAGATAAAAAAATATGTTTACAAAAATGAAAACCGATTCCAAAATACTGAAAAGTTAAATACGGAAAAAGATAATATTATAAAAGAATGGGTACAAGAGCGTCGGTGGCGCTGTGGACTCGGCACTTGCCTTCCAATCGGGGGGTCGGCGTTCGAGACCCGCCATGTACCAATGTGTTTTTCTTGTCGAATTTCATATGTACATTTGTCTGACGCTCCTACAGTGAAGAAAAACATCGTGAGGCAACCTGCATACATCTGCGAAGAAATTCAATGATGTATGTGAAGTCGACCAATCCGCACTGGGCCAGTGTGGCTGACTAAGGCCTAATCATAGGGTAGGCTCGAACCCCTCGGTGGGGACGTATATGAGCTGTGATGATGAGGTACAAGCAACATCACATTTCTATATTTAAGTCGGTGCCAAACGATGATTCTAGAAAGTTTTAAAATTTGGCACTGACTTCAATATAGAAATATGATGGTGGCTGTATCTATTCTTATATTATTTTTAACTTTTCAGTGTTTTTGAAGTCGGTTTTTATTTATGAAAAAAAATCTGATATTTTTTATCACGTTGCTTTTAAAAAAATTATTTCAATACATGATTCACACTTCTGAATAAGAACCTTTTTCATGAAATACATTTTTCATAGATTAAATTGATATTCTTAAAATTACTAAAATTCAAATCAAATTCTAACAAATCGATTAAGGGCAATGTCAACAAATCCTATTACGTCGTTGGAATTTGAGGGGAAACTGTTAGCCACAAAACTTTGAACCTGGCTGTTCTCTAACTTGGACGCGATGCGGAACTGCTAAATAAACAGAGATCAAGCTGGAAGTCTGGAGGGGCTTATGAAATTCTTAAGTGTCTAAGTTCACAGGTGAACAGACAGACGGCTGTGGCAACATTCGAGGGTACTTGCCCGTTGGCATTGCACCCGCCGATCCAATTAATCATAGTTAGGATTAGTTCGCTTTGACGGTCCGCGGGGCGCCTACGTCTTCGTCTGTTTCGATTAACGTTTAAAATTGATAACCAGACGAGTTCGTGGGGGGATGGCGTTATATCTATAGAAATTCTACAGACATCTTAGACATTGAATATTCTGACGGTAGATGTTTGATAATATTGTTAAGATGTTCCATTTAACATCTTATAGGTATTTATGTGGATTATGATTACTACTTAAAGGATTTATTAAGTGAATATGGATTGCTAATTTTAAAACATGAAAATTATTAAGTGTCTAGCGCCGATTCTAATAAAAACCACACCAAAAAATTCAGAAACATTTTATACGTAAAGATAGATATACATTGTACCAGAAATCTTTTCCATCCATCGTTTGGTTGGTATATTATTTATTTATTTGAACAATAATAGATCATTATTATTATCATCATTTCAGCCAAGAGACGCCCACTGTTAGACATAGGGCCGCCCCAACGGCCGTCAGTCCTACGAGCGATGTGTCAACCTCGCAGGTTTGCATTTCTTTGGGCTATGTCAGTAGCTCTAGTTCTTCTACGGACCTCAACATTTCTGATGTGATCACGTAGAGAAACCCCGAGCATAGACGTCTCCATTGCACTTTGAGTGACCTTGAGCCTTCTTATGAGACCCATTGTTAGCGGCTACGTCTTAGTTCCGTACGTGATCACGGCAGCACGCACATTAAAGGTAAGTCCATCTTTGTATACTCTATATTATAGTTTTAGCTCTGTTATATTTATGCGCAATAAAATGATAATTAAGATTGTATTATAATGATATATCAATAACATTTTTGTATTCAGACAATTACGGGTAAGTCTTCCATCTTTGGCCTTGTGGTCACTTACCATGATGTCATTCATTCAATTTCTTTCTTTCGAGTTGTGGATCAAAAAAAATTACCATTAAAATTTATCAATTAGCAACAGCAGAAACTTATCTTAATGAAGGTATAATAAATAAGGGCGCAGCAGAGCCCACATCTGGTCAGTTACTCTTGTTTTAACAGGGGTCAGCCACTAGTGGGAATAGTGCTTAAGTTTTTGATAGTTTGAGCGGCTTCGGTATTTACTGGTTAAGTTTGAGGCAGTTTGCGACAGATGGGCAAGTCTTCGGGGAAAATGTCGGGTGAGTATGTGTGCGGTCAGTAAGCAACTCCGCTAACTCCATTTTGGTTTATTCTGTTAACAAGTTTCGGACATTTGTTTTTTTTTTTTAGTTTAACTCCGTTCATTTGATTATGTATAAACTTTGAATTGAAAGACAATTGCTTAGTATTCAATTAAATAAATGCATAAAATTACAATATAGAGTTTAACAAATTATTGTTCAGTACATTAAAATACTTAAGATTCGTCGATCGAAATTAATATTGTAGATGCGTTTTGCTGCTTATTCACTAACGGGCCTAGTAATTTTCTATATATAATGAAGTCATGCTCCTACGACCGGCTACACCAAGCTTAACGTGTTACAATTTGGTAGAGAAGTGACGTATAAATAAATTTTATACGTAAGAGGTTGTTTCACTATTATAATATATATAATATACGATTTATGCCATACATTTTATATACGTTTAAGATGTAAAGTAAATATGAAATCGTTGTGATGCTTTTATCGAATTATTTAATGTTTGTACGCGATAGTTACCCGTAAAGTATATGATAACTAAAAAGCTATGTATGTGTTATTTTCAATAGATCAAACTTACAGTAACAGTGCATTCGTTGTGATGCAACGGGCATTCAGCGCAGCCCGTTCGACGTCGCGACAACATGTCCCAGACGAATGGTTGGCACGTGCCCGCATTGACTTCGATTTTATTCCTACACCATTACGTTAATCGTCGTTACTAAGTATACATAAAAAATCTTAAGTAAATATAAAGAATATTGCTCTGAATTTAGCGAATGTAGATATATTACTGATGTGAAAATACTACAATATATTACATAAGTACATTTTGTTATAAATTAATAGCTCATAAGTAAATTTGCTGAAAAACTGACATTTACATAATTTTTTATTATAATATCTCAATATTGAGAATTTCAATAATTATGTAACGAAATTGACAATCTAACTGACAATCTACTTGGGCATCATCAATAATATTATGTTGACATTATGTTGTTATTAGATGATATTGTATTGTATGTTCAAGAGCTTACATCAAGAGACTCAAAATGTATAATTACTTACCTTGTATAACATTAACTAGGTATAAGATCAAATAATACAAATACAAATGCTGTTCCTACATAGGCACATAAAACGCGTGACTCGTTCTCGGGGAAATGTATAGAATATTTAAATAAACTCTCACGGACACGGAGTATCATTGACTTGCCTTTTAAGTAACAAAATCATTAATTGTAAATGTTATTTTTTATATTGTATGTGTATGTAAACATACGAGCTGTACATATATTTCAATGTTTAATAATGCATGTAACAATAAGCTCTGTAATTGGTTATTTAAAACAGGAGACCATACAGTAGACCTTCCGAGATTCTTGCTTGTTCTTTTCGGGAAGACTCTCCCGATTTTTTCGAACGTGTAGAGTCAACATTTTTCTCTTCTACTTGTATTTGCAGACATCTTGGGATGTATGCACAATTGCACATACAAGATTATATAATAATCTTCTTACTATCTATAGATTTATTAACATTATTTTGACGTCAATTAGTGCCTGTTAAGGCTTAAGTTGACGTTTTCATAATTTTGATTGATTTTGAACTAAGATGTTTTATTAGATTTTTTGAAATAATTTATCCCCTCTTTTATGGATATTTTTTTTTCTGAAAAATCAAATACGAGTAATATTTGCAAGTAATTAGATTATTGAAACCTTTTTGTCTTTCAAGGCAAGACCAGTTCACAAAAACTGTCGAAAAGATTGGTATCTTGGGTTTCTAGTGTGTAGCAATGAATGAGTATTGATATAGAATTCTACTACTACAAAATAGATTTTGTAATTCTCAACGACAGTTATTTCAATTTTTTACAAAAATAATATTTTTTTATTGTTTTATATAACACAATAACTAGTAAGATTTTTATAAATGAGTCAGTATTCTTAAATTCCATCGAAATGTAATAAATGCTTTACTTCGTGACCATTAAAGTTACCATTAAAGAAACGACAATTAAAGTTACGCAACAAACAATACGAAAGAGTTGATTTTGTGAACGACCCTAAGTTTTTTTACTAGGCTTCTGAAAACTTATTTTAAAACATTTTACTCATCCTGTACTAAATGTCGATTTTCACATGTAAAGCTTGTACATTCTGCACTAACTATTGTTGAATTATTCCATAACGTCAATTACTGCAGATACATATTATTAAACTTTAAATAGCAACATGCCAGTTTGTTATATCATCTTAGTATGTGGGTAGATATGTATACATATCTAATGACTGTTTGCTTAGCCTGGCGCTGATCGTTATTGACATGGGAACATTAGCCCCTTCGTGATATCGCATATCGATGATTCAATTCAATGTGTTTTACTTACTTTTGCGTTGGTTGTTCTGTTGATTGATCCATACAATTTTCTTTATGAACCCATATTACATCTATCCTACCTGTAAAGTATAATATCCCTACGGTAACTGTTTTATATCAAGCCGGTGGTTATCTTTTTTCAGGTAGTATAAGAAAAGTATTCGGTATACTGGTCTACATTTGCCTGAATCTGAACTCGAGCCAGTTTAATTCCGAAAAAATAACATTATATTATCATCTTCAAATAGTACCAAAACAAAGCAGTTTGACAGTTATTTCAAATGTCGATAAATAATATGATCGGTGGTGTTTAATTCTGATTTTCAGATATGTTTTTTTATATACGGCACATAAGCTCTTGGCCTTCATTTCACCTGACCAAAATGATTTTTTTTAAATATTATTTTAAAGAAGTCTAGTGAAAAACTTAAGGTCAGGCTTAACATGCCCGATCTTAAAAACTTAGTCTAAAGTTATCTAACTTACCTAAAAGTTTACCTACAACTATTTTGATATAATAACACATAAAATCAAATAAAATTATTGAACTTAAGATTAATACAAAGGCAAATCTAACTTAAATTAAAGCGATTGAGGTTATTGAACAAATTAATGATGTCAGTAAAAAGTAACCGATTTTGATGAAATTTGGCTTATTGTGTGTAATTTGGTCCAACTTAATAGGATTGTTTATATCTCGATTATTGACCTCAATGTTTATTATTGCGTTAAGGCACATAGTGGTCCCAATGACCTTGCGTCGATTATCCCGCACTGATTACATAGGAGTGAGTGAGTGAGAGTGAGAGAAATATTAAGCAAACCTTTACGCGTAAGATGAATTATTTCAATTAAAAATTAATAAAGGCGAATAAGAAAAATCTAAAAAGACCATCTGCTACAAAATTGTTCACTTTATTTATTGAAATCAAAAGTATATGATTTAACCTAATATTTACGACGTGATTAGGTTTAAAGTTTTAAAATCGAGGCATGTTTGAGTCACACTTTAACCAAGTTTTAATTTATTTATCAAAAAATTCAAAAGACCATCCTCTAAAGAATGCGTTGAATAATAACATATATTTTTAAAGATTTTTTTATTCAATATTTATGAAGAGAACCGGTTTTTTCTGCAGTTATTTTTTTTATGATTGAGCCTAATATGCGCCTTATGGCGAAACGTAGTTCGCGGGCACAGCTAGCCAAATATTGCTGATTGGACTGTCACTGTCACTGACATTATTCCACCCTCGCATTTCTAGTTGCGCTACTTTCTAATACAATATAGGTAACTGGCATATGTTTTAATTTTTTTTTATATGTTCAGACATTGATACTATGGTTTCGTACCTGCAGTGATAGTTATTGGAAGCATGCAGACGACTGTTTGCATAGGCTGTGTTCACACTGCGCGTTTGATCTGTTTGCGGCCGGACTAGGCACGTGACAAAACTGGATAAATCTTCTGCTCTGTATGTGTATATATATCCTATCAAAATTAATTTTATGTTAACCTCGAGCTGACGACATGTAACTATACGTTTATATAAATTTACTTATTTGACTGTTTATTTGTGTTCATGCTTGAAGTAAGTAAAGTTTCTTTGTTATTTATAAGGAGTATATTAAATAAATTGCTCTTTACAATTTAATTTAAAAGATGTATCATGTAATGTTCTGTTCGTTTCTTAAAGATACATATTTTGTTATAAAGAAATTTTCTAAGGTAGAAAATATAATAAATCAACTATAAACATATCCTTGTATTAGCAAATAAAATGCGAAGCTAATAAAAACATCTATCACTAAGGTAATGAGAACCTAGAACCCTTTGGATAAAAACAAACATTTATTTGAATAAATTGAAAATAAAAACGATATCCTAAAAAAGATAATCATCAGCTAAAGCAATATCTTCATAGGAATAAAATTAATTCGTACATTTTAATTGTCAAATAAAATATTATTATAAATAACATACATTTCGCATCGCCCATCTCATGCACAGTCACGTAACGTACAGTCGCGGTGGAAAAGCTTTTTAAGAGAGATAATTGATTATTTATTTTTTATTTAGATATTTACCTAGAATACCTACTATTTTATGATTAGATATATTACTATTTACTTGATTAATTCTATAAAGATTTTGCCACATCAGCGGATGCTGGTCAAATCAAAAAACAAGAAGGGAATCTTATGTTATTTTTGGACTAGCATTTGTTGGCTAACAAAAAATTTTATAGAAAACTTGAAATACAGTCTGTATTTCTTTTTCTTCTTTTACAACCTGTATTTTTATAATTTACTTATGTTTAAATAATAGTAATAGAGGAAGTACGCACTATAGACGTCTAAAATGCAATTTCAACTTTTCTGATATATGCAATTTATTACTTATTTCAATGTCAGTAAAAGATAGATAGATTTTTATATATTATGTCTATGTCGTATATTTTTTAAATACACGATATTTCTCGAAACGAAATAGTGTTTAAGGAATTTTTAACATGTATGAAAGTAAGATGGTGTACCATATATATTTAAGGTTGCCACCGATTGATTTACTAGGTCTATCATTTATAGGAAACAAAAAAAAATACAAACTAATGCTAGTCGTGTCTCGCATGCAAGTACCAGCAAGCACTGAGTCAGCGACTGGCCGGCGGTAACAAATTCAGCCGGTGGCCGCAAACGCGTGTTGTTTTAGGCCGTAGACAAACACGTGCAGCGTGACCGGTGCTAATGCCGTGTTTGCACTAGATATTTATGGTACGACCGTCCACTTGTGCCCACACTCCCGAATAATTAGCTCGTTATAAAACGCGCGACGTTAACTAATCGTGTTTGTATAGCCATTTAGAACACGACTGTACAGTTTCGTAAATATGGCAAAAATGGCGTTCATTTTTGTAGATTCATTCAGCCGTACGTTTGATGGAATAAATTGATTTCACGTAGTCTAGTAATACTCAAAGTAAAATAATATATACTGTGAGAGATGAGTCGAAAATCAAAATCACCTTCTTGAGGAGGTTGTGCCCGGTGGTTGAGATAATTTATTTATTTATTTATGATTTACCAACATTTGTATACACTGTTACATCATAGGTAATGTAAACATTTATAAATACGTTTATATCTAAGTGTAACAAACAATTACAGGTAAATTCTACATGCTAGACATCTTATTTATACATTATAATACATTTAAAATGTACAATAATATTATTAATAATATGCAAAAAAAAGTTTAAGAAATAAGGAAAATAGTGAAATTATTAATTTCATTTGTATTTACATATCCCTTAACATAATCGCACGAAGCCTGCCAGGTGAGTCAGCAAAAATGTCTAAGATATTACAATGTTCATTTACCAATTTGCAAAGCCTTGAGATAGGAGAATTGCGTCCAAACTTAGTATTCCTTAAGGGTGCGTGTAGAGGGCTGATCTTATAACGCGGAAGCCTTGCTGGAACTCGAAATTTAAATTTGCTCAAAAGTTGTGGGCAGTCAATTATATAATTAAATATTTTTGAAGCAAAGATAAGGTCGATAAGATTTCTGCGTTTATCCAGTGAACACATTTTAAAATGGTGTAACTGTTTGCTGTAAGATGGTAGTTGCTTTCTTGATATGCCGCTTGAGAACACTAGATGACGCAGAAACCTTTTTTGAATACGTTCCAGTCTAATAGTATGAGTAGCGTAATGTGGCCTCCACACCACTACACCATACTCCAAAGTATTTCGGAATAGGGCATCATACAAAAGTATTTTGGTTTTGCTGCGGAATCCTTTAGAGTTTCTCTGTACAAAACCCAACATTTTAGAGGCACTCTTCATAATATATTCAATATGTGGTACAAAAGTTAACTTTTTATCAAAAATTACCCCTAAGTCACGGATTTGATCTAATTTTGTGATAATTGATTCACCAATTCGATATTGATAATTAATGTAATTATTTTTCCTCCCATACTGTACTATATAACATTTCTCTGGGTTCAGGCTCATAATGATGATAATGAAAACTGTTTTACGATGTAAATTCGAATTTCTTTCGTGTTAATAAATGGTTAATAACCATCAAATTTATTTAAAAATGTAGCAATTAAACATTCCGCAAACACACTAATCACGTTTTTTTTAAAAAAAAAACACTGCATGAATCGATTTTAGCTTCATGCAAAAATATTGAATATATTTTCTTATCTTTGGCATATCGTCCGGTAGAGACTGGGTCGTATTTAACGAATGTGATCGGGGCTTGTAGAGTTTTGTTAAAAAATTAAAGCACACGCTTTGAGTTGATCATTCAGTTTGAGAAAGCCTAAACAGATTCACGGTTGTAACCGTGGGTTTTTACACAGTACTTTAAATAATTCAGAATCATAGCTATGTAGAGTGTAGCGAGCGGACATATCGACTTTCCGTTGGCGGTGAGTCGATTATAGAGCTAACCGGATTAGTGACCGGCGGCTAAGTGACGGCGTCCGACGACGTAACTGACCACTTTCAATTAACTACATGTACCTACTGCGCTAAGTATTCTGTAATTAAAAGGGGGAAGAACCTCTTATCAAACAATATAAAAATATTGATAGGTACTTCAATGTTTTTTTCAGTTTAATTTTAATCTGTGATCACTGATATGCAATTTCATGATTAAGACTATTTCTTGTGACTTATCTGAAAGCTTAGTTGACTGACATCGGCAAAGAAAAATCCCAACTACTTTATATTACAAAAACGTAATGAAAAGTGTCTTATATATTGAAGATAGCAAATTTGAAAAACCGTTACGCTCTGGTTGCCACCTTCTGTCGATGGTCGCCAGCGCGAGGGTTCCGTTGTAGTCCAGTGCGAGCACTAATATATCTCAATAGGGTCACTAGGCAGGGCATTCCATGAGGGTGTGCTCGGTGGTGTCTTCGGAAGCACCGCAGTAATGACACTGCATTCTCCTCCTGACTTGCGATATGTTACAGATAGTGATAGAAACAGCAGTGTCTAGCCAGAATCTGCACCATTCGTAAGGAGAGACTGCCCTACCGTCTCCCAACCCACACTTCCAAGAATAAATAAGCAGACACGATCGTCCAGTGGCCGGCAGCACGCGTTACTGAAACCAAAATTACACCCACAGCCAACTAGTGGGTCTTGTCGGAGGAGAGAGATGTGTCCCTCTTGACCACGTGTCCAGTACTGGGACTTATGTGAATTGAAGTGAAAAATATCAAGAATGACATTCCTTAAAGATACTTAAGGCCACGTTCAGATATACCAGTATACCTATTACAGTTATTAGTTGACTGATATTATCGTGAATCTTTTTTTCGCTAGAATAGGTCGAATATTTTTACAATGCCTAATTAATTTAATTTTCAATTCAATAATACTGAGTGTTAATTAGCTTTGCATACGCATTTGCAATCAGTTTCTCATCAAGGCAGACGTAACTATGGGTTTAATGACCCCTCCTAATTGGGGGCAAGATTTGGAAGCCTTGTCTTACATATTCATAGAGACCTCAACCTAAGGCAGGTAGATCTAATTTATTCAAGAGGCAACGGACATGCAAATTGGTAGGAGAATATCGGTCATGTAAATGTCAGATTTGAGTGAAAATTATTGCGGATTGGCTTACAGCGGAGCGTTCAAATAGTTACGTGCCTGCGTTCTGAATGATTATTAACAAGGTGACTGTGAAATGGGATCGTTTTATTGTTTGTTTATTATTATTCATCTATGTTAGTTGAATTGATTTTTATACAATGTACAAACGTAAAGATTATCATATTATTTGTTTTTTAGTCCGTCTCTCCTCTGTCCATCTGCCTGTCAAAACTTTTTCTTTCAGGTACGCGTAGAGATATCAAACTGAATACATCAAATACATTTTTTTTTCAGGTGTGAAAAAATCTGACTAGTAAGTCAATGTGATCAAAAAATATGACAAATGTTAGTATTTACCGTAGTTCGGGCTTTTACAATAACATATACGAGTATACCTACACAGAATATAATTAGTTTGAATTGTGACAGAAAAAAGATACTTTGGTCAACTATATTTTTTATAAATCAAGCTTCACCATCATCAGCCAAGAAACGCACACTGTTGGACATTGGCCCCAAGGATCTCCTTACCGATCGGTCCTGCGCCTCCCGCATCCAGCGGCTTCCCGCGATCTTCACCAGATCGTCGGTCCACATTGTGGGGGGCCTACCAACACTGCGTCTCTCGGTACGCGGCCGCCACTCGAGGACCTTCCGCCCCAACGGCCGTCAGTAATACGAGCGAATCAAACTTACTAATACTGATTATATTATGTATATTGGAAGAAAAAATCACTGTCTCTACTTTTTCTGCCACTATGCCTAGTCAAATATTACTCACGGAGTTGCCAAAATTACGCTTCATCTAATAGATTTTTTGTAAAAATCTACTAGTCATGAATTTTTCTTTTTTGAAAATTTAATATTTGTTGCTTTCGAATATGTTGTGTTCAATACAAACTGAAAAAAATTGCTTTGGTGATTAACATAGCTTTTGTTTTACATTAAAAATGTCATTAAGTACCTTTAAAATTTTTGTTGTAATAAAACTGTAAAGGTTTTGAGAGTTGTTTCAGGTATTCTGATAGGGTTTAAAATTTAAGTGACTGACGCAAAGAAGTATTACGAGTAGCATGTGACTAACACCTATTATCTAGATAGGTTTTAGTCACATACACAGCTCAAAAGCCACTTGGTATATAGGTATACTTTTGTGTATATTTAGTACTAGCTTTCCGCTCGCGACTTCGCCCGCGTTCTTTTTGTTTTCCCGTGGGAATTATTTTTTTTCCCTTAGGAAAATTACCCTATGTCCTTCCCGAACGTTAGTTGCGAACTATCTCTATACCAACTCATCAAAATCGGTTCAGTAGTTTCGAAGCCTATTCAATACAAACAAACAAACAAATAAATAAACAATCAAATCTTTCCTCTTTATAATATTAGTATAGACTAGCGATGCCCACGAACTTTGTTTCGCTTTAATAAAGCTCAACACTGTAGTTTTCTTATTTATTGGATCTCTGTGGGGTCTCATATTCCTGTAGGACCTTTTAAAATTCTTTCTTAGTGGACGCCCACATAAGCTAATGAACCCCTGCCTGTACCAAATATCATGCCTTTAGTCCAGTAGTTTGGTCTTTAAGTTGATACCTCAGTCAGTCACTCAGCACTCTTTTATAAATACAGACAAGTATTCGAATATGTACGTAGTAGGTACGCCAAGCTGACACTTCTGAAGTAGAAACTACTAAATTATGCAAGTGATGAAGACAGAAGGCGTTAGGAAGACGTCAAACCGAACCCTCTTTCGAATTTCTTACCCATGTATGTTCACAGGGTTAATTAGAGGAGTGTAAATTATTCACACCAATATTCAAGTAATCAGCAACCGATCCTGTGTATATAGTAATTTTATGCTAATTTCTTCTTTTTAAATGTAAGGATTATACATTGGGCATGTAGAGAAATATGTGACGGCATTCAACAATCTATATATAGTTATCTAAATAACAATATGATGCAAGTAATCGAGACTATTAAAACTATATCTGAATTCTGTAAAATATGCCGCTTGTTAGCAATAGAAACTAAACAGTAACGACCAGTTTGGGTTTTGATAGTTAAATACAGCCTGAAGGCTGTAAACAGACGATTAACATGTTGAAACCGCCCTGTTATCTTATGCTAAAGAAGATTTACTGGAACAACAAAAGCTTATCTTCAAGACGGTAAGGGCAATCTAACCCTCCGGACGGCCGACGGCTAAATGAGATACCACTTAAGCAATTATCCAGGACCGAGGCACCCGTGATGTATGCAAGTCGCTTCGCGTACTTCTTAACTTGTGCCATTTGGATACAATTATATTTAGCATTTAAAAAAGAATATTTGTACAAAAACTACAATAGATGACACGTTCCTTTTAGTAGGAATTTAACGGATGTGCCTAATATAAATTATTTATATGTTGAACACTACAATGCTACAAAATGTAGCGCTGAGTCAGCTTATAACAATGAACTTAAAAATATTTTACAAAAATTAAAAAACGACTTCAAAAACACTGAAATGTTAAAAATAATATAAGAATAGGTACAGACAACATCACACTTCTATATTAAAGTCGGTGCCAAACGATGATCTCCTAGAAAGTCTTAAAATTTGTCACTGACTTAAATATAGAAGTGTGATGTTGTTTGTACCTATACTTATATTATTTTATTAAAATTATTTTAGTAACTTTCTGTGTTTTTGAAGTCGGTTTTTATTTTTTGTAAAATATTTTTTAGTGAATGAAATCTTTATAGTGATTTTCATGGGATCCCATCATCAGATCCTGATTTTGGTGACCTTGAGACCACCCTAGGAGTATACTCTATAGAATACAGAAAAGAATTTTGAAAATCGGTCTACAATTGGCGGAGTAATCGTGTAGCATACACACAAAACACGTTGGACACACCTTTTTTTTTTTTTTTTCGGTGGGAAATGCGTAACCGCACCGTACCAGCCGTTGGCTAGACGGCGAGCGTGTGTGGGGCTCTCTCGGCAGAGTGCCAAGCCTACCCACTAAAACCCCCCGGTGTTCTTCCTGCCCTTATGGGCGCGCTAGGTAAGGTCCACACTGCGACTCCACTACCCACGCGCCCGGGCAAGCCTGACCAACTGGTCAGGCTATCGCCAAGGGGACGTTGGACACACCTAAAAATTTAAGGGTTTTCCTCGATTTTTGTGGGATCCCATCATCAGATCCTAACTTTGGTGACCATAGAACCACCCTTGGAGTATACTTACTCTATCGAACACAAAAAAAGAATTTTGAAAATCGGTTCACAATTGGCGGCGTAATTGCGTAACATACACACAAAAAAAACATACGCATCGATTTGAAAACCTTCTCCTCTTTTGAAGTCGGTATTTTATTACACGAGCGCTACACATTTAAATTGAAACACACTACGGATTTTACTAAATTATTGAAATGTTTTAGATATGCTGGAGTACCACTCGATACCTATACAATTTGTGAGTTTATTTTGTTCTTAACCAATTTTCAAGAAATCTGGTTAATATTTCTAAATTGAATGTTGATACGTAATTATTAGCAGAAAATAAAGACTACTTGTCTTTATTTTTTTGATCTCTTTTTTTTAAATTTTATTGATCTTTCTTGGTTTAACAAAAAACAAGAGAGATCAATAAAATTTCGTCGGGGCTAGTAAGGTGGCCGAGTGGTCAAGGCGTCATCACGGTAAGTACATTGAAGAAGACGCGGGTCAGATCCTCGCCCGAGATGAAATTTTTTCTTTATTGATTTATACATTTTCAATTTTTTTTTCATTCATAAAAAAATGCAAAGTCACAAACATACAATTATAACTTTATATGCTATTGCTTCATAAGCAGCATTGCCTCTGCCATTGCGGACGCTGCCGCTGTACCGTTGTAGTGGAAATCATTGTGTATGCAACGATTTCGGTGATATATTGTTTTCAATAATTGTTCTTGCCGGGTGGTCTCTCGGTGGATCTCGGGTGGTGTTAAAATATTTATATCAATCAATGAACTCATTTAATACAATTAAATATAAGAAATGAACAACAATAAACAATAACAATAGTGTAAGTAAAGCCGCGTGTAAATATCGATGTCATTTTTAAGTTTTCTGTAGAATTAATGTTATTAATATTCTTTTTGTCGTGCCAATTCCAAATTTCAATAAAACTTATGTGAGTTACTTTCTTATTGTAGTTATCATGAACGGGTCTTAAAGAAGTTCGTACCATTTTCAAATTATGATGCTGGTCGCTCGAGCACGTCACAGAAAAAAAAATGCTGGCCGCTGTCTGACCTAGTACAGTTGCCGGCACCTAAGTTGGCAAGAATGGGGAATATTATGACTAATATTGGCTCGAATGCCGGACACTATTAATAATAATGATATTAAAATATGATTAGCCAGAATAGACATAAAAAGAAAAGCAGTAACCATTTTGGTTGCTCAAGCAAATGGTTGTTTATAATAGCATGTTTGAAAAAATCATATTTTGAAAGACTATAGCATGTTATTCGATGCAATATTATCATTAACAAATAAATCCTTATATACCCTTTAATATAAAATCTTAATCGAAGATGTTAGGTTGAAATAATATTGTAATTACGAAGCACTCCGATACATTCACAACGAACCAAACAAGCGTAGGAAAGTTTCTTCTACAAATGCAGTTAATCTAAAACAGAAATCTAATACAGGAATACCTGGGCTGCGTCGGCATTCCACTCAAATATGAACACAAAGCGGTTGCAAATATTTTCCAGTCGCGTCGAGAGAGCGACTTGATGAAGTTAGAAAGCTGAAACTTTACAGCGCGATTGTTTAGAACCGGGCCGGGTGGCTCAAAGGGTAACTTTCAAGTGGTCTGTAACAGAAACGTTTGCCGATGAATGCTCGGGGTAATTACCGATTGTTATTTTGCACACCATGAATTCACAGGAATAAGGAGTTAGGAGTTCCTCATAACGGACGTACTTGTATAGTTGTTGTGACAAACGGTTACTAATGTTACTCGTGTTTGTTTGTGTATTTTTACATGATTTTTTGTACGTTTTTCATTATCATCATGAACAGCTCATAAACGCCCCCACCGAGGGGCTCGAACCTTTTTTTTTGGTAGGGGGAAAATACGCATCCCTCGTGGTCGAGCCAAACCACGAGAGTATGTGGGACTCCCCGGGCCATATCGGTCCAGGCCTACCCACTAAAAACCCCCAGCAGCTCCTCCGTCCGTCACAAGACAGGGGGAAGGGGACAACAGCGATGCCTTGTTCCCGCTGACCCCCTGTTCGTGGATGATCCGTTGCCGGACTCGCGCAACGCCAAAAGGCGCGTGGCTCGGCTGCTTTGTGAGCGGCGCAGGACGATTAGGCCTTAGTCAACCACGCTGGCCAAGTGTGGGTAATAGTAATATGAAATAATTCGGATTAAGTAATCTATGCGCTTTTTTAAATATAATAGGGAAACTCTTGGCCTTCACCTCGCTTTATTCGCAGAATACCAGATTCTCAAAATAGCAGATTCTCAAAATAGCAGATTCTCAAAATATCAGATTCTCATTTCACCATAAGTACAGTTGAAACAAGAACCTAGACCCTCATCAACTGAGAAACGGGCTATCCTACTTTAAATTGTCAGAACACAACAAGTTATTTTTGACAAAATAAACATTGTTATTATTGCAACAAACATAGGTAAGTTGAGATTTCAACCCCGTTATTCCAGATCAATTCCGGGTAGTTTCAACCACTAGAGTACAGAGGCGGTTAAGTAATACACTGTTGGTTAAGTAATGCGTAGTTTTTAGTTCACGATTTTGTATTACCTATACAGAATAGTGAACTAAAAACTTTCGAAGGATTATTTTTGTTCAACGTAATCATAGAACTAAACCAAAACTAGAATACGAGAGGAATAATTTGCTTTTAATATTTAAAAAAGGATTTTGGTTTAATTTAAAAATTTCGTTTCTGGTCGGGCGCGTATCATCGTGACCTAACACAACATCAGTCAGTTCACAACGGGTTACATTCAAGGTATTCGCCGAAACACTGACTCGTCTCACTGTTTTGATCACACAAATATTGAAAAGATATCAAGGTTAGTCAACACATCTTTTGTTAAACTTGATACATATAATCTTGATTTATGTTTAGAGGACAATGATGTGTTAAAGTTATTCAACAAATTTTAATAAATACACAGGATTTTTAAAGATCAAAATAGTTCTAGTTCTAGATATTAAAAATCATGTCTTGGAGTCAGGTGTTTATTTTATTTTTTTATTTACTTGTGTATGATCTCAAATCACGTGAAAAAATAATACATTTGAATGTGTGAAAATCATGCATTCTGGTATTTCATCTCAATACTATTAAGATTTACACGAAAACCATAACACACGTGGTTTTGATGATTTCTTGCAACATCACATCTCATCGAAAGGAAATCAAAGAAATTATGTGTAGCCAAATTGTATGAAATTGTCGATGTCCAACCAATAGTACAAACGCTAAACGAAAATGGTTACCGTAAGGCATCTAAATCACAAGTACAACTCCACTAGACTGCGAGGGCTCGCAATTAATTCCTGATTGATTCACAAAGCTAGTTGGAATTTCTATCACCCTCCCCGCCCAACCACCTGCCTCCACGTGAGGATCAGACAAAGATACGAAGTTAACGTCAGCTAAGGTTTGTTGTACAAAATTTATATGAAACTTTGCTTCGGAACTGACAGAAGTGCGGTTCGCTTACGCTGAATGTTGGCTCCGAAATTAATTTTAATTCGTGATAAGTCGACTGTTGTATTGAAACTAATAATTTATGTTTCAAATTATACAGCAATTTAATTCAAGCTTTTGTATAGCCTTGGTAAAATTATTAAAACATATTATGAGACTATTATCGCAATAAAATTTAAGCATTTCCAGTTATTTCTTATTTTCTACACGCACAAGATATAAAGTCATAAAATCATAAAATGCCGACTGTTAAAATACTTCTTACTGATTTCTAATCTAATTTTTTTCAGCAGAAAGTGAATTCCGTATAAAATAAGAGATTTCTCCAATTTTAATTAAAAGATAAGTTAATTATTATTTCACACAGGTAAACCAATATTGGTTCGGCTCTTTACTAGTAGGTCACTATCCTTCATCACTAAAAGTAATAGTTTACAATTTTAGGAAATTAGAATTTGCTGAATTAATCTAATACAATTCGGTGTAATGCGCACCGATTTTCCAAAGCTGACGTGATAGCGGTTCTACTGCTAAGATATTCTGAGACGTAGCGAACATTCGCGGCCGCCGCTTTATTATGTACGGGCTCCCATTATGTTCATCTGCTTGGATTCTTGATAAGCCCTCAATATTAACTAAGTGGAAAATATTTATTAACATGAAAGGGTGATGGTTGTTTTCACATACAATATTTTCCTTTTGTCTTCAGAAGTTTTCAAAGTTTTCATGAGAAGCTCCTGTTGTGTGATGATTATAAGCAAGAGTTTCGCATGTTACTTTTGAGGAATGAACAAAATTGACATTTTATATTCGTAATAATATAAATTATAGAAAGTAGTAAATAATGTTGTAGAACTGATTTGTTCTTTATTTTTTTGTGTCATCGTTCGTGTACTCCGTTTCCTATTCCGGTTTGAAGAGTAAATATAGGTAGTAAGTTACTGAGTACTGTAATTCGATATCTTTTGTCACAAGTTCACAACGTACCCGCCTGGCATCTGGTATTGGAAAATATGCAAATTTTTCAGAAACCTCATTTACTTTGCACTATACGTCTGTACTATACATAGGTGACAATACTATGGGTGTTAAGCTACTTACCATCAGGTAAGCAGCAGGTCTCGAGATTTATTTACTGGAGATAGAATTTTGACGTATTTTGTATGGAGCTAATGTCAAATAGCGCTAGCGCTAGTAACCAAATCCACGGATAGATAGAGTATTGAAATCGGCTGTTAGTCGTATAAAAACCGAATTCAAAAATCACATTTTTATTTTGAAGTCGGTGTCAAATTTTAAGACTTTCTAAGGAGATCATCGTTTGGCACCGCCTTAAATATAAGAATTTCCGTCGATTTTCCTGGGATAAGACCACCTCAGGAGTATTTTTATCAATTATAAAAAGAATTTTGAAAATCAGTCCACAATTGACGGAGAAATCGCGTAGTATACACAAAAATACGTATCGAATTAAAAACCTCCTCCTCCTGTACAGATTTTAAACGTGAATATTTGAGGGTATATAATATAGGTATATCCAAGTGGTGATTGAATAGAAAAAATATTAACATGGTTTGACTTTTTTCACTCAAACTAATTTTTTTTATGACTGTAAAGTGTTAAGAGCCCTATGTCGTCGTACAAGGAACACTAATATGACGTCTGTCATGTGATTTCAGCGAGTGTGTAACAGCTAACAATAGTTGTTTTACGAAAGTTTTTGCCTGAAATTCATAGTTAGTTTAGTAGAAAAGTACAGAGTAACCAAAATGTATGTCCTGATGATAAATATGCCTTGATTTTTTCAAATGGCGTCAATTCGCATTATGCATTGACAATGCATGTTGTAGACAAATTAGATAGAAAATTAATTGAAAGCAAAACATGTAGCGATATACACCTGAATTACACGGATTTTTATGCTCACTGGGTCAAATGCTCTCTCGAATCATTAATTTGATATCTTCCATTTTTCATGAAAAAAATTTCTTAGATATGAATAATGAGGGCTTCCATTTATTCATATCTAAGAAAATGATAGTCAATTCACAATAAAACATTACTTTTGAACCACCTTGTCTTAGGTTTTCTTCTAGCCCCAATATCTCTTTATATCATTTCACAGTTTTGTTACAAAATGTATCTATGCATTCACGTAATAAAAGTCTGAAAACTCACATAATCGCATAATCAAGTCTTTCATGTGCCTAATATAAAGTAAGCAGCCATGAAACGGCAAAAACCTGGTTATCCGGCTGATATACCTTTCCTTTCCTTGATATACCTACTATGTGCTTGAAAAACTCGAGTTTTGTGTAAATGAGGCGGGTGGAACCACGCATATGGCGAGAGGAAGCCACGGGCATAAATCTGCGCGACGGTGGCGCCGCGGCCGGAAGAGGAAACGCCGACGTCGTTTGCCGCATTGTGTTATCGGCCGTCGAGCCGCGCGGACCTCTCTTTGTGAATGCCACTTTATAGCGACCGCTATTCAAAAGATACGACCGTATCGCACTTTGAACGCTTTTGTCACGCCACCTTTAGTATCTGCTGAATACATTCGAAGGTTACCTTGTCGCCGTGAGTTCGTTTACACAAATGTGAAATGCAAAATAAAAATAAATTGAACCTTTGCTGATGACGAGAACTTTATTTCATCCTTCTACTTACAATGAAAACATCTGCGAGATTTTTCTATGTCGGAAACCATTATTACAACATAATTATAACTATAGATAGAGCGCTTCATGCAAAAACGCGCTTGAAATCTGTCACCTAATCGTCGACTATACATTTCGGCGTGTTGACGTGCCGACAGCTAATCATTTACTATGGAAAAGAACTGCACAAGTCGCGATTGGGCAGTTCTTCACCGGCCCACTTTTCGAACGTTCATGCGTCATCTACGTTTGGTAGTAAATCAATGCTTCTAGTCTATAAATGAGACAGTAAAATAGAATATTTTTATGTTAAATTTTCTGTAATTCCAATGTTGTATATTTCCCATTATAAGTTGTTGTGTATATTTTAGAGAATAACAAAAAGAAATAACTATATTTCGAAAGATCCAATAAGTTCGGCAAAAATCTAATGTTGAGATACACATTTGATTTAAAAACGGTTTTTTGTAACCAATTTGGAAAACATACACAAAACGTAAATAACGTTTCCAACAAGTTCGGCAAAAATCTAATGTTTAAATACCAATTTGATTTAAACCGGTTTTTTGTAACCAATTTGGAAAACATAACTACACAAAACTCACAAAAGGTAAATAACGTTTCTTAACAGATCGTAAAGTAAATAACATTTAGTCTTAAAAAATGTGTAACCATTAGTTTTAATTCCTGAATCGTGCTGGGCGCCAACAAATAGTGTTATCTGTGACATCAAAAACCCAGTCCCGATGCCCTGCTGCGGAGCTATTTGCATAAGCGTTTATCGCATCGGTTTTGTTGCTCATTGTTTTTGGGCTACCGATTTTTTATTGTCCGAAATAGAAGCGGGCGGGAAGGAACGAAGGTAATTAAAACAGGTGAAAATGTAAACTTTAGCTGACACGGTTTTTAACAACACCGCTTAGGGAAATAAATAACGTGCTACAGAACTAGTTAATTATGATTTCCACCACGTAAAAAAATAAAATTTAAAAATAATACCTAATAATTATTTTTAAGTAGTTTTTATAGGAAACGCAAGCGTCTTATGTGGGTCCAATCTTGTTACTAAGAACTCAAAAATTTTGTAAAGACGTTCAAATGATAATATGGTTAGTTAAAATTATGTCATTAAATTTCAAATCGTACGATGGGTTATTTATTTATTTATTTATTTATATATTGCATTACAAGTGTGAGATGAAGTTACACATTGTACCTTGTTAAGGCGTTGCAATTAAATATGAATAGAGAAGGGCAGACATTTAGTTTTACTAACTAGGAATTATTTAATTACATTATAATGAAGACGTGATATTGTAAAGTGCCTAATTACATGGAAAATAAACAAATGGAATAAATTTTAATAAATTAAACAAGCGTCAATAAATAATATTAATATGAATGAATTAAACGAAATGTCAATAGATTAATTGGAATGCCAAAGAATAAAATGAAATGTCAATGTATTAAAATCAAATTAAATTAAATTGTATTAAATTAATTAAACTAGATTAAATCTAATTAAGTCGTTCATAAAATATATAAGTCAATCGAATTATTAGATTTATTTCGAAAACGTGATACTACGAGTATTAAGCGCCTAATTAAGTAAATGGAAGTAAACAGATTGAGTAAAATTTTTATGAAGTAGATTGGACGTCAGTAAATAAAAATTAATATTGTACCCAAATGAATAATTAAATGTCAATCAAATTAATAGGATGTCAGTTGATTAAATGGAATGTCAATAAATTAAATGAAATGTCAATAAATTAAGTGAAATGTCTATAAAATAAATGAAATGTCAATAAATTAAATGAAATGTCAATAAATTAAATGAAATGTCAATAAATTATATGTAATGTCCATGTGTCAATATCGAATTAAAATTAAAATGAATTGTCAATAAATTAAATGAAATGTCAATAAATTATATGTAATGTCAATAACGGATTAAAATTACATTAATTTCAAATAAATAAACTAAATTGAATCAATTTAAAATAAGTATTTTGTATATAAGTCAACATAAATTATTAATTAAAATTAAAATTAAGGCTTATTAAATTTATCACTAAGATATTCTTCTATAGTGTAATACATTTTTCCAAGGAGTAATTGCTTTACCATTTTTAAAAACTTTGGCTTACTTTTTTCGTTTTTTATATGTTCGGGTAATTTATTGTATATTTTTATAGACATAGAATACGTGCCTGATCTTTGTAGGGCTAGTTTACATAATATTTGCCTTAGATTATTTTTGTAGCGCTGAATATTATGATGGGGGATATCGCTCTCCTTGACATATAAATGTGAGTATGTTCGTACAAACTTGCACATTTCCAGAATATACATACATGGAAGGGAAAGTATGGACAATTCCGAAAAATGCGGCTTACAGCTGTCAGTTTGTTGGATGTTTGTAAGGATCCTGATACATTTTTTTTGGAGAATAAACAGGTCGTGCATATCTGTGCTATTTCCCCATAAGATCACGCCATAGTTGAGCCACGCATGAGCATATGCATAGTAAGCAGTGAGAGCAATATTTAAATTTGTAGATTTTTTGAGTTCTCTTAACGCATATGTAAATTGAGAGAGTTTTGTTTTAATTTTTTGGATATGAAATTTCCAATTTAAGTTTGAGTCAATTACTATGCCTAGCAATGTAAATGATGGTACACATTCTAATGCAATGTCATTATATGAAAAGTTAATGTCCAGTTTAGATTTTTGGTAAGGTCTAAATTGCATTATTTTAGTTTTAGAAAAGTTGATCTCCAAATTATGCTCATTCATCCAATTGACTATCTTTTTAATAACATTAAATATTTTGTCGTTTATGCCTATGCTATTCTCCACTGAAAACAACAATGAAAAATCATCTGCAAACATTACGCATGTCTCATCTACTATTTTGGGAAGGTCGTTAACATACAACAAAAAAAGTATACAGCCAAGAACACTTCCTTGCGGGATGGAACCACTCATTACCCGTTCTTCAGATATGACTGAGGTGACAAGCTGAGACACCTCGTCAACGCTCTCAATTTGCACACATTGCTTACGGTTGTTTAAAAAGGACCTAAACCATTCATATGCATAGCCTCGAACTCCTATTCCGTATAATTTATTTAAAAGAATATCGAATCTTACTCGTTCATATGCTTTTGTCATATCGAACAAAATACCGATCGCATATTTTTTATCATTTAATATTTTTAAAACTTGATTTATGTATTGAAATGCTGCATATACTGTGGACCTTCCTTTTCTGAATCCATTTTGGGAGTCATCAAATATTTTATACTTTTCGCAGAACGAATACAAACGCGCGAACATTGCTTTTTCAAATATCTTTGAAATGGTAGGTAAAAGCGCAATTGGTCGATAATTACTTGGGTCTGTCTTGGATTTGTTTTTATGAATTGGTTTTATTACTGCAGTTTTTAACTGATCTGGAAATATTCCCTCCGAAAAGGATTGATTTATTAGAATAGTTAGGGGAATTGACAATTCTTCAGCGCATTTCTTAATGAGTGTAGAAGGTAGCTCATCTATACCAAAAACCTGATCGGTGAACCGGTTGTGGTGGACTCTAGAGAAAATATATGTACGCTCATAGCTTCAGGACGATTGCACCGAATTGGATAATTCTTTTTTGTTGTGGTCGTCATTGTCAGGATAAGGTTAGTGATAAAAAGAAATGTTTGAAAAATTATATGTAAATGTAAAAATAAAAAAATTTCACTGACAAAATTGTTGGATGGTTGTTTATTGTGCAGCTTCTTAAATTGTCAAGGTCTCAAAGTATTTTTTTTAGTATACCCGTGTGAATCCAAGGCGAACAGGAATAAAATACTACCTACATAATATGATGCCACTCTGAGTCGACTAAATTATGATGGCGGTATTATTTTCAAATGAGTGGATAATTAAAAGACTCGTTACTCAGGTGGACAGACGTTGGTTCACAAGTATTATCGTGTGAACATCAATTATGAGGATACTTAGGTGTTATTGGACCCAACCCCATGCTTACCGATGACTCAATGATGGCGCAGGGCTCGAAGGGCCGCGGGATTCAGGCCGTGCCAGAGGACCGATCAGGTTAGCTGCTCTTGTAAGAAACATCTGTGCAACAGTTGGCGCCTCTCGAATGAGATATTATTTGATAAGTTTATTATAATATTAATTTACGTTAAACTGAACACTGACTTCGTTAATATAGCAGTAAAAATTGATTTTCCTTATTATTAAAATCAATACAAAATTACAGGATTGACATTAAAGGTGGTAACTGGAGGGAAATTGGTAATCTAAATATTGATGATAGCTTTAACTCTAAGGAAACATTGTTTTTTTTTAAAATAAGTAATAATGCACTCAAAAACTGGTCTAGTATTATTCCGAACCAATAACCGGTAATCAAACCACCTAAAATTTGAAAAAAAAATCTAATTTTAATAGGACTTGTGCAGAGAATGGACAGGGTTTATTAAAGTGATTTAATAAACCCTGTCCATTCTCCTTACTCTTTTATGTAATACGTATACGTTTTACGTAACTGTAATTAAATAAAGAGCCTAGAAAGATAAAAGATTGGTATGTAGTTAAAAAAGTGGATGAGATATTTATGCAATTGTTGCTGTATTATTTTTCAAGAAAGCAATGATTTGACCCACTTTCCAATAATTGTAATAATGTATTTTTTAGAAAAATTGGCTATCTGAATCATATATTATACCATTGGATTAGTTGGGGTTATGTAAGTAAATAACTTTCTGAATAAATTTTAATGTAGATTGGGTATAATTTTCTTTAAAATTATTATCTCGCTTAATAAGATTTAAGATTTTTCCTGTTTAAGTGAAAATTCGCACATGTCTCAAAATACTTACATATAAAAGTTGTCTAACTGTCGTAAATGTTTTAGTTTTTCTATTTATGAAAAGATGGACAAACACTACAAAATAGATTTGAATTGCTGTCGTGGAATAAAATTCCTAGTGCATTCCAGAAAAATATTCCCGCTAAAGCACACAAAACTATTGTGGCACAGCGTGAGTTCGTTTCAATATTTATGAAAGAAACTTTCGGCGCAGCCGTCATCAATCACAAAGTTATAAATAAAACAATAAAAGGTATAAACTTAGGAGGTCTCGTGAGGGTCGGCTACTTCACTCCGCCCCGCAATATTGCAAGAAAACCCACTTATTGGAATAATATGTAGATTACAATGATATTAGAAATATCGCGCGGTTGCCCGGCGGACCTGTCTATACTTTATTACCGATTACAGGTTGTTGCTGCTTAATATTGTTGTGGAACGAGTTGGCAGGAAGTTGCGTGTTTTCTTCCTCTTTAAAACTTTAGTTTATTGAGAATTTAGAAAACTACGACTTCTTATTTAGTTTGGTTTTATTTTGCAAAATAAGCGGTTATTTTTTCTTTTTTTCTTTTTACAGTCATGTTAGGATAAACAAGACAATAAACATAAAGAGATGTGTCAACCCTGAGAGTGGAGGCCTGCCTGATACGAGTATCCTAACATACAGACACAATATAGAGAACGATACATATAGCCCGACTTCATATAAAGAACTCCATACGAATCGGCGCACGCACACATACAAACGTCGTTTACACGGCCGCCAAGCATGCTCTGAACGGCATAGCAATGCAGTGTCACGCCGCGCGCCGGCCGAGATTGTTGTGTTCTAAGTACGGCGTGAACGTCTAAAACGAACGAAAAAAAATCGGTGAACGTATACGTACACGCCGCGCGTGTACGTATACGTTCACCGATTTTTTTGTAGGTACCAACCCTAGCGCCCAGTTCAGCTTTAGGTACAAATTTTAAAGACACGCCTGAGTCGGGCTACTGTATTTTTCTCTATATTGTGATACAGACTTGTCTAGTTTAGGCATCAGTCTCCCAATCTCTCAAAATAAATTGTATTGTATACTCTAATATGCCTTGCTTTTATGTACTGTAATTTTGTAATGAGATAAATAAACTTTATTATTATTATATTATTATTATTATTATACGGTCACGTGAACGTAATTTCAAAAGTACGTTCTTACAGCGATGAGGACCAAAGCTAAGCGCGCCATATTTACATTGATTGTTAATTAGAGACTATTTTAAAAATTGGCGAAGCGCAGTAGGTATAAACATATCTAGTGATTTCTGAAATTTAATGTTATTTCCCTTATCTAGACTAATTTCTAAAATTTTCCAATGTTATATAATTAAAATTCAATAATTATTAAAATCCTGTAACCCACGCGGTGCTACTTGCGAGAGTTTTAAAATATTAAAAAACCAATCTAAACCATGCTCAAAATCATAATTTCCTTTCGGCGCCTGCTTCCATTCAAACCGCACAATAGTTCCTTAAATGGATTCGGAATAACTTATTTATGTGGTACAGTATAAATCATTTTCACAAACGCCCTGCGCGATAAAAGTGAGCGAATAAAGTTTCGCGTGATTCGCGCACGCGATACCGCGCCGCGGAACCGAACTAACTTTGTCCGTTCCTTGCGACCGCACGCTATGGATGCGCCGTTTGCGTGGAAAGTTCTAGCAAACTGGCCACTTGAGAGTGAATTGGATTTATTAATCTTGATTTGTAATGTAGCCTTAAGAGAGAAAGAGGCTGTTTTTTTTTCCATATTGTATTTTTCCCGGGTTGTTTTAGCTTATCACAAATATATTGACAAAGAAGGCTTGCAATGAAATTTGAATCAGCATAGTCAAACTTACTCTTATATGATGAAATGATTTATCAATATTATCTGAGTAATTTAAATACGTAATTTTACATTAATATTTAAAATTACGTATTTAAATACTTAGATAGTTACATAGATAGATTTAAGTTTCATTGCAAATCTTGCTATCGTTTCAAAAATCTATTACATAAGTATTGTTAGTATTTCAATTTCAGTTCCCCGGTAACAAAAATATTTCTAATATATAAATAATATATCAATTATTTTTTATTCTGATAAAAAAGTTGTAACTTTAGCAAATCTACACTAATCCACACAAATGAAACCAAACGTTTTTCTTTCCTCATCTTCCAACCTATATGCCACTTGTAATGCGTTTAATATTTCATGATATCGTTCGTTCGTATCTCCTCGCCCATAAATAAACGGCAAAAAGCGGCGGACGCGAGGGGCGCGCGAAATCAAAGCTATCAATATAATATTAGGTTTGTTCAAACGTCTCCGTTACGGAGTGTCGAAGCTCATTGTGTTTTGTGGCGGCAGAAGGAGCTACCTTTTCATTGGCTCGAATGTTTCTCCAAAGTAACCTAGTCAATGACAAATATTTTTGTTTCAAACACGTATCTAAGAGCGAAGAAATCAAACTCTTTCAAACATTTGATACTTCTTCGAATGTTTGTAGTGTTATGGTGACTAATTGGGTTGACCGATTTTCATCCGGTTTTTTTAGTTGAAAGCAAAATCTATTTAGCTGTTCAAAAGCTATTGAAAAGCAGAATTTCTTCGTCAGCAGGATGCACTGCGTCTAGGAAAAGTTACTGTGGGTTTGTTTACACCGGTTCCCTGACGCAATGGATGATAAACTTAGATTTATTTCCTATTTTCTAATGCATTATGTATAGCTATTTCGGGGATTTTGTTGTATTTAAATTTAGCTAGACCATTTCTGTTTCTAACGTATGAAGTGATTTGTAATACTGTCTTGACTGACTCGTAGTCGCTAAAATTATGTGCGTATGAAGTCGAGGACAAAAGCTAGTAGGTGAAAAATAAAGATGTAGAGATAACAGAATATAGAGATAAGAGAACCGTAGTCATGGGAATTCAAGGCACACAAAACTATTGTGGTTGTGGTAGCTACTGTGGCGTAGTATTGTACTAAAAGCTAAAAAAAATTTAGCGCATAGTAAATTATCTAGATCATCATTAGCTTTCTATTCAATAAAGGTTAAATATTTAAACAGCAGTATTTTTAAAAAAAAATTTAAGGTGCGATAAACATATATCTTTGAACTTCTTTGCAGATGTATGCAGGTTGCCCCGCAATGTTTTCCTTCACCGTAGGAGCGTCAGACAAATGTATAAAATCGGAAAAACGAAAAATACATTGGTACATGCCGGTCTCAAACTCCGGACCTCCCGATTGGAAAGCAAGAGCAGAATCCACAGCACCACCGACGCTCTAAGTCTATAATTACTAAAACTAATAGTAACATAACTAACAGTTACTAAAAATTACTTTCTTTTTTTCTCTGATAATTAATTATGAAACAGTGAAAAAAATTCTTCTTAAAGTAACAAGTTATCAAACAATCAGTTATCAATATGGCTAAAGGGAAAATAAGCTTCTTTGCTAAACCTTAAATCATCGTGGAAATAGCGTCATACAAATTCAGTTATGTAGTATAGATTTTAATTAAGCAACACGCTAAACAGTAACGCACAAATGCTACGGTGCCGGTGTCGCAATCTAGACATCACCAATTCGGTAACTGTTCGCATGAATTCGAAAGCGGTAAACGGCGAATTTATCGCGTGTTTCCGATTTAAATCGGCAAATTAACGACATTGCAACGCGACCGCCTATTTACCGGATTTATTCGTGCACCCGCCGCCGCCGCTACGCCGCCCTCAGTAACTATTGTACTGTACGCTGTGGATATTATTTCACGCAATTCTGTTTAGTTCAATTAACGAACGGCAAATATTATTCGTTCATGTGTGAATAGAAAATATTGAATACATTAGATTACATATGTTTTCGTAATCTTTAGCATACAAGGTGGAGAAGACTATACGACAATAAATTTACTTGTAAATGTACTTTGCATTTAATGACTTCTATAACCTGTATACAAAAAAAACTGACAATAACACGTAGCCGCTTAGTTACAGATATACACTTTTTAAAAATATTTTCTACATAAATGTTTTATTTATTTTGTTGCCATAAAATAAATTAACAAGGTACCTATCATCATAACAGCTCATATACGTTCCCACCGAGGGGCTCAAGTCAAGCCTACCCTAAGTTAGGGTTTTTAGGCCTTAGTCATCACCGTGGCCCAGTGCAGATTGGTCAACACACATACACCGTTGAATTTCTTCACAGATTCTTGCCTCACGATGTTTTCCTTTACCGTAGGAGCGTCAGACAAATGTACATATGAAATTCGAAAACGAAGAGCACATTGGTAATAAACTGTTACGGTTTCGAATCCCGGTCCTCCCTATTGGAAGGTAAGTGCCGAGTCCACAGCGCCACCGACCTACCTACCTAATACTACTCTCTTTATATTAACTTCTAAAATGACAGCATGCATATCTATAATGTACCCAGATATAACTAAATGACTGAAAACGTCACTCAATATTTTTCATTTATAAATGATCAAAATGCACACATATACTGCATAGCAAGCTTGTAATAAATTGCCTCAGCGTTAACTTCGCTTTATCTAGCGACATATACATTATACTTGGTAAACTTTCTTAGAATACAGTGAAGCCATAAGTTGTATGCCGCTCACTCGCACGTCTGTAGTTCTGAATAGGACCCCGCTACGGCACAAGTTTGACGATGTTTTGTGCGGAATTACCCAGGTAATTAAAGTCGTGTATTATTGCACTGAACGAGTGCTCACTTTTCACGGAACTACGGGTAAGAAATTATAAGTCTGCATCTGAAAGCAACGTTCGTTGGCGATAACGAGACATAAATCACGAGTAGCATGACTTGAATCACTTTCAAAAATGTTGCACGAACATTTTATAATAATACAAAAATGGTTTAGGTGTTTCATTCTAAATAGCTGGTTCTCAGTGGATTTATCGGATTTCATTTAAATCTATCTTTCGGCCGAATTTCTTCTAACAAGTCTCTGCGAAAAAGCAGTTTTGAAGGATCAGATGTGCACCTGACGGCTCATTGCGATTTACGCGCACAAATCAAACATTTGTACGCTGTAAATCAGGCTATGGTAAAATTTATAGCGTGTTACCGCGGTGGAAAAATACATGTAGAGTATCTTGATTTATTATTTGTGTACCTTTGTTTTCAATAATTTCATGTGGGTAACACTTTATAATATCACGATACAACATGTGTAGATATCATGATGCATCTCCACAACATTCACTCATAAAAGGTAAATAGTATATAAGTAATTCGAGTTATACTTATTTAATTGTAAAAAAGTAGACCGGTATAAATATACATACACATACGTTTAGAAACCTGAAAGTTTTGCAAAAATATACAGTAATAATGACAGTAATCCTATCCTACTATATCTAATATATAAAATTCTCGTGTCACAGTGTTTGTTACCAAACTCCTCCGAAACGGCTTGACCGATCTTTATGAATTTTTTTGTTTATATTCAGTAGGTCTGAGAATAGGTCGTAAACTATTTTTTATTACGGCGAAACGTAAGTTCGTCGTTATTATGGCGAAACGTAGTTCGCCGGCACAGCTAGTAATATTATTAATGTGAAAGTGTGGATGTTTGGATGTTTGTTACTCAATCACGCAAAAACGCCTGAACGGATTTGCATGAAATTTGGCGTGCATGTAGCCTTTGACACGGAAAAGAACATAGGCTACCTTTTATCCCGATTTCTTAAATAGTTCCCGAGAAAAAATTGAAAATTGTTTACGAGCTAAGCCGCGGGTAGACAGCTTTGAAATTTGGTATGCATGTCACCTATGCTATGGAAAAGGACATGTCCTTAATGATCTCTCAAATAGGTCCCGTGGGAAGATTAAAAATTGTTAACGAGCAAAGCTTTAGACCCAATTCTGAAGTCCACGCAGACGAAGTCGCGGGCAGAAGCTAGTATTAGTAATAATAAGATACTTAATTTTAAAAGTTGTGAATTTCACGCAGTGATTTTGATATGGACCATTACATTCTCTAAAATCTTTCCGTTTTGCCATGGGCTATTCTCTGCTTTATTCATTTACAGTTGCCATACTCTTTTTGTATACAAAAGCGTGCACTTAATGGTTTTTTAAATATCGCGGAGAGCGGCGTGGCTTCCACACGTCCGTGAACAATGGTTGGTAAAGGGGAAACATAATTTATTTTCGAGTTAAATCTTTTGTGGAAATAATATGACATTTCTATTTGAAGTCGTGTGATTTATTGGTTGCTTGCCAGCGTGCTAACTGGTTGGAACGGAGTTGTCGATATGGATCGATATGTACACCTGATGTAACATTTTTGAAAAAAAAAATCGTTTGCAAAGTACTTGGTAATAGTTGATGAATTAAATTGATTGTTATCTACAAATATTGCGATTGGTAATGGGAAATTTTCAAAACAAATAATCATAATATCCTCTTAATAGATATTTGGTAACGGCGGACAAGTAACAGTATTCAAACTCTTAAGCCGGGTCCGCAGCGCCATGTTTTCGTGTTTGTAAACACGAAAACATTGTTTAGTTAACCGATTAGGGGCGTGGTTTAACAGTTTTGTTAGAAAAATACGATAACATGTTTTCCGCGACGAATGGATAACATCCCCCGCGTTTGCCTGCGGGGAGGGGAAGCTAAGCATTTTTTGTTAGCGCTCACTAGAGGAACACGTATCGCTTGAAGTTTATAACAATTCTCTTTGGTTTATTTTTGAGTGAAATAAAGACAATATTTTGTTTTTAATACAACTAATAAGAGAGAGACCGGTGCTGTGGGATGTTACATTAATAGATTATACCGAACCTATCATAAATTTTTAGTTCTTGATAAATAATGACAAAAACATTTTAAAAACAGGCGCCATGTTGGGCTTACATGTTTTGTTAACATGTTTTGTTAGAAAATTGGCGCAGCGGACTGGCTGTTTTCCTTAACATGTTTTGCTAACATGTTTTGTTAACATGTTTTGTTAAAAAATTGGCGCTGCGGACCCGGCTTTATGCAAACACTAGTGCACTCCTGATTCTTAACGGACACGAAGATCCAGTGCTCGCTCGACATTTTTGGCAACCATCACCATATTTTTTTGGGAGGGGGAAAATGCATTCCTCGTGGTCGAGCCAAACCACGAGGATATGTGGGACTCCCCAGACCGTATACGGCCCGGACCTACCCACTAAAAACCCCCCCAGCAGCTTCTCCGTACGTCATAAGACAGGGGGAAGGGGACAACAGCCAGGCCTTATTCCCGCTGACCCGCCTGTGACATGTACGTTGCCGGACTCTCCTCCTGGCTCTGCTACTTTGTGGAGCGGTTCTGCGCCGCTCTACACCCCGAAACTGGTTTTTTATTACAAAATTAATAGGGTTACAAAATTAATAGTGTTGTAATAACAGAATCGAACTTGCAGTTTGTAAAGAAAAAATGCAAAAATACACAACAGCAATTATTACCAATGTATTAAACATCCATCAGTATTTAGAAAATAAGTACTCCTAGTTTTTGGCTTTATGACATAAAATGCAACACACGAAGACAACAATAACGACACAGCACGCAAATCGAAACTTTTGGCGACGCACAAATCATTGTGCTGGCGTTTCACAGAATTAAATCTGAATGAGAAATTTCTCACAACATTTTTCAAATGGCTACGTGTGGCACAATACGCACTCAGAGACGGAAAACATTTTTCAATTTCGCACAACTTCAGGCCCGATGCACATGCTCAATACAATGCGCCGGGGCTCCATCGAGTACTACCAACTGCGACATTAATTCAAAAAGTTGTTTTCATTAAACGGTCTCGCGTTGGGCAGCATATTATACAGGAGTCGATAGAATCTCTTTTAATCCTTTTTTGACTTTCGTTGTATATTTCTTTTTAAAGTTTTTTTCGTTTCAAGATTATTTGTAATCATTTTTCCATACAATACAACGTTATTGATGTTCTAATTAAATTAAACTCTGCGAGACACAGATCACAAGTGAAAGAAAGGATATTGGTATTGGTATTAACATTTATTGAAATGTTTATTTTTATTGTCAATATGAAGTGTCTAATTTATTTTTTCCCGACATCTTCAACTAATATCGTTAATGTACACAGAAATAAATACAAAAACTTAACAAATTATATACTAAAACCTTCCTCGAGAATCACGCTAGCGAGTGGTGAAAACCGCTTAAAATCGGTACAGTTTTTAAGTTTATCGCGAACAGACAGACAGACGCGGCGAGGGACTTTGTTTTATATATGTAAGGATGTGAAGTGTCTGCAAAGCGTTAATATCAGTTTCAATGAGAAAACTTTATCTTAAATGCATGGAAATCATTTTATGATAAACTAGCTTTACTTTACGCAGCTTCGCCCGCGTTGTTTTTCTTTTCCCGTGGGATTTGTATATTTTCCCGTAGGAAAAATAATGTTGTAGTCTATGTTAATTAGGAATAATATAGTATTCAAATGGTGAATGAATTTTTGAAATCGGTCTAGTAGTTTTTGATTTTATTCATTACATACATACATACAAATCTTTCCTCTTTATAATAATAGTGTAGATTTGATAGAATGGGAATAAGGTATTTTCATTGACTTAGAGTTAAAATTCTATCAGTTTTCACATTATTGCTTTATTGCTATAGTCAAGGAAAGAATTCGAAGTTGAATAAACCAAAATAAAAGAGTTGCAGTCGCGGGATAAAGCCAGTAGCAACAATTGCTACATTCCAGCCTTGGGCGTTTGTGACCGCTCTCTCCCCATCCTTAGGTCCCGTTTATATTGGATGAAATATTTAAAAATGATTAAACACTGTATTTTCGGTTTAATATATACATATATATACAGTATAGTCTCGGACGCGACTGCTTTCATAATACGTAGTTTTTTTACCGTGAACTAAATAATGTTTATTTAAATAACTTATTTAAGGACAAACCTCAACATTTAATGATTATATTTTCCACAGAGACACATTAATTTAATATACAACGTGATTTACTTATTAACACATTGTAATGGTACCGCCATTAATACTTCAACTAGGTTACAGTGTTTTTTCTATAGGCGCTGGAAATTAAAGCATCTCTTGCGCATTATCGGTCTAAAACCTACCCTTGAGTCATTTTGCAGCATTCTTCAGTTACAGGTACTCTAGAAATCATACTTACATGTTAAAACTGTAATTTCAATAAGTACAGTAGTTGGTAATATTACTTTGCATGATGAAGAACTATAATAAAGTCATGTTCAAAACATGCAATTTAATACTAAAAATGCAATAAAAAAATACGAAAAATATTTTGGCAGAGGTTTGTGGCTATTGTAGAGCAGCCAACGGAGTTCGTAAAGCTTTGGACAACTAATTCGTCGTTTTCTTTTTCCGAGAGAGCGCCCGCCTCCGGTGCCATCTCTGTGAAAAAATGTTGGTATTGTTCGATTGTTATGAAGCTAATATATCACCTTGCCTATTGTTCTACGGAGAAATTTTGGGGTTTAAAATGCTCCCGTTAAAATAGTTGAATATGAAATAGTAAATATATGGAGGTTACATACTATACCAACTATGTTTCGATTTAATGGAACTAGACATTTAAACATGAATTCTGTGAGGCAGGTAAAATCTATTTTTCGTGGATTTTTATATCGATGATGACGATGAATTAGCACCGATTGTCAACCGAAATTTAAAAAAAACTTTACTGTATAGAATTTCAAATGCCCGAAATAAGTGGAGCTAGCTGACGGTGACGTTTTGAAGCTATTTAATGTCACATTCGAGTATGACGCGTGGTTTTCATACAGAGAGATGAAAGGCGTTATCTGTTTATTAATTTATTTATTCAAGATAAATTACAGGTTACAGTTATAAAGAGACATTTTTAAAATCTTTCATATTGGAAGACTATTATTATTATTGTAGAGACTTTGGGCCATGTATGCACTACCTCGACCATTTCTGATCTATTGTAGTAGCCCTTTATCTTATAACTCACTGCTAATTCCCGTTGCCTCTAGAAATTTCCAGATTCTTTGGGGAGTGAGATATTGTAAGTCTTCAGGGAACATGATATGCAGCCCTAAATGGATGCTCCTATGTCGCATGAGGGTCCCGCAATCACAGAGAATGTGCAACGCTGTTTCTTCCGCTTCTAGGCAGAATCTGCACTTTGCGTCTTGCGTCAAGCCCATACGAGACGTGTGCTTATTAAGTTTGCAGTGGCCAGTTAGTTTTCTAGTCACCGCACTGGCCTTATATCTCTTGAGCTGTAATAACTCTTTTGATATTTTGTCATTAAAGCCTTTTATTGCTGCTTTCGAGTGTTTTAAACCTGTTGCTCTCTTCCACAGCTCTCCAGCTTCTGCCCTACACTTATCGTTTAGCAGTGTGTAAACATAACTCTTGGTGATCCCGCAGAAAGGTTCTGGGCCGATTGGGAGACTAACCATCACCTACAACATGCATCATACAAAAATAACGTTGTATTATACAACGAAGACAGACTCTGTACCAGGGTCGTCTGCATGGGTACCTCCGGCTTACCTATTTCTGCCGCAAAGCAGCAGTGCTTGCATTGCTGTGTTTCGGTTTGATATGGCAGTGAAATTACTGGGTACCGTGACTTTATATCTGATGTCACAAGTTGGCAATGTACAATGTGGTTCTTGTGAGGGTTGCAGATTTTACAAGAGCCACATGTATTATGGGTGACTGTAACCACTCACCATCAGGTGGGTAGTTTGCTTGTTTGCCCACTTAGTAGCAATAAAAAAAAAAAAAAATTAGTAACAAACACACGGAACTTTAGTACATAGTTTTAAGTTTATTATTTTACATTTTAAGCTTGATATGTTTATATGTATTTTAATTTTTGTTTGTTTAGGTTCATTACCCCGCGATGCATAGCGCTTACCCTGTAACGAGCAGCTTGCCTGGGGAAATACCTCCAGCTCATTGAAGGCGCCGCAATCAATATCGATATGTTATTGAGACGCTGTCAATGTGCTTGAGCTAATGTGTATAGGTCGGTGACCTGCAAGTATTTTCATATAGTTACAAGCGTCTCCAGGCTATGATTTAACCCCTAAATACAAAATTAAATGTGTATGCCTGCTTATTATTCTACAACAAGTGTTATGACATCAACATTCTAAGTAACTTAAGCTACTTCAGGCAATATTCAGATCAGAGATTTTGTTCTTGTTGATAAAACAAAAACTACATTTTTTAATTTACACTGAAATGAACATGTTATAGCTAGATATTGAAAACTACATTAGATTGCTCTAAACAAACCGCATGACATCACATGTGGCATGTGGGATCTAACTATCAATCTAAAACCTTTGTAACTATGTTGTTTTTATGGTTACTTAAAAATAAATTTACCGATTAAGAAAGCTAATGTCACTTACTACAGTCAAATTCAAGGAATATAGTATGTCCGTAGAACAAGTGAAATAATGTGGTTTGCTTTTATTCCAATTTACAATATCCTTATTAATATTATGAAATACTTTGTAAAATGAAAGGCAACATTAAAAGCGATTTTTTTGTCAAAGCGACCCAAACTGCAGCCGGGCGTCACGCACCCGCGCCGAAAATTAAAGGATTCCATCCGTCCAAAACAAATACGGAGCCATTTTTATATTTTATTGTTTGTTAAATAAAAAATTCTCGGGAGTGAAACAAACGCGCAGGTGGGAATTTAAATAATCTGACAGGGATTAAAAGGAGGAGCATCAGCCTTATACCACCGTGGGCATTCGAGATTATCCACATTACTTCATGTTATATTTGTGGCCGTGCTTTTGAAATTCAAATGAGCGAGAACGGCGCGTGGCGGATTTTTGGTTTTTACTAATTTTATGTTAAATAACAGCCCACTTTTCCAACGCTGTGGTTTATGTTGATTAACTCATTACATTAACAACGGTTTGTTGTATTCATTTTATATCTTACAAATATCGTAAAGACTACATAAAGGAAATTATTCAATTGAAAAATCCAAGACTTAATGGGATAACCTATACTAAGATATTCAAATTTTTCCGTGTATATCTGATATAGAATAGTCGTATTGTGTGATATTTACACTATACACGATGCTTCATAATAACCAATAAATAATCAATTCTTTATCGAAAACTAATTATTAAAATGTGTTTACCCGTAATGTCATTCATCAATTCATCAATGTCAATCATAGACATGATGATGATACTATGATATACATGAAAATTTTGGGTTGAATGACATAACGTGAAAAAACATTTTAATAATTAGTTTTCGATAAGGAATTGATTATTTATTGGTTATTATGAAACACCGTGTATATACCTATAACTGTCGTGGCCATATCGTAAAAGTGACTATTTCATGATGTGGTCGACCATTTCTTGAAATGGTTGTATTTCATGAAAAATGTACATCCCAAGGTGGATCTTATACCTGAGGGAGGAACGATTGAGTTATGTCAGCCACAATCCCGTAAATTCAGCTCGGCGTGCGTGATGTAGGCGGCTTCGCTCAAGGGAGCTTAAAGTTATCTTGACTAAAATTAAACAGCTAAGATCTCAGACCTCAAACCAATGCATAAATTGCGGCACCGAGGTTAGTTGGATCTAACCAGCCGTCAAGTTGATTAATCGTTTCTTCCCCCACGTTATTAACATGGTAATGGTCCGCGAATCGCTTTCTTAGCGTTACTTAATGATGCGGGATTTTCGGAATGATTGTGCGGGACTCTGTAAGTCCTTCACTCCGGGCTATCTCACGGATTCAGGTAGCCGTCTGGAGCTGATAGCCCTTTCGGAAGGGTTGCCCGAATCATGTTAAGACGGGAATAATAGAGATGTAATGATTTGCAATATTATTATATTTATACAACTTATTAATTAAATAACGCAAAACCTTATAAATAACAACTTATTTTTATTGTAAAAAATTATATTATTTTTTTGTTTTGTTGCCTATCTTGCAAATTTAAAACTCTATGCGAGTATGATTTTACCGTCGCACTGCATGCGCGTCACTAAGACGATAGAGAAGTAAATTAAAAAAACCGGCCAAGTGCGAGTCGGACTCTCGCACGAAGGGTTCCGTACAATTGACTAATAAATTAACATTGGAGTTGAAAAATATGTTCTCCCACACATTCCACCTGCAAATGTAAGTTGGTACGCACAATATTGAGTAATTTACCATGTTATTTTAATATACGACTTATAAGAAGTTGATGATAAAAATAGTTTTTCCTATAATTTATAAGTAGAAAACTAATTTCTGTATTTTTTCAAAATTTTAGGTTCAGTTGGTAGTTTCAGAGATAAGGGGGTTATGGTCAATTTTCGTCTATTTTTTTGAATAACTTGGAAACTATTTATTTTAAAATTACAAAAAAAATACATTTAAGAATTAAGATCTTTACAACCTTTCATTTGATATGTCCAAATTGTGTACCAAATTTCAACTTAATCGGTCTAGTAGATTCGGAGATAATTGACTGTGACCGACAGACAGACGGACATGAGTGATCCTATAAGGCTTCCGTATTTTTATTCGGACGTACGGAACTCTAAGAAAAGATGGTAGAGTGGAATTCACTCTACCATCGACCGTGCATCTGAACAAAGTTCAGGTTCTGCGGAATTTCACGTTGTTGATTCCATGCAGAATAAAATACGTTTGACGCCGCTCCCTTTCATCCCGTGTATATCGTAAAAGCCGACTAAGGGAGTTCACCAAATTCCCATCTCTAGTAAGATATGGAAAACTAGTTATAAAATAGTTCAGTCTACTCCAGTCCGTCTAGCCAGCGTGATGGAGTAGGTCCAGTCTACCTCGTTTAAGGAGAGACCCGCAGTGGATTTTCCATCGAAGTATGCTGTTTAGCCTGCGTTTGTTAAACAATATTATGATGTTACAGGAGTAGCGTCGTATCAGGTAGATTATCAGGATATTTGCGAAATAGAGAAATAAAATAGAAAAGTTGTTAACGTAACGAGTTGAATGTATTAGTTATTATGGGTATTATATACACTCAGGGACAAATTTAGAGGAACACTACACTTTTTACATAGATTCAAGCTACTTTTACAACAACATATCGATGTGTGATTGACCTTTAATGCGTTTGTTTGATTGTTATCCAGGATTCATGACCATAACGGATAATGACAAAATTTTCCTATTTGTGACCTGGAGAAGAACGGTAGCTTTTAATGGTGGTCTTTTTTATCACAATCGTACACCTGGTTTCCGTGGTGAATGTTTTTTTTGTAGCGAATCCGATGGCTAGAAAGCTGGTAAGACTAAATATGGATTCGTATGTTGAAATACACAGCTTTATCAAAACTAGAAGTGAATTTTTATCCTTCCTCTAAATTTGTCCCTGAGTGTAGTTCGAGGATATTGAGGATAGGGAACAATTGTTATTGATCGATATCATATCGAATCAATTGTAAGGTACATAGATGGCAGTACTTGTTGGTCCAAACTAATCCGAAGAGATTTCATGTGTTCGAACTAATTGAATAATAACAGTCACAAAAATATCTAAAGGTGAATCTACCTAAATCTTAAAAACGTCATCAACATCAGCATGCGCTGCAGAGTTGGTTCCTTTTAATTCTGGTTAAAGATAATGTGCCAGATTTGATTAATTAATACTTTATTGCATATAGAACATATAAAACATATCACACATAGAAACAGGGTGACAATTGGCAACCTTATAATACGAGACGGCATAGTGCATTATTACAAAACAAGAAAAAAACATGATTCAAAATAAATATGAAATATGTATAAAATAAACCTGCGAAGTAATTCAAAGGTGTATGTGAAGTCAACCAATCCGCACTGGGCCAGCGTGGTTTGACTAAGGCCTAATTGCCCTACCGTAACTGGTCAGGGTAGGCTCGTGCCCCTTGGTGGGGACGTGTATGAGCTGTGATGATGATGATGTATGAAATGAGTATGTATGAAATTTTGAGTAAGCGTACGATCACTTGAACGAAGTGAAAGAACAAAAAAAATATTGCTTGATAAAGAAGAATGTCTTTCAAATACATTCAGTTTTTTGCGTAGCTAATCTAGATATACATGCAAACACTAAAATTACTAGATAATAGGTAGTAGGTATTTGAAGATGTTTAAAAAGTGAATTTCATTTCAAGATTTTTAATTATACATCTTGTGTTTGGATTATTGAAATTGTTCGTATTTGAACCAAATTTCAAAATAATGGGTCCAGTTTAAAAGTAAAAACCCATTTCATTTGTTTTCACGGTTTTTAAATACAATGTTTTATTTTGATTAATTTAAGAGTGCATGTGCATGATGCTTACCTATAGTGATTGTTACACTCATGTTATTTATTTATTGTGCACATAAATGTGAACGTAATAGTGTGCCTACTTATAGTCGTTGGTGAGCAAAATAAAAAAAAATATAAGTGACCGATTTTTATGAATGCCGTTCTATTCTTTTATTTTATCGTGCGGACCCCAAAGTTGGTTTATACATTGATGGCATAATTGTGCGCAATAATAACCGGTCCTGTTTGATTTCAAACATTAGGTGCTCGGCGGGCTAAAATATTTGTTCACCTATCCGCGTCCCGGAGGAGTGTTGTTCTATGAATAAAATAACAATTATAAGTGATCCCCGTCCCTCCGTGCGTGTTTAATTCCGTTTGAAACAATATTCATCTGGTGATTTACTCGTGGGACACACTGACGTTGTAGTTAAACTATTTTTTAGATTTTTATTTATACATTTTTTTATTAGTTGTTTTTTATTTTGAATTTACTTCATAAAGCAATCAAACTTTTAATTTGTGAGCTTAAAATGAGACAATGGTACCCAAGCGGTATAATTGTTATACTGTATTAAAAAGCGAATTTATGAATTATGCAGATTTTAAACGAAAACGATAATTAGGTACCTTTAAAAAATATTATATTGTGGTGGAACATCAATTTGATTAACTTTTTATTCACTAGATGTACCACTTCCAATTTATTTAATTTAGGTACTTACCCATAAAAAGCATATATTTTTTCATTTAGTAACTTATTTTGGGTATAATGTTAGATACGAGTAATATTTGTCCAGATAACAAGTTATGGTAAAGCGGTAGGTTCTGGATTCTCTACTAACGTTACTTTCTCTCTGATTGTATGGGCGAGATGGCAACTCTACAGATACGCGGGAGAGCCGTATGTACTATGGCGGTACTAATGGGAAGTTTGTTCTGTTTGTAATTTCTCTCGTTATTTGATGTGGGATTGCGACTCGCGCCCGAAATGTAGTTTTGATGACGGCCACAACTACAAGTGTGGGGATTCGGACCAGCTGCACTCTAACGGCCGCTTTCAATATCCCGGCTAAGAATTGGGATGATGACTGAATTCTAATTTTCACGTCTCGTCATTAAATATTAAAATAGCGCAGAAAATGATGAAATCCTGTGAAATTAGAATTAAAATCAGCTTAGAAATACATTAGATACAAGCATTTTAAGTTGTTAATTTGAAGGCGATTAGACAGAGAGATCCGACATCAACCGTGCCGTCCTTGTAAATTGCCGTTTTGCTCGAAAGAGATGGAGAAAAATCTTTAATACCTTATATCTTGGTTGTTTTCATAGTTATTCGAAAACCGACTTTATCTTTCTGTTTATTATATGAATGAGCTTCTATTAAAGCAAAAAAAAATTTTGTCATCTAGCCTATTATCTGTGAATTGGTTACTAGCGATAGGTATTTGACATAGCTCAAGGACAATCTAGTTTGGCCTAAATACTTTAGGCTGGACTTGTTTGGCCTAGGCCGTAGATTAGCAATTAAGTATATTCTATTTTTTATCACTCAGGGCGGAGATCACTTAATAAATCATAAATATCGATCTCAGTTTGACTTAACTGCGAGACTGCAAGAGTCTTGCAGACTAGGCCGGTCTTGGTCTTGGCCTTGGACTTTGCAAGACCAAGACCGATTTTGGGCAACACTATAACTTTTCATCCATCTATCTGCCAAATATTTGCCTTTAATATATTAGGGTAAGGTGAGTTTACGACGTGGGTTGAGTCTTGCATTCCGATCAGATTGATAATTGTATTGCTTCAGTTGTCGCTTCGCCAGATTCAGAAACGAAAAAAAATCTCAACATAAAATAAGAACCGACTTCAAAAATAATGTGAAAATACCAACATCACATTTTGAATTCAGTGCGGATGATCGATGATTACGACTTCAAATTGGGCACCGACTTCAAAATAAAAAAAATGTGATATTGTTATTCTTACATTATTTTTGACATTAAAAATTTTTTTTTTGTTAAATATTTTTTTTATTCTAATCTTTTTTAACCGACTTCCAAAAAAGGAGGAGGTTTCTCAATTCGACCGTATATATGATTTTTTTTTAATTTTTGTTCGCGAATAACTTCGTCGTTTATGAAACAATTTTGATGATGCTTTTTGTATTCAATAGAGGATACTCCAAGGGTGGTTCCATGGTCACCAAAGTTAGGATCTGATGATTGGATCCCATAAAAATCGAGGAAAACCTTTAAAGTTTTAGGTGTGTCTAACGTGTTTTGTGTGTATGTTACGCGATTACTCCGCCAATTGTGGACCGATTTTCAAAATTCCTATTGTATTCGATAGAGTATACTCCTGGGGTGGTTCCAAGATCACTAAAATCAGGATCTGATGATGGGATTTCATGAAAATCGATGGAAAACCTAATTTAATACCTTTCCTTTCACTAAAAAGATTTCATTCACTAAAAAGTTACAAATATAAAATATTTTACAAAAAATAAAAACCGACTTCAAAAACACTGAAAAGTTTAAAATAATATCAGAATTGGTACAGACAACATCACACTTCTATATTGAAATCGGTGACAAATTTTAAGACTTTCTAGGGGATCATCGTATGGCACCAACTTGTATTGATGACCGATTTAGCAATTTTTAAGGAAAATGCAAAATCACAAAAAAAATATCTGAAGTCAGGCTCTTGATCGAAACAGTCTGTATTAGTATAATAAGCGATGTATCTGTACCTAACTACCAACCTATATCAGCGCTGCGTCTCTAACTAACATACATCTATACTAATATTATAAAGAGGAAAGATTTGATTGTTTGTTTGTTTGTTTGTATTGAATAGGCTTCGATACTACTATACCGATTTTGATGAAAGTTGGTATAGGGATAGTTCGAGACCAAGGGAAGGACATAGGGTAATTTTCCTACGGGAAAAAAAATCCCACGGAAAAAAAAAAACGCGGGCGAAGTCGCGAGCGGAAAGCTAGTATAATAAAAAATCATATTAGCAAAACATTATACTCGCAAAATACACTGTATATATATTTTGTTAAAAATAAACATCACAGAAGCGTGTCTATTCCGCAACATTTTCGACGTAATGAAGCCATATCTAATAGCAGCGATAAGGCGTAATGTTTGCGCGCACGCCAAATAATAAGCGATCATTTGCGGTGTCGAGGGGCGTCAGAGAAAAAAGGAAGTAGATGGTGTCCGCTTATCAGATATGATGGCATCTCAAAATTGAATAACGCTAGAAACCTAAATAGTAAGCTTATTAAAAACAACATTTGAAGCATTTTGCACAGTCTCATTACTCTGGGTGCTCTATTTATAGATTCGGAATTGTTGATTGTGAACACATAACGGGCATGCATTTTTAACTTCCTTAGTCTAAGTGTCTACTGTTGTACATCCCCAAGAAGTAACTGTATATGGTTGTTAAGTTTTTTTTAATTCCTCTTGATTTTTCATTAATAAACTGTTCCCGCGAACTACGTTTTTCTAGTAAAAATACTAAAATCGCCATAAAAAAGGGGGTTGGTGGTAGAGGGGTGAAAATTTAGGGTTATATGTATTTTTTAATGCTTAATCATAAAAAAATAAAAATAAAACATCTGGAGGGCGCCACCCTTATCACTTAATATAGGATAAAAAAATAGCCTACGACCTATTCTCAGACCTACCAAATACACACATAGATTTCATAAAAATCGGTCCAGCCGTTTCGTGGGAGTTCGATAACAAACACTGTGACACGAGAATTTTATGTATTAGAAGTTGAAATCAACTAGGTATCAAATTAAAAGAAAATATTGTACGATTAATATCATTGGCTCTCATTAATTACATTAGGTTATTAATAAAAGCACTTCAGTTTACAGCTCGAACAATGCGGCGTTTTTATCTAAACGTTTCGCGACGGCTGATTGGCAGTTAGCTCCGCAGATAAATGGAGATGGCGGCCGTTTAGATATCGGTTATCGCACCGAAGCTCTTTACGGCTTTACCTCAATAAAGGCAACTTTAGTAAAAACAAGTTTACAGCCGATGTTTTATGACGCTCTTTATGCTGAGAAGTTGTATTTACGGCTATTACCGATCATCGTGTCGTAATTGCTTTGTCGTTTATCTAATTTATTAATCTGCGGTGTTGCACTGGTGATACATTTACGGAGTATTTTAAGGAATATGTTATGAGTAAGAAAAAATAACGATTTCAGTAATTTGTTGAGCATATTAATAAATTACGTAGACCTAGCTACATTTTATATATGCCTATAAATTGGAAACTAATTTACTATTAGTTAAAATTGGGCACCAACTGCAAAATAAGAAGGTCTCTTTCTACCCACCATGGTGCTGACCACATTTTGGAGGGAGAGCTCTTCGCTCTCTTCTTCGAGATAGATCTTTGCAGCTGCCAGATAATGGCGACCAATTCTTGGCGCTGAGTGGAAAAGGCCGGGCAGACCGTGATGTGTGGTGTCTTCCTCCGCGCTACAGAAATGGCACTCAGGGTTCACTTTTCGCCTAATTCGCAGCAAATAGTGGTACGAGAACGACCCGTTGGGAATGTTCATCAATCGGGAAGGGGTGAATGGCATCTCTATGATGTGTATGATCCTTGGTTTTAGATACTGGTTTTAGATCTTGAACCACAGGCGGAACGTCTTCAACTGTAAGACCTTGCTTGTACTGTAGCCTCCTCTAAGGTTATTGTAGGTGACTTACCCATTGAGCGGGAGCGGGCGGTAGATACCCATAATCGTAAGTGTTAATTGCACTCAATGGGTAGGTACCCATAATCGTTAGTGTTAATTGCAATGGCGAATTGATAACGGTAGGTATCGTTTTACTATTTCTGATTCAAACCAGCAGAATTGTATTCGCAAAGCATGACAATAATGTAAATGGGCTAGCCCAGTAAAAAGTGCTTTGTAAGTGAATGCGTGGTTTTATTCATTATTTATTGTGGTAAACGGGAGTTTTACGTCATTTTTACGTCCCCACGCCGCCATTTAGATAAAAGAGCTGACGTTCATTTCCAGACGGGTGGTGGGCAAATGCTTTTGACGTTTTTGCGGGCGAAAATTTTAATAGTTACAACTCTGCCTTTCACAAACAGGTCTAATATGAGACTTATTTCTTACTAATAGAGTACGCAATCCGATTCTGTATGAGTAATGAAGTATGTGTAATGATGTATGTATATTGTTTGTAAGTTAACTTTTTGAACACTCTAAGTAGTAATAACAATGCATTGCATAAATTTAAAAAATCGATCACAACTTTAACTTTTTTCTCTCTTTATTTTGACACAAACAGTCATTATAAATATATTTTCCAAAAAATTATTGGCAAAATAACAGACAAAGAGTGTGCAATATTACAAAAAATATATATATCTGTGTATTCTGCTAGTTTACAGACTAAACTAGTTACTAACTTATATAATAAAATCGACATTTATCAATATTAGCATTACTTTTGCATGTATGCTTACATGAAAAAGTAATGCTAATATACATATAGGTATAATGAGTTATGAGTAAATGAGTTTTTTGTACAGATCTTTTATCAATGACATAAGAGAATTCTTGAAAAGGTCGATAGTGTGGAATTCGTTATTAAATGTACGAATGCAACGTGCAATATAACTGTTCGAGGTATAGTTTTTCTTGGTTATAGGTGGTACAAAGGCATGAATAACACGTGAGGAGCGTGCTGGCAGTCGAGTTTAGTTATAAAATTGATTTTTGATAGAAGCGTAGGCGAGACGATTTGATAATTTAATAATTGAAAAAGAAAGGCTATGTCAAATTGCGTCGATTTGAGTTTTAAAAATATACGATATCAGGTGATCAAATAAAGACTTTAAAATGCTGGACTTTATTCTATCAGCGGTACTATTAATGGTCATTAGACTAGACTTATTCCCACTTAATACTACGAAATGCGTTAAATTTTGTTGTAAAGTTATTATTAACTACGAGTAGCGTTTCACTGGCGATGGTGAATGAAGGAGTGTATATAATGTGACGTCATGCAGGGTCGGGGGAAATGAGGCGGAATCTTTCAGATAACGCACACTCGCGTGTGTGTAACGGACCTTGTATGGAACAACCAGGACCGCACTCAGAATATAATATTCCGTGTATTGCTATTTAAAAATCGAAGGTTTTCATTAAACATTTTCTTATCGCTACACATCATTTGTTGATAATAATGTCTCATAAAAAACTTTTTGCATTTCATGTGTGAATTTAAAATTTTCTGGAAGGGGAAGTTCCAGTTACAGCGAATCGACGAATTCAACTCGCCTAGACAGCGTTAGGATATTCTCGACCCATCCAAGATGAAAGTTGTGCGAACTGAAAAGAAAAGAGGACTGTAATTTTATGCCATGCTCAGGGTTTCTCTACGTGATCAAATTAGAACTGGTCAGATAAGTAGATCTAAAGTCACCGACATAGCCCATCTAAATGTGAACCCTAAGTGGCGATGGGCAGGGCATATTGATCGAAGGACTGACGACCTTACGAAAGTAAGGTATTCAAGTTCCGTACGCTTTATGGCAGACGCTGCGTTGGTAGGCCACCACAAGGTGGACGGACGATCTGGTGCACGTCGTGGGAAGCCGCTGGATGCGGGTAGCAGCGCATGACCGATCGGCTTGGAAACCCTCGTGTATAACCTATGTCTAAAAGTGGACCCCTGTTGGTTAAAACGATGATAATGATGAGAAATTACACTTTCTGATATGGGCTATTAGTACAAATATAGCGTACAACATAATGACTTTTTGGTGCCTATAATTACATATGTCATTATGGCTTTATCAATAAATAATGTACCGAAAACCGTAACTAATGCCGTTCCGTGGCCACTTAGAGGGTAAGGCTAAATTAGCCTCTATGAAACTTTGTAGCGAGATGGTGCCGAAGATATTTAAATGATAAAAACTGTTACTATAAATTTTTATATTGATAAGAAACTTTGATAATTACAATGATAAATAATGATGATTTGCTCGTCTTGATTGATAATTGATTAATGACTCATTCTTAACTAATATAATCTGTATTTATAATAAACTAATTGCTTATTAAGGTGTTTGGTGGCTTGCACCGAACAAGCTGCACGTACATAAATGTAATTGTTATTTATTATTGTAATAATTTGAGCTTATTTAATTTAATATAATGCATGATTATAATACCTCTTTATTATTGCTACGCCCTTACAGGGTGTCACATATGTTCTATTTTATTTCAACTAACATATTTCTTAAACTTGTGACATGCAATAAAGATATTGAATTGAATTGAAGCTTGGTGTGCTCAATAGATCGAGACGGTATTTCACTCCGGCGCACCGCCTACAGCCTTACAAGGCGCAGGTTCAGCATCATATGGAATACTGTTCTCATCTTTGGGCAGGGGGGCACCCCAATACCAGCTTCTCACAACGCTGCGTCTCCCGGTACGCGGCCGCCAATCAAGGACCTTTCCGCCCCAACGGCCGTCAGTCCTGCGAACTATGTGTCCTATTACTACAATACTATGTTTAATTTCAAAAATATAATAATAGATAGTATGTTTTAGAAAAGAGCAAAATGTATTTGATATCAATTTTAAATCCGTTCATATAATTATGATTTATCCCTTTTCTTTAAAAAATATATCACTATAAAAAGTATTTATTGTATTTTATTAATTTGCAATTTAATTATTGAGAATCGAATACGTCTCTGTATAGAAAATATCGCGTCGTTGTTCATAATGTAGGTGACATCGATAATTCGTCGTAATGGGCCACGAGTGCTAAATTGAATGAGCAAGCTTGAGGGTAGATTGTTTGTGATGCGACCCTCACATTACAGGTGGTTATGTTGGATGATTATAATTTACTTTGATGATGTTATCGTGTATTTTTGTTTTGATATCGAAATTGCGTGCAAAGTTTCTATATTATAATTGACTCTTTAACATAAGTACATACAAAATATATCCTCTTTAACATAAGTAAATAGCTACTTTCCTTGGTAGAAATTGCTACCTTAGCAATAAGACCGCCTATTGTTCATCTGATTTTTTATGTCATGTCCTGTGTATGTGTATTCTATGTGCTATAAAGTGTTTTAATATATAATCAATAAATAAGTACCTAAATCAAATTCAGAATTTTGTATGAATGATTCCATAGTAGTAATGTTTTTATGTTCCTACTACACATAAAGTCTGTCCAAGACTGTCATCTCATCATGAAAACTCATATACGTCCTCACTGAGGGGTTCGAGCCTACCCTATGTCAGTGTGATTAGGTTTTAGTCAACCACGCTGGCCCAGTGCGGATTGATCGACTTCACATACAACATTGAATTTCTTAGCAGATGTATGCAGGTTGCCTCACGATGTTTTCCTTCACCGTAGGAGCGTCAGACAAATGTACACATGAAATTCAAAAAACACATTGGTACATGGCGGTCGCGAACCCCGGACTTCCCGATTGGAAGGCAAGTGCCGAGTCTACACAGCGCCACCGACTTTCATCTGCATAAACATTATTAGGCATTATTATTCTCTACGCGTATGGCAAACGAAAATAACATGTTATTTTTATATATAGAGAATATTTATAAAACATTATAATTATATTTATCTTGAAAACTATAATAAAAATGAAAAATATATTACTACCACAAAAACACACTTTATAAACACACATTGACCTGCAAATAAACAAATTTTAGTTAGATACTTTTTACATACGACGAGGAAGCTTTTGGCCTCTCACCTGATGGTAAGTGGCGATAAGGTCAAATGTAGCATCGACCTTCACCTGGAATCCTCAATTTCTGAGGAACTGAATATCGTTACACTCATTGTCGAAACACAACAATTATTATTGTGGCGACAAACATAGGTAAGACGGTGATAGCTATCAGGCCGGCTCAGATACCCTACCACCAATTAAATCGAGCAGAAAAATTTCTGCCACCATGGAAAATCAAACCCCGGACCTCACGATCAACACCCGGTGGTCTAAGCCACTATAGAGGCGGTTATTCAAATGTATTTTGATTGAAATTCTTTGTAGAGACAACGTTGTTGTTTTTTGCTTGTTTTGGCGTAATCAAAATAGTTAAGATGTATGCATATAATTTGAATGAATGGAATTAAACATGTTTTTTTTAAATTTACTTTTGATACACGATCCGTATAAGTGAAACAGAATATTTCGAGTAGTCGAGAGTTTGCAATATATCAGTCTCCTCATTATCTAATAAATATTATCAGAGATTAGAATCACACCGCAAAATAATTTGTTATACAGATTTTATCGTACCGATTTCCGTTTTTATTAAATATGGAGTTATTAATATAAAAATACTATGGACTAATTAACTGACGCCAAGCCATTTCAACACAAGAGACAAACCCTTGCATGCCTATGGTGAAGTCTAACCTTATTTTCTCGCGTGGACAGACTTCAAAGAAGTCTGTCCATTCGGTCTAATGAGCCAATGCCCCTGTTACGAGTAGCTTGAAATGTTTTCATAGCTTGATGCTGTGGTTGCGCATTATTTTTTATTTGCTATGTATTACTAGCTTTTGCCCGCGGCTTCGCTCGCGTTAAATTCGGGGTAACACTGAAGATTTCAAAAAAAAAAAATAAGGCAGGTATTTTTCGTTGGTAACAAAGAGTCTGTGTACCGATTTTTAGCTTCCTACCTTGAAAACTGCAAAAAGTCCCATATAAAATTTAACCCCCTCTTTTAAGGGGTTGGGGGCAGATTTCCAAAAAAAAATAATGCACGATTTTTTTGTTAGTCACAAATAGTTCGCATACCAATTTTTAGCTTTCTAACTTGAAAATTGCGGAATGCTCCATACAAACTTCCACCCCCCATTTTAGGGAAGTGGGGGGTTAGAAAGAGACAAAAAGTAGCATATGTCACTCTCCATCCGTTCAACTATCTCCACTTAAAAATCACTTTAATCCGTCGCTCCGTTTTGCCGTGAAAGACGGACAAACAAACACACACACACATTTTCCCATTTATAATATTAGTATGGATAATCCACGTTAGTAACTAAATATGTCTTTTTCATTAGGTTTGAATAATGTATATCACGTGCTATCTTATACGCAGGTACATTTCTATAAAAGAAATGCTTATAGGTTAAGGACGAGTAATATATAAACACACAAAATACCTTAACGTAGGTACCTACGTGACTTAAAAAATACCTTAAAATATCTAAAACTATACTTTATCACAAAACTAACCCATTTAGACACAATTACCAAAAACAAACATACGTTTTTGACGATATTACTATGTTCGACCCACTCTATATGCTGTTCTAATCAGGAATACAGAGAGTAACAGACCCCACAGATTAATCCATCATTCATTACAGCTTTCTTTCGGCGTGTTCTAATGAGCTCCACACCAGATAAGCCTCGACGTTATGAGCAGCATCATCAATCTTAGTGCTCTATACTGCAGGGAAGATCTCTATTGATACGATAGCAATATGCTTATAAAACTCTTGGGTTATATTGAATATTTAAGTATAACGTTTGCTTCGGCTTAATAAGGTTATATGCTTTAGTTTTTAGGGTTCCGTAGCCAAATGGAAAAAAACGGAACCCTTATAGATTCGTCATGTCTGTCTGTCTGTCTGTCCATCCGTATGTCACAGCCACTTTTCTCCGAAACTATAAGAACTACACTGTTGAAACTTGGTAATTGGATGTATTCTGTGAACCGCATTAAGATTTTTACACAAAAATAGAAAAAGAGCAATAAATTTTGGGGGTTCTCCATACATAGAACTGAAACCCAAAATTTTTTTTTCATCAAACCCATACGTGTGGGGTATCTATGGATAGGTCTTTAAAAATTATATCGAGGTTTCTAATATATTTTTTTCTAAACCGAATAGTTTGCGCGAGAGACACTTCCAAAGTGGTAAAATATGTGTCTCCCCCTATAACTTCTACAATAAGCGAAAGATAAAGGTAAAAAAAATATGTTATGTACATTACCATGTAAACTTCCACCGAAAATTGGTTTGAACGAGATCTAGTAAGTAGTTTTTTAATACGTCATAAATCGTACGGAACCCTTCATGGGCGAGTCCGACTCGCACTTGGCCGGTTTTTTACATCCTCATTTTATTCCTTTTGAGTTTTTATTTTGCAATAAGTATATGCTTCATAAATAAGGTTTTCTTCTCTTGCTAGTAAAAGTTCTTGTTATTAAATATATTATAAGACTTCAAAATATATAAAAAAAACTAAAAGACTCGGGTCTGCAGGAAGAAATTTCTAACAGAAATATGCAGTACCTTTTGCTCATTGTTTCAAATGTGTTTTCCCATAATGTATGTGTGTGTAATGTATATAAATAAATAAATAAAATTTTTATCTCGCATAAATACTTTACGATGAGGATTTATGTTTTGCAGTAAGTATATTATTTCACTGTACTGACTGACTGCATTTCAGGTATAGAGAATAATGTAGTGAGACTTTTTTGTAATATCACAAACTTTCAGATATGGAGGGTATACTCGTCTTGGTGCTGATGGAAATCATTTTATTATGTTACCGCGCGTGTTAAGCGATAGCGTAGCCCGGCAAATACGGAACATTTGCACATAACCGACCTAAAATTCCACTTTACGCGCTTTCAACACAACGGAGGGAGACTCCGTACCAGGGTCGTGTGCTTGGGTACCTCCGTCTTACCTATTTCTGCCACAAAGCAGCATTGCTTGCATTGCTGTGTTCCGGTCTGAATGGCAGTGAAATTACTGGGTACCGTAATTGACGACTGTTACCGCTTACCATCAGGTGGGCAGTATACTTGTTTGCTAACTTTATTGTATAAAAAAATCATAGAACGCAAGCCAACTTCACCTGCTTGTGGTGCACTCTGCCGATAACGGAAGAGGTTCTGGCGTATTCCCAACCCTACTGAACCTTTTCTTTCTTTCTCGACAAGGGTTTTTCGTAGGATGAAGTGGTTGAGATGAAGAGGCAGAATAAATTATTCCATTTGAAGATAAAACACAAAGTATTTCCGGAGCGTAGACGAATGACACTGAAAACTCGAGCCATCAAATCTGCTTCATTTTTATATCGACTCTTTAAAATGGCAAACCACAAACAAAAGGCATCTAGACAAAAGAAATAAAATTTATCTCGAGCAAAACACCCCATAAAATGGAATTGTCTCGAGAACTTTATAAACGCGATAACGACTGAAGTTGTGCCGCGCTTTGTTACTCTGCTTACATAAACGAGACCAGTTTGCGAAGCCCTCTCCGCTTTGGTCTGCGGCAGTTGAGCCTCGACGGGAGACGGTTAGTTCGAAGTGTGAAGGGTCTGTGTATTTTGGACGACGTATACCTAGATACGGAGTGTTGTAAAAAAGAGATCTCCAAGGAGTGTCCGCCGATGGCCCCGCCTCCATCGCGGCACGCCCACCTACTTCTCAGAAACTTCTTCAGTTCACCCGTTCCAAACGAAGCTGTGAGCGCTCGTGTAATGACTTCGACTTCTGGACACGAATACTTGCTACACACAAACACAGTTTGCCCACACATCCAAACTGTGTATACTAACATAAGAGTATATAACTTCGTGGAGGGACGTACTACATCAAAGCGATCAATATCTAAGTCTAGATAAACAGCAAAGGTCGTTAGAAGGGCATATCTATTTGTCAGAGCTATAGAAGAAGTAATATAACCTACGTCCTACGTACAGATCTTCAAGATATAATGGGCATCGACTTACTTGGTCTTTTCCAAGATGACTGACACATATTGGAAGTATAATGATATAGAACTGCTCATGTGATTGTAAATGATTCTAGGGCCAAAGTACTTTTTAACAATTGTCTTTGATAAGTTAGACGATTGTTTCGATGTTTTTTGATGCCCATTATTTCTCTTAATGTAATGTACACTGTGATCATGTCAATGTAATGTCATCTAGCACATGTCTTTAATTACAATAAGGCTGTCTCAGTGATTAGTAATATTAAATTCTATTATACATTTGAGTCAAAAATGTTACCTACTGTCTTATAATAAATGTCAGTGATTCTACCTATTGTACGCATACTTAAGGGCTGCCTCTTTCATGATCAGTACCTTCCTAAAAATCTAAAAAAGTAATAAGCAATGTAATGGTTTTTAAGTAATACTTTACTCTAATTAATGTGACTGCCATCAAAACTGAAATACTGTGCTCTCCTCACTGGGATGAATTCATAGATAAGATGATTAATCATTCACATTAACTCGTATTATCATAAATTATCAAATTTATATACTTTGCCAAAAATATAATAGACCTACCAATTCAAAAACTTTGAAGCTACATAAAATCAACACTAATAAAGAAAGGGTTACTAATAGGTACAGTTAAGATTATTTCAATGATCAAACGGCATGACGTTAGCCCCATACCTGATGATTTCTTTTAATTGATATGTTGATAAAGTCTGATGTGGCCAAAATGAACGAGTATAATGTGAACTGACACTTATCTAATCTTATAATGGAAGTTGAACTAAAACAATTTGCTTTGAGGTGAGCTTCTAATTGACGACTCTGACCATACAGGGACAGAAAAAAAATAGCCTTTGCTGGATTACTTGCTGGTTCTTTCCAGTACCTACAAGGTCTCCTGCCGTCGACTTGTGATTGTGACAAGTTGTGAATCATTGGCGTAGCTTAATTGACGTGCTAATGTAATAATCCAATGAAGATGTTGTGATTGTGTAACAATACAATCTGAATAAACGATATTGATTTTTTTTCTTTATGTACATAATTTTCGTACAATCGTTGAATATTATGTTTGATATTTCTAAGTGCGTGTTTCTTTGTGGGCCGTTAATCTTCGACAATTTTTTAACATTTTATCTGTTAATAAATAATTTTCTTCAAATATTTAATAAGACGTTTGTCTGCTCTAGTACTTACCGATTCTGACTACGAAACCAGTGTTTGAATTACCGACATAGCCTAAAGAATCGCAAACCTTCAGTGGCAGTGGTCAGGACACATCGCACTGACGGCCGTTGGGACGGAATGGTCCTCGAGTGGCGGCCGCGTACTGGGAGGCGCAGTGTCGGTAGGTCCCCCACAAGGTGGACCGACGATCTGGTGAAGGTCGCGGGAAGCCGCTGGATGCGGGAGGCGCAGGACCGATCGGTATGGAGATCCTTGGGGGAGGCCTATGTCCAACAGTGAGCGTCTCTTGGCTAATATGATGAAATAAATATGAAATATGAAAATATGATACTACCTATTATTAAGAATCATAAGACCAATATCATCTTTTTAATTTTAAAAAGTAATTTGTACGCAATCACAAGCTTGAGTAGCAAAAAATGCTCTTAAGATTATTGTCGCTACAATAATTGGAGATTTTTCTACAAATTTCGAAATTGGTTTGGATTTTGGAGCACATTTTGATAAAAGCCATAGTTAAAAGAGTGCTTTGCCATCGATTGTTTTAGAAACATTACCTTTTTTATTAATAAGTTAGTTAATTTATCAATGTTTACACTGTGTAAATTCACTTACTCGAAATTCCTAATGAAATTCCTCTCGTGACCTCAAAAATTCTTTATTGCATTCCATAAGTATTCTCTAGCTGACATATACAATTTGTATCATTATGGACCTTGTTAAGGCACAGCAATTCTTGAGAGAAGCATGCACTACTTACATATAAAAAAATATTTATCTAAATCTACTGTCCATCATATTTAGAAACTATTATCTAAAAACTAACACAGGTACATTTAAATTTAATTTATTATCACAGCATTTTATTATTATTATAATCAGAATATGTCATTATTAGAAAATATGTATATGGAATAAAATTAATATTATTAATATTTATAGTGACATTGAACAAAATAACATTTATATATTACAATATATCTTAATTTGGAGACTTGTAAACATTTATTAATATAGGTAATTGTATTTTAATAATTACATTTATATTTATTTAATTGCACTTTATTAAATAGCTATCTCTGCTTTTTAAGTTTATGTAACTATATCATTACTTTTTTTAACATTTATACATTTGTTTCATTATATTTATAATATTTAAAGCTAAGGTGTAGTTGAAATTTATATTTACATTTAATTTTAACTAGTGCTAGGGTTAGCTGGTAGAGATCTCTTAACGAGATAAGCTCGCCTTTTTAAAAATATTTTGTATAAACAATCGTAATTTATAAATGTACAACTTAAAGCTAGTTATATCTCGAAACATATTTATCAACATAACTTTATATTTATCTATTTTGAGTAATATTATGCTACTTAATAGCAAGTAAGTAATTAACGTTATTATATTATGGTAGGTCTATTTAATATTTCTTTTTTTATTTGTTATTCATAAAATCATTAATTGTGTAATAGCATTTTCTAATCAATAGTTCTTTTAATAACTTTATACTTTTTTTGTCGTTTTCTTCATTTTTTATATTTTCTGGTATCTTGTTATAAATTCTAGTGGTCATGGACAAGGGGCCAGACGAATGTAGTCGTAGGTTTGAGGTTGGTGGTACTAATTTATTTTTGCGTGTAGACCTTAGCGAGTAAAACATTTTTAGGTGTTCTCGTTTTGTATATAGCTCAGGATGTTTTCGTACAAATTTAAAGGCTTCAAGTATATATATGCTTGGCACTGTCAGGATCTTATGCTTTATAAAATGTGGTCTACATGTATCGGTCATTTCTATATTTGCTATGATTCTTAAAGTGCTAACAGACGATCCGATTTGGTTGGATCCAACGTGATCCAACCAAATGAGGAGCCGACGCGCCTACAGACGATCCGACGCGGTTGGCAATCCAACATTAGGGATGCCCTAAAAAGTATTATGTACCTATATCGATATCGATATAAAATACTATTTTGATCAATACAAAAACATAATTTGTCTTTGCGAAACTCAAATAAATTAACACCTTTTGTTAATATTTTATAAAGTTTATAAAATTTGTTTATAAGGAATAAATAAATAGGTACAGATAGATTTCATGGTAAATTTTTGTTAGAAATATTTATTTCCTGTGATCCGACTCTATCGATCGGTATCATAAAAATCCCGAACATAAAATCCAAAAGATCCAAAAAATTATCGTACTCGTAAAAATATTGAAAGAAAAGTATCAATACTTCAAATTCAAAGTGTAGAGTACTTCAACGTCAGTCAGTGACTTGAAAACAGCAACAAATTAAGTAGGTGTGTATAAACAATAATAAAAAAGCATCTGTAAATTCACAAATTAAAGTTTATTATATTAGGTAGGTACTCATAAATAGGGTAATGTCTGTTAAAACACAAACAAAAAGTAAAACAACATTTTTGCAACATATTTTTTCTCTACTTTGTGGTTTGGCAGGACAGCAGTCGAGTCATTTTAGTTTACTAAATTATTAATTTATTACTTTAAGCACACATAATTAAATTAAACCACAAAGTATCGATACTTTTGTCTTTTGTCGTGTCCCTACTTGTCGGATGAGCGATCGGGCCGTCGAGCATCCAACAAGCTAATAATAATTATGTCGGGCCGACAGCCGTACACACGTTCCAATTTGGTTGGGGTCGGGCGGTTGGCTCCAACCAAATCGGATCGTCTGTTACGGCTATTATCAGTTTTTATTGAGCAGTAAAGAGAGTAGGGGCATCAACACTGTTCCCCCAAAGAATTATGCCATAGCTCAACCATGCATATGCGTACGCATAGTAGGTTGTGAGCGCGGTTTGTAAGTCCGTGGTTTTCTTATCTTCGTATAACGCATAAGAGAATTTAGATAGTTTTAGTCTAATTTTGTCAATATGATTTTTCCAATTTAAGTGGGGGTCAATATCTAATCCTAGCAGTGTAAAATTGTCAACTTTTTCAATTGTTATATTTTTGTATGAGAATTTGATGTCAATTGGAGATTTTTGATAGGGATGAAATGTCATTAATTTTGTTTTGTTAAAATTTATTTCTAGGTTGTGGTCATTTAGCCACCCTACAGTTTTGTCCAGTATAGATTGAAGTTTGTCATTTATATCTAAATTATTATTACCTCGACAAACGGATCATTCCCGTAGTAGGTACTAATGGTAAGACTACTCGGTAAGACTACTGGGAACAGCCCGAAATTTCATCCTTTTTATATAATATCTCAAGTAGTACTGCATGGATTTGACAAATTTGACTTTACAATGTCGAGGTCAGATCTTTTTATTTTACTTTACACTACCTATAAATTATTTAAATGATGCCCTCTAAACAACACTCAAAGCCAAACCAAAACAAGTACATACAGCAGAGCTGTGCCCGGAAACGGATCCTTTTTAATTTTTAATTCGCTCGGCTGCGACGCGGCGCTGTCGTCGGCATCTTCCTGCCCCGCGCTTCCGGTCGACATCACTCCTTTTTTAAACGCTGTATTTCCGGTTTAGCACAGAGCCTTGTAGCGTTGCTAATCATTCTGTAAATAGGCAAGACTTCGATGGTATTACGGTATAATATAGGTTCAAGATATTTTAATATTAACAGCGTTAGTCTATGGCATTATTATTCTTAATCGGCATGAGTATAAAAACACATTTCATATCTACACTAATATTATAAAGAGGAAAACTTTGTTTGTTTGGTTGTAATGAATAGGCTCAAAAACTACTGGACCGTTTTTAAAAATTCTTTCACCATTCGAAAGCTACATTATCCACAAATAACATAGGCTAAATTTTATTTTGGAAAAAAATTGGGTTCCATAAGATATTTGGGTTTTTCGGACACAAGGTGTAAAAAATCAACCAGAAAAGTAACTTATTTTGCGTACGCTGCCTAAACTAATGATAGAACCATAAAATGTTCTAATTAATTGTAGATCTTATAAATATCTATGAAAAAGTCCGCGATACACTATACCTATCTATGTCAAGTGAGGCACAACAACCATTTTTTTATTTAAAAATCTTGAATTTTTTTTGGACTACATTTAAACGCATTTATTTTTCTCATTCTATTAATCCTTATCAAAATAAATTATTTCATCACTAAGTACAGTTTATGTAGGTAATATTTGGTCTTTGAATTATTAAAATTGGACGTTTGGTTTTGAAGTTATGGCGAAATTAAAATATTACGATTTCTGCTGCACGGCCCGTTGCGAAGTGAGCGTCACCAAGGCGGGGGTGCGCGTGCGGGAGGTTATGGAATAAAATGGAGGAAAAAAAATAAATTAAATGTAAAAAAACCTTTTTAAAAACAAGGTTTTATTTAAATGCGCTAAAAAGAAAAAATAAACATTTACACTAAAACTTTTACTTATAACGTTATTTCACATTTAACACAATTTATATGACATAAAAGATTGTCGCGAGATTTACTTATGTGTAAATTATTTAATTTACTTGTTTATCTACAAAAGTAAATCTCGCGACAAGCTTTTATGTCATATAAATTGTGTTAAATGTGAAATAACGTTATAAGTAAAAGTTTTAGTGTAAATGTTTATTTTTTCTTTTTAGCGCATTTAAATAAAAGCTTGTTTTTAAAAAGGTTTTTTTACATTTAATTCATTTTTTACTTTTTAGATATCACTGAACACGTTTCTTAGTCTTTTCATCTAATTCAACGCATCATTGTTGCAAGGTCGTTTGCCGGAACGTCTATACTTACAGAATTTCAGCTCAATCGGTTAAAGATATCTACTTCAAATTTGATTTTTTGGCTTTAGAAGTACGCCATATTGGATTAATAGTGACAACATTTTATTTTTCAAGTTATTCTTAGCAAGGCCTTTTATTTGATACCCATATTGTAGGAGTGCATTTAAAATAATTGGTCCGCCATCTTGGGTATGCCGCCATCTTGGATTTAGAATGACGTCACACAGTTATTTATGCATTTTCATCCAAACTGTGTGTGTATACAAAATTTCAGCTCAATCGGTTAAAGATAATTATCTACTTCAAAATTGATTTTCAAGCTTTAGAAGTCCGCCATATTGGATTAATGGTGACGTCACATCATTTTTCGAGTTACTCGTAGCAAGAACTTTTATTTGATACCCATATTGTAGGGGTGCATTAAAAATAATTGGTCCGCCATCTTGGGTATGCCGCCATCTTGGATTTAGAATGACGTCACACAGTTAACCATGCATTGTCATCTAAACTAAACGTATATACAAAATTTCAGCTCAATCGGTTATAGATATCTGCTTCAAAATTGAGTTGCAAGATTCCACCCGAACATACTTACATACATTGCAAGTTAAATAAAAGCTTGTAATTAAACACTGTGTTGTTAAGCGAACTACGTTTCGCTTTCGATGGCGAAACGTAGTTCGCGGGCACAGCTATTTTTTATATACGGAGATTTTTCTAGTAGCTTTCATCTGTTTTTATTTCTATCGTCGTATACGTTATTTTAATCAGCAGTTGTAGGTGACTAGGAATTTAGATATCATTATCGCATAAACGTACTGGCCACTTAATTGAATTAAAAATAAGTCTGTAGGAGTGAAATTTTCACGCGAAAAGTATAGCATTCTTAATTTGAAAATTTGTTTAACCTTTAATTGTTTTTTTTTTCATTTTACTTTTGAAGTAAAGATACTTTATTTCTATCGTCGTATTCGTTATTTTAATCAGCAGTTGTAGGTGACTAGGAATTTAGATATCATTATCGCATAAACGTACTGGCCACTTAATGGAATTAAAAATAAGTCTGTAGGAGTGAAATTTTCACGCGAAAAGTATAGTATTCTTAATTTGAAAATTAGTTTAACCTTTAATTGTTTTTTTTTTCATTTTACTTTTGAAAGAAAGAAAGAAAGAAAGAAAGAAATATTTTATTTGGCCACAAAAAAATACAGATAGAAATACATATAACACACAAAAAACATTACAAAATAATAAAATGACGGCTGTTCGAGGCCAAAAAGGTCCATGCCTCAGCTAATGCTATTGACGACGGAGCCGCAATAGCGCTGGTTTTCAGGCAGAACCTCTGTTTGTGGCCATGTAAGTGATATGCATATTTAATATAGTACATATCACCCCCATGGCCGCGACGTACGGAACATCACATCACAAAAAGAAGAAAGAAAAAGAGAATCATAATTTTTGCCAATAAAAATAAAAAAAATAAAAAAACAAAACAAAAATAAAAAATGGGCACCACTAAGACTTGAAAACAACAATCAACATCCCTTTATACGTCTGTGGAGCACGACATACCCGGTTTTGCGCTAACATCAAATGTTAACCATGTTTTGCGTTTATTGGAAAAAAATAGCGTGGTCAAAAATGTTAATTTTTAACCGCGTCATTCCTCACAAAGGCAATCTAAACCAAAAATCAAGACATTGTTTAAATGAAACGCAATGATGCTAAAAAAGTTGAAAATGCTGCAAATCCGCGCTTAGGTGAAACGCGCTTATAGTATCTCTAATTAGTCTGTGGAGTACTATTTTCTTTGCCTGAGAAACAAGTACGTAGTATCTCTACTTAGTCTGTGCTGTAATAAGTAAACAAACTTATTTTATTGTACCCAATCATGTGCGAATTAAATAAAATATTAACTTAAACATAAACATCTTAACAATTATAATATCATTTTATCCAATAATGTGGCTTTTTTTTAATACCAATTGCGAAACGATGATCTCCTAGAAAGTGTTAAAATTTGTCACCGACTTCAATATAGAAGAAGATTATTTTTAAGTTTTCAGTGTTTTTGAAGTCGGTTCTATTTTTTGTAAAAAAAATTTATTTTTAACTTTTTAGTGAATGAAATCTTTTTAGTGAAAGAAACCCTAATTTAATACCAGTTCACCATAGGTGAGCTGGTATTAAATTAGGGTTAAAATTAGTGTTTTCCTCGATTTCCTATGGGATCCCATCATCCGATCCTGACTTTGGTGACCATGGGACCACCCTTGCAGTATACTCTATCGAATACAAAAGGAATTTTGGAAATCAGTTTAAAAATGACGGAGTTATGAGGTAACAAACATAAAAAAAAATACAACCGAATTGATAACCTCCTCCTTTTTTGAAGTCGGTTAAAAAAGGCTGAAAATTATCGTGACGTAAGATGAAAAGTGGATTCTTCGTGATATTCGCAATGGTCCACTCCGTAGTAAATTAATGGTAACTGTCTGGTACTCACTTCATAGTACTCGTCGAGTACCAGTATAACGAAAATTTTATCACGGTAAAATTTTACACAGTTTGTTTAGTCTTGGTTTACCAGCGTTTAACGGCAAAGGCATAAATTTATTGTTCTTCCCATGAGATGACAGGAATGTATGAGATGAGATGAGATGACAATGAGGGTAAATTATTCAATGAAATAAATAAAATGTTTAAATTTTTCAATAAGAAACGACAATTCCATACTTTAGCTCCTTTGGAAACAATTTATATTGTGCATATTAGAGGGATAATAAGGTACCTACTGAGTTATGTATCTCTGCCTCCAATTAACCTGCTATTACTGCACAAAGCATCGATGTATTTGTTGGTCTGCAAATTTTCCCAATGTTGTTCTAACGCACTCAGCTCTTTGAGAAAAGTAAGTTCCATGTAAAGGTTCATGTAACTAAAACAACATTCTTGTGTTGTTATAGTAACTCCATGGATCCCTGTGCCACGAACCGCCGTCATAAATGACTAAGGACTTTCCGCGATTATTTTTCCGACGCGCAGCGTTTTTTTCACGTCCGATGAAAAATCCGCATCTGCCGGATATTATCATTAATAATGGATCGGTCGCCGCCGTCGCGGCCCCGACGTTTATAAATTGGCGAGACAACGAGGAATAAGTCACTCGAGTGCATTTGGCTTACGTTCGCGTTATTTATTGTAAAAATTAAGCTTTATAAATATTAGTACATTTTTAACTACACACCGCCAGTTGCAATAACTTTTATAAGTATTCCGATTTCGTAAAAATTACGTATAAATCAAACCGATACAAGAATGTTGTTCACATTTTAACCACGCGTTTAAATACATATGGCGCTTAAGATCTTTAGACGCAAATGATAATGCAAAACATAGTAAAAATTAAGCTATTTTGGTGCAACCAACTGTTAGCCATTTAAAAATGCAATATCTAAAGTAACAACAGTTCAGATCTCTAATATTTAGATACCTATATAACCATCGTATCGTAATCAAAATGCAATTTAATCTCTTAGCGAAATTGAACGTGAACTGAGTCGCAGGAAATTGATCTTCTCATACCTGCTACAAATCAAACCGGTCAGGACAAGGGCCGCTGCTAGGGCGCGCTCTGAAGGACCGCGCGGTGAATAAGACGGACCCATCGTCCCTTAGGACTCGTAAAGGTAAATAGTTGGAAAATTATCATTTAATTGTCCACGTGGGCAGTACGCAAAAGCGTGTGGCCTTTCTTATGTTAGATGCTTAGGTCGGAGATAAATAATACTGCACTGCAGTAACTAGTTCGGTAACTACAGCAGATTATGAACGCTTGTGATCGGAATCATTTGCACGTTGGCAAAACAAAACACCACCTTCTAACACAATAGTACTGACAGTAGCGATGAGTAACTCATGAGTGAGTGTTAAAAATGAGTTATTACACTATCTCTCACTCACGCCGAAACTCAGTCCCACAAATAATCGATCTTTCGTTTAATCGCTCACCTGCTCATTCTCTCGATTGTAAAATTACTCTCTATTTCCTATGCATGCAGGATTGCAGGTATTGTAACGAGTAATTTAATAATAATAATAATAACACAATTTATTGCACATAGTGCATGTGTCTAGTATGAGATTCGCAGCAAAATTGCAACTCCCACAAAAATCACAGTATACGCTGTCAACTTGTGAAATCAGATGTAAAGTCACGGTACCCAGTAATTTTACTGCCATATCTTACCCTTCAAACACAGCAATGCAAGCACTGCTGCTCTGCGGCAGAAATAGGTAAGACGGAGTAAGTACCCAAGCAGACAACCCTGGTACAGAATCTCTCTCCAGTAAACTAGACTCTGAGTAAGTATTATTTAGTTATGATATCAAGACTGAATATTTATGATAAAATTAAAAGAATAATGTTTAAGTCCGATGTTTGTTTATGTGTTTTGTGTTATTTTTACTTGTGATACTTGACATATGACAGGATAAGAAACAATACGGAATAACTTATCCGAGGATGATCCTAGGAGTATTTTTTATTCATAATACCGAAAGCTTACATGTTTTTATATTTGTAATAATAATAATAAATAACTTAATTCTGAAATTCACACGGTTCGAACAATTTTTTTTGTGAGAAGGAAAAAAAGTTCTGTGTTCGGCTTTTACTGCCATGATAATTTTCAAAGTGTACATTTACATTGTTATGTAGAGGTCCACCTAAGATTATCCCTGCGTCGCGTTGTCTCAAGAAGAAGCCATGATTTGTGCGTCGGGACGTCCCTCGGGCGCTCTCCCGTTTGCCAACGGCGGGAGCGGCGATTTATGTCCCGGATTTTGCTGTCCACTTCAAACAAACATTGTGTTAAATTATAATATGACCGAGATCAGGACGAAATGGATACCGATGTCAGCTGGCGTATTTCGCCAGGATTGTTTGTGATGTTTGCGCGGGAAGTTATGCTGTTTTTGTTACTTTGGTAAAACATTATTGGCATTATTAATAAAAAAAATTGTCCTTGGATCATCCTTGGATTAGTTACTTCGTGTTTTGTCTTGTTTTGACATATGACAGCCGACATGTGCGAAAACAAGACAAAACACGGAGTAACTAACCCGAGGAGTAAAATTTTTATGAATAAGGCCACTTCAAACAACGAAATTTTACACAGATTTACAATTTTCTATCGTATATTGGCAGCTGTTATTCAAACCATGTCGACTTTCTGCGAATTATTGATAACACGATAACCATAACATTATTCAGTACATATGGATAATCATCTATGACTGTGTTTTTCATATCTATGTCTAATTAGTATCTATTGGTGGCGCATTAACGTGTGCGCTTGACTAAGATTGCTAAAGTTAAGCAACGTTGGCCTTGGTCAGGTATATGATGGGTGACTAACAATGAGAAACATCACGAGCTCCTAAGTGTTTCGGAGGGCAGGTTAATTAAACAGTGCGTTCTGCACCTGATCTCGCCTTAGTCGTGTCGGTTTACCATTCTATCGGACTATGCGAAATGCGAATGAAGTAACAGAGATATTTGTGCACTATAATATCTCGATAACCAATCCTATTACCAACATCGCCCGCCGACGTCTAAATAACCTAAAGCTAAAATTTCTAAATTTAAATTTAATTTAAATGGCCGGTTAAGCAAGTGCTATTCTAGGATGAGAGGCCAACTAAATTAATTGTGATTTTGTTGCTATGGTAAAATAAATTAAGGAATGGATCTTGTTGTTAAAGAAACTAAAACGAGTTTTATGTTTATATAACAGTTTATACATTTACTTACATTTTTATCTTGTTTTTCACTATATCGTTCTAACTAATAAAAAAGTTTTTATTTTCCTATTTAGTTAAGACGAAAACAATCAATTTGTGCAAAATTAAAATTTGTACCTCTCATTTGTTGTAAGGATTTTTATTTTTCATTACCAAAATGGCGTATTTTAGCAAGGTGATTTTAGTCTTCGCTAAAAATAGTCAGTTTAGATGTTTACGCATAAAAATCTCACGTCTGGAATAGCGTTTGGACGGCTAAAGGTAAGTTGAATTGACCGTCAACAATTAGAAACGTCAGATTCAAATTAGCAGTGTCAGTTGAATTTGACAGTAACCGTAGAATAGGATAATGGCTTAGCGGCACCTAAATAAAATTAGGAAATTTTGCAGCAACTTCAGAATTGAGTCCATTGTCCTTATACAAAGGGGTCTGCTCATCAAACAGCCACATTGTTACTTCTAAATTCGATAGCTTTATGGATTACAACTAAATATCATTCTCATCGCACCCGTTTCAGCACCGCAGCGCAATTTTGAAAAAAAAAGAACAAGAAATTATAGCTTTGAATTCATTCTTGACTTGCCACTTTTATTCGATATTTGTATTGCAAAAAAATATTTGTTGTTGCACGGCAGTGCCCACGCCAAGTCGAGCAACAACAAGCGGTACGGCCGTCCTATAATTTTCTTGAAGTAGTTCAGGCCATTTTCGACCTCTATCTTCGTTGTGAATAAAACTAGAAGCTTGAATTTTCAGTAACCTGGTAAAGAAGTAAATAAATTATAACTAGTCAAAGTTTGCTAATTTGTCACTCACTGACTGACTGACCGATCATAAAACTCTAGCGCTTCTAAAGTTTCTAACTTCAAATTTAGAATACAACAAGTGTTTAGTGTAGAAATCAAGGAAAATCTAAAATAGGCTTGTAATCGTTTTGTGTCCTGTCCGAGGAAGTAATATATTTTAAATTTATTTTCCATAAGAATGTTGTTTATGATCTCGCGACTTATTTGAAGAGATTAATCAACAAGTTACCTTATAATTTAATAAACGAGGCATTAAAGTTTCTAACTTCAAATTTAGAATACAATAAGTGTTTAGTGTAGAAATCAAGGAAAATCTAAAATAGGCTTGTAATCGTTTTGTGTCCTGTCCGAGGAAGTAATATATTTTAAATTTATTTTCCATAAGAATGTTGTTTATGATCTCGCGACTTATTTGAAGAGATTAATCAACAAGTTACCTTATAATTTAATAAACGAGGCATGTGACAAAAAAAATATTAAAAATTTAAAATCTTTTTTAATAGATAAGGCGTATTATAATCTGATCGAGTTTTTTAACGATAAATTTGATAATCAGTCTCACTTCCAAATTTTTTTTTTATTTTATTTAATTTGTTTTACTATCGACATTTTAATATTGAATTATTTATTGAAATTAACTGGCATAGTATTAAAATAAAATTACATGATATATTTTATGTATTGACCTCTTTTGACCTATTTTAAATATGAATATTGACTTTTTTTTGGCCATGTTAAAAAGTATACTAGTTTCGGACTCGGTGGTTGAAAGGTTTCGTAATTATCTTGTCGAGAGACGCCAAAGTGTTCGGGTTGACGGCAAAATGACAAGATTTTGCGACATTTCTGCCGGTGTGCCTCAGGGTGGGGTCCTGTCACCTCTCCTTTTTTCCATTTTCATAAATTTCCTTAGCCCTCTCCTTCTTTGCCAATATCATCTGTATGCTGACGACCTGCAAATTTACGCACATGCTCCTGCGGAACAGATTCACAGTTTGATTGCTCGACTTAATGCTGACCTTGCTACCGTACATGAGTGGAGCCAAGCACATGGCCTTTTAGTAAACCCTAGTAAGTCAAAAGCAATTATTATCGGTGGTCCTAGACAAATTGTTAAAATGAAGAGATTAAGTTTACCTCCACTTTATTGCGATGGCGTACTGATATTGTTTAGTGACACTGTTAGAAACTTCGGAGTCTTATTTGATTGTTCTCTCTGTTGGGCTCCTCATGTTGCAGAAGTCAGCCGAATATTATTTGCTGCTCTGGGAGCTCTGCGACGATGGAAAAATTTGTTTCCCATTAAAACCAAGATTGAATTGGCACAGTCACTACTTCTCACAATATTGGACTACGCTGATGTCTGTCTGATTGACCTTAACGAGGACTTGCTCAGCAAACTCCAAATGCTACAAAATCTCTGTGTTAGGTTTGTTTATGGGCTACGTAAGTTTGACCATGTGTCCGAATACAGAAAAAAAATAGAGAGACTTCTCGTCGGACTGCGCCGTCAGGAGCATGTTCTCATTCTCCTTTATAAGGCATCTACGATCCTCGCACCCCTCCCTATTTAATGGAGCGTTTCCGGTTTCTGGGATCGGACCATTCTCGTGAATTGAGGTCCAAGTCGGAGAATGTACTCAAACGGCCATTTACGCGATCGGGTTATTACAGGGATTCATTTACAATCAAGGCTTCTCAGTTATGGGATGATTTGCCGCCTGTTATTCGGAAATCCAAATCACTAGCGATTTTTAAAGGAAAGCTATATCAACATCTTTTAGGTCTGCGCCGGTAGCGGGTACTTGCTTGCAACATCATAATTTTTTTTTGTTTACTTCAATTTTTGTTTTTATTTTTATTATTATTATTTTTTGATTTTTGTTTTTATTCGCACAATCTTATTTTTTACCAAATTTCCAAACCAAAGGTTGTCTGGAAGAGATCACTTTTAGCGATAAGACCGCCTTTGCCCTCATTAATATTAAGAACTATATTGTACCTACTGTATTTTAATTGTGATGAGTGCAATAAAGAATATATATATCTATTTTTTATTTAGATATTTACGATTTAAGACTTTTATATTAAAAAAAAATAATGATTTGACATGTATTGTTTCTACCTGTTTACTTTTTAATGACATGATATACTCGTAAATATGTTAAATAATGTAGTTTAAATGTAATGAAGGCGCAATGGACTTTAATAATGTAATCGGACAAACTAGTTCCTATTTGAATTTATTTATAGCGGATAATTTTTATAAATATGTAGCAACATACCTACTAAATTGTTGTGCCCATCAGGGTCCAAAATTATCTGTACCATCCTATGTAATTTTAGATGTATACAATAAAAATATTGCCTATTGAGTATTGATTTTTTTTTCAAGACTCCGAAAAAACAACTGTTCGCAGATCGCATGTCTTTTTACAAACTACACATCACGCACGAAGATAATAGAGCTAGTTATCTCATGGGAGCCATTAATACCGCGTGCGAATCATTAGTCGAGTGGAGAGCTGCGTGAGCACAAAAGTTGCGATCGCATAAATCGCACTAGCACTCGGCGATTCCCATCGATATGATTAATACGCTATTACGACACTTCCTTAATTTTGTGGATTGAGAAGTGTAGCTATGGACGTTTTTAAGCCATCCGAAAGAATTTGATGGCATTTCCTTTATTATATTATGTGTGATTTTTAATTTTCTTAAAAAATGACAAATAAGTTGTAAATTATTAACACTAGAGTACACGCGCCCCTTTTTTTTACATGAGTACACGCGTGGCCTACTATGGTATACAATTTTGTAATTGCTATCAATTTGTTTTTTGGTTACGTATGAATAAAATTCCTACAGAAATGAAAAATATATTCAATCAGTCCCTTATTTTTCATAGCATTCATTAGCTTTTTTACTACAGCTTGATGATCAGAGCAAACCCATTGGTTGCATGTCTTGCACCATTTGTTTGTGGATCGATTTCTGGCTCTTGAGCAAAGTGCGCATCGACGGACCCGTCCCATCTTGAGGGTAACATCATACTGTGTGGCTTGAGCTGTGCCCGTTAGCATTTCTATTCTACATCTCAACTGTCGAGGAAGAGTCTCCATGGTTGCTCGAACAAAATAAATAGTAAATCGAAACAAATAGCACTTACCTAAATTTGTTAAACTCATATATACTCAAAATACTCGCGCGGACTACTATGGTAGGCCAACGTATTTGGTGGGAAATCGCAGGAACGTGTTTACGTGCTGACCTTGCGGGCTTTACTGGCTCGCTGACAAATTTAATGGCCGAGGCTAGTCTAAAATTCCAACGCACCAGCGTGGATAATTCAAAAGTTATCACTTAAAATGTCACCCTGGTCTACTATAGTAGACCACTCGTGTACTCTAGTGTTAAATCAATAGAAGAAAAAAAATAGCCAAAATAAAATCGAGGGGCGCAACATACCTTAATACATAAATAGCAGTTAAAATGAACGCATTCATTATTTATTGGTTATTAAGAAATATACGCGAGTAGTAAAAGTGTGGTTTTATTTAATAAATATTTTTAGCTTTGACTACATAAATTATCTACAATGTAGATGATGATGTAGATTCTATATCATCATTATCTTTCTTTTCAATTAAACCGTTTAGCAATTTCTTTCAAGGTTACGTGTTTTGTCAATTTTGTGATTAAGATTATTCTAAAAACATGATTGCTTATTAATAGTTTTATGAAATTATATCCCCATGCAAGGTGTTAATAAGCGTCTCAAAAAATTGCTTGCAAGGTTATAAAATCGGTTATAAAATATTTGTTATTTGATTTTTATGAAAGGCACTGCTACTTACTTATAAAATCAAAGCCGCGCGCGCAGGTACTTTTTAGGGTTCCATACTTCAAAAGGAAAAACGGAACCCTTTTTACTTCGTTGTCCATGTGTCTGTCTGTCTGTCAAGACCCTACTTGGAAATCAACGAGTTTAAAATATACCTGTGACCGTTTATGACGCATATTTTCGCAAATTTTGTGGTTTCACAGGGGGAACAAAACCTATAGCGTTGTTCCCGTTGACCCAAAATAATGAAATTTGGCATGAAGCAAGGTCTTATAGCACGTCTTAAGAAAACAATTTGGAAACCATAAATATATAGTAGAGTCGGCACTTGCCATCCAATCGGGAGGTTCGGGGTTCGATCCTCCTACGGTGAAGGAAAACATCGTGAGGCAACCTGCATACACCTGAGAAGAAAGTCAAAGGTGTAGGTATGTGAAGTCGACCAATCCGTACTGGACCAGCGTGGTTGACTAAGACCAAAACACCTTAACTCAAGTTCCTCAGTGGGGAAGTATATGAGCTGTTGTGATGATTATGAAATATACACATAACTAGGAAGTTAATAAACTTAGATATGTTTGTACAAGACCCTCGATGCGCGAGTCCACCTCACATTCGGCCGCTTTTTTACTAAAACAATTACTGTCCACTAACCTGTTTAATGCATCGTCGATTCGCAAATCGGCATTATCGCTTAACGGACGCCTATAAATAAATATGGCAGCAAAAATGGCCGCCGTTTATCAGCCTCCGGAAGTGGACGCTGGGGACCGGAAGCCCAGTAATAAATGTTATTAGATAGCCGCTGGGCTTAGTTCGGCCAGTCGGTGTTTTTTCGGACTTCTTTCGTCTGCGGACCGGTTTTGTTAATGCGTCTGGGTGCGAAAATAAATTGCTCGGGACGGATTTAAATGAGCCGCTGTTGCGGGTTAAATCAGTTTTTATAGGGGTAGTGTAATTAACTGTAACGTGTTTCCTTTTGGTTTTGGCATTGCACACGTTATCTTTGTTCTTAATATATGTTTGTGTTATATTTTAATGCTTTTACGCATTTTTAAAACCAACAGTTTACACATTATTTATAAATGAAACCAAATGTGGTCGGAAAATGATACGCAGATAACGTGACCAGCATGTCGATTCTGTAAAATTCGAACAATAACTCGCATCTCACTTCGATATTCACGCTCACTTCGCATAAGAGACAAAATGACATTGATTTTGCATTCTGTAAACATCACTCAGGCGATAGCGAAGTGATGTGAGTTGCGAAGCGTACTAGTGACGCGAACATGCAACGAAATGTTAGTCGAGTTTTTTAGATTTAATTTTTTACCGGAAATATTGAAATATTGCTACTAAAATTGAAGTTATTAGTATGTTTTTGAACTAAAATGTTATAATGTAAAAAAATTAAGGCAGGTTTTGCGTAAAAACCCGAAATTTCAAATTTATGGCAATATTGATCCTTTTACATTGATTTCAAAAACCATAAATTTGTCAAACCTACTTGTTGATTGTTGTCTTTATTGGCTTATGGATAGTGTTTGTCAACGTTCTCAAATAAATGGAACATTGTGAAATAATCATGAAGTAAGTATATATTTCTTGTTGTGAATGTTATAAACGATATTTTAAAGTTGCGTATAAGTAATAATATTCTATTAAAAATGTTTCAGTCCAAATGAGACACGCTCTTCTCACCCGTCGTCGGACCAAGTTATGGCTTTGGTCGAGTTTATGGAAAGAAACCCTAGCTTGGCAAAGGGTTTCTTAAGAACCCAAAATGCCAGAGAAAGAGGACGATGGCAGTGGGAAGAAATAGCTGTTCGCCTAAATAGTTTAGGTGGCACAATTCTTGGTTGTCCAATGCATGAGCCTCTTCTAATAAAGATTTTAATACAAACATTTGTGCCATCGTTAATTTACTTTCAGGAAATATACCTCAGAACTAGTTTTTATCACCTTCAGAAATAATTTTAAATGTATTTTTAAACTATGATAAAAAACTTTGCCTGTTTTCAATCACAAAATAGCAACGTTTTATTTGACACTTTATTTCGAGTTCGTGTGCGAAGTGAGCTTCGAAGTGATGGAGGAATTCCTCATTAATTCCCTTACGGAATGCCACTTCATACGTCATCCCATACTTATAATGTCAAAATATGACGGTCACTCTAGTTCCACTCGCTGCCACGCTCGCAAGTGTAGCGCTGTAGTAACTTCGAATCTACATGCGAATTTTGAGAATGCCAATCTAAGAACTCACTGCGGATTCAGATTCGAAGTTTAAAGTGAGGTTTTACAGAATCGCAAGGCAGTAAGAATGATGACAAAGGGTCCCAACAAAATAATCTTTATGCAATATCAATGAATATTAGCAAGGAATTCTAAAACCGTAATATTAGCGATAAACGTGAGCACCTAGTGTCCAAGCATAGAGTGTTTGGGCGATAGTTAAAGCCCGTCAAAAGCATCGGCAAACGGTTCTCATCGGTTATTTACCCGCGACATGGAGTGAGCTACAAATTGGCAGATGCTGGCACCGCCACGCGAGGTTTACAGCCCACTCCAATTTTCGGCCGTGAAAAATAAAGCCCAGTATTGTACGCTTGGGCACGGTGGACTGTTTTGCGTTTGAACGCTCGATTTGACTTCGCCGTGATAGGGCTATAAAGCTAGTTGCTGCTGGATATTTTCCGCACAAATATTTGTAACGGCACTTTTTAGATGTTACAGTTCGTTGACTCAATAAAAGATCCGAATAAAATTGAAACACGGTTTTATTATCGCAAGCGGCTCTAAAGGCCTTTAATACCTATAGCCTTCGATCGGATCTGGCACAAAGCGCTTCTTTCTAAACTTCCTTCGTATGGGCTTCCCGAGAAACTATGTGGATGGGTCACCAGTTTTTTATTAGACAGAAGCATAAAGGTCTTAATTGATGGTGAATGCTCAGAGTCACTGTCTATAAATGCTGGTGTCCCCCAAGGATGTGTGCTATCACCTACACTATTCCTTTTGCATATTAATGATATGCTGCAAATCAGCGGCATTCATTGTTATGCAGATGACAGCACGAAAGATACCTCCTGTAACGTCATTGAGTGCCGGAATAAACTTGTGTCTGAAATTGATACATCATTAGAGGAAGTCTCTAACTGGGGTCGACTTAATTTAGTCCGTTTTAACCCTACAAAGACACAGATTTGTGCGTTCACCGCCAAGAAAATGCCATTTGTCGTATCTCCTCGCTTTCAGAGCATTCCCCTATCTGCCTCAGCCAATATTGAGATCCTTAGTGTCGACATATCGAGCGAAGTCCAGTTCCGTGGCCACTTGGAGGGTAAGGCTAAATTAGCCTCTAAGAAGCTTGGTGTGCTCAATAGATCGAGAAGGTATTTCAGTCCAGCGCACCGCCTACAGCTTTACAAGGCGCAGGTTCGGCCTCATATGGAGTACTGTTCTCATCTTTGGGCAGGGGCACCCCAATACCAGCTTCTCCCACTGGACCGCATTCAGCGGAGAGCGACTCGAATCGTCGACAGCCAGGAAATTTCTAATCGGCTTGATACCTTGGCGCTGCGTAGAGATGTCGCCTCACTATGCATCTTCTATCGCATATATTACGGGGAATACTCCGAGGAATTGTTCGGTCTCATACCTGCCGCCTCTTTCCGCCATCGTTCCACGCGACAAAAAATCCATGCCCATCACTTAGATGGTTGGCAGTCCACAACTGTGGGTTTTTCTCACAGTTTCCTGCCTCGTACAGTCAAACATTGGAATGAATTGTCGCCTTCGGTATTTCCGAACCGATACGACCTTCAAACTTTCAAGAAAAGAGCGTATTCCTACCTTAAAGGCCGGCAACGCACTTGTAACTCCTCTGGGGTTGCGGGTGTCCATGGGCGACGGTAATCACTTACCATCAGGTGATACGTTTGCTCGTTTGACCCCTATCCCATAAAAAAAAATATTTTAATAGACCTACAGAAGAAATACCTACAGAGTATCCATACTTATACACTAATGAGTACTCTAATTTTACATGGGAAATGCAAGTCCATATTATGAAGTCTTAACCTTTAACATTGTATAGTAAATTATATCCTCGCAGATGCAGTCGGCTTAAAAAACTAGTACTTACTTAAAACGAATTGAAAAGCTTATATTGGTGTTATAATAATTTTAGTCCAATAAAATGTTTATTGTTAAACCCTTAATATGCGGACTTAGATACATTTTTCAGCTGCATAACAGTGCTTTTCTCGTGATATTGCGGAACGAAGATGCGGGGAAAAAATAACATCACACTTCTATTTTGAAGTCGGTGCCAAACGATGATCTACTAGTCTTAAAATTTGGCGCCGACTTCCATATAGAAGTGTGGTGTTGACTGTATTTTTAACTTTTCAGTGTTTTTAAAGTCGGTTTTTATTTTTTGTAAAATATTTTTTATTTTTATCTCCAGTAATACCAGCTCAGGTCCAAGGTCAGATCAGGTCAGGTCAAATGCAAAAGTTAAGGATCCTTCCATCATCAGCTCGGTTCATGACGATCGGACGCAAATACTGAGAAAAAAATCCTGTTAAATTAACAATAAAACGTTAATCCGGGAGAGCCGTTTATAGTAAATTGTTACCATATAAAAGTTTTTATTGTCAAACTAGCTAAGCCCGCGACTTCGTCCGCGTGGAATAGTAACTTTTGGCAGCATTTCGATTTTTGTAGGCAATTTTTTTTAAGATTTTGATAAAAAATAGCCCATATTTCACCTTATATAATTAGCTATCTATTAATGAAAGTCCCGTCAAAATCGGTCCAGCCGTTCCGGAGATTAGCGGGAACAAACAGACAGACAGACAAAAATTGTTTAAATTGTGTTTTTGTTATTGGTACCCGATGTACATTATAACCATTTAGTAAAAACTTGTTATTTTGACACTACAATAAGACACTTCAATTTTATTTATTTGTATAGAGTATAGATGATTCGATAATTGAGTAGTTTCGGCAACAATAATAAATTGCTAAAGAAGCAACTGTGATCTTGTGTAATATCACTACTGATATTAGTTTCCCCAACAGTTTAGCTTTGTTCTCATAAATATTCCCGTTTTGCTATGATTCTCAAACCTATTTCGGTTTTGTTTCCCTAGCAATCTGACTCTGTTCCCATACGTATTCCCGTTTGTTAAAATACCTATTCCTTTTTGTCCTCACACCTATTCCCCTCTGTTACCTAACCTATTTCATTTTGTTTCCATACCTATTGTATACCGAGACACACAACACGTAGTGCATCTCTACTGCCTGTTTGTCACCCATAAATAAAACAACCAGGCAGTAGCAAATTATTTTCTCTATTTGAGAACCCACCCAGGTGATGGTACAAAACTGAACTTGTAAACTCGATTGATCTATTATAAATAAATATATGATTCAGATATTGCCAGCCACCAGTTTCCACACTTTGACAAACAATTTCATTTTTTAAGTATATTGGTCACATACCACAAACGCAACCGCGATCTACGATCTAGAGAACGCCATTTTTTAAATCTCCTATGGACTACTAACTATTAACAAAGATTAGTTAGAACCATCTTATTCAATAGTTTATGCAATTGACACTAGATGGCTTATACACCTATTCTGGCTTTGCTACCGTAACAATGTCACTGTTCCCGTAACTATTCCCTTCTTGCTTCTCCAACAATGGAACTTCTTATTATCTTCTTTCTGACTAAAGTGAGAGATAGAAATGGCTCCCGGCACGGAACGACTTTACTTCGTCTTTACTCATACTTTGTATTTAATTCGTTTCACAATTTTTTCATATTTTTCGTAATATAATATTGAAAAACATTCAGTGAGGTTGGCTGGAACAGATCTCTCTTAAAGTCCACCTTTGTGCATGTTCTCCCTGTATTATATTTCCGTGTAGAGAGCCCTGTAAACGATCAAACATGTTTGTCAAACTTGCTTGACAAACTGCACGTTGTACATATTTTATGTACAACTAGCTGACCTGGTAAACTTCGTACTACCTTAACAGATGACAGATCTCTTTGAATTTCTCGACTTTTTTCTACTATAATGCATGTATCAAACGAAGGATAAAGTTTTATTTTTTCGATAAAAAATCATATCTCTCTCTCTTTTGTTATAAAAGTAAATCGGTTTTTTCAAAAAGTGGCTAGTTTATCGATTTTTTATCTAAATTTACTGTGTATCTGTAAGTTTGTAGCTTATTTAGATCGTGAAATAGTTGTCGCCTAAGCAAAAGTATTGCGAAAACTAATAAAATTATATTCAGGAAAAAACTTCTAATCTCCTTTAAATTTCAGTATCTAGCGATAAAAAGTGCTAAGCGGTGATAGCAAACTCTTGCGCAAAAAATGAAAAATGCTCAGTGATCTGATGAGTTATAAGTATGTTAAAGATAAATTTCTAAACTACAGTTACAATAGACAAATACGTTAGCGAAGAACGGTCCTATAGTAAAAGTTGTTCAGTTTGCTTGTCTAAGCAATCACAAAAAATTTAGCTCCTGCTTCAAAAGTAATGTATGCTGCAAAAGCATATGGAGTGCTTGTGTGTATGGCTGATTGGAACAGTTCAGAAGCCTGAAGTTGTTAAGTGGACATCTTCTCAATAGCGTTAATTTTCATGGTAGGTTTAAGAAGAAAAAATGTTTGGGCGCGCTGAGTGGTTATTGCGTCAGCAGCGTCGCTGTCAATATCCAATTGCAGTAGCACCCAACCTGAGGTGTGTTGAGTGGACATCTGGGCAGAAGTGCTTGTGCCCAGTGTGTTCATGACTTCCAGTAGAAGCTCAGGTGCCGCGATTTTCTGAGTGGACAACTTGTCAGCAGGGTTTGTGTTTGTATCCAATTGTAAGAGCATATGAGCCGAGGCGTACTGGGAGGACATTTTGATCACGTCACTGATGTTTTCGACCGGTTATATGAGGACAGAATGCAAGTTATGCTGGGTAGACAACGTGTCAGGAGTACAGATGTCAATATCCGGTTCTAGCAGTATAGGAACCGAGGTGTCGTGAGTGTATATCTCTTCAGATTGCAGGCCTCCATGAGCCATGGTTTGCTCAGTACAGATTTTGACAGATGCGTTGTTCTCCAAAAGTGGCTTACCGCCTCTTTTGGAAGCACTGGTGTGCTGAATGGGTGCTTCACTATGAGTACTGAATCATATTCATCCAAATAACAAGTGTTATCTTCAGGCTTCATAATCCGATGAGTTGGATCACAGTGCTTATAATCACGAGCGTATTTAAAGTGTATGTATCATTAAATACTTAACTACCGGATAATCCATTTTCACTCAAGGTTTATATTGCTAAAATACTGAAAAATTTTATAAATATGGCTTCTTTTTTCTAACATGGATTCTATCATTATATCATAAGCATGATATTTTTGCTAACTTAATAAAGCACTTATACAAACAGTAAACGAATAAATGCTAAAGCGCCATAAATATAGAAATCAAATCAAATTACTTTTTCTTACACGCCAATCAGTTTCTAACACTGGTAATGATAAATTACTAACAGACCAATAAAACGTAACACTGAGAAAGGTTACTTTGCTAAAGTAACATCATCAATAAATTGTAAAATAACAAAAAATGACTTATGTCATGATATTGCAAATAGTGGGACATGAAAAAATTTCTTAAGCACCATCTGTTCAGAAAACACTGAAAATACGTCGTTTTAGTCGCAACAAAGAAGGAGATTTATGAAACACTTCAAAATTTTGAAATGCTAAAGCGGCAAAAATATGCTCCGATCGACGCGAAACCTAGACAGATCGACGCAGAAAAAAAAATGCTATCCAACAATGTATTTTGGCCCAAATGGCGCTTTAGCATTTTTTCCTTTCCACTGACGAATATAAAATTTACCCTTGAATCACTACATTAAAATCCGTTGCGTAGTTAAAAAGATCTTAGCGTACAGACAGCGGGAGCGACTTTGTTTTATACCATGTAAAGATAAGGAATATATTATGCCATAATAATAATGAATACCGCGCGCGGGTATGACGTGCATTCAGGCAGACAGGTGCCTCTGGCAGGGGCCGTCGTTCGCGATAGCACCGATAGTGTCAATACTGGCGCTGCTCCAAATTGCCAAAATGTTAACTGTACGGGCGTCGGCGATACACTTCAAAGAGCTTTTGGTTATATCTGTACTTTGCATAGTGACATTGTCTTGTTGTAAAAGAAATGTACAGGTATTTGAGTTTACAATTAAAAATAAATATTTTTCATTAAATAAGATACGTACTTAACTGAGTTTGTCTCTATAATAACTATTGAATACAATTTTTACGTTTCGACTGTTATATCCTAACATATGACCAGGTGAAATAATGCTCAAGTGTTTCTTTGTTGTATGTTAAAAATATTTTACTAGGGGCTAGCTTTGTTGGCGATTGCTACGCCGATAAATGTGACAGTGCTCTTTAAAGAAAGAAGGCAGGAAGGAGTACCAAAGAAGGAAGTTCTAATAAAGCTATCAATTAAAAAAACTAAGTTTATTAACCCGCAATTGCCATTGACGTCAATTTGAATTATACCATGGTGACGCTGGTCTCACACCGGGATTTTCAATGAAAGGGTTTTCAAAATATTTTATTTAAGTACTATTCATTTATTTTTTTAATTAACTATATGTTATTTGACCATAAAAAAGATATTTCATTAATCGCAGGTCTTTTATTTGATTTGTAATTATCATTAAACAATTTAACTTATAACCAGCCTTACACACAACTTTTGAATTTTAAAAAGTTTTGTGTAAACTGGTTATAATTTTTTTGTTGAAAACATGAATAAATTAGTACGAGAAAAAATATCGTCTCGTGCGGGAATCAAACACACGTCATTGACACGGTATGTTGATAACGCGGGTTCTTAGCGCGGGTTCGATTCCCGCTCTAGACGAGATTTTTCTCGTATTAATTTTTTTTTTATTTTGTCAAAGCTATTCTTTTCGCACTAGTGCTTTTTGTTCTCCTCTGCATCTAACCTCCAAATTTATGAAGGAGGTTTTGAAATCAAAAAGTTTTTTGTACAAAATTTTTGTATGAAATCACATGAATTAAATTTGAAATAAACGCCGGCACTGCCGTGAAGCGATTCAAGCGCGCGTGGCCGGGCACGCTGCGCACCGCGGACGCGGCAAACAAAACGAGGTCTAGTGAACAAATGCGATGGTTCTTAAGTAAAATGTTGTTACTTGTGAAATGATCAGTTAAGTGATTAGATATAATTTTTTCGAATATTTTACTAAGAGCTGGTATAATCGAAATTAGTCGATAATTTGATTTTAATCTGGACCTCCCCCCCCCCATCGAAAAGTTATACCTACGCCTATGGACCAGGGTTCATTTGTATGTTGCCACCCGAAAACAGTCGCCGCCGACGCAGGGTACAAGTGCCAATGTACTGGAATCCCTATTTCCGTTGGGTTCTGTCGATTTCACTCACACGCATGTTTTACCGTCAAAACCACGTTGGACTAAATTTTTTGACCGACTACTGCGAATTTTTGCAACGATACAGTCACAATAAATTCATAACTTGTAAGCTCTCTCTTCCCAACTGTTACCACGGAACGCTTACCCCACCACATGGTGGTGGGGTAAGCGTTCCGCACTTTGCTTCTTTCTCCACTTCACTCTATCACCTACAATTCAACAACAACTACATTACAAATTCGAAACTTGTAAGTCAACGTGTTCAAAAGATTTTGCGATTTCACAAGGAAATCAGAACCTATAGAGTACTTCCTGTTGATCTAGAATCATTAAATTTGACAAGATGTAAGGTTTTATAAAAATCTGAAAGCCGTAAACATGAATATATTTAGGAACATCTTAGATAAGTTTGTACAGAACCCTCGTTGCGCGAATCCAGCTCGCACGTGGTCCATTTTTTAAATAGAAGGATTGTTAGAAACAACCTCAAGCTGTTTATTTCCCGCCATTAAAGGGTAAAAAAATCTACCCTTTCCCGAGTGCTCGGTCAGCGCCGCCATATAACAACTTCAAGTAAAATCAAAAATTCACACTTCACTAGCTGAGGCCCTAAGCTCGTTACGACGGCCACTAATTACAGCCACAATTCCGGGGCTTAAAGTTTGAAGCTGTGCACCTCGTGTCGTCTCTATCTCGCGCACGTGGTCCCAACGATACTGTAGCAGACGCAGCCTACGGACATAGTTAACGTTTGTACAGTATGGTAATTGTTAGTTTATTTTTACATGACACAAGTGACATCAATTAAATTGGTATTAGAAAAATTGCAAGCTAGACGCATTAGATTTAGCTCAAGCTGAACGCAACGTTCAACGCCAATAGACAACTGTTACAACGCATTAACGCTACAGAAATATTTTAAACTATAATCTTTGAAACAAAAGCTAGTTGTAGCAATAATTTCAGGAAAATACAATACAATGAAATATTAGGTATCTTCGGCAAATTAAAATACAAATAAAGCCGCATAGTAATAGAAAATAATGCGCAAGTTACAAATTATAGGTTGATGAAAAATAAATCGGAATTTATTTACAAATTGGTGGCAAGCAATCGGTGGAAACGGTTAGTTAGACCTATGAAAAACTTAGAGATAGTTAAATGTTATTTTTCTTTGAAAATTGTATATGATATTTTATTTATTATATTTCTTTTGTACTTTCATTAGAGTGTTGCTGGAAAATATTTATGCGATACCCTTCTATAGTGTTTTCATTTCTCTGTTTTTGTCTGTACAATAAATATAAAATATTTAAATTATTTCAACATTTTTATAGTATATTTAACATATTGTTTTATTGGTTATCCATAAAATATTGGTAGATTATGAAAATATAGCAATAGTAAAAACTGTAAATTTTTCATTCATCGTTATTCTTCTTCTTTATTACGTTTACACGACATTTACACAAATGAAACTAGTAACATAGAAAATACATAGGTAAAATGAATCTAATAGGTAAATAAAAATCTCGCGTCACAGTGTTTGTTATCGAACTCCTCCGAAACGGCTTGACCGATTTTTATGAAATTTTTTGTGTATATTTGGTAGGTCTGAGGCTAGGTAGGTCGTAGGGTATTTTCTACCCCTGGATAGGGGTGACCCTCTCCAGATTTTTTCTTCTTTTTTGGACAATTATTATGATGACGAAACGTAGTTCACGAGCACAGCTAGTATACTTCACTGTGGCATATTGGTTGTATCAGATGTGCGTTTGTGTGTTCATCTGAGCTTGTGTGGGTGGGTAAACACCGGGTTAAGCCTAACTGGCCTTAATGAATCGTAATGGCCCCTATAATTCGCGGCGTAACTAACTGGCCATGTGGGGCCGCCCACCCCCCTTTGGAAGCGAGCCATATCGCGTATGACAGGCGATTCTCTTTTTAAATTTTAACATAACCGCACAACGATTTTCTGTTGCGTGTTTAGACTTATCTTAATGATTTTTGGAGCGGAAATGCTTTTTGCGGAGGTTACCTACTGTAATTTTCTGATTCTGCGTACGAGCTGCGATATTATAAGCAGCGTTAAGATTACATAATTCTCTACAATCTTATTCGCTCGAAGACAATACGCTTAAAACGTCTCTCTGTTTAAACCTCCTAACTACCGCTTTTGACATCACGTTCCTTCTCCATGTTTTTCTTACTGGTTATTGTTTTCATAAGAAATAACAAGTTGTTACGTAACAATTACCCACCATCGATAGTTTACTAAGAGTCTACTATTTTAAAACGCTGAAAAATTACGAATTAAGTAAACATACACATTTTACATTTATGACTATGTTTTCTCTAATGCTAAATAAATAATTCAACAGAATAAATCAATTAAGAAAAAATCTACGCAGACAGAATTCGAACTTACGTCTTCGTCTTACAGTGTTGAGGCTACGACTGACTAAGCAATGGGGACCTAACCCAAGCGAAATTTCAACTGCATTGATCTCTTTTACTTTGTAAATAGAGATAGGAATTACATCATCGCTAAGCTCAGTTTCTGTTTAATAACCTTTTCGCACGAGTATTGCTGTCGACGCAGTTTCGTGATGTAACAGCCGTCGCCCTAACTTTAAACTAAAGCCGGGGCTCGTTACTCCTTCCGTAATTTATTTAATTGCTCTGTGGCTGTAATTATTCATGAAATTACGGCAATTACGTCTTGGGAAACAATTATTTATTGTGCAAACTTGACTCTTAACTCACATTTTATTCCATAATGCATCAAAAGATAGCGAGTGGACGGAACTGCTCTATTTCAAGATGTTTAATTTGTTTTTTGATTGCGCCTTCTCATATCTGACTTAATGGTCCTAATTTTGAATGCTCATAAATAATTACTTCACATTACTGCGAATATTTAATGCCACGTAGAATTTTTAAAAGAATAGTTTGTATATTGTTCTATTGGATTTTAAATATATTCATTTATATTTTGGTTATTATTAACAAACTGTGATTTTATTGAATCCAATACAAGCATAGTCTTTTTCTTATGCTTATTAGAAAAAAGAAATATTACAATATTTATTTCAAAATTACTTACTCTACACAATTTGTTGAGGCATCATTATATTTGGATTCCGGACCAAAAGGCAAACAAGACGATGCTGAATGCATTAACATTACCATTAATGCACTGACTCCAGCACTTAGAGAATCAACAGTAATGACGTTTGTGCAGAAATCGATCCTGACATTGTATCAATATGTTTTTCAAATTTCATAATAATTACGTACATTTGTCTGACACTCCTACTGTGTAGGAAAACATCATGAGCCAACCTGCATATATCTACGAAGCAGTTCAAAGGTGTATGTGAAGTCGACCAATCTGCACTAGGCTATCGTGATTGACTAAGGCCTAAACACCCTAACCACCTAACTTATAGTAGGCCTCAGTGGGGATATGCGTATGAGCTGTGGTGATGACTTTTATGCAAGCAGACAGTCCAGATGTAAAATCGTTGACAGTCCAGATGTATTTAGGCGCAGATCCCACTACGTCGGCTGCCATGAGTGTTCCACATTACAAGAATCCGGATCTCGCAAGAAAACCAGGGTTAAAGCGCAAATAGATTTTTGCTGGGTACAGCAAAATGTAAACAGCTTTATATTACTTGTGCAGTCTTTCCGGCTTTTTCACTAGCCTGGCAAACTCGCCAGTCCAGCCAAGTGCGAACAGGGCAGTTTGCCTCTACCTGCAAGTACATACATGTGGATTTGTTGCACCATGTAAACTAATTAAATATAATTTTAAAAGTTAAATTAAATATTTTTTTGAGACATGCGACATTCTCGAGATATCAATTATAGAGGTTTATCGAGCTTATTTATTTATTTAGATTTATGAACGATTGTTTATATCAATTCATACAATAACATTTATATTCTATTTAGTATTATAGTTAGGTGTAACACAGGTAAAATCGACATAATATTTAACTTTGACATGATATATCCCTTATAAGAGGTTAACGAACTTGCCTGATACTGTGACATTTTATTTAAGTAGATTTTGTTTTTTAAAAAAAAGAAACATGCTTATGAAGGTTTTTTAAATTTATGATCTTTGAAATTGAGTGTAATTAATAATTATGAAAATTGTTGCCAAACTTGTATGCTGTAAATAGACTTCACACTGTACATTAGAAGCAACATATTGTTTTAGGGAAAGTTAAGCGAACGGCAACTTGGTTTAGTAAATTAATTCTTTACAATAAAGGGATAGTCCATTTTATGCTTAACTTCTTAAATGTGTTGGCTTGTTTTCGTTATATAACCACCTCTGGAGCCTGGCTGAGTTCTGGAGGTCCGGAGTTCGATTCCCAACAACACTGTCTTAACTAAATTTGTGGTCATAATAACAATGTCAATAGCGTTGTTGGTTCCGACAATTTGAGGTAAGAAAACCAGTTCCTTAGTTATTGGAAGTCCAGGTAAAGCGCGGTCCAATAAAGTCCAAAAGCTTCGATGTTAAGATAAAAAGCCATATCTTTAAAAAGTAAATGCTTGTTATATGTTAATATCATTTAATTTTTGTATGACGGATTGCCCACTTCAAAGGAAACAACAAGAGTTCCTGCTCGCTGGGTCCGTGTAACTGTCCTGCATATTAATCATGCCCGTGGCGCCATCTGCCGTTAGCCATTGGTCTGCGGACTCACTCTAAATTAAAATATTTGGGACTCGCCTTGACAAACATGCAACATTTGGTGGTAATGCTTGGGACCCGTTGATAATTCGGTTTAATTTTAAATTAAAATTTACCCCAGACAAAGATTTGGATCACGACAAATTATAAGTAGAATTGAATAATTAAGAGACAATATTAATCAACTAATTAATCATTTTAAATTTAAAGCGAAGGCAACATTTAATTATCTAAACACTAAGATATCGAGATTTTCAATAGTTCTAAACTTATTATCATAAAAAATTGGACCTTACGTTAGCTTCCGTTAATTCATGTTTAAACAAAAAAGTGCTTTATTAGCATTGCCATAGAGATTACATCATTATCAATATTTCTTAACTGCGCCCAGTTGATTGTAGTCGTACGTGACAAATTCATTTTTGGGTTAGCTTTAATTTGTTTGCCGGCACTGCTATTTCGAAAATGCCATTTCTCATTGAACAGATTACAGAGATTACAAATTCATTAGGGAGGCTCTATCTTCCCATGGTAGGGTTTTGTTTAATTGATACTGTGTATGTTTAGTGTGTGGAAACAATTAGATCAAATGAAAGTTTTAGAAATAATTAAACAGAAAATTTTCGAGCAATTAAGTATTTTAAGGTGAGTTTACACTAGATAAGAAATAGATATGCGGTGTATACAAGGCATTAAGGCGCTATATCGAAAATATTGCTTATTTTTAATGTAATGTCATAGGTAACTGAGAGATCTTACAGATCTGAAAGTCAAATATGTGTTTCTTTATATCTTTAACTAGTCACGAGCAGAACCGGAAACGCGATTTAAAGATTTTGCCTCGATACTTTTTATTTTTGAAATTACCTCTTAAAAATAACAATATTCAGGATTACTAGTAAACGGTGTAATGTATTCATTAAAAAGTTCCTTAAATAAGTAGCCATCATCAGTATCGAGAATCGTACAGAAGCATTTTTTTCTAATCATTATAGTTATTTTTTAATAAAATAATTTGTATTTTGTCGCTTACGTCGGTAATTTCTAAACGATCTGATTGCATGCGGGCGCAACGCATTCACGACTTTGGTGACATAGATAATAAAGACTAGCTACTTGAGCACGGGGGGCGCCCCGCGTTTACGTATAGACCACGCCTCCCATTGTTTGATTCATTTTCGATATAGCGCCTTAACTGAGAACGAAACAGCAGAGCTAGATGGCGTGAGGAATTAGATGCGGTTCAAGAAATCGTAGCAGTGTGTGAGGATTCGTAGCACTGTACTACGAGGATGCGTAGCAGTGTTAGATCGTAGTAGTATATCTGCTACGAGCTACGGTGCATATAGAAACGTGGTTGTGATGGTGCCGGGCGGTGCGGTGGTGCGATAATGGGCAGGCATATGTGGCTTAAAAGGTGTATGCACGTACAATTTTAAAGTGTGTAGTTGAGTTAGGTTAAAGTTATAGGAGAGCAGTGTAATGCAAAGTGATATTGTATGCCTTCACTTCTGACCGAATAGGTTAAAAATATTGTTATTAAAAACATATGAAATTCGAAAAAAGAAAAACACAAACCAGAAATGGTTACTATAAAGAAAAAAAGTGCGTCGTCCGTGTCGCTGTGGACTCGGCACTTGCCTTCCCAGGTCCGGGGTTCGAGACCGCCATGTACCAATGTGTTTTTCTTTTTCGAATTTCATATGTACATTAATTGTCTGACGCTCCTACGATGAAGGAAAACATCGTGAGGCAACCTGCATACATCTGTGAAGAAATTCAAAGGTGTATGTGAAGTCGACCAATCCGCAATGGGCCAGCGTGGTTGACTAAGGCCTAAACACCCTAACTTAAGGTAGGCTCGAGCCCCTCGGTGAGGGAGGACGTATATGGGTTGTGATGATGATGATGATGAACCAGAAATGGAAACATTAGTATAGCCAGAGATATTTTTCCCAGTTTTCTTTTTAATGAGCACATGAAAATTACTTTAATACAGGAAAGATACTTTCTCTTCGATTTATCTTTGACACTTACAATTGATATAACATTCCTTTGACAGCTTACAAACGGTTGGATTCCGAGCCGCTGTCCGGGCCATGGCAGTGCGGCCGCAGCGCTTGGCTGACTGTGGCCAGGGTGAGGAATTAATTGCGGCACGCGTCTGAGGTACTCAGTCGCCGTGCTTGTGGGCGGGTGTGGGTAAGGCTTAGATTGAACGTTGAGGTGAGAGGCTAGACAAGGCCGATTAGGGTGACATGCCCTAACACAGCAGACGGGTATTGCACATTTGTTAATTTGTGATAAATCGCAGTTAAGGAAAATCTGAAGTTATACTATTCAGAATTGGAAGAATGTTTATGATACAGATTTGAATTTTGTGGTATTTTAATTGAACAAAATACTTATCTTACTTATGTATTGCTAGTTTCTTGCCCGTTAAAATGGGATGTTCATAAGGGAAGAATATATATATATATATATATATATATAGAAATCTAAATTTTATACTAAAATCATAAAATTTTATACTAAAATCATTAACAAACAGGGTAAAAAATATCTGATGCGATCATTAATAGAAGTGCGTTTTAAGTTTTTACCACAATTCGTAACTAATCGTCATAAGGACAAATAGTTTCAACTTAGAAAGAAGTCTGCGAAAATTGCGAGGGCACCGATAGCAAAGTAGAATAGTGATAGTAACCTTTAAGAGTTAAATAAATTGAAATAAAAGTGGTCCAAAATATTCTACATGTTAATCAATGAGTTAAAAATGTCGTTTAATTGATATAGGACCTGTTACAGACTCGCCGGCTTGCCGTCAGGCAAGAAGGTTTAATACTTTTTTACTTTTCATGTAAATATTTTTTAATGGCATTTGTCTTTTGTTTTTTCCTGTCATATTTTTTCTCGGCCTTCTCGCTTGGTATTGTCTCGCTGTGTGGTATGCAATTTTGTTATTTCTTTGAATTATTATTATTTGTTCTTATATTTGTGCTTTTTCTTTGTATTTTCTATTTGTTTTTCATACTGTTTTCTGTTATTATTAAATCCTTTCTCTCGACCTCCTGTCCACTTCTGTTTCGCTCTCTAAAGGACTATTTGTAAAATGACTTACTCTGAAAAAGGCTTGTTTTTTTAATTACGTATCTGCTGAAATTAAAGATGAAATAACTTATTACAAGCGTCTTATTCACGTAGTTGATAAGTGAAATCACATTCTAAAGTTCAACGAGATTGACATTGATTGATGATCATAACTAGACTAACTGACGTGATTCTGATCTACAAGTATAAAAGATTTGTAGAAGTAGCTATATACAAATCTAAAAGTAACATTAAAAATGAGATGTTTACTACCAACAAAATCTCGTTCTTATTGTTTCTTCTTGTAAGAGCGCTTGTTAAATCTATTTTTTAGCTTATGAATTCGACTAAATGTCAGCTGTATAAAGCTGTTGTAGATAAATTAGTTAAGCTAATCTTCAGTTTCTATTCTATGCTAATCTATGCCGCCGGACCAATTTTTTGAATTCTAAATTTTATTAACATTTTAAAGATATTAATTTCGAGATAAATGTCCAACCAACGCCGTCGCACGCAGATATGCGGTTCGATGCCCGCGCGGCCAACCCCTGTCTACGCCACATGCTGTCTTCCTGCCTTGGCCGGTACAAACTCAACTAACACAACACTCACTTTATTAATTAAGCCTTGTTATTGATGTTCTAAGTTTAATGGATCTAATTGAATAGCTCAACCATAATACATACACTGACAGTAAAATAGGCAGCCTTATCACCGTAAGCGATATCTGCCAGGCAACATTTTAATGGTGAACGTTGTTACTATATAAAAAGAAGTCAATAAAAAATATTGTAAAACGTATTTTTTATTTTTAACCGACTACAAAAAGGACGAGGTTTTTAATTCGATTGGTGTATTTTATGATAAATTGATTTTAAATATCGTATGACGTTTTAGGTAGGCAAATTCTCTACTCATTTGTGGCGTAGCAAGCCCCCACTCCATAACTTTAATTCGCTTTATCTCAGTAGTTTTTAGATTTTTTTAAAAATTTATTTGTATGTTCAGTATAGTTTGTTTATCTGTATTCTAAATACTTTTAAGTTACCTATCTAAATTTCTTTTTACATCTACCTCGTGACTCTCACAATCATCCTAAAGTCGTCTGGCAGAAAATGCCTATGGCATTAAGTCCGCCTTGTACACAATTGTACTAAAGAATAAATAAATAAATATGTACGTCCACCAAGATATAACGTGCCAATTAGAATGTCTGCCAGACTTTACTACACGCGCAGTTATACTCGTATAGGTATGTCTATTTTTTAAGCATGGTATTGAATACACTGGAATAGAAGCCTTATCTACATTTTTTATTTACTGTCAGAAAGTTCATCATACGACTGTTAAATTCGAATAACCTTGTGAATATTCAAGGAGGGTTATTGATCAGACGCGTACGTGCACGTAGCAAAAACGATCTCGGAGAATCCAGCTAAAGCGCAAAGTCAATAATCCCCATTGTGATATTAATGCTCAATCAGATAATTCCGCACCTTTACCCGTATACCTAATAAAGGTGGCATAATCAGTATTCCTTGCAGTCGTTCCCGTGATAAGCCGGAGCCGCGCCGTCGCGATACTAGCGACTAATCGCCGGCTTTGCCCGCCGTCTACAGATAATCCTGGGCAAATTATAGGGGCGCTTAAGGCCCGCGTCGTTTCGCCGTTGAGGTGAAACGAAACTGCTTTATAATATTGAAACAAAACATCCGTCTCTTGTTAAAATATTATGATTTTATTTGTAAGGGATTGCTTGTTTCTATTTCTTAGTCCTTGAGAATGAGCTGGAATATGAATCGGTTATTTTTTTGGACTTTTAAGTTTTTCGTTCCCACAATTTCTCATTATTCGCGTGTGCATCGCTGCAACTCAAACAGATAACCGACGAATATTTCGTTTATTACTTTTAATTCCAATTCATAAATCTTTCTGAATCCAGACCGGGCACATACTTTGCTCTAGGTTACCAAAGCGCAGTGTCGAATACTTAAAATAAACAGATTCTATGATTCTACTAACGATATAACCAAAATTGCTACTTTCTTTAATCATATGCGGTAGAAGTAGGCGCTCCTTTCTCTGCAACCTGATTGACTCAGCACCCGCTCGATGAATCCATGGAATGATAAGTTATCGTCTTTCAGCAGCGTATATCTATATTTAACAAAGAATTAATTTTAGGGTTGATTTTTTTCATTGCTTTAGAGAAGGCAGACGAGCAAACGGCCCACCTGATGGTAAGTGGTAACCGCCACCCATGAACTATGCCAATATCAGGGACATAGCCAAGCCGCTGCCTACTTTGAATGCAATACTCTTCTTAAACCTCGCTTGAAAATAGACATGTTATAACGCTCGGTAAACAAAACAGTAGAAAGTTCATTCCAGGGTCGGACCGTACGTGGTAAAAGGAGCGCTGAAAGCGAACCGTGCTAGACGATATTGCTTCCAGGTAGTAAGGATGATATGCTTTAAAATTTGTTAGCGTTCTTTGCATTTCAATTTTAACCCCTCCTCTTTCTCTTCTTACCCAAGTAACATTTCCTTGTTGTATATCAGTCCATAGAACGTATCTGAAACACCATCTTTGGCCCTATAAAAGACCAAAGAAGGTCGAGTAACGTCGATTTGGCGCAGTTATATCTCCATTAAGTGACATAGTGGAACCGTAGCAGTTTTAGTTGTGACATTTTAGGTCTATAAAGTAGATGTAATGGTGACTTGTATAACAATTTACTGATATACGGGACACAGTAACGCTATTATAGTGCCTTTTTATACTGTAGTAGCGTTTGTGATTCCGTTATAGTGCTATTTTATTCTATATTAGAGTCCGGGATTCCTATACTTACTACGCATTTACGCAATTCTTCATTTTCTCGGCAAGGATTGTGAATGATTTTGCTGTGTGAACTGCAACATAAGGAAAGAAAAATGAACCTACTTTATTAATGAATTGTACCGTGTTAAGTTTATTTAATCTTATAACATCTTAACATTGAATAATTCGATGAATACTGCAAACATCACGTGCGACCAAAGATTTACCCAATAGAATAGTATTAGGTTTACTGAGTATTTTTAATGCGCCCTCGATTTATTGAGTTTTGATTAAAATATATTAATAATATAAAATTCAATTCTACGCAATTTGTACTTTACAGCCAATAAGTAAATCCGTGGCTCTTACCAGCTAACTATAGCACTCGTCACAAAGTTTTTGCAGCCATCATTGTAAAGTTAGAGTCTATAAGACTTAAGCCGGGCTACACAAACAAAATTATCATATAAAAGTAAAATTTTCCTACCTTATTTATCCTTTAAAGGATATAAAAAATCAGCTATATGCTCTGTGTGCTTTAAAAGAACAACCAAAACCATTATAAAAAGCGTCTGCCGTAATGAAATTATAATAGGGATTCAAAAACAATTAAACACTTTTTATTGCTATAAAAATGTCTTGAAAATCGATTATAAAGCAAAACCGCTCTATTTCAGCGTCGTTATAACTACTAAAGTATCATGTACTATAGCAGTGATTTGTGGAACCACAATATCATAACATTCTTGTATTGTCGAGTGTTCATCACTGCTAAAACGCAATATTTATAGCGGTTATCAGGGAAAGCTTAAAGCGCAAATTAGATACATAATAGTGATTTCAAGCAATACAGTAATATTGCTCTGTACTGTCTATGTATGAGGTTTTTATAGTACCTTACTATAATGGCTTTATAAAATGGTTATATAAACCTTTATATCAACAGCTAATAAGATAATATAGATATTTAAGCTTATAGAGCAAGAATGTGTTACCAAACGCTTTTATACAACCAGTAGTAAACGCTAATACCTTTATACGATGTTTACTCAACCTTTTTGCGATTTAAGCCTAAGTTATAGGTCTAAAATATTACTTGCAGCTTCCTGTTAACGTGAAAATAAACATTAAGGTATGGGAATGAAAGTTTTTATGAAAAACCCAAATAACTAGATAAAGAAAGAAACCTATAACTAAAAGCTAGCAATTTATAGCTTCGATTACTAATTACTCTTCGGTTCTTATTTGTTTTCAAGACACGATATGCATTTTAATTCACTACTAGCTGTGCCCGTGAACTACGTTTCGCCAGTAAAAATACTTATATCGCTATTAAAAAATGGAGGTTGATGAGAGAAGGGTGAAAATTTGGTGATTATTTTTTGTTGCCAAATCTAATCAAAAATGTTAAATTCTGCAGAGGGCTACCCTTATCACCTAGCTAGAGGTATAAAAAATAGCCTACGACCTATTCTCAGCTCAGACCAACCTAATATAATAAATATACACAAAAAAATCATAAAAATCGGTCAAGCCGTTGCCGAGATTTTTAAATATTAGATGTAGGTTATACACAGTTATTTTTTATCACCCTGGAAAATTTTAGGGACGCTTCAGGACACATCCATTATTATATAAAAATAAAAAATGAATTAAAAAAAAATAACAAAAATCTCTAAAAATAGTGCTCTCAACTAGTGCAGCATTTTTTGTATTTTGAAAAAAAATCATATAAAATTAAGTGAGTTATTTTTTTTATTTATATTTAAATCATTCTAATGCCATGTCGTGAAGCGTCCTTTACATTGTCGCGTGCACATCTAATGTCAATTATTTTACGACGTAGCTACGAAAAAAGTGTGTTTTGCTTTGTGAAAGTAGATTCAAAGTGAAGCTCAAGTTACCTGTGATTAGTGAGAGTGTTATTTCAAGAAAACTCGAAAGATCTAGTGCAAAAATCTCTGAAAACAACACCTAAATTAGTCATTTTTCGAAATACCCTCATAAATTTTAATTAATTTTTTTCCACAATCTGACAAGTTCTACTTTGACAACTAAATCAAGTGTTGCCCGTTATAAATTAATACCAACAATTTCAATAAGCTACTAAATTGGTAGCAGTTATTTATCACTCTGGTGTCCCCACTCATAGCTTGTGAGATGGCGTTTTGGGAAGCTCCAATTAATACCACTCTATTCGACCTTTACTATTAGTCATGTCAAACAGTGAATGCGACTTATCATGTAAACAGGGAGATCTTCGATGTCCAGTGGTATCAGGGCCAGATGGAATGAAATCAGATACTGGACCCTGTACAGAGGAATGTGATCAATCACCCATGTCAGTCAACACTGGAAACAAGAAACTAGGACAGCAAGTTTTCCTTCCCAGCTTATTTCTGCAAAGACCCAGGAGTGTTTCCTTGGGAAACAATACCAGTGCACAAAATATGAGCAATAACAATCTCCAATTCCAACAAACACTGACCGAGATACCTGTCCTCCCTCCTGGCAAAGAATTCCCTTCAGAAGAAATACAAAGAAAAGAAAAACAGTGTCATCCCCATCTCCAGATAGGCCAGTGACCTCAAATAGATTTTCTGGATTGCCAATTGATCTAACTGGTGATGGCAAGATAGCTAATGAAAAAAACCTATAAAGCCACCCCCGATTATCCTCTATGGAATCGAAGATGTCAAAGAACTCACAAATCTTTTTGGTACAGTGGTCGATCAGAACAGCTTTAGCTTAGTTAAAAAAAACCTACTTAGAGTAATGCTAGATACAACCGAAAATTACAAACAAATAATCAACATAATCGTTTTATAGTTTTGTAAATTAATAGTAGGCACATATATATGGGCGTCAGTGGCGCTGTGGACTCGGCGCTTGCCTTCCAATCGGGGGGTCAGGGTTCGAGACCCGCCATGTACCAATGTGTTTTTCGTTTCGAATTTCATATGTACATTTGTCTGACGCTCCTACGGTGAAGGAAAACATCGTGAGGCAACCTGCATACATCTGCGAAGAAATTCAATGATGTATGTGAAGTCGACCAATCCGCACTGGGCCAGCGTGGTTGACTAAGGCCTAATCACCCTAACATAGGGTAGGCTCGAACCCCTCGGTGGGGGACGTACATGAGCTGTGATGATGACATATATATTAGTTTATTTTATTTATAATATTTATGTATTAGTATATTATGTATAAAGCATTATATATATACCATTATCCAGTTTTTTCTACCATTAAAGTACTACATCTACTTCCTTTTCTCTGCACCACCCAAAGGTTGACTGGCAGATAATGCCTTTGGCATCAAGTCCGCCTCTGTACACAAATTGTACTGGAAGGTTAAATAAATAAATAAATAAATAAAAAATAATAAGACAGAAAGGTCTTATTGGGCATACTTTCACGAAAAAAGATACCAGGTGCTTCCGAGTTAAGGATATTCAGCACATTTTTCACCAACGAGTTAAGATAGAAGATTCTCGGAAGTCAACAGGTATTCTTCAATGCCAAAGGTGTTAACGATACGGTCACTCTAAATATAACTGCATGTGACCATATAGATGCGTCAAATGTGGAGAAGGGCATAAAACGTCTGACTGTCCTAAAAAGACAGGAGTACCCCTGCCAAATGCGCCCTATGTTCTTGTGACCATCCAGCGAATTATAAAGGATGCCAGGTCTATAAAAAAATTATCTCGAGAAAAAATAAAAAGAGTGTACATGCTAGACCTCTCCACTCAAACCAACAAAAAGAAGCTAGCTCCTGTAAAACGCAAGCATACCTGCGCCGCCCCAACAAACTTCTGATGTGAAACGCACCTTCGCAAACATAGCTGCTAACAGACCTCTCTCACAAAACATCACAATCGATGGAAACAATGCACAGGATCTCTCCACAATAGAGCAAATAATCACAAAACAGAGCGAAAAATAGATTCTCTCATTCAACAAATAGGAACTCTGATGAACCTATTAACAAAAGTGATCAGTCTGCTACATTCATAAATACACTACGCATTGCAAACTGGAACAATAACGGGTTAGCACAAAATATTCACGAATTAGAATCCGTTATTATTGCCAACAATCTGGATGTTGTTCTGATATCAGAATCGCATGCAGTTAAAAACAGCCACTTCAATATAAATGACTTTGAAATTTATTTTACCCCACATCCTGACGGCAGAGCCCATGCTGGCAGTGCTTTGGCCATTCGGTCAAAGTTTAGACACTCCTTAATGGAAGGGTATGTTACTGATCACCTCCAGGCTACAACAGTCATACTAGAGGATAATACAGGACCAATAATTCTGTCTGCTGTGTACTGTCACCCACGACATAGGATTACTCAAGAAATGTTTTCCAGATATTTCAGTACTCTTGGTAACAAATTCATATCTGGTGATGACTGGAATGCCAAGCATACATTTTGGGGTTCCCGTATAACTGTTCCGAGAGGCCGAGAATTAAATAACTGCGTCTCTAATCTACACTTATATCCAATATCCACTGGTGAACCAACATATGGCCCTCGGATCCTGAAAGACTACCAGATCTACTTGACTTCTTCATAGCCCGAGGAATCGATTCTCAACATACCTATATCGAATCAAACTTAGACGGCAGCTCTGACCACACTCCAGTCATACTAACATTAAGTGCATTGCCATTTATTCTGGAGCACCCGACGTCTCTTCACAACCATAAAACAGATTGGTATAGTTTCAGAAGTTACCTGGATGACAACATAAATTTGAACGTACCATTAAAGACTCAGGATGATATTGACAATGCTTGTGTCTTCCTGACTAATCTTATTCAAGTGGCAGCATGGAAAAGTACCCCACAGATGTCCTACATAAAAGGAAGCAAATTTAATCCACTTGAAATTCGAAAACAAATAACAGAGAAACGTCTTGTGAAGAGTTTGACACCTTTCTCGAAATCCTAGAGATAAAACCGCTTATAACCGCGCCATAAAATTACTTAAAACTACTCTTAAGGATGCAGTGGACACCCAACTTAAGGAGAGGCTGTTGAACATGGACCCAGATGGCAAAGGCTTGAGTGTTGAGTAAGTGTTCACTCTGGAGGGCAACGAGAGTGTCAAGGAATCCTCAAGCGTGCTTACATCCAATTAGAACGCAATCATCGAATTGAGCACGAAATCAAACAGAGAAGGCAGAGACGTTTGCTGATCACCTCTCCACGGTCTTCACTCCAAATCTTAACTTCACCAAAGACACAGATATACAGGAGATCCTGAAACAAGACCTACAAATGTGTCTGCCTATTACACCTACTTCCCCTCGAGAAGTCGCAAATGAAATTATAAAGCTTAATTCTAAGAAAGCTCCTGGATTCGATTTGGTTACTCCAATAGTGCTCAAACAGCTTCCCAAAAAGAGTGTAACATTCATTACGATTCTCTTCAACGCCATCTTCCGAATTCAATATTTTCCAAAAGCTTGGAAAATTAGTGAAATAATTATGATCCATAAATCAGGAAAACCAGCCTATGAACCAACTTCATACCGACCATCACCAGAAAAGGGATGCAGTTAATATTAAATATAAGGAACTCCATTGGCTTTTAGGAAGAAATTCTGTACTTTCCGTAGATAACAAACTACTTATTTTCAATGCTATCCTAAAACCAATATGGGCCTACGGAATATAAATTTGGAGCACAGCACCCAAAACTACCCTTATGTGCTTACAACGAGTCCAAAATGGTATACTTCGAACAATAGGTATAACGCATGGTGCGTTAGATATTGTTCGAAGTTCACTAAGAACGATGAGATCCACAACTATCTCAACATGCGCACCATAGTCTCAGAAGTCGAAACGTATAAACTTCAATATATGCAACGCATATCACATCACCCTAATCCTCTTATCGCTGAGCTGACTAGTCAACAGACTCATCATTCCAGACTCAAAAGACGGGATGTGTTATAATAAATTATGTCGGTTTTGGCACTGGCCATTTCCATATGCAATGTACATTTTTCTCTTAACACATTTGCTTATAGTCTCTCTGACTGATTGCAGATAACTGGATTGTAAAAAAAATATTCTTATTGTACAAAAAAAGTGACGACCATCCGACATTCGCATAATTTAATTGGTAATAAAAGGCAATCAACAACGTGACAACGTTCTTACAGCCCAGAACGATCACAATACTAAAATAAATACACTGAAAAATGCAAAGGAAAAAATAAAAAGTGGAATAATGGTGGGTATAAAAGAGGACAGTTTGCGTCACAAAGCCGCATGCGGGCCTCAGATATTGACAGTAAATTTCATTCATACGGCATTAGTGCCGCGCCATCAGATACAGGGATATCTCCCGCAAACAATCACCTACGAATCTACTAGAGTTCTCAACACGATTAACAAACTGAATAATTTGTAACATACTACATATATTAAGTAAGAAAAACCTTGTCAATTTACATTATTTTAGTACCTTTTATCGATTTCGAAGAGTAAGTATTTTCTAAACCTAAAAAAGAATAGATGTGCAGTAAAATTAGCTCTACCGAGGCGGCTTGCTTTAATATTTACTACTTTACTTTCATACTGACTCCCTCCGAAGTTCCATTTCTGAATTACTCGTAAGAATAGCTCAAAGTCGTTGATTAAGAAAATTATTTGTTCCGTATTAGACATAATATTCTATTCTGACTCATCGTATTCCAAATTTATTGTACAACTCGTATTCCTCGTTTTCCAGATTCGACGTTATATAGTTGAGGCCATATTTAAATCAACATTAATATTATACTCATAAAATTAAAAACCAAATGCAAATTGTCACCTACGTTAATTAACAAAAATTGAATTAACATTCTTGCAAGTCAATCATTGTTTCATCACTACAGCTCACCAAGGGGTTCGAGCCTACCCCAAGTTACGTTGTTTAGGCCTTAGTCAACCACGTTGGCCCAGTGCGGATTGGTCGACTTCACATACCTTTGAATTTCTTCGCAGATGTATGCAGGTTACCTCACGATGTTTTCCTTCATCGTGGGAGCGTCGGAAAAATTTATTTATTTATTTACTTATTTATTTATTTACATCTATATGCTTACAACTATTATTACAGGATTCACCCAATGCAATAGTGAAGCTATACTATTTTGTTTATGACATAAAAATCAAATATATATATTTTTATATACAATATTATTACAATTGTGTTTTTTTGTAACACAACACATATAAAGTACATTTTGTGAACTCACACATAGAACACGCAAAAATATCACAATTTTGGGCGATCATATTTAAGTTCCTTTTCGCCAGTGTCAATGGGCTTTTGTTAAGTATGTAAAATGTAGGGAACTTGTATGAGATTCACAGTTCTACACGTAAATGCTACGCTGTACGTAGCGCTGCCTGTGGCAGGCTGCTACGCGTCTACGCTTGTAGCAAATTTTTTTCCTTTGAGTTGTAAATAAATATAATGTAAACATTTAAAAATAATGAAAAGATCAGTAGCATAACTATATCTGTTTCTTTACATGTAATGGGTTCTTGTTACATAATCGAGACATACTTGATAATGGACATTTAATGGACTTGTCTTAGGAAATTTTATATAAATTTTTGATACAAAAAAAATGAAGTCACTTTCGAAGTGAATTCCTTTCGGTATAATATATTAAAAACCGTCGGCTGTTGACTTCAATCAAATATGTGTGTTATCTCATCTAGTCGATAACAAAGCAATCTCACATAAAACAAACATATAAAATGTCATCCGGCCGTTATTTGCACAGCAACAAACACATGTTGTTCGCATCAAATCCCGGGCGGCGGCCATTCTTCAAGTTAAGCCAATATTTGGCCGGCGGACGGCTTCCGCGAATTCGACCGGTAATTTATCGCCGGACGAGCTAAAGTTTATCGAAAGAACGAGAATAACTTTATTATATAGTGACCGGAAAGCTCCGCGAACCGATGTTCATGTTTTGTTCATCGCAAACATTAACTATCATATTATAAAACGTTCTCTAAGCTAGTCACAGTTACATGATGCTATTTCATTTTCCGAGTAAGGTGGAGGTATCATCATGTTTAAATCATGACTAACTTTAGAAACTGCTAAACAACATTTTGTAGGAACATCGGCAAAGATTGTTGTAAACCATATATGATTCATATTTAGTTCGTATCTCAGCAAAATTTGTACGTTCTTATTTAAGCTCGTACACTAGAGTCCTTTAAGAATCAAGTCAGAAATCACTTCCTATCCTTAAATCCTTAGCTAAATCACTCCTTCATTGTCCATATTTAGCACCCATTCCCGATTTATATTCCCTTTTTGTATTTCCTTGGTCCAAGGTTGGCTGGAAACGATTGCTTATTATCAATAAGGCCGCCTGTGTTGTACATTTGTGTTGATTTAAAAATTTTCTGTTTCTATATTTTTGTGTGCAATAAAGTATTTATTATTATTATTATTAAGGGTCATGTTACGAGATAGTTATTATACAGATTATATGGGACGCTACAAACTTTAATATCTAACAGAGACACCCACTGTTGGAGATAGCCTGCCCTAAGGATTTCTAAACCGATTGGTCAGGTGCTTTTCGCACCCAGCGATTTCCCGCGACCTTCACCAGATAGTCGGTCTATTTTGTGAGGGGCCTACCAATGCTGCTTTTCCCAGTACGCGCCGAGGACCTTTCCTATCCTTACGCATTCCTATACCAATTATAATTACATAAAAATAGATTTAGTGTCCATCTTTACGAGAAAGAATACTATTTTTCGCGGCTCTGACGATAGCTAGTAGACAGGCGTTCGTGGGTCTCTGGCTACAGAGAGCGGGACAATCCCACTAAACCAACCTCGACATCCATCTAATCCGTTACCGGGCAGAACCTTAACAAAGGTTGTGGTCAGACCTGGGTCACAGGCACATGAAAATCGGCCAAGTGTGAGTCGGAGTATGAACTCGCTGATGGTCACCGTATGACGCTCTGACGAAAATTCATTATTATTTTGAATTTAGGCATTGGATATATCATCAGCCCATCGATCTCAATAGATCATGAAAGTGTAATAGGCTTGTGGGCATGCCCATTGTGTCCACAACGGTGGATTTGCTCTTTACCGGGGAGCGCGCCTTAGCCATGTTTCCGGAAACTATAAATAACCCTCATCTAAAAATGTCGAACAACTATAAATTAACACTTTAATTCACATAAACTAATAATCTGCAGTCACGTACAATCATTATGCCTGCGATTGTTCATAGCTGGACCCCAATCTCTTTTAAATCAGAAATGATTCCGTTGTAGCGGCAAATATTTCAGAGAAGTCCATTGTAAACACATTTCGGAAATCGCAATGCGTCCGTCGCCTGACGGAAATTGTCCACGTTTTAGTAATATTATTCTGCCGAATACGCATTTTCTTTTCGGTTGGAATTCGTGATATAAGTGGAGTCCATCCTTCTGTTTGGTTCGGCAGAAATATTCATGTCAAAATGCAAAGCGGAATACTAAAATGCCTACTTTTAAAACTTCATAAATGTCCACATGTATTTACTTGTGATTTTACTGAAATTCGTTGAGTTTTATGTTGAATTTTGAGCATGCAGTAATTGACATACAAGGAAGCTGATTGCTCTTTTATTTTCGTTTAGCATCATTGATACAAAACTATACTGATACTGTATCAATCAGAGCCTGAAGAGTCTACCGTCATGTCTCAATATATTTGAGGATTCGGGTTTTTCTCTTAGAGCCAAAACGTTTAGATATTATAACATAATGATTTTTTATTTATAGTATTTATCTTTAAGTTGAGTTGATAATAATTATCATGGTTTATATCAAATCAGCACTAAATCTTAATAATTCTGTTTTTAACGATTAGTTTGTAACAACTACTCAGTATAATATTAAACTGTTTTTCCATTGATGTAGGACACTTTTCTAATCAAATATTGTTTTAATTTTAAACGTTGAATATATACCTCGATGTCTTTTACACCATTTCCTAGCACCATCAATCAATGGCGCGAATGACTCTTTTGTACCGTTTGCACTTTACATAAAAATTAACTCTCTTACCTACTTCGCTGGTTTTAATTTCAAAATATTTTTGTAATAGTAGAAAACATTTGAAACTTTAAAAACCTAAACAATGGAATAGTGAACGTATTTATTCAGTTTAACAAATACAATGAACTAGTTACTCTTTATGACCACGACAGAAAATTTGAGCTAAGCCGAGCATCAAAGAAACTAATTTTCTAGAGATACGCGTAAAGGTAACGTATCCACTACAGGGGCTCTTGACAAAATTTTCATAGGAGAGGTAAAGAGTCGCCCGGGGCGACGCGGACGGCGGCTTCGGATCACTTTGTAGCATTAAGCGGCCCTTTATCGGGCCTGTGTTCTCTGTCGCTGGACGGCATCTTTTGCACCAGAACGAGACATCGCCATTTTATCGCTCACAATATTCAATTTTAGTTTTTAGTAATTTCAGCATTTACGTTTACCAGATGTAAATTTAGTAGTCTTTTTTGTCAAATAAGTGAGAAAGTACGTTTTTTCGTAGTTGAGAAGTTCAAGTGAAGAGTGGCGGTTTTGAGGAGTGGTGTTTTATTTATGAAGCTTAAATAATACAACCTAGATTGAATCTGTGTCAAAACATTAAAATTAGGTATTTTTCGAGACTAAAATTCTGTGTTTCTATTTAAAGAAGATTATAAAATGTATGTATTACGTTTTCGTAGAAAATTCCTTACACATACGCTCAACGTACCTAATTAAGGGTTCTACAAGACGGGTGTTAATATTATCTATTTTAATTTACAGCTATAATTATCAATAAACAAATGTATGAAAGCTTTGTTTTTACAAAGAGGCAATATGGTTAGAGAATGCCTAAAATTATTATATGCATTTTTCTAATAACAACGAAAAATTTTGTACTTACTATATTTCCATGTAATTTTAAATCAATTTTGGGGCGATTGACCTAAATAAACTGTTAATATTAAACGAACTATAGAAAATCATATCGCTAAGTTGTCGAACCTAATATAGTTACGTAGTAAGAGACGGCCTCCAAGACGTCGGAGTGAATAAGCGCACTGGACCGTGAGCGCCTTGACAGTATCATACTAGGGCCCGAGTGGACGCAAATGGAACTTTATTGGACGGACTTTCATTTGACAGTCCCCACGTCCACGCAAACATACAAAGAACTACGCTCCTTGAAGGCTTTCACGAAGTTTGAACACAAAGAAGCAAACATATTTATTGTTATGAATCTCCCATAATGCTTTCACGTATTTTGGCAATTTCGTTTACTCTCAATTTAGGTACGACTTGGAATTTGGTCGTATGCTACTTGTATGATTTTATTCTGTTGTTGCTGGACTCTCCATGAGTTATATGGAAAAGTTTTATTACGTATTATTATAAATATTTTTTATTTTAATGCACTAATAGAGTATAAAACCCTAACAGTCACGAAGATATAAATATAACTAACATTTAAATACAGTGCAATGTAATATATAACAATTTCGTGTCACAGTGTTTCTTATTGAACTCCTCCGGCGTGACCGATTTTTTCTATACCTGTGTTAGGTAGGTTTGAGAGGTCGTAGGTCATTTTTTATACCCCTAGGTCACAAGGGTGGCTCTCTCCAGAATTTTTTTTGAAAATTATTATATCGAAACGTAGTTCACGGGCACAGTTTGTAATATATTAAAAAATAGGTAAATCATAAAACTAGGAAGGGGTTTTTTAATATCATTTAGGTGTAATTACATTTTAGCAGGATTTTTATTTATTTTACACATCATTTTGAATAATAGAATTCCTTCTCATATTTTAATGATTGTGTATAGGTACAATTAGGTAGGTAGCTTTTTAAATTTATATCATCTAACGATCAGCTATGTATAATGTAGGCAAGTGCTTCATGTTGAAACAATACTAAATTCTTAAAGGGCCATATATTTACTTTATCGACTTTCTCCTTTTTTTCTCGCAATCCCGGAGATTTAGTTAGACGAGCTCACACAATATAGAAGGCGAACACGTGTTAACAGCCATAACCGTGCGAGTAACTGCCGAACTTAGTACTTTGTGAAATATGGCGCTGTGTTTGCAACCCTTATCGCTTCCTTTGAGTTTATTTTAAGAAATCGTAAAATATCCCTATTTATAGATTTATTTGTTCATATTATATTAAAACCAAGGGCTAGTAAATGCTTTAAAAGATAGTCTTGCCTTAGTCTGTTTGAAAAAATGACAAAAGCAGATTGATTGCTTGAAACAGTTGAGCGTTGAACGTATTTATTGAATGTTTTGCATGTCGCCCTTAACCTTCCATTTTTAATAATTTTCTGTCTGTAAATAAATGGTGCTGTTGTAAATAAGTGGTGATTTTTTTGTATGAATAACTATTTTTCACGTCAAATGAATTTAGGACTAACAATAAGATTGTATGTAAAGTCATTCAGTAGTATTGACCTTTCGAGTTTTTTGCCTGTTCTTCTCGAGAAGGCTCTCCCAATTTCCGAACAGGTCTAGTGTCATTTTTTTTATTCCTATTTGTATTTGCAGACATCTTGAGTATATTCAGGATGTATGCACATACAAGGTTAATATGTTTTCTTTAAATTAGAATGTTTTGCTTTGTTTTGACGTCAATAAGTGCCTCTAAAGGCCTATGTTGAATAAAGATTTTTGAATTTGAAACTGTTTATAAAGTTATGCTAATGTGCTTATTACGAATAAATACTCACAACGATAGGTATGATTTGTTTTATATCTGTTGGTTGGTTGTTTTAGTTAAATAATCACCTTGAGACCAGACGACCCTATCTTGCCCCGCAATATTTTTATTGAAAAAACATTGAATACAAATTACTTTACAAGGTAGTAAAAAATACCAAAATTTTACCAGAATAAAAATCATAACAGGAATAAAAGAAATAAATATATACATTATGTATATGGATTTTTTAAAATGCTCGGATATTGTTAGTATTATTACGCTTTAAACCGTGCCTCGAATTGCCCTATCTTACCCTACCTGTGAGTATGTAGGCTATAAACAAACCCTACCACGTAAAAAGGTACCGACATACATATGTATAAGTCGAAAGTAAGAAAAGTTGTCGAAAATTTATACCCGGCAGGTGTTTCAAAACAGTAGCGATATCGCATTTTTATACGAAAGGGTGCGATAGAGAAACTCAAGTCGTTATCGGTGGAAACTCGCTTACTTAAGTGCTCAATTCACAGCGCGCTTACGCTTTATTTTTTATGGAGAATATGACATGGCAACAACACATATTTTATTTCTTACCTAAAGCAAGGTGTTCTAGTAAATATAGTGTTTTATCTATAGTTTGGCTACAGTCGTTTTCACACGGACTCTTAAGACTTTTGTACTCATTGTAAACACGACTTTTATATACATTTTGCCGTTAATTAAATCTAATAAAAATATTGGTCAACGATAATAATTTTACTACTGATAAATTACAATGATCACTCACATTGTATACAGTAAATAGTGATAATAATTATTTACGTACATTAAACGCTAAACGAGTTAAAAACATATTTCTGTCTCTGTCGATTTGGACTGAATAACATAGACAAAATAATATTATTACCACATTAAGCTTCAAAGGTACTTATTAAGAAATCTTGTGTAACTCGCCATAAGTTTCCGCCATGTTGAATTATGACTAATGATGTTAGATTCATAGTGCTCTACGCTTTTAATATGATACCCTTACTATTGGGGTTTGAAACAAAATTTCATCCGTCATTTTTGAGCGGTGACCATGTTGAATTTAGGGCAATGTTTCTAGGTTCATAGTGCTCTACTATTAGCGAAACATATTTCGCGGGTACAGCTAATACTTATTATATTATAATAAATAAAAACCATTCAATGTCTGTACAGTAATTGATTTAGAATACATGTGCCGCCACTTCCTATCTTCCGTTGATGTCTTGATAGGGATTTCACGTGAATAACTCTTTACGAAGAAAAGAAATACTCGGGAAAATCCTAACACCAACCCATCCGATCAGGGAGGTATAGCAGACTAATTATTTCTGCTCATCTTAGAGTAATCCGTACCCAGTGGAACGTATATGGGTTGATGCAATGGTGATGATGATGAAGAGCCAGTAGCATTAGTATAGCCAAGTAATGAGAAATAAAAGCCACCATAATTTTATTTTACAAAAAATAAATTAAAATACAGCACCACAAACGCAATTGAAGTAGATTTTTCGATAATTAAAACGCATTTCTTTGGCTTGTATTCCTTACAATGGGTTGAGACTGGGGGTTGAAAATTTACAGCAAAAAAATTAATGAAAATGAACACCATCTTCAAACTCCGTCGGAGAAAAATCTCGAAGAGCGATTATTTTAACTTTTTCTTTTGTTATATAATTATTCTCGGGTCACGCCTGTGCGGCTTCTCTTGAACTTTGACCAGGAATCCTTGGAAGTGTGCATTGTGAAACGCGATCTTGCCTCCGTGCTAAGCAACTAATTCCAGAGGTTTCGTAGTCAGCAAACAAGCGATAAGCTCAGGTATGGTGTAAGGTGAATAGTCACGTAAATGATTTGGGATATTAAATTAAGGGACGTTTGTTTATTAGCCGAGTAAGGTACCACAGTATAGGCATATATGTATATCAATTAGTATTAGTAACGCCGTAAATGATTCATCTTTGGATTCTACGTAATGAAAATCGGCATGAAAATACTTTTATTCTATTTTATTGTGTACATCAAAATAAATAAATAAAATTATTCTACAGCTTGGTTGGCACGGTAACCTTTTTCCGAATAATAAGCTAAAATTTCAGATGATCCAATTCAAATCCAATCAAAATGATGACATCAGGTTATTTATTTCCAAAAATAATTCAAATGGACCCAAATGAATTTCAATTTAATATTATTCATTGCATTTGTTTTTTTTTATTGCAGAATGTTGGCAAACAAGCAAACTGCCCACCTGATGGTAAGTGGTAACAGTCACCTATAATACATGTGGGTCTTGCGAGATACACAGCAAAACTGCAACCCCCACAAGAACTACAGTGTACGTTGCCAACTTGTGACACCAGATGTAAAGTCACAGTACCCAGTAATTTAAGCACTGCTGCTTTGCGGCAGAAATAGGTAAGACGGAGGTACCTAAGCAGACGACCCTGGTACAGAGTCTCCCTCCAGTAAAATTTGCAATACAAAAAATAACAGTGCTATCTGATGGAATAATAAATGAACTTTTTCTGTAAAGTCAGAGTTACAATAATTTTTCTACAATTTTGACTGGTACCTGCAGCAATGTGTCAGAACTATAAACTAAATTGCCAATAACCGTAGAGCAGACGAGCCCTACACTAAACTTTAATTACCAAACATAAATCGCTGCATTAATTTCGCAACACAAATGTAACAATTTAGTTGTAGGCGAGTAAGCGCTTAGTTATACGCCTTAGGCGGCGTCCTAACTTGGGCGGCCCCTTCACCGCTAAACAAATTTGACAGCTTGAAGTTACACCAAGTTTGCGTATGTAAGACAAAGATAATTTTATCGCTGGTAAAATGAAATAAACCGTTACTCTCCCTAAAATAGAGTTTAACTTCAGTCAGCCCTCGCACTATCTGGTGAATATGTGAGACGGTTGGAAGTATTAAAGTTTCCACGGACTAGTTAGCATTGTACCTACGTTGAAACAAGTTGTGATGATTATTAAGGTATTTAGCGTTAGCTGAAGTTGGCGTACGGTTACTTTGGGAAACTGCTGCGTGCTCAAGGTGGGCCTTCACGGTCTGGGGAGTCTATACCATTTATATACAATTTACATAAAACAAGTTATGTACGGATTAAATATACTACTGAGCTATAATTTATGACGTTAAATTTAACTTTAAAAATATCTCAATGAGATTCCTCGCTTCTAAGGCATTATTTATTGTTTTTTGATCTAGATATTACAAAGACAATTCAGTATTCGGTCTGAAAATAAAATAACCAGTAAATCCAAACAAGAAGAAAGAGCTATATTGAGGAAGTTAAATTATAATTCGATTTTAATCCAGTTTCCGAAAATTTTATAAAAAATCTCAAAAAACTTTTGTCCGATCTAGAAATCGATCCCCGAGTTTCGAATTAGCAGTCGCACTTGCTCTTCTAGACCATTACGGCTGTCTCTATATAATATTTTTGAAATATCATGCAGTGATATGTCATTCATCATTTATTCCGTATATAGAGATAGGAACGATTAAAATCCAATAATTCTACTACTATCAATATTATATATATATATACTCATAGTTTGTTCATCACTGTAGACAAAAAAATATTAACATTTAATGACATTTAATGGCAATCGTACAACGATTGGAGCTTTTAACGCCCTTACGTAATATTCATGGAAAAGACTGAGTTAATTTTGATTCAACGCGGGCTTTTAAACGCGCGTAAATACTATATGTTATGGGCACGCCTCGTCCGCTTTTATCAATTAAAGAGCGCCACATAAACGGAGGCCCATAAATGTAAGCCAAAAACGGTTACACGAACATTTAATATTAACCCGAGCGTGAACTCGTCTGCACCGGAAATTGATGTTTTCCTATATTAGGACTGCGGCCTTTTTAAAGTGTACTGCGATAAAAAAATATTTTAAAAACGAAGGATTTGTTAACGAATCTATTAGTTCCAACAAATTGGATTACTCAATTACTTTAGGAAGTCGGTTATACACCTTTAGGTGCACACCTACCACACTTGGGTTTTGTATAGTATGCAGAGTTAAGCCACACTGAAAAAAATGGTAGCTTATCAAGTTAAAATTTTGCTTGTTTGAGTAAAATATAATAAAATTAATCATCAACATTTTTAAAACTACAAACCTCAAATGATTAGGACAATCAATTTGAAATGATTGAACGCTTAATAAGAAAAACATATTCTTCTTATTTAATTTTGGTGACGTCACCTTTGTAAACATTTATAATTGTTAATTCTAATAAAATAAAATGATTAATCATATCAAGCTTTGCGACTTGCCAAAAAAGTGATCAAGTTCTTAATAAAATCCACAAACATCATAGTGACATTAAAAAGTAATCTTACTACGGCCAACCAACTATACTTTATTACTGTAATCATGCACCTTTGTGCACTCGTATATAAATAAGTTGCATGAATGAAGGTAACACATTCTTGATACATATTATCCATTTTTTTTTCAGTGCATTGCCCGCTGGCCGTAGGTATGCAAATATTAGCAAATTTTACTCAAAAAAGGAATTATGTAATTTATAAATAAAAAATAACTGCATTCGTTTATTTTTAAAGTCTTTTACCATTGCACAGTTGTAAATTAAATTACCGAAATAATGTCGGTAATATAGAAATGCGTAAACATGAGTTGAAAAGTTTTTGAAAACGTTAACTTTAAAGGGTTAGGAAGGGAAAGTCTTTATTTGTTAGAGTAGCAGACTTAATCTGTTTAAAATATTTTAATCATTTTATTTATTTATTAAATTCTTTAAGTACAAAAACTTTTGTACAGCGGCGGGCTTAATGCCAGAGGCATTTTCTGCCAGTCAACCTTCAGGTGATGCAGAGAAACAATTTGGTAGATGTACCGAAAAACATACCAAGAGATAAAAACATATTTCAAATTGATGATATAGATATTTAAATACTTATATTGATTTATTATATTTTCACCTCTGTCTTTATCATTTAGATCTGTATCGTCTTTTCTGTGAGAAAATAATTATAGAATCGAAAAAACCGCAGGCGAAGCTGCGGGCGGAAATCTAGTATACAAAATATAAAGTCACAAGGAATAAATCAATATCATCATCATCACAGCCCATATACATCCCCACCGAGGGGCTCGAGCCTACCCTATATTAGGGTGATTAGGCCTTAGTCAACCACGCTGGCCCAGTGCGGATTGGTCGACTTCACATACATCATTGAATTTCTTCGCAGATGTATGCAGGTTGCCTCACGATGTTTTCCTTCACCGTAGGAGCGTCAGACAAATGTACATATGAAATTCGAAACGAAAAACACATTGGTACATGGCGGGTCTCGAACCCCGACCCCCCGATTGGAAGGCAAGTGCCGAGTCCACTGCGCCACCGACGCTCTCATAAATCTCGCTCTTATAAATCAATATAATAAACATTATCTCTTAATTAAGGAGTACCATAAAAATAGGTCGTGCATATTAAAAATCGTGTAATACGTAATTTTCACCATACGTTTTGTGTGTATGAGTAATACTTTTTCGCCTGTGGCAACACTGCAACTAACAGCTGTTTTGAATTGTCCCAATATTTATTTTTTACATTGTTGTAAAAGTTATATAAATCATTGATAAAACGCATAAATAATCTTGTTTTTGTTTAGAAATTTGTAATTCGTGGAAAATAGTAAGTGCACAGTGTGTATTTTTGGAAGAATACGGTTGTGTAAAAGTGACGTTTGTCGGCAATTTTGTAAGTCATTATCATCGGATTTAAGGTACTGTTGCTTAATTTATTACACATATTTGCTTTTGTTGAGGTGCAAAAATTGCACCTACATAAAAATTATCGTTATTTATTTACCAAAATTTGATTTCTTAAAGTATCTTTTTTCAAACTAACCTCCACTTTAATTGTTCACAGAACTCAATTTAATCTTGATTTACTTTTGTTTTTTTTTTGTTTTACTTTACATTTTATTACATTAAATAATTAATCATGATGACACGCCGGGCTTTGTCTCGTCAGGAGGAGTCCAAACTTCAACTGACTTTATTAGAACTGAAGGCATCAAAAGAGATGTGTGAACGGTTGAACAGAGAGAGGGATGATAATGAAAGGGAACTTTCGGAAATGTGGAATACAAATAAAAAATTAAAAGATGAAATGTCACAGATGCATCAACAATATATTGCTGCAATTGATGACCGAGACAGGCTTCAGCTCGTTGTGAATGGTTTTGATCAGTGTAGGAGTGAGTATGATCATGCTTTAAAACAAATCTTTAGTCTTGAAAAGGAATTGCATGATGCTAAGAACACCATATCGTCATTAGAATCAGTGCAGCAAAACATCACTTCCTCCCTGAATCAGAGTTTGTTCGATGAGCTGGTAGCTTGCGCACCAACTTTGGTTTCTGTGGCCCCCAGTAGCAAACCAACAATTACTATAGATCTTACTAAAGATGATAGCTCAAATAGTATAAAGACTATGATTGCTGCTGGGAGTAGCAGAAACAAAATTATAAAATATATTAAAATTAACAAATATATTAAAAAGACACAGAAATTTGTGAAGCGGCATAGGTTATGTATTAAAAATGCTAGCTTATATAAGGAAAAAAGATTAAATTTAATTAACAAATTGGATATGTATTCATCAAAATTAAATACTGTTGAATCTAAATATAAGTCTGACACAGATGTTTTGGAAAATCAAATTGAAAAATTAAAAAATTCATTGTGCTTTATGACTAAACAATATGAAATGTCACAAAAACAAATAAAGGAGCAAATGCTGGCCATTGATGATCTGCTGGAGCTGTGTAACTCGAATAATGAAAAATTTAACTCGTTAACAAAAAACCACATATGTGATTGTGGACAGTTACTGCCAGGTTCGATGGTCACAAGTGACTCCATCGCCATAAAGAATGATTTATGTATTTCCGATGGTTCCTACTCACCGACTAAATCAACTAATTTTAAGCATGACTGTACAAGAAATATTATTATGTATAGTGATGACATTGGCAAAGAAATGGGCCAACTCCTGACAAAAATGGGACATTCAATAACCAATTATTGTATGCCTGGTGCTTCTTATAAGGAGATTTTAAATAGATCATTAGAATGTCAGTACAACCAGCATACTACTTTGGTATTTTTTATTGGAAATAGAGGTAATATGAACAAAACAACCCTTGCGCAATATCTTGATAAATTGAATAACTTATTGAATGTACAAAAAATTATTATGTTCACATTACCTTATTACAGCAGTCTGCCACAGGAGGAAAATAACTTAAGATACAAATTGAATATGACATTAAGTACCCTATGTAACAATAATAAATTTCATTGTATTGACATAAATAATTATGTAAAGACATTGCATTTGACAAAAGATAATAGGTATTATCTATCAAATTATTATAAGAGACGAATAGCAAAATCGCTATCATATTATTTTTATATATCAGCCAAGAACTTGGCTACTCAAATTGCTCCTATTGAGCAAAACTGTAGTTATAGAATGACTGTCAGTAATAGTACTGATGTATTAGTTCATAAGTCTTTAAATTAAGCATTAAGACAACAGAGACATCCTCTTGCATATCATTAAATAGTAAAGAAACTGAAAATTCTGTTCTTAACAATGTATTGGATAGCCCACTTGGATATACTAAAAATGTAAATTTCATCAATCTGGTGCACCAGAATATACAAGGAATTATGGGAAAAGATCTGGAAGTTGAATTATTCATGAACTGTAGAAAAGTAGACATTTTTTGTGTAACTGAACATTGGCTTAAAAGCCACCAGTTCATGTTTAATTTCGGTAATCACCAGATTGGTAGTTCGTTCAGCCGAGAAAATGCGATTCGTGGTGGCTCTTTAATAATATTGAATAAAAAGCTTAAATTTAAAGATCGTAAAGACATTGTGAGCCTCTCCGTTGAGCGAGCAATAGAGATAGCCTGCGTGGAGCTGGAGCAGATTGTTGTATTAAGCGTATACAGGCCTCCTTCAGGATTGTATGATCTTTTTGAAAATAGAATGGACGAAGTGTTGAAAAAGGTTCATAAGCCAGGAAAACAAATAATAGTATGTGGTGATTTCAATATTAATTTATTAGAAAGTTCTAATTTATGTACAAGAATTAAAAATTTGTTTCAATCATATAATCTTGAAAATTTATTTTTAGAGCCAACAAGGACTACTCAGCTGTCTGCCACATGTATTGATAATATCTATACCAATATTGTGCCTTTAGAAAAAAATATTTTTAATAATTTAGAATCTGACCACTCTGGGCAATTTGTTACTATACCTTTTAAATTTAAGCATGTGGAGAAAAAGAATATCACTGTTGTACCAAAGACTGCTGGTCGATTGGAACGTTTAAATAATAATCTGGGTATTAAATTAAATTATTTAGACTATGAAGAGAACCCAAATATATTGTATGCTAAGTTTTTTAACATATTTTGTTCAGAATTTGAAAATATATTTATTCCAAAAACCATTTCAGTTAATGGTACTTTAGCTTTTAGTGAATGGGCTACACCAGGTATTCACAAAAGTAGAATAAAACTTTATGACCTTTATTATGAACGGACATTTAACACTAGTGATGAGTTTAAATTGTATGTAAAAGCTTATTCCAAATTATTTAAAAAAGTTTGTAAGCTTGCTAAATCTAATTATTTAAGTTCAAAAATTCAAAATAGTAGTAATAAAATTAAAACAACATGGAATATTATAAATAATGAAACTGGAAGGGTTAAAAATAATAACGGTGATTTTTGCTTAAATATTGAAAATAACAAAATTACAGTAGACACTGAAGTAGCTACAGAATTTGAAAAGTTCTTTACTGACATTCCAGTTTCAATCACAAAATCGTTGGATTCATCCCCTACCGTTGCTGAATCTATTTTAAAAGATCATGTAAAAACTTGTAGTGATACATTTAAATTTGATCATATTAGTGCAAACGACTTAATAAAGTCATTTAAAACTCTGAATAAAAAGAAAACCGTGGATCTGTGGGGCAACTCTGTTGATATCTCCAAATCTGTAATTGAGACAATAGCTCCAATACTGGCTAGTATTTTTAATGATTGCATTGACTGTGGTGTATTTCCTGATTTAATGAAACTGAGTAAAATTATTCCATTACATAAATCTGGTAGCACATCAGACCCCAGTAATTTTAGACCTATTTCTGTGCTACCTACTTTTAGTAAAATTTTTGAAAAAATAATGTTGGAGCAAATGCAAAGCTATTTTAACAGGAATAATCTTCTACACTGTAAACAATTTGGTTTCAGGAGGGGTCGCTCAACAACCGATGCTGGTGTTGAGTTAGTACAACATATATATGAGGCCTGGGAGGACTCACATGATGCGCTGGGCGTTTTTTGTGACTTGTCCAAGGCGTTTGATTGCGTCCATCATGAAACTTTGATCAGGAAATTACACTACTATGGATTTCACTATACTGTTCTGGATCTACTCATCTCCTATCTGACTGAGAGGATTCAGAAAGTAGATGTCAATGGGAAGAGATCTCAGGGCTCCTCGGTTAAAATGGGAGTTCCGCAGGGTTCGATTCTTGGTCCTTTTCTATTTTTAATATATATTAACGACTTGCCTAATTATGTTCAAGACAGGCATGAGATAGTATTATTTGCAGACGATACTTCACTTTTATTTAAAATTAAAAGAGGATTGCAAATTAATGACGATGTAAATAATTCTATCTCAAGAATAGTTCACTGGTTTAATATGAATAATTTGTCCCTCAATGAAGGGAAAACTAAATGTATAAAATTTGTCTTACCTAATGTTAGAGAGGTTCAGACCACTGTAAACATAAAGGATAAAAATGTGGGCCTTGTGGACACCGTTGTATTTCTTGGTATTACTTTAGATTCTAAGCTTCAGTGGGGCCCACATATTGATAAATTGTCGAAGAGACTTAGTTCTGCAGCCTACGCTGTATGGAAAATACGTCAGCTGACCGATGTTGATACAGCAAGACTTGTATATTTTGCTTATTTTCATAGTGTAATGTCGTATGGCTTGTTGCTGTGGGGAAATGCTGCCGACATTCAGACTATTTTTGTGCTGCAGAAGAGGGCTATTCGAGCAATTAATAATCTTAAAATGAGAGACTCTTTGAGAGAAAAATTTAAAGAAATTGGTATTATGACTGTTGCGTCGCAATATATTTACGAGAATATATTATATGTCCATAAAAATATACATTTGTTTTGTAAAAACAGTGATATTCATTCAGTAAATACTAGACAAAAGAATATGTTAGCATTACCTAATACTAGACTTAAAAAAATTAATAACTCTTTTAGAGGCTTTTGTGTACGTTTCTACAACAAACTCCCAACCAATATTAAAGAACTTAGCTTAAATAAATTTAAGACTGCAGTCAGGAAAGTACTTATGAAAAAAGCATATTATAAAGTGTCTGACTATCTGACAGATAAAACTGCTTGGGATTGACAAAAAATGTATAAATTTGACGTGCATTAAGTACACTTTGTGATTGTTGGATGTATGTATTTGAGTAACTGTTCCAATCACTCCGACAGGCATCTATAATATATAAAGTTATGTTTGTGAAATAATATATTATTGTAATGTTGGCAATTTAAAAGAGGAGACAAAAAAATAGACCTTCCGAGTTTCTTGCCTGTTCTTCTCGAGAAGGCTCTCCCAATTTCCGAACAGGTGTAGAGTCAACTTTTTTTTTTTTCATTTTACTTGTATTTGCATATATCTTAATTATGGTCGAGATGTATGTACATACAAGGTTTAAATAATACATAGCTTATCTTGACTTGTTGCATTTTTTAAATTAATTTATTGATTAAATAGAGTTTTGTAATTTGTTGACGTCAATAAGTGCCTGTAAAGGTCTATGTTGAATAAAGATTTTTGAGTTTGAGTTTGAGTTTGAGTTTGAATAATGATCGGCTGCGAGCTTTGACGATATCCACACGGCGTGTTTCGAATTTCGGGATTGATTTCCAATTGACGATGACACTCCAATGTTCACGAGCGAGTAGCTTCACCGGCACAGATTTTATTAATATTTCGGGATTGTGCGTGCTTCAGTTTTACCTAGTTTATTGCAAACTAGTTTTGATATATTTTATTTAAAACGAAGTAATATCAAAATATTGTTACGTTTCTGCGTATACTGCGTAAAATATCAGATTATTACTCGTCACTAGACCTAATTCATAGAATTGAAGAGTACGAGTTACGTAAAGAAGAAACACAAATACATGAGTAAATAGCTGTATAAATTTGAATTTGGAATTCCTAACCATAGAGGAGATATTTGAGATTAAAGTGGCCAGTACGGCAAAACGCCAATTTCATATGTAAGGACCTAATATAAGAACAGACAGTGTTCTACCATAGTATCTAGAACGAGAAACTTATCATGTCCACGAACCAAATTAAGGTTCTAACATGGGAAGGAAACACTCAGTAGTACTACTGGTAAGGCTACTCGGTAAGACTACTGGGAACAGACCTATTTAATATGGTTTTAGGCTATAAGTATACTGGAAAAACCCAATATCACAGCACTGAATTTGGGGTGTTAAAATTTTTCTATTCAATAACTCAAACGAATAAATCCTTTATGAATTAATATGAAACTAATATTTTTTTCTGCTCAAGGTTATTTTATGAATAAGGAAAGAGTATATTAATACTTCAGATAAGATATAAATATTACTCATCATTATTACGTATCGTAGGTAATAAGTTATTTCCATTTTCGATTCTGACTTTCAACTTCGCACATTGTATTAATCACGACTGGGTTAACAAACGAAAAATATTTGCTCATTTGCTGGCGAACATGATAAATTGTAAATTACATTGAAACAAGCGTTATGGGCACTGAGTTTAAAATTTAAAATGTACGGACAACAGTGGGAAAATCACGGGCAAATAATGAGCGACGAATTAAAAATGCAAAAATTGATTAATGGACCGTTGGCGGGCAAATATGTATTTAATGAGCGCGGGTCATTGTTGTGTTGGTGCTTTTTGTGTCCATGGAGTTCAGTTCCGCAAAATCTTGATAAATTACATTAGTTAGTGAAGCACATTACCATATGTAGGTCATTTTCGTAGTTAATAAACTTGAGCTTTTTGGCCAATTACAGTTACAACTACGTGGTCTAAAGTTAGTATTAGTTTAACAATGATGCTCTTTCACTTGTTTTTAAACCTGACTTAAGGCTTAATCCAACCATGTTTGTAATGAAACCATGTGGGTTTATAACTCATTCTTACCGGGTACCTTCTTCTTGCTTCTCCTTATATATATACAAAATGGTCTCCCACTGTAGACTTGTGAACCAATGGCGTAGTTTCATTAACGTGCAAAAGTGTTTATGTAATCCAATTTGAATAGAGTATATTGAATTTGATTTTAAATATTCAGCATTTCGCAACATCATTCGAGGGGGTTCGGCATACTATTTGTTGATTGAATTGCAACTGATGAAAATAAATATCATCAGAAAAGTCATGCAATTTAGGCGCGGGAGATCCTAAATTTGTTATTAATGCCAAACATGCTTATGAAAGGTCTCTCCCATTCAACCCTTAAATCGTAGTTTAAGAAGTAGACGTGTTCTTTAAAAAATATCTAATACAAAAAATCTTGTGCCACAGTGCTTGCTATCGAGCTTCTCCGAAACGGCTTGACCAATTTTTATGTAAGTTTTTATGTTTATTTGGTAGGTCTGAGAATAGGGTCTAGGGTATTTTTTATACCCCCAGGTGATAAGGGTGGCCCTCTTCAGATTTTTATGACAATTATTATAGCGAAACTATGTTCGCAAGTACAGCTAATATAAGTACATTTTGATTAATGTTAATTAATGTTAATAATAAAAAAACTGTATTTATAAAATCATTATAGGTAAATTTTATACAATCAAAACTTATCGAGAGTTTATAACAAAATACGCGTCGAAATTTCCCCGATATCGCAGCGTATTTTGTTATAAACTCTGGATAAGTTTTGATTGTATAAAATTTACCTATAATGACTTATGAATACAGTTATTTTATTATTTGCCTTAATAATAGCTCGTTGCTAGGTGGATAAAGTTTGATTACGCTAAAGGATAATTTCTTATAGAAAAAGTGATATCTTAACAGTGGTAAAATTCATAAAAATAGGACTATTTAAACCGCTTTAAACAAGGAAACTAAAACATTTCGAAAAAAGTAACCAGTAAAGATTATTGTAGAAGATTTGAGAATAAATGTTACCTGAATATATTTCATGTTATGGTCATATTTTTTACGTGACGAGTGCATGAATTAGCCATTAAACGCGTGGAATGTAAATATGGGTATGTTTAAAGCCTTAAAAAGACATTAAAAATAGCATTTAAGTAAATAGTAACATGTATTATGGAAACTTCAAGTCCTACACTCTAAATTAACGTATTTCCTTCATTGCATTTTTAATTCCTAAAAAAATATTACTTCTCTGATAATTCTGCTCGAACACCGATTATTACGAGACCGGGCCCTTAATGGGTTGTATTAGGGCATTTCCGAGTAGTAATTTCATTCGCACTGATTCTTATTTAAGTGAAAAGTTTAAGCTTTTATACGCGTTTTAAATATTAATAGACAGCATGAGTATCACAACAAAAGTTATCCCGCAATATCGTTACTATGAGATACATTTCACGCCCGACAAAGGGAAGTGCAAAACCATGGTTACAAAATGGCCAAAAATGCCGACAGCTGTTTGCTGCTGCTGCGATAATAAAATCCTTTATTTGTTACAAACTAATTAACACTTTACGCTCAACATATTTATTTGCTTTGCATGATCTGGCCTGTTGCGTTGCGTGTGTACAATGTATGAGTATTAAATCACGTAGATATTCATAGACGCTGTATATCTTTTCTTCATTTTTCTATCCTTATTCTTCAGTTTTTGTAATATTGTTCAAATAGTTTAAATAAATAATATAATATAATAAATCTGTCAATAAATAATAATTATTATTATTTATTTTGGATTTTCGTGGGGAGTCAATTATGTGTGCGAACTTAGGTGTCATACTTAAAAGTTATTAGCTGTACGACGTATTAGAAACATGTAGGTATTAGACAGGCAAATTTAGCAACCTTATGATATTATGAGGGGTTTAAAGTTTTGGAGCCCTAACAATCTAACCTCACCTGCTCGCGCCGTAATCTTTCGATCAATGTATGAGGTTCTGGCTATAATATTACATTATTAAGGTTTAAATAGCTTATTGACGTGGCACGGAAAAACTAATTCAACTGACTTATATTGGCCATAGTCTGGCTTCAATAACAGACATGTGTCATGTAACAAGTTTAATAAACTGAAATCCTTGAAAAACGATTGAGCGATATACTCGTATGTATGAGTTTTACGCGACTTCGTCCACGTAACACTCAAATATGACGCGAGTTAGGTTATATCACCCGTTTCCCAACCCCCAGGGTATTCATTAACCTTGCGAGATCTCTCACCACAAACCTCTTTGAATGTCCGTCTTCGCGAAACTTTTCTTCGACTTTTGGAGCTTTCTTCTCGGTCTCCCATATTCTTTAAAAACTGATACGTTGACGGAATTTCCACCTTGTTTAATAATATAATTTCGAAAGTGACTTTTTAAAAGGGTTAGATACTACCATTTGATTGCGATGGATTGATAATGATCTTTGTAATTGTTCTAACCGAATAGCATTGATGCCGGTGCACCGGTTATTAAAGGTAAGCGTTTCAGCAGACCATTAACACGGCCAAAGTAAACCGCATTGACTCGCGTGCCCAACGCATATTATACGTCATAACTGTTCACCCTACGTTCTGTGTGGTATGCTACCAATGGCCACAGAGTAGAACCAACTAAATAATCTGGTGCAACGTGATATGATAACTAAAAATATATTCAGTTATTTATATCAAGTTAAGTAGCTATAAAGGTGATCGTTTGTTTGTGGGGATAAGCTAAGTACAATTACAAATATATATTACAATTGCAAATAATACTTGCTCTGCCAAATATAAAAGAATACCTTAATAAACAACAATATCAGCGCTGATTTTAGCTTTGTGCTGAGACTAAGAAATGCAAACTGGGGTAGGGTGGGACTTTGTCTACGTGGTTTTTATGAAACGACCAAGGATAAATGTTCCCTGACATGACAAGACTCCCCAGAAAGGGATCGGAAACCGACACTGAGGGTCTGGAACCATTCACTAGTCTGGCACATAGTTTAATCTACTCTGTTAACAGAAATCAAGCAAGAAGAAAGCAAAGGCCTGAGTAACTGTGGCATAAATTCATAGTAAGTGCAAGCAGAACACAAACCTTACAGCCACTGGTCGACATTGGACAAAGTACCCTCTTAACCTGATCGCTCTTTGCTTGATTACTGGATATCCGATTTTTGCCTTTGTATTACTAGAAGTGTTTATTTCTGAGTACGGAGTGACTATTTGGACCCGAGGGGGCTACCACCTAATTACTATTGTTCTTATACATAGTATTGCTCTAATACATAGTAACATTAAAACTGTTGTTCTAATGTCACGAAAGTGATAGCGAGTGATCGCTTGGAGATAAGCGGTAGAACCGGGTCCGAATAGTCACTCCGTTCTCAGAAGTAAACACTGCTAGTAATACAAAGACGAAAATCGGATATCCAGTAATTAAGCAAAGAGCGATCAGGTTATGAGTAGGGTACTTTGTCCAATGTCGACCAGTGGTTTCGTCAGAGTCCAAGTATGAGCAGAGGACGTTGAAATAAAAATCTATCAGAAAATCAAACAAAATCCGAATAACAATCGACTCCTATAGGGACCCGGGACCGTATAGAAAGGAAATGCTATGCGGGCCCTGCAAATCAAACTATCAAACTGCAAACTATAGGTTAGATTACATTTTGTGACCACACACAGAAATGAAATTGCATGTTTTTACACAATGAAACTGACATGAAACTGCATGTTTCATGCTCCGGGTCCGAATAGCATTCGACTTAGATAGGGTTCCGGGTCCGAATAGACACAGCCTTCTGAGTATCAATAAACCTATTTGGCCATTGCTGAAAACGGTGAAAATTGGACGAGTGAATCTTTATAATAAGTTGTAATTATAGACCAAATTTCATCCTTAACGTAACAGGGGCCTGGAGGTTTGTATGGAAAATGATGATGTCCATAGCAAAAAATGTGTAGCGGTATGAAACTAGTGCACAAATGCTGCCATTCCGCAACGTGATCGTTTCGATAACAGGCACATGCAACTATGCCTCTAAACACCGTAAACTTGTGAATTATTAATCTCCTTATCGAGTAGTGAACATGACCAGCACAATGAAAAATTTAATAAATCGCACATCAACTTTATTAAAGTCGGATTTTGTTGCGCTTATGGGCTACGGTCACGAAAACACTATAAGTACCCACTCATAAATTAAAAAGAACTCGAATGTGATTTTGAGGTCTGTTTCACACACTCAATTCATTATAATTAAACACACAACAGTGTAAATATAATCTTATTATTTTATGATTAGGGTGCTTTTTTTTCAATAATAGGCAGCAGGATGTCGATTCTGTAAAATTCGAACAATAGCTCGCATCTAACTTCGATATTCACGCTCACTTCGCATAAGATACAAGATACCCTTACATGGTCATTATCACGAGTTAGTAGCGATAACATTCTAATAAATAACTCAGAAGTAGTTTTTATCACCTTCAGAAATAATTTTAAATGTATTTTTAAACTATGATAATAAATTTTGCCTGTTTTCACTCACAAAATAGCAACGTTTTATTTGACAATTTGTTTCGAGTTCGTGTGCGAAGTGAGCTTCGAAGTGATAAAGGAATTCCCTTTACGGAATGCCACTTCATACGTCATCCCATACTTATAATGTCAAAATCTCACGGTCACTCTAGTTCCACTAGCTGCCACGCTCGCAAGTGTAGCGCTGTAGCACAGATTACTTAATAGTTTTTAGTAACTTCGAATCTACATTCGAATTTTGAGAATGCCAATCTAAGAACTCACTGCGGAATCAGAATCGAAGTTTAAAGTGAGGTTTTACAGAATCACACTACTGACCAAGAATTAAAATGGTTTTTTCACCAGGTGCAAAGATGCAAAACAAGGCAGTGAAAGGGTATGGACGTCCCTCGTACAGAAGTATGTCGGATTGCATCCTCCGCTTATTTTGCACTTTGTTGTTTTGCACGAAAAAACCTTGCTCCGACATTCGCTAATCTAAGCCCTTTTTTATAGGTGACAGACGAGCCAGTGGCCCACTTGATGGTAAGTGGTAACAACCACTCGTGGACATCTACAATGCCGAGGACACAGCTCAGTAAGTGCCTATCTGGAGAGCAGTGCTCTTTTTAAGCATTGTTTAAAGTCGGTCTACAAAGCAGCTGGTTAGAATGAAGTACCGCTTTGTTCTTTTCCACCACAGCGCCGTGCTCTGCCTGAGCACGGGCTGCCGAGATTGAATTTGAATCCTGCATTATCTCACAATTTCTGTGACATAATCTATGTCTTAAAGAGTAGCACGGCGGCGCATATTAAGTGAGACACAAAATACGCACCGCCGTGCCACTCGATAAGACATAGAGATTATTCGCCATTTGCACTAACCTTGTCTTAGCTTAGGACTATCTTAAGTGGCACGCTGTCACATTCTTTTCATTATAGACAAGAAGTGACAGCATTCTTTTTAGGATTGTCTTAGCTAGGACAAGGTTTTTTTTTTTTTTTTTTTTTTTATAATATAATTATATCACCACAGACTCGTGGTCCGAGTCCTTTTAAGGCTGTATTTTCGTTTTGATCTTTTTCTTTTTTAAACTTAATAAGTCCGACTACTCTACTCTATATCTAGGGTGAGTTGCGCATCACCTAAAGTGTAACTATCCTACATGTTTATATATAATACACACACGCTTATACATCATATATATATTTATGCTCATACATACCTATTATATTCCTATTACATTGTATACCTTACATATTACAGATTTTTGTTATTATTTATATTATGTTTTAACATACATTAATTATATATTACATTATATATTATATTTTAACATTAAAATATATTATATATGTTGTATTTTTATTATTATTAATTTTGTTTGTACAGCCGGCTCAAAAAGTAGACAAACATTTTAGTTCCATGTCACACCAACCATTAACAATGAAATATAGGTGTAACCATACTAAATAAATGAATAGTTGGTGTGACATGGCACCAAATTTGCTAAAAAATTGCTATCCACTCTCGGAACCGGCTGTGCATATTCGATATTTTTATACGTGTTCTTAACTATTATTAACTATGTCCATATGTTTTTTTTATATTTTTAACTTATTTCTTAGCCCAGGTTAATGCTAGAGGGACTACCGCAAGAGGGATTCGGGGTGAGGTGGTTCGTTTCCGCATCTAAGTCGCTGCGCATATCTGAGCTCTGACAGCCATTTTTTCATTGTAATCGACGACCTCATGATCCGTTGCCGTGCTAGAAAAGGCAACGAGGCGTCTAATGGCGTCATCCTCCTTCAGCTCCCGGTAGTAATAGGTGCAGGTCACCGTGTGCCGTGTGCTAGGACAAGGTTAGTGCAATTGACCACAAGTCACTGAAGTTCTGAGATAATGAGTGACTTAAGTCCAGTCTTGGCAGCCCGTGATTCGCCTGCAGCTGCACTGAGCGACTCCAGGCACATAAAGTGACGCTGAGCGAAGCTGACACAATAAGCTGTTGATTAATTTTTCCACCTCCATAGCTCAGCTACCTAATAGCACATTATCAAGAAAACCACTGTTAGGTATGTATGTAACTTTTTTCATGCTTCTTCTTCTGCTGTACCAATGACTTCATTATATTACTTTAATAGATAAATGATTTTTGAAGATACATAAATAATTGTACTCACGACAAATAAGAACAAGATGATTAATTTTATAATCTATAAAAACGAGTTACTAAAAGTGAATTATTTGATTTTACTATAAAGATATGCATTGTAAATCTATGATATAAAAATATTTGAAATACTAGCTGTGCCCACGAACTACGTTTCGACATAATAATTTAAAAAAACACCCTTATCACTTAGTATAAAAAATAGAGTTACCTACCGAATATACACAAAATGAAAAACATAAAAATCGGTCAAGCCGTTTGGTTCCAAACAACGGAAATTGCTGAAAAAACGTTACCCCAGCAGGATTCGTTTTTCTAATTTTTTTCCAAAACGGAAACGCGCACAATTTTTTTATTTCGCGCACATTTATAGCAAATTACGCTCTAATTATTCATGAAACTTAATTTAGCCTAGGACACAATTTCCTGCTGGGGGAACGCACACGACCAATCCGCACTGGGCCAGCGTGGTTGACTAAGGCCTAATCACCCTAACATAGGGTAGGCTCGAGCCGCTCGGTGGGGACGTATATGAGCTGTGATGATGCTGATGATGATGTTGGTATACCTACTTAGAACTGTAATTAAGATTCTTAGGCCCATATTACAGAAAGCTAGTTTTGATTGGAGATCACTAATTGAGCTATCATATTATTAAGTCTTATCATTTCGGTGACGGTCAGATTTATGAACTCATGTTACAACTTTGCTTGGTAATACGAGTAGGTATAATATGCATTCTTTTCTCAATCGTGGTTTCGATCACACGTACGTAATCAAAGATCAAATGTTTTTTTAAATTAGATGTCGTCTTAAAACCAGTTTTAATAATAGATTTGAAGTGCGGGGTGACGAGACTCGATAAAATACGCAACGAGTACATCCGCGGCAGTCTCGGTGTTCGCGACATCGCCGACAAACTGCAGGAGAACAGACTTCGTTGATTTGGTCACGTAAAAAGAAGACCTCCTAATTACGTGGGTAATGTTGTGGCCAATCTGTACATCGCAGGGTCCAGACCTAGAGGGCGACCAAGGACAAGATGGACAGATGTGATCAAGGGAGATCTGTCTTCTTGCAATGTCTCCGAAGGGGATACGTCCGACAGAGCGAAGTGGAGGAGGAAAATTAGGAAGGCAGACCCCACCACCAGATGGGAATAATAAGTGCCAGGGAGAGAGAGAGAGAGAGAGAGACTGAGATTTGTTCTCTAATACGGGCCACAGTATTGTTTGTTATTTACTCTAGTTAATTAACTTTCCAATAATGTTTTATATAACAGTTAAACATTGAGTTACAAAACTAAACATGAACAACGATTATTTATCAACCATGATTTCTTAATAATAAGGATCACTTTCTATCATCAAGCTTAATGATAATTTGGTAACGCTTTTTATCTTTAAGGAAATCCAACGTAGCAGTATGACTAATTAAACTGTAGTCATTTTGAGTCATTTGCTATTAATTATTTTGACCGATAATATTTTATTCGGCATCTTTTGTTATACAATAGATCTTATAAGTCGAAGTGACAAACCATAGCCGCTCATATGAAAAAAAATCTTTAGTTTTGCAACTTATCTGACAAATGGTCTTCATCAATGTTTGTTAAATTACAAATTTTTGCTTTGTTTTATTACATTTGAGAAAAAGCTTACGAATTTTTTTCTAAAATGTCTTAATTAACTTTCACCATATTCATACTGTAAAGGTTGGGAAATCATTTTAAATTAATAAAAAATACACAATAAACTACTCTAATTATAAAAGACAATAATATAATTACATTGCGTAGATTTTGGTTATCCAGCAATCGTAGTATCAGAATGTATAGAATATTTATGATCAGGGGGCCTAGACAAGTGGCAATCGTTCCACAGTGAAAAGATATCTAAATTCATCATTTCATTTTCATTTTCATTTATTGTACAAGACATTCAACACATTTTTTACAAAGGAAATGTCATATCGACGAAAACCTATAAGGTTTATGAGTCGAATGACGAGTTCGTTCACATTGTCATAATTATTATAGCTATAAACATAGGTTCACAATAATCAACTGCTCAGAAAATTGCAGTGTGGGTTATTTTCTAATAGATACTTTTTTATAGAACGTATAGATTTACAGTCAGCTAAATATCGCTGCAACAGATAAGTGGGCAGAGTATTTAACACTAATGGAAGAAAATATTTAACATATCTTTTGCCATAAGCGTTGTTATACTTAGGTAAAATATAACATTTTACATTTTTCGATTTTCTGAGGTTACTACATCTTTTGTATTTATTCAAAAAGCGGAGGTTTTTGTACTCATCCTTCAGGGTTGCTACTTTAATTTTGTCTCTGAGATAACGAAAAATTATTTAAAAAAAATAAAAACCGACTTCAAAAACACTGTAAAGTGAAAAATAATACAAGAATAGGTACAGACAACATCACACTTCTATATTGAAGTCGGTGCCAAATTTTAAGACTTTCTAGGAGATATCGTTTGGCACCGACTTCAATATAGAAGTGTGATGTTGTCTGTACCTATTCTTGTATTATTTTTCACTTTACAGTGTTTTTGAATTCGGTTTTAATTTTTCTTTTTAGTGAATGAAATATTTTTAGTGAATTGAGAAACCCTAATTTAATACCAGCTCAATTTCGGTAAGCTGATATTAAATTAAGGTTTCGCTCGATTTTCATAGGATCCCATCATTAGACAAAAACACGATTGACACACCTAAAAATTTAAGGGTTTTCCTCGATTTTTATGGAATCCCATCATCAGATCCTAATTTTGGTGACCTTAGGACTACCCTTGGAGTATACTCTATCGAATACAAAAATAATTTTGAAAATCGGTCTACAATTGCCGGCGTAATCACGTATCATACACAAAAAAAAAACATACGCATCGAATTGAGAACCTCCTCTTTTTTTGAAGTCGGTTAGAAACTAATTCTTAGCCAACGTAAGGATAGCAATCGCTGTATCGAATTGTTCTTTCCGCAAGAAAACAACATATTTGTTATCTAAATATTCAAAACTTAGAAATAGTAAAATAAATGATTAATATTATCATTTCATTTTAATGAAAAATGAGTTGTTTTGAGTAGTATATGAAAGTTTGGTGGCGCATTGGCGCGTGCGCTCAGCGAACGATTGCTAAGGTTAAGCAACGTTCGCTGTGGTCAGCCCTAGGATGGGTGACCAAAAGAAGAACATCTCAAGCTCCTCCGTGCTTCGGAAGGCACGTTAAACAGTGGGTCCTGCGCCTGATCTCGCCCCGGTCGTGTCGGTTAACCGTCCCATCGGACTAGGCGAGTGAAGGAACAGAGAGTGCAGTTGCGTTTGCGCAGCCACTTGTGCACTATAATATCTCCTGCGCAGATGGCTAGTCTCTGTGGAGATTGGCCGCCGTGACCGAATATCGGTTAGGAGGACATTATATGAGAGTTACGAAGAAACAATTCGCTACTTCTATCGATTCGTTGCGAATCAACTTACATATTGATGACTTTGATCGATTCGCCACGTTATTTACGTGGCATATGTAGCATATGTCAATCTCATACATATTGTTCATCTAGAGCTTCGTTATCGTTTATGAACTGTCACTTTGTCTAGGCCTCAAGGTCTAGTTAAAAAAAATAACATAGATTGGCCCTTTATTGAAATATGTAAAAGGCTAAAATAAACAAACCCAGAATATTTGCAAGTGACGCACCATCGCTTCAACTGATAATCACTATTAACAATATAGATTAGTTATCTTTATCTAGACACACATACTGTTCCGTTATTAGTTATTACGAATGAGCCGATCCAAGTGGAAGTGAATGCATTCAATAATAAAATAACAAAATGTGTTGCTGTTTCAAAGTTATATCAAAAATTATGATACTTATAGTGAACTTCACTGTGATTGTGAGTACTTACTAAGTACAATCGAGCAAATCGCCGAGTTATGGCCCACGCACTTAATAATTAAGGTTTTGTCATAGAATATGTTGAAATCCTGTTAAAAGAATCGATCCTTTTCCAATAGTATTTATCTTCAATTAGGTAATAATTATTATAATGTAATGTATGTACTTGAATTCAATTAACACTTCGTATAAACCATATTTTGCTGTCTTTTACAAGATTTTATTTACTTTCACCTATGCCGGTGCCTGTAATGAAATCTTGCAAGTTTTTGACCCATTTCCCGGTTTCTTATTGAGCTGAAATTTTGCATGCATAGGTAATATGTATATCGCGTGACAATGCAACATTATGATGGCATGGAGCTGAAAGATGGCCACAGGTACTCCGCAATAAAATGACACAACCCCATCGAGTTTGGGCTCGTTTGATTTGTATTGACGAGTACTAAAAGCAATTGTATTTGAAATTAAACAAATTATAAAAACCTATTGACTAAGAACCATTATTTTTCTGCTGATTTTATATGGTTAATTCACTTGATTTTAAACATTTAATTTTAAAAATTGGATTTTCACGATTTTACATTCAGATTATGATTTTGTTGATAGCCAAGTTAAATCTCTTGCTTTTTAAATTTCATAAAACAGTATGTTACAGTGATTACTTTAAACATTTTCTTTTTTCAGTTATTAGGAATCGGCTTAATTATAACGGGGTCATTGTTAGTGTTCTTCAGAAGCTCGCTACCTGACATTTCTGGAATTAATATTAGCATAGCAGCTGGTGTAACAATCGGAGTTGGATGTTTCGTGTGCTTGGTGGCTTTCTGCGGATGCTGTGGAGCCATCGCTGACTCAGGATGCCTGCTAATAACGGTAACGAGTTTTACTGGCGAGCACGCGGTATCATAATGATTGGGAATACATTCTAAGAATGCACCCTTAAGTATTCTAGCTTTTTTCGGAAGACTTCTAGGTACAATAATGTTTGGTATTACTATTCATACAAAGGAGGCATTTTTATAAAATCTAGAATATAAGAATCGCCTTTAAAATTCGAGTCTGTGGTTAGAGATACAGGATATCCAAGACGATATGACCTGGAGGGAAAGTACTTAAATGCACTAGAATGAAAATATTTACACTGATTCGGGAATTGTACTCGCAAATGTAGAGCTTTTGTATTTTTTTATGATATATGTCAAAAGAGTTAATGACGAAGACAAATCTTTCTAATCAACATTACCGACCTCTAAAAGTTAAGGATGACCAAATAAAATCTTTCTGAATCTACCTTATGGACAATGGAACAAAGCGAAGTCAATCTATGGTATTTAAAGTAACATTCGATAATATCGCCGCTTGGACGGCCTGGTGGAGACTGTCTGTGTTGTCATTTGTAGTGGAAGGAAAGCTGGAGGCTCTGTATATGTTTTATGTTGACATCTGCCCTTTGACATCCTAGTGATAGCCATGGTTAACGGTACGAAACGGACAGTTATATAATAAAAAAAATTAAAATGTATTTTAGCCTTGGTAAAATAACAAACCTAATTTATTTATCAACATCCCAATTAAGGCGCTACATCGAAAATGAATCAAACAATGGAAGGCGTGGTCTATACGTAAACGCGGGGCGCCCCCGTGCTCAAAGTCTTTATATCTATGTTATCAAAGTCGTGAATGCGCTGCGCCCGCACGCAATCAGGTCGTTTAGAAATGAAGAATGTAAGCGACAAAATACAAATTATTTTATTAAAAAATAAACAAATTGATTAGAAAAAAAAGCGTTCTGTACGATTATGAGTACTGATGATGTCTACTTATTTATGAAACTGTTTAATGCATACCTAATACCGTTTACTAGTAATCCCGAATGTTTATTATTTTGAAGAGGTAGGTAATTTAAAAAATAAAATGTATCGAAGCAAAATCTTTAAATGGCGTTTCCGGTTCTTGTCATGTCTAGCTAAAGATATAAAGAAACACATATTTGAGTTTCAGATCTGTAAGATCTCCCAGTGACCTATGATATTACATTAAAAATAACCAATATTTTCGATATAGCGCCCATCGTAATTAAGAGTCTAAAATAAAACAAGTTATTCTGACAATTGTTAAAATATTTTGCTTGTTATTCTGACAATTGTTAAAATATTTTCCAATTGTATACAATTTAGAAAATAAGTATATCTTTATTTTTGCATTTCATGAGCAAACTATTTTAATTTTTTTCGGCTAGCTCTACGTTACACACGAACAATAAAACAAATTATTTTTTTTTAATTTCAGCATGCAGTTCTAACATTTTTACTGGCTGCTTTCAACATATTTGTAGCCGTGACACTAATTAAAAACAAGGACGACGTGAACAGAGCCTTTGCTGATAGTTTTGAGAGTTTATTTAAGACTTCGCCGGACAGATTTCAGAGTATTGAATATTTTGTAAGTCATCATGAACTTTTTCTCATACATAAAAATTGACAGGCATGCTCACTGCCCACCTGATAATAGATAGTAATAGAATTATGTAAAGTAAAATAACTTGGTCAGAAAAGCGTGTTAGAGGAGCGCGATTTTCTTAAATGACAAATTGATACAAAATCACGCTGGCACTCCCCAAAAGATTAAGCAGAGGTGTACTAAACACCCACACTTCACTAATTAGGTGTACTAAACAAATTCAAGACACTTTTGCCTGTCCGGGGTATTGAACACGAGATCCCGAATTAGCAGTTATACCGGCGACTTACTAGACCAACGAGGCAGTTACAAAAGGAAAACAATGCTATAGCCATATTAAAAAAATCAATAAGAAATTCTTTGTACATAGATCTGCACACTAACCTATAATCTCGTAATTCGCTTGCTGATTTTTGGAACCACGTAGGTAGACCAAGGGTAAGCCACCAATTCCCAAGTTAAGAAGGATCTAATATTCTCATACCTCAGTTCCATAAATTAAGCTGTAAGTCCCAATTTCCTAGCAAATACAGCAATTCAATGAACTGCGAGAGCTAATGAGCCTACTGCGCTATTTTATCTTTCCCTGCCATAGAGTAGAGCGGTGCTTGTATTGCTGCATTCCGGTTTAAAGCAATAGAAAGGCATTGTTACTGGATAGTTTGACGGGACATCTTATGTCACAATTTGGCAAAGTACTGTGGTCCTTGTAAGAGTTGCAGATTTGCTAATCTTCCGTGAACTGCATGTACTGGCTTCAAAAGTAGATAAGCATTTCAGTACCATGTCACACCATTTATTGACAATGCAATATAGGTGTAACTATACTAAATAAAAGGAATAGTTGGTGTGATATGGTACTAAAACATCCACCTACTCCATACTAAAGGTAACTAGCCACTCACAGTCAGGTGGGCATTGTTTGCAAACTTTGTTCTAATTGAGAAACATTTGAGAAACATCAACATCGATAGGGCGAACGCACACGGCCAACTATCGATATCGGTGGAAATCTAAAATTTTCTACGTTGCACCGACAAAGTGGTAAACGTATGCGTTGAGTCGGTCGGAAATATCGGGCCGATTATCAGGCCTGCAAAAGCACGGTCGTGTGTGTTCGCCGATACTCGTATCTTAGTTTTCCCAGAGGGAGACTCTATAGCGGAGTCGTCTGCGTGGATACCTCTATTTTACCTATTTCTGCTGCCAAGCAGCGGTGTTTGCTTTACTGTGTTCTGGTTTAAAGGTTAAGACAGGCAGTAAAATGAATGGGTACCGACTTACTGTGAATTGGCATTTTATGTAATAAGTTGGTAATGTACCTTGGCGTCCTTGTAGGGATTGTAAATTTTATGGTAGTGTCCGCAAAGTTTCCCATGAAATCGTCCGGTAGCAACGCGTCCCTTGAACATGATCGCGCCCGGTGTCACTAAGGGCATCGACAGGTTTAGGAAGTAGTTGCAACACTATGCTGCGGAGTCCCACTCACCGTTACGCCATTTGCCCCTTTTGGCGCTGTGACAGTGGGTAAATTCATTCCCTTCGTAAAAAAGGGTTGTAGGTTTGCAAGTTTTTAGAGCCCATATTTTCTGTAGGCAATTTCAGCCTGCTTGTTAACCAACTTAGTTGTATAAATGTTATCAATGTATACATCTGAAATTCTAACCAGTTTACAGAACACATATTGTTGTATTTTCAGTTCAAATGTTTAATGTTTAATTTTAGTTTTCCCAGAGGGAGACTCTATAGCGGAGTCGTCTGCGTGGATACCTCTATTTTACCTATTTCTGCTGCCAAGCAGCGGTGTTTGCTTTACTGTGTTCTGGTTTAAAGGTTAAGACAGGCAGTAAAATGAATGGGTACCGACTTACTGTGAATTGGCATTTTATGTAATAAGTTGGTAATGTACCTTGGCGTCCTTGTAGGGATTGTAAATTTTATGGTAGTGTCCGCAAAGTTTCCCATGAAATCGTCCGGTAGCAACGCGTCCCTTGAACATGATCGCGCCCGGTGTCACTAAGGGCATCGACAGGTTTAGGAAGTAGTTGCAACACTATGCTGCGGAGTCCCACTCACCGTTACGCCATTTGCCCCTTTTGGCGCTGTGACAGTGGGTAAATTCATTCCCTTCGTAAAAAAGGGTTGTAGGTTTGCAAGTTTTTAGAGCCCATATTTTCTGTAGGCAATTTCAGCCTGCTTGTTAACCAACTTAGTTGTATAAATGTTATCAATGTATACATCTGAAATTCTAACCAGTTTACAGAACACATATTGTTGTATTTTCAGTTCAAATGCTGTGGCAATACTGGCGTTGATTCCTACGATAAAATTGAAAGCAACTTTCCCCCAACCTGCTGCTTGAATTTTACTAATATTATAATAGATACTGATTTGATTGACAACAGTAACATTAAAGAAGGCTTTTGCAGTAAGGATCAGACTTACGGTGGATGCTTGGATGTATTAGAGAAATATGTGAATTTGATTACTGACATACTTTTTATTATTTTCATTGTGTTCGTGAGCATACAGGTAATTATTATTTTCTTTGTAAAAAAAAAACATATTTCTAGATTACTGAACAGAAGATTTTTCACTGAACGATAAAAAACTATTACAAACAAATTGTTAAGCACTCCTAAGCACACTATAGCACCGAGAATATAGGAACATAAGAAACAAAATAAAGTAACGTTGAAATCAATTGCACATGAATATTTAAATTCAATTACAGCGGTATATAGGCACCAGGATATAGATTTTACGCTGTACTAAGCTGATCGGCTGGGGAAAGTACCTTATCTCAAAGAAAACAACTCAACATATTAGGCCACCCCGTATGTGAGTGAGGTTGCCAGTGCTCAAGTGGGATACTGTGATTTGTGTTGGCAGTGTTTTAGAAAGTCTTAGAAAAATTAATAAATCAATAAAGAATAATGCGTAATATGCGTATGGTAAGCGTCGATGGCATTGTGCGTAAGGCCGTCACCTTCCAATCGGGAGGTAGCGGTTCGAACCCTCCACGTACCAATATGTTTTCAAATTTTGATTTCATATGTACGTTTATTAGACGCTTTTACGGTGAAGAAAAACAATGTGAGGAATCCTCAGGTGTGTGAAGAAAGAATTTGTTTACAGGTTGTGTGTGAAGTTGACCAACCCGCACTTGGCCAGCGTAGTTGATTTTTCAATTTTATTGTATTTAGCATTTTTAAAGAAAATGCTCTTCTATTTAAAAAGCTTAGAAAGTCTCCATAAATGCGCAATGACCCTGTAACCGCGTAACATCAGGTGCTTTACCATAATCCCTTAAAACAATATAAAAATTGCATTCTGAGCAAGGCATCGCTATACGCAGTGGCCTCAGGGCCGTGTACTTTTTCGCTACTCAAGTGAGGCGGTCAGTGTACAGCGTTCATAGCTTTATCCTCGAGCAACCTATCTGGTAGTGCCGCCACCTCGAGAATGAACTCGCCAGTACTGTAGTTATTTGAGGGGAAGGGACTAGCAGTGTTAGCCACACACCCAAAATTTAAATACTGACACAATGTTATGAATATACCTAACCCTCATTTTTTTCAGCTATTGGTTGCGATTTTTGCTATAATACTTGCAAATAAGGTTTACAAGAAGTCGGACGGTAACAAAGGCAGAGTGATTCATCAAGAACCTCATAATCCTGCACAAATGCCGCATCAGCAGATTCCTCGTCCAATGCCATTTGAGCAACTCCGGTAACAAAGATTCTAGGCAATTTGTCGTCAAACACATTGCTGGCAATGTATAAATTAAGAGATTGTTTTTCTACCTGCAAATGTAATATTTAAAAAGTTAAAAATAAACAAGCCAGATTATTAGATTACGACTAAAACTTTGCCAAGTTCATGTTAAATTATAATGCAAAAAAAAATTAATGAATGTATTTAAAGTCAAGTGAAAATGGGTTGAAGTGTAATAAATGGAAACTCTAACCCTCGGGTAATAAATGGAAACCAAATGCAAAAACCCGACCAGCAATTAGAGTAAAAGTAAATATTAAATACGGTTATAATGACGGTGGTTCTAGTGAAAATAGTTATGTATAGGACTAGTCAAAAAGTTGTCACATTTCTTTCACAAGTCAATGTGAGTAGAACGCAAATCAAACCCAACAATCTAACCTTATCTACATTATTTTTTAATTAATAAAAATAAATATTTTGCTTGTGTTATAAATTACGTTTACAAAGACTGCTGGCGGCGTTTTTAAAACCGCCTATTGTACAATTCGTCTACCTACATCATAATAAACTTTATATTTTTTATTAACTCATATTTACTTATAAGAAAAAATGTACCTATACTATGATAGCTTTATTATCTAAAATAATTAAGAATAGAACTGCTTTTTACAAAAAATAAAAAGACAAGTAAAAGTAAGCTATATCTTTGTTTTATTTGAAAACCATTTCATTAGTAGACCTTCAATTAACGACATTCAATGAAAATATGATTCACACCCTAAATTGTGTTATAGAGCATAGTTTATGTATGTCACCTTAGTTAGTATAGTGTTACCATAGTATTTGTTTCACGCTATACATATAAACCACGCTTTAAGATATATATCGTTAGGGCCTAAATTGTTAAATAAAAGGACAGAAAATTGTTGTAACAATCTAATAGTAAGATAACTATTAGACATTTAAGGTAGGTATTGGAGGCCCGTCGAAAACTTGTTCAATACTTCTTAAGGTACGAATTTTATTATCCAAAAAATTCCTTATTCATGATTCGTTTTGAAATGTTTATAGGTAACTTTAAATTTATTGTTAAAATAAAACGGAGTCATGATAAAAGAATATTCACTGTCCGATTTAAAGTTGATGGAAAATGGTAAGCACATTATGTAATAGGTTAAAATTAGGTCTAAAAATAAGTCATATTATTTTATATAATCTACAAGTGGAGAACTATGAAAATTATTATTTTGGTAAAAAAATCAATTCCTAATTGAATAAACATTTGATTAAGTTTTAACAACCAACCACAGAAAGAAAACCCTTTGCATGAAATATTTTAAGGTTGTCAAGTGAAAGTAATTAGAATACACCCTACGTATCTATAATTAATAAAATATAGTACTTATAACATGAGTGTATATTTTTCATTAAAAACTTCCGTCAATTACTGAGCTTTTACGTAAATATTTTTTTTTATTATCAGTTCGTTTTTAGGGTTCCGTAGTAAACAAGGAACGCTTATAGTTTCGCCATGTCTGTCTGTCTGTCTGTCTGTCCGTCTGTCTGTCCGTCTGTCTGTCTGTCCGCGCTTTTACTCAGAGACTATTAATACTAGAAAGCTGTAATTTGGTATGGGTATGTATATTAATAATGCCAAAAAAGTGGTGGAAAAACACATTGAAAAAAAAATTTTTTTTGGGTAGCTCCCATATAAGTAAAGTGGGAGTAAATTTTTTTTCTCAACTAACCCATCGTGTGGGATATTTCTGAATAGGTCTTTAATAAATAATGTAAGGTTCAGAACACCGTTTATCGATTTAGGGATTCGTTTCTGAAATATTCGTAGGTAAACAGTTATATATGGACACGTGAAAAAAATTACAACAGTAGTATATATAACGAAGCTTAAAGGAAAACTATCAGAGTTGAGTACTAAGTACAAACTAAAAAGTTATAGACGACTTACTTATAAAATGTACTCGGAAAAGTAAAATTTCATTGAAAATTAGTACTGAATATAAATTTACGAACCACGCGAAGTTAAGGAAATATAAAATCATTGCAGCTTTAACAATAATAATAATGCCTAATTTAATAGCAACGTATTTAGTAATCTGTGGCAACGCGTTATGAGGTGTGAGTGTGAACTCAAAGTCTCAAAGTTTACGCCAGAGACACGTCCATCAGTAACTTCTAAAATAAGAGAATGATAAAACTAAAAAAAATATATGATGTATATTACCATGCAAACTTCCAGCGAAAATGTTGAACGAGATCTAGTAAGTAGTTTTTTTAATACGTCACAAATCCTACGGAACCCTTCATGGGCCAGTCCGACTCGCGCTTGGCCGGTTTTTTTAAATATTTTTTTGCGGTTCTATGTAACGGATCGCCGACCAATTCCGGGTGATGGCTGAAAATCAGCGCTATGTCCCGTGACATTAACATCGCTGACCTTGACCCTTTGCTTGCTGCAGCACGCAAACATAATGACGTTATGTGTATTGTCTGTAGTATTATATTATCTGTGGTATTGTGAACCTGTATCTCTGTTTGTGTGTTTTTCACAATGTTTGTGTGTTGATTGTAAGCAATAAACGACCACCACTACTACTTCTACTACTAACTATATTTCTACCTACTCGTCATTTCGTCATTCCACGACTATAATAAAGGTTAAAGTTATAGGTAGATACCATTGACGTAGATACACTACTATACCATCGTTTCGGTGGTGACAAGAGGGATATTGACAAAAAATTTTTTAAATGTTCGTATTTTTCTATATTCTACAAAATACCAAATAGCTAAGGTATGCAATGCTATATCTCAATGTATGTATCAAAAGTACATATCTTTGAACGCTTTATATACGTTCTGTCGACCCTCCGTTTGACGGACAAATGTTCAGTCGTTAAAAAACAATTCAGACAACTTTGTGTAAGACTTAGGAAAGTTCACCCTGAACGTATAATCGGCCGCTGATTGTCCGCTGGTTCCACCGAGAACACAACCTGTGTGCTGAGTCGCCTACTTGGGTACCTCCGTCTTACCTATTTCTGCCACAAAGCAGCAGTGCTTGCATTGCTGTGTTCCGGTTTGAACGGTAAGATATGGCAGTGAAATTACTGGGTACCGTGACTTTACATCTTATGCCACGAGTTGGCAACGTACACTGTGGTTCTTGTGGGGGTTGCAGATTTGCTGCGAAACGCTCGCACTCAGGGTAAGGTAAGCCTTGAGTACGAGCGTTTCGGCTTCCATCGGCAAGTCACCGTGAATAACACTATTAATAATATATATTTAGAATGTTTTTATTATAACACATGACAAAAAATGTAAAAGGATCAATTACGGGACATTACGAGACGGGTTTCTCTACGCGATGGCATCAGAAATGATGAGATCTGTAGAAGAACTAGAGTCACCGCCATAGCCTAAAAATTGCAAACCTTAAGTGGCAGTGGGCATGACACGTAGCTTTCCAGACTGACGGCCGTTGCGGCGGAAAGGTTCTTAAGTGGCAGCCGTGTACTGAGAGGTCCGGTCCGCGGTCCACCTTAATGCTGCGTGCATTAAAGTCGACCGAGGACGATTTGGCGAAGGTCGCAGAAAGCCGCTAAATGTTGAAAGCGATGTAAAATCGGTTTGGCGATCCCTGGAGCAGGCCTATTTCCATCATTGGGCGTCTGTTAGCTGAAATCTAAACTAATATTATACAGCTGAAGAGTGTGTTTGTTTGTTTGAACGCGCTAATCTCAGAAACTACTAGTTCGAATTGAAAAATTCTTTTTTTTTTGTTGGATAGTCCATTTATCGAAGAAAGGCTATATAACTTCACGCTGTGACCAATAGTAGCGAAGAATAGAAATTCACGCGGACGAAGTAGCGGGCAATAGCTAGTTATGAATAAAACGACATGCTTATATGTAGTTTCTCATCCTACAGCTCTATGTCGGGTTACATTGGTGTCTGTGTGTATAATCATCACATAATTATAATATCTGACGCAAATAAATCATTTTATTTCATTGAATTTCATGTATAAATTTTCTACCCTTGCCCTACAGATTTGTAAAAACAACATACATACATATAGCACTTTATTTGCATTACACTTTATTGTATAGCACATTATTACAAAACATAGAAAAAAAACAATAGGTGGGCGTATTGCTGCGCAGCAATCTCTTTCTCAGCAGGCAACCATAGAAAAAGAGACAATAAGAGGTAGAAAAACAGCATAGAGGTGGAATAGTGCACAATTTTTTAAGATAACAACACATCGCTATTTAATCCTATGGTCTGCATGTGCCGCCGATGTTTCAAGGGGTTTTAAGGCTTAAAGAATTTCAAATTTGTTTTATGGAAATACTGTTCAAAAATGCATCATAAGTCCAGCTGTTGCAGTGGTTACACTTGTTCATGTGATAATCTGTAGTATTATGTGTATGCACATATAATATGCATGTCATTGTATAGGTATGTCCATATACATGCGTATATGTGCATGTGCTTTTTTATAGGGAAGACAATAGTATTCATGTAGTGTGCACTAATTATTGGACTATAGTTTACTACAATACTAACATTAATGTACATTGTTTTATCTGATTTAACTATAATATGTGACGTGTATCGTCTATAGATAAAAAAAATCTGGAAACTGGTCAAGGTGCAGGCGATTTCATTTCCACGTTTCCTTCCATCGTGCTCTACAATGCATTAGTAACTTTTTATTCGAGCGTCGATAGGTTACAGTTACTGGATAACATCAAATAGGCTGCATGGTTGCTTGCCACTTCTGAAGCACTAAACAATACCAGAACTTCCGTCAGACAATCGGCAAATGGTAAAAGCCATGGTATAGATTTGATAACTCTGTTGGACTGAAACCGATATCCATCACAATCTTGATGCTATTCAACCACTCTTAATTATCTCATATCGATTATGTTCGAGAGAAACAGGATGATACCAGCAAATAAAAACCAATGAAAAAGATGTTTGCAATATTTTTTATATTTCTCCTCAGTTTTGGGGCTTCGTACCTCAAACGAAAATACGCTCGCTTCTATGCCTTCAGTTAAAAAAATAAAGAGTCCTGTACAAAGGTTGAATTTTCTCAAATCCGTTCCTAGCGGATGCCTAGATACGTACGTACGTCATAATAGGCAACTATCTTTGCGCTAAATTTTAGGTCGATTGGTTCAATAGATTGAGTTTTCCGTTGATGCATCAGTTATTTAGTCAGTCACAGGTTCCAGTTATATTTCCTTTATTCCTTTTGTCTAGAGTCTAGAGATATGGAGAGAATCATTTGTTGATTGCCTTTGACCTTGGCGCGGTCATGGTGCGCTAAAAACTTAAAGCTCATACTACTGGAGCAGTCTTATCAGAGCACACCTTTCTGTCGAAGCATATGATTTAAAATCATATGCAATATGTCGTATGTGCGTGACTAAGTGTTTGCTTGTAAATAAGAAAGTGTGAAATTGTCAATGTTTTGTCCATTCTTCTATGTGTGCGTTTGAAGAACGAGACCTAGTTCCCACCGTTCATGGCTGAAATTCTAGCCAAGTCATAATGGCTTCAGTTGTATGTTTTAGTGTTGCCCAAATGCAAGAAAAAGAGAAGACTTAAGCCAGTCTTGGTCTTTTATCTATACACCAATAGGCTTACTTTTGAACTAATTCCGAACGATCGGCATTGAGATTATGATTTTTCCTAAGCTTATTTAGCAATAGTAGCAACAAATTGGATCCGTATTTTGAGAAAATTAAATAGCACCGAGTTTGGTTCACTCAAAATCACCACAATACGTGTCCAATTTGGCGCCAATGTGAAAAATCAAACGTACAAGAAATCACAATCTCAATGTCGATCGATTGGAATTGGTTCAAGAGTAAGCCTACTGAGGCCCAATTCAGCTAATAAGTTAGAGCCGAATCGAAACTGAACCGTTGCGATCGACCAATCAGAACTCCACATTATCACGCCATCGAGCAGTTGGAAGGCAATATAAGCGCTCCGATTGGTCGACAGCAACGGTTCAGTTTCGATTCGGCTCTAACTTATTAGCTGAATTGGGCCTCTGGTCTTTGTCTCGGAACTTGAAAGCAAAAGTCTTGAAAGTCGCGCAATACTTCTTAACCTATTGCTATTAACCTGTTTGACGCTTTGGAAAAATCGCATCGCTGCGCCCTCAGCACCAAGCCACAAAATCGAGGCAAATCCCAAAAAAAATAGGGATGCCAATATTCAACTGAGATTTTTCACTATAAGTAAATAATAGATTGGTATGCTATTAAATTTTTCAATTGATATTCTATCGTTATACGTACCTACACATGTGAACAATCAGCGAGATATCAACTTATCCAAATCTGTCAATAGGTCTCCATTGATATTGAACTCTATGTATGGGACATAAGGTTGCAAATGGTTAACGAAGAAGTTTGACCTGTAGCGTGTGTACGTCTCCTAAAATATGAGGTTAACTATCAGTAATATGAGCTCCGAGTTTTTAGGCTGGTAATCTGCATTAACAACACAAAATGTACCTACCATGTTTAATAAATAGCATACTGTATATAATACAGTAGGAGTTTATAATAATATTAATAAATAAATGGTTCATGATTCATATTATAAAAAAAAACCTTTAATAGCTTATAAATGATGCAAGTTTATATAACTAAATATTACGTGATTCGTATTATAAAAAACTCATATAACAGTTTTTTTCTTTAAATCTCTTAAATTCACCACATATTAATAAAAACAAAGTGGCAGCGCAAGCACACTAACATACAAGTCCAATGAAATTAATTACAATTAACTTGACAATATTCTAGAGACATTACCAAAATGGAATTAAATTACGAGGGTACTGAAATATAGCATTTCAACATTTTCAACATACAATATCATTTTAGTTTTCAGGTACAATTTGATTTTCTACATTTTCTTATATCGTCTTTGGGATACATATACGCCTTATTTTTGGATTGGATAGAGTTTAATTTACACACTGTACAATGTTACCGACCAAACCCGATTTCAGGCCAAACCGGTCCATCCTAAGCGAGTCAGGATACACTAGTGTTACGCAGATGCTGTAAGAAACTTCCGGTGTGATTTTTTTGGCCTATAAACAGTTTTCAGAAGCCTGAAAACGCGTTTCAGTAGGTGCTCTATCAAATACTAGAATATTAAAATTTTTATGTTTTACATTTACATGTTTTCAGTCCGTTTCAGGCTACCCTCTATCGAACCGCACCATAACCTAAAAACCCGTTTTCAGGACTCCTTGTGGGCTTTTGAAGCACACTTCGTGATATGATAGAATTTTCAATAGGAGTGAGTGAGATAGCACGATGAGAAAGGGACAACAAAAGTGAGCACCTTTTAGATATAAAATATAGATCGAAATGCATTTAGAAACTTCTAGACGTGCTGGCTGACAAAGATAGAACATGCTGATAGAGACACAGAACATAATAAGGTCTGGGCGTATGTGCATGTGATATTCTATGTTTGTAACTGCACCCACGACAGAGGAGAAAATCCTAGTGTGGGGCGACGTTTTTTTAGAAATGAAATGAATGAATCGGTATAAGACGGAACTTTCCAGAAGGGAAGACAAACAATCGATCGGGTACGGAATAGTCGAGAATCGACCATTCTCGAATGCCCCGAATGTTCGCCGGTGCTACTATACAAGATTATTTTTTTGGTTACCAAAAAAAAATAGTGTGCTTGTTCAGACAAGCAAAGTGAACAACTTTCCCTATGGGACCAACTTTGAAATAGCAAAAAAAATCAGCTGTTCCATTCATCTAGGTTCAGTGAATGTTGATGATTTGTATGGAACAGCGGATTTTTTTTGCTATTTCAAAGTTGGTCCCATATTGAAAGTTGTTCACTTTGCTTGTCTGAACAAGCACACTAATTTTTTTTTGGTGAATGTGCTTTTCAAGAGAGCAAACCGAGCGGATCAAGCGATACAAGCGACTTGGTGCGTTCATCTTGCGATTGGTCTTGGTTTTGGTTTAGGTCTTGCCGTGAGAGTCTCGCAAGACTGCAAGACCGAGACCGATTTTGGGCAAACACTACCGAGTTTTTAGTGCAATGTGCTAAAACCATTACCACCCGGCCAGCCAGGTCTCACTTATCAACTTGCGTGAATATTTAATTAATTTCTTTTTACCTTCTAAGTCAACGTAATCATCTTAGTTAGTAATAAAATATCAATTAGTTGGCTAGCATTTTCTAACAATTTAAATAGAGATTTTTAAATTAGATATAAAATGTTATCTGGGACAGCGTATCCGACTCCTCTGAGAGGTCGACGACACCAAAAAAAAGCGTTCGTAAAAAAAAACAATTCAAATTCAAAAATATCACCCTGTGTATAACAATAATAATATAAAAAACAGATTAGATGACTGTTAGCACTCCAGTTGGGTAACACATACCTACAAGTTATATACGTCGGGTATACAATATATTGGGTAAAAACCGCTTAGCTCAATTTGTGGTCAATGTTAATACAGGAAGTTACCTATGTAAAAAAAGTAATATGGGCTGTACCGATTTTGTGGTGAAATATTTACTGTTCGTGGTAAACATCCTTGTTATTGTGAGTATTTTAATATTTTTAAATAAGTAACACATATTTGTGATTGGAAATATCTGGAAATATCAAGATGGACGTCGAGGTGGTTTCGTGGGTATACCTCGCTCTTTGCGAAGAAACACACACACGCTTGTCTACTAGCCATCATCAAGTACGCTGCGAAACAGCATTTCATCTTGTAGAAACGTTGTAGCTTTGCAAATTTTACCACACATTAAAATTGCAAGCGCTTACCATCAGGCCATACAATCAGTAAGTATACTTATTAGCCAACCATATTTTACAAAAATCACATATTTACTGTGGTCATCTCTTTGTCTTTCACGAATAGTAATTAATTTCGAATCACCAATGACGGACGCATGTATGAACGAGTCATGAGGCCAAAGGGATTGGCAGGAATAAAAGTTTGTAAATAAAACAACTCTTGACTCGTTCACACATGCGTCCGCGAAATTAATAATATTAATTAGTTCGTGATGGTAATAGACTAATCACAATAAAAACTTAATTTACAGATCACTGCATTCATATGTATAGCTATAGGATCACTTGCAGCTTATAATTTGAGAAAAATACACCATATAGTTGGATTTGACAGGGAATTACTTATAGCGATCACTCTTATAGTCATTGGCTGTGTCATATTCATAATAGCATTCTTTGGATGCTGTGGAGCGATAGCGGAGAATCCACTTCTGCTGAGTGTTGTAAGTATGGGTACATAATTCTATACGTGAACCATTGGCGTAGCTGCATTGACATTCAAGAGCGATTATGTAATCCTACTTGAATAAAGTATATTGACTTTGACTTTGACTTATATATTTTGAATGAAAAAAATATTATTTTAAAACTCATTCGCAGAAAGTTCCCTCTTGCCCTTAGACCATTTGTACTAAATGGTCTAAGCTCTTGCCCTACCTCTTCCACTTATGCGTTTCGCGGTAGTGGTGGGTTGTTAAAGTTTCTGTCTCGTAGAGTGTACATGTAAGCACTTTACGTGAGAGATATGCAACAGCAGAAATTACTGACCAAAGTAACGAGAGAAGCAGTTAGTGGAAGTAAAACAGGAAGTCATTGGCAAAAGTTCTGTGTACTGAACAAGATGGAAATTAATGATGGTAACCGGATACAAAGTACCCTAAAAAGTAAACAGAAAATTGCTCAACTTATTTTGATGTTTACATCAGATGAAATTTTAAATTATGTTAAATTCACTAGAAAAAATTCATATTGAAATAAAAATATTGTACAACTTCAATTTAAAATGCCGCGATTGTTCCTTTTCTAATATTATTTTGACTTTTATTGTTTTTTTCTTTTTGACGTTGCTTTTTATTGTTTGTAAAAAATATTTCAATTAAATATTTTTACTCAATGATTGTTTCTTATATCCATTTTATTCAAATTTTCATAAAAGATTTGCCTTATCCAGGAATAGAAGCAACTGAAATCCGTAAAAGTATGATCTTATACTTTAATGGTACAAATCAGTAAGGTAATCGAAATAACGGCCATTTTCTTTCGAGTAACGTGGTAACTCCTAAAAAGACCGTTACTGCGACGTTTTGCTGCGTTGCAGTCGCGATACTATTACTTGTATCGTAACTATTACGCTGTAGCTGGACAACTAGGTTTTATTTTATTTATTTATTTAAATCATTATTTTTATTTTATTTCCTTTTTTAAACGACTTCAGAAAAGTATCTAACTTATATCTTTTTATGTATGTTCACCGATTTCTTCGTCAATTGTGAGCCGATTTTTGAGACAAATTGTCTCAAAAATCGGCACACAATTGACAATTTCTGTTCGAAAGATCATACTTCCGAGGTCCTCAGAGAAATCGAGGAAACCGTCAAATTTTATAGGCACGCACGAATTCTGGTAAAGGAACGGTTCCGGCGCAAAAAAAGGCCCCGGGACCGGACGGTGTCCCATGTGGGGTTTTGGCTCTCGCCCTGGGACACCTTGAGGAGCGGTTCCGGGCGGTGCTAAATTTAAGCATCACCTCGGGCCGCTTTCCCAGTCGTTGGAAAGCGGGCAGGCTCTGCCTGTTAAGGAAGGAGAGCCGCCCCGCGGATTCCCCGGCTGGGTATCGGCCGGTGGTGCTACTCGACGAGGCCGGGAAGTTCCTAGAGAAAATCCTGGCTTCCCGCATCGTCGAGCACCTAGAGGACCAGGGGCCGGACTTAGCTGACAACCAGTTCGGCTTCCGCACCGGTCGGTCCATGGTGGACGCGGTGGCCCTCCTCAAGAGGTGGACTGAAGCGGCCACAGCTCGTGGGGAGACTGTTGTTGCGGTGTCTCTTGACATCCGCAACGCTTTCAACAGCCTGCCCCACGAGTGCATAAAGGAGGCACTCCGCTTCCACCGGGTGCCTCCGTACCTCCGCGCCCTCGTGGAGGATTACCTGCAAGGCAGATCCATCCTCTACGAGGGGCCGGATGGGCGCGTCCACACATGGACAATGGCGGCAGGTGTACCACAGGGTTCCATACTAGGTCCTCTGTTATGGAACCTGGGGTACAACTGGGTCCTGCGAGGCGACCTTCTGCCACGAACGAAGGTCGTCTGCTTCGCCGACGACACGCTTGTCGCGGCGAGAGCGAAAACGGGGGAGGAGGTGGCCCACCTTGCGTCGGTCGGCACCTCACTGGTCGTCCGACGCATCCGCCTCCTGGGCCTGGACGTGGCCCTCGACAAAACGAGGGCCATGTCATTCCACGCCCCCCGTCGCAGGATCCCACTGGGGCTCCGTGACCGAGTGGAGGGGGTACGTATACCGGTCGAGGCGCATCTCAAGTACCTCGGCTTGGTTCTGGACCCCCGATGGAGTTTCGAGGAGCATTTTAAGCTCCTCGCTCCACGGCTGTGCGCCGCCGCAGCCGCACTCGGGCGGGTCCTTCCCAACGTGGGAGGACCAGGATCGGCGTGTCGTCGACTGTATCACGGGGTGATAAGGTCGATGGCACTATACGGAGCCCCGGTATGGGTATGGGTACTACATGGGAATTCACCATAAATTTGGTCTTGTCCATGTTCATTTTAAGACCCACTTGTTGGGAAACTCTACAGAGGTCTTCGAGCATTGTGCCTAGATCTTCCACGGTCTCAGCCATTACCACGATATCATCGGCAAAACGAAGGTGAGTCATGTACTCGCCGTTTATGTTGATGCCGAGTCCTCTCCAGTCCAAAAGCTTAAATACATCCTCCAGCGCAGCTGTGAACAGCTTCGGCGATATAACGTCACCTTGTCTCACACCTCGCTGAAGTCGTATTGGTTGCGAGCTCTGGTCCTGAAGGCGGACTGACATAGTGGCGTTTCCGTACAATGACTTCAACACTTGGATGTACCGGTAGTCTATTTGGCACCTCTGGAGTGACCTAAGCACGGCCCAGGTCTCGACAGAATCGAAGGCTTTCTCATAGTCCACAAATGCCAAGCATAGTGGCAGATTATACTCCTCGGTCTTCTGTATAACCTGCCGCAGCGTATGAATGTGGTCTATGGTACTATAGCCTTTACGGAATCCGGCTTGTTCAGGGGGCTGGAAGTCATCAAACCTGCGCGCGAGACGATTCGTAATGACTCTCGAGAACAGCTTGTATACATGACTCAGGAGCATGATGGGTCTGTAGTTCTTCAACTGGGCCCTGTCACCCTTTTTGAAGAAAAGTGCCACCACACCCCCGTGCCATGCTTTAGGCGTATTGCCCTCGAGTATGATGGAGTTAAATAGCCTCTGCAGCGCTTTCCGGACTGGTAGTCCACCCGCTTTCAAAAGCTCAGCTGTAACTCCATCATCACCCGGTGCCTTGTTGTTTTTTAGCTGTTTGAGAGCCACACTAATCTCGTACAGGCTGACGTCGGGGATGTCTTCGGTGTAATGCCGGATCAATTTGGCTCTAGGGTCTGTAGCCTGAATGACAGGTGCCTGCGATATTGTGTAAAGCTGTCCATAAAAGCGTTCAATCTCAGCCATAAGCTCAGGTCGAGACGTAACGACTTTGCCGTCCTCTGTCTTCAGCTTCGTCAGCAGACTCTGACCGAGTGAGAGATCTCTTGCGAACACTTTGGAGCCCTTGTTCCGCTCGATGGCTTCCTTAATACGTTCTGTATTAAATCGGCGTATGTTGCGAGTCAGAGACTTCGAGATCTGTTTGTTGAGTCGCCGACGAGCATCTTTAGAGGACTGCAGACCCATCCCACGCCTTTCTTCCATCAGCTTAATTGTCGGCTCTGAGATCTTGCTCCTTTGCTTGGTACGGCTGGGTTTGAAAAACTTCGAACCCACCGTAAGGATAGTTTCCACAAACCTGTCATTATATGTGTCCACATCCGTGCAATCCTCCAGGCAAGCGAACCGATTCTGCAATTTGAGTTGAAAGCGCTCGGGGTTTTGAATCTGGATGGCTCCAGGACGGAGCGTTGACTTCATCAGTCGATACCTCTCAGCTTTTACATTAAGATTCAATGCGCCTCTCACCATTCGGTGATCGCTTCCCGTGTTGAACGCATTAATCACTGAGACGTCTTTGAATAAGCGAGTCTTAGTCGACATGATGAAGTCAATCTCATTTTTTGTCACGCCATCCGGACTTTTCCAGGTCCATTTACGATGCAGCCGTTTTTTGAAGAAAGAGTTCATCATATAGTGTCCCTCTCTCTCCATGTAATCGGCTAGCATTTGACCACGGTAATTCCGGATTCCAGCTCCAAATTGCCCCACTTTCAACTCACTATCGCCGCGCTTGCCTAGCTTTGCGTTGAAGTCTCCCATGACAACGGTGTAATGAGTCTTGGAAGCATGTATTGCCCAAGAAATGTCCTCATACATAGCTTCCACTTCCTCGTCGGAGTGTATCGAGGTCGGGGCGTATACCTGTATGACCTTCAGCGAATACCGTTTGGTAATTCTGAGTATAAGGTACGCCACCTTATTCGACACACTTCCGATCTGTACAACGTTGTTCACAAGAGACTTGGGGACGATAAATCCGACACCACCTTGGGACAGGTCATCGCCCTCCCGGAAATAGAGCAGGTTGCCGGATTTGAGAACCATCGTGTCCTCACCCTCTCTTCGGACTTCGGACAGTCCCACTATACTCCAGCGAATCCTGCTCAATTCCTTTTCGAGTTCCAGCAGCTTCTCCTCGGTCCGCAGTGTGCGCGCGTTATATGTGGCCAGGGCCAAGGTCATCTGACGGGGCATCTCCGCCGCCCGGGGATTCTTTGCACCCCAGGTCCCAGTACCGCGCCGACGTCCGTCACCGCCGGCACGGCCTCCAGAACCGCCGGGCACTTGGGGCCTTTGTTTAAGGTTTGGGTTCATGGGGGGTTTTGGGCCATCTCCCACCACGCTGGCCCAGTGCGGGTTGGTGGGAAGCGCCAGAGCCTCGTCTGTTATAGAGCAGGGTGCACCGCATGCAGGTGAGGTTGGCTTGGGTCCCGATAGATGGTATTTGGAACCCCTTGCACCCCAATAGAGCAATACACATAGTCCATACCTATACAATTATTAAAATAATAATTATTGCAATCAATCTAAGCACGTTATTATAGCCACGTTATAAAGAACAAGAAATCGCGAAATTATAAAGAAAGTCAAAAACAAGACGAACTAACAAGCGACAGCGCGTGAGTAGTCAATTGACGAATGTTTTAATTCAATTTACGTTGTAAGTTATGAGAAACTTAATTTATACAAATAAATAAATGTACATACCTACATAAAATCGACTCAATTCTATTCAGTCGAGCAAAGGTAACAATAACCATTTCTATATTTTACTTCATTTGGTTTTGTTTCTAAAAGTACTTTAATATATTTTTGATTTGCCCGTCGAATACAAATATTTGTTATGAGTGTTATAAAATATGCTTATAATTATAACGTAAATCAAATCTTTGTTGGTCATGGGGCAATTTTCGACATTTTCCTTTAGTCACCCCTTTAATGAGAATGTTATTTTTTCGAATTTCAGTCGGTTAGACTTAGGCAAATGATTCGTCAAAAATCTCTGAATATAGTTTATACGTACGAGCTTATTCACTTATTTATTATATTATATAATTAAACATCGTTTAAACGTCTTAACAGCAATTACTGGACATTTATTTAAATTTGATATTTTGCACTTTGAGAACCAGATAACAAGTTTAAAAAAAGTGAACATCACGTTTATACGAGTATACAGTGTGGAAACTTTCAGCGGGGCAGTAAGGAGAAGTACCTTATCCGTTGCAGCTACACGAAAATGGTTTTAGGAGACTATCCATAATTTTTATGGAATTTTGATCCCCATTCACAGATTTTCAAAAAAATGTACAATAAGCAAGAAAATAGCAATTTTACATAAAAACATTTTTTGATGCCAATCGATCCTGTTTCTAATACTGATCAAAAACTTCTATGGGATCAACCATCGTTGGAGTACTCAAAAAGTCACAAATTGCAAAAAACTTATCCCGTACATTTTGTATGAAAATTTTACGCTAAAGTTTTTTTTGTGACTTTTTGTTTTGTGATCTTTTTGTTGACTGAATAAAAAGATAAGTTTAAAAACAATTCAAATTGCGAACTCGTTATTATTAAATAAAAAACAATCTTGACAATTTGGTGATCAATGGATAGGAACACATGGTCCTATTTCTTGGCAAGCGCGTAGTCCAGATCTAACGCCTCTAGATTTACTTTTGTGAGGCTACCTGAAAACTGCGAGGCTTACCAAAAGCAATACGATAGTGTTCGAGAACTTAAAGACTCACTAACCACAATTTTGTATGGAATTCATCCAAATAAATTGTCAGCAGCCACTAGGTCGGTACAGAAACGAATCAATTTATGTATTCGTCAAAATGGCGGTCACTTCGAGCACTTGATATCGTAGGGCAAAAACAGCAAGATTTTAAATAAGAATAACATCATCAAGTTATGTTAGTTAATAAAAAAAGAAAATTAATACGCCTTCTTTTTGATATGTGTAAAATTCTACGTGATTATTTTATTTTTTTGTATTTCAGTTACACAAATTCTTTACAAAATGTAGGGGAAAAGATTTTTGCAATTTGTGACTTTTTGTGTACTCCAACGATGGTTGGTCCCATAGAAGTTTTTGATCAGTATTAGAAACAGGATCGATTGATATCAAAAAATGTTTTTATGTAAAATGGCTATTTTCTTGCTAACTTTAATTTTTTTTAATCTGTGAATGGGGATCAAAATTCCATAAAAAATTATGGATAGTCTCCTAAGACCATTTTCGTGTAGCTGGAACAGATTAGGTACTTCTCCTTACTGCCCCGCTGAAAGTTTCCACCCTGTATACCATTTAGTTTAAAATTAAGGAATCTTTCTTTTGACTGAACTTGTTATCTTTAATATTTTTAAGGTATAATTTATTTAAAGTACTTTCCTTCCAATTACGGTATTCAATTTCCATTCTGTATATGGAATAAAAAAAATAATCTCCGCTTATACAATTTTGTCCAATTTATGCATTTATATATTTTTTTTCAGTACGCAGTTATAATGCTTATATTATCGGCAGTGAAAACTCACGCTATTGTACAAATCAGCCGTTTAATTAGTGGCTTAGAAGAGGACGCATTCTCTTATATTATAACAAAGCCTGAGTTGCTACGATTATATCATATACTTGAAGCTGCAGTAAGTGTTGTTGCATTTATTTATGTTGCAGAGTTTGCAGGCCAATACTACTAATCTAAAAAATATTATATTGTTATCATTAACTGTTAATGAGTTACGTGGAGTCCATTTAACCCTATCAAACAAAGTTTGTCATATTTCTTCTTTCATATAAGACCTACATATATGTTAGAGTTCCATCATGTATATATTTCAGGAAGTTTTCTAGCGAGCCGCTCCCCAGCTCGATGTTTCGCTAGCTATGGCGACAGTCACAAGTGCTACACGGAGGTGCTTAGGGTCCAATGGACCACGTGTCACTAATAATGCAGTTTATTATCCTTCAATTAGTTTATTCAATTCTATCCTTCAATATCTGATGCTTTCAAAGATTGATATTATCATTTTGTGATGTGTTAAGATAGAAACCAAAACCAAGTCAAAACCAAGTGTGATAAATGTAATTAATTTATATTATTACGTAATGAACATTAATTTAATGTTTTTTGCCAATTCTTTTTGAAGTCTGTTTTTTTTGCTATATAATCGTTAAGATTTTATTGGTTTTGTTAAAACAATAATTTATTTTTGCACTTATTATTTTTTGTTACTATAATACAATATTAATAGGTCCGTACGGATTAAAACTGCTAATAAGCCCTATGTTTTAGAACGAATTATACCCAGTCTGTATTGCTATGGTACAGAATGCAGACGGGCCGATATAGATGTCCTAGTTTTTTGCCCGATTCTTCTCATGTTAGCCCCTACATTCGGAATCGGGTCGCTCTTGGCGATTACGAGTACATGCGCGGCATCAACTCCGCGGATGTACTTGCCACTAGCGCACGGGTTATCTTGATTTTAGTAAAATATTTTTCATATTTCATTAATTTTGTGAAATTGACGATTTTAAGTGCCCGCAAGGGCCTATGAAATAAAGTACTTTTGATTTTGATTTTAATGCTATTCGCAAATGAAAAAGTGCAGGTACGTGAGGGTGGTTTTCCCTGTCTTGCAGTAACCATCTTCACATTTGACCACCAATTCCACTTACCACCTGGTGGAATAGTCATTCGCTAGACCCAATATATAAAAATATACACCAAAAATATATTATACACCAAAAATCTTTTGTTATCTTTATTTATATGCTAGATATAGTTATTTTTAATGACTTGAATCACCATTAGGTATCAACTACATTTACAGTGCATATTACCTAATCATAAACTATGTCATTCTGTAAATGTTTATGTGATATGCCCTCAAGAATATTGATGATTGGAAACTGGACTTACAATAGAGACATAATTTACTAAACTATTCTAATATTTTCAGTTTGGCTGTTGCGGTACAACCGGCCCTCAGTCTTACGAATCGCTACTCACAAAGCTGCCTCCGTCTTGCTGTCCCGGCCTTCACATTCCGATCATTAATGATTTAGGAGATCTCGGCGTGATACAAGATATATTGGATATAGCGTCTGAGAACAATTTCAGCTGTACTCACGAGGAGGCAAATTCGGGATGTAATCCTGTATTTTATTTCTACCTGCAAGTGGCTCGTCGAATCGTCGTTAACTCCTGTTTGATTATGTTGTCTTCTGAGGTAGGTAACTGATTGGAATACTGTTATTCATCTCTTTTAATCACGACATTGGTGCCTTTTTGCCTTCACTCGGATTCCTAAGCCACAGAAGAATACCAGTTTCTCTGTAAATCGAACGTAAGACGACAACCTGTTAGGTAAAATCAAAACAGCCGCATATCGTCATGATGTGTTCCTAGATGCAAATGAGGCTGTCATAGTTTATTCAGGGGCGCCGCTATCAGTACTCTGGCGCTGGCGCCGTAGGATCTTGCGTCGAAAACGCTCCGGCGAGTCAGATCGCAGGGTTATTGACCAGGTAACCGCTTAACATTTTTGATCACCCATCATAAGTCTGACCATGGTCAACGTTGCTCAACTTTAACAGTCGTTAGCCTACCGCACACTCTGCTGCGCCACCGAGTTCCTCTTCACACTCATAATATTAATGACAATATTTTGTTTCTTTTTGTTTCCAGATAATTGCAACGGTGTTTGCGTTGTACTTGGCTCAACATTTTAGAAATGAAAAAGAAAACAAAGAAATACCGAATCCCTTAAGGGCTATTAGCAGAATTCATAAAGAAAACAAAGAAACATACAATTCATCTAGCACTCGATTGTAATCTCAAAATTATATTTATGCCTATTTATTATTAGTACATATTCAATAAGCTTTCACATATTTTATTTAATGGTGAAAAACAATGTATGCTGTGCGAGTTTAATTATTATTATTTTGCAAAGAATGTAGATAGCATTGTTGTTAATTGTGGCCATCTTCTTCCTCACCACTCTGATGTCTTTCATTCTTATTTTTTTGTTCAATCGATTATCTCTACATTTACTATAATAATTTCATGTTTAATTCAACGAATGCAGTTTATTATTACATCAAAGTTGACGACTGGTCGATTTCAATATTTTTAAATTACTCTCAAAATTTAATCGAAATTTTATTGTTTTATTTTATTTTATAAACATTATATTGTGTTACCAAAAATTGACTTCTAAAAAGAAAGTAAATATTATAAAAAATTAATGAAGTAAATTAGTTATATAAACAAGGAAACACAAATAAATGTTATTCATAAAGTTTTCCGTATAACAGCGCGATATTAAAACCACTTAGTCAATGTGGTAATTTTTATCATGCTATATATCGTACACGTTGATAAGCTTTGCGGCAATCGACAATCGTGTATATTTCAAGCACATGTTGTATTCGCATTCTACGCATCGGATCATATATTAAAGCTTTGCACCCATACTCAGGCGTTTCTAAAATGGGCTGTACGGATTTCTTCGTGAAACATGTCCTTTTCGTTCTCAACTTTGCTATAACTGTAAGTACATGATTATTCACTTGTATATTATTACTTACTACCTTATCTTTAAAATGAGAATACCATTTAAAGAAGCTTTTAAATCCGTTAGCAATAAGGCATAGTCTGACGTCAAATTTTTTAATAATTGCACATGGTTAAACTATCTGATAATTAATACAAACATAAAAAAAATAGAGATCCAATTTTATATAGACTACTGATTAGAATTTTTAAACAAGCCATATACTGAAACATATATTTTCTTTATTACAAATTTTATTAGCATCAAAAAATAAGAAAGTTTGTAAAGATTAATTTCATTAATGTTATATCTCACAAACACTAATCAAAGCTTGTGTCATAGTTACATGATCCAAAGAAAATATGAATATGTGTTGTCCTTAATGTTATGAATATTACCATTATTTAACATTTTCTGAATCAAAATGGCTTAAAATTAGTAATTTATTGCATTCAGTGTAAATATGTTATACTTATTAATATTATCCGGATATTTAACTAATCGTGACAACTCAATTTCAGGTAATTTGCTGCATAACGATAGGATCCGGGGTATTTTTGATCTTAGTTCATAGTAAGGTGCCAGAAATGATTACCAAAACAGAGATGTTTTACATAACATCTATTACTGCGTTTGCCGGCGTGATATTCATATTGGCAATCATTGGATGTCATGGATCAATCACCGAACGACCACTTCTCCTTAACATCGTACGTGCCAAATATTACTGATTTTAATTTAATTACTAGTTTAAGTAATTTTACAATCATTTGAATAAGCGAATTACCGGGCTATAATCACTTTGTGTTTATTTTACATCATTTGGGATTAATATATTTTTAAAGTGTTTGGTTGTCGAAAATGACCTGATTGAGCGGTTACCTGCGCGATGCTGACCCAACTCCATGTAGACAAATAATGCGTTCGTGCTACTTCTATCACGCGCAAAACACAATCGGTCATATTACAAAACCTGGTCTAAGCCTGATCCAAAGTTAATCCTGGTTTAAGCCTAGTGCGCTTTCACTTGTGTCAATAAATATTGATAGAGACAACGTCAACTTGGTCCTGATTTAAACCAGGACCAACTCTAGTCCATGATTTATAATAAGACGGATGAAGTTACTTGGCTCTTTAATGAGTCTTCAATAAGGCTGCTCTTTAAAACAATAAATGCTTACGCATAATATTAATACATCAAACCTGTCACATTTAAAGTTTTAGAACAATTTTGAAGTTATGTACTCGTATAGTCGACCAAAAAAGTAGTTTCAGTTTTGCATCATGAAACAAAACAGTTGATTTTCCTTTGCAATAACAAACTGACAGTTTCTAAGGTTACCTTAACAATGTTTTGTCTATACGCGAAGTATAATCAAAAGTGGTACACCACTCTCTTAGTCGCCTATACATTATTTTTGTTAAGTCCACAGTATCTACGACATACCCACTCATAAACACACACACACACACATACACACACACACCAAACACACACACACACAAGAGCATGACCCTTTATCTTGTTAAGAACATAGAAATTCGACATCACACATTTGCATTAGTTTGGCACTTATATTGCCGAGTGCAAACGTTACACAAAAACACATTCAATAACATATTTAGTAACACGTGGTATGTGACTTGTGATTGTAGTATGTGATCGAGCGTGTCGATGGCGCCGTGAGCTCGGTACTTGCCTTCCAATTGGAAGGTCCGGGTTCGCGACCGCCATGTACCAATATGTTTTTCGTTTCGAATTTCAAATGTACATTTGTCTAATGCTTCTACGGTGAAGGAAAACATCGTGGGGCAACCTGCATACATCTGCGAAGAAATGGTGTATGTGAAGTCGACCAATCCGCACTGGGCCAGCGTTGTTGACTAAGGCCTAATCACCCTACCATAGGGTAGGCTAGAGCCCCTCGGTAGGGACACGTATATGAACTGTTGTGATGATGATGTGATTTATTAAAATATTATTACTTTTTCAGTACGCAGCATCCTTGATGATACTCGCAGCCTTGAAGTTTTGTTGTACAATTTTTATTTATCAATATCTAATAGATATGAGCAGGAACATAAAAGATATTGTTATCGGTATTTTCAACACGCTGTATCCTGGACACTTCATTTTTTTTGAACTTATGGTATGATTTTTATTTTAAACTAGCTGACCCGGCGTACTTTGTATCGCCATGTTTATTAACTAAATTATTGAAATGTTTGTTTAAATTATTGTAATTTTTATATTACACAAACCTTGTCCTAACAATTTGGTGTAGTCGTTCGAAAGTTATGGGCGTACATACATTTCGAAGATCCATTTTTATTTATATAGAAGATAGATATATTTTAAAAGTATTAAACTTAACCAAATTTCGTTATACGTTTATAAATAATGACAGGGTTTTGTGTTATTACCGTTGGGCAGTTAAAACATGGATATAAATTAATGTTATTGTAAATTTGAGTATAAAACCTTCTGCTTTCATCACGCACGACAACGCTTTTAAAAAAACGAATCATACAAATCTATAACAGTCGAATAGATTTTAGCATGCTTCTAATATAAAGTATAAGTTTATCAAATACGAATGTATTATGCTGTATAACATTATTATATTTGATTAGGTATCAATTTGTTTTTAAGCAAATGTAAACCAAGCTATTGACCCGCCTGGTGTTAAGCCGGTACTGTTGCTTGTAAGTGCTAGTGATTAAAGTCGCAACGGAAGTAAAGATGAGATTTGTTGCTCAAATTGTTATTATTATATTAGAAACTGGCACTGTGCAATGCCTCAAAAGATTTATATTGTTATCTGTTTTGTCAATGAATTCCCGAGAATACATGTGGAAGTCATATATTTGAATATATTTCATTTAGTATAAATGCTGTGGAGTCGAAGGTGTAAAGACATACAGGAAATTGAATGTCAGAAAACCTCCTACCTGCTGCCCGCAATTTGATTATAATCGATATAGTTGGGTGCTGGAAAACGAAACCTTAATACATGAGTTAATCAAAAAGTACAATCAAATGGACACTGAATTATGTACGGCAGATGAAGCCCATGATGGTTGTTTGAAGCAGATATCAAATGCCATATACAGTCATGGAGACAAATTGTCGATTTTTTGTTTATCAGCAGCGGTGATACAGGTAAATTATATCTGAAAAAGTTAATTGGTAGTCACACAATATTTGCATATTTCCTCTTTCCGCCTATTAAATCTTCTTAAATTTTCATATTTTAATGTTTATTTATTTGCTTGCTTACATGTACGTATTTATAGATGTTAATAATTAACATAACATATTGTATCGGTACATGCACCCAGCAAGGGCACTGCATAGCTAATAGAGAACTGTTATGTAATAAATTAATTCAAATCGAGATACCTACAGTATTCAATGACATGTTTACTAAATTAATTGATTTAATTTTATTTAAAGCATTGTAACTTTAGCAAGAATGTACCTTTAGCAACTCCACTTCTGCTGAACAATAATATAACATCACGTAATTACATTCTTATTTCTACAGAATTATTAAAAACTTTTGAATATTTTGTATACACCAAACACCCTTTTTCTATCTTTATTTTAATTTAGTTTTCGATTTATGTGTTTGACTTTGACATCAATAATTGTTTGAATCGCCACAGGAACAGTTTGGGAGAAATGTGCTTGCTTATTTTATTCTTGGGATTTTTTCCAATTTTTCGCCGGACCTTCACCGGAACTCGACAAAAACATAATATTAAATAGTAAGCCGAATAGGTACAGGCGTTCTCGAGTTTTGCACTTAGCAACATATTAACTCAAATATAGGTAATTAGCGCTCAGTCTTTAAATATCATACTATCATCAAGTTTATCTTAACTTGCAGCTCTTTGCAAGTACATTGGCGCTGTACCTTTCCCAGCACTTGAAGAATGAAAAAGAAGGTCAACGATTGAAGCACGAAGAAATTACAGGAGGTCAGCAAAATCAAGAACAAAAAAATAAATTAAATGAATCTTGCAGTTACTGTACAAAAGTAAGCAGCGATAAGCCTGTGAGATTTTTAACATCTAGTTTCTCAGAACCTGTTTTCGGGATTAGCAATAACAAATCTCAATTTATTACACAAAAAGGAAATGTCACGCCCGCAAAGTAACAAAATTAGATTCAGGGTCATAAATTAAAGTAAAAAGTGGGAACCCTTTACCAAAGACCAGGGAGATGGCACAGCATGCGAATTCGCTAATTTCTTGGGACTGTTCTGTGGAATAAAGATATATTTGCGGTCCGAAAGATAAAGGAATAAATTGTGGACGTAATAAATCAGACGGCAATGGTTTTAATTACTCGTTTAGGAAACGATCTCCACAGGGTTGTGACAATTCGAAATGTCCATTTTTTTAAATAATTTCATCTCGTTTTATTTATTTCTGCTCGTTTTATACGTGCAGCTTATTGTAAAAAACACCAAACTGTTCATAAGCCGAAATATTCTGACTCCTTTCAATGATTACGATTATTGTAGATATACTTTTTTACGATTTCCGTGGCACGAATCAAAAAACTGAAAATAATGCCATGTGACTCATTTAAATGCGACATGCTTTTTAATATAGACTCAGAATATACTAACGCACGCCAGTATATTCTACGTTAATGCTATTTAACATTATAAGAATATTAACAAGCGTTTATTAATGACTTCACTGAGTCCAACATGTCCCAAATACTAACAAGTCGAAAGTTTTTTTTTTTCATTTAAAATTGTTTCGGAATATGACATGACACGACAAACGAATATTCTATTAATTATTATTCGTTTTCAATATATTAGCTTAGTAATAATATTAATTATAATAATTTATTAATGTTGTTAAAGGAGCGGCGATCATTGTCTTCTGCTATTATTACCTATAACTTCTATATTATATGGACATTAAGTCGTATGCAAAATCGATAATTGTGAAATGGCACATTATTTAAATAAACGGAATGTGTTTATCTATGGGTTATCTATTGGTACTATAAATAATTTCCTTTTCATTAAAAGCAGTATGCAACCCTAAAAAACAGGCAGCTCTATCCACAGAGATACGAAAGCAAAGAAGAAAAATTCTCATAAAGTGAAGTGGTTGGATTACGCGCATCAGTGGGCCGAAATTTAGCTTTGACTAGCTAAGAGCCTCGAGTGTTATTTTAATTATAAACATTATTTACCTTAATTAGAGTTTTTGCGAGAGCGCTCAAGTCCGCAGGAGGCGGTAAATTGGCGGCATACTTTGTATGCATCGTAGAGCTTAGGGTTACCATGTGTAGATTTATGTATATAAATAAGTAAGAAAAGATTTATATGTAGAAAAATATTTATACATTTAAATTTTGTTAAGTTACGTAAGTTCATAAGGTTTTTTCCTAAAAAAACGGATGTAATTTTAGTCAAGTCTCAGACCTACCCTATGCATCTTTTATTTAGTATAATCATTCTCTTAGTGCATATTAAACAGATAACAACAACAAACAATAAACGAGTAACTATTTTATAGATGTGTAACCTGATACAGAAATATGACATGGATGGTGGCAGAAGTTGTAGAAACCCTTCGAAGCTTGTAAAATGGTGCTCCCACACTGCTGCTAAAACATTTTCTAAAGAATGTTAGGTTATAAGTTGTTTGTTACATTCTGTTAGGAATTGTTAAATGTTATAAGTGCTCCAACACTGATGGAAATTTTTTACAAACATTTTGTTACATTTGAAACATGACATTGGCTCGCAGTTTGGTTTTGCGTTCTGAAGCGTTTACACGAAAATGGAAGAAAATTTGCTAATTGGAATAGCTTTTATTTTTTGTTCACTGGATGCGACAAACGCTAAGAGCTAGAGAAAAGTATAGTGCTACAGAATATCTCAAAGGATTTGGGCATTGACGGTTGCTAAAATGAATTTTTAAGAATGAACAGTTCTGAATTTGAATACCCCGCTGTCACCTATGTAACTGTTTATAAACAAAATTTAACAAATTTTTTATTTAGTTACAATTTGTTTAGTAACAAGTTTGCTTAGAAGTTATTACTAACATTACCTAACAAATTACGAAGTCTACAGCCGGAGGCTCCAAAAATCAAACTTTATTTTAAAACTATTTAATTAATTAAAAATTATAATTATTTTACGAGCTAATTTTAGGTGATTACAGTTCGAAGTTGGAAGTTATAATGCGCTTAATTATAATTCAATGATTAATGAAGACTCGGTTGTCGTCATTTTCTGCTGATGCTGCATCTCGTGCTGAGTAGTGCCGTGTGCAATATTGTTTTGGGGAATTGCTGATACGGCAATCTTCATAGATCAGGGTTTCATGACAAACATGAAAACATTTTTTAACATTGTGATCAAATGTTTGTTAACAAAATGTTTACTAACTTTGTAAACATGTTATAACGGCAATGTGTAAGCACCATTACAATCTATTCGCTTCTTAACAAGACAGGTGCATAATTCACTGCTATGCATAAAATTGGAAACCAATACATTAGGATTCATAATATAAATGTTTTATTATGCTCATAAAAACAAAGATAAATTTCCGGCAAATGATGACCGATTGGGATTGGAAGTGCCAAACCGCATAAAGTTTTTTAAATGTTACATATTAAAATACATGTTAGGTACCTTATTTATTTATAATTCAACATAATTTACTAAAACGTGGCCACCCTATCGTGCTTGCAATTAGAGTGCAGTTTTGCAAGGCTCGAGTGTGCACGTGTATGCCCGACTGTAAACGATGGCAGCCTTCAAAAGGCCTGCAATTAAATCGCGAGAATAAATGAAATAAAGCACCATTGAGGACGAGGACGATTAATGACGTTATTAGCTCGAGTCTGACGCATGATGAGACTTTGCGGAACTGTGGACGCCCCACGAAAAGGTTCACGATTTAATTTCTAGCAGTTCAATAGAATGTTACATATTTCCTACTGAAAAGTGGGGTGGGAAGAAGAAGATTAAATGTTTAATTATTGCTACTTTGCGAACTTTAAATATATTTAGCTCATTATTTTATTTTTAATTATGAAGAATAAATTGACAAATGAATAAGGTACGTTTTATTTGAACATTCAAAGTTTTAAAAATCTCATATTTAAAATAATATTTTCAAAAATACTATTTTAAATTCATCATTTTATTGTACGAGTAAATTAGATATGAAACTTTGAAATACTGACAAAACTACTCAAACAGCACAATACGAGTAAAGCAAGTCATAAATTCTATGTTCACGTTCACCGCATTATGCTTTTCCATAGTTGCTAGAACCACTAATTTTATAGTGAGTGCAGGGTCTGTTTGCTAATTAAATGTTGCTATGTTAGCATTTTCATCGGCCGTGATTGCACAGCGATCGTGTCAATACTGCTCTGTCGAGCTGAGCGGATATTAAAACTGCAATTTGATACTACGACCATTAATTAAATTTACATAGATTTCATTACGTTCAGTTTATTTTCGTTTGACGCACGTTCGCCAGTCGGCTTATTGGATTGTGTGTATTAAAAAATTTACAAATCTGTAGTCAGCGTAAGCTTTTTAAAAACAAATACGAAATTGAAAATAGAAAAAAATGTTGTTTTTATAACATAATACTAATAATCAGTGCGGAAGGTCAATTATCGTTATTATACTGTGTATTGAATAATTATGAACTATAAATATAAAAAAATGTTTAGATAAGTTGACAAAACTAAAACGATCATCACATATCAGTTTCGTCGAAAAGTGTGGCGTCGATCCTACAAAAGGTTGGAATATCCCTATCCTATCAGTGTGGTGATGATGGAGTTGAAGAAACTTTCGTGAATGAAATTCTTCTTTTTTATAATTTTAATCTGCCTTTGAAATAGGAAACCAATTTTTTGCAGTTTGTAATGTACTTTAATTTTAATTATCCTACATCCTACTTGACATGTTAATCAACCGTTAGAGCTTGCTAGTATCATAACGACTTTCAAATTTTAATCTCCCAATCGTGTAACAATTGGAAGATTAAAATTTAGAGATATAATTGAACAATACTTAGATAAGTGAGAATAAAACTAAAGTATGAAAGTATGCTAAATACAGGAATATACTATGTATAAAAAAATAAATAGTTAATTCTTAACGGACGCATATCGAAAAATAGACTATTTTATTCTAATAATTATTTAAAAAACTTCAGTTAACTTTTATACGATAGTATACAATAAAATAATTCAATTGAACGCATATGCGTTTTTAGAATGAAATTTATGTTACGACTAAAATCTCAGCGCTATAGTAATAATGACGTCTATAACAAAAGGCGTTCACATAATAGGGTTCCTTAGAGGTGATAAGCGTGAGTGAGGTGGGTCTTGACCGACCCCGTATCGACACCGTTAAGTCAACACCGATTTATTGGAAGGTGTTATCGGTTGCAATAAAATTAGAATGCTTATGTTATTTTGTGGTTTTTAGTGATAAATTTACGATAAAATTACGCCGGCTATTCAGTTAAGTACAAGTTATACATACAGGGTCAAATTTCAGTCAGAAGCTTTATAAAAATAATATATAGGGATAGACTTATATGACATAGAAAATCTAGAGGTTGATGTTACTAATACAAAGTTTCTTGAAAAGCTCCCGATTCTAATGAGTCCCGGTACATTATATATTTAAAAAAATGTATTAACTCAATAATTAACAAGAAAGTCATCTGTAACTAACTTATACAATGTTAAATAAAGTACTCAAAAACTCCTTTTTTCACATATGACACAAAATTAGTTTCTAGAAAGACTTTTATTTCCGAATAGTATGAAAAATTAACACGAGTAGTAGTCAAGTGCTACAGACTTTTAACTACACGCTACACTAAGTGCTACGGCATTAACTACGGCCCGTAGTCAAATCGTAGCGGTACGTCAGTTACAAGTTCATTATGCTTGTCTGCTACCTATCAGTGTAGCTGCATTTGTAAATGTTAATTTTAAAAGACCATTTTACACGACTTAACTATGTCAAAAAAGTCATTAGTGAAGTGTAGTCTTAGCTCAGAAGAATAACTAAAGCAATATTCAACTTATTTGTGATTTTGCTTGTTGTATTTATGTTAAATAAATTACTCAAAAACTACTTTCTTTACAACTGACAAAAAAATAGTTTCTAGAAAGACTTTTAATTCCGAATAGTATAAAATATGAACACACGAGTAGTAGTCAAGTGCAACAGACTTTTAACTACACGCTACGCTACGTGCTACGGCACTGAATAACTGCTTTACGGCACTGAATAACTGCTTTAGTTAGACAACCTGAAACCGACCCATTTTTCTTATTTTCTTTTCTTTCTTTTTTTTTAAAGTAGAATTTTTCTTATTTGCAACTGAACGAAATGGAAGAACAAAGAAGTAACCACACTTTGGAAGTAAGTTCAGTTTATCTCATCTAAGAACTACCTTTGATTTATCGCAAATAAAAATGACTTTTTTTATGTTTCATCATGAGTAGTGTCAAAACTTAAGCAAAATTTTCTACATCACAATATATTTCTAAATCAAGTTAATTACTTCAGTGCGCTTTCTCATTAATTAAATGCTGCTTTTAAATTAAGGTGTTAAAAGGCCATTATCTCTCTGTACGTGCAGGCAAATAAATCAACCGCCGAGACAATGCTAATACCGCAGAATTAAAAAATACTCAGACCCACTGAAATAAGGGACTTAGCGCTATCTTGACGGCGCGGTTAATGAATTACTTTTGCTAATTTTTCACTGAGGGAGGCGCTCACATTTTTGAATGATACTGTTGTGCATTCTTTGTTTATAGGGTATTTTAATGTACAGATTTAATTTCCCGGTACATTAATTACACATCCGTAAATTTCAAAGAATCTTTGTGACTCGAAAATATCAAAAATAAACTGAGGGCATACTTTGTTAATAACATATTTTAGTGAATTATGATATATATTGATGTGATCACAAAGCTTTTACACAGAAGTTTTAAGATGTAGTACCTAATTAATTTACTATCTACTTAATATTCATGTATAGGTATTCAACGACAGGCCAGATTGTACAGTTTGACTTGTTCCCGCTCTTATTGAGTTTGAAATAGCGGCGGCTTTCGAAATGCATAAAGCATAATGTGGCATCGATTGTATACGAGTGTACAAAGTCAGCATTATTGTCTTTGTCAATTTTAAAAATGTTTCTTACATTATGTAGTTAATGTTTTTTTTGTAAAATGTGTATTATGTGGTACAACCACATAATACACGTAAGTGGCATTTATATGATTTATATGAACTTTGGAGATACAAAAATTATTTTATGATATAACAAATATGCTCTTTGTTCTTAAGTAATTCATATTTTAATGGTTAAATAAAGTATTAGGCAGTTGTCCCACCGACGACGGTGAGGAAACGACCAACCTTTGGGCTATTTTCTCGCTCAAGAAACGCACAATAGATATACATTCCGTGTAAACAAAAGAGATGCATTTTGCATTGACTGTGGTGTGTTTCCTGATCTAATGAAACTGAGTAAAATTATTCCATTATACAAATCTGGTAGCACATCAGACCCCAATAATTTTAGACCTATCTCTGTGCTACCTACTTTTAGCAAAATCTTTGAAAAAATAATGATGGAACAAATGCTACACTGTAAGCAATTTGGTTTTAGAAAGGGTCGCTCAACAACTGATGCTGGTGTTGAGTTAATACAAAATATATATGAGGCCTGGGAGGACTCACATGATGCGCTGGGCGTTTTTTGTGACTTGTCCAAGGCGTTTGATTGCGTTCATCATGAAACCCTGATCAGGAAATTACACTACTATGGATTTCGCGACACTGTTCTGGATCTACTCGTCTCCTATTTGACTGAGAGGATTCAGAAAGTAGACGTCAACGGGGAGAGGTCCCAGGGCGCCTCGGTTAAAATGGGAGTTCCGCAGGGTTCATTTCTTGGTCCTTTTCTATTTTTAATATATATAAATGACTTGCCTGCTTTTGTACAAGACAGGCATGAGATTGTATTATTTGCAGATGATACTTCACTTATGTTTAAAATTAAAAGACGATTGCAAATTTATGACGATGTAAATAGTTCTATCTCAAGAATAGTTTACTGGTTTAATGCGAATAACTTGTGCCTCAATGAAGGGAAAACTAAATGTATAAAATTTGTTTTACCCAATGTTAAAGAGGTTCACACCACTGTTAACATAAAGCATAAAAATGTGGACCTTGTGGATACCGTAGTATTTCTTGGTATTACTTTAGATTCAAAGCTTCAGTGGGGCCCACATATTGATAAATTGTCGAAGAGACTTAGTTCTGCAGCCTACGCTGTATGGAAAATACGTCAGCTGACTGATGTTGATACAGCAAGACTTGTATACTTTGCCTATTTTCATAGTGTGATGTCGTATGGCATTTTGCTGTGGGGAAATGCTGCCAATATTCAGACTGTTTTTGTGCTGCAAAAAAGGGCTATTCGTGCTATTTATAACCTTAAAATAAGAGACTCTTTGAGAGAAAAATTTAAAGAAATTGGTATTATGACCGTCGCGTCGCAATATATTTACGAGAATATAGTATATGTTCATAAAAATATACATTAGTTTTGTAAAAACAGTGATATTCATTCAGTAAATACTAGGCAAAAGAATATGTTAGCGTTACCAAATACTAGGCTTAAAAAAATTAATAATTCTTTCTAAGGCCTTTGTGTACGTTTCTACAATAAAATCCCAAATAATATTAAAGCTTAATAATATTAAATAATATTAAAACTTGAATAAATTTAAAGTCACTATCAAGGGCGCACTTATGAAAAAAGCATATTATAAAGTGTCTGATTATATGACAGATAAAACTGCTTGGGATTGACAAAAAATGTGATAATTGACGTTCAAAGGATGTTAACACTTTGTGATAATGGGATAAATTTCATTTGAGTAACTGTTCCACTCACACCGACAGGCATTTCTATATAATTAAAAAAAATGTTTGTGAAATATAATATTGTAATGTTGGCATTTTAAAAGAGGAGACAAAAAAAATACAAGACACTCCGAGTTTCTTGCCTGTTCTTCTCGAGAAGGCTCTCCCAATTTCCGAACAGGTGTAGAGTCAATTTTTTTTTCATTTGACTTGTATTTGCACACATCTTAATAATGGTTGGGGTGTGTGTACATACAAGGATTAAATAATTTAGTTAATTAGATTCTTGGTTGAAGATTTTTATGTTTTTTTTTTGACGTCAATAAGTGCCTGTAAAGGTCTATATTGAATAAAGATTTTTGAGTTTGAGTTTGAGTTTGATGCATATATAAATAGTTGATCACTGACTGTTCATACTGCCGGCGAGGACTCGCTCCACTAGTTCGTCGCTGAGCGACAAGAGCTATCAAAGATAATGCTCGCTTAGCGATACTTGCTCAGCGATCAGAACTGATGCCGAGAGAGCAACCAGTGGTTATTTCTCTACAGTGCTGATCTGAAAGCGTATTTTTATTTATTATGAATGTCAAACAATCATTCGTATTATCATTGTTGTCTAGTTCAGACTACGATGATGATATATCTTATGATAGCATTAGAGTAGTGGCAGCGACAATTCTGAAAAAACGCGAGTGGCGCGAATAATCGCCCGGGTCACTCACACACTCGCTTATAGCCCAGGCGACAAAACTAATGGAACTACACACTCGCTTTCCGCTACTCGCCGACTCGTTTCTAAAGCTCTACTCGCTCCTCGTTTATCAACGGCGGTGGGACAACTACCTAAGTAGTTTACCCAATATTCGATTAATTAATTATTACAATTATAGCAGTTAAGATAAAATATAGCGCATAGACAAAACGTTACATATATTTTAAATATCTTCTTTAAACTTCATTAGTAACTATGACCATTTTTTTGATCGTTAATCGATGATCCGAATATTGAGAACATGGGTTGGGTACAGCTCATTTTATCATCAACTTAACCGAATTTCTATGTCTAAAATTAAAAAAAAAATGTTCAATATGAATTATATATATGTAAATATTACATATATGTAAAAAATTGGCTGTGACATATGAAAGTGCGAAATTAATGCAATCACGATTTTATGCAAAAATACTAACAAATTAAATAACACAAAAATATTGCTAAGCTAATAATATATATTTTCAAAATATGACACACGTTTAGTGCAATGTGTACTCCATGTGATAGTACAGTGAACAAATATGAATAAAGAACAAAAAAGTATGATGAATTCTCTTCCTCAGCACCCTATTGCGACTTCTAAATTAATCATGGAAGATTAGACTGACTTATGACCGTTAAAACTCTGGGGTTCTGACAAGACTATCGGCCGGTTGCACCAAGTTCTACATTGTATAACTTCGTAAAAAGTAACGTGTCATTAAAATTACTAGAATAAGTAGAATAAGTCTTATCCCGGGTTATTTTTACAGCAGGAGCCAAATTTTGTACGCTTGTTCAGACAAGCAAAATGAAGATCTTTTACTATGGGATCGATCTCGAAATCGCGAAAAAAATCAGCTGTTCCATACAAATGTTCAACATCCACCGAACCTAAATGTATGGAACAGCTGATTTTTTTTCGCGATTTCGAGTTTGGTTCCATAATAAAAGTTGTACATTTTGCTTGTCTAACAACCCGGTATATGTCTCTTATCATTGATCACCCTATCTAGTAGTCGAGATAATGACAGGTTCTCTATATTTTGATGTGTTTCCCGCCTCTTTTTTAAATACTGGATTTCTTTCGTACACTAACGATACTAATGACCAATTTCATCCATATTGTTGTAGCTAAGAACAATCTTAAGGGTCGTGTTGTCACATTCTTTTCGTTAAAGACAAAAATGACTGCATACTACTTAGAATTGGCCTAAGCTAATACTGGTTTGTGGAATTGGCCGTAAGAGGCGTAGTAAAGGAAATACACTAATAATAAGTTTATTTACTTCTCAGTAAAGTTAACATTAATTATATTACATTCTTATAGCTATATAGATCATAAAGTATTAATCGCATAGTTTTTTTTTTATCTTTATTTTGAAAAGGGTTTTATCACGCAGTGATAATGTCACCCTTGAAACATGGTTCTTAACTAGTTAACTAATCAATAACTCTTCTGCGTATACCACAAATTACTATTTTAACTAGCATCCTGGCATTTCTCGATAGTGGAAAAGCCAAAATGCTATTACACATACCTTCATCATACAAATTAATATTACTTGATAATTTAAAATCAGCTCTCTCTGATTCGTTTCGGACGCACTCAATAATTATGTGATAAACGTCTTCAATAATGTTACAATCAATACATAATGGTGAATTAACTTAACACTTTGCCCATCAAAAATGCAAAACTATTAAGAGGAATGTGTCCGGAACGAAGTCTTAACATTGTGACTATTTCATTTCTGGTCATATCTGTTCTATCAAACCAAGGAATACGAGGAATATTTGGTTGGATAGTCTTGTACCAAATTCTTTTGTTCGTGGATCGTTCATCTACATATTCTTTCCACATGTTCTGCACATGCCTTTTAATAATAAATAAATAGTCTTCACTATATATTTGACTGTCAAATGGAATCCCATCGCTTGAGGCCTCCTTAGCTAATTGGTCGGCTTTTTCGTTGCCTTCCAAATCAATATGTGAAGGGATCCATTGTAAAATAATATTTTTATTTGCAGCTTTTAACATCTGTAAGTTTTTAATAATGGTATAGGCAATAGGCGCTCCACGGAAAATTTTAGTGCATCGTAATAAATGTTGGAGGGCGAATCTGGAGTCTGTAAATATTACAATGTTAGTATTATTCAAAGACTCAACATAAGACAAAGCTTCGGAAATAGCTATTAGTTCAGTATGCATTATGGATACATTTGATTTTATCTGAAATTTCATATTAGTGTTTAATCGCATAGTTACCGGAGGTTAAGGTCCGGGGCTCGAGACTGCCATGTACCAATATGTTTTTCGTTTTCGAATTCCATATGTACATTTGCCCGACGCTCTTACGGTGAAGGAAAACATTGTGGGGCAACCTGCATACATCTGCGAAGAAATTCAATAGTGTATCTGAAGTCGACCAATCCGTACTGGGCCAGCATGGTTGACTAAGGCCTAAGCACTCTAACTTAGGCCTCGTTTACGGAGACGCGAGGCGTCGCGCGTCGCGTGTGGCGTGCCGTCTCGCGGCGCGTCCGACGTTTTTTCTGTTTACGGTGGGGCGGCGCGTGAAGCGGCACTCATAATCGCACGCGTAAACATAAACATCTGACAATATACGATGTTGTTCATAGAGATGCGAGACGGGAAGCGTGGCGGCGACCGCCACGATGCCCACCGCGATGCCTGCCGCGGCACCCGCGGCGCATCCTCAAGCGTGTAGCGAAGCACGCGGCGGGTATCGCTTCATCGAGAATTGTCGCTGCGTGCGCCGCCGCGATAAACGCCGCGTGAGACGCGGCGGTGCCATCCGCGGGCTCGGCCATAAAAAACGCGCCATTTCAAGCAAAGGCGTGTAAAATCGCTTCTCCGTAAACGCACTCATACAACGCCATATGTTTGAATTCTGTGCGGGCCGCGCCGCGGGCAGCGCCGCGCTACGCCCCGCGTCTCCGTAAACGAGGCCTTAGGGTAGGCTCGAGCCCCTCGGTGGGGACGTGTATAAGTTGTTATGATGATGAGATGACCAGAGGTTCCCAAACTAAGCTGAGCCTGTATCTTGGGAAACCTTAATTTTTTACTCACAGGCTGGTAAGAAGGCTATCGCGTCCATGTATGGGGATTTTTTTTTGAGCTATGTTTACGCAAGAGGTATCAAAAATTTGCGTTTTGACACAGAGATTACGATTATCATAAAATTTAATTAAATATTTGTCATCTTGAGGCCTCGACCGGTCCTTGAAATTTCTAAATTAATTGACGTTTGACATTTCATTAATTTTCGTTCTGAATGCGATTTAAATTTCGAGCTAAATGTAAAATAGAAAAAGGATCACAGGACATACAAATACAATTACTCACCAACCGATTCAACACACACTCACACTTACTAGTACTTGCACGTAGTTACAGATGGTCACTAGGCTGTCCCGTCCATGTATGGGGCAATTTTTTTTTGAGCTATGGCTGCGCAAGAGGTATCAAAAGTTGCGTTTTGACACGGTTTTGACACAAACGGCAATTATTTTGTTGTGAGTAGATAACCAATATTTTATTTTCTTATAGAAAAAACAATTCGTCACAGCGATCACTAATAATCCTGTTACGTTGGCTAAGAATTAGTTTTCGATAACTCAGTGACGATAACGAATTTAGATATCGTTTTGCTATGAAACAAGCAAACTGCCCACCTGATGGTAAGTGGTAACAGTCAGCTATAATACCTAAAATATAATACTGGAGGGAGACTCTGTACCAGGGTTGTCTGCTTAGGTACCTCCGTCTTACCTATTTCTGCCGCAAAGCAGCAGTGCTTGCATTGCTGTGTTCCGGTTTGAAGGGTAAGATATGGCATTGAAATTACTGGGTACCGTGACTTAACATCTTAAGTCACAAGTTGGCAACGTATACTGTGGTTCTTGTGGGGGTTGCAGTTAGCTGCGAATCTCACAGGAACCACATGTTTCTGTTTATTGCAGAAAGTTGGCAAACAAGCAAACTGCCCACCTGATGGTAAGTGGTAACAGTCACCTATAATACATGTGGCTCTTGTGAGATTCGCAGCAAAACTGCAACCCCCACAAGAACCACAGTGTACGTTGCCAATTTGTGACACCAGATGTAAAGTCACAGTAGCCAGTAATTTCACTGCCATATACCCTTCAAACCGGAACACAGCAATGCAAGCACTGCTGCTTTGCGGCAGGAATAGGTAAGATGGAGGTACACATGCACACGACCCTGGTACCGAGTCTCCCTACGGTGAACGTAAAATCATTTCCTTCTTTAGCGGTAACTTCGAATACATTTTTTATTTTAGGTGGAGCCGCGAATACCAGCCAGTATGTAAATGAGAAAAGAAAAACTGTGTTCACTTAATTAATAATTTTTATGGTAATTTCACCAAATAGCCCGCGGTTTATCGAAGAACCATTAAAACAACTCTCCAAGATCGTTAAATTTAATCTGTCAAAGTTAAACGACCAACTTAAAAGTACACACTTCCTCAGAAGTAATCATGAAATGAAAATTTGAAAGGAAGTATGGACCATAGATAAAAGTTGTGTCTTTATATCCAAAACTGTATTTTCAATTATTAAAAAAACATTTGTATATTTGCTTTATATTTATCCAATTTAAGAAAATAAGTATTACTTCGGCTTAACTCGGTAAAAGCATGAAATTTCGCAAAGGCTTGGTAAGTCCTCAGTAGCCCAGCGTTAACACGATACGTTAAGGACGCAGGTTGGAATTCTTTTCTTGTGTTGATCTTAATGTTGTTTGAAATTTATTAAGGATTGAAAATGCATAGTCACATAAATCAGAATTTTCAACACGAAAAATAGGCACTTCTTGTTAATTACTTTAATGAAGTCATCAAAATGATAGCATACCTACAAAGAAAAGGGCTAGGTTACAGAAGGATATACCAAGGACATTTCTGAGATAAAAGTGAATAGATAAGCAAAAGGCAAAAAAAAATATATTTTTTGATTTAAAATCATAATATATAAAATTTTATGCGCGAAGTATGTAAGTAAGTATATTTCTGCTATTTTCATAACAGCAGACTTTCTTACAAACTTCCAATCTTAACTTCTTCTTTTGATCAGTTATATGTGGTGATATTTTTTTTATCTGATGATATGCCAATTACTTATCTTTGCTCTTTCAAATTCGATTTTTTGAGTTTGATTGGTGAAAATTTTAATTAGGCGATGAAAAAAAAATCCAATGCCTAACGCCTGTTTGATGATACATGGCAAATGAATAAGAAGGCATTTTTATGGCTAAGTCAAAAGTACCAAAAGCTTTTTCCCGAACCGCTAACAACTTTATTGCATTGGCGTAGGTAAGGGGGGATATAGTGGGGGGTCCTGACACCCCCCATTGAAAATCAACATACGCTAGATAGAATGAATTTTTCCTCCCAAGTATTAGTATACACTAGGCAAATTGAGGTTTTAATCTGAAAATTCGAAAAGTTATACCTACGCCTATGTTATTGTATCGGAGTTGTACTTCTCGATATCAGCTCACTTGAATCAGCAATAAGTTCCCATAATATTGATATTATATACTGGTGGATAAGGCATTAGGGGATACCTCCTAAACTCCTAACTCCTTCCCCACCAGAAACCATTCATCATCAGCTCAGTACCATATGATGACAGTATATCTTGAAATGAACACAGTATATTTTTAAAAAACATGAAACACGTTACATGTACCTATAAAATTCTAAGGGGTTTCTTTCGATTTCCTGGGATCCCATCACCATATCATAAGCGTTGCTATCGCGCGTGCGCGCCAGCCCGAACAGTATTCTGCGCGCGTTCTCTGAGCGGTGGGATTCTCCACTGTTGATGCGCTGTATGCGTTTACACATGGCAACAGCTGCAGTTGTAAGATCCTAGGCTTAAAGGATAAGGATTTGTAAAAAAAAAAAAACTAACATTAGACATAAGTTTTGTTACTAACAACTATGGATTGAATCTGAAATAAAAATTATTATTATTATTATTATATCATTACTCAGTGACAATGAGACCACCTCGGGAGTATAGTTTTCGATAACAAAAAGAATTTTGAAAATCGGCCCACAAATGGTGGAGTAACCGGTGAACATACAAAAAATGGCCAAATGCGAGTTGCACTCGCGCATCAAGGATTCCGTAGAAACCCATCCTAAATATAAAAGTTCCTAACTATGTACATATTAACGGTTTCCAGATTTTTCCTTAACAGTTGCTATAAGACCTTGCTTCTTGCCAAATTTCTCGATTCTAGGTCAACGAACCTAATAGATTTTGATTCCATTGTGAAATATGCGAGTAGAAATTTATCGATACTGTCAAAGTTCCAAAAATATGTATACATTGACAGACTTTATTGACTTAACATTAAGGTAGAGTTGGTAGAGTATATATATTTTTGTAAGATTGGCAGCTTATCGATATTTTTGTACTCGAGTGTACCTACTTTATACCATGGACTAAAAACGGAGTATCCTTAAATTACAAATTACAGTATTTAATATTCCAAATATGTTTAACTTCTAATCATATATCAGTTAGTTAACATAAACATAGATATAGTGTGTAACAAAGTCCCTATGAACCCTTTAAGGAGCGTATATGTTTACTAAACATGAACATCATCATCATCACAGCCCATATACGTCCCCACCGAGGGGCTCGAGCCTACCCTATGTTAGGGTGATTAGGCCTTAGTCAACCACGCTGGCCCAGTGCGGATTGGTCGACTTCACAGACACCATTGAATTTCTTTATATGTAGATGTATGCAAGTTGCCTCACGATATTTTCCTTCACAGTAGAAGCGTCAAACAAATGTACATACTAAATTTAAAAAACAAAAAACCCACTGTTACATGGCGAATGCCGAGTCCACAGCGCCACCGACACCACTAATACACTAACCTAAAAAGAAAAAAAAAACAATTATTTACCACTACTATCCACTATTACATTGTTTCTAAAATTGATACCTTTGAAAAAACGTTTCCAACATCAGTTTTTACAAGTTATCAAATAGCATAGTTGGGGGATGCCGCCAGCGCAAAAAAAGGGTTAGCAATCGGTGTTACTTTTCAAATATTAATGATTAAATATTTATTTTGTTTATGTAAACTTCACATGGTTTTTGTTACACAATGTATAATAAACTAGCTTTCCGCCCACAGCTTCGCCCGCGTTATCTTCGTTTTTCCCATGGGAAAATATTCTATAGCCTATATTACTCAGTGATGTTGAAGCATTCTACAAGTGAAAGAATTTTTCAAATCGGTCCAGTAGTAAAGGAGCCTATACAATACAAACATACAAAAATACAAATCTTTCCTCTTTATAATATAGTAGCTCTATAATAATACCTACAGTTAACTAAGACAAGAAAGGATTTCAGGATATGAAAAGCAATAAGTTTAGTCGTACAAATAGAATAATGTTTAATAATGGTTTAAACTAATGTAATACAATGTGATGCAGTAGATTTAAAGTTCGACCGTTAACGGGGCGAGAGTATCATTCTCCACGGCGCTCGGCACCAAACTGAGGTTGGTTGGGAAGGCGTGGCTTTTGTTGGGCGTTTACTTACGAAGTTCCACGCCCACGCGTAGCCCCGCCCGCCCATGACAGGTGGGCGTTGAAGAATTGTCGTTAAGGACACTTTACCAAGTAATTTGTTCTGAATGCCACTTTAAAGTACGTTGCCAATCGATAGCCATCAATTCAAACGAAACGATTTGCATGTTTACTCAAACATTTCAAAACAACATGTTTACAGTAAACAACATTTTAAAAAGTGCACATAATTTGCTTGAAAACAATACAGAAGAAAGTATTTTTGCATGGTACTAAGAAAGAAATAGCTTCATCGACAACAAGTTAATTTTTAAACTCACAGTGCAAAACCAAAATACAACGGTTTAATATTTCAATAACTCTTTATTTCAATAAGGAAAAAATATTACACTGAGTAAAATATTTCTTATTCCATTTAAGTATAAAATATTTAAAAATTCCGACTTTTCATTTTTGAAACTAAAAACAACATCAAATTATTCGCACAATAAACGTCTAGAAATACTTAAAATTCCGTCGTCAAGTATTTGCGCTTGAAACATTTAAGTAATGTTCCTGATTTTGCGAGATAGCGCGAAAAATTTTATCTTAATTATTTAAGAGTTGAAACTTAACAGAGCGGCGCTATGGCAGGTATCCCTTTGAGTAAATTGTTGATAAAAGCGTGCCGTCTCGCATACTTCACTGTGACGCGGGATTAATGCGGTAAGTAACTGGGTCTGGTTCGGCGCACTAAATAAATATTCACGTTATATTGGTGAGATATTTCATACTGAAAAAATTACGGCCCCGTTTCCTATCTGTCAGATATACTACATTTTTTTACAAATTTCATAGATCTCGATCAGTGATATCTAGCAGGTAAGACTCCCAGTTATAGTTATTATATCAGCTACCTTTATCTATTTGATAGCGTAATATATTCGTTAATTATCTAGTGAATTTGGTTGTCAGTCTGGAACACCCGACCAACCCATTTGACTAATACTCTCAAATGTAATTGATAAAAACTTTATTTTGAATTGGAACATAAAAAAGTGTATCTCTATATTAGTTTTTAATTCTATTAAAAGGCTTCTTTCAAGCCTTTTAATGAGCCTGTAGCAAAATCCATACCTGCAAAGCCGTAGACAGATTTTTAAAGTTATTATGAAAAAAATGAAAATGAAAAAAAATGAAAAGCGTTTATTTCAAACATCACCATTTTACAATATATATTACTTCTGCCAAACTGCAAAGCAGTTTGTTGGCAGACGTAGCTCCTACTATATTTTCAATTTAATTGCATTATAAATAAGTATATACTGTATCTATTCTGATGACAACAATTATTTAAGTTAATAGACTTAAATAATAGGAATGCAAAGCAAAATTTTATTAATCAAAAATTCTGAGGTTTTCATAGAATTTCTCAAAAAGGAATATTTCTAATTTTGATTTAAATGCTGTTTTTGAAGCACATTTTTCAAATGGCAAGCTGTTAAATATGGTTGGTATTTTTTGCATATTTGGCCATAGTAATTATTGTACATGGGTACTTTTAGCTTTACATTACCTCTTCTTCGAGACCTATTGCTATTAGGTGTTTGTTTGATTTTATATTCATCATATAAGTACTTACATAAATCACTATTCTTACAAAGTTTCAAGCATGACGTATGTCGTATTTATGATTAAAATTCCACATTTGGTATAAACTATACCAAATGTGGAATACTACTATCAAATTGTACTATCAAATTTATCAAGTTTATCAAATATAACAATTTGCGCAAAATTATAAAGTGTAAATAGAAACATATAAAATAAATATACACCGTATTTGGTCAATACCCTATCAAGGCGAAACCACCCGAAACCTAGTATAAACCTTGCTATGCCATAAAAAATTATGGCGTCATTGAATTTCAAAATTGTAAAATTTTAATTGAAATCCCACTCGCAAATAATTAGGTCTGTGAAAAAAATTAATGGGGAATAAAAAAAATAATACTAAAATTTAGAATTTTCAATGACGTCATCTTTCATATGAGCTTGTCAACATGGGTAGATATCGGCTTGATAGGGTATTGACCAAACACATTGTGTAGTATACATACCTCGCAGCAACCGGGTGTCATGTACCTGAGAGCAGGTATTCCAACCCTTTGCAAGACTTGCAATTGAGACCTCTCCGCCCTCCTTTGATGTAGATGAGATGACTCCGATTATTCGAGCGGTATTTCAATTGTGCACCAAACGAGAGCTCACCGCTTAATATTAGAACTTAAACTTGTGGGTACATGTAGAATTAACGGGTGCCTTGCAAAAATAAAATTGAATCATAATAAAGTATTTTTAGCAAACACTGCGTCGGATGCAATGAATACTCTACACTCACGTTTCGTGCGCAATAATATTCTGATCGTATTACATTTGCTCAAGTGCTTAATGTGATTAAAATTATAATTTTAATGCACTACTCTGTATTGTAATTTTATTCTGCATTGATAATTCAACATTTGAACATATACAATTTGCTAGTGTTAAAGTCAAACAATCGTTTTTTCGGTCACCTTAAAATAAGAGTAATTTTTGAATACTAGTTTAATGTTAGCATGCCCACAATTTTGGTCCACTTGCAACGAACTGATAAGATAAAAAAGTTTCTAAATGGTAGCCCGGTAATTTGATTGCTCTACAACTTCCTTGCTGTGGTGACCTTCTCGGGTAGGTCGCCCATCTTATGCTCTATCTATGACATAGTGTCATTTTTAAATGTATTTAAATATTGAATTAAGACATCACACGATTAGCGTCGATCATCTTTTGTGGTAGAAAGTCATCAAGAGACAACCTAAGAGAAATGTTGTATAGTTTAAAGAAATACACATGAAATATAAAGAAGTGCAAGAGTTAGTTAAAGAAATCCCCCTTTACGATCCTGAAGCCTGCGTAGGGCGCTAAGTTATTATTATTTCAGCACACAGTGAAAATAAAAGCAACAAGAAGATATTTTAATTGAGGACGACAAAGACAACGCAGTCACAACAGACGGATTAAAGCATTTTGTATTTATTTATCGCTCAGTAACAGCTAATGTCATTATACGCTCCGCTTGACTTTCCTACTTACCTTTTGTTTTAATTAAATCACGTTACGAGTGTATCATCTGGGGCTCGCAGATGTCTCTCCAATTTTGATTTAAATATAATATGAAAATATAGAGTTACGTCACTCAATTTATAATCACACTTTAGTCTAATTTCCAATAAGAAATATATTATTTTTAACACACAAACACTTTATAAATACTTTTACGGGTAGTGATAGATAATTTCCAGCTGCTTTCACAAAAGAAAAGGTTTACATCCTCCTAGACAAAAATTCAAGTCTTAACTGAACTAACAACACAACTTAAGACACACTACACCCCTTAATTCGCAGTAGATCGCACGTATTGTTTCTTGAGCTGCTTTGATCGCTTCGAGTCAACTGTTTTTTTTTATTGCTACTAAGTTGGCAAACAAGCAAACTGCCCACCTGATGGTAAGTGGTAACAGTCACCTATAATACATGTGGCTCCTGTGACATTCGCAGTAAAACTGGAACTCCCACAAGGGCCACAGTGTACGTTGCCAACTTGTGACTTAAGATGTAAAGTCACGGTACCCAGTAATTTCAGTGCCATATCTTACCCTTCAAACCGGAACACAGCAATGCAAGCACTGCTGCTTTGCGGCAGAAATAGGTAAGATGGAGGTACCCAAGCACACGACCCTGGTACAGAGTGTCGATGTGTCAAACGCTCGATCTTTTAATACGGACACCCATCTGCTCGTTTTCCTTCTAGAACTTATCTCATAGGCTTGTAAAGTTTCAGAAAATTCGACACTTTTCCATTTTTATTAGATTCCAGTTTTTCCAATAGTTTCGGGAACTTTATAATGCATTTAACGCTTTTACATGCTTTTCTGGGGCTATCTTGATAATTCGCCAACATTACAGAATCTTTACAGAAGACTCTATTGCTGCATTTTCTTACGAGTATCACGATTTTACTGGAATGTTTGGGAACCTTTATTCAACGACGTCATTTGGGACTTGAGAGCGAAAACGAATGTGTTAACGCGTCCATGGTAATATTGCTCCTAAGACATGCTCGTCCCGAGTATCATAATAACCGTTATACTAAGCTAATGGTTCCGACCTTCGGCTGGTTACGTCCTTTCAGAATGCGGTATGTGACGTTATTGCTGTATGACATTGTTTACATTTTCAAAATTGCCAATGGCTCTGTAGACTGTGCGGAGCTATTGTCTAAGTTATGTCTAAAAGCTAGCCTGTCATTGAGACCACGTCCAATTTTATGTGAACCCATTGCACGTACTAACTTTCGACAGAATTCTTTTATTTTAAGAGCAATTAGAAATTTTAATAGTGTAGTATGTGATGACCTTGACCTGTTTTGCACAAACACCTTAAAAGTTAAAAAAACATTAAGTAGCAAATACTTTAACTCGAAAATTGTTCACCGCTGATACTGCGAGATCCACCTTCGATTGTCAATATGTTAAAAGTTTACTTATATAATTATGACTAAGCTGTAAACTACATGGAGTTGTGTTTTATTCATGTGAATGACTATAAGTGGAAATTTGTAATTGGATCCGGACTATTATTAGTACTGTTTATTTGTATATTCTATGTATCTGTAAATTTCCCTAAAATAAATAAATAAATAAAAGAAAACGAGTAGAGGGATGTATGTCAAGACCGTGGGTGTGACCCACGGTCCCGATACCACATTAGGCTAATTTCTTCTCGTCTGAGTGCTAAGAAAAATATATTTATTCTTAATGGAAGGCAAACAAACAGAACGCAATACTTATTATCAATCAGTAATTAAACAAAATAAAAACCAGTCAACAGTGAAGTGCGAGTTAGACTCGCGTGCGGATGGTTCCGTTCAAACTTATCTAAATACTTATATAAGTTCCGAAAAATGTACGTTTTACAATTTTTGTTTTTTTTTCTTTAGAATCATGAAATTTGGCAAAACGCAAGGTCTTATTAGCACATGGCTAATAAGACCTTGCGTTTTGCTAAATTTCATGATTCTAAATCAACGTGAAGTAGGTTAGGTAGGTATAGGTTTTGATTCCTTTGCGAAACCGGGATATAAACGGTCATTATCTTTTGATCGTGTTGACTTACAAGTTTGATTTTTTACAGCTGAAAGAGATTGTAGACCCGAGCACTTGATATAAACTTCAGTATGATATCTCTGCGTGTTCCTGAGAAAAAGACGGATAAATGGATAGACCGACCACGAAGTGGTCCTTTAAGTGTTTCAATGTTTCTTCTGAGGTACGGAACCCATAAAAGAATAAAAGCGGATAGGAAAAACCAAAAGCACATGATAACAAAACAACCTCATGTAATGGTACAGTCGACTAATAAAACATGTATACTCTACCAACTCTACCTTAATTTTAAGTCAATAAATGTATTATTTTTGTAACTTTGGTGGTATCCACCTTTTTGTAGTCGACAGTACCTCCTACTGTTACTCCATACGTGCATAAAATAATATTGTTTGATGTAATTCTAATATTAAATAATTTATGTTTTAGTTCATATGCTTTTGCTCCTTACCTACCTACCTACCTATATATAAATGTAAAAATGTTATAAGTAAATGGCTTCTTAGCCTTGATTATGATCAGGTTGAAGCATTTATTAAATAAAATATATAAATATTGGAAATAAATAATATTTAAACCGTTGCTTACACAGAAACACTTACACACTCCCACGCAACACAACACACAAATACACACACACTCTCCCACAAACACATACTCACTCATATACACACACACACACCTGTTGTTTATTTATTTTAAATTGTAAGTTTTTCAGTTATTTTAGTTAATGTTGATGTATGTTTATTGCAATAATATTGTTATATTCATAAATTGTGAAACGCAAGTGTCCTGTTTGAGGTGGGCGCTAATATCTGCGACACAGTCTCTTGACTAATGCAGGTATTAACGTATATTTGTAAATGTTTGATTTGTTGTGTTTCAAATAAATTTATTATTATTATTATTTTGTGTTTCCCACATTAGTTCTCGCCCAGTTTCATGTTCACTGAGTGAATTCACGAGAATCACATTATTCATTGCATGTTATGAATAGATAGATAGTAGTGTATATATTATAGTGTTATGTTAGATAAGTACAACTGTCGCATTAGGTTAGTCCTGTAATGGTAGTTGTAAGTTGGATGACAAAAATAAATAAATAAAAAATAAAAAAAATTAACTATCAGACACACTCATTGGTTGACTGGAAGTAATTTCTGTTAGAGATAAGGCAACTTTTTGTGTATTTACAGTATTTTTTCTTGAACTGTTTGTGCGTAATAAAGTATTCATATAAGATTAGATATTGTTAACTTTATTTGTAACAAAATAAATGCATGATCTAACTTAAAAGAGCACTACCAGTTTTAGTTTCAAGCTAAAAAATGGATGCGTATTTTGGTTATCTAACAAATGAAAGTGAGATAAATTTATCAAATCAACTTCAACCACAACTTGTCCTAAAGTATATTTTTTTGGAAATTATTTGCAAACATTCGCGAGTAAAAACGGTTTCGCCTCAAGCGATTTTCTGTGATACGATGCGTGAATGGGACGTTTTGCGAATGGGACTTTATGCGAATGATACATTTTTAATCACTGTGACTTTCTGCGAATGAGACGTTCAACGCGTATCCCATCAAGATGTCTAGGGGTCACAAACGAATCAAACTGGTGACCCCTCTCTAGGCGATGTCCCAGATTGTTTAAATTGCTGCGCCTGTCTCTAAGGTCCGTTCGGTGAATTGACCTTCCCGATCAATTCCCGCCACACGTTCTTTAGAGACTTCCAGGTGTGGAAAGGTTTCGAAGGGTGGTTTACCTGGGTATGGAGACTCCAGTGGAATTAACCGCTGGTGGACAGAGTACAACGGTATACACATATACCCAAGAGAGCCGTCTAGTCAACTTAGCCCCTTGACATCATAATAGATTCCCTCGCCTCAAAAAAAGTAGAGACATTAAATAAATACATAATGTGACATTCAAATGTCGCAATGAATTGAAACAGAAAATAATGGAATAAAAGTGTGTCGAAATGACTTACCTGTTAATTGTCACTCACTTTTATACAATTGAAGAGTACCCGCGGAAGAACGAAACATAGTCACTTTTGATAAGCACATTATATGTAAATTTATAAGGATAGGAAGAAACACTATTCTCATGAATTTGTATAAAAGTAACGCGACCTAATCTAATTTCATTTTAATTGGTTTAACAAAAGACTCAGAGTAATGTTGGTAACTTTGGTATCTCTAGCAATAGTGGGGATAGAACTTCTACATATATAAATCAGAATCCATAATATATCAGCAGTCACGTCACGTTTCATTAGGCCTTACGTTATCACTGATCACCGGCTAATTGTGTGTTAATCAGACCTTAATGAGTCGCTGCGGGTCAGATGAACCGCGCTATGCAACCAGTATATCAATACTTCATTTATCATTTTGATCTAATTTGTCGTATGTCTCACCACGGGCACGTATTTAAATATCGAAAGTTAATATATCTAAAGTTAAAATGTCGACGTTCAAAATATCGAAAATTAAAATATCGAATGACCTAAATACCGACAATCATTATATCGACGTCTGGAATCGCTCAAACTCAAATACCGATCTGTTAAAATATCGAAAATTCAAAACATCTAATATCGAATAATCGATACGTGTAAATAATGTTCGAGAATACACATAAAGTCGTTTCTGGCGCTTCGCCGGCCGCTGCCGCGGCACGCTCGCTTCGCTCGCTCGGCTCACGCGCTTGGTTCATGTTCACGCTATTTTAGTGTCAGAAACTTGGTTACATCCTACATTACCTTCCACTTCCTATTCACTTCCTGGTTTTCACCTAATCCGTAACGATCGGGGCAGTACCTCCTATGGTGGAGTGGCCATTTATCTTCGTTCACATATCCCCTTCTCGATCCGTAGTAGATCGCCTCAACCCCCACCCAAGAATACTGCAGAACATCTCTTCATTGAAATTATCTTATCCCATTCCAAAATTCTGCTTGGCGTTTTCTATAGCCCATCATCCAAAATAGATTTCTTTGACTCATTTAAAAGTCTTATTGAAGACTGGTCTGTCACATATAGTCATTCTATTATAATGGGCGATTTCAATACCTGCCTTTTAAAAAATGACACTCGGTGTAATAAGTTTCGGAACATTGTCGATACAAGCAATATGAATATTCTTCCCCTCTCGGCAACACACAGGTTTCCTAATTGTAATACTTCTCTAATTGACCATATACTGGTATCCTCACTCGAACATGTTGTACAACACGGCCAAGTAAATGCAGACCAGTTTTCATATCACGACCTGATATACTTATCATATAGAATTCGACTACCTAAACGGAAAGCATCGACACTTCTAGCCCGTAATTTCAACGGTATGAATATAAGTCAGTTGCGTCAAAACGCTAATAACGTCAATTGGTCGGCAATTGAAGATTTGGACTCTATCGACGAACAGGTAGCATTATTCAACTCCTATTTAACCTCATTGTATGATTCTCATGCTCCATTACGTCGTATACGCGTCAAACATGCTCCTGCCCCATGGCTCACAGAACAGCTCGCAAACTTATGCACGAAAAAATTAAAGCTTGTTAATATAAAAATAAACCATCAGCCCTCAACTTTCAGCGGTATAGGGAATCAAGAAATCGCTGCAATACAGTGATAAGGGACTTACAGAGACGACACATTCACTCATCCGTTGAAAATGGTGATCCAGCCAAAGTCTGGAAGTTTCTTTTCAAGCTTGGTATCGGCAAGACAAAAAATAGTTTCACTTCTTCAAACAATATTAACATTGATGTTCTAAATAATCATTTCACTTCATCCGCTGTAATTGATCCTAGCATTAAGACTAACACGCTTAATAATCTTTCGTCTTTGCCAGATCCCAAACATCCTTCTTTTATATTTTCTCAATTTACTGAGTGTGATGTTAAGAAGAGCGTACTTTCAATATCTTCGAATGCCGTTGGCAGTGACTGCATTGGCCGTACTATGATCATCCCTCTCCTTGACATTCTTGTTCCTGTTATTACGAATCTATTAAATCGATCGATATCGTCTTCCACATACCCATCCACGTGGAAAGAAGCACATGTTACACCACTTCCCAAAAAACCAATCCCTCCTCCTTCTCCGATTATCGTCCCATATCCATATTACCATTCCTATCTAAAGTCCTTGAATAACTTGTGCATGAACAGCTGGCTAAGTTTCTTCTCTCAAACAATCTCTTGAATCCTTTCCAGTCCGGTTTTATCCGAATGACCGATAATATTCGCCTCGGAATGGATAATCGTGAGTTGACTATTTTAACACTGTTGGATTTCAGTAATGCATTCAACACCGTTGATTTTGATATTCTGCTGGCAATGCTACGTTCGCTTAACATATCTCCACCAGTAATTGATTGGTTTCGTAGTTACCTGTATGGGCGTCGGCAGAGAATACACATTGATAACACTGTCTCCACTTGGAGTAACACAACTGCCGGCGTTCTGCAGGGTGGTGTTCTGTCTCCGCTCCTTTTTTCAATCTTCATTAACTCCATTTCTATTCCACTTTCTTCTTCCTATCACTTGTATGCAGACGATCTTCAAATTTACACTCAGGCATCTATTGATGATTTACCAATAGCGATAGCACGAACAAATACCGATCTTGAGTACATTTCTGATTGGAGTAAACGACACGGTTTACAAGTCAATCCAAATAAAACGCAAACAATAATAATAGGCAGTGACTGGTTTATTGACTTTATTGACAGGATTGACTTTAACCACTTGCCACCAGTTTATTTTGACAATGTGCGTATTCCATATCAGGATGTGGTAAAAAATCTTGGAATCTATATATATCGCTGCTTATTCTGGGAGATACAGGTATCTGAGATACGCAAAAAGGTTTTTCGTGCATATAGCTCATTAAGACGCCTAAAAATCTCTTGCCGACTAAAACAATAATTGCACTGGCGCAATCTATTCTTCTTCCAATCCTATGCCGATGCTTGTTATCCCGACTTAGGTGTAACTCTTTTAAATAAACTGCAACGACTGCAGAATGTTGCCATTAGATTCATCTTTGGTTTGCGTAAGTTCGACCATATTTCCCAATACCGTTCCCAACTTCAATGGTTACCTATCTGTCGTAGGAGGGACTGTCACATCCTTTCCCTCTTATACACTATCCTGTCTGGCTCCGATGCTCCACCCTATCTTAAAGAAAGGTTTACATACTGCTCGGACAGTAACGTTCGTAATTTGCGTTCTGATCATAATTTATCCCTGTATGTCCCTTTCCGCTCCTCTTTTTCATCCAAGTCATTCACTAAGCAAGCTATTCGTCTATGGAATTCACTTCCGGAAGTAATCAGACGAGCGACAACTCAGAATTCATTCAGGGCAAAAATTAAGAGTCATTTCCTCAAGCTGGAGAACAACTAATGAGTCATGTCCTTATCCGTTTTTATATATATGTATAAGTATTATGTATGTATATATTTACATTTATGTATATTATGTGACTTTATATATATAGTATTTTTCTATTAAAATTTTTTGTTGTTAGATGTTAATTATAATCGTAACGTATATTAACTATTTCTTAGAATTGTTTAGCACTATTCCCGTCACTTACCTTAGCAAGAGCTTTCCTTGACCCCAAGGTTGCCTGGTAGAAATTGCTACCTTAGCAATAAGGCCGCCTATTGTTACTGTGTCTCTTGTATTGTTGTGTCCTGTTTATGCAATAAAGTGTTCAATCAATCAATCAATCAAACCTACGCTCGATATTTTCGATATTTTGTCTCTCGATATTCAGATTTTCGACATTTAAGCATTCAATAAATATACCATTCGATAATGTGTACTTTCAACATTTTTAATTTCGACCTTATGATCGTTCGATATTGTAATTTTCGATATTTTAACCGCCGATATTTTAAGTGTCGATATTTCAATTTTCGATATTCAAATACGTGCCCCTCACCACTTATAGCCGTAGCATAGTCCACAGGAGTTAATCTTGACTACCAAGACTTTCAACCGATTGTAATAAAATGACTTACTTCTAACGATTTTCCTTTAGTTTTTAAAAGGCAATAGAACATTTACAAATTTTTAGGTATTTAATATAAATATATATGTTTTTTTATAAAAAAAACGTCGCCTCACACTAGGATTTTCTCCTGTGTCGTGGGTGCAGTTACAAACATAGAATATCACATGCACATACGCCCAGACCGGAACAAATTTCTGTAGGCAATACAAAACATTTGTCCCGTACGGGAATCGAACCCGCGACCCGTTGCGCAGTAGGTGATCACTCGACCTCTGCGCTAAACGTGTCGTCTATGGCATTGTGTTTTCAAATGCATTGTGCAAGCATGTGCGTTCAAATGCATATATATGCATTGTGTTTTCAAAAAACACAAGCTATTGTAAACACTGTGAGAACGCCCCGCAAACACACGTTTTTCATATTCTGTTCTTCTATTTATTTCACGAGCAAGCCCTTTTTTAAAAAGTACGCATCAGGATCAAAATTTGACGGCCGACCAGATTCTTGGGATGTCTTGCTTAAAATAGCATAGCATAACATTTTCACATATCAAATATGTACTTTTTTGTAGGGTATGCTTTGAAATACCATGCTTAAAAAAGTATTTTAAAAATGTTATGTAAACCAGGATGAGGCTCATCTGCGTGCAAATTAATTATGGTCCAGTCACACGAAACAGTTTGTTTTGACGTAACGTATGTCATTTGTGACGGACGTCGATCGTTGGTGATTAGAGCGCCGCGCCGTGATTGTGCATTGATCGCACGTTACGTGTTTGCCTGCGTCGCATCCGGTACCCTTGATACAAATGAGCTATCCATCACAGCACACGTGTTTGCTATGCGATATCGCTAATTTGACAACGGTATAAATCGATGTTGATATCGTGTTTTTGATCAGACTATCTCTTGAGGCAGACTAAGCTCTAAAAAATGAATAAATGAAATAAAGAATCATTACTAACTCTGCAGTTTCTTCTATATGGCTAATAAAATTCTTGTAAACATTGCAGTATTAAAAGTGTGTTAGAAGGAATTTGCAAATTACAATTATTATCAAAAATATGAGGTAAATGTTGGTGAAAACAATAGAATTTAACTTAATGAATTAAGAATTTTTAGATCCTTCTTTCTTCGCACCACTAGATTAGATATACATTTAGATTTTTAAAATCGCTTTACTATAATCATAATAATAAATCAAGCACCTAATCCTCAATTAACTAGTTCATCAGTATTAAAAATGTCAATAAAAACTGTATCTTCACTTTTTACTTTAGATGAAGATGTCTTCATCTAAGGTAAAAAGTTACAAGCCTTGTAGTTTATTATTTCATTGAACGCTTATGCTCATGATCATTTTGACGTTTTAGGTACTTCAGTGTGTACCCATCTTCACATACTTTAACTTGACCGCCGTGTCTATTAAATACATATAATTTACTTTCTGTTTAACTGCCATAGACAATAGTTTATCATTAAACGGCGTCTCTTAATCCCTTAACCCTGCCAAAATATGAGCTAGTGCTGCCATAAAAACTGTCATAAAGGCATTACACCGGCGAGCGCGCGAATAAACGGGGCGTTCGTCGTAAAACTGCCAGAACGAATGGCCGGCCCAATTGACCGGCTGCGAACGCATTCCGCTGATAAACTGTTCTGTGTGAAAACAGCTTTACTTTTTCTTAACATAAAATAATGTATATTGTGTGTATTTTGTTTTCTTTGGAAATTATGCGAGTAATAAAGCCATTTAAGTTTAGTTTGGTTTAATTTAGTTAACATTAGTAGGTAAGTAATGTTATAAATAAATACGAATCTTTAGGCGACGAAACAGGTTTCAGTCGTAGTGTCGCGGGCCGCAAGTAAAAATTATTTGGGTGTTATAAAACGTACTAATTCAAAATTACAAAGTACTTTATTAATGAAAAACACAAAAGCAACGCTCAATGCAACGCACTCCGGAAGGGTTATCTTGTAACTTATTTCCTCGGTGCGCCTACAGCTTCTCTGATGGCTTACAATTTTGTAATTCTGCTTCTCCTTCTGTGACTGTGTTATTGTGACTTTGCCGTGGTGTGGACATTACACTAGGTTAACCGTAACTGTTTGGACATTTTCATTTCTAACCAAACATCGCACACATAACACCATTTATTGCAGATACTACACGTGCTTATAGAAAGAAAATGAAAGTTTTAGTGGAACAAGACTGGCATTAAAATAGCTGTGCTCAGAGTCCTCTGTCATGTGTTCACCATGTCCGTGAAGCTGCTGCGGTGTTTATCCCCAGTGTATTAAAAAAGAAGAGAGATGAGAAAGCAATGAACATCTTATTTAAAACTATGAATGAACTCAAGGCGCTCGTTGCTCAACAGAGCCCAACGAAAACAGCCACCCTGAGCGCTGCAAATCAGAATTACTTGTTATTCCAACCACAACGACTGCTTTTCATCCAAAGATTACCACTGGATCTGTAGCGTACCGAATCTTTCGGTACATTATCTATCTTCTATCGACGCTGCAAACATTATACTCGTAGCGCTGAAAAAATCAGCGCAAACACAGGCGCACTTTTTATTCCTTACTCGCATAATTCAATAGGACGCTTTACTGCCATGATACAAGCGAGATCAGCGGCCCTACCGCTTATATCATAGCGATTAACGATGGCGATAGTAAGTCACTCGCTATAGTTTTAATTTCACGAGTTTGCGTTTTCATAGGGGGTACAAAGTCACAAGATTAGAGAGCTAAAACTATAACGACTGAATTAGGCGGTCGGGCCGCCGTCTATTATAACAAACTCGTGAAATTAAAACGATAGCAAGTGACTCGCTATCGCCATCGTTAATCGCTATGAGTTAGACGGTAGCGCCGCGGGTTTGACGAACTCGACAAAAATTTTTAGTGACCTTACCACAGCGAACGTTACCTTACTTCGGCGACGAGAATGAGACAAAAATAAATAAAATAAAATACAAAAAATAAAATCTTTTGATAAAATATATGCCAATTCGGATTGACTGAGATGGCAGCTACTGGGAGACTGACTGTCGTATTTATATTATAATTTTAGGGGATTTTTGTATCAAGATTTTTTAATAACGAGTTTTCTTTCATATACATAAGCTATCGATTACATCACAATCGGTTTTTCAGGTTATTAACGTGTTAACTACTTAGTACTTCAGTTAAAAAGAAAACGATTTACAGCAAAATGTTAATTCCAAGTAGTTTCAGTGTAACCCATCTCTCCTGTCAAGTCCACCTCGACGCAGCATAAAATCAGGTGCGGGTGGGATCATGTGGGCATTAATAATGATAAATTCGTGTCATTAATTCGCGCGGATTAGTCTCGGAGGCCGAGTGCGCGCCGCCGATAACCAAATATTAACTCAATTAGTGCGGAGACGCGCTAGGCCCGCATTCAAATGTCTGCTAATCCTATCCACAGTTCTCTCGACACACTGCCGGAATTAGGAATGGACCGATGTTTAGTTAGTGGGTATTATATGAAGGCAAAGTATGAAATCATTATACGAGTACGCCAATATGATTTGCTTACATTTTACTAGTTTACTTGTAAAATGTTAGCTTGGTGGCGCATAGGCGTGTACGCTCAGCGAATGATTGCTAAAATTAAGCTATGTTGGCTATGGTCAGTCCTATGATGGGTGACCAAAATACGAACATCTAGAGCACCGCCATGCTTCGGAAGGCACGTTAAACAGTGGGTCCTGTGCACACTACACCAATGTTAAGCAACTAGAAAAAAAATCTAGAACTGGTCGTGTCTACTAACCGTACCATCGGATAATATTGTGGAAATGAATAATCATGCTGTTGAATTCGTCGATTTTACAAAATTTTTGGGTATAACACTAGATTCGAATTTATAGTGGGATCCACATATCGCGTCCTTGGCAAACAGACTCAGTTCTGCGGCATCGCACGTCACAAATAAAAGGGTATTAAGTCGAAAAATGTGAAAAAAATATTATTACTCTATGAGAAAGAAGATATTTTTTCACTACAAAACAATGGTAGTTTTAGCATAAATATTTTCTGAAATATTAAGTCAAAATGCTTTCTTGACTGTTCACTCGCGCTGATGCCAACTTAATCAAGATGGTCGTATTTACATTGACTCAGTTGGCGATCAGCGTGCGAACGAGTTGTACGTGTTTATGTTGAATTACGACCCTGTTCACTGTTCGTTTCCGAAAAAAAAAACTAAAAATGTGAGCAATCTATATAGTATTATTTTGTCTTACTACCATATTGCCTTTCAACTTAGATACGATTTTGGTGTTTCCTTTTGAAATAATACCCTATTGCCAGTGAAATATTATTGAGTTGTGATTTAAATTTAAATCATTTAAAAATGATACCCTATAGCTCTAAATTTCTTTGAGATAATACTATATTGCTTGTTATTTTTGTAGACTTATTGCGAGTAGTAAATAATATACTACTTTTTTGCCTACCTTTTTCACATTTTTTATAAATTATAGCATAATCAAAAACTTTGAAGCGGAATCCGAGGACGGAAAAGATAATATTTAATCGCCGAAGTACACCCGAGAACAATTCAATTGACGAAAATGACGACCCGTTTGCTAGTAAAGATGTTATTGGAGATCCAAATTATAATAATGATCCCGAAAATAATATGCAGCACTATCATCATTCCTGTTCATCAGACTCTTCGTATTTTCGTCTTCTAGCGAGTGCAGTAGTTTTCTATGTTGGGATCCTTTCGAAAAAAATCTGAGACTTATAATGATTGCGAATTTCACAAAAGCACTGTTCACCATATTAATATCTAGAGTATAGCACCTCGTTACACCCTTAATATAACATTGATCGTCGAAAGCTGTTTAAACTATATAGTAGACAACAAGACTTACAGGATCAAACAACATCAGCTACATAATAATTTGTCAGTTTCTGACCTAGTGATGGGGTTGACTAATTGCTATGTATGGTATGAAGTTCAGGGAAAGAGAGGTTGAGAAAATACATTCGTATTCTTTTCAGTTAACTGCTGTGGACAGTAAAAGAACTTTATGCTCTACAAAAATACAAACCGAAAATTATTTCACAAGTCTCTTAGGAAGGGTTACACAAATGGAGGGTAATGCCTGTAATTCTTTAGTAGAAAGACGCATAAAGAGATCATTAAAGTCTGGTCCTATTTACAGTCCAGAATGCATTAGATTTTTAAAATTATTGTTTGATATTTTCTCGGATATTAAAACTATTTGTAACAAGATTGGTAATATTATAGAACTATTTATACAACTAGCTGTACCCATGAACTTAGTTTCGTTTTGATAAAGCTCAACACTGTAGTTTCCTTATTTTTTGGATGGAGCTTTCTCAAGTTCGTGTGAGAATTATAAAAAATCCTTCCCCATTGAACGCCTACATAAGCCAACGAATCTATACCGAATTTTATGCTTCTAGCTCTTGTAGTTTTTGTACTTTAAGTTGATACTTCAGTAAATTACTCACTAAAACCTTTAATACATACAGAAGTTGGCAAACAAGCAGGCTGCCCACCTAATGGTAAGTGGCTACAGTCCGTCAACAGCTCATATACGTCCCCACCGAGGGGCTCGAGCCGCGGGTTGGTCGACTTCACACACAACCTATAAAGAAATTCTTTCTTCACAGGTGTGTGCAGGTTTTCCTCACGATGTTTTCCTTCACCGTAAAAGCGTCGAATAAACGTACATATGAATTCAAAATTTGAAAACATATTGGTACGTGGCGGGGTTTGAACCGCTACCTCCCGATTGGAAGGCGACAGCCTTACGCACTACGCCATCGACGCTTTTGACTACAGTCGCTTATTGTAAATTAGTATTAGTAGTCGCCTATAGTAGAGGTTCTTGTAATATTTGCAAATCTACAACTCCTACAAGGACGCCAATGTACTTTGCCAGCTTGTGACATAAACATAAGATGTCAAGTCACGTCTTACCCTTTAAACCGGAACACAGCAATGAAAGGACCACTGCTTGGTGATAGAAATAGTAATAAAATAGACTCATTGTTTGTATGGGTACCTTGCAAACGGGTGTGGTACAGATAGTCTACCTCTAGTATAATTATCCCAACAACCGATAACCCTCAAATAAAATTTAAAGACAAAAATATTTTACTTTAAGAAAGATGATTCTCTAACCTTTTATTTAAAAACTTCCTATTCCGATGAAGAGCAATAAAAAATGTTTGTGAGTGTGAATAATACCTATAAAATACCTGTTAGTGAAAAAAAGAAGCAGGATATTTTAAAATTAATTGGACAAAGACACAGTGAACAGAATTATTACCAATTTTATAAATCTTTGTAATAAGTATAAAACATTAAGTATTTAATTATGCCTTATGTTGAACTTAAATAACTATGAATACGAAATCATTAAAAAATCATAAAAACAATCTTGTATTTTAAAGGAAAAGTATTTTACCGAGTTATAATAAAAACATATTTTTTGATTTTACATGGATGATAAAAATGACTGCTTACAATTATGAAAAATTTTTTGGTTTGTTAATAATAATATTCAAGTTTATTTTAATAGCAAGAATTTCTTTTGAGTGCTTATTTAATAATTAGATGTTTATTTTTATTGATTTATATTTTAAATCATACTAAACATTATGATTATATTTCAATATTACTTACTTTTTTTGTTGATTATGCTTTAGCATTATTGTTTTGTTACAATATTGACTGATTTTGATGTAAACTTTACTTTCAATAAACCTTTTGTATTACTGCGGTGTTCTCGTTATAAATATAATTATGTCTCACTCAATAAAACCCAACAGTATTTGCCTTGTTATATGGTATCGTCATAAATAACTTCTTAATATTATCCAACTAAAACGAAATTTGACAAGGCAATACAGTCGTACGAGTAACTGAGTAATTGGAGTATTTTGAACTGCTTATAGGGTAACTTTTTCACCCAGTCGTATAAAACTGCAAATAACACTAAAACCGCAGTTCATATACACATTAAACTTTGTTCGATATAAAGTATGTGAAATTATTTTGAAATTAAGGTATAAATTATTGTTTTTGGTCCACTATTTTTAGTGCTGTGAATTTTCAAACTTTCAAAACGCGATATCTCCAAATACCGTTAGTATAGATAATACCCTTTTGTATGTGACGTGCGATATGCTGTAAAAAAGTGAGACAACTTACTGATGTTGGAACGACAAGACAGATTTACTTTACTTATTTTCACAGTGTCATGTCATATGGGCTACTACTATGGGGATCAGCCGCTAGTATTTTTTGTACTTCAAAAAAGAGCCGTGCGGGCTATTTATAATTTACGAACAAGGGATTCTCTACGTGATTTATTTAAAGAAATTAATATATTGACTTTAGCAGGACAGTATATTTGGTGGTGCCCAAGGTAGACACCACCACGTCGGCGTTCCGCCGACTTGTATTGATGAATTCTGTACCCTACTACCAACTCATAGAAAGCATTGTGGCTTACCCCGATTCCAATTGTCTCCGTGTGTAGCCGGTGGACTTCCTGAGCTAGCTCGAAGGAAGTCGCGGCTCCTGAAGTTCTGCAGTGGATCCACCGGTGGAGACCGGAGCACTACAAATGCCTATTAGGCCACCACGGCTCACACACGCGATTTTGACACCGTTGGTCAACACAAAGCGGGCTTTCGCACCCCGATATTAGGTGCGCCGCGCAAAATACAATTTGCTAGTTATATATTCCGACCCGCATATAACCTCTAACAATGTCGTGACATTTCGACTCAACTCAACTGACATGTCACATGCGGCCGGCCGCCAAAAAAAAAAAGCTCTCACTGCACAGACCACAAATGCAGTGTTGCCACTCGCTCTTCCTCGAGCGTGAACATCCCCCCGCTCCGGACAGTCCCGGACTGTCCGCCAAATCAGTCTAAGGGGAGGCGAGAAAGAGTAGCGACCGCGCGCTTCAAAACAGAATCCCCAACTAGGACCTCGGCAAACCTGGGCACACCATCAGACCCTAGAGTAAGTTGGACAATGCGTCCGCGACGCCAACGTAAGGGTGGCAGGTTTGGGTCCTTCACTAACACGAGGTCTCCAACCCTCGGTGGGTTTGTCTTATCTGACCACTTAACGCGCTGTTGCAAAATGTGTAAATATTCAAGGTGCCAGCGGCGCCAGAAGCTCTGGGTAAGCTGCTGGAGCAACTCAAACCGCGAAAGGCGTCCTGGATTGACATCTCTATAAGGATACTCGGGCAGGGCGTTAAGTGGTCTGCCTATCAAGAAATGGCCCGGCGTGAGGGCCTGCAAATCGTTCGCGTCGGTAGACAACGGACATAACGGACGCGAGTTGAGAACCGCCTCAATCTTATGAAACACCGTCGCGAGTTCCTCGAACGTGAGAATAGTCTCCCCAATAACGCGGCGAAGGTGAGTCTTGGCGGCCTTTACAACAGATTCAAAAATCCCTCCCCAGTGAGGGCAAGACGGCGGGGAGTATCGCCATGTTACCCCCCTACGGGAGAGTGTGGATCCGATCTCAATATTATTTTTATCTAAAAATTCACAAACTTCTCTTATATGTCTATCAGTGCCCTTGAAGTTCGTCCCACAATCGGACCGAATTAGAGAAGGCAGTCCCCGGCGGGAGACAAATCTGCCTAACGCTGCTAAGAAAGCGTCCATGGTGAGCGCACTCACCACCTCCAAATGAACGGCTTTAGTGGCCAAACAAACAAACACACACAAGTAAGCCTTTTCAGTCTTAGCATTACGGAGTCGCGACGTTTTTATAGTGAATGGTCCCGCAAAATCAGTTCCAACTCCTAAGAAGGTCATCGATTCATTCACACGATCAGCAGGCAAATCACCCATTTGGGGCTGCATCGTCTCGGGGCGTAAACGATAGCAGGGCAGACATCGAAATATAACAGATCGGATTATTCTTCGCGCTGACAAAATCCAAAACTCCCGTTGGAGGAGCGCGGTCAATGCATTACATCCGGCATGAGCATTCTTCACATGGCACATGGCGATCAATGATCAACAATCGCACCAATGGTCCGTCCTTGGGGAGCAACAGGGGATGACGTGATCTATAAGGCAAGTTAGCGTGCCTCAATCGGCCTCCTACACGCAACAATCCCTTATCATCCAGAAAGGGAGTCAAACCCTTCAATTTGGACGTCCCGGTACGGAAAATCTTAAGTTCCGGTTCAAACGCTCTAGACTGGGTCATACGCACCCAATGCAAAAGAGCATCTTGGCGCTCCTGCGGAGAGAGGACCGGACACAAATCTTTGTCCTGAGGCCGGCGACAATTTCGAATAAATCTTCTTATCCAAGCGGTCACGCCGAGCAACTTGTCCAGAGAACTGTAGCGGTCTAATAAAAATTCCCGCTCTGGAGCCGCCATAGTCTCGACAGCGTGAACACGCAAGCCCGGATTTGGTACCTTCACCACAGCTGGTGTGGAAGGCCAAGACGGTTATAACAACCATTCGGGACCCCACCACAGAGTGTGGTCAATAAGCTGAGGGGCTTCGCTGCCACGTGATGCACAGTCAGCAGGGTTTATTTCACCTGGCACGTGGCGCCAAATCAACGTGGCCTTCGAGGCCTGTATTTGGGATACCCGATTGGCCACAAATACTTCCAGGGAGTGGACGGAGTTCTTAATCCAACACAGGACAACACGTCCCAGGGTGTCAACAACGTGGTTCATCAACCGAACCAGAAGAGTAGCTCCAGACAATTCTAACTTCGGGATCGTTAATCGAGTCCGAAGTGGAGCAACCTTACTCTTAGCAATTAGCAAGTGGAGCTTAACAGCTCCTCTATCATCGACCGTCCGGATATATACGACGGCTGCGTATCCACTCTCAGACGCGTCACAAAAGCCATGAAGGCTGGCCGTAAACCGTCCCTTAGGCAGTATATGTCTAGGGATACTAACACCGTTAATGTCGGGGAGAGACGACATGAAGGACTCCCAATCTCGCAGCAAACGGCCCGAGAGGGGCTCATCCCACGACACTTCGGCTGACCAAAGTTCCTGTAGGAAGCACTTCATCCAAAACACTACGGGACTAATCCAGCCATTTGGGTCAAAGGTACGAGCTACTGTAGACAAAACTAACCGTTTCGTCCAGACCTTGGGGCTTGGCAGCTCCAATCGATAGGTGAACGTGTCCTGGACAGGTCTGTATTGCACTCCCAAAACAGACAGTAAATCTGGAGTGTTGGCATTCTCAAAAATATGAGGCTCCTGCTGGTGGTCGTCTGGCAAGTCACACAAAAGCTGAGGTGAGTTGGACATCCACTTCCTCAGTTCATAACCACCAGCCCCGAGAAGAGCAATTAGTTCATCTCGCAAAATCAAGGCTTCCTCGACACTAGAGGAGCCCGTACAAATATCATCAACAAATGCATCCTCCTTGAGAACCAAGGATGCGCGAGGGTATCGTAACCGCTCACGTTCAGCGAGTTCCACAAATGAGCGAATTGCCACAAAGGGGCTCGAACGCAAACCGTATGTATTTGTGTTCAGCTCGTAGACCAGCATGGGATCTCTGGGATCCTCCCTCCATAATATGAGCTGATATCGCCTATCGTCCGGGTGAATCACAGTCTGCCGAAACATCATCCGGATGTCGGTCACAAAGACGACGGCATGGCGACGGAAGTTGGTCAATACATCACCCACCTCGTGGTGCAACTTCGGTCCAGTATGCAGACATTGATTCAGCGAAACTCCGGTAGACGTAGGAGCTGACCCATCAAAAACAACGCGTATCTTCCCGGTAGAAGGTTTCAAAACCGCGTGGTGAGGAAGAAAATTATGTTCCTCGTTTCGCCAGTCCAGTCGCGAGACCGACATGTGCCCCAGTTGCTCATATTCTCGCATGAAGTCGACATACTTCTGTTTGAGGTCGGAGTTCCTACTCATACGACGCTCCATGGACAGCAGCCGCTTCTCGGCCAACGGCCGGGAGCTGCCAAGTGAGGGGCGAACTGACAAAAAGGGCAAACGAGTGATCAGCCGTCCCGAGTGAAGGCGACCTGTATTGTTCTGGTAGAACAACTCACACTCCTCGTCCAAGGGGTTCACTCGCTTCACGGTAGGTGGTTCTTCCACCTCCCACAACCGTTGAAGGACATCCGATAAGGTGGAGCTAACAGTTATGTAACTGTCCACCGATGGAGATGGTGGGTTATGCCTAACTGGTCCCATCACTACAAACCCAAGCGATGTAGATAAGGCTACCAGCCCACCCTCCTGTAACTCTCTCCTCTTCCCACAATACACGCGGCCTAGAACATCGGCACCGAGCAATAAGTGAATCGGACCGGTTCGGTGGAAGGAAGGGTCAGCCAAGGTCAATCCTGATGTCGCATCAACGACAGCGCGCGAAACGTGCTGTTGCGGAAGCTGACCAACAACCTTCTCATAAACAATCGCGGTAGCGCCAATTTTGGGCGCTGAAGAGAAGTGGGGGGAAAAGGAGAACAAAACCTGACCGATCGGATCCGGGATCCGCAAGTCTCCGATTCCTCGTACCGATTCAAGGTATGGAGATGTGTTCAAACTCAACTGCCGGACCAGCCAGCTGGAGGCAATGCAACCCTGAGCTCCCGTATCCAAAAGGGCGCGAACTAAAACAAAGGTGCCCCTCGGGCCCCACACCTGTACGGAGGCTGTTGGTAACAGCACCTGCTCCTGTGGGGGGGTTGCAGCCGACAGTTGGTTTAGTGAAAATCCTCCCGCATTCCCCGCAACGGGGGGGAAGGGGGGTCCGAAGAAAAATGCGTGCGCGGCGGAGGAATAGGGCGCTCAAGGCGCTCGAGCGGGTCCCAATCCGGCACGTACTGGCCCCGATCAAAGCGGCATCGGGGGGCCGGGCGGTGCCCATGATGGGCGAAAGTTGGGGGAGCCCGTGATAAACGGGGTCTCTCCATCAGAGGGGGAGAGAAGCGTATCGGCTCCCGGCGTGGCTCCGTAATAACCGCGGCCCAATCCCGCGGTGGCGCCTCATAAGCGGCGCGTCGATCCCCCCCGCCCGTAGGGGGGGTGGGGCGCCCAATCCTCTCACTGGAGGGGGGGCGCCTGTCCAATCTCCGCGGAGGGGTGGCACGCCCCTCCGATCTCCTCGGAGATGTGGGTGACCTACGAGGGCCCCCGCCCGTGTGCGAGTCCCTCTCTCTCACCACCTCACGAGTGTCTTTATTATTAAGGCACAAGAGGGGATGATGGGCCCCTCCACAACAGTGGCAATCTCGTGGGTGGGGGCAAGCCGATGCCATATGGGCCCCCAGACAGCAGTAGCACCAATTCCGCTGCTTGGCCATATTCCTACGCCCCTCGGTGCGTAGGCCAACAAATTTGGGACAGGCCGGCAAACGATGGCCATCCCGCTTGCAACACTTGCAAGGCATCGGCCTCTCCCCGTGTGGAGAGTTCTGCCGCACTGCAGTATACTGCTTGTACGGGCGGCGCTCTCTCCGTGGCGCTGCCCGGGTCGCCTCATAGCGGCCTGTACTTGGTCCCGGTATAGGAGCCAGATCCAAGTGGTCGGTCATCCGACACTCATTCTCCAAAAATCTGAGGAGATCCGAAAAGGGGGGTAGGTAGGAGGCACTATTGCCCCCATACCTTTGTTCAAAACGCCCCTTCATCTCCATGGGAAGCTTATCGAGGATGAGGTGGAGCAAAATAAAGGACCACTGGTCCACCGGTAGATCAAGTCGTTTGAGCGCGTTAATAGCGCTTAGCAGCGGGTTCAAAATCTCCTTCCTCAATGAGGAGACCCGCGATACTCGTGGCAGCCCTAAAATGGCAGCCACATGTGTGTCCGCTAGCAAGCGAACATTCTGATACCGGGCGGTCAACAACGCCCTTGCAATATCATAACTGTCATCATTGACAGGTAGATGCTGGACAAGTACACCAGCCTCTCCACGTAAGGCAGAGAGCAAATAGGCCAATTTCTGGCTAGGGAACAGGTCCTCCCTCGAGTGAACCAGGCTATCAAAGAGGTTAATGAACCCCATCCAAGAAGCCAGGTTCCCATCAAAGGTTGGGATGTCTAAAGTGGGCAGTCTGCCCAGCAAGCCGGCCGGGGTAGGCTTGACCTCCCCGGGCGTGCACGACTCACCCCTCCGGGCGAATAGGATAGCCTGAGCCTTGTTTATGATCACATCCGCCTGTTTAAAACACTGATCATAATCGGCATTAAATTGGTCGACTGCCCGCAACTCAGCGGCACCCTCGGCTGGGTGGTCGAGCAAATATTGTTGATGAACAACAAAAAGCTGCTCCAATTCCTTCAAGCGAGCAGGTACTCCCTCATGCCGAATTAACAAGGCCTGTTCTCGGTCTGGTCGGTCTACCAAAGCGACGGCACTAGCAAACCATCTCAAAATCTTTTGTGCGCCCGCGCGGGCACCACTAAGCGGGCTGACTGGCGGGACCATTTTGCACCAAAATTAATAAACACTATAATAATACACGGACAAACAGACCGACAACCGCAGACAATAAAACAGATCGGGAGGAACTTCAAAGGCAGAACAAAATATATAAACAAACCAAAATCAAGTATAAATGCTAGAACTTAACTAGAACAACAAGGCATTTAACAACAGGATTTTTCAAACAAATTAAAATCAAGTATTAAGTCAATAACTTAACAAACATAATATTCAGAGGCAAACAAAACAAAATCAAATGGAAATGCTAAAACTTAACACAGCAATATAGTGTATTACAACAACAGCAAAGTCATTTAGCAGCAAAAAAAAATTTAAACAAATCAAATTCAAGTATAAGTTTACAACTTAACAAACAAAATAGTCAAGGGCAAAACAAAGATATGAAAAAACAAACCAAAATCAAATGTAGGTAAATGCTAGAACTTAACTAGAACAACAAAAGACATTTAACCTCAATTTTTCATATACAATGACAATTAGTTAAGGAGATCGGTCCACAAATGAGCTGGTAGTCGGTTTAAAATCAGCAATCAAAACCAATTAATATGTATTGCCCGTTTGGACAACCAACAAGATTACAATATTAATTGTACAATACTAATCAAATACTCAAATCTAAGAACCACTCAAATCTAAAAATCACGCTCTGCTACCAAGAGATGGTGGTGCCCAAGGTAGACACCACCACGTCGGCGTTCCGCCGACTTGTATTGCTGAATTCTGTACCCTACTACCAACTCATAGAAAGCATTGTGGCTTACCCCGATTCCAATTGTCTCCGTGTGTAGCCGGTGGACTTCCTGAGCTAGCTCGAAGGAAGTCGCGGCTTCTGAAGTTCTGCAGTGGATCCACCGGTGGAGACCGGAGCACTACAAATGCCTATTAGGCCACCACGGCTCACACACGCGATTTTGACACCGTTGGTCAACACAAAGCGGGCTTTCGCACCCCGATATTAGGTGCGCCGCGCAAAATACAATTTGCTAGTTATATATTCCGGCCCGCATATAACCTCTAACAATGTCGTGACATTTCGACTCAACTCAACTGACATGTCACATGCGGCCGGCCGCCAAAAAAAAAAAGCTCTCACTGCACAGACCACAAATGCAGTGTTGCCACTCGCTCTTCCTCGAGCGTGAACAATATTTATGAAAATTTGATTTATGTTTATAAAAATTATAATTCTCATTCATATCTGGAACTCTTGTATTACTTGAGGACTTTTATCCCTCTTCTTTACATGCCCATACCACGCCAACCTGTTACTTCTTATTATCTCTCTCACTGATGCTTACTTCAAATTACTGCAGGTGTAGAAGGTTTGACAGTAAGCCTTACATAAGGTGATCTTGACGTCAATCGTACACCTAGCAAACCTGCGTGCAATCATATTGCATCGGACCGCCAATGACCTCCGCTCTCTCTCAATATCACCATTATCTATGCTGGGTCCAGATTTGTACCATTCGTCGAGTGTCGCCTGCGCTCGATTTCTACTGATTTTCATTTCGTTTTTGATGAATATCAATATAATATTACAAAATATATCAGTATCATTATGATTTTCATCAAAAACGTAATGAAAATATGTAAAATCGAGCGAAAGCGCACGATGCCAAATGGTGATTGAAAATACGACGAAGATTCAGAAATAAAGCGAATGATTCAGAAATAAAGCATGAGCGCTCAAAACAATATTAAAGCCGCATTAAGAGCGGGAGAGCGCTATACGCTTTAGTCTTAGATCATATAGTACTATATGGTCTAAGACTATAAGTAGTATTTGAAAACCTTGAGAGAGACCTATGTCAAACAGTATATAAAGGCTGATTATGATGATGGCGTCAACAGTTACAGTTTCAACAATCATTAGAGGGCTCCGTCAATGGATTAATAAGCCCTTATTCATTCTGCGCAATACAATATTTCTTACATTATACTACAAAAAAATCTAAGAATTAGAAAAAACATGCCTCCAAATGAAGGAACATTAATAAAGCGATCTCAAAACTGCTCTCAAGTGCGAACTCAGCCGAGTCACTCTCAAGATGTGATCACGCACTTAAGATAGTCGCTAATTAATAAACCTACATCAACAGCGTATCACTTGAGATATTATAATATCAAGATCGCGCACTTAAGAGCGTGATCTTAAGTAAACGTAATTTTTAACCGATTTCGAAAAAGGAGGAGGTACTATGTTCGACTGTATCTATTTTCTTATTTTTTATGTATGTACACCGATTACTCCGCCATTTGAGGACCGATTTTCAATTTCCTTTTGTAATCGAAATAGTACACTCCCGAGGTCCATACCATGTCATGATCTGCAGGCCAATTATGGATCTTTCATGGTATAAATTTGAGATTATATATGGGTATAATTTTGAGAAAAAGAAGTCATGAAATGCTGCATTTTGTATTACGGATCTCCAATGATATCACCATGGCATGATTATGGCATAATTTCAATGATGTCATCATCATTAAATAATGAACAAATGATCAAAAATCTGACCAGAAATCGTATTTGTCGTTTTGCACTATGATATCATTTGCAAAACCATGAGATCGGTAATAGGCCCCCTGATGATGGAATCCCGGGCAAATCGAGGGAAACCCTTAAATTTGAAAAGCACGTCCAACGTGTTTCAATTATTTTCTTAAGAAATTCAGGTATTTGCGTATGGTAGTCATCATGTCATGTTACTGAGCTGATGATGAAAGGTTTTGGTGAAATCTATATCGTTTCAAAAAGTCTTCATTCCGTATTTCAATGTATTCTGAGTATCTTTATATATTCTTTCGGATGTCGATGCCCGTTTATCTGAAAGATATACTCATACCTAATAATCTATTTCGTCGTAGTGATCGATTTCGTCGATAATATTTTCAATGTCCATTTTAAACAAAAACAGAAGTCTTCAAACGTAATGGGCATTGGGCATTTTTACCCGGTTTTTGAAAAGTCGCGAACAAAAACCAAAATACTTTTAGATCCTGCTGCTTTTATTCAGCTTTCATTTTCTCTAGTTATTTCAATTCAGATCAATGGGGAACGGAAATTATCAGTGTTTATATCATGCGAGTATTTCGTTGATTTTTATATGTATACTACTCGTCCTTGTCCTTACATATTATAAAACAAAGTCTCCGCCGCGTCTGTCTATCTGTCTGATCGCGATAAACTCAAAACCTACTGCACCGATTTTCAAGCGGTTTTCACCACTCGATTCTCGAGGAAGATGAAGATATTTGTTGAAGATGTCGGGAAAAAATAAATTAAGGCGAAACGTAGTTCCGGGCACAGCTAGTTATATTATAAAGAGAAAAGATTTGTTTGTTTGTTTGTATTGAATAAATAGGCAACTATTGGACCGATTTGAAAAGTTATTTCACATTTAAGAATTCCACATTATTCCTTATGAACATAGGCTACAAAATTATTTTTCCCAAGGGAAAATATAAAATTCCCACGGGAAAACAAAAATAACGCGGACGAAGCAGCGAGCGTTTAGCTAGTATTTGATAAAAATGACCATCCAGCAAATTAAAATATCACTTCGTCGTTTGTTTTTTACCATCTGAATAATACCTGCTGTAATGCGATCGGAATGTTTTGTTCGTCTCATTCCCTCTCCATCTGTCTCTCTCTCTCGCATAGTCTCATAAGACGGGTTATGTCACGTGCGCTTGCGCCAGTTGACAGCGTTGCCAGAATAATAATAATAATATCTCTTAAAACCTACCTAATATTAAGACAATAAAAAAACTTTAACCGCCTCCGTGGTCCAGATGTTGATCGGGAGGTCTGCGGTTCAATTCCCCATGGGGGCAGAAGTTTTTTTGTTCGGTTTGGTCGGTGTTGTGCCTCTGAGCCCGCCTGGTTAGCTACCGCCCGCGCCCTCTTATCTAAGTTTTTCGCCATAAGAACAATATTAATAGCATTGTTGTGCTCCGACAATTAGAGGTAAGATAGCCAGTTCCTCAGTTGTTGAGGAGTCCAGGTGAAGCTCGCTTCCGCTTTCGGGCATATTTTCATTTACCATCAGGTGAGATGAAGACCAAGAGCTTCCCTGTCGTATGTACAAAAAAAAACAAAAGTGTAACGGAACGCTTCCAAAAATTTTTTCATTCATACTGTTAGCGCACTAGATTGAATGAAATTGAGTGACGGTCGCCACACAATACGCATCGAATCCTTTTTTGAAGTCGGTTAAAAATGCCAAATGTCCAAATGACATTCGAATAAACCGCCAAAACGCGCACTTAAGTCATGGTTCGACCACACTCAGAAAACAGGCACTTAAGTAGCATCTTGAGAGTGCACTTGAGTCCTGGAATCGTTTTATTAATACGTCGCTACTCAGCTGATACTTTGTACTCAAGTGTGAACTCAAGTATGATGTATTAATTAGCACAGGATCTCAAGCTTGCTCTTAAGTTCTATCTCAGAGCTGAGTGCGGTTTATTAATACGGGCCTAATATCAAGATCGCGCTCTTAAGAGCGTGATCTCAAGTAAACGTAATTTTTAACCGACTTCAAAAAGGAGGAGGTTCTATCTTGGACTGTATCTATTTTCTTATTTTTTATGTATATTACTCCGCCATTTGAGGACCGATTTTCAAAATTCCTTTTGTAATCGAAATAGTACACTCCCGAAGTGGTCCCATTGTCAGCATGTCATGATCTGATGATGGAATCCCGGGCAAATCTAGGGAAACCCTTAAATTTGAATGCCACGTTCAACGTGTTTTATGTCTTTTTAGGGTTCCGTAGTAAACAAGGAACCCTAATAGTTTCGCCATGTTTGTCTGTCTGTCTGTCCGCGCTTTTACTCAGAGACTATTAGTACTAGAAAGCTGTAATTTGGTATGGGTATGTATATTAATCATGCCAAAAAAGTGGTGGAAAAACACATTGAAAATATTTTTTTTTAGGGTAGCTCCCATACAAGTAAAGTGGAAGTAAATTTTTTCAACTAACTCATCGTGTGGGGTATTGTTGAATAGGTCTTTAAAAAATTATGTAAGGTTCAGAACAACATTTTTCGATTGAGAGATCCGTTTCTGAAATATTTGGTTTTAAAATGCACATTTTTGTTAAGAGGTAAGTGTCCCCCCCCCGCTCTATCTGGTAAACAGTTATATATGGACACGTGAAAAAAATTACAACGGTAGTATATATAACGAAGCTTAAAGGAAAACTATCAGAGTTGAGTACTAAGTACAAACAAAAAAGTTATAGACGACTAACTTATAAAATGTACTCGGAAAAGCAAAATTTCATTGAAAATTAGTACTGAATATAAATTTACGAACCATGTGAAGTTAAGGAAATATAAAATCATTGCAGCTTTAATAATAATGCCTAATTTAATAGCAACGTATTTAGTAATCTGTGGCAAAGTGTTGTGAGGTGTGACTGTGAACTCAAAGTTGGCATTTGCAACTACGGAACCCTACACTGCGCGTGGCCCGACACGCACTTGGCCGGTTTTTAACCGACTTCAAAAAAGGAGGAGGTTATCAATTCCGTTGTATTTTCTTTTTTATGTTTGTTACCTCATATCTCCGTCATTTTTAAACCGATTTCCAAAATTCTTTTTGTATTTGATAGAGTATACTGCAAGGGTGGTCCCATGGTCACCAAAGTCAGGATCGGATGATGGGATCCCATCATTGATTTACTACCAAACATAGATAGAGCACTTCATACAAAAACGCGCTTGAAATCTGTCACCTAATCGACTATACATTTGTACGCTGTTAAATAGGTAGTTGAATATGCACACCCGAATTAAAATTACCATAAAGAAAGTACCGTATTTATCGAATTCAACCTTATTCTTTATTATTACGGCAACTATTTGAAGTACAACCGTGTGCAGTTACATCATTTCATACCTAGCCACATTAAATTTGACGTTTTAGTAATTGCTACAAGAAAATATCAACTTTATACTCTCAAACATAATGCTCAAAATTGCTTATCGCGTTGTCGCTCCAACGTGCAACGCATGGAAAAGAACTGCACGAGGCCCGATTGGGCAGTTCTTCACCGGCCCACTTTTCGAACGTTCATGCGTTATCTACGTTTGGTAGCAAATCAATGGATCCCATAGAAAATCGAGGAAAACACTAATTTAATATTATTATAATATTTATTAAATTAGGGTTCTTTCACTAAAAAGTTAAAAATAATTTTTTTTACAAAAAAAGGAACCGACTTCGAAAACACTGAAAACTTAATAATAATCTTCTTCTATATTGAAGTCGGTGACAAATTTTAACACTTTCTAGGAGATCATCGTTTGGCGCCGACTTCAATATAGAAGAAGATTATTTTTAAGTTTTCAGTGTTTTTGAAGTCGGTTCTATTTTTTTATTAAAGATATTCAGTTATTTGCGTATGGTAGTCATCGTGTCATGTTACTGAGCTGATGATGGAAGGTTTTGGTGAAATCTATGTCGTTTCAAAAAGTCTTCATTCCGTATTTCAAAGTATTCTGAGTATTTCTTATATATTTTTTTGGATTTCGATGCCCCTTTATCTGAAAGATATACTCATACCTAATAATCTATTTTGTCATAGTGATCGATTTCGTCGATAATATTTTCAATGTCCATTTTAACCAAACAACAAAAGTCGTCAAACGTGATGGACATTGGGCATTTTTACCCGGTTTTTGAAAAGCCACGAACAAAAACCAAAATAAGTACTGATTTTAGATCCTGCTGCTTTTATTCAGCTTTCATTTTCTGTAGTTAGTTCAATTCAGATCAATGGGAACGGAAATTATCAGTGTTTATATCATGCGAGTATTTCGTTAATTTTTACTACTCGTTATATTAAGAGAAAATATTTGTTTGTTTGTTTGCATTGATTAGGCTCCGAAACTACTCGACCGATTTGAAAAATTATTTCACATTTAGAATTCTACATTATTCCCAATGAACATAGGCTACAAAATTATTTTTCCCAAGTAAAAATAAAAAAATTCCCACGGGAAAACAAAAATAACGCGGGCGAAGCTGCGAGCGTTTAGTTAGTATTTGACAAAAATGTCCAACTGAATAATACCTGTAATGCGGTCGGAATGTTTTGTTCGTCTCACTCCCTCTCCCTCTGTCTCTCTCTCTCTCGCATAGTCTCATAAAACGGGTTGTGTCACGTGCGCTTGCGCCAGTTGACAGCCAGAATAATAACAATAAATAAATAAATATCTATTTAAACCTACCTACTTTTAGGACTTAATAAAAAAATAACAAAAAACTTTAACCGGGTTTAATTCCCCATGGGGGCGGAAGTTTTTCTGTACGGTTTGGTCGGTGGTAGTGCTTCTGAGCCCGCCTGGTTAGCTACCGCCCACGCCGTCTTATCTAAGTTCTTCGCCATAATAACAATGTTAATAGCATTGTTGTGTTCCGACAATTAGAGGTAAGAAAGCCAGTTCCTTAGTTGTTGAGGAGTCCAGGTGAAGCTCGCTTCCTTCGCTTACCATCAGGTGAGATGAAAGCCAAGAGCTTCCCTGTCGTATGTACAAAAAAAAAGTGTAACGGAACGCATCCAAAAAATTTTTCATTCATAGTGTTGGCGCACTAGATTGAATCAAATTGAGTGACGATCGCCACATTATTCCAGATAAGTACTTATATGAGTTTCTGGTTATGAGTGGGCGCGAGATCGACGCGACGATTGGCGCGAAAAGCTAAAAGCTGTCACTTTGTCATCCGTTGTGTGATCTGTTTAACTACTGTTATCTCCCTGTGCCTTGTGTTTGGATGCAGCAGAATAAAAATGAATCGAAAAATTTTTTTTTCCTTTATCTTACCTTTATATCTTTTTGATTTTTGCAAGAAAACAAGTAAATAAATACTATTCCTACTATGTTTTTATACTTTCATGGTAATTTTCGTGTTAATCCCACGACCCACAGATATGCAAACTATCCCATTATAATCTAGATGTAGGTAATTACCTATACTTACATCTAACCAAATTTTATTTTTGTTCGCCGTGGATAAATGTTCCATAGTAAAATACCCAATGTCCAAATGACATGTGAATAAACCGCCAAAACGCGCACTTAAGTCATGGTTCGACCACACTCAGAAAACAGGAACTTAAGTAGCATCTTGAGAGTGCACTTGAGTCCTGAAATCGTTTTATTAATACGTCGGTACTCAGCTGATACTTTGTACTCAAGTGTGAACTCAAGTATGATATATTAATTAGCACAGTATCTTAAGCTTGCGCTCAAGTTCTATCTCAGAGCTGAGTGCGGTTTATTAATACGGGCCTAAGTATTATAAAAACAGCATAATAAAGCTGACATTTCTCTAATTGCTCGAATTTCTCTAATACACAACGTGAAACCAGTAATCAAAGCTAACGCTGCACTAATAGGAACATCGTATTAGCCCGCAATGAAGGGGCGGCTAATTGCACTAATCCAATTAATAGTAGCCAATTGCAGACAAACGCATTGTTAGTCATGTCATGACAGATCGCTGCGGGATGACGCTGACACGGCGCGTCCATCAGCACTACAACTATGGCTGTATAAAGCCTCGTATTCATGGTCAACATTTGTTTAGCAACAGTTGATCAACAGTGAATGTTGCTGGAAACTTAAATCAATATAGGTTGTCCACACGCCAGTCTGCGTTAAAATGTTGCCCGAGGAGGAAATTGAAATATATAAAAACATGTTTAAAAATTGTTGCAAACACGTCCACACACGTCAACAATTGTTGATAAACAGATATTGTCGCTCGTCGGTTGAGAACTTGTCAACACTGTGTTGCAGAGTTCAGAACGGCCTTAACTCTGCAACACACAGTGTTGCCAGCAACATGTTGACAGGAACTCCGCAACGCGTTGATTTAACTTTGTTGCTGAACAAACGTTTACCATGAATACGAGGCTTAAGCATTACTTACGTTTGTACGACTGCATTTGTCTTTTCTCCGTGTTGTTGTGCTATCATGTTTGGTAACAATATAATGTAAATGTTTATAAGAAGTAAACATTCTAAGTGTGTGTAAGCACCCTTTTTTTTTTTTCTCGGGGGGAAATGCGTAACCGCACCGTACCCGCCGTTGGCTAGACAGCGAGCGTGTGTGGGGCTCTCCCGGCAGGGTGCCAGGCCTACCCACTAAAACCCCCCGGTGTTCTCTCTGCCCTTATGGGCGCGCTAGGTAAGGTCCACACTGCGACTCCACTACCCACGCGCCCGACCCACCGGTCGGGCTATCGCCAAGGGGGGATTGCCCGAGAACACCAGGGCAATCCCCAGACGGAGGGCCTTACGGCGGCGTGCACGGGGCCAACCGTGCACGCAGGCCTCTACGGCAGGGTCATTAGATGGGCATCGCTTGTGCGAATGCCGGCCTTCGCCTGCCTATCCGTCTGCGGCGGATGGGAGCGGCTTGAGGATCTGCCTCCCGCTCCCTCTCCGCGGCCTCCTTCTGCGAGATTACGTCCTCGCAGAAGGAGGCGACAGCCCCCCATTCCGCTTCGCCGCGGAGCATGGCCACGACCATGCTCGGCACCGAGAGGTCTCCGCCTCCCAGCGCAGCGTTAAGCTCGCTACGCTGGAGTCGCCAGGCCGGGCACATCAATAGGGTGTGCTCGGCAGTGTCGTCGGGAGCGTCGCAGTGGTGACACCGCGGCGTTTCCTCCCGACGCGCGACTCGATGCAGGTAATGACCGACGCAGCCATGCCCGGTCAGTACCTGCACCATGCGGAACGTGAGGCTGCCCTGCCGGCGCCCAACCCACTCCTCCAACACCGGAAGTTGAATTTTTTATCTTTCAATAATTATCATGACTTTATAATGTGGAAAAGCCGACCAAGTACGAATTAGATTAGCGCTCCGAACTCGGCACTTGCCTTCCAATCGGGAGGTCAGGGGTTCGAGACCGCCATGTACCAATGTGTTTTTCGTTTTTGGAATTTCATATATACATTTGTCTGACGCGAAGAAAGTCGATGGTCTATGTGACCGACCAATCCGCACTGGGCCAGCGTGGTTGACTAAGGCCTAAACACCCTAACTTAGGGTAGGCTCGAGTTCTTCGGTGGAGACGTATAACAGCTGTGATGATGATGATTAAGGGTTCTGTACAAACTTATCTAAGTATATAAGTTCCCAACTCTGTACGTAATCACGGTTTTCAGATTTTTTCCTTTACATGTGCTATAAAACTTTGCTTCATGACATATTTCATGGTCAACGGCATGTACCCTATAGGTTTTGATTCCCTCGTGAAACCGCAATATATGCGAAAATATGCAACTAAACAGTCATATCTTTTTATGGCGTTATCTTGCAAGTGTGATTTTTCTCAGGCGACAGAGACCATAGATTCGAGTGTGTGATATACATTTCAATTCTCTACGCGTTCCTGAGAAAAAGGGCCTTGACAAACAGACGGACGGAGATATAAACCTAATCATATTATTATGATTACTATCATAATCATATTATTGCGACAGACAAGAATGATTTTTAGCAGTTTTGTCATAATTATTATCTAGGATCTCAATCGACAAAGCCATTGTGATTATTTAATTATATAACCTTTACAGTAACAAAAGGCAGGCACTTATTTATAACAGCGGAATGAAACCGCACTTTCAAATAGCTCACAATAAAATACACTAAATCGTACCATTCAATTCGGCATTCATAAAACAATCACAATCCTTCGGCATTATTCAATGGGTCTTTAAGGCAAACATAGCCAAAAAGCAAACTCAATCCGGCCGCGTCTCAGCGAATAAGACGGTTCAAACAAATTATTTGACATAATATCGTTAATTAGAAACCCTCCTTTGTAGCCGGGGGTAGGGTAATTAGGTTCGAATGCTCTGAATGGGACCTTTTTCTGCTCGTTACGGCTGAAACAAAGGGGCAAAGAAGTAAACAGACCGTATTCAGCCAAGGATTTGCATAAAACCTGACAATGAGTTTGACTATAATAAGGTTTGCAACTTTGTTACTTCTAAAGTCTGAGTACTGACTTGTGGAATTTAGTATATTAAGCTTTTGATTTGTGGGCAATAAAGTATTTTTTTAATTAATTGGATCTATCTGTTGTTAGATACTAATCGGTAACTTAAACGACTATTACTTGATAATAATTGTTAAATAAAAATGTATAAGATAACTACTTATTAATTTACGTACGTGTAATATTTAATATATACAGAAACCCTGGCACAACATGACATTATGTTGCAATGTTTCTGAAAATATATGTAAATAAAAGAAAATTCTAAAAATTTCTGTAATGTGTGAATTTTAATTGTATCGATATTAATAGAACCAATAGAAGAATTTATCAACAGGTATAAAATAACAAATATTATCAACAGGTATAAAATAGATACTGTACTTTAAGCTTACGGCTTTCCATTCAGTCAAATTACGAACAACACGGAAATTATTTTAGAAAAATTAAAATTTTCAAAAGTAGCTCCCATAAGCCTTTCTTTCCGCGCCCCAAGTCGCGAACGAGTGTCTCTAAGACGAACCCTCGCGATTTAATTGCCCCGCCATTGTTTCGCCTGATTTGATTCTGTATCTCTCTATAGGGCACAATCATAATAACGAGCTTAGCGGTCCCACCGCCACCCGACACAAATATGCAACTGACTTCTTAATAAGTATATTTTTTTAATCTACAAACAATAATATCGACCTGAAAATTATTCAAACGCATTAAATTAATTGAAGCTGTTAAGCTCGTCGTAGAAGTCAAAATGTCAACGTTAAGTAAGGAAATCTAATTTGAAGCTAAGAAACAAATTTGAATCGTTACTGAAGCAGTAGCATTTGAGAGCGGAAGAAACTAAACTTGTTGATAATCACTTAATTTATCGTTCAATATTTTTGCATGAATACAAGATACTTTTTAATCTTCTGGAAAACACTCAGATCTTGTATCTTATTATTTGCCTATTGTTTGGCATTTAACAATAATAAAAAAATAACTAACCACCGACTTCAAGTTTACAATACTGAATAATCACCAAGCTAACAGTCCATATCAGATACGTGCATCTGCGTGCAAAGTGACGTGTCATGCACACTCTTTCCCTGACAATTTGGCCAAACAACAACTTGCTCCTAATTGTGTTTGCGATTCCTTTAGAAAGCTCTTTTGACTCCACTCCCAATTGTGAAAACTCGTTTAGAAACGACGTTAAATACGACTGAATTTCAGATAATTAACTCAGATTACGGTCTTTATGCGCATAATTCGCTTTTGTAGCTGAAAATTTGAATGAAAGCGAGCATTGCAAGAGCTTGATGTAAGCAGAACATGAAACTGACTAGTGACTTCTTCAGACTAGTGGGCCTATTACCGATCTCATGGTTTTGCAAATGATATCATATGATATCATAGTGCAAAATGATATCATACGATTTCCGGTCAGATTTTTGATCATTTGTTCATTATTTTTAATGATGACATCATTGAAATTATGCCATAGTGATAATATCATTGGAGATCGGTAATACATAAATACTTTTTCTCAAATTCATACTATGTCATATGATGAAAGATCCATAATTGACCTGTGGGTTTGAGCAAAAAACTGGCAAATTAAACCTGTATATTCGCTACAGAGAATCTGGTCAGTCACATAATACGCTCGTCAGTTAAAATTAATGGAATGGAAATGTATGAGAATAAGTCATATATATGTTACAGCGAAAGTAATAAATCCGGATATTATGCATAATATCCAGCCATTATAAATAATATCTACGCAATTTAGACAGAGTGATAATTGACAGCGAATTAAATCACATTAACCAGCTATTTTATATAGTATCTTGGAAGACTTGGATAAAGTAATAAAACAAGTACTTATGAGTGAGGATTATGCAGTTTTATTTCAATTAGTCTTAAGCATAAACTAGCTATTTATTATGTAAAGCAATAATATGTTTTTTATTTTAAATAGTAATAATTATATTTTTTGTACATTTTCGAAATATTGGAAGTAACGTAGTATACGTGAACATAAACCCTCGGTGCGCGAGTCCAATTAACACTTGGCCGGTTTTTTTATGTTTAATAAATATTGCACATCTAACTGCTTAAATTTTCCTACCATTTGTTTATTGTAATATTTTTAATATAAGGTTATTACGGTTAACTTTAATAACATGTTATATTTATTTGTATGTGTTACTTTATTATTTTTTCAGTCTGATCTGATTTTTAATATCTAGGTGATAACGCCACGCGGCAACGTAATAAAAAAACGGGAGGGGATGCATATCGAACCGTATTTATTACTTTAACAAACTTCCCAAGTAACATTTTAGGTTCTAGAATGGATTTGAAAAGGTTCTAGAACCTATATATGGATATCTGCTACTAAGTCTTAATAGACTCAATAATGTTATATTAACCTTATAATAACCCTCTGAGTGCAAAAAGGGCCCACGTTTTAGAACCATTCTGAGAGCTACAGCAAAACCTATAGTTTATATCACAATACCTTCATTTAAGGTTAATATAACGTTCTAAAATGTTGTTGGATGTATCTTTATGATAACTTAACACCGTTTTTAGGCATGAATAAATGCTTTTCCGAGACTCCCAGGTTTTAAAATGTTTCTATTTAAGATTTTTTACACAGAAACAAGTGAATTTCAAATCTTTATTTATAATGGCAATTCCTTGTTTCAAAATGGCGATATAAGTTAAGTGTTGTATTCATAAAAATAATAAGTAGCTTGCTGATGTCCGGAAAAATTTAAAAATACTGCGACTGGCACTTTATTGTAAAACTTCATGATAATAGAGCTGTATAAGAGGTGGGCCCTTCGTAAGTTAAAATTCTGAAGATATTTAAATAAAATTAAAATTATAAAATACGATGGTTGGTGATAAATCGCATTAGAAATGAAACTTCTATCCATATAAAACATACATTTTAAATATATAGCACACATTACTTAATTTTGCCTTATTTAATTTATCAAAATATTGCTTTTTGTTCCGATAGCTTTTTTATTTCAATAAAAAATATGGCTGCCGTTAGGAAATTACTAGAAAGAATTTAAATTAACCTTTCCAGAACTGTAACAGCTAAAAGCTAATTATGTTTGCCAAAATAAGATCTAAAGATTATCGGGCGGAGCTAGTTAAAATTACTAGGCTATTTTTGCAGTTGCTTAAAACTCGCGGATGGACTCGAGGATGTTTCTTAAGCTTTCAAATATTCTCGTAGGACTTAAATGATGCCGTAAGCTTATTCAATAGCATTACTGGTTTGGGTTTTAACCACATAATCCTAATTTGTTTGTCTAGATAACTCTAATATAGCCTAAAGGTTTCAAGTAGGTTTTAGAAATCACTTACAGGTGATTTAAAAAATTCCATAACTTTATAGCTGTATATAAGTTAAAAAATTAACCTTTAGATCTCACTTTAGTATTATGCTAGCTTTTCTATAACTGAATCAGGAGTCTACGACAACTTTAAGATCTTAGGACTATATGCTCCTAAAACCTAAGTAAAAATAACGTTAATTTAAACTCTTGCCAGGCAGCGGTTCCAAGGTTTTAATAATAGTCAATTAGTTTTAGGACTTATTAATCTTTCTGAAATACTAAATACGACCAGATAGCAAAACTTTAACCTTTCTATGACTCTTTTAAAACCTTGAGGTAAAGTTTACAACCGGAACCCGAAAAAAATGTTACTTGGGTTGACCTGCTATTATGAATGAAATCCGGATAAAGTGATTTATTTATCACATTTGTCTAGACAATTTAGCTATTATATATAATATTAGCTAGCCAGCTATTATATATAATAGCTATTTAATATATGACTGTAACATATACACTATTAATTTGATGCAAGGAACCGCATAAAGTAACCTAAGGACAAGCATACAGACCACTGACAACGTACAAGATCCGCAGTATCTGTCGCCAAAAATATGCCCCATTATCCGCAGTCCCTTTGCATTGACCCATTAATGGGTATGAAAATAAAATGAAAGATATAAAAATATACCACAAAATATTTAGGTACTATGAAGTTTAATTTAATACCTTCGCTACTATAAATATTATATTAAGACCTCACTACAAAATCGTGGGACATGTTATCATTTCAAAAGATTTCACCAGACTGGTCGGTGTGTTTCATCGATAGGCTATAGTGGCACAATTAAACAAGCAGAATTGCTTTCCTATTCGAATAACGTTTTTATACAAACAATAGTTTAACCACCGTGCGAATATCGAATATAAAGCGATTGAAAGCCTGATGCAAATTCAGAAAACCCCATTATAATCTGCATCGCACACCGTTGGACGCTCTTTTCATTCGATGCCTTTTGTTAACGGATTCAATTAAGTTTACAGCGGCGTCGAGGTCAGTTAATAAAAACCGAAGCCTACAAAAATTGGCACGTAAATCAAATTCAATAAAGTGGTGCACAATGGGTGTGGAAAGGGCATCGGAAAATGTCGGCGTCAAACAATGACACCGGATTGTGAGCCAATCAACTTATATCGACTCGTTAGCTATACACCTGGGTTGGACATGTCGTAGGCATTCACAATGCTATCACTTTCATTTAAAGTTTCACTTTCATTAAAATATTTATATATATTAAGTTCCTAATAGGTTTTTGAATGAGTAATTAATAACGTTTTGCAAATGTTGACGTTGATATAGCTTCTGTATATCTTATGTACGAATAGCGTATTCAAGTGTGATGATTATAAATAACACGCTAATACTTTTGTTTACAACAAAGTTGGCAAACAAGCACACTGTCCATCTGGTAGTAAGTGGTCATCATCATCATCGTCACAGCTCATATACGTCCCCACCGAGGGGTTCGAGCCTACCCTATGTTAGGGTGATTAGGCCTTAGTCAACCACGCTGGCCCAGTGCGGATTGGTCGACTTCACATACACCATTGAATTTCTTCGCAGATGTATGCAGGTTGCCTCACGATGTTTTCCTTCACCGTAGGAGCGTCAGACAAATGTACATATGAAATTCGAAACGAAAAACACATTGGTACATGGCGGGTCTCGAACCCCGACGTCCCGATTGGAAGGCAAGTGCCGAGTCCACAGCGCTACAGACGCTCCCAGTTTAGTAAGTGGTAACAGTCACTTATTGTACAGTCAACAAATTTGGCGGTCTACCAGTAGAGTTTTTTGGTCGGCAATATTTGAAAAAGCAAAAGCGTTAAAATAGGTTTTAATACTATATAAAATAGAAGTATTTAGTATATGAATTAAATGATTGCTTTATACCTCTTATTGTTTGAAATAATGCTTCCCAAAAAAAACTCTACTGGTAGACCGCGAACTTTGTCGACTGTATGTAAATGTGACTCATGTGAAATTCGCAGCAAATCTACAACTTCCACAAGAAGCGTACGTTGCCAACTTGTGACATTTAAGATGAAAACTCAAACCGGAACACAGTAATGCAAGCTGCTGCTTTGCGACAAAAATAGGTAAGACCCAAACATGCGACCCTGGTACAGAGTCTCCTTCCGGTAAAATATTCCGATATAAATTTGTGTGATACTTTCAAAATTGTAGAATATTTACGTTCATGAGTGAAAAATTAAGTAGTTCTGCAAGCAGATTGAACCAGATAAAAAATAACAAATGAAAAATAACTCGCCATCCAGCTGGCAATAGGGTTACTATTGGGCGTTACACCCCACCCAATTAAGAATTCTCGTCCACCTTTCCACGTTCTCGAATTAATCGCCCGAAAACCTCTCTATTAAAGTTTCTTCGCGAGTTGTTTAAGAGGCTCAAGTGCCTTAAAACTCTGCAGATAATGTTAAACATTCATTTAAGTGCGCGAGGTCCAACCAAGTTGAAATCGTCGCATAAATCTTCTAATACTTGACTGTTTAATATTCATATCACTGTTCGGCGCGAAATCCGAGAACGGATTTACTTAGAAAAGGCAAAAGTACCTAGACGCTTCCGACATAATATAATATACCCTTAGTATTTCAAAATTTCAGCCAAGTTTTGAGGATTTTTTAATGACAATATTCAATAAATTTTCGATCTACATATTGCTTGTTGTAGTTTAGTTTTGACTCAAAAATACATAAAATTTTTGTATAATAATAATAATAAGTATGCAAAAAATTGTGTAAAAACATAATGATACCTCCTCATAAGTATATATTTTTGAATTTGGTATTATGTATCAAGAGAGTACTTCTAGAGGGTGTCTCATGTCTTAACACAGTACTTACCACCATGGTAAAATTCATGCGTTATGTTGTTTTGTCTCAGTGGCATAATAAGTTTTAAGACACGGCTCCTCTGCGGCTCACGGCAATGCTACGCACGTTGACTTAGCTTCGCTATGTATGAAAATGATAGTGACAACGTCCACTGCAACCCACGGACACGCTACGCATGAGTTTATTAGGTTTGGTACCTCACCACCTAATTATTTACTTCGAGTTCGCAGTGAAATTAAATAACTTTATAATAAATTTGTGTATAAATTTATTATAGTACATAAATGACAACAAGATAAACAAGAATAATAAAATGTGACAGAGAATATACGAGTAAAATGACACAAATGAAATTATAAAAATATAGGACAGAAAACAGTTCAGTTCACGCATACAAACCTCAATATTTTCTCCTCCTTAATTTCCTTTCTCTGGACCCATTCCTCTAGCAGTCTAGCACACCATTCACACTAGCCTTTCAGCAACGGTTTCGTCAAAGCATCTGCCACCATTCACGCAGTTTCCACATAGTTTAACTTAATGTTACCTTGTTCAACTGCTTCTCTGACAAAGTGGTGGCGCACATCAATATGTTCTGTGCGTTGGTGATGCACATGGTTCTGCGCAATAGTTATAGCAGACTGACTGTCGCTGTAGACCGTTCAGAACATTTCAGGTTTTTCTGTGACCTCGGCAATAAATCTTTTTAAGAATATTGCCTCACTAGCAGCTTAAGATATAGCCCCGTATTCTGCCTCTGCAGTGGAGAGAGCTATCGTTTTTTGCTTTCGACTCTCTCAGCATATGGCCCCTTCACTATACATGAAGACTACTCCTGTGTACGACCTTCTGTCATAGCTTGTGGCATGACTTGCATCTGCATAACCCAAAATATTATATGATTTCATCTTCTTTGTATACTTTAGTCCATGGCTTTTTGTACTCTTCAAGAATCTGAGCACACGTTTTGCAGCTATCCAGTGCTTTTCAGTGTAGCAAGTGTTAAACTGGCTCAGTTGGTTCATGGCATGTGCTATGTCCGGTCTCGTACAGACAGACTAGTACTTAAGCGAACCAATCAAATTTTGGTAAGGAATCCTTTCATCTGACCTGTGCTCTGGCCCTGGTTTTTTCAGTAACTGGCCAGCAACTGAAGGTGTTGATGTGACCTTACAGTCAACCATTTCAAAAGTCTTTAATAACTTCCACATACTTTTCTTGGTCGACTTTAATTTCACTTTCATTCTGAGTAATATACTTTCCCAAAATGTATTCTGCCTTTCCGAGAACCTTCATCTCAAATTTTGACATGAGATCCCTCTTCACTTCGCACAGCTCCTCCTTTTTGTTCCAAAAAATGAGCATATCATCATGATATACTGCTAATATAATGATACTCATGTCACTAAATTTTGTGTAAACGCAAGGTTCATTTTTAGATCTTATGAAACCCAGTTGTAACAGCTCATTGTTAAGTTTGTTGTTCCATGCTCTCGGGGCTTGCTTCAGACCATAGAGCGATCGATTGAGCAGTCACACACAATCTTGTCTCTTTTCTTCAAACCCTTCCGGTTTTTTCATGTAGACCGTCTCGGATAGGTCTCCATTAAGAAACGCTGTCTTTACATCCATTCGGTCCACTTTTAAACATTTGTCAGCTGCTAACGCTAATAGGGCTCTAAGAGAGCTGTGTCTAACGACCGTCGAGAATGTCTCATCATAATCAATTCGAAATCGTTGACTGAAGCCTCTAGCTACAAGACGAGCTTTATATCCTTCTTTTCACAAGCTAATTTTATATCCATTCAATCTTAAGTTGTCACAAGCTAATGTCATATCCATTCATTCTTTTCTGCGGAACGATTGCGGAATACTAAGCGTGTGGCTTCTTCTTAGCCCTTTTGTTGACCCACTGATCAATTATGTCACTTACGCAGCTCAACGCTGCGCACGTTATACACGGTTGTTGCGTAGGATATACACGCAGAGGTCTCTGCATATTGCACGTTAGCAGCATGGATCCATTGGTCTAGCTAGCTACGTTATGTCTATCTTTCTACAGCAGAACCCCGTTCAATGCCTTTAAGTGTGACGCACGGGTGACACAACCGGCCCGTTAAAGACCTTATCTGAGGGTCAGAGCGAGCTACAACCGAACAACCATCGAATTTGATGGGCGTAAAACGCTCTGATGCTTATCAGTGAAATACTCTTACGTGATTGGATGATATTGGTGGCCATAATCTATAACTGCTAGAAAGAGAGAGAAATAGAAATTCACGTGAAAGAGGGATGATTTTGCTGCTGCAATGCGTTCAACACTTCTGAGCGAGTTAAAAAAACTTGTCCTGACGTTATCAGACTCCGCGTGGGTGGGTAAGCTTTTGGTTATAGTATTGGAAACTTAATTCTACATGGGCTAACAATCATGCGCATGCTTGTAGCTTAACGTGAGCATAGAAATTATACACCGCGTGCGACGCAGTGGAATAGATCTTTAAGAAACATATCCATTTTTAATCAAACTATTATAATACAATACTAATATATTTCAAAATTTTAGAATTTATAATTTTACATAATTATAAATGTAGTATCCGAACTCCGAACAGAAATTCAAAGCAAACATTACAAGTTGCTAATTCGAGTTAAGTCCCACAACGGTATCCTTAAGGCCGGGTCTCAACAGCCAATGTTCATATTAGGTGTGCGATAAAATAAAATTTGAATAGCATTGCAGCTCCATTACCATTCTAGCGCGATAGGCCCCACGGGGCGCCACGGGTTCACTCCGTGAGTCAGCTGCGGAAATTCACTGTGAAGATACTTGCTTTAACAATGAAGCCCTCATCCTATTTTTAGATTGACACGTATTGCTTACGAACAAATTTGCTAGTTTTCCTATGAAATTTGTCATTATTAACATGAAATAATAAGGCGATTTCATAATTTTATGCAGAACCACAGAACTTGTTATACTTAAATGTAATTTTGTTAATTAATTTTTTTTCTACTTGTGGAACTAGTTATTAACTTGACATATATATACGACCGATACTCATTAATTATTACTCATTTAAAAAAATATTTCATTGAATTAACTCATTCATAGCTTAACGAGAATCATTAAAATTACGTTTCAATTAAAATTAAACAGCAATAACAAATATTTTTCGTAATTAAAATTAATAACGCATTTCCATCATGTTGCATTAAATATCATGAGTATATTACAGAAAATATATATCTGAAAAGCACACAAAACGTAATTTAAAAATACAAAAAACAGGCATTTCCGCGAACAATAATACAATAAAATAAATGATCAACCAGTTGGTTAGATTAGAATAAAACCCTTTATCGGGTTCCATTCTGCACAACCAGTTGTTCGGTTTAGTTGGTCGGAGTGGAAGGACAGAGTATAACATTTAATCAGTTATTCGAGAACATTTCAATTTCACGTTTATTTTAAATCTCTTTAATACAGCTATTGGAAAGACAACAATAAAACTCAGACACCATACAAATGTAGATAAAATTAGCCATATACAAAGAATGTATAGAATGGAATATTTAATAATAGCTTTCAAAATATCGAATACATTATAAAGAAGGCATTCGAAGTGTAAAGCAATTGTGGGAAGCCGCCAAAACACGTAGCTCGTTCATTCGAGTCGTTACCGTTAAACCGAATCTTTTAGATCTCTACCACCCCAACATTCAGTCTGATAAATGAGAGGAATGTGAAGAAAGTTAGAGGATAGGACGGCTCTTCCTTGGCTGGTTATGTTACAGTCTGAGCAAGTCGTTCTGACGTCGCCACATCAGCGGTTTGGTTGCAATCTCCACGTTCATTTGTGGGCTATATCACAGCGTTAGTGTTCTTTCGATCTGTGTCGGACACTAATCGTAAATGTTACATAGTATTTGATGTTAAGTCTGTATTAGCAGGTTTCCTTATACAACATGAGTTAGGCGAATGCTCGCTGAATGAAAAATATCCTAAGCATTTAAATTTATTTTCACTCTAAGGAATCGTACCTCTATTTTTAGAAATTAGAATTAGTCCATTCAAAGAGTTTTTTAAAATATCGACTATTTCAAATGATAAAAATAAGCATTCTGTATTATAATGATATCAACCTTCTAAGCTTTGATGAAGTCCAAAAAAATTTAAAATTAGGTATGTATATATGTAGGTATGTATATAACACAGAATTTCACGAAATTAATGAGATTACAGACGAAAACCTTAACTTATGGTTTTTTAATGATTACTTTATTTTCTTTTTACAAGCTAGCAACAACTTTTAATAGTAAACAGAGATTATTATTTTCAATCAATTATCAAATTTCAATCAATTTGCTCCAGAATTAAAATGTATATTTTATGAACCAAACTAAAACAATGCGATAGTACTAAACTAAACATGTATGTATATTGTACTAATAATCTTAAAAAATATACGTACCCTAAAAAAAAAACTTAATCTAAATAAAATAATCATTACACTAAAAACTTAATATAAAAGCTTAATCTAAGCACTCGCCGCTGTCAGTGGGCAACGTTCCCAGAATGCTGACAGCATTGCCACGTTATATGGCAATGCTTATTCTCTGGCCTAGATAAGAACCAGCATTCTGGTCGCGGGTTGCGTGTTTCAACCCCAAAAGGCTCGAATATGTAACTACTGTCCAGAGTACTATATTTTCGCCTTTTGAGGTTTTCAGCAGATACGGCCGCCGCGCCAGTTCTTATTTCAGTTTTTGGAAGATGAGAAGGTGCCAGCGTATCTACGCAAGTAACATCCCATACTAAGGGCCGCCCCATCTTCCAAGGAACCAGCGTCATACCATCAGGCCTTTTACCGTCGTCACGCATGAGGCCATTTGGCTCTAAGATGGCTGTGCAGTTGGCGGCGGTAAAGGCCCTCTGGATAATGCTGTTAAGACTCGCGTGGCGGGGAATTCTTCCTGCACACCTACTGCAGGATAGCCCGTGATGGCCAAATCTGTCGACATGAACGCCACACTGACAGCGGTGAGGAGCACAGCACGACGCACCTAAACCTCCTGTCTCTAGGGGGTTCGTTCGGTGAATTGGCCAATCCCGAACCTACCTCCATCGTGGGTGGAGAGTTTTCCGATGGTGGCTTAGCCGGGTATGGGGATACCAGGGGAATAGCCAATGGTGGACTCGAGTCCCACGGCATACTCAAGTGGGCAGCTTGGCCCCTTGACACCGTAATAGATCCCCCGCCTTAAAAAAGGCTCTACTGGTTGACCTTAAAAACATGTTTAAAAACATCGTAGCTTAATGCTTTTTTTATTTATCATAAACAGGCAGGTCATTTTTTAGGGTTCCGTAGCCAAATGGCAAAAAACGGAACCCTTATGGATTCGTCATGTCTGTCTGTCTGTCTGTCCGTCCGTATGTCACAGTCACTTTTTTTCCGAAACTATAACAACTAAACTGTTGAAACTTGGTAAGTAAATGTATTCTGTGGACCGCATTAAGATTTTCACACAAAAATAGAAAAGAACAAAAAAATTTGGGGGTTCCTCTTACTTAGAACTGAAACTCAAAAATTATTTTCATCAAACTTACACGTGTGGGATATTTATGGATAGGTCTTCAAAAATGATATTGAGGTTTCTCATATCATTTTTTTCTAAACTGAATAGTTTGCGCGAAAGACACTTCCAAAGTGGTAAAATGTGTGTCCCCTCCCCCTGTAATTTCCTAAATAAGAGAATGATAAAAGTAAAAAATATATGATGTACATTACCATACAAACTTCCACCGAAAATTGGTTTGAACGAGATCTAGTAAGTACTTTTTTTTTAATATGTCATAAATCGTAAACCGCAATTTACCTTTCATTCAATCAACTCAAATATAAAAATTAATAAATTAAATGTAAAAAACCCTTTTTAAAAACAAGCTTTTATTTAAATGCGCTAAAAAGAAAAAATAAACTATTACACTAAAACTTTTACTTACTTATAACGTCATTTCACATTTGACACAATTTATATGACATAAAAGCTTGTCGCGAGATTTACTTGTGTGTAGTAACTTAAAAGTACTTAAAAGAATACATTTAAGTACCTACTCGTATTTACTTAGTTTGAAAATTGTAATGTATAAAATTATTCACATCAAATTATTCAATTTACTTTAATTTAATTTACTTGTTTATCTACAAAAGGAAATCTCGCGACAAGCTTTTATGTTATATAAATTGTGTCAAATGTGAAATGACGTTATAAGTAAAAGTTTTAGTGTAAAAGTTTCTTTTTTCTTTTTAGCGCATTTAAATAAAAGCTTGTTTTTAAAAAGGTTTTTTACATTTAATTTATTTTTTACTTTTAAGTTATCACTGGGCACATTTCTCAGTCTGTTCATCTCATTCAACGCATCATTGTTGCAAGGTAATTTGCCGGAACGTCTATACAGAATTTCAGCTCTACTTCAAAATTGATTTTTTAGCTTTAGAAGTACGCCATATTGGATTAATAGTGACATTACTTTATTTTTCAAGTTATTCTTAGCAAGACCTTTTATTTGATACCCATATTGTAGGAGTGCATTAAAAATAATTGGTCCGCCATCTTGGGTATGCCGCCATCTTTGATTTAAAATGACGTCACACAGTTAACCGTGCATTTTCATCTAAACTGTGTGTGTATACAAAATTTCAGCTCAATCGGTTAAAGATATCTGCTTCAAAATTGAGTTGCAAGATTTCACCCGAACATACTTACATACTTATATACTTACATTGCAAGTTAAATAAAAGCTTATAAAAAACACATTTAATTTCATAAACATAAACCTTACGCATAAACCGTGAATGAATTTTTTCTAATAATAAAAATCCCATCATTTAGGTACCTAATTATAATGTTATCTTATCAATAACTTAATTTTAAAAAAACACTATTATTAAACATCGATCTGCTACGGAACCCTTCATGGGCGAGACCGACTTGCACTTGGCCGGTTTATTAACTTTATCATGAGCAGATTGAGCAGGTAGTCAAACAGACGTGCCAGATAGACATTAATGGCGTACGAATTTTATTTATCGAAATCTTTATAAAAATCTCGTGTCATGATGATTGTTATCGAACTCCTCCTCCGTTGGCCGATTATGGAATTTTTTGTGTATATTTGGTACGTCTGAGAATAGGTCGTAGGCCTATTTTTATACCCCTAGGTGGTAAGGGTGGCCCTCTCCAGTATTTTTTTTGATAATTATTATGGCTACATGTAGTGCGCAGGCACATCTAGTAATTAGATAAAAATTATACAGTAGGATCATAGTAGGATATAAAGAATTAAAATAGAATTATAGGTAGTAGCTTTGATGCAAGTGCGAAAACATAACCCGGGACGAGTGTCAAATGACAGTTCCACTGTTCCATACATTCCTTTTGTTTTCCATGGTACCATTAGCTACCGGGCGCGTGGGTAGTGGAGTCGCAGTGTGGACCTTACCTAGCGCGCCCAAAAGGGCAGTGAGAACACCGGGGGGTTTTAGTGGGTAGGCCTGGCACTCTGCCCGGAGACACACACGCTCGCCGTGTAGCCAACGGCGGGTACGGTGCAGTTACGCATTTCCCCCAGAGAAAAAAGAAAAAAAATGGTACCATTAGCTAAGCATTAAAAATAACCCGACGTTGAGCGTACTTCACACAAACAAAATTATTTGCGTAAAAGGCCGTGACAAGCACTGACAGAAAAACGGAGGAAATACGCAACCAAAATCATAGATACCTACAGACTCAGACCAATTTTCGGCAAGTTCGCCTATTGTTCGTTCGCGTTTATTTTTCCAAATGGCAACCGCCCTTATGCGTTATTATTCTAAGCAACCGCCATTGGAAAAATGGTTGTGGTTGGTGATCTGTCAATATCCGTCAATATCGTGATCTGCCATTTTAGGTTACGAATGCGAGAAACTTTGTAGGTATTGCATATATTGGTTTTCTAAATCTAATGATTAAATGCGCAGCCGTGTTGACAAGTTGTTAATTTTATTTGGCGTTATTTGAATTCTGACTAATTTTGATGTCTATGTGCACATCGTGGACTTAGAAAAAAGAACTTTTTTTCTAAGTCCATGGTGCACATATATTTTTCAGCAACTTAGATTTGTCTCTTTCTTTTCAATTCAATGTTTTTGGCCTGTTTTGGCCATGGTTTTTGGTGTATGTATTTGAAAAAATAGGATAAGTATATAAGTTAAATTTGGTGTTTTTCTATGCCTTCAGATATGTTCTGAGATCGAATATCAAACGATGTTTTTAATACAGTCAAACACAATAAAAATATACCTAAGTGTAAGTGATTTCGTTGTTTTGAGTTTGTGGTAGGACTTCTGAGCCCAGCTGGCTAGCTACCACCATCTTACTTGAGCCAATTGCCATAATAACATTGGTTGTAGCGACAAGAGGCAATATAGCCAGTTCTGTTTAATGTAGTAGTCTCAGTTGTTGATCAGTCCAGGTGAAGCTCGCATCCATCTTCGAGTTTACCGTCACTTACCGTCACTTACTATCACTTACCATCACGTGAGATGAAGCCCAAGATCTTCCCTGTTTTGTGTAAAAAGAATTGTTAGCTTAAACCACTGATTTATTGGCAAGAATTCAAATAATTCTTTATAATACAAAAGCCAGAGAATATTCATAATTCTCTTTTAGCCGCAGCACAAATAGATATTAGTATATGTTAATAGCATATAAGATTCATTTAACTAGATAATTATACATGAATGAGAAATATTAAATGGTATTCTATAACTATGGACTTGAACTTTCTAAATCGAAGACCCTCGTGCTTCCTAGCTATACTCTATGGAAAGTATAGACTAGCTGTTTGAAAGTTCCAAGCGCAAATCTATTAAAAAAATTATAAACCATTATGAAATATTAGATTAATGTAGGAACATATTAACTTTTCCTACAATGCACTGCTACAGTCCCAATATAAATAATGGCTATAAATATTATTATTCATTCATCTATCTCAAAGTCAGTTAGGACGCGCCCGCCCAAATCATGTTTCAGTCTGCGATATTTTACAACGAACGGCGCTTTTTATAAACTTGGTGAATTTCTCAAAAGCCAACGTCGCTCCGGGCGTATTAATACAAGCTCTTAAACACCCCTTACATGAATAATTAGGTGTTTTCCGGATTTATCCTTGTCGCTATCGCTGTAACACGCATTTGAAATTTGCAAAGTCATTCTTTCCTCTTTATTGAGGATAATACGTTTTAGCCCCGATGCGATTCTGATTAATGCCTTCAGCTTAAGCAATGCAACTTTGTTTGAGTTAGCGGAGAAAAATAAAGGAACGTGACTCGACTAATTCGGTTTTTACGACACCAAAAGGTAGATGAGAAATGGCACTTAATTTTTTTTATCTTAGCAAGGAGTTCAGCCATGCTTGCAACCACAGCGTTACTCTTTTCTAGCAGCAGTTATTTAAAAAATGACAAATTCTTCATTCGAAATTCAGATTGTCAGAAAAGCTGAGCTGTCCGTCATTGTCTGCTTTATTCTCGATAAATATAAAAAATCTTTATTTTCGTATTAAAAATGAAATTCAGACTTATTAGTACTATATTTTGCGGTGAGTCGATTATTCTTAAGCACTTCTATTTTACATTAAATACAGTTACAATAAATTACTTTTGAAAACTTTCAGTTGTGATAATGGGCGACCACGTCTTGGCTGAGGGAGGAAATGAAATCAAGAAAGAAACTTATCCGTTCATGGTAAGTTCTAAGAGCCTTAACATAAATGCCTTACGGTAGCAGTTAGATTTGAATTAGGCAAAAATCGTATATCAAAGGGCTTAAAAATCAAGTCATCGTAAACTACATGAAATACGGGCACACTAATTGGGCATTTACCTATAAAATTTGCGAATGTAAAGTCATCAGCAGTCATCACTTCATCTCTTAGACGTCCAACTGCCGGGTACAGATGTCTCCTCTAACAAGAATGAATTGGTTAACTACACCATGCTGACCAGATGGGTTAGTTAAGTGTTGTCTTGAAGATTTCATTTTTTCGAAAAGGTAAAAATACGGTAGACTCTCTTACTCGGCTTTTACGATATCCACCTGATAGAGGGGAGAGGCAACAGATTTAAAAATACATTGTGTATTCTAAATTTACCAGATGGGCTGTCTTCTTCGAAAATTATTCGTGAAATTGTAATGGTTTTTCAATAATCCACGTTTGATGTTACAGTAAAAGCCCGAACTACGGTAAAACTTAAGATTTACTGTAACACCTGAGATTTACTGTTCATTTCGAAGTATTATAATTTTTTACAATTTTGTTTTTTTTCATCAATGTATTTCGAGGGCGTGGAGGTTGTGTAAGATGACAACGCCGCGTCTCACGCGGCGTTTATCGCGGCGGCGCACGCAGCGACAAAATTCTCGATGAATAGATGCCCGCCGCGTGCTTCGCTACACGCTACCGAGGATGCGCCGCGGGTGCCGCGGCGGGCATCGCGGCGGGCACCGCGGCGGTCGCCGCCACGCTTCCCGTCTCGCATCTCTATGAACACTATCGTATATTACCATATGTTTGTGTTTACGCGTGCGATTATGAGTGCCGCTTCACGCGCCGCCCCACCATAAACAGAAAAAACGTCGGACGCGCCGCGAGACGCCACGCCACACGCGACGCGCGACGCCCCGCGTCTCCGTAAACGAGGCCTTACTTTGAATCCTGCGCTCAGAGTTTAAAAAAATACTCTCGCCTAAAAATAGTACTTTGCTCCCTTGGTAAACAATCTATTATTTCTCCGTTTAGCGTATTAGCTAAAATGTAGGATTTACCAAGTTAATGGTGGTAAAAGTTCGAAATGAATGATGGTCACAGAACGTTCCAAAGTATTGACCATACGGACGGTGTTACCAAGGTCGGACTGTTGCAGTAAGATACGTATATTACAAAGTAACTTTCAAAACAATCACATTTTTCCAAATTATTCAAATGGCTTCTTTTTATTTATTAAACCGCAAAATTACATCTCTATTTTGATGTACTATACGAGAAAGTGATTGTATACAAATATTAATCAAATTGCCAATACAATATTTTTCTAATACCATTCTAATGCATCCCTATTTTTAACCAACTTCAAAAAAGGAGGAGGTTCTCAATTCGATGCGTATGTTTTTTTTGTGTGTATGTTACACGATTACGTCGCCAATTGTGGACCGATTTTCAACATTCTTTTTGTATTCGGTAGAGTATACTCAGGTCACCAAAGTTAGGATCTGATGATGGGATCCCATGAAAATCGAGGAAAACCCTTAAATTTTAAGGTGTGTCCAACGTGTTTTGTATGTACTCGTATGTTACGCGATTACTCCGCCAATATTTTTTTTACATAGACAATAAAAAAAACTCCGCCAATTGTGGGCCGACTTTCAAAATTCTTTTTGTATTCGGTAGAGTATACTCCTAGGCTGGTCCCAAGGTCACCAAAGTCAGGATCTGAAGATGGGATTCCATGAAAATCAGGGAAACGCTAATTAAATTAAACCCTAAAAAGAAACCCTAATTAAACACGACACATTGACGACACGGTTAGCGCAGACGTCGAGTGATCGCCTACTGTGAAACGAGTCGCGGGTTTGATTCCCGCATAGGACAGATATTTTGTATGGCCATCAGAAATTTGTTCCGGTCTGGGCGTATGTGCATGTGATATTCTGTTTGTAACTGCACCCACGGCACAGGAGAAAATCCTAGTGTGGGGCGACGTTTTTTATAAAAAATAAAAATAAAATAGAAATAAAAATTAAATAGGGTTTCTTTGACTAAAAGCTTTCATTCACTAAAAAGTTAAAAATAAAAAATATTTTACAAGAAATAAAAACCGACTTTAAAAAAAAAGACCGATAAACCGACAAATTTTAAGACTTTCTAGGAGACCATCGTTTGGCACCGACTTCAATATAGAAGTGTGATGTTATCTCTACCTATTTTTATATTATATTTAACTTTTTTAGTGTTTTTGAAGTCGGTTTTTATTTTTTGTAAAAATTTTTTTTTTTTTAAATTTTGTATTATTTTCGACTCAGTAGGCTAATTTATTACTATTCGGATGGAAGTGCAAGAAATTGTCATTGACAAATGACAACGTCCTATTGTTTGCTGTATTTTTGATTTAATTGGTCTTTAACAGACCTCCTAGCCGACTTTCAAGGCCACGATTTGCAGTGTCAACAAGCTTCTTAATTTGCTCTTTTTTTACTCTTCAGGCATACATCTTCTACCCGGACGAAAGTGTGACGGACTCGCCGTCCGGCCGCTTTCTGCGGGGTGCCGTGCTCGTGAAGCCTGACTGGCTGATCACCTCATCGGTCGGCCCAGCCTCGATGAACGAGCCGTCTGATGGTTTCCCGCGCAAAACTCTTGTAGCCAGACTCGGCACGGTTGCCATAGACTCGCAATTCACGCTCAGCGAAGACGAATATGAGCAGGAACGCGAGGTATGTAATGCTTATTTTATTATATTACTTGTGGGCCCGGCAGACGTTGTACTGCCCTGCCGGGCAGGCGCGGATCCAACCCTCAAGAATGGTTGTGGTCACAGTCATCCAAGAATCGGCCAAGTGCGAGTCGGAGTATGACCTTGCTCATGATCGTATAGGACCATTCCTACAAAGACGTTTCCAAAACCTATGACACTCACCAAGATTCATTGTTTATTTTAAAGCATTGGATATAATATCATCAGCCTATCGATCTCACAATAGACCATGAAAGTGTGACGTCACAAGTCTATTAGGGTTGTGGGCATGCCCATCGTGCTCACAAGGGTGGATCCGCGCTTGCTACCGGGCATACTACCTATTCAAACACACACGCGAACATTTCATAAGGATTGATAGAGCCGATTTTGAGATTTAACGAGTCTAACGAACGGCGATGCATTTTGATATATAAGAAGAAGATTATTTATTTTTTATGTATAATTTACTTGAAACGGTATATTTTTTTTTCTTTTCTTAAATTTATTTTAAAATTGTATTTTCATTAATACTTTACTTACTTTTCAAGTAATAAATTGTAAGAGTTGATTACTGAGTTAGATGATACCTTCCTATACATGTTACTTTTCTTTAGAAATAGTTATCCAAGCGCATACGACACTGCGCCACCGAGTTCCTCAAAAATTATGCAACGTTGGCTGTGGTTTAAAGTTTAAGCCTATGGTGACTGACCAAAAATGTGGAACATCTCGAGCCACAGCATGCTTCAAAAGGCACGTCAAACAGTGGGGCCTGCCTGCATCTGATTTCATTCCAGACGGTTAACTGTGCCATTGGATTAGCAAGTAAAGGAACAGAATGCTCCCGCGCACATGGACCCGAATTTTGACATTCATCAGTAAAATTAACTAATTACTATCAAATTCCAGAATCCATCTTTTTCTTCGAACATGTTTTTAGGATTCTGCATCTCCAAAGGAAAAACGGAACCCTTATAGGATCACTTCGTTGTCCGGCTGTCTGTCCGACTGTCAAGACTTGCCTGTGGGCGCCGCCCTAGCGAGTGTGTCATTGACCAGGGCACGGTAATAGTATATACAGTATGTCGACTCGGTCCCTATTTGAAATTTTATACCTACGACCGCTCGGCATCGCTTTTTGAGTGGCCCGCGATAGGGCTGCTCCCGCGACCGACCGTGCGCTCCGTTTGACTCGTGCGTATACCCTGCGGCGGACTGCATTCGTGACTAGTGTGCATAATGAGGAAATTATCGTACCAGCAGCGTGAAATTATCGTATTGAGGGCGAAATTATGGTACTTGTCAAATATAATGTTTTTAATGAACAAATAAATCGTATTAAACGAATATTGACATTTTTGCATGTGTTTTATAGTTCATTACTTGTTGTAAACTAATGTTTAAACTAAAAAATATTTTTTTTTACTCTACCTCATAATTATGAGGAGCAAACGTACAAGAAGTGATTTGTCCATTATTGTTAAAAATTGAGATTGACATCACATATAAATATTATAACACACGCTAACACAAACCTATCAGAAAAAAAAACAAACAGTTCGTTCAAAACAAGTTTTGTTACATGTAAAATACTAAAATTACCTACTAAAATCACAAAGTAGGTATCTATTTAGTTTGTGTATTCAAACAAAAAGTGATTACTCCATCACACAAATTCAAGCAAAACAGTTAGGTATGTTTGCTCTTGGCGACCAATCACAATAAAGGAATGTCCAATATGACGGCATATTGGATTTGTGACAAATCACTTTTTGCATGTCTGTTTTTTAGTGAGCAGTATTTTATTTTTTTACTGTTAATATGAAGTAAAATGCCCTTATCTCATCCAATATCTCAAGAGAAAAAAACAAGATTTAAAAACCTTTAACAGAGTATGTTTGCTGACTGTGAGATTTTAGATAATTATTGTGCAATCTGCGTACGATAGAAGTATGATATCGTACATCGTACATAGGCGTGAAATTATAGTATTTGTACGATAATTATCGTACGGTTCCGAACACTGTTGACTGTCCTTGCAACTATGCGATCCCAGTGCGATCCCAGATCGAGGCGCGTAGGCATAGCGCGTGTTTCGACCGTTTCTATGAAGTCGGTCAACTGTATACTATTACCGTGACCAGGGGCTCTATTTTTGAATCATTCGTCAGGCGGTAAGTGCTCGTCGACCGTCGTCTGCGTTCGACTTTTACCGACATTCGTTTTGTTTTCGGCTTAAATAAATTTTTGGCGCAAAATAAACGAAAATCAACAGAAATCGTTCACAGGCGACACTCGGCGATTGCTCGATATCAGACAAATGATTCAAAAATTGGGCCACACCCCTCAGCATCCTTCGTTCACTACTCGCACAATGGCACGGTAATAGTATATACAGTAGAATGACTTCATAGAAACGGTCGAAACGCGCTATGCCTACGCGCCTCGATCTGGATCGCACTTGGATCGCATAGCTACAAGGGCTGTTACGAATGCAGTTTGCCGCAGGGCATACGAACGAGTCAAAAGGAGCGCACGGTCGGTAAGCGAGCAGCCCTGTCGCGGGCCACGCACCAAGCGATGCCGAGCGGCCGTAGGTATAAAATTTCAAAGAGGGGCCGAGTTCACATACTGTATTATACTATTACCGTGACAATGGCTCACACGGGCCGCACTTGTGAGTGTATATCCGGAATGAAGCACTCGAAACATTAGGCTAAAATAGAAATAATTTCTTGACACACACACAAACAAAATATATACATAAATACTTCGATTTCGAGTAACTCGTAGAGTTCTCGTACTCGTGTAATTAAAAGCTAAGGTCATAAATAACACAACCTAACATTTCTGTGCAGGTCATTCAAATCGTCACCCCACAAAACCGCAGCGCCACGCAGTGGTGGCGCACAGACATCAGCCTGCTGAAGACGTTGACGCCCTTCAACTTGACTTCGGCCGTCAACACAGCAACGCTTTTCACTGATACTATCATCAACGACACCAACTGCTTCTTCCTTGTTTTTGCAGTAAGAAAACACTTATACCAATTTGGATATAATTGACCATAAAAGTAGTTAACTTACCATTTCGACAAAAAATCGCGAATATACAAAATATTCCTTATAAGTTTACCTTAGCTGTCAGTAGGTATGTAAAGGAATTCAAGTATGTAATGCAAAGGAAAATTGGCTATGTTTTATGATGCGAAAATTTAGACCCTCTCCTATTACATACACAACCAATAAATACAAAAGTTTATTTAGAGGAGATAGATAATGTTTTTACTCCATTACTCCAAAACTATTGCGGTGACTAATGAAACTGTGGTAAATATTATATTTATGTATGTAGCCAAAAGCTACTTTTTGTCAAGAAACTGTCGATTCCAAGCATATATTTTTTCCAACGTCCATCGGCTCTTCAATCTATGTCTAATATTATAATTGGTTTATAATTAAAAGACCTAACATAGTCTGAGCAATCTGAAAGAGCGGCGGCGGCCGGCGAAGCGCCAGAAACAAACTCCCCCCTTAAACAAATATGCCACACGCTAACTTTTCGGCAGTCGTTGTGCGGAAAAAATGTATGGAGATGACATTAGCTGCGGAAAAATAACGTAAGGTTGTCATTTCCATACATTTTTCTACGCAACGACTGCGGAAAAGTTGCTCCGAGATGTTATACTCAGATTTTCTAAGTTTTTTTCATTATTTGTTAAACAATAACTTGTAAAAAGTATTTCAGAAAAATTGCGATATGTTATTTTGATATAATTATGTTTAACTTGTCAAAAAAGGGTTATGCTAACTGAGAAATTGCGATATGTTGTTATGACAAATGAAAATTTGCGTAAAATTGTTTGCGATGTGATATTTTGCGAAAAGTGTTTTACCCATACATTAGTTATTCCGATTTGACATAGTGTATTATGTCAGGCATCGTTATAAAAGTGATAAATTTTGCCATACTGTTTCTGCAATTCCAGAGGAAGTCCCGTAATTCGACCGAAGATAAGGTGTTGATGCAGATATATGTCGACCTCACACCAGTGCCACCAAATGAGTGCGGACGTCATTACCATGAGACTATGATTTGTGCGAAAGATAACACCGAGAGTAACAAATACTTGCCTCCTCATGACCCCGAGTTTTGTCAGGTAAATAAAAATTTACCATATATTAGGTTGGGGAAAAAGTCTTTTCGCATTATAGTATGTATAAACTTGTAATAAAATCTCTTTGGCTATACTATTTGTATCTGGCTGGTTTTGGTATCATTGAAAGTTTAAATTTTAAAGAACATAATTCCAAATTCAAATTAGGAAAATGTGTGATTTTCATTTGTTTTTCGTACCGCCAAGATGAGTGAATCTAATGAAGAAATTCGATACATTTTAAAATTTTACTACAAAAAAGGTAAAAATGCAACGCAAGCCGCGAAAAAAATTTGCTATGTTTATGGACCTAGTGCAGTGTCTGTGAGAGTAGCACAAATTTGGTTTAAGCGTTTTCAATCCGGAAATTTTGATGTCAAAGATGCACGTCGCTCTGGTCGCCCTATTACAGATAAAACGGATGCCATTTTTGAAAAAGTGGAGCAAGATCGGCATGTCAGTAGTTACGACGTAGCTGAAGAACTGGGAATTGACCACAAAACAGTTTTGGCGCATTTGAAAAAAACTGGGTACACAAAAAAGCTCGACATTTGGGTACCTCACGAGCTCACTGAAAGAAACCTAATGAACCGTGTACTCATTTGTGATTCTTTATTACGACGTAATGAAACCGAACCATTTTTGAAGAAGCTGATAACTGGTGATGAAAAGTGGATCACGTACGACAAGAACGTGCGAAAAAGGTCGTGGTCAAAGGCCGGTCAGGCTTCACAGACTGTGGCGAAACCCGGGTTAACTCGCAACAAGGTGATGCTGTGTGTGTGGTGGGATTGGAAGGGCATTATTCGTTATGAGCTGTTACCACCAGGCAGGACCATCGATTCTGAACTCTACTGCGAACAACTGATGAGATTAAAGCAAGAAGTTGAGAGAAAGCGGCCGGAATTAATCAACAGAAGGGGTGTGGTTTTTCATCATGATAACGCTAGACCTCACACATCTTTAGCCAGTCAGCAAAAATTAAGAGAGTTTGGCTGGGAGGTGTTAATGCATCCGCCGTATAGTCCTGACCTTGCACCTTCAGATTTCCACCTGTTTCGGTCTCTTCAGAATTCTTTAGGCAGTGTCAGGTTAACATCACGAGAGGACTGCCAAAACCACTTGTCGCGGTATTTTGACCAGAAGTCCCAAAATTTCTATAGCAATGGGATCATGTCCCTACCTACAAGATGGCAAAAAGTTATCGAACAAAATGGTACCTACATACTTTAGTTAAATGTAAATAAACTATATTAAAAAATGTTTTGAATTTTCTTAAAAAATGCGAAGAAACTTTTTCCCCAACCTATTATATATCGTCGTTATAGTGCGAAAATTCACTAAGTGACATTTTTGGTCAAATTGAGTTAAGGTTGCTAAAGTATCTTTTAAGGTATTATCTACCTTACTATCGAAGATATAGAAGTGTTTTTATATAATTTTTTAAATATTAGTTTGTGAATAAATGACTAAGTTCACATTTTATCACCAAGCCAAGTACGAAAATTAACTATGTCTCTTAGTTAGTTCTTATTTCATTCATGAGCAGCAATTCTTTTCTTTGAACAGCCGAATGAAATCACTAAGAGCATTTAAGTAACTTTCACTGACAAAACTCGCAACGCATTTGATTCTTTTTAGAATAATAAAATCACTAAGGGCACTTAGTTAATTTTCGTTCACCATGTGCGCGGCACCATCTCTACTTTACGGCTTTTAAGTAATTCTAGCACAGAATCTAGTTGTAACTATCCCAATAAATATAAATATGAAAAAGTCATTAATGTATCTTGAAAAGTATTACAATAAAAACCAATACACTATTACATTCTAACATGTTCTTTGCATGATAAAACACCGTAAACAACAACTGACAACATGTGGGTATGATGATCTTTATGAAAAAAAAGTATATTATACTTTTTAATTTCAGATAGATCACCATGCCCACAAAGACCTTTGCTTCGAAAATTGTGATAATGAGCCACCATTGGGCACCTAACTGTCAGAAAAGTTACTATCACACTATCAAGACTTAATTCTTACACAAAGTTTGATAGTCTCATATCCGCCACACCTTCAAACACCACAAATCCCTACAGAAGCACTTTTTGAAAGCTTAAATTCAAAACATTACGTAGACTTAGAACCAGTGCCGCTAACGGACTTCTCTAAATTTACAACCAATATAGATTAAAAATTATTCAGTACCTTCTTCAGTAATACAAACAGAAGTGTTTGATAATTTGGATGGACCTAAATCGGCCTGTCTACCGATGTGATAATCACTTGTATTAGATCTATCTATACCTTTTGTGAATTCAAATGACATAAACGAACCATGTCTATATCTCCAAATTCGACTTTTGAAGAATCATCGAGCACTGATGATTTTCGTTCATCTAAGACATCATGGATACCGGATACTGATGAGGAATATATTGTAGTCCCAAAAAGCAAAGCAAAAGCTATCTTCATTTAACGTACCTAATTCTGATGCTACATCTGTTAGCAGCACAACAGAAATAGTAAGTGCTACAAACTCGTTTCAAACAGCAAGTCCTCCCTTATTAGAATGCCCTGTTAGTCAGAGCCTAACTTCTCCATTAGAACAACTAAAACAGATTGTATCTAGCTCAGTATTACAAACTAATACAACAGACGAAGAAAGGGAAAACCCTGAAGATACAAAAAGCTTTCTGCACTACATTCAGAATTCGCACTTAAGAAATAAGAAAAGAAGAGATGCAAGGATTGTAATACCTGAAGATATTCCAAAAGCGTACACATCTCTCTTCATCATTTCAGCTAAGAAACGCCCACTGTTGCACATAGGTCATTAGGCCTCCCCCAGGGATTTCCAAACTCCCGCATTCAGCGGCGTCCCGCGACCTCCACCAGATCGTCGGTCCACCTTGTGGGGTGCCTACCAACTCTGCGTCTCCCGGTACGTGGCCACCACTTGAGGACGTTCCGCCCCAACGGCCGTCACTCCTGCGAGCTATGTGTCCTGCCCACTGCCACTTAAGGTTTGCAATTCTTTGGGCTATGTCGGTGACTCTAGTTCTTCTACGGATAACTTCATTTCTGATGCGTTCGCGTAGAGAAACCCTGAGCATAGCCCTCTCCATTACCCTTTGAGTGACATTAAGGGCCCATGGCGCGAAAAAGAGCAAAAAGGCAGTTGGCGTTTTTGATATTTTACGTTAACGTTCCAGTTAACTGACCGGGAAAAAATAAATTTAAATTCTTAAGTTATGTGTTTACACAATCACCGTCACCATTTTTCAAATTTACATACCATTTCGTTAAAAAATAGCATCCATTTTACTTAAAATTTAGGTTACACCCACATACCGTTCGTGATTTTTAGCTTCATTAATTAACCCTATTATATTTTAGCTTAACAAATATATAGAACAAAGGTAAGCATAACACTGACACCGTGGTATTTTTTTAAATTATCGTACATTGATTTTTATATGAATTTTTTAACATACATTTATCGATTTTCTTACAAATACTTGGCTCGGGCGCGTCGAAATTCAGTGTGCAATCAAGACTCGGAAGTGAGAGCACGTCGCTTTGAGCTAGCTTCCGGTTACGTAATTATTTGTGTATGTATACGACGCGAAGTCCTACGGAGTAATCGGAGAAGTTGATAACTAACAATTTTATTATTTATGGCTGCCGTACGAAAAACCTTCAACCTTTTTACAAGCTTTTATTTATCTTTTGCATGTTCGGGTCTAATCTTGCGAGTTAAATTTGACTCATTTCCCGGTTTCCGATTAAGCTGAAATTTTGCATGCATATGTATAAATATATTATGATGACGACATGGAGCTGATCTGATGTTGGAGCTGAAAGGTGGCCATAGGAACTCCGCAATAAAACGACATAGCCCCATCGAGTTTGAGCTCGTTTGATTCGTGTTGACGAGAACTTTGATCCTATATGGTAACCAGGGTCTGATGCTGAATCTGGAAGGTTGCCATAGGAACTCCGCAATCAAACAATGCAACCTCATCGAGTTTAGGCTCGTTTGATTCGTATTGACGAGTACTTTGATCCTATATGGTAACCAGGGTCTGATGCTGGATCTGGAAGGTGGCCATAGGAACTCCGCAATCAAACAACGCAACCCCATCGAGTTTGGGCTTGTTTGATTCGTATTGACGAATACGATCCTATATATGGTAAACAGGGTCTGATGCTGGAACTGGAAGGTGGCCATAGGAACTCCGCAATCAAACAATTCATTCCCATCGAGTTTGGGCTCGTTTGATTCGTATTGACGAGTACTTTGGTCCTATATGGTAACCAGGGTCTGATGCTGGAACTGGAAGGTGGCCATAGGAACTCCGCAATAAAACGACACAACCCCATCAAGTTTGGGCTCGTTTGATTCGTATTGACGAGCACTTTGGTCCTATATGGTAACCAGGGTCTGATCCTGGAACTGGAAGGTGGCCATAGGAACTCCGCAATCAAACAACGCAACCCCATCAAGTTTGGGCTCGTTTGAATTGTATTGACGAGCACTTTGGTCCTATATGGTAACCAGGGTCTGATGGTGGAACTGGAAGGTGGCCATAGGAACACTGCAATAAAACGACACAACCCCATCGAGTTTGGGCTCGTTTGATTCGTGTTGACGAGTACTTTGGTCCTACATGGTAACCAGGGTCTGATGCTGGAGCTGGAAGGTAGCCATAGGAACTCCGCAATAAAACGACACAATCCCATCGAGTTTGGGCTCGTTTGATTCGTATTGACGAGCACTTTGGTCCTATATAGTAACCAGGGTCTGATCCTGGAACTGGAAGGTGGCCATAGGAACTCCGCAATCAAACAACGCAACCCCATCGAGTTTCGGCTCGTTTGAATTGTATTGACGAGCACTTTGGTCCTATATGGTAACCAGGGTCTGATGGTGGAACTGGAAGGTGGCCATAGGAACTCTGCAATAAAACGACACAACCCCATCGAGTTTGGGCTCGTTTGATTCGTATTGACGAGTACTTTGGACCTATGTGGTAACCAGGGTCTGATGCTAGAGCTGGAAGGTAGCCATAGGAACTCCGCAATAAAACGACACAACCCCATCAAGTTTGGGCTCGTTTGATTCGTATTGACGAGTACTTTGGTCCTACATGGTAACCAGGGTCTGATGCTGGAGCTGGAAGATAGCCAAAGGAACTCCGCAATAAAACGACACAATCCCATCGCGTTTGGGCTTGTTTGATTCGTATTGACGAGTACTTTGGTCCTATGTGGTAACCAGGGTCTGATACTGGAACTGGAAGCTGGCCATAGGAACTCCGCAATAAAACGACAAACCCCAACCAGTTTGGGCTCGTTTGATTCGTATTGACGAGTACTTTGGTCCTATATGATTTTTCTTGATGAGTACTTTGAGCCTAGCCTAGATAATATCCATACGCAACCCCATCAATTTCTTTTGTGCGACCTTCCCCAATTTAGGTTTCAAATGAAAGAGCTTGAATTGTAGAATGAATTGTAGAATATAGTATATTCTGAAAGACAATCTAATACAAGATGGCCGCCGTCACAAATTGACGGATTATTTTTATGTACAATCCCCACAATATGGGTCTGTATATGGGGTATCAAATGAAAGTTCGTAAAATACAGTACACCATGAAAAAAACTAAAACAAGATGGCCGCTATCACAAAAGATTTTTAAAAACAAGCTTTTACTTTAATGTCCTAAAAAAGAAAATAAACTTTAATTTATTTTTTTATTACAATCTAGCGAATGGCTTCAATGCACTAAAAAGTGCGTTGAGCACAAGAAAATATTCATTTTATATTTGTTTGTTACTAAATTATTATATGTATATTATATAAAATAATTTGTAGATACAACTAACAATAAAGAACTCGGTAGTCATTAAAATATTTCGTATTATTTGAGTAATTAGTTTAAAAAAAGTTTTTTTAAAAACAAGCTTATATTATAATGCCTTAAAAGAGGAAAATAAATTTTGATTTATTACAAGATATATTTTCTTATAAAAATATAAAAGCTTGTCCCGAGAATTAGGATAAACAATAAAACAATTTAACTTGATTATTATATTTATTTTTTTGTAATTAATAACGTTTTGTACAGCATTGTCATACACACATGACAATGCTGTGCAGTCCGGAAATTTAAATGCATATATGATCCCTTTTTGAAAAACTCGAATCCGTTATAACTGCTGCCTCACGGAAACTCGGTGTCCTGAACAAGGTGCGTAGGTATTTTGCGCCGGACCAACTATGCCTGTTGTATAAAACTCAGGTTAGGTCTTGCGTGGAATATTGCTCGCACTCCGATACCTCGATCCTCCCACCCACCCACCTCCTCGATGCTCTGGACAGATTGCAGCGTCGCGCTATTCGAATAATTGGCGATGTAGAGGCAACTAACACCCTCGAGCCTCTACAACTTCGGCGTGACATCGCCTCTCTTAGCGCCTTTTACCGTATGTTCCACGGGGAATGCTCTGAGGAGCTCTTTAACCTTATCCCTCCCTCTCCATTCCTTCACAGAAACACGCGTAAGGGTCTACGGAGTCATCCTTACACTGTATCCTCCTTTTCACACCGTACCAATAAATACCAAGATTCCTTCTTCTTTTTTTTTATTGCTACTAAGTTGGCAAAAAAGCAAACTACCCACCTGATGGTAAGTGGTAACAGTCACCTATAATTCATATGTCTCGTGTGACATTCGCAGTAAAACTGCAACCCCCACAAGGGCCACAGTGTACGTTGCCAACTTGTGACTTAAGACGTAAAGTCACGGTACCCAGTAATTTCAGTGCCATATCTTACCCTTCAAACCGGAACACAGCAATGCAAGCACTGCTGCTTTGCGGCAGAAATAGGTAAGACGGAGGTACCCAAGCACACGACCTTGGTACAGAGTCTCCCTCCGGTAAGTCTTCTGTCGTTCATCCCACACTTGGAATTCTCTACCTGTACACGTGTTTCCTCCATCCTACAACATGGGTTCCTTCAAAAGAGGTGTGAAAAACATCTTTTAGGCCGGCAAGGGGCGGGCAGGTTGGATAGTGGATGTCCTCCCACCTCTATCTGTCAACTCATTTAGGCCTCTTTCACCGCTTAACATCAGGCGGGAGGAGGTCATTTGCCATAAAAAAAAACTGTTTAAGTACCTTGCCCGTATGTATTTACTTGGTAAGCCTTAAACAAATAAATATTGGTAATTCTAAGAAAAAAATATTTGTTTTTTATAAAATGGGTAAATCTTGCGACAAGCTTTTATATTTTATTAAAAACTAGCTGTGCCGGCGAACTACTTTCCGCCATAATAACGGCCAACTAACGTTTCGCCGTAATAAAAAATAGCCTACTATAATAATAGACCTACTGAATATACACAAAACATTTCATAAAGATCGGTCAAGCCGTTTCGGAGGAGTTCGGTAACAAACACTGTGACACGAGAATTTTATATATTAGATGTATCATGTAATAAATTAAAATTTATTTTCGTCTTATTAGGGATTTAAAATAAAATCCTAGTGTGGGGCGACTTTTTTTTTAAATCTTTTTACTATTATTTTATATTTTATCATTTTGTAACCGCATGGCCGCCATTACGAAACTCGATCAAAGTACTCGTCATTACGAAACAAACGAGCCCAAAACTCGATGGGCTTGTGTCGTTTTATTGCGGAGTTCCTATGGCCACCTTCCAGTTCCAGCATCACACCCTGGTTACCATATAGGACCAAAGTACTCGTCATTACGAATCAAACGAGCCCAAACTCGATAGGGTTATGTCCTTTTATTGCGGAGATCCTATGGCCACATTCCAGCTCCAGCATCAGACCCTGGTTACCATATAGGACCAAAGTACTCGTCAATACGAATCAAATGAGCACAAACTCAATGGGGTTGTGTCGTTTTATTGCGGAGTTCCTATGGCCACCTTCCAGCTCCAGAATCAGACCCTGGTTACTATATAGAACCAAAGTCCTCGTCATTACGAATCAAACGAGCCCAAACTCGATAGGGTTATGTCGTTTTATTGCGGAGGTCCTATGGCCACCTTCCAGCTCCAGCATCAGACCCTGGTTACCATATAGGACCAAAGTACTCGTCATTACGAATCAAACGAGCCCAAACTCGATAGGGTTATGTCGTTTTATTGCGGAGGTCCTATGGCCACCTTCTAGCTCCAGCATCAGACCCTGGTTACCATATAGGACCAAAGTACTCGTCATAACGAATCAAACGAGCCCAAACTCGATAGGGTTATGTCGTTTTATTGCGGAGGTCCTATGGCCACATTCCAGCTCCAGCATCAGACCCTGGTTACCATATAGGACTAAAGTACTCGTCATTACGAATCAAACGAGCCCAAACTCGATAGGGTTATGTCGTTTTATTGCGGAGGTCCTATGGCCACATTCCAGCTCCAGCATCGGACCCTGGTTACCATATAGGACCAAAGTACTCGTCAATACGAATCAAATGAGCACAAACTCAATGGGGTTGTGTCGTTTTATTGCGGAGTTCCTATGGCCACCTTCCAGCTCCAGCATCAGACCCTGGTTACCATATAGGACCAAAGTACTCGTCAATACGAATCAAATGAGCACAAACTCAATGGGGTTGTGTCGTTTTATTGCGGAGTTCCTATGGCCACCTTCCAGCTCCAGCATCAGACCCTGGTTACCATATAGGACCAAAGTACTCGTCATTACGAATCAAACGAGCCCAAACTCGATAGGGTTATGTCGTTTTATTGCGGAGGTCCTATGGCCACATTCCAGCTCCAGCATCGGACCCTGGTTACCATATAGGACCAAAGTACTCGTCAATACGAATCAAACGAGCCGAAACTCGATGGGGTTGCGTTGTTTGATTGCGGAGTTCCTATGGCCACCTTCCAGTTCCAGGATCAGACCCTGGTTACTATATAGGACCAAAGTGCTCGTCAATACGAATCAAACGAGCCCAAACTCGATGGGATTGTGTCGTTTTATTGCGGAGTTCCTATGGCTACCTTCCAGCTCCAGCATCAGACCCTGGTTACCATGTAGGACCAAAGTACTCGTCAACACGAATCAAACGAGCCCAAACTCGATGGGGTTGTGTCGTTTTATTGCAGTGTTCCTATGGCCACCTTCCAGTTCCACCATCAGACCCTGGTTACCATATAGGACCAAAGTGCTCGTCAATACAATTCAAACGAGCCCAAACTTGATGGGGTTGCGTTGTTTGATTGCGGAGTTCCTATGGCCACCTTCCAGCTCCAGCATCAGACCCTGGTTACCATATAGGACCAAAGTACTCGTCATTACGAATCAAAGGAGCCCAAACTCGATAGGGTTATGTCGTTTTATTGCGGAGGTCCTATGGCCACCTCCCAGCTCCAGCATCAGACCCTGGTTAACAAATAGGACCAAAGTACTCGTCAATATGAATTAAACGAGCCCAAACTCAATGGGGTTGCGTCGTTTTATTACGGAGTTCCTATGGCCACCGTCCAGTTCCTTCATCAGATCAGCTCCATGTTATCATAACATTGCATTGTCACGATATACATAATATTATGTGCAAAATTTCAGCCAATTCGAAAACCGAGAAGTGGTCAAATCTACATACTTACATACAGTGCAAGCTAAATAAAAGCTTGTAAAAATAAAAGTTGATCAAACACATCCCTGTATTTACTATAGTATAACACAGTAAATAATAAACACCTATTAAATTCAAAATTAACATCTACGATATTTTGCTAGGCGGCCGTACCGATTGCGCGACCGAGTGCGCTTGTGTGCGTGAGCGACGCACACAAAGAGAGACTAGAGAAATTTACCTAAACTAGCTCGGGCTCGCGCGGATGGTGGGCCCTTAAGCTTTCTGATGAGACCCATTGTAAACGGCCACGTCTCAGTTCCGTACGTCATCACTGGCAACACGCACGAATTGAAAACTTTCGTCTTAAGACACTGCGGTAGATTGGCCGAGAATAGCTTCCCGAACGCTGCCCAGTCGAGTTGGATTCGTCGATTTACCTCTTTCTGGAAATTGGACTTACCGGGCTGGACTATTTGCCCCAGGTAAACATATTCGTCAACAACTTCCAGTGCAGAGCGTCCAACGTTCACAGAAGTGGATACTACATGGGAATTCATCGTGATTTTGGTCTGATCCATGTTCATTTTAAGACCCACTTGTTTAAAAACTCTACAGAGGTCTTCGAGCATTGTGCCTAGATCTTCCACGGTCTCAGCCATGACTACGGTATTATCGGCAAAGCGAAGGTGAGTCATGTACTCGCCGTTTATGTTGATGCCGAGTCCTCTCCTTACCAATAACTAATGCGAAAAAATGAAGTGATGGAGCTTTGCGATAAAGAGATTTTTCCTGAAGAATATCACGCATGGATTGAGCCACTACCAGTGAAGTGAATAGTTTGTAGAAAAATTTCTAGAGCCCGACATTTTGGAACAGTCAAATGGTGAAGATGTTGATAAAGCTAATCGACATCTGAGTTTCGTTATAAATTAAAATTTGGTAGAACAATATTATTTATTATATTACAAAAATGCTGTTTTATTTTTCAAGTTAATGTCAAAATTCACTAACTTCTGCACCAAATTAAAATTTAAGGTGAAAATTACTCAACTACTACAAAAATGTCACTAAGTGCATAATCTTGCAATTTATCCGGTACGCGAAAATGCACTAACTTGCTTTTTCTTATGTATATCCGAATTTAAAACATAAATTACCAAAATTATATAAAATTTCTATAATGTGAGGCATTCTTAATATCTTGTTCATAGAACATATTTTTGCTGCGGTGACAGTTATTAAGATATTTAAGTACAAATAGTAAAAAAATGTTTAAACGCGATTATCTCAACACTATCTTTTTGTAGTTAGTGAATTTTCGCACTACAACGACGATATATTACTTATATTGTGAAGCGCCACCAAAGGGATACTCTAGAGTCGTCTACGCAGGTACTTCTGTTACTTATTTCTGCCACAAAGTAGCAGTGCTTGCATTACTGCCATTTTAACTAACTTCAAATAAGGAGGAGGTTCTATGTTCGACTGTATCTATTTTTGATGTATGATTAACGCTATTTGTGGACCGATTTTCAAAATTTCTGTGGTGGTCCCATTGCCACCTCAGTCATGAGCTGATGATGCGAACAGAAAATCGAGAAAAACTCTTAAATTACATAGGCACGTCCAACGTATTTCATGTTTTTTCTGTAGATATTGAGTTATTTGCATCTGATAGTCATATTACGTTACTAGAGCCGATGATTAAAAGCTCCTGGTAGGTTCATCATCACATCATCATCATCACAGCCCATATACGTCCCCACCGAGGGGTTCGAGCCTACCCTATGTTAGGGTGATTAGGCCTTAGTCAACCACGCTGGTCCAGTGCGGATTGGTTGACTTCACATACACCATTGAATTTCTTCGCAGATGTATGCAGGTTGCCTCACGATGTTTTCCTTCACCCTAGGAGCGTCAGACCATATTAAATTCTACTACATATGAAATTCGAAACTAAGAATACTACATATGAAATTCGAAACGAAAAAACACATTGGTACATGGCGGGTCTCGAACCCCGACATCCCGATTGGAAGGCAAGTGCCGAGTCCACAGCGCCACCGACGCTCCTGGTAGGTTAGGAGTTAGGAAACATATAATGGGAAGTTATTTAAAGAAGTTCGGGTGAGCTGATTGTGGGCAGTATGACTCCTAAACAATTAGGTTGTTAGAAGTTTCGGAATATTTTTTTTGTTATGAGCGGAAGACGTTTTATTTTAGGTTATTCTCGTGTTTGCCTTGAGTCAAATTCTAATGCACAAAAAATAAAAACCGACTTCAAAATATTAAAAAGTCAAACATAGTCTAAGAACATATACATCACATTTTTATATTGAAGTCGGTACCAAGCAATAACCACCTGGAAAGTTATGTAGCTAATTAAAATTTGGCACGAACTTCAATATAAAAATGTGATATGTTATAATGTATTCTTATATTATTTTTAATTGTATTTAGTGTTTTCGAAGTCGGTTTTTTAATTTTTTTGTAATATCATGTTTTATTACATTAGGTAGTCAATTTACTTATTTACTTATAATCGAGAGTACCCTCTCGATTATAATTAATACTATCTATATAAATAAAACTATTTGCGAAACTTACAGGACCCACATGTTGTATAGGTGACTGTAGCCACATGCTATCAGAGGGACTGCTTTTTCTCAACTTAGTTGAAGAAAATCATGGCTGATCAATTTTAACAGACTTCGAAAAAGGAGGAGGTTCTATATGTTCCGCTGTATCAATTTTTTTTTATGTATGTCTAACGATTACTTCGCCATTTCTTTACCGATTTTCAAAATTCTTTTTGGAATCGAAAGAGTATACTCCCCAGGTGGTCTCATTATCACCATGTCATGATCTGATGATGGGATCCCATGGAAATCGAGGGAAACCCTTGAATTTCATAGGCACAACCGGCGCCGTCGAATTAATTCACCCGGGCTTATTCACCTAGGGTAATTATGTATACTATTTAGTAGACTTCATTCACCTGTTTCTTATTTTTTTTTTGTGTGGGTGATTTAAGTATACTGTTGACATAATTCCCCTTTTTGAAAAAAAATGTTTTGAAGAGGATTGTGAAGCTGTAAATTTTCATACAAAAAGCGATAACGCCTTTCTTCCTCTTTACATGGTCCAATTTTCATAATTTTTGGAAATGTTTTAAATATAATGAAGATCTAGGTTTGTATGTTTTGATTTTGAAGTTATATTGTTCAGAATATAAATTATATACATATTTTATACTTAAAGGTTAAAAACTACCTCGAGCATTTTTATCTTTTTTGACTAAATTAATACTGAATTACAAAAAAAGCAAAACGTACAAACATAGATTGTATACTGAATCTAATGAGATCAAAAGTGTCGAATTTCGTAAAGGTTTAGAGGGGTAAAACAGTTATCGCCCGAAACAATATTTCATTATGAAATGTAGGCACTTGCCTTGGACTTTTAACTCTAAGCGGTGTGCAACAAACTGCATTTTTGAAAGTGCATACTTGAGCCATGAATTGGCACTTCACAATTCTCTTAATATGTAGAAGATAAAATGTATATATCTCGCACTTTTCATTATAAATCCAGCCCTGCTTCTTCATTTTATTGCAAATAAATAAAATTAGTACATAAATAGAAAATAATTTAATACTCGATATTTTAATTATCCTATAATAATATGTAACTAACGCAACATCTAAGTCCCACACTAATGTCTTCATGTAACAACTCCATTTGAGCTTCCTGAATAATTTAGTCGTTAACTTTACTAAGAGATGTTCGCGGATTTGGATGGCGTTTAGTATTAGAATCTGTTTTAAAGGCTGCAATTACAAACAACAGTAACGAAAAATTGTCAGGAAAGCAATAAATTATTAATGCTAAGTAGTAAACGTCATCTTTGTTTCTTATATGGCCCGTATTCAAGATCGCATATTTAACAAAAAAAATTCATTAGTGTGGATCATTATTAGGTACTTACTTAGGATGAGATCATTATTTTTGAGATGGGATGTTGTTCCCTTTGCAAAGTTTTACATGTGTTTTTTATAATTTGATTTAAGAAGGGTGAATTAAGTCAACTTAATAGTGTACTTAAATCACCTACAAAAATAGGTGAATTAAGTCTACTATATAGTATACTTAATTACCCTAGGTGAATAAGCCCAGGTGAATTAAGTCTACTGCATCGGCACAACCAACATGTTGGTAGTCATCATGTCATGTTACTGAGCTGATGATAAAAGGTTCCTGGTAGGTTCGAAACTGTTTAAAGCAAAAACGCTTTATTTTAAGTTATTCTGGTGTTTGCCTTGGCTTAAATTCTAATATGTACTTATAAACTAAAAAGATTGAAAAAGATTTTTTTACAAAAATAAAACGACTTCAAAAACACTAAAAAGTCATAAATAATAAAAGAATACATAAAACATCACAGTTTTATGTTGAATTCGGTGCCAAGTTATGATCACCTTGAAAGTTTTAAAAAATATAAGAACAATTAATGTAGTTAAGTACTTAAAATTTTGCACTGACTTCAATATAAAAGTGTGATGTTGTATATATTCATATATTATTTATGACTATCTAATAAAGTCAGACGCTCTGGTAAATTCAAATTCCACCACAGAAGTGAGTAAAAACACCTCCATGGATTTTTTCGTGTTTGCCTATACATAAACGTTAATGCCTATAGACAAACCTAAAAAATAATAAATCTCTTAAGATAGCAATATGCAGGTTTACCTACTATCATCTTACAAGAATTCTTTCATTTACTGACTTTGCAGGGTAATCGTGGAGGGCCCCTTGTTTGCGGAAATGAGGTCGCCGGAATACAAACTTACGTGGAAAATAACTGCAAGCCGCCATATCTTTACCAGAAGCTATCAGTGTGGAATAATTTCATTACCTGTGGTATTGAAGGCAAATGTAATGAGGAGGGATGTGCAAATATGTGCACAGTTTTAGACAAAGACGAAATAGCTAAAGTTATAAAAGCAACAGCTAAAATCACAGACGCTACAACTAAAGTCACAGAAGCAACAGAAAAATCGACATTAAAAATAGTCTCACATATTATAACCTCTGTTGAGACTACCACCCTTACGACTGCCAAAATGGAAACGATTACTTATGATGATCCCTTGATCATCATAAGTAATTCTCCCACTCTAACTACAACAACTCAACAGGCTATTAACACTGAAAAACTAGGTACGACGACTACAGCTTCCACTGAAAGTACCAAAGAAAAGAATGAAACGATCTCGTGGCCAAAAGAAAAGCACCCCACGGCAGTTGAAGTAATAGAAGAGAATAAAGTTGAAAGGAAAATGAATGTGGAAGCTCAACGTCAAAATCTTAAGGCAAGAAAAGCTAAGGGCAAGGCCACCAGGAATGTGGATAATTTCATAAGTTTGATTCTAGTTTCTTTATTTAGTTTATTGTACCGTGTTTGATAATTCGATTTAAACATTAAAAAAATTGCTCATGTTTTGAATTATTTTTTAATTTGTATGAAAAGTTATCATTCAAATTCGTTTAAGTAGGTATACCCCAATATTTCTTGAACAAACGGCTAGCTTGTCATTAAAATTTTGCATAGAATTATATTCACCTCGGGACCTTAAAACTTTCTTACAAATTATTCGAGGTTTAAAGACTTGCTAGTTAAGTGTACTTAACTGCGACTTGTGAGAATGTAAATTGTGTCCCGTCCCGCCCCGTGGGCTATCCACAGGGATTATACAACCACCGTCATTCGATATGCTAATTATTACTGCTTGCTGCCGTATCTCGAATTTGTAACTAATATTATAATTACGCTTTTCTGAATATTTTATAAAAAATTAAATGTAAAAAAACCTTTTTAAAAACAAGCTTTTATTTAAAATGCGCTAAAAAGAAAAAAATAACTTTTACACTAAAAGTTTTTCTTATAACATCACTTCACATTTGACACAATTTATATGACATAAAAGCTTGCCGCGAGATTTACTTGTGTGCAGTATCTTAAAAGTACTTAAAAGAGTACCTACTTTTAAGTACCTACTCGTATTTACATAGTTTGAAAATTGTAATGGATAAAACTATTCATATCAAATTATTTAATTTACTTTTTATCTACAAAAGTAAATCTCGCGACAAGCTTTTATGTCATATAAATTGTGTCAAATGGGAAATGACGTTATAAGAAAAAGTTTTAGTGTAAAAGTTTATTTTTTCTTTTTAGCGCATTTTAAATAAAAGCTTGTTTTTAAAAAGGTTTTTTTTTATATTTCATTTATTTTTTACTTTCTAGTTATCACTGGACACGTTTCTCAGTCTGTTCATCTCATTCAACGCATCATTGTTGCAAGGTCGTTTGCCGGTTAACTTAGAACAGTCTAGCTCTTCAATAAGAAGACCTTCTAATGATTTTACCCTACTTAAGGCCACGTATGCTTGACCAGCGTGTGCGTTCCCCCAGCAGGAAATTGTGTCCTAGGTCAAATTAAGTTTCATGAATAATTAGAGCGTAATTTGCTATAAATGTGCGCGAAATAAAAAATTTGTGCGCCTTTCCGTTTTGGAATAAAATGAGAAAAACGAATCCTGCTGGGGTAACGTTTTTCCAGCAGGAAGATTTTAAACGAATAATCCGAGAGATAAATAATTTATATGAGCGGATAGCTTATATTTGTGCATAAATGTGCGCCAAAAATGAAATTTGTGGGCCATCGGGTTTTACAGATATTTCGTTTCCTGCTGGGGTAACATTTTGCTGAAACTTGTTTCTCCAAAACCATCGAATGTGCGCCCATTGAATAAAGATACATGAGTAGCTTTTAATTTGTGCCTATTTGTGACATAATTTGATTTTCAAAAATATTTGCAGTTTAGGGAGTAATCACGTAATGAAGGAAATTCGAAAAAAAATTCTAGCGCATAAATGAGAAAGCATAGAAGCTCACTGAAAACGACTTTTGAATGGTCTTATTATTACTAACAAACATAAAAAGTTTCAAGAATCTACATGTACGCGTTTTTGAATAATTAAACTTTAACTTTAATCGGTGATAACGTCACTGTAAACTCACAATGCAAGAAAGTGACTAAACCAAAATTACATAGGTATAGACTAAAAATTAGAGCGTATTCAGAACTATTTATCATGAAAATTTCAGCATCATATATTTTGTATTAAAGGAGATATAAACAAAAACCAAAAAATTTGCTAATTCTTTGGTTATCCGACTAAATTCGAAAGACCACCAAAAAGCGACGGTTTCATACTTGTTGATGACATTCTTAATTTTACCCACTAACAAGTTTAAATACGCCACGTCTGTGTACACTCGGCTATAAAACTGTTTTGGAATGAATGAATTTATTTACTTTTTTTGAGTTTATTGTCTATATTATTAAAAATAAACACTTCCACTTAAATACCTACTTATTTAATGTGCGTCTATTGATAATTAATAATGTAATATTATATATTATGTGAATATATTATGTAATATTATATAAATCATAGCATTATATAAATCATAGCATTATATAATATTACAATTGCAGAGATAGACCTCTTTTAGTGGAAATAAAAAGATATCAAATAAATATTAGGCATATTGAAAATTTATTAAGTGTAGGCAAACAAACACAAACATGGTCAAGTTATAGAAATAGATAGGAAACCAATAAAGTATCCTTTTATATTATGAACATAAAATTTGCAACAGCAAAATTATTTAAATGCTTAGAAACTGCTTTTTTAATGTAATAGAATCAAAACATCAATCTACGGCGCTAGGTGAAGTAGGTAATGATGGCACCTAGTTATTTACTTGTAGCTATAAAGCTAGATTACTCGCATAGGGTGGAAAGCGTGCTTGTCATTCCTATCTGAGGCGATTAACTGTCGCATTCTATATTATATATAATTCTTTATTGTACACACACATTAAAAAAATACATTTAAAACTAACAGTATATATAAAGGCGGACTTATTTCTCATAGAGATATCTACCAGCCAACCTAAGTCCTAATCTATTCCGCTCTTTGGTGATCGGATCTTTTTTGTTGCACATACAGTGTATCCAATGGTGATCATTCGGATTTAACGTGATGTAACAATCCCCAAATGTAGCAATATCATGTGTGAGTAAAATATTTATTTTGTATTTTAATTGCATAGTTTTTAATTTGAAATGAAAGTTATCAATTTTTTTATGAAAAATGAATACCTCATTAAATTAATAAATGCCGTGTGTTGATCTATTTTTTAAAAACATACCTATATTATTTTTTTAGACCTACCTATAGTACATCGGTTCAGCGGTTATTGATTGTAATACATTGAAGTAATATTCAATTTATAATATTACTAAGAATTTATTAGTTCTGTTTAAAGTTAAAGTTTTTATCTTTTTAGAGTATTTAATGCTTTTTCAAAAAAGGTATCTTAATAATTTATTTTATATTTTTTGTCAGTGTTCTGTATATTCCTCATTTTAATATGTAAATATGTAATTTGCCGTTTAATGACAGTCAAACTCTTTCATCTGATATTTATATTCGGGAGGATTGTACAAAAATATATTATCAACCATTTGTGTCGGCGGCCATCTTGGATTTCAATTTTTTTTAATAGTGAATAGTATTTTACAAGTCAAGTCTTTTAATTTGAACACATATTGGGGGAATTGTACATAAATATGTAATACGCAATTTTGCTGTGGCAGCCATTTTGGTTTACAAATATACTTATTATACTTACACAATTGCATTGTTATTAGAACTAAAGGGGTGTATCAAATTTCAGCTCAATCGAAAACTGTTAAGTGGGTTAAATTTGACTTACAGGATTTGAAACAAACCAACAATCAAACATTACAAGTTAAATAAAAGCTTATTAAAACAAGATATTGGCCCTCATCTCACCTGATGGTCAGTGACGATAAGGCTGAAAGTGGAAACAAGCTTCACCTGGGCTCTTCAGCAACTGAGAGCCTTATTTATCTCTAATTGTGTGAACACGACAATGCTATTAGCATTGTTATTACAGTGAACAACAAACTAAGACTTTTGTCCCCAAGGGGAATCACCACCCGCGACCGTACCGCCTAACTCATAGCGATCACTCGCTATTGCTATCGTGACATTAGAACAATAGTTTTAATGTCACAGGTGACATTAAAACTATTGTTCTAATGTCACGATAGCGATAGCGAGTGATCGCTTTGAATTGGGCGGTACGGCCGCAGATCACAGACCCAATTCTACTAATAAGTTACAGCTCAATCGAAACTGAACCGTAGCGATCGACCAATCAGACCGCCACATTATCAGGTCATCGGACAGTAGAATGGCAATATAAGCGCTCCGATTGGTCGATCGTACCGGTTGAGTTTCGATTCGTCTGTAACCTATTATCAGAATAGAACGCCACATTATCATGTCATTGAACAGTTGCATGGCAATATACGTATATAGGACGTATTTATTTATAATATGTTTAAGTATATATACGTATTTATTGCAGAAAGTTGGCAAACAAGCAAACTACCCACCTGATGGTAAGTGGTAACAGTCGCCTATAATACATGTAGCTCCTGTGAGATTCGCAGCAAAACTGCAACCCCCACAAAAACCACAGTGTACGTTGCCAACTTGTGACACCAGATGTAAAGTCACAGTACCCAGTAATTTCACTGCCATATCTTACCCTTCAAACCGGAACACAGCAATGCAAGCACTGCTGCTTTGCGGCAGAAATATATAAGACGGAGGTACCTAAGCAGACGACCCTAGTACAGAGTCCCTCCAGTAAAGTCTATGTCTAGTGTGCCGCAAAGCTCTTTACTTGGTCCGTTGGATAACTTATCTAACAAAAGCACGGCAGTTTATATTGTACTAAAATTGCTATGAATGCTACATTAATGACAATAAACTCAAAAACTCAATTGCCGTTATGAACGCGACTGTATCGACAACAACTGTTGTTTAATACTGTCAAGAATAGAATGTCATCAACAAGTATGAAATCGTCGCTTTTTGGTGGTCATTCGGATTTAGTCGGATAACCATAAACTTAGCCCATATTTTGGTTTTTTGTTTATATCTACTTTATTAAGAAATGTATGAAGCTGAAATTTTCATGACATATATTTTGGAACATGCACTAATTTTTTATTCATACCCATTTAACTTGGCATTAATCAGTTTCGTGCACTTTGAGTTCAAATTAACGTTATAACCAATTAAAGTTAAAGTTATATTATTTAAAAACGCGTATTCTCAGATTCATGAAACTTTTTATTTTTGATCGAAACAATAAGACCAATCAAATAACGTTTTCAGTGAGCTTCTATGTTTTCTCATTTAAGCGCTATAATTTTTTTTCGAGTTTTCTTCAATACGCGATTACTCCTAAACTGTAAATATTTTTGAAAATCAAATTATGTCACAAATAGGCACAAATTAAAAGCTACACATGTATCTTTATTCAATGGGTGCACATTCGATGGTTTTGGAGAAACAAGTTTCAGCAAAACGTTACCCCAGCAGGAAACGAAATATCTGTAAAACCCGATGGCCCACAAATTTCATTTTTGGCGCACATTTATGCACAAATATAAGCTATCCGCTCATATAAATTATTTATCTCTCGGATTATTCGTTTAAAATCTTCCTGCTGGAAAAACGTTACCCCAGCAGGATTCGTTTTTCTCATTTTTTTTCCAAAACGGAAACGCGCACAATTTTTTTATTTCGCGCACATTTATAGCAAACGACGCTCTAATTATTCATGAAACTTAATTTAGCCTAGGACACAATTTCCTGCTGGGGGAACGCACACTTGACCAGCAGCGAAGAGTTTTGAGCCTAATTCAAACTTATTCTTAGCAAGACCTTTTATTTGATACCCATATTGTAGGAGTGCATTAAAAATATTTGGTCCGCCATCTTGGATTTAGAATGACGTCACACAGTTAATCATGTATTTTCATCCAAACTGTATGTGTATACAAAATATCAACTCAATCGGTTAAAGATATCTACTTCAAAATTTATTTTCAAGCTTTAGAAATCCGCTATATTGGATAAATAGTGACGTCATATTATTTTTCGAGGTACTCTTAGCAAGACCTTTCATTTGATACCCATATTGTAGGAGTGCATTAAAAATAATTGGTCCGCCATCTTGGATATGCCGCCATCATAGATTTAGAATGACGTCACATAGTCAACCATGCATTGTCATCCAAACTGAACGTGTTTACAAAATTTCAGCTCAATCGGTTAAGGATATCTGCTTCAAAATTGAGTTGCAAGATTTCACCCGAACATACATACTTACATTGCAAGTTAAATAAAAGCTTGTAATTAAAAAACTTCAAAAGACAATCCATACGCACACACTGTAATTTAGTGCTTGCTTAGTGCACCTGAGACTGGCAGAATGTATGTAATGAACTATTATAATGACTATAAAATATGCTGAAACAGTTGATAAAGCTCTTGTTTTAAAATATTTAAAAAAATGAGAAAATATGTCGCCAATAAATGTCAATTCGGTTCAATTGTTCTAAAGTCAATCAACTGATCTACAGCTGACCTAATTATTACATCAGCCCTTGCAAGTGGTCACTATGCATTAGTGACGTTGTTAGACATGGTCTGGATTAGGTACCCTGTAGGTGTTTTCCGTAGCTAATCCACCTGTCCCTAATATTTAAAAATACCTAACCCACGTACCAAATCGCATAATATTTTTAAGTCTATACGTTGTTGTGTAGAGCATACTGACACACAAAGTGACACAGTACAAAAAAAATAAGTAGGTATACTTCCGTGTGATGACGGATTCAGAATATATGCTGCGTCGAGGTAGTCCACCAGGATCCCCCAGCCCGATCCCCTAGGGGATCCCCATGAACTCGCAAGTTCACCAGGATCCCCTGAACGCAAATTCATAATATTAAGCACCATTCATACAAAGGAAACTTAAAACAAAAAACGTCATAATTTACTATAACAACATTTTTATTTGTTCGAGTTTTTTTTATTTACGGCAAACACTTGTTTTTTTTTTAGTTTTTGACATATATAACTAATGTGCCTTCAAAGTCAAAAACCTTTTCTAGTATTTTTTTAGTGAAATCTCAAATAAGCATGCTTAAAAAAGCATGGAAATAAAGCAAACGTGGATATTTTGACATTTGGTAATGAAAAAAAGGCACTCGTGCGTAATGGTAACCATCCCGCACGCATAACGTATCTGCAATGTACCACTTTTTGAGCAACTGTATTAAAATAGTTATTTTCACTACAAGTGCGGGAAGCCTGTCATTATAACATGTTCCGACAAATATCGACCCGAGCCGAAGGCGAGAGTTGATAGTCGGAACGAGTTGAAATGACAGTCCCGCACGTGTATTGAACAACTATTTTTAATACAGTTGCGAAAAAATGAAACAATAAATACAACAAAATCTGGTAGACTAGTCAGATTATTTAGCGCAATCTTAACTTAGCATGCTAGAAAAAAAAGCAGGAAAAAAGCGAAATGTGTGTCAGATTTTAGACATTTGGTAAAGAAAAAGCACTCGTGCGTAATGGTGACCATCCCGCAACTGTATTAAAATAGTTATCTTCGCTACAAGTGCGGGAAGACTGTCATTGCAACGAGTTCCGACAAATGTCGTCCCGAGCCGAAGGCGAAGGTTGACAGTCGGAACGAGTGGAAATGACAGTCCCGCACGTGTATTGAACAACTATTTTTAAAACAGTTGCGAAAAAATGAAACAATAAATACGTAGCAGCCATATGTAGCAATGTACCTGCTTTTGGACTTAAAATAAAAAAAATTAAGTAAAAATAACTTTATTTCTAAGCTGGACTTTACAAGGTAAAATACTCACACTCGCATTTTCAGCAATTAAACATAATTCCGGTGGTGTTGAATCAATTAATATGTTATCAGAGTCACTCATTTTATAGAATTATTAAACTTTTAAGCAAATAACAACAATCAATAATCACGCAGAGAAAATTTTAGAAAAATGGCGCCAAATATGTCGTCGTACGACGTACACAGCAGTGACAAAGCAAATGCGTGCTATGCTTTGCTTGTCGTGTTTTTAAAAGCAAGGTCCGGCCGTGCTTTTTGTTATGCTTTGCTTTTAGACATGCTTTTATAATACAAAATCTGGTAGACCAGCCAGATTATTTAGTGCAATCTTAACTTAGCATGCTAGAAAAAAGCAGGAAAAAAGCAAAATGTGTTCAGATTCTAGACATTTGACATTTGGTAAAGAAAAAGCACTAGTGCGTAATGGTGGTCATCCCGCACGCTAAACAGCCCTGCAATATACTACTTTTTGAGCAACTGTATTAAAAAGACTTTTACAGGCACTTACTGACGTCAAAACAATAAAATTGAGTAAACAGTACAAAAGCACAATTACAATTAAATTTAGGAAATTGAAATTTTTAAAAATGAAAAAATTGTTAAATTAACTTTCAGAACAAGGCCACCTGGCATTATGAACGCATGGCGTAGTAAGACGCATCTAATAGTACATTACGATATGAGTGCGTTAAGATGTTATAACCAATACGCACGTATATCGTACGACGTTTTTTAACACATTTGCGAGGAAACAGAAAAAAATAAACTCAATCTGTGAATGCACACTGTTGCTTTCCCGCCATTTTAACAGCGCGCTAGCGCTGCCTACTGACTGGCGCCGCGCGGCGATTAGTTCGAAATTTGAATAGCAACAGCGCGCTGCTCACTAGCTGGAGTTGTGCGGCGGCGATCAGTTCCATATTTGAAATGGCAAATAATACTGTTATGGAATTTGTATGGACTATAACTTAACTATTTGCTTTGGTAACAAACGCGTTTTTATGACCCGCTTTACATATTTAAAACCGGTGGAATTACATCAGCTTTACGAGCAAGGGTGTTAAAAACTAAATAAACGTTTTTGAATTTCGAATTTTATGAAATCTACCTGACAATATTTAAAAACTGCCCAACAGTTATATTGTTGTTTAATTAATTAATAATTAATAATAATTCCAGCTGTGCGTCCTGGATGAATTTATGGTTACCGATATTATTTGTTTGCATGATTGCATTTCTACTCAGTCGCTACCGGTAGCTAGGTCAATAAAAAGGTTATATATAAAAACAATAAGAAAACCCTTAACAACATACGAGTATGTTTATTACCGCAACACTGTGAATGCAACTTTACATAATTTTATCATCAGGGGATCCTGGTGAACTCGCGAGTTCATGGGGATCCCCTAGGGGATCGGGCTGGGGGATCCTGGTGGACTACTTCTCTGCGTCGCCTATACATGACTCCCCCGTGCTGGTCGTAAGAGCCAATTTTATGAATTTACCACAATAATGCAAAAATCAATATAATTTCTCTTCCTCTAAGGAAGGTGCCGTGTCCAGCGTGTATGGTAATGATGATGATGATGATGAACCATAAAACCGTGTCTATTGTACTGTGGTTAACCGCAATAGAAACTTAAGGAGGGTTAAAACCCATCTTCAGTTTTAACAGAACAAATTGCTTTCACAAATATTCGTCCAATACGGTCTGAAAACTTGTTAATGCTATTACAGCAAGCTGCAGCGGCGCTAAGCTGCCACCTCACTTAATTCTACTTATTCATAAAACTTCGACACGCTGGAAACTTTGCCTTGGCATCTCGCGGGCCGCATTAAGTACCCTTCTTCTATCTGATAGATAGGTACATAAATGCTTTTCGGTTGTTATGATGTTCAAAGCTTGGGCTGATTAGATACAATACACATACAAACACATAAAAATGCCTGTTGACCAGCCTATCGGGGGCAATTGTATTTAGAAACCCACTGGACCTACACGTGGGTTTCTAAATACAATTCAATCACAGACACACTTGTATTCAGAGACCAATCTTTTATACAAATGCTACCCCCAATTGCAGTCTATATCCCCAATTTATAGCAAATATTGTTATACCAAAATTGATTTGTTGGGGATACCCGACTTAATAATGTGAAATGAAATGGGATAAAGGCGATTCTCTCCTCTCAAACATCCCCACTAAAACTAAGTGGAGACTCATGTCTTCCCATAAGTGTATCTTCACTATTTATTGTGGTAGCTAATGGTGCAAAAGAGACAATTTTCTTGGAAAACGAGATGTGTATAGCACATCTCTCAAATTTCCGCTTTAGCATAGTCTAGGTCTTAGTGTATTAAGGGGGTATGTAATAATAATGTGCAATTAACAATGTTAACAACAAAAAATTCCACTATTAGCTCACCTGAATCACTGGAAATAATAAAACTTCACTTCAATATACATTAACATCACATTTAAAGAATTAGCTCCAACCCCTAACCACAGAGAAAATAGAATGAGGACATGAGCTTTCTCTATGAAATCATGTGAAGCCAATATAGTGAGGGGGTCGTGAGGGGGTCGTGAGGGATGTTACTTGCTAAGTACTTGTAATACACGATTTGTGGATGTGATCAATACAAGTTTTCCATATTTGTATGCTAGATGGCGTTACATGTGGAAACAGTCTTTTTTAAGGCGCATAGTGCTCCCAATGACCTTACATCGATCGTCCCGCACTGATTACATAGGAGTGAGTGAGTGAGAGTGAGGGAAATATTCAAGCAAACCTTTACGCGTAAGATGAATTATTTCGATAAAAAATTAATAAAGGCGAATAAAAAAAGTCTAAAAAGACCATCCCCTAGAATATTGTTCACTTTATTTATTGAAATCGAAAGTATGTGATTTAACCTAATATTTACGAAGCGATTAGGTTTATAGTTTTAAAATCGAGGCATGTTTGGGTCACATTTTAACCAAGTTTTAATTAATTTATCAAATAAAATTAAAAAGACCATCATCCAAAGAATGCGTTGAATAATAACATATCTTTTTTAAAGATTTTTTTATTCAATATTTATGAAGAGAACCGGTTTTTTCTGCAGTGATTTTTTATGATTGACGTTACTATGCGCCTTAATGTGCCGTATCAAGAATCTGTCCAAATAAAACCAGGATTCTGTCAATAACCAGTCAGTCGCGACCTTTTAACCGTGGTCCCAATGCTACGACCCAAGTGGGTCCACGGGTAATTTTTTCTCCCCGTAGACCCACTGCTCCAGATTGGGACTACGGGTATTTGAATCATAACTGCTTTTTACCCATGGTCCACCGCTGTCATTTTTGGAAGATTATACAGGATTACTTTTTTATCACCCAGGAAAATTAAAGGGAGGCAGAATGATTTAAATATTAATAAAAAATAGTTGAGTGCCTCTTGTTCCAGAACAAAAATTGAAACTCTTTATTTTACACAATTAAAAACAGAAATAAATAAGCTATTTTTTAGTACTTACGACTGAATAAGGTACAGAGTATCATATAAATGAGTCTACAAGGAAAATATGCTTAGTCCCATTAGCCAGTGGGAGCACATGCAAACCCATTTTCGCGTCGTCTCATTAGTGGGGCAAAGTTGTAGGACCACGAGAAACAGCCCAAAAAGATAATTTATTGCTGACTTTATTAAATCCCTGTAGTTACAAGTTACAATAGCCAATGACACAACCCTGTATTTTTGAGTAAACAGGTAAAATAATTAAAAACCCGACTGCGTAAAAATGACATAAAATTTTAACTGAAATGATACAAAACAACTAACAAGTCCAGTAGTCCTGTACAAATAAATTCTAACGCGCAACATACAGATTTTAACAGTCGGGACCCATTATTGGGAAGATTTGAGCAGGGTATATTCATTATGTTTTCAAACTTATTTTTTTTATTTATCATAATATGGCGGCAGGTAGTTACCATATTGAATTTTCATGAATGTCATGTCTTCAGTGACACTCGCAATATTATGACGAATTGATAGACGTAAGAACCATCAAAATTAGCCTACGCGTTTGGTCTCTAGAATGCTACATACATACATAACCTAACCTAACTATAACCTGATAAACACATTACCCCACTCCTTTGCGTCGCGCAGTCGGGTAAAAAGACAAAATATTTGGAGACACTTATAATAATGTCCTCCTAACCGATATTCGGTCACGGCAGCCAATCTAAACAGAGACTAGCCATCTGCGCAGGAGATAATATTACAGTGCACAAGTGACTGCGCAAACGCAAGTGCACTCTCTGTTTCTTCACTCGTCTAGTCCGATGGGATGGTTAGCCGACGCGACCGGGGCGAGATCAGGCGCAGGACCCACTGTTTAACGTGCCTTCCGAAGCATGGAGGAGCTCCAGATGTTTCGCATTTTGGTCACCCATCGTAGAACTGGCCCCAGCCAACGTTGCTTAACCTTAGCAATCGTTCGCTGAACGCACGCGCCAATGTGCCACCAAGGTCCTAAACAAATACGTGTTTATTAAAAGTCAAAGATCTTTCTATCATCAGCGTGATGGCAGAATTCTTGAAATGATGACAACCAGACGCAGATACCTGAATAGATTCAGAAAAAAAAGAAGAAACATGTTGGATGTGCCTATAAAATTTCTCTAGATCTTCCTGAGATGCCATCCATCACCAATCACCAGATCCTGACGTGATGACAATAAGACTGCCTACCTCAGGAGTAGAAAAAGAATTTATGAAATCGGTTCACAATTGGCGAAGAATGAATCCCATCAAACATATAAAATGTGAAATGAACCCAAAGTCCATATCAAGAATGTTCGTCGTTGTTGACTTCGCTGACAAAAGAAATGACATGTATATATGGGTGCCAAGTTTAGACTAATCATTTAGAGACAAGTATTTACACATTGCAATTATTACACTTGGGATGTTATTCCAATTCAGGACTTGAATTTAGGCTAGGTTTTACCAACAAACCAAATTTTGGAAATTGTAGAAACTAGCCAATGCAAATCGCCAATGCATGTTTACAAATGCTTAATAATATTATGTAATCACAATATCGTGTTTCACATAAAATTATCACGGAAACGCAACAATAAATTACTTCCAATAATCCTCAGTGAAGAGCGGCGGTAAATACTTAAGCAAATTTGCAAGTTTACGCCGAGCTAACTTTGAAGCCCCTGCACTACCCTGTAAGCTGTGACGCCGCCTCAACTTTCATGATATTTACGTACAGAGAAGTGAAAATGGCCTATGAAGTTTTAATAGTGCTTTTTAGGGTTCCGTACGTCCGAATGAAAAAACGGAAACCTTATAGGATCACTCGTGTGTCCGTCTGTCTGTCTGTCACAGTCAATTATCTCCGAATCTACTAGACCGATTAAGTTGAAATTTGGTACACATATCAATTTCTGTGACCCAAACGCAGAGGTGTGAAGTGAATAGATAAAATCTGTATATGAGAGGTCATTTTTGGGGAAGGTGGAATTTTTTTTGGTATCCCGCGTCGTGTGACATATCAAATGAAAGGTATTTTAAAATAAACAGTTTTCAAGTTATTTAAGACGCGAGTTCAACTCGCACTTGGCCGGTTTTTTTATAAAGAGCCACTTGCGTATACTCACCTAATGTGTTGAAGTATTGTCATTTGTAGATAATTGACAGAATCAGAACTATACACGCATTTAGCATTAAACGTTTTTTTTTCTTGTGAGACGATTCGCGGACAACGATAGTAGGGAATGCAAATCTCGCGAGATTGGGGCTCAAGCGAGATCCTGCGAGTTTATGAATAACAATACTGCGAGATCTCGCCAATTTAGAGATCTCGCGAGATAAGCAGTTTGGTGTGTTTTTTTTGCAAATAATTACAATATTTTAATAAATTAGAAAAATAATAATAAATATTATAAGTATTATCTATCTATAATTTAAGCTACTCAATTTTTATTATTGTTAGTTTACCAAATACAAAAAAATAAAAAATAAGAATAAAATTATAAGATAAACATTTATTTTCATGAATTTTTTCAATAGACTTTTATGTATCAAACATTGTTTGACGTGTCTGTCTATAATTTTTTAATAAACTTCTATGTAGTAAACTTTGACATACGTATCTATCAAATAACAAATGTAAGAAACAACCAGTCTTCTCTTCTAATATCAAACAAAAATCTTTTAGTAATAAAACAGTTCTTTTATAACAAACAAAACAATGAGAAGAAAAAAAATGAAACTTATTATCTAAGTTGAGTTGACTATTAAACTGAGATATTATTATCAATTACATGAAAGTAATGAAAATATCTACTCAGTAGATCCATTAGATAATTACAGATTAATTAACAACATATACCAATTAGTCAGACTAATAGACTATTTTATGCTCAAGTGCAATCTCGTTAAACTCGCGAGATCTCGCCTTTTTTTCGTCCGAAATCAATCTCGCTAAAAAAGGCCGAGATCTCGCGAAAACGAGATCTTGCGAGAACGAGATTGCATTCCCTAAACGATAGTGAAGGCTGCCCTAAGTTTAGATAATAGTTAAACGTGTTTAGGATGATTTGTCTCTATCATGACACCCAGCTTAACGCAATCAGGATGTAGTATCATTTTATGCCGACTATCCATCTATAGTACAAAAACATTAAGAAAAAAATCATTTGTTGCCCGTGGTCCTATTGCGTAGTCCTACTGGTGGTACCACGGGTATAATGTATGTTAATTTACTTTAAAAAGCGTCATCAGTGTGATTCACGTATTGCCTAATCAAGCCAAATTATTGCTCAGTTAGCACTTGTCTAATAGTCTCGAGATGGAAACAGCAAGTAAAACTACATGAATGGGCACACGTATATGTTTTTAACAGAGATAAACAGAGCTATGTTTTTCTACGAACCGTAGAAAGTACCAAGCTATTCGTAGACCTACTACTGTAGTTTGGGTCGATAATTTTAAAACATTAAAATCATAAGCTGTCTCACAATAATTTACGAGGGGTGAGATTATTTCTGCGAAACAGTTAACTTGGAGAGCATCTCAAAAGTGAATTTTCTTCCCGAACTTTCCGAGCGCACTGAATCGAAATGTATCTTAATACGACTCGATCTGTTTAAATTCCGAATGAGGATCGCATCGGAAAACTGTTATGCATATTTTAAAGTTAAATATACTTACAGAGCAACGGCGCCGAATGAGCATTCCGCACCAATATCTCTTTTCAGAACTTTAAAATGTTTTATGATATTCGACGGACGTGATAATGTAGATTTGCGAATAACCCGCTCGATTGAAATGAATAGAAAGCGGGCACATTTGAATTTATTTAGGGGAATAATCTGCACCGAACGCCTGATCGCTGCTCAACAGCAACAAGCGTAGAATTCTTTGTTGCTATTTGAAAACATAAATGTTCAATACGTTCTTTTTTTTACATAGTTAACTCTCCACAGACAGCCTTTTTACAAGCTTTTTATAAGCTTTTATTTAACTTGCAATGTAAGTATGTTCAGGTGTAATCTTGCAACTCAATTTTGAAGCAGATATCTTTAACCGATTGAGCTGACATTTTGTATACACATTCAGTTTGGATGACAATGCATGGTTGACTGTGTGACGTCATTCTAAATCCAAGATGGCGGCATACCCAAGATAGCGGACCAATTATTTTTAATGCACCCCTACAATATGGATATCAAATAAAAGGTCTTACTAAGAGTAACTCGAAAAATTGTATACACACTCAGTTTTGATGAAAATGCATGGTTAACTGTGTGACGACATTCTAAATCCAAGATGGCGGCATACCCAAGATGGCGGACCAATTATTTTAAATGCACTCCTACAATATGGGTATCAAATAAAAGGTCTTGCTAAGAATAACTTGAAAAATGAAGTGATGTCACTATTAATACAATATGGCGTACTTCCAAAGTTAAAAAATCTATTTTGAAGTAGATATCTTTAACCGATTGAGCTGAAATTCTGTATAGATGTTCCGGCAAACGACCTTGCAACAATGATGCGTTGAATGAGATGAACAGACTGAGAAACGTGTCCAGTGATATCTAAAAAGTAAAAATAAATTAAATGTAAAAAAAACCTTTTTAAAAACAAGCTTTTATTTAAATGCGCTAAAAATTAAAAATAAACCTTTACACTAAAACTTTAACTTATAACGTCATTTCACATTTGACTCAATTTATATGACATAAAACCTTGTCGCGAAATTTACTTTTGTAGATAAACAAGTAAATTAAATAATTTGATGTGAATAATTACTTAGTTTGAAAATTGTAATGTAAGTAACATTACAATTTTCAAACTAAGTAAATACGAGTAGGTACTTAAAAGTACTCTTATAAGTACTTTTAACTTACTACACACAAGTAAATCTCGCGACAAGCTTTTATGTCATATAAATTGTGTCAAATGTGAAATGACGTTATAAGTTAGTTAGTGTAAAAGTTTATTTTTAATTTTTAGCGCATTTAAATAAAAGCTTGTTTTAAAAAGGTTTTTTACAATTAATTTTTCATTTTTAAGTTTCTTTTTGATCCACTCTATATAATATTAAATTATATTAAGACTTACGACTACTTTTTAACCGACTTCAAAAAAGGAGGAGGTTATCAATTCGGTTGTATGTTTTTTTTATGTTTGTTACCTCATAACTCCGTCATTTTTTAATCGATATCCAAAATTCTTTTTGTATTTGATAGAGTTTACTGCAAGGGTGGTTCCATGATCACCAAAGTCAGGATCGGATGATGGGATCCCATAGAAAATCGAGGAAAACACTAATTTTAATTAGTGTTAAATTAGGGTTTCTTTCACTAAAAAGATTTCATTCACTAAAAAGTTTAAAATAATTTTTTTTTACAAAAAATAGAACCGACTTCAAAAACACTGAAAACTTAAAAATAATCTTCTTCTATAACTTACAACGTAAATTAAATTAAAACATACGTCAATTGACTACTCACGCGCTATCGCTTGTTAGTTCGTCGTGTTTTTGACTTGCTTTATAATTTCGAGATTTCTTGTTCTTTACTACGTGACTACAATTAACGTTCTTTGATTGACTGCAATTATTATTATTTTAATAATTGTATAGGTATGGACTATGTGTATTGCTCTAACGATATAAAGTGTTACTTCAACTAACCTCAAAATCTGATTCATTTTGATATTTAATTCGATTTCGAAACTTGTCCGTAGTAATTGATGTGGACGTACAGTATTTACTAATGTCTAATTATACGAAAATCATTTTTTCACTGCTGTTGGTATTGGGGCGAACAATGTATGGACGCAGAACAATGTCCTTTTAACACTTTCTAGCAGATCATCGTTTGGCGCCGACTTCAATATAGAAGATTATTTTTAGGTTTTCAGTGTTTTTGAAGTCGGTTCTATTTTTTTCACTCTTATTTACGGTGAGTTGCGCAACTCAAACAAATTAGCTTTGTTTAAAAATATTATATATACACATATACACATCATAGATATATAAAGACAATATATTTTTTTTATATCAGTATCATTGCAACATTCTTATTGTACTAGTGCTCTTAAGTAACCTTTTTTTTTTTTTTTTTTTTTTTTACAAGAGAGAAAATACAGTCTTTACGGTATTCGACAAGGGCATTCAGCTGACTAGGCCACCCCTTGGATATGCAGGACTCGGGTAGAAGACCCACTACCGGCTAAAAACTCTCTAGATACTTAGACCTCCGTGGGGACACAATCGGGATCGGCGTTGGCCATTCCCCGATTGTGCCCCCTGGAGGGTTGCCTGGTTCTGCGAGGACGTTATCTCGCAGAAGGAGGCTGCGGAGCGGGCGCGAGAGGATGACCCTCTCGCCGCACCGCTCCGGCGCAGGCGGTTGGGGAGGAGGAGGCGTGCGTTCCTCAACGCGCGCCAGCTCCCCTAGCAAGCTGGCGGTTGAAATGGCTCGGCCGGATGACCACCGGCCGAGAGATACTTTTCACCCCTAGCTTGGCCGTCTGGGGGGGTCGAATTTCTCAAGATACTTGTCGACCCCCTCCGTAGAGGTAAGCCCTGGCACCAGGCTCTTAAGTAACCTATGCTAACATTTCCCTATTTATGCCTATGTATTCGCTTCGGGTTCCAGGGTTGATGTTTGTTATTACACCAAGGTCGCTGCGCTTGATAGGGCTCTGAGCATCATTTTTTCATTATATTCTATCACCTCTTCATTTGTTGCTGTACTGGGATGGGCAATGAGACGTCTAATTGCATCGTCCTCCTCCAGCTCCCGGTAGAAGTAGGTGCAGGATACTATGTGTCTCGTTATGGCAACCACCGCGTGGGGAACACTATCATGGACAGGGTTCTTTCTTTCTGCTCCTCTGAGCATAACCACGTTATCGTATGTTAGTCCTTGTGCTTCATAGATCGTCAGCAATCTGGATTGAGCTCCGGTACCAAACCCATCCCTCCCATACGCTTCTTTCTCGTCTTGAGTAAAGGAAAGGAAGAGAGTATTTTGGTCGCCCCTTCGTAGTACCGCTTCAGATGCCATTCTGCATATCATGGACCTCAACACTTGCCGTGATGTGTAAATGCCCTCGTAGATGTTTTGGAGGGCGTACACTACATCCAGCGGACTTCGGTGTGTGCAGAGAAGTTTTTCTGTTATCGACATAATGGCGGCAGGGCTGCCATAACACATCTCGAACAAGTTATCTCTGTCTATGAAGGGGGTCTGATTCGTATCAGTCATCAGTACCAATTCTCTTGCCCCGGTCAGCCTTGCTGCCATGACGATAGCTCCAAAATGAACTAGGAGAGCTTCATCCACCAGAAGGTGCTTTGATGTTCCCACCCCATTGATGAGGACCGAGGCAATGGTTCTTACTTTCTCCCTCACGACCGTCCCAAATCGAGTCGTCACTTTGTTCGACAGTTCTTTTGTCGTCTCTAGTGTGCTAGTGATTATCATGTCTTCCTTCATTTGGAAGTTGTTGAGGAGCCACGTAGTCTTCACGCACCCCGGCACACCGTCCACCCATCTGATGGCCAGTTTACCCCATGGTTCGGAGACCCAAGTTCCGCTCATGGCTTCTGCCATTTCTAGAATTCGGTCCTCCAACATAAAACGGGTGCACCTGGCATTAACCACTATTGGGTCCTCAATTGGTGTGAAGAATGTGAGGACTCCCCTTTCCTCAGTCGCTACATGATCCACCAGCACCATGCCCGCCGTGGCACTGTACGCCGCCATTTGCCTTTTATCTATAGGGGGAGTTCCCGCCACCAAAGTTCACGGTGTCGTTGTTATAGACCACAGCCCTCGCCTCTTTCAGGAGCTCCCGCAGTAACATGCGGGCGTTTATCTGAAATGCTTCCAGTATCTTGCTACAGGTGGTGTGTTTTACCTGCAGCGTCACCCGCAGTGTCTCCACGTACTCCAGATAGGCGTTGACTAGGTCGTCTCCGTCCCGATCAGTTATTATTCTGGTTGGCGGTCTCACTCTTCCCATGTCTGCAAGTGTGGTTTTTGGTGAGAAAATCGTTTTATGTTTGGGGTCCACGTTCGTAACTGTCTCGCCACCCGTCCTCCGAGGATGAGCTTGGCCCAGGGCAATACATATTCCCCTGACGAGGTCGTCTGTCGGGGATTGTCTTTGTGATTGGAGGCATCTTCTTTCGTTTGCTTCTTGCACCGCCTTCTCATGCCTTTCTGCCCTAGCTGAGCCACTTTCCATCAGTTCATCGCGTGGAGTCTGCTCATGTTCTTTAAGTAGAAAGTCGAGGTTTTGGCCTCTCCCCTCGTATACGATTATTTTGTGTATTCGGGAGGCCTCTAATAAGGGTGTGTAATCGGATACTTTCCCTTTCTCGAGATCCACCTTCATGACATCCACGCTGATGACTCTCGGGTCTCCAACCAGGTTTAACAGTAGTGCCCCCGCCCTGGTGAAAGACGACTTATCAATGTCCCAGTCCAGGAGTAGGATCGACTTGTTCCTGGAACGCACGATCCGGCATTTCTGCCCTGCGAGCATCACCTCGGGCATTGCTCTCCACCGTTCCTTCTAATACTTCTGATGTCTTCATGTATCCTATGCACGAGCTGATGATCTGCTTTGGGGTTCGTGATGATCTCCAGTGATGATCTAGAGTCACTCAATATTGTTGCTGAGGTAACTCCCTGTCTCCAGACTCCCGCTCTTTGCAGTGCATACAGTTCAGACTGAAAGACCGTACAGGCAGGATCGAGACCAAATGTGTAGCTGGCGGTTGTGTTTTCGTATGGTCTCTACTGATGTATCCTCTATACATTCATACTCCATCAGCACCTGCTCGGATGGGTGGGGTCTCTTGAGAAATGTTGTTGCCTTCTCTAGTATACTCCCCGGTGGTAGGTGGTCTCGGCAGTCCCTTTTTTTGGTTCTGTAGAAGGTTGCTGTTTCCTGCACTCGCAGGTCAAGCGGGAGCAGTCCCGATAATGTGAGAGCGGACGTCAAAGATACTGTTCTGTGGGCTTTGCAGACTTTTATCGCAAAGTTACGTTGGACCGACTCCAGCTGCTTTTTTATGATTTCCAAATCTGTGGCCTGGCTCCACGCTCCACTGGCGTACAGGATGATAGGTTCAATGACCGCTATGTACATCGTCCTGATGATTTCACTGTTCAGGTCCCATGTTACCTTCGCCGTGCGTGCTAGTTGCTTATATATATTAGTTACTTTTCTGCACTGTTCTGATACATGCTCGGCGAAGTTTAGGTTTTTGTCAATCGTGAGTCCTAGTATTCATCCCGGACATCGTCACTATGGGGGGGGGGGAGGGGGGTCGTACTTCAATTTCTTCGTAATCACCATCGCCTTGGTTTTGTGTGGCGCGAAGTTAAGTTTATTACGTCCTCCCCATTTCACTACTCTATCTAGGATTTGCGGTCTCCTACACTTATTGACCTATTTCACCTGTGAAAACTAGAACCACGTCATCTGCAAAGGCCTGGCAGTATACATCTCTCCTCTGTAACTGTTTTAGCAGGGAATCCAGGATTATGTTCCAGAAAGTGGGACCTCCTTTTGATCCCTGGACACATCCTTTGGTGGTCACTTTCCCCGCTTTTTCCCTTATGTAGTTAACCTCTACTTTCCGATCTCGAAGGTATGATTCGATCATGAAATAGAGGTTTCGGGGACACTTTTTAATTATTAGCTGTTTCTTGAGCGCTGGCCACCAAGCATTATCAAAGGCGCCCTCTATGTCTAGTGACACCATGAGGATAAGCTTTTTCTCTCGCAGCCTCATTCTTATGTTCTCGACCAAGTCAAAAAGGGCGTCTTCGGTCCCGCGTTGCGGCGTGAAGCCGTATTGGTTCGCGCTCAGTGTAGGGAGAATATGCCACTGCAGTCTTGCAATCACTAGTTTTTTCAGTATTTTTCCAAGCACTGACAGCAAGCCAATCGGTCGGTATGACTTAAGATGCGTATAATCGTCCTTTCTCGGTTTTCTCAAGATGATAACGTGTGCCACTTTCCATTGGTCAGGGAAGTGTCTCAGCGTCAAGCATTTATTTGCTATGCCCAGGAACACTCCCCCGTCGTTTCGGATTGCTGCGTGCATACATCGGCTGTTTAGGGTTTTGATTCCTTAGCACTGACTCTAGTTCAGCAGTAGTAAACGGTGGGTCGTCTGGTCCTAGTCGATCATCCCTCCAACTTTGGCTCTCCGTCATTGCTCGGATCTTTGTGTGGTATGCTGTGTCGGTCTCAAGTGTGTCGTCCGCATAGAATGTTTTGGTAAGTAGTTCAGCAGATGCCTGCGGAGTCAGGGTGCTACCATTATGGTCTTTTAGGAGTACATCTTCTTGCCTTCCCGATGTTTTCCTTAAGACTCGATACACTTTGTCCCACATCGTCTCTTTTTCTTGCGTTGTGCAGAACTCTTTGCAGTTTGTTATCTGTTCAAAACTTGCCATTTCTGCGTATTCGCTCTTCGATCTATGGTAATCCTGCCAGACCTGGTTTTTTCGGTGCGGGGCTACATTCCTTATTCTGCGCTTCATCCGAAGTACCTCCTCCTTTTTGGACTCCAATTCTTTTGTCCACCAAGGAGGGGTTGGTTTCCCGTTCTTTGTTGCTATTTTCGGAATTACCTGATCGCAAGTGTCTTGTATCAGCTTGGTGTAATCAATTACTATAGCGTTCAGGTCTTCTTCGGATTCAGCAAGTGAGGGGTTCAAATTCATTGTTTCTATACTATATCTAAAAGTCTTTTCAAAATCCGACCACTTTGCTTTAGCAGTGTTGTAAACCCGGGTGGTAATGGGTTTTAAGCTGCCTATAGGATTTGCTAGCCCTACGGTAAAAGTAATTACATTGTGATCGGATGTTGTTAGATGCCTGTCCACCTTCCAGTTGGTGATTTTTCCTAGCAGGGATTCGCTACACGCTGTGACGTCTACATGACTCTCGTACAGTTTCCCTGCCCTGTATGTTTCGAAGTTGGGTGTATTCAGTATTTCTAGATCTATTTCATTCAGGAATGATGCGTACTTTTCCCCCCTCCGATCCTCAGATCTGCTGCCCCACCACGGGCTTCATGCGTTTATATCTCCCGCCACGATTAGATCCCTCACACTGAGTTTTTGTATCATTGTCTTAACCCGATTTATATTGGTACGTTCTTTATGTAACCTAACTAATGTAGTTAATTAAAATGTGACAGACCTAAAAAATGTAAGAACAAACTAACGCAGTTAATTAAAATTTAGCACCGACTTCAATATATAAATGTGATGTTCTGTTCCCTGTTCACTGTTTCACTTTTTTTGTGTTTTTGAAGTCGGTTATTATTTCTTTCTAAATATTTTTGAAACCATTTGCGGTCGTAAATATTTTCGGATATAATACAGAAATTGAATACAGAACAGAAATTATATTACAAAATAAGAAAATGTTAGACTGAGTCCAAAAATAACAGAATGTGAAAATGTATTGTTTCACTCAAGCTAATTAATTCGGGCATCGCCTATTCAAGTAATTGCAGTTAGCAAACAAATGAAATTAACTCAACAATCTCATAAAAAGAAATCAGCAGTTCATAAAACTTTAATAATTAAAACTCGAATAAAAATACGTACTGTGCGGACGTAAGCCGCTGTAGGCGGAGCTTTCCTTTTTTGATGAATGGCTGAATGTATGCGAAAGTTCGTTAACTGGGTATTTTTTCGAGGGGTCTTGATAAAATGGACAGCGTGCCGGAGTATTTTCCCTAGACGGGGGAGCAAAGAACTGACAACTGTCGTTAACTGGTCCTGACCGGGTATTAAAGAGTGTAAACAGGGGATAGAACGTAAAAATAATAGCTCTACTATTTATCATGATAACTGTGAAAAATCTACTTCTTTCTTGTTTGCTTACCTTTTGTTTTGCATCTGATGCAGATTAATTTAGCCTTTGAATATAAGGCACGATATTTTCTATTAAAGACATATTTTAACGCGGAAATAACAGTAGATACTCATATGAATATTTAAATTTTTTTATATCTATAGGATTACATCTATTTGCCCGTGCCCGGCAGTGAGACTTTAATAGGCTGAAGTGTTAAACTTTAGAAAACTGTTAAATAATATTTATAAAAAGACCGTAAGAAATTTCTTTATTTATTTATTCTTTCAATACCCACATAATGTGTAAAGAGGCGTAATATCAAAGACATTATCTACTAGTCAACCTTTGGGGGGTGTATAGAAGAGGAAGTATGTGTCGTAATATAAAAGTAAAATAGAACCATTATCCCTCATACTGTTTATGCAAAACAATATGTTTAAGATCGATACCTCCAAAGTAAAGTATTGTAGTATGTTAAAAATGAGACTTTACGGGAGAGCGTTTCAAAGTTGTGAGTATTAAGGGGCTATGTCGAAAAAATTGGTTATTTTTAATTTAATGTCATAGGTCACTGAGAGATTTTACAGATCTGAAACTTAAATATGTGTTTCCTTATATATTTAGCTAGAAACGCCAAAAACCGGAAACGCGATTTAAAGATTTTGCCTCGATACATTTTATTTTTTAAATTACCTCTTAAAAATAAGAAAATTCAGGATTACTAGTAAACGGTATTAGGTATTCATTAAAAAGTTCCATAAATAAGTAGATATCATCATTATTTAGAATCGTGTAAAAGCATTTTTTTCTAATCATTATAGTTATTTTTTTATAAAATAATTTGTATTTTGTCGCTTACGTCGATAATTTCTAAGCGACCTGATTGCATGCGGGCGCAGTGCATTCACAACTTTGATGCCATAGATATAAAGACTAGCTACTTGAGCACGGGGGGCGCCCCGCGTTTACGTATAGACCACGCCTCCCATTGTTTGATTCATTTTCGATGTAGCGCCTTAATAAAAACTATTCGTCTTATTATGGTCTAAACTGGTCCTGGTTTAAGCCAAAACTAAGTTGACGCTGTCTCTATCTATGTATATTACCACAAGTGAAAGTGCATTAGGTTTAAACCAAGAGTAACTTTAGACCAGGTTTTGTAACAAGACCGTCTAAGTTTAGTTGCATTCGTATGAAATTTCATAATTTCATAATTGAGTTTTTACCGGTGGAAACTCTGTATCAGGGTCGTCTACTTAGGTACCTTTCTCTTACCTATTTCTGCTGCAAAGCAGCAGTAATTACATTGTTGTTTTCCGGTTTGAAGGGTAAAATATGTCAGTAAAATGACTGGGTACCGTGACTTTATATATGATGTCACAAATTGGTAAAGCACAGTGTGGTTTTTTTAGGGGTTGCAGTTTTGCTGCGAATCTCATAAGATCCACATGTATTATAGGTAACCACTTACCATCAGGTGGGCAGTTTGCTTGTTTGCCAACTGACTTGTATAAAAAAAACTATGTGAAATACTGTTCATTCAACACTTTACCAAGAAAAACTATGACTACTTACTGTTCTTTACAATCATTTACATTGTAAAAAATCATGCAGGTACAAACAATCATTGATTTTGAAATCGGAGATGGAATTATTGTCATTTATTTCTTGGCTACTTAAAACTACAAATTTTTCAAAAATATCATCAATTAATGTTACAAGCTCATTCATCTCAGAAAGAAGAGATTCTGTAACAAACAACCAATTATTCATTTTTAACCGACTTCAAAAAAGGAGGAAGTTTCTTAATTCGTTGCGTACGTTTTTTTTTGTGTGTATGTCACGCGATTTCGCACGAGAAGTGGGGTCCCGCGGCAGACTAAAAGCCACACTATAGGTCTGGTCAGATGGTGGCGTCGCCAGCACAAGCACGATGCCGGGGAAAACCCCTGCAGTAGCTACAAGTCGCTGACGAAGCGGAGTTTTGGCCGGGACAGGTCGCCTCCTTGCAGTAGATAATGATGGTGGTGACGGTAGTGGGTCACGGTCTCTCTCCATCCTGGGCGGCAGCAGGTTACGGGGCAGCGTGCGTCTGGAAGAGTCTGGACGCCTCAAGAGCATAAAGAGATTGATTGTGGAGGTGAAATTGGGGCCCACGGTCAGCGCTCTCAAATCCATACTAAATTAGTAGGGATTTGAGAGCGCTGACCGTGGGCCCCAATTTATCATATTATATATTAAAAACCCCAATAATATTATTAAATATTATAAAGCTGAAGAGTTTGTTTGTTTGTTTGCTTGAACGCGCTATCTCAGGAACTACTGATTCAAATTGAAAAATTGTTTTTTTGTGTTGGATAGTCCATTTATCGAGGAAGACTTTAGGCTATATAAGATCACGTTAAGATTAATAGGAGCTGAGCATCAATGAAATATGTTACGTAAACGGGGAAAAAAGTAGTATGGCGAAACGTAGTTCGCGGGCACAGCTAGTATTATATACGCCAGTCGGGCGACGAACTCCTCCACCATCGGCACCCGAACGTCTCGGGCGATAACGTCATTCCTGATGTAACACCCTGGGTTCGTCACGACGCGAAGAGATACGTTCTGGACCACCTGCAGTCTGGAACGCTGGATGGGGAGCACAAGGCCACGCTGGAACAGCAAAGGTGAGCCGCAAATGAACGTAGCACTTATATACTATCAATTTCGTACGCAGCGGCAGCCGGGATGCCTGCACCGGACGTAGGATGCCTCGGGCCATCTTGGCCTTGTTGACAACATGGCTGACCTGGGGCACAATGCGCAGGTGGCAATCGATGCGGCATCCGAGGTACGCAACAGCTGTTCTGTCCGCGGAGTGTCAGCGGCGGTGGTATGCGGCGCTGTTACCCGACCAGTATGTCGACCGTCTTACCCACGTTGACGGCCATCCTCTAATTATTCAGCCATATCTGCAGACGGTCCAGCAGTTGCTGTATCCGAGCGGAGGTGAGACGAACCTTCCGCAATGAGGCAAATTAGGCGCTGTTTTCAGAGAATACCACTCTTGGAGCTGCTCTTGGAGGTAGATCAGGGTTCGATTCCCCAGATTTTTTATGCTTGATTAGGTTGATAGTTGGGCTTCTAAGCCCGCCTGGCTAGCTACAACTATCGAATTTAAGGTCGTCGCAATAAGAATAATATCAATAACATTTTTGTGTTCTGACAATGAGAGGTAAAATATAGTCAGTTACTCGGTTGTCCGGGAGCCGAGGTGAATCTCGCTTCCGTTTTAGGTCTTATCATTACTTGAAAATACGCTTTACTTTTAAAATTACAGCGAAATATGATATAATTTCTTATACAGTGTATAACAAAACCCTGTGAACCCTTTTAGGATATTCAGAATTCAGAATTCGATATTCAGAATCGATAGTATAAAATATGGCGTCATAAAAAATTTGAAAGTGTAAAATTATGTTTCGAATTCCTCATACATTTTTTTTCATCGACGCAATTGTATGCAGGATTTCGAAATTTATTTCATAAAATTGTATTTTCAATTACGCTATAACTTTAATACTTATATCGATTCTGAACATGCTCCTAAAATGGTTCACGAGGATTTTGTTACATACTGTATATACTCATATAAGCAATTTAAGAAAAACCCATCAATTAATACACTGACATACGTGACAGTTTTTTATTTACAAAGATTCTTTATGCATCCATGCACTCAAGCTTTTTATTGCAATTTAGTTGGCAAACAAGCAAACTGCCCACCTGAGGGTAAGTGGTGACAGTCACCTATAATACATGTGGTTCCTGTGAGATTCGCAGCAAAACTACAACCCCCACAAGAACCACAGTGTACGTTGCCAACTTGTGACTTAAGATGTAAAGTAACGGTACCCAGTTATTTCAATGCCATATCTTAATCTTCAAACCGGAACACAGCAATGCAAGCACTGCTGCTTTGCGGCAGAAATAGGTAAGACGGAGGTACCAATGCACACGACCCTGGTACAGAGTCTCCCTCCGGTAAAATTATTTTAAAGCATTAAGTATATTAAAATTGCTCTGTTCCCAGTAGTTACATTCTAAGTTACATTGGAACTTCAGGGGTAGTCAGGTTAGATATCAAGATATTATTATAAGAAGAAATTTTAAAATATTATTCTTGTTTTTTATTTCAATTTTACTTCAACTTTATCATCTCAGCTGTTCAATTTATATTTATTACTAGTGGGCCCGGCAGACGTTGTCCTGCCCGATTGCAGCGCCACCTACCGGGTCCAACTTTAGGTTTAAACCTTCCTTAAGCCTATTCAAACATACCCAGAAAATTTCGTAAGAATCTGTCTAGCCGTTTAAGAGTTTTTGCGAGACAAACACACAGCGTTTCATTTTTATATATGTATAAGAGAAGAAGATTACTCATTCAATATAAAGAGTATAACAGTACACCAAGATAAATAATGGACATCGGAAAACATCGGAAACAATCGTCTAACTTATTAAAGACATTTGATTGTTTCATTTCGGCGATTGATTTTTATTTATACAGATAATCCCTTCTCCACTAAGTTCTAGGTGCATTAACATAACCAGCCTTGTTCTTATTATAAAGGGGGTTCTTGAAATTATCCTTGGTTACCTAGGGGTCCGTGAACTGAAAAAGTTTAAGAGACACTGATGTATATACATATACTAAAAACCTGAAAAATTTACTAAAATCAAACAATAAGGCGCGCACATCGCACGTGTCAATTCGTAATGGAAGAAAAACAATCCTGCACAAATCTCAAAATAAGCAAGTCCACGAATCCGCCAGCAGCTTCTGTAGGCAATTTTCAATCTCATTCCTATTTGTGACAGTAATAAAGCGGCCGGGAAAAGTCAACAATCAATTTTGTATTTCAATTTATTCCCAACCATCCTAGTTTGTGCGGTGATAAGAAAAAGAAAACCGCGATCATTGAAAACGGAAATTATTGCAAGAAGCCATCAGTGGTGTGCGCCGGCTTCCTACGCTGTTTTATTATTTTTTATTTTCACTTTTGTCGATCGGCTCTCAGTCACTCTCAGTTTTGATGTGGTGACGTCACTCTGTCGTACTCATGTATCGCGGTCACATAATTGAGTGTTTAATTTCCAGTCGTACCATTTTCTGATTTAGTCGAGATAAAGGCACACTGTTTTGTAGATAAACAATAGATCCGATTAATGGTACTTGGTACGGTAAGCTCGGAGGCGAACTTCATTATGTCTGCAAATGTTCTCGCACCTATAGCATAAGAAGCGGAAAAAGTTGGGAAGGAAAAGGATTGTGTGAAAAGAGGAGACCACGCTGAAGCCATAGTTGTGAACGTTGTCTTAATTAAGGGTGAAAAAACCGTAGGAAGAGTGGAAAAAACTAAATAAGTTTTTTTGTGAGTCAAGAAATGAGCACGCTAAACTGCACACATCTTCCATGACTCGGCCATAATAGCCGGAACGGTAGTGGTAGGATACATAAGATCTAATCGAATTTACCGTTGTGAATATCATAAAAAGTTTTCCAAAAAATAGTGTCAATTAGAAGATTTTTCAAACCATTACACTGAAAAACAATCACTGTAGCACCAACGTTGAAATCGAGAAGAAAATCAGCTGTTTCATACAAAAGTATGATACAGCTGATTTGCTCCACCAATTCTACAGAATTTGTGGATCAACTCATTTTATTTTAACCTCTATAAATATAAACATACCATTTTAGAACACCATATATAGCCCAGCTGATCAATAGTGATCAATACCTGTGGAGAACAGAGACTTACCTTTCCGCAAGAGATATTACAGTGCACAATGAGAGTCTTCGCAAGCATAGATACGCTGAGATTATAGGTAATACATGCCTTTAATGGCATTGTCTAAATAACTTTTGGACCAGCACCAACGCTCTGGATTTTTATAAGGTAACTGGTAACTGGTCTGGATTTTTATTGGTACCACGGTAAACAAACGAGATATCCTACTAATAACACATACAGCTAAGTAGTACATACAAACATAATTGTTATTCACCTACATAATATGTTTGTTTAACAGATATCTAAACAGACTGATTCAGACTTGGATCATAGGCAATACACGATTTATTATTAAGCTTTGTTGAATAGAAATCAAAATGTAAAACATAAAGACGTAGTCCACGGGCACACGCTAATAACAGTACTAATCAATTTACTAAATAAATTATAACAGTACTAAACAAATTATTTGAAATCTGACCTTCTAAAATAGAGGATGGATGGATTTTGTTATTCAGTAGACGAATTTTGATGACCCGAGTTTTTTCTGTGGTCAGATTAGTGTAACCATTAATTTTGACCATGAAAAAGTGACCAATTTCATTAGAGACTTGCTAAGATCCTTAGTGGGCAAAACCGTAATGCGTTCCGGGACTGAATAACATAGAAAACATAAAAAAGTTTATCTTTAAAAAACATTACGAAAATTTAAATCAAAATATTTTAAAAGCGCTCATCCTTCTGAGGCATCCATTTAGTAAATTGTTCTTTGCAACTGGGTACATTCTCATTTGCCATAAATCCATTTGTTACTTCGTGTATCGGTGGTGTTTGCCGTGGCGAAATTAAAGATGGCATCGATAACAATTCTATCAGGCCGCGCTCGGCCGACAATGAGGGCGGCGGGGAGAGGGAAATTGGGGTGATTTTTCTCCTCTGTGCACGTCCGTTTAGTACCGTTAGCAAACATCATATTCAAAATTCAAAATCTTATATAAAATTGAATCGCCGATATGTATTTGCGTCTTATTTCTGAATGTCACCACCAAATTGTATAGTCCTTTTTTGTCATGTTCGTCATTGTCAGGACAAAGTTTGTATTTAAGAAAATGCTTAAAAATTATGGGTAAAGTTATAAAATCGATTTTTTTTATATAAAAAGTGAGTGACTGACAAAATTGTCAGATTGACATTCAGTAGTTTAGTTTCCTGCATTGTTTTATTTGTTACTAGCTTTCCGCTCGCGGCTTCGCCCGCGTTATTGTTGTTTTCCCGTGAGAATTTTATATTTTCCCGAAAAATAATTTTGCAGCCTATTTAAGCCGGGATACTCAATTTCGTAGAAATTGGAGCAGATTTTAAATATTTTCAATAGAAACTTTCAGCCCCTATTTTGCACCCTAAGGGGGTAAATTCCAATAAACCATGAAACAATGAAATATTTATAAAAGCATGAATCTCAAGTTTTATCAAAATCGTTGCTAATCAATGATTTTTTCATACAAACTTGCAACCCCTATTTTATCCCTTTAGGGTTAACATTTTCTAAAATCCCTTCTTGGTGTGCGTCCGCATTTTAAATTAAAACAACTGTCCAAATTTCTCGTTTTTGCCATTAGCGGTTACGCCTGTGCGTGCGTCTATAGATGGGAACATCTCCTTTTATATAATAGATTTAATTGAATGAATATGTGCACATTTACAGTCAAAGCCAAAAATTTATACAACTTAACATAGTACATAGCTAAACAAAAAATCTCACAGTAATAATCTCTAAGCAACTAAATTTTACAATTTGAAAAATGTGATTTAATACAATTAAAAAAAATTCGAATACAAATAAAATCCTTAACAAAAGAAGTGGACTATTTTAATATTGCAGCTTACACAATAAAATATAATAAATTAACAAAAATACAATAGAAATATAATTTATCATACAATAAATTCAATTTAAATGGCGAGACTCTTTTAAATAACTATAATGATGTAGGAATTTGTCTATTCTATTTTATTATTATAGATAAAGACGAGGAAGAGAGATAGGATGGAATTTTTCCCGTATCAAGTTCGCCAATGTCCAAAAAGTCTTTTAATATCCTGTCAAAAGGTCTCACAAAGAAAAAAAAACACGGTTTGATGTAGACGCGGGTTAACAGAGATTGAAGTTCACTTTGGCTTAACAAAGTACTAAAGAGATCAACGCAGTTGATATTGCCGGGGCTGGTAGGAGCTCGGTGGCCCAGTGGCTAAGGTGGCAACACGGTATGTTGAAGCTGCGGGTTCGATTCCCGCTCGAGATGAAGTTTTTTTTGTATTAATTTATTCATTTATCAGTTATGTTTTTACTTTTGACCTCATCCATTTTAAGCACAGAACAGAAAAATAAGACATCAGAAAAAAAAATAATGATATTGTATGGTAGGTATATGAAATATATATTTTTACATTCATTTAGATATACTCGTACGTATCGGGATTGCGATAGCTATGTAATTGTTAGTGGAACCATTAATATTAAATACGTCCTAGATATATTTATCACTGGACGAAGACAAGGGCTGACAATTTTAAAGACAAAGAAATAAAAATTATTTGTCTTATACATATACAGCGATATTAGTGTGTAAAAAAAGAGATGAGGTTAAAAGCTTAATAAATTTGTCATCGATAATGGAAGTCCAGCCCAACTTTAAATAATTTGTTTTAATTTACAATGTTAATTTTCAAAGCTATTAATCATAATCACCAATATACCAAACTAGCTGTGCCCGCGATTTCGTTCGCGTGGATGTCCGAAAATAACAATATCGTGATGTTATATGTATAGCCTAAAGCCTTCCTAAAGTTTTTTTTTAATTCGAACCAGTAGTTCCTGAGATTAGCGCGTTCAAACAAACTCTTCAGCTTTATAATATTAGTATAGTAAGTAAGTATAGATTTCATTTAAGGCTTTAATGTATTTTGTTGCCAAAATAAATCTTTTTTGTTCTTTATTTCAAATAAAATTGTCTTGGGGACGTGCTGACGCTACCAGAGTGTAAGGTGTACTCCTCAGGTGCTATCAGCGAGTGCGACAATGGTTCGCCGGTCGACATTTTATGCCTCGATACGAGCTCTGGTCTCCATTATGGCTCCGCCGTGAGCAGGGACCTTTTCAAATTTCCGCTCACCTCGCCGAATGATAGTGATTTTTCTCTCATTGAACTTTTTATTGTGTATTTTGTTGAAATCGGATACTTACACTTCAACTCATTGCACCCCCATCTACCGCAAAATGAAACGTATCCTTAAGATTGGAAAGAAACTCGGCCAAATGTGAGTTGAACTCGCGCGCCGAGGGTTCCGTCCAAAGCAAACTTATCTTAGTGTATGAGTTCCTAACTACTTACGATTTATTACGATAATACATATTTTCGATTTTCAGTTTGTTTTCTTAACATGTTCTTTAAGGCATTGCCTTTTGCGAAGTTTTCTTATTCTAGATCTTTTTTTTAAGGCGGGGGAATCTCTTTACTATTCAACAAGGGACTGAAAGCTGACAAGGCCGCCCCAAGGATATGCCATTAGACTCGGGAATACACCCCATACCTGGCTAAACCAACCTCCCAAGCAACTTCTACCTCCATAGAGGCACAATCGGGATCGGCGTTAGCCATTCCCCGAGTGCGCCCCCTGGAGAATAGGCCCGACGGTGAGCCAGCGTAGCTGACCCAACGACGCCGACGCCTGGGCTTACTCTACGGGGGGTCGACCAGGGGTAGAAAAGTGTCTCCCAACCGGTTGTCGGCCGGCTGGGCCATATCATCCCCAACTTGCTTAAGGGAGTTGGTGGCACGCATCCAGGAACGCGCGCCTCCTCCTACCCAACCTCTCGCACCCGCTCCGCTGCCTCCTGCGAGATCATATCCTCGCAGAAGGAGGCGACAGCCTCCCACGCCGTCGCGCCGGTCAGCATCTCGCGTGCGACGCTGGCCAGCGCGACGGGCGCACCCCACCCTATAATATATACTTATAGACCCAGCACGCGACGCATACTTATAGACCCTACATAAAGACCCAGCGCAAGGGCTAATGCGTCGTGATGGGGTCGCCAGGCCGGGCACTCCGAGAGGGTGTGTCCGGCCGTGTCGTCGGGAGTGATCCTAATGGGATCATTTCCATTTTCTCCTTTTGTGGTACGGAACCCAAAAAAACTGAATCAAGAGTTGAATGTTCGTTCAGATTAGAGTCCATAAACCTAGAGTTTTTTTGTAAGTTGACTATGTAAGTATGTTGTTTTAGCATTGCCGGCCCGAAGCCTGATCTACATACTTGTATAATATAAAAATATGAATATTTTGACACCCTCTTTCCGCAGAAGCCGAAAAATAAGTAAAGTACTCCCACTTCTTTTAGTTAAATCATATATATTATACTAAGGTATTATAGTACGAGACCAGAGGACCAATTCTACTAATAAACCATCAAGAACATCAGAACATCACATCATCCAACATTTGAAGGACCTTCTATGCGCCCCGATTGGTTCAGCGCAATGGTTTAGATTCGTTTCGACTAAGTATAACTTATTAGTCGGATTGGATCACGGAGTACTTCGATCAAGAAGTTCGAATTCAATTTTTTCTCGAGCGATAGTTACAGCTCAGCCAATCAGAACAGTGGACATGTCGAGCTCTGCCATTTTTGAAGGAACGCCGCTTGACTCGTCTCGACTCTCATAGTAGGATCGGTTTTTCACTGCTTTATCTTTTTATAAATAATTATTTTTTAGTTTAGATAAATAAACTTTAAATTCATGATTATAATTTCAATCAATAATATTTTTAACTGTTTTTACAAACAAAATGTCTTATGTAAGTAATTGAAAATAAATAAAAAATATACATTAAAATAATCAAAAAGAAAAAGACTTAAAAACCTTACATTAAAATTTTAAATTGACGTCTCGACTACTCCCAAGCACTCGAGACAAGCGACTTTCCATAAAAAAAAATGGCGGAGCTCAACATGACGTCCCGTGTCCTGATTTGCTGAACTATTATTACCGCTCGATAAAAATCTCGAATATTAACGTTTTTACGAATTGTTTGAGAATTTGCCCCCAGGCCCCTAACCATAATCGCTTGAACAAGAATAAAAAACAGCGTATTCCTACCTTAAAGGCCGGCAACGCATTTGTAACTCCTCTGATGGGGTTGCGGGTCTCCATGGGCGACGGTGATCACTTACCGTCAGGTGATACGTTTGCTCGTTTGCCCCCTATTCCATAAAAAAGAGACACCGCTAGTGCAAAGTACGTAGTGCTATCCCGTTCTTGCAGTGGTTTTAATATTATTTTAAGCCATCGTGGTAACGGGACGGATGCCTTTCTTATGAAAACTTCTATGAAATATTATAGGCCCGACCATGGAATCAAATCCGTGTCGTCGCACTGAACAATACCTCGTTACAGTATCTGATTCTTGATGAAAATCAAATTATTTCGAATGTTTTTTTAATAAAAATATGTACCACCTCCGTGGTCCAGTAGTTAAAACAGCTCGGTACCTATTTATCTGGATCTCCAAGAATCGATTCCTCGTGGGGGCTGAATTTTTTCTGCTTGGTTTGTTTATTAGTAGGGCTTCTGACCACGCCTGGCTATAGCTACCACCGTCTTATCTAAGTTTGTCGCCATAATAATATTTTATAATATTGTTGTGCTTCAGCAATTATAAATATAATAGCCAGTCCCTCAGTTGGTGAGGAGACCAGGTGAAACTTGGATTTATATTTAATTATCAATTATTTTTTTATTTAAAGAGGGACAGATGTATTTTAGGGCGAATTAGCTATATAAATAAAAAAAACAAATCTGATTTGAATAAGGTTTTAATGAGCTAATTCTTTGGTCGTATTCATTGGTTAAAGAGAACCTGACACATTCATATTATGAACAATATTGAGTTGCAGTTTACAGAGAGGAATGTAAGTTTAAACAGAAACACTGACCGCAGGATCTTTACATTATCTTACAAGAAAACTATTCATAACAATGTTTCAAATGGTTATTTTACAGTACAGTATGATGTACGTAAGAATTACAATCAAGAATTGTTGTTGCAGTGAACTGAGTAATGAAAGTAAGGGAGGGGATACATTATTGTGGTAGTGTAGGTAATTAACATTTTCAAAGCCTTGAACTAAACACTTAGTTTCGTTAATAATTTAGATCGTAGAATTATAATGATCAATTGATATTATTCAAGCTCAACTCACACTTATAATATAAGGAACAATTTTTTACAACACAATTCAACTGAACCAAGTATATCCTCTCCCTCTTTAAGTATATTGTGTATCAATAAATTTAAATTCTAATTCTACTGGTTCACGTGCTGACTGCAAACTACTTATGGGAATTAATAAAGATATTTTGATATAAGAAGAAAATTAATGTTTGTCGATACTAATTGGAACTATTGAGATTCGATAATGTATATAAATATTTAGTTCGAACATCTATGCACATTTTTCTATTTGTAACTAATTGTTACCAATTCGCGATAGATACTAAAAATCTACTTACAACGAGTTATATTTATTTACATGAAAAATACAAACATTTTAACGATGTTCATAATAAACTTAACAATAATATACAATATAGACAAAAAACAAAACAACAAAGAGAAAATTCCGTAAAATAAATTTGTTTTTTCTAGCTAGAGGCTTAGCCGAATTAATTTTTAATACCAAATTTTACTGCCGTTTTTAATGAGTAAAAAATTTTCGCAAAAATGCTTTAAGTAAAAGACATCAATAACGTGTAAGTAATTGTATTGAATTTAAACATAAATACAATATGTAAAAATCATAGGTTATATGTTATTCATATGTAAATTATTTTTGTAGAAATCTTCACCCTCCGGCTCATATACATATTACAATAATATTGATTAATATTTACAATAACATCGATTACCTTCCTAGTGAAATACATTCCACACATTTCGTGAAATAAAATAGAAACAGTCTTAAAACCCGCAATCGTCGACCGTCTCATCCAAGTCGAAACAAATTCGCAAAAAAATTAATTTACAATATCAAATGCATTAAAACAATACAAATTAAACAAGTCAATAACTATATTCATCTTCATCACAAAGGATCATTTATTTATGATTCCTGCAATATTACACTATCAGCAAATTTGCTGCTTCTGTGAGATCAACATTAAAACTAAACGCATGAACAGTAATAAACTGCCGGCCATACATATTCCTAATACAACATTAATGAAGATTATGATTCAAAACATTTTAACGAACATTGTGAACTAACTACAGTTTGGCATTTACTTTGCATATTCACTACATTATTATTTATAATTACAACACATTTTGTGTTCGAATGTCCGAGTATAGTCCAAGACGTCGATGCGTCTGAGTAATTACAAATCGTAGGCAAAGACCGTGTGCACTAGGCTTGTCTTTGGTAGTGTGTTGTAGCGCGCGCGACTAGTGTTGGTACTTAGCGTACGGGTGGGCCGAGTCTCACGCGCGGTAATCTCAGCTGGACGCGGAGAGGCCGAGCGGCTTGAGGTGCGGCGGCGCCGCGAACGGGGCCGGCGACGCACCCGACATATTGTTGTTCAGGTCGCCAGAGCGACCGGACCCATTGATCATGGCGCCCATCGCGTTGCTCGTCTGCTGATGAAAAATTTCAGTTTCATTCTCTAAATCAAAGTTGATCAAAGTGGGTGCTGCGGCACCCTGGGGTGCCACGGAGAGAAATCCGCGAGGTGCCATGAGGCGCCCCTGATATATGTGCTAAAAAAATATCCAAAAAAGATATAACAAAATGAACTAGGGTGCCGTGAGAAAATTCAAAATTTCTAAGTGTGCCACGACTTGGGATCGTTTGGAAACCCCTGCTCTAAATTTTTCTTACGAATCATAATTGTGGCACTTTACTATACCGGGTGTAAGTGACGGTGTCCCGTTTTTTTTAACAGTGAGTTCAGACCATGATTCTTAATTGAAAATCACTGAAATTTAACGATTTTTTAAATTTTTTTTCTACTTTTTCTGTTGTAATATAACTAAGTTAACGTTTACAAATCATTATTGCGAGCATGGACTTGTCGATCGACATGCTTCGTCGATATAATATAACGAATTTTAATTTATCGAGATATATCGGACGCAAACGGCAAACGGTAGCATGAAACTGGACTTGATAACTTTGTCGAGACGATAAACAGTAACCGCTTACTGATTCATTATATCGATCATTCGTTCGTCATTCATTGTTATGAGTATATCAAAAAAGCGCGTTTCACATAAGCATCACCACTTTTTGGTGTTTAAAGTTAATCGTGTTTTGAGTTTTACTTGTAACAAATGAAACGGTACCTAGTAACTGATTTTTCGTCCTGAATTTTGACACCTCACCTACTTAGTCCAGTAATATAAAATTACAAATTGTACAAATCAGAATCTGCTAAAACAATATAATTTTCATTCAATGTATTTTTTTGTCATCTGAAAAAACTTTTTGATTTATAAAGAAGGTTTTCAAATTACAAAACTGCCAAAAAGTGGTATTAGATGACCCATCTAATAGCCTGGGTATTTGATGTTTACTTTTCGTGGCTATATAATAGTGTTTATATGTAACACACGAAACCACCACGAAAAGCTAATAAAACGCGTTGATGCTAAAAATTGATGATGATAATTTTGCAACTCTGTGCTTATATGGAACGCGCCCTAAATATACCTACTAATTATTGGCGATGCGCCTAATATTCGTTTGGTATTCGGTATTTGGCGTATTCGGCACCTTATTCACTATTTGTATTCGGCCGAATTCTCCGGTTTTGTTTTATCCCTACTTTTGCAGTGTATGAAGAATGTGTTGTTATCCAACACATTCTTCATTATTACACATTATTCATTCTTCAATAAAATAAAGCAATTAAACCTCAAATATTTTTATGCGCACACTTATGTGCCAAATTGACAACGAAATAATCTCATGTGAGATCAGATATAAAATAAAACAATCAAAAGGAACATGAATATTTTAGTATTTGTAATTTGTATTAAGCACATACCGGTGGGGGTGGCAGGTGGGTAGTCTGTCGCTTGAGGTGCGCGAGCGGCGGCGGGTTGTACGCCATGTTCGCGAACACGAGCCGCTCCTCGTAGTCGTATTCGCACAGAATCTTGTTCTCGCACAAGTAGAAGCGGTCGCCCACGCAAAACCTGATAAATAAATGAAAGCTATTTACAATTTGACGACACGGTTAGCGCAGAGGTTGAGTGATCGCCTACTGTGCAACGGGTCGCGGGTTCGATTCCCGTACGGGACAAATATTTTGTATAGCCTACAGAAATTTGTTCCGGTCTGTGCATGTGAGATTCTAAGTTTGTAACTGCACCCACGACACAGGAGAAAAATCCTAGTGTTGGCGACGTTTTTTTTTTAAAGAAAAAAAAATAAGAACGATTATCGAACAATTTTACTAACCATATTCGCATCTTATTGTTGTCTGCTTGAGTACCTCCGTCTTACCTATTTCTGCCGCAAAGCAGCACTGCTTGTATTGCTGTGTTCCGATATGACATTGAAATTACTGGGTACCTTTCATGATATACTTATACTGCTTAGATCCTTTTGTGAAATCGCCAAAAATATGCAAGATAATAGTTATTTGTTATACATGAGTGCAAAGTTGCTTTTTAACCGCGTGCTCAACTTTGATGACCGAGCATGCGAAGGATTCTAAAATTCAAAAATTAGAATCCTGAGCGTTAGCGAGGGAATCAAAAGAGCACAAGGTGAAAAATCTTTGCACTCGAATGCAACACGTAACTTTTCATCCCCCCTCAGCGAGGAAATGGCTAAATACAAAATAAAACATTTACAATCACAAGATACTTTTATTTCAGTTTAGGTACATAAAATATTAACAGTTTCTGTCAATTCGGTTGGCTTTAAATAAACTTCTTGGAAACGTCGCTGGAATCACTCATTTTCGTTTTTTTTTTACTTGTTTTCAAGTTTCTTATTTATAACAATACGACGTCAAAACAACATGGCGCGCGCAAAGCAAATTAAAAACAAAAGGAGGTTCAGAGTCCGAGTTTTTAACAAATTTAAAAAAAGTTGTATGATAAATTCAGCACCATGGAGATGGAAGTAAATAGTTTTAATGATGTTTTGAAATCACATACCTAGTGCACGCGATGTTCTAAATTCAAATTTACTTTAACCTCAAGCGGATAAAAGCGGCTTTGGCGGTCAGATATCGAATAGCAAAAATACTCTTTCCGAGATGGGGGGATGAAAAAGTTTTTTAAACATAAATGGCCATATATTTCGATTGTTTTGACTTACAAGTTTGATTTTTTCACAGCTGAAAGAGGCGGTAGACTCAAGTATTTAATATCGGTTTGTTAATTCCACGCATTCCTAAGAAAAGGGATATTGAAAGACAGACTGACAGATGGACGAGTGGGCCTATAAGTTCCGTATTTTTCCTTATGAGGTGCGTAGCCCTTATAATTAAAAATTCACAAATTAATCCCGACGCGGAACTTACAGCCCCCCTAGACAAATGCCACATGCTAACTTTTCCGCAGTCGTTCCTCAGAAAAAATGTATGGAGATGACATTAGCTGCGGAAGAAATAGCGTGAGGCTGTCGTAAGCAAATGTCATTTCCATATATTTTTCTGCGGAACGACTGCGGAAAAGTTAGCGTGTGGCATTTGTCTAGGGCCTCTGATCTGTTGTGCAATAACTAACAATACATGGAGTTATTTTCACATGTCACCAAGAACCTCTTATCGTTACTCTATATTAAATATCTGAATATAGGTATGTATATTATATTCTTTGTATTACTTGATAATGTATTTGTTTGGAAACATAATATACTTTTAAAATGCTCTCATAGTTACTTTGATTTCGATTTCACGATTAAACACGTTGGTTACAACAAGTTTTCTTTGTAACCAACGTGTTACATTCAATAGGACACTAACTTTCTTTGATTAAAATAAAAAAATGTAAGTTTTTCTAACTACATAATTAGGTCATTGAAACTCCCATGTACGTACGCACACAAAGCAATATCGTATTACGTCGGATGCACACGTCTGATTCAGTTACCAAGTGGGCCGGTTGCAGAAAGATCCAATTAACGATTCTTCGTGGAACTCACAGTAACGCTTACAACCAACGCATATTATCGAGGACGGCTCTGTGTAAATCAAATTACCTACACTCTATTTATTTAAAGCTTGTCTGCAGTTGCGTAACCGGGTCGGAGCGAACGGGCTTTAGATTTAATCACATGGAAATGTCTGAGAAATAAAATTTACTATCACAAGTTGAAAGGTCAGCGTGAAGAGGGGTGCGATAACGTCACGCGAGCTCGCATCCCTCAATGTGGCAAAACAAAAGGTATCGCCTTCGACTCGCCAGTGGCCGGCCGCGCCGGAACCGGCGGTGATAACGCGGCCTTATCTCCCCCGATCCCGTCTTCCCCCCGCCTCCGACTGCGACCACCCTGCCAACTCTTTTGTTTCACTTGTCACAAAAATTAAGCGCAATAGCTCCGCTACAAATGTCTCTTTTTTAAGGGGCCAATTTCCACCGCAGCTCAGTCGATTTCGCCGCTCTTAATTAACTTTATTTCCTGTTCTCTCCGCTCGCGACTTTTGTTTTGGGGAGTTGTCCTTTTTATTTTGCTATTTTTTGTCTGCAACCGCGTAATGGAAAAGATGTAGAACGAAATTTTAATGACTGCGCAAGTAAAGCTTTGTGCGGATCGCTATTGTGTCGGGCGATAGCGCCGCGGAGTTTGACATTTTACGTGTCTATTGACTGTTCCACCCTCCTGAAACAATGGCATTAAGGAAGCTCTAGACCGCCGGGTGCCGAGGCGGCTCCCACAGGATCTCCGTGCAGACATTTGAATGTACCAAAGTGTTCCGAACTTTCATGCACTTTAAGGATATACCTACGCCTTTTTGTATTTACGCCTTATCGTTATTAGAACGATTATCTAATCTTTATCGTCGTTTGTACAGCTATATAATGTCAATTGTTTATAAATATCTTCTTTATTGTGATTACTATCAATTGTGGGTTTTTAAGTTTCAAAACTTGCTAGTTTAATAAACTCCAAGTGATCTGTGCTTAGTCATACTACGATTTGTCTTTTGTCAAGTTAGTTGGCAGATAACTAATACAACATTTTTACGTTAAACAAAAACCTCTACCTTGCACCTTTTGACATGACAATATTGAGATGCAAGCTCGAAATTTATGCTTAAAGCTCGCATGTAGGTAACGCATCGTTTGGAAATTCTATAGGGAGCAACCGCTTAATTCCATTACATTAATTTCGTGTTTCTGAAGAAACTTAGAACTTATCTCTAGTGTTAAAGATAGATTTAGAGTTCACAGGCGCTGATTTATTGCATAATGTTGTCTCTTACCGTTCGAACCGGAACACGGTAATACAAGCACCGCCACTTTGCAGAAATAAAAGTTAATAAGGAACTAAGGTAAGGGATGGTGTTTTTAAAGGTCTCAAGTTCACAATCACAATTAAACCCTTTCCCATTTTCCAGTCTTAAGGTTGCCTGGAAGAGAACGCTTTATAGCAATAAGGCCGCCTACTTGTACATTTCTTCTTTTTTAAGTTTGTTTCTTTTGTTACTTGTATTATTTGTGCAATAAAGAGTTAATTATTATTATTATTATTAAATGCATGGAATTGAATTGCTATATTCCAGCAAACGTGTTACTCAGATAGCGGAGCAAGCACAACACTAGTGGCAGCGCGCGGCTGCGCCGGGAGCGCCGGGAGCGCCGAGCCGCACGGCACGGAAGCCGCGAGCGCCACAGATTGCCACTAAATTATTTAGCCGTTTAGCGATATTCGCCCGTGATATCTGCTCGTCCGCCGCGATCGGACAGCTTGCAAATTGGATTCAGATTTCTGCCGCCCGTGGAAATTGATTTGTACGTGATATTTAATAGTCTACGCAGTTAGTTATTTAGTACGCGTCTTCTACCAACAGATTATGTTCGCCACTCTCGACTCAGGTAAAGAGGCCCAGGTGTGGGACGGTAATAGATACATACGTCAAATATAATTATGTGACTATGAAGAAATAGTCACATTCGGTACATTATTATATTACAATAAGTAAGGTAGAGTGGAGCGTCGGTGGCGCAGTGGACTCGGCACTTGCCTTCCAATCGGGGGGTCGGGGTTCGAGACCCGCCATGTACCAATGTGTTTTTCGTTTCGAAATTCAGATGTACATTTGTCTGACGCTCCTACGGTGAAGGAAAACATCGTGAGGCAACCTGCATACATCTGCGAAGAAATTCAATGATGTATGTGAAGTCGACCAGTCCGCACTGGGCCAGCGTGGTTGACTAAGGCCTAATCACCCTTACATAGGGTAGGCTCGAGCCCCTCGGTGGGGACGTATATGGGCTGTGATGATGATGAAGTAAGGTAGAGGAGTATAGTAGGTAGAAATAAAGAATATAGTAGGCAATTCATATTTATTGCTGTTTTCTAGAATACCTTCTAAGACACTCTTGGAAACCGAGTAACAAGAAATTAAGTGACTAATAAGATAAGACACTAAAATTGCTGACAGTAGAGTTTGCTCTAGGATACTCTAGAATAGACGTGGGCGTTATTTCACGACATTAGATACACTAACTAGCTACGCGGCACATAACCGAATCACTAGTTTCGAGTCAAATTACAAGTAGTGATTTTTGGCAATGCGTTATTACTGATAACTGTGATTGTTGGATGTGACTACTTGCCCAATCGACGTATTTAAATGTTAACTTAGATCCAAAAATATTTTTGATAGAGTCAAAAACTCGTTTACCTATTCATAAACTAAAATAAAAATTAAAAAATGTGTATAACAATGTAAATGTGTACTTATAATATTATAAAAAATGTTATTAAAATCATAGTTTCTAGTAAACACTAATCAATCATAAATAAAAATGCAGTCAGTCCTGAATAAAGTATGAAGGGATGACAAACACTTTTTCGTTTCGTGTTTAACTGTATAGTTGGTGGAGGTATTTATGCAAACAATCACAATAGCTGAATAAAAAAAGCTAGTTACAAAAATCACTACTTTTGAAACAGGTGACGCCGACCAAGTCACTGGTTTCGTTACGTTTCTGGAAAATAACGTCTACTCTAGAACAAAAAATATTAATAATTATGTGAGGATATGGCCATAGCCAAACATTGATTCTTCCTTTCTTATAACCAATCACAGCGTCGACTCCTCCATTTGTAACTGGTCATTCATGAGAAGAAAATAAATTATTGTTTACTAATTACTCACCTTTAAGTTTGTATGCAAAGGTGTATTTATGTGCCTACTAATTTCGAAGTTATTCTTTTAGTATATTTCTTTTAATTTCAAGTAGCCATATTATCTATATAGCAAATAAAAGTACCGATGACAATAATGCTCACGACAAATACACACCAGCCAACCGTAAAAGCATTAACTCTATCTCAGCTTACCAAACCCGTACAAGTCCTCTACAAGGCTAGTAAAAGAATCTAGTTCCTTTTTTAAAATAAGGTCAAATTGGTATCCAAAACGGTTATTCAACTGTTGAATTTGGATCCGAGGGGTCGTCGAATGAATATATAATTGGAAAGAGTTGTCGCCGGCTAACAGCGGAAAGGTTCGGTAGCGACGAATAAACCACCCGAGTGGTACCAATCTTCGCGCCTCTCTATTATTTAGGCGGACGCGCCCCGAGAAGATTGCAATCCTTATTCTGTAAAGTATTGTATGTTTTTTTTATTTACGAAAATTACTATAAAACTGAAGATGGGGACGAGCTCTCCTTCCATTTTGCATCCTTTCTTCCTTTATTTATTCTTCCTTACAACACAAATTTTCACCAAAACACCCAGTGCACACAAACCTGCCATCACACCACTTCCCAATTTCACACTCAACCTAAAAGGTAAACAAATAAAAAACAAAAGCAACAAAAAAACAAAATAATAAAATAACAAAAAAGCTATGCTCTACACTGGAATTGAACCACTCGGATTTAAAGTCGATGCTCTAACGCACACTACCAATCCTGTCATGTCCGAAATTGTGAAATTAAAGATCTCATGTTTTTTTGTAATACGTTTTTTGTAATGCGACATGCGATAGATGGACGTAAAAATTTGGGGCGATGTAAAACAGTTTCACTTTAAAAATTACAAAAAAAACACTAGACCACGGCGGCGGGCGGTTCAATCCATGAACAAAATAAAATACATTCATATTTGTGTACTAGCAATTCATTAATAGAATTCCTGCTACTATTTAAAGTATATCAATTAACGTGTCGGTGAGCGGAGTGTCGGAGTGTGTCGGAGAGCGTCGGTGGCGCAATGGACTCGGCACTTGCCTTCCAATCGGGGGGTCGGGGTTCGAGACCCGCCATGTACCAATGTGTTTTTCATTTCGAATTTCATATGTACATTTGTCTGACGCTCCTACGGTGAAGGAAAACATCGTGAGGCAACCTGCATACATCTGCGAAGAAATTCAATGATGTATGTGAAGTCGACCAATCCGCACTGGGCCAGCGTGGTTGACTAAGGCCTCATCACCCTAACATAGGGTAGGCTCGAGCCCCTCGGTGGGGACGTATATGGGCTGTGATGATGAATTAACGTGTAATTCACAATAAGTTAAGTTCGCTTGGTTTATTTTCCATGTCATTTGGGTTGTTTACTTCAGTGTTTTTATATCACCATATTTTTTTTATATTGAAATAAATTGAGCTAAAAATTGCAACTTCCAATAACTAATAAATACTTAGCCTAACCTCTTACAATTGAGGTTTTAAAGTTCATAATTATTCAAATTTTTACTTGTGAATTTCGGTTGACGGATAGATTATTGCATAACGGATATTGCATATTTAGGCAAAATATACTGACACTTGCAATATACACGGTTATTTTTTTGTCACCCTGGAAAATTTAAGGGAGGATTCACGACATGGTATTAGAATGTTTTAAATATGAATAAAAAAAATAACTCACTTACTTAATTTTATATTATTTTTTAACAAATCCAAAAAATGCTGCACTATTTCAGAGCACCATTTTAAGAGATTTTTAAATTATTTTTTATTTCATTTTTTATTTTTTATATAATAATGGATGTGCCCCGAAGCGTCCCTAAAATTTCCAGGGTGATAAAAAAATAACCGTGTATATCTAATACTAGCTGACTCGGTTAACTAGGGGTTAAACCACCCTTCTTTTTTTCGCCTTAATACCTACAGGAATTAAGGTGAAAAAAAGAAGTAAATATTCAAATCGGTCAAGCTTTTTTTGAGTTAAAGCGAGACTAACGAATGGCGATTCATCTTGTAATATATAAAAATCTCGTGTCACAGTGTTTGTTTGATTTTTTTGTGTACATAGGTATGTTTGATAGGTTTGACAATAGATCGTAAGATATTTTCTATACCCTTAGATGATAAGGTTGGCCCTCCAGAAATTTTAGTGTTTTGTTAAAGTATTATTATTCGCTTTAATACAGCGAAACGTAGTTTGCGGGCACAACTAGTTTTTATATAATTAATAGATGATTTGCCACAAGCGTCAGTCGCAAACATTTTTCACGACTTCTCATTGGCCTACCCACTAATGGATGTCACGTTCTCACTCAAGTCTCTTAAAAAAAAGAAACAAAATGCAAAAAGAAAAACATTCAGTTATAAATTAAAGAAAACATTCAGTTTATATTGTTTCTTGCAAAATAAAGCACTATAGCCATGAAAACACGGTTCAAAATAAATTGTTTATATTGTTAGACATTCATATAGGCACTAACATATACCGTTAGGCCTTTCCTTGTACCTAAAATCTACAATATTCCACTAGTATGATCCATGAAGCAAATACATTGCTTCATGGTATGATCTGTCCGTTCGCCACCGCGATTGGAGCGTACAGACACCTGCGCTGATTCTCTGTGTGTCATCTTTGTTAGCAGCATAGGTACGATCCAGAGGGTTTTTGGGAATATAATATGTATTTATAATAATACGGTAGGGTGCTTATGCACTCGTAACAAGTGTAAGAACTGTTGGTAAACGCATTGGATAAATGTTTTATTTTTTTTATAAATGCAAGAAAAACGTATCTCGGTTGAAGTTTTTTTGGAATTTGCATTAGATACGACGTCCATTGTTGATAGGTCAATGTGGGCCGATCAGTATACATATAGAAGCCAAAAAAAATCATATTGTGCTGTTTTGATACATATTTTAACGGTTAACAGTCAATTACGAAAAGAAGGAGATTTGACTTATATTCGAAAAATCTAAGAGATAAAGTGGTAAGATTCGAAAATAGAATGTCGACAGTAAACAAACGTGGCATTTTCACATTTCGATCTCACTACATTCCATTGGCCGTATCTAGAATAAGGACGTGGTATCTCTGTTGGGGTTCCACTGTGACTATTTTCTAACGGTTTGGATTGGTTTGAATAAAATAGTGATGATATTCTCTCGTAAATGAAATCTTAAAGAATTAATAAAAAATGTATTTTAGTAGGAACCTTTTATGAATAATATTTTCTTATTTCTTTATCGTCGTAATCTGACATTAATTTTTTAGAGTGAAACTTTCTTTACATTGTCTCAAATTTTTTCGTCTATTTATCGCATGTTGCATTACACAAAAATATGAGATCTTTAATTTCACTACTTCATTTATGTCGGGATTGGTCTATGCGTTAGATCTTCAACTTTAAATCAATGTGGCAGTAGTTCGATCCTGATATGGAGCATTGCTTTTTTATTTTTTTTAATTGCTTATTTGCTTTGTTATTAATTAGTTTTTTATTCTTTTCAGAAGAAAAAGATTTAAGTTAAGATTAAAAACGCGATTTTAATATTATCGAATAATTTTTCGAAAGTTTTCAGTTAAGTAAATGCTTACGATCTGAAAAAGTTTTACCTACTTGCATCATAGTTTCATAAAACTACACAATGATTTTTTTTCACAATTTCAAGTTAAAGAATTTAATATTTTTATATTAAGTATACAAGTTTCAATATATCTAATAATCTATATATATCTCCTGTGAAATATTATTATTACATTAAGTTAACGTTGACTTACGCACATTTACGTAAATATAACTTGAATATTTGGCCAAATATTAGAGATTATTTCATAATCAAAACGGAACTTAAAGATCAGACAAATGACGTCAATGACCTTTTAAAGTCGTTTGTTTCATATTTTTCTGAATTAATTAATAATGCGATACGGATATTAATTACATAATCATATATTATAAATCATTATATCATATATCGGAATTATTGTAAACGTCGTTCTTAAGTAATTTCTGCATAATTCAATATTTTTGTTCCCAAAAATGTGGCACGATAACGTAATAATTTATCCTTAAACGCATACAAATATATGAATATCATGTTATATAATAATTATATAAAACTGATCTAGACTTTAATAACTTCTAAGTATATTTAGATTTCCCACCACGTATTAGATGTAAGCAAGCAATAGCATCTATTGCTAAGAGTATTTTAAATCGTTCTAATACCTTTTCTTCCTTACGTGTGCGTTTATTATGTAGCGGAAAATTTAATCGCACTCTTTGTTTGCTGTTCGTGAGATGAATAAACAATACAATTCCTCGCTACACGGCAAGTAAGTCCCTTTTGCACTTGCTATTTTCACTATTCGTGTCCTCTTTCGTTTTAGAACGGTCCCCTGTTGACTTGGATTCAATATAGCACGGTCCCCTTCTGATTCCAGCGGCGCAACCACGTTTGACGTATGAGATTAGCAAAGAAAGTTATATATTTTCAAGGATGTAATATTCTGCGTGGACAGGGTCCAACATATTATAGGCCCAAGTTGCTGGGTATATGTTTTGAATCGTTTATTATTTATACTCAATTACGCATGCAATAATCCGGCCGGTTGCACGATAATGCTTCCTACAATTTTACGTTTTACGTTGTAAAAGTCAAAAAATTACATAAATATAGCATAAATCGTATTTCAAAAAGTAAAAGAACCTAATCCTACACATTAAATTAATTGCTTCGCTTCCGAAATTTTAAAACGTATTGGTACAGTAAGCTCCCATTCAAGCTTAACATTTACACTACGAAAACCGCCACTATTACGGGCGACATAAGAACGGTCCAAAGGCCAAACAGTATAGCTTGACAAGGACCTTACTGTACAAACCGTGACGGGTGACAAACTAGCTCATTCTCTGGAATTCGTCAACAATAGTCTGTAGTTAATAATTTAAAATATATAATATGTAAGTACTATCTAATACAAATATAGTAAAACAATAGATTATCTCACATACGAGTACTTGGTGCAAAATATGACTCATATTTAACCCAGATACAACATGAATGTAATATAATAACATTCCCATTATTGTTGTGATTGTTTGGTTAGTCACTCGTTTAGTAATATTCGGAAGCTATTGATAGATAACACGTACGTACTTTGAACTTGATAATGGTCTCTGTTTAACAACGCCTTATCTAAAATGTTATCCCAGATTTATCTCAATCTGAACTGTGCAACTTAAGCTTGTTTCATTACTTCTATAGATAATCTCTGTATAGGTAACCACTAACGGACGAACTGTCAATACAAGTTAATAACCACTTTCTGTTATAAAGCGCTAATAGATGTAGACTGTTAAAATTGAATGCGATCGCATGATTATGAGATAAACAATATATGGGTAGGAAAGAACCTTAATATGAACAACGATGAATAAAATAATATCTTACCTATGGTTGCACTGCTGGCAGGCGAAGCACTCGAGGTGATAGACGTTGCTGCGCGCGCGCATCACCATTTCGAATGCGGGGATCACTTTGTTACAGGCGGCGCAATATCCGGTGTTGCCAAATAATCTGCACGAGGATAAAGAAAAATATGGTCAGAAAGTAACGGCTGAGTCTGAGATAGATATAGGCACTGAGAGTCACTTACATGCTAAATAAGTTTAAACGATCCGGTTTGTGGCATATTTCATTGCAAAGCAGCATGCTAGATGCACGCTGATAATATTAGATACTTGTTGATCATCGACATCATCATCTTCATTTATTTGTAAAACATAGGTTACATACTAAGCAGAATGTTACAATAAGTTATCGACAATGAGTGTTGAATTCAAAAGAATTGATATATAGATGAATGTTACAACTTATCTTATTCCAGATAAAAATGTCGATCCAAAAACATATGCACTTCTTCCAAAGAAAAAACGAAAACCTAAAGTAAAATGGTCAATGCTAGAGTCGATTGGAACAATTGATTCCAAATCAAAAGCCGCACAGTAGCACATTTATGAAAATAGTAGGGCCTTTTTGAATACAGTTTGCTTTTGCTTGAGTTCTCGACACGGCGAATTGCTTGGTCACGTATGCATGACGCGAAAACATGTGGCCACAGAATAATGGAAAATATTGCAATGTTTGATCAGCACATTCATTTATTTTATCAAAATAATGATCAAACCTTAAATAGTCCCGTTTGCATAGTATAAGGTTCGCCCTGGTGTAAAGGGTGTGGCCGACCTCGCCCAGGCGGCAGTCGCAGCAGCCGCACTTGAGGCAGTCCTCGTGCCAGAGCTGGTCCAGCGCCTTCAGAAGGTAGCGCTCTGTGATCACCTTGCTGCACCCAGCGCATATCTGGAGCAGAACATTATTGTTACTTGTTGACAAAATGGCAGGTGATAAAAAAATGAAATTTGGATGCGATGGACATCCCGAGCTCATTCAACAATGCTGGCTTTCCTATTTCGTAACTATTGAAAAAATCTTGTGCTGTTGACATTGTTTGTATCGCAATAATCCTCCATAACATGATGTTGTATTGCTAGAACAGGCGAACTTATATAATACTTATAAAACCCTACTGGAGTAAAACCTACATTTTCTCTATATTTTCGCTATTCTGTATAATATCGTACTCTAAGGTGTAGTGATCGTTAATTTAAGGGCCCACCATCCGCGCGAGCCCGAGCTAGTTTAGGTAAATTTCTCTAGTCTCTCTTTGTGTGCGTCGCTCACGCACACAAGCGCACTCGGTCGCGCAATCGGTACGGCCACCTAGCAAAATATCGTAGATGTTAATTTTGAATTTAATAGGTGTTTATTATTTACTGTGTTATACTACATATAGTAAATACAGGGATGTGTTTGATCAACTTTTATTTTTACAAACTTTTATTTAGCTTGCACTGTATGTAAGTATGTAGATTTGACCACTTCTCGGTTTTCGAATTGGCTGAAATTTTGCACATGATAATATGTATATCGTGACAATGCAATGTTATGATAACATGGAGCTGATCTGATGAAGGAACTGGACGGTGGCCATAGGAACTCCGTAATAAAACGACGCAACCCCATCGAGTTTGGGCTCGTTTGATTCATATTGACGAGTACTTTGGTCCTATATGGTAACCAGGGTCTGATGCTGGAGCTGGAAGGTGGCCATAGGAACTCCGCAATAAAACGACACAACCCCATTGAGTTTGTGCTCATTTGATTCGTATTGACGAGTACTTTGGTCCTATATGGTAACCAGGGTCCGATGCTGGAGCTGGAATGTGGCCATAGGACCTCCGCAATAAAACGACATAACCCTATCGAGTTTGGGCTCGTTTGATTCGTAATGACGAGTACTTTGGTCCTATATGGTAACCAGGGTCTGATGCTGGAGCTGGAAGGTGGCCATAGGAACTCCGCAATAAAACGACACAACCCCATTGAGTTTGTGCTCATTTGATTCGTATTGACGAGTACTTTGATCCTATATGGTAGCCAGGGTCCGATGCTGGAGCTGGAATGTGGCCATAGGACCTCCGCAATAAAACGACATAACCCTATCGAGTTTGGGCTCGTTTGATTCGTAATGATGAGTACTTTAGTCCTATATGGTAACCAGGGTCTGATGCTGGAGCTGGAATGTGGCCATAGGACCTCCGCAATAAAACGACATAACCCTATCGAGTTTGGGCTCGTTTGATTCGTTATGACGAGTACTTTGGTCCTATATGGTAACCAGGGTCTGATGCTGGAGCTAGAAGGTGGCCATAGGACCTCCGCAATAAAACGACATAACCCTATCGAGTTTGGGCTCGTTTGATTCGTAATGACGAGTACTTTGGTCCTATATGGTAACCAGGGTCTGATGCTGGAGCTGGAAGGTGGCCATAGGATCTCCGCAATAAAACGACATAACCCTATCGAGTTTGGGCTCGTTTGATTCGTAATGACGAGGACTTTGGTTCTATATAGTAACCAGGGTCTGATGCTGGAGCTGGAAGGTGGCCATAGGACCTCCGCAATAAAAGGACATAACCCTATCGAGTTTGGGCTCGTTTGATTCGTAATGACGAGTACTTTGGTCCTATATGGTAACCAGGGTGTGATGCTGGAACTGGAAGGTGGCCATAGGAACTCCGCAATAAAACGACACAAGCCCATCGAGTTTCGGGCTCGTTTGTTTCGTAATGACGAGTACTTTGATCGAGTTTCGTAATGGCGGCCATGCGGTTACAAAATGATAAAATATAAAATAATAGTAAAAAGATTAAAAAAAAAAGTCGCCCCACACTAGGATTTTATTTTAAATCCCTAATAAGACGAAAATAAATTTTAATTTATTACATGATACATCTAATATATAAAATTCTCGTGTCACAGTGTTTGTCACCGAACTCCTCCGAAACGGCTTGACCGATCTTTATGAAATGTTTTGTGTATATTCAGTAGGTCTATTATTATAGTAGGCTATTTTTTATTACGGCGAAACGTTAGTTCGCCGTTATTATGGCGGAACGTAGTTCGCCGGCACAGCTAGTTTTTAATAAAATATAAAAGCTTGTCGCAAGATTTACCCATTTTATAAAAAACAAATATTTTTTTCTTAGAATTACCAATATTTATTTGTTTAAGGCTTACCAAGTAAATACATACGGGCAAGGTACTTAAACAGTTTTTTTATGGCAAATGACCTCCTCCCGCCTGATGTTAAGCGGTGAAAGAGGCCTAAATGAGTTGACAGATAGAGGTGGGAGGACATCCACTATCCAACCTGCCCGCCCCTTGCCGGCCTAAAAGATGTTTTTCACACCTCTTTTGAAGGAACCCATGTTGTAGGATGTAGGAAACACGTGCACAGGTAGAGAATTCCAAGTGTGGGATGAACGACAGAAGACTTACCGGAGGGAGACTCTGTACCAAGGTCGTGTGCTTGGGTACCTCCGTCTTACCTATTTCTGCCGCAAAGCAGCAGTGCTTGCATTGCTGTGTTCCGGTTTGAAGGGTAAGATATGGCACTGAAATTACTGGGTACCGTGACTTTACGTCTTCAGTCACAAGTTGGCAACGTACACTGTGGCCCTTGTGGGGGTTGCAGTTTTACTGCGAATGTCACACGAGACATATGAATTATAGGTGACTGTTACCACTTACCATCAGGTGGGCAGTTTGCTTTTTTGCCAACTTAGTAGCAATAAAAAAAAAGAAGAAGGAATCTTGGAATTTATTGGTACGGTGTGAAAAGGAGGATACAGTGTAAGGATGACTCCGTAGACCCTTACGCGTGTTTCTGTGAAGGAATGGAGAGGGAGGGATAAGGTTAAAGAGCTCCTCAGAGCATTCCCCGTGGAACATTCGGTAAAAGGCGCTAAGAGAGGCGATGTCACGCCGAAGTTGTAGAGGCTCGAGGGTGTTAGTTGCCTCTACATCGCCAATTATTCGAATAGCGCGACGCTGGAATCTGTCCAGAGCATCGAGTTAGGATCGAGGTATCGGAGTGCGAGCAATATTCCACGCAAGACCTAACCTGAGTTTTATACAACAGGCATAGTTGGTCCGGCGCAAAATACCTACGCACCTTGTTCAGGACACCGAGTTTCCGTGAGGCAGCAGTTATAACGGATTCGAGTTTTTCAAAAAAGGGATCATATATGCATTTAAATTTCCGGACTGCACAGTATTGTCATGTGTGTATGACAATGCTGTACAAAACGTTATTTATTACAAAAATATAAATATAATAATCAAGTTAAATTGTTTTATTGTTTATCCTAATTTTCGGGACAAGCTTTTATATTTTTATAAGAAAATATATCTTGTAATAAATTAAAATTTATTTTCCTCTTTTAAGGCATTATAATATAAGCTTGTTTTTAAAAAAACTTTTTTTAAACTAATTTCTCAAATAATACGAAATATTTTAATGACTACCGAGTTCTTTATTGTTAGTTGTATCTACAAATTATTTTATATAATATACATATAATAATTTAGTAACAAACAAATATAAAATGAATATTTTCTTGTGCTCAACGCACTTTTTAGTGCATTGAAGCCATTCGCTAGATTGTAATAAAAAAATAAATTAAAGTTTATTTTCTTTTTTAGGACATTAAAGTAAAAGCTTGTTTTTAAAAATCTTTTGTGATAGCGGCCATCTTGTTTTAGTTTTTTTCATGGTGTACTGTATTTTACGAACTTTCATTTGATACCCCATATACAGACCCATATTGTGGGGATTGTACATAAAAATAATCCGTCAATTTGTGACGGCGGCCATCTTGTATTAGATTGTCTTTCAGAATATACTATATTCTACAATTCATTCTACAATTCAAGCTCTTTCATTTGAAACCTAAATTAGGGAAGGTCGCACAAAAGAAATTGATGGGGTTGCGTATGGATATTATCTAGGCTAGGCTCAAAGTACTCATCAAGAAAAATCATATAGGACCAAAGTACTCGTCAATACGAATCAAACGAGCCCAAACTGGTTGGGGTTTGTCGTTTTATTGCGGAGTTCCTATGGCCAGCTTCCAGTTCCAGTATCAGACCCTGGTTACCACATAGGACCAAAGTACTCGTCAATACGAATCAAACAAGCCCAAACGCGATGGGGTTGTGTCGTTTTATTGCGGAGTTCCTATGGCTACTTTCCAGCTCTAGCATCAGACCCTGGTTACCACATAGGTCCAAAGTACTCGTCAATACGAATCAAACGAGCCCAAACTCGATGGGGTTGTGTCGTTTTATTGCAGAGTTCCTATGGCCACCTTCCAGTTCCACCATCAGACCCTGGTTACCATATAGGACCAAAGTGCTCGTCAATACAATTCAAACGAGCCCAAACTCGATGGGGTTGCGTTGTTTGATTGCGGAGTTCCTATGGCCACCTTCCAGTTCCAGGATCAGACCCTGGTTACCATATAGGACCAAAGTGCTCGTCAATACGAATCAAATGAGCCCAAACTCGATGGGATTGTGTCGTTTTATTGCAGAGTTCCTATGGCTACCTTCCAGCTCCAGCATCAGACCCTGGTTACCATGTAGGACCAAAGTACTCGTCAATACGAATCAAACAAACCCCAAACTTGATGGGGTTGTGTCGTTTTATTGCGGAGTTCCTATGGCCACCTTTCAGCTCCAACATCAGATCAGCTCCATGTCGTCATCATAATATATTTATACATATGCATGCAAAATTTCAGCTTAATCGGAAACCGGGAAGTGAGTCAAATTTAACTCGCAAGATTAGACCCGAACATGCAAAAGATAAATAAAAGCTTGTAAAAAGGTTGAAGGTTTTTCGTACGGCAGCCACAAATAATAAAATTGTTAGTTATCAACTTCTCCGATTACTCTGTAGGACTTCGCGTCGTATACATACACAAATAATTACGTAACCGGGAGCTAGCTCAAAGCGACGTGCTCCCACTTCGAGTCTTGATTGCACACTGAATTTCGACGCGCCCGAGCCAAGTATTTGTAAAGGTGCCTCCAGACTCACGCCGAGAACCCCCGAGAACACCCGAGAAGCGTGAATGTGATGGGTTTCTCGGCTTCTCGTTCTCGGGCTCGCCTGTTCTCCGATCGGTGTCGGTTTTTTTGCCCGCTTCAAAGGGTTTCTCGGGCGAGAAAAGAGAACACTATCACACTCTCGTTTGTTCTCAGTGCGACTGCGACCGTGGCGTAGATCGCATGTTATCTCGTGCCAATTATTCTATAAAAAAAATACTTTGTGGTGTCTGATGCATATCAGTATCATTTAGATAACTTCACAGTTATTGTATACTCTTTCATTTAACATAGTCTCTCATCTGTGCTATCAGTGCTTAACAAAATAATGTGTGATAAATATTAAGAAAATAATTTAAATTCACGAAGATTTTAATTGTTTTGAGATATTTCGTTAGTCTTTATAGTTCAGTAATTTTAGACATACGAGTAAAAAATGTGGAAAAATGAAACAGAGTTAAAGTTTAAATAATATTTTCACACAGAGCTCATTTTGTGGGAAGCAAAACGTTTTCTATAAAAAAGTACTTTGTCAATAACCACCATCGTTTGAGCCATTTTTTCTTAATACTATTTTTAATTTTCGTGTTAACGAAATAACGCACACAATACCAAGGCAGTAGTAGCTAGCACTGTCGTCCATTCCGGATCACGACCGAGAATGTAAATGAGAAGATCGCTGAGTGTGGATAGCTTCTCGGTTCTCGCGCAAGTTCTCGGCGAGACTTCTCGCCGAGACTTCTCGCGTGAGTCTGGAGCCGGTATAAGAAAATCGATAAATGTATGTTAAAAAATTCATATAAAAATCAATGTACGATAATTTAAAAAAATACCACGGTGTCAGTGTTATGCTTACCTTTGTTCTATATATTTGTTAAGCTAAAATATAATAGGGTTAATTAATGAAGCTAAAAATCACGAACGGTATGTGGGTGTAACCTAAATTTTAAGTAAAATGGATGCTATTTTTTAACGAAATGGTAAGTAAATTTGAAAAATGGTGACGGTGATTGTGTAAACACATAACTTAAGAATTTAAATTTATTTTTTCCCGGTCAGTTAACTGGAACGTTAACGTAAAATATCAAAAACGCCAACGGCCTTTTTGCTCTTTTTCGCGCCATGGGCCCTTAACATCAACTCACATCGTCCTACTGCCGAGCACAGGTACTTAATTAAAGGAACAGGCACTTAAAGCAGAGGATTAGCCTCCTATATTACGCTGGCCCAATTGATACAGTTTTGATTTGAGTGTCCAATCCTAATAAGGCATAATTGGTAAACCCCTGTTGTTATTATTTGTTGCTAAACAATAACAGTCCTATTACAACCGCACCGTAGTCTAGAGGTTGAGACCACCCGGGAGTGATCTGGAGGTTCAGGGTCCCATTCCCCATGGGGATAGAAGTTCAGTTGCTTGATTTGGTTGGTGGTAGGTCTTCTGAACCCGCCTGGCTAATTACCACCGTCTTACCTCAGTTTGTCGCTATCATATTCTAACATTGTTGTGTTCCGACAATTAGAGGTAAGATAGCCAGTTCCTGGGTTATTGAGAAGGCCAGGTGAAGCTCGCTTCTTTTTTAATGTTTATCGTCACTTACCATCAGGTGAGATATAGATAAAAGATAAAAAAAAAGATAAAAATAAGTTTATTCAGAAAGTGGGGAGGTATTACAAATATTACTTATTGCTAGATTTAAAACTAGAAGAGATTCCATCCACTTTCTAAGCCACAGCTTGCTGTCACACACAGTATTCAAAGCCTCCCACACTAGGCTTAGCCCGTATCGTGAGAGACTTATACGAGCCGTTGACAAATTAAAAATTATGAGCAGTATTATCAAATACGTATGTATATATCTTATTGCTACATTACAAAATAATATACCTATATAAATTATTTTATCATTAATTTCTTAATTTTTTATGTTTTATGTTTTATGTGTGGTAGTGTATAGATGTGTGTCTGTGTGTGTGTTTGTGTGTGTGTGTGTGAGTGTGCGCGCCTCTGCAAACTAAACTATGTGTGTTTTATTTTTGTTTGTTTACGAAACTTTTCTTAGAAGTTGTTCCGATTCTTCGATAGGCCGAGAACTTCCCTGTTAAATGTGAAAAAATCCTGAACTTAACATGGATTATGTTGTTGTGATTATCTGACCTGCGGCTGCGGCGGTTGCGGGTTGGGTGCGGCGGGCTGCTGCGCCGACGCCGGGATGGGCGACGCGCGCGATTCCTTGGTCACGTCCATGGCCAGCATATGGGGCAGCGTCGGACTACCGCCGCTCACCTGCTGCGGCGTTCGCCTCTCGCACTGTCCAACAAAGAAATTAAAATAAGCTTATTCCTCTCCCTCGAAAACAGCAAAGAAAGCATCGGGATCGGGATCAATTCATTCTTTTCAAAATTACCAAACATAATGTAGTAGATCCGATTTATCTTAAGTAAAATATCTAAAAGGTCTTGTTTGAGATCCACAAATACATTTGCTCCACCAGTCTATCGCACTAACTATGCCAAGAACCGCTTTTCTGTAAGATCATGTTATTCTTATGATGAGTGATATCAACAATTTGATATTTTTCCCCTAAGTCTCCCCAAGTTCAAAAAATATGTTTGTAACTATCGTTCTTCAGCTGTCAATGTTACAATGTCATTTAATTTAAAAAAAAATGTTATGCTGTTAAAATAGCGTATAGTGCGCTTTTGTCACACATATCAAGAACGTCGATTTCAATGATTTCAACTTAGCAAGAAGTTGTTGTATTTTAGTATTTGCCCAACTTTTTTGTATATTTTTTTCTGAAAACTGTATTGGCCCAATATATAGACCCACTATTTTTAACCGACTTCAAAAAAATTCAAGTTCTCAATTCGATGCATATGTTTTTTTTTGTGTATATGTTACGCGATTACGCCGCAAATTGTGGACCGATTTTCAAAATTCTTTTTGTATTCGATAGAGTATACTTCTGGATTGGTCCCAAGGTCTTCAAAATCAGGGTCTGATTATGGGATCCCATAAAAATCGAGGGAAACCCTTAAATTTTTAGGTGTGTCTTACGTGTTTTATATGTATGTTACGCGATTACTCCGCCAATTGTAGACTGATTTTGAAAATTCTTCCTGTATTCGATAGAATATACTTCTAAGATGGTCTCAAGGACATCAAAGTTAGAATCTAATGATGGGATTCCATGAAAAAAAAATTATAGGTACGTCGAACTTGTTTCATGTTTTTTCCGAAGTTATTCACGTATTTGCGTCTGCTGGAAGGATAATTAACTTTTGGATTTGACCTGACCTGACCTGACCTTGGACCTGAATTTAATACCATATTAAATTCACTAAAAAGATGAAAATAAATGTTGTCTGTACCTATCCTTTTATTATTTTCAAGTTTTCAGTGTTTTTGAAGTTGGTTTTTATTTCGTGTAAAAAAAAATTTATATTGATTTTTTTTTAAAACGTCGCCCCGCACTAGGATTTTCTCCTGTGTCGTAGGTGCAGTTACAAACATAGAATATCACATGCACATACACCCAAACCGGAACAAATTTCTGTAGGCCATACAAAACATTTGTCCCGTACGGGAATCGAACCCGCGACCCGTTGCGCAGTAGGTGATCACTCGACCTCTGCGCTAAACGTGTCATCATATAGCTGTTATATAACCCTATATCTGTTTGTTTCCCTTTCCAAATATTTTTTGGAATCGTCCATTAATACTCTTTTTTCCTACGGCGTAGTTGTACAAATAAAGTATATCTAAATGGATAAATACATCCACCAAACAAGCCCAGTCCAATTCAATGCACCTAACCACCCCTGATAGTATTAATACATTGGCCCTATCACAAACCCACCAATCCCTAACAGCACACATCGCACTAATGTCCAGGTCACCGATGCACGCTCCGGACCAGAATTGGAAGTATACAATAAAAACCAGTCAAACAGTTAATACCTTCAGGTGTCAGAGCATTTGACTCGGAACAGTGCGACAATTCATAGGCAGTTTTATGTTACGGCATAAAATGCAGTACCATGAAATTTATCGCCTGTAATATTCTTCGAAAAAATTAGCACAACTACTCAAGCGATTAATGAGAACGTGAAACACGACTCGCAGTTTCCGAGCTATAGCAAATTATGTACCCTAAATATCGAATGAACAGTGGATAAAAAAAGCATTGATTGAGATCGTGCCGCCGAAAAAATGCCCCGAGAGCAATAAAGTCAAGCACAGAGCGAGCCCTGGTCACGGCTAATTAATATTTAAAATACGAACACTTTTCAATTATAACACAGTAATTGCAAAAAGACCGCTTATTGGCCGGTGAACTCGGGCCAGCATTTCACGCCATTCGATTTGTAGTACAATGAACGGGGTATAGGAGAGCGCCTAGAACAATGGCGCATTGTAAGGCACGTGACGAATGGGTCGAATCTCTCATTTTTGTATGTTTTGGGTAGTGCGTCCGATCGGGCCATAAATAATGGCCAACGGATATTGACCGGAAGCATGCACTCGCCTCCAAATTGTGTCAACGACTGTTTGTTTGCCACAACGGAAGTTAATCAAGTGCACAAACTTGCACCCGCCTCGCAACGCGCCCCGTAACAAATCACTTATTACGTTTTAAAATAATTCATCACTGGTCAGTAGGTGCGCTGCTTGCAAAAACGGCGTGCACAAAACAATGCTCATATTTCATTGCGACGTATGCATGAAACTGCTAATTAGCTGTAATAATACATTAATGGGAGATAATAAATCATTAACAGTTCTGGCATCGTGTTATAGAAACGGGCTTTTGTTTGTTTGCTGATTATACAGTTGTATACATATTTCAATGAGAACCCCTATAGAAGCGACTCCGTATCAACTCCGACTCCAAACAGATCAGACCAAGTTTTCTACTTATTATTTTTGTCCCTTGACTTAAATGTCCAAGTAATTAATTTACTTTAACGCTTTTGAGTGTGTTTTAGTTTTTGCTTTATGCCTATTTTTGAAGTCTGTCTAATTCTTTGAAAAGGTTGGTTTATTTTCAATTTTCTATGTAAATTATTCGCAAGTGCATCAAATTCATTAACAAGGATATTGTTTAAAATACATGATAATTATATTATTGAGTAGCACACATTGCTCAAGAAACAAAACAATAAAAGAGCTTTGCGTGGAATACAATGATTAAGATCATTGCAAATACCTTATTATGAGTATTTATAATAATCTAAATCAAATAAACAAGAGGTTGAGGTTCTTTGTTTGACTGATAGTTCTCCAATTCACATACCCCTGTACAAGTATCAGGAACTTGACCAAAATCGCCTAAATAACTGTGTATACTACTTTACAATAATAAAAGAACTGTTTTCTACCTCCTAGTCTCCTAACAGTTGAGGAGCTACACTTTCCATCACCTACTCACCGACACAAGAGTTAATAAGTTGCTATTAAAAGAAACATACCCCTAACTCTTAAAAGTCAAGGATCCTGCTATCATCAGCTCAGCATGATGGAAGAATCCTTGAGACGATAACTAACCAGACGCAAATACTTAAATAGCTTTAGTAACAACATAAAACACATTGGACGTGCCTCGATATTTCCTGGGATCTCATCATCAGATCCAGACTTGGTGACAATGGGACCACCTCTGGAGTAGTATAATCCTTTCGAATGCAAATTACAAATTTCGAATATGAAAAATATTTTGAATATCGGTTCACAATTGGCTAAGAAATCGGTGAAGATACATAAAAAAGATAGATTAAATCGCAAAAAAAAACTGCTGTTCCATACAAATGGTCAACATTCACTGAACCTAGATGTATGGAACAGCAGATTTTTTTGCGATTTCAAATTTGGTCCCATAGTGAAAGTTGTTCAGTTTGCTGAACAAGCACACAAAATTTTTTTGGTAATTAAAAAATAACCTTGTATAACCTGTATTTATTAGTCCGGTCGAGACTAATAATCAATAATACACATCTGCACTAGGTACCAAATAACATCTTATACCTACACAGAAACATGAGACTTGTTTTAATGTTTGCTAACTAGCTGAGGCTATTATTACCATCCACTTTTGCAGTTAATAGGTACGTGGAAGTAATACCAAATCATACTGCAGTCAATATACTGCGGTACGGCACGTCCACACTTTTCAATGCAGCATTTTGTTTTTCAAATGTCCAGCCCCTTAAGGCTGCGGCTCGAATAGCAGCGGCGATGTCGACGCGGACGTGTTCGTGAGCATCGGTTCCGCGAACTTTTCGATTTGGTTCGTTGGATTCAATTGAGACGTTGGATTTTTTTACTTTTCAGTATCTGTTGTGTTATTACATTGAATTAAAACCTTTTGTATAATCATTAAATATTGTTTTATTACAATAGATACTATTTCATCGCAAAAGGGTGAAATATTTGCACCAACATTTGAAAATTTGATATCTTCGGTGAATGTTGTATTTATTTTTTACGACAAAATTCATATCATCAAAGACTTTTCAGAAATAATAAAAAATTAATGATTCATGTCAACGGACCAGTTTATTTAATATAGGTTGACTCTGTTGGGCTCAGCACTAATGAAACCTAAAACAAAAACGCGAATTGGACTCTTTATCTACGAATGGAGCACTTGTGGAATCACTAGATGGGTTTCTTTATCTTGTTCTTTCAAATAAAAAAAAATATCTGAAGTATTCACAACTGTCATAATCATAATGTATAGTTTCATGAATTATATGAACTTTTCATTAAAACATAAAACAAACATATAGGTGTAAGTTTTATATACCTACCTATTATTATTGTTTGACATTGATTTTATTACATTACGTGATACAACTATACTATTTTATTTCACTTTCTTTTTAATTGTCATATTGATTATCGAAATAAATTTCATAATTGTTATATTTTATTTTTTAATAATTTATGCAATTACTATTTTTATGTTAAGCGAACATTATTACATACTTTTTTATGTATGTTGTAAATTTTATAAGAAACATTTATGGAAATGAAATAAGTATAAACCTTAACCAACTATTCAAGACATCGCGCAAATATATATATTCGTTGCAACACGATTTTCAAGTTAAACGATACTTCAGTCAGATTCGCACTTGGCCGCTTTTTATTTCCTATTACTACAATAGTTAAGTACCTAAGAGAACTGAGCAGCACGTAGACTTTCACAGCGTATTCTTCGTGACAGCAAACTTAGCGAATTGAAATAGTAACTTTTTACATTAGCATAAAAGCATTACGCTTGACATCTCGCCCCCTGAACAATTGAAACTTGATTCTCTTAACATTATTTCGCAGTCGATTTTCCTGTCCCGCATTGATTGTTGATTGTTGGGCATTATCCGACGCTCTCATTCGCGGCTCGTCCGTGAAGCTAGCCTTCGTGAATAATTACCGATCGGTGACAGCGACACGGCACGCCACTCGGAAAACAACCCGTGGCGAATGCAGCCGCCGAGATTAGACGAACGAGCAAAAAAGCTCACGCCTTCCATTAACGCTGACTTTCCAAATGTCAATACGCACGAATTAGGACTCAGCGGACGTCAGTCGAATCGAATAAAAACTACACGGTCGCAATTTCGTGGCTGTAAAAGAATCAAACAAAGAGTTAAGAGGATTACACTCGAATGACTTTAATGTGGATGTGGCATATAATCTGTCCCCGTTCTTATTCTCGTCCGTACACATAAATACATTCATGTTGTACGTATGTATGTACACATAAGTACTAGAGAACTCCACGTTAGCCGTACAGACGCAGACCCAATTGAAGGATACTTTACCCACATGGGAACCAGAATACGCGCGTTAATGATTAACGCTGGCCCAAAGTGAGACCAATTACGTGTGCTACCACGACTCCAAATTAGAAACTATTTTCGCCTATTAACGACCAACTTCATAATCAATTACACGTTAAAATTTCACAGCGCCCGTTTCGAGTGCGCCGTTTGGATAATCGGAGTTTGTGGTCCCATGGCGTGCCATAACGCTGCTGCATCGCCCATAAAAGGTTTTTACTGGACTGTTGGAAATTTTAATGCACGTTCGGTATGCATTTCAGTTCAGGTAAGTTTATTAAGGGAAATTAGTTGCAGCGGAGTAATTCCCTCTGGCGCAGTATCACTTTCAATTTTGGAAGCTAGTACAAAACAAAAGCTGATGTTTTTAATTCACGTACTGCACACACTTCCTTTTGAATAATTATGGCATCAGTAACCTAATTAAAATGTTGGAAAATATACTATACTCGGTTATTTTTTTATCGCCCTGGAAATCTTTTGGGACACTTCAGGACACAACCATTATTATATAAAAAAATGAAGTAAAAATTTGAAAAAAAAAATTAGAGCAGCATTTTTTTAATATTTTAGAAAATTAATATAAAATTAAGTAAGTGAGTTTTTATTCATATTTAAATCATTCTAATACCATATCGTAAAGCCTCTCTTAAATTTTCCAGGGTGACAAAAAAATAACCGTGTATACACGAGTAAATTATTTTTATATTTTTAATGAATTTTTGTTCTGTAGCGCACACTCTCCACAGTTCCAAAACCAGAGATGTATGTATCAAAAAGGAAACAAATCTTCGGCAACATTCAGACAACTAATAGCATTGAGTGCACTCCGCTAATCATAATTCATCAGCGAGATTAAAGAATGAGCGGCGCTGGGGCTGGGGGGCGGGCGCCGGCGCACGAGACAATATGATTGCCACACCTGCGGAAGCGGCAAAGTAACGAGAAGAGAGGCTAAATAATTCAGCCGCCGCAATCACCTTGAAAACTGCTCCACGTCCTTTTGGATGCAAGTCACCGTTCCTGTTTGTTTGCTCTGCATTGTTTTGTCGTCTTTTGGATACAAGTCACCGTTCCTGTTTGTTTGCTCTGCATTGTTTTGTCGTCTTTTGGATACAAGTCACCGTTCCTGTTTGTTTGCTCTGCATTGTTTTGTAGTCTTTTGGATGCAAGTCACCGTTCCTTTTTGTTTGTTTGCATTGTTTTGTCGTCTTTTAGATGCAAGTCACCGTTCCTGTTTGTTTGCTTTGCATTGTTTTGTCGACAATTGCAACATATACAAATACTCATTTGTACATATTATTATCACGTATATGGTATGGAATATTACAAACAAATAATTAACATCACTTCTCACTTCATAAAATACAGTGCGACAAAAATGGAGGCTCTAGAGATTATACGAGTAAATTAGTTATCTGAAAGTTTCCATCCAGTTACCTTAAACTCAAGCATTAAACATAAAACATTTTTAAGTTATGCTTTGTAGTTAGTGTATTATCGCAAAACGATATTATCGCTATCGCTAACATTGACATTGTTATGGCATTATTGCTTGCATTAAATTTATTATATATTTACTCGTGTAGGTATATTTAGTTTTAAACATTATCATTATTTAGCCCGAGTTTTCGAACGCTTTTCAATATTCGTGGTCACGGGATAATAATTATACTTAATGATAGAGGAGACGGAGCGTTGAAAACCAAATATACGCAAGTAAATCCGAAAAGTGTAGTTTCATTTAAATGAATTTACATATTGTATGAAGCAGCGTAACACAAAATTAAAATTGGGAAAAAGTTTTCTAGCTTTCATAAGACTCATAATAATATGTTTACGTTTCGTATGTAGAGCACCATTCTCTACAGCGCCACTTAGAGGCACTTATTTAGCAGATTGCTTTCCTTTAAGTTGTTCTTTAATCTAGCGATGGCCGGAGCTTCGCTTTGCACCCACCCTCGTCTGCTAGTGTGGCTCCTTCCATTCTCAAAGGGCCGTTTGTTCCCACGCGTCAGGTGTGATGAACGGGATGAAGCAAGGGCCAATGTGAAAGACAAGACTGATTTTCATATTGTTCGTAACTTAATCAGGTGGGAATATCAAAGTTAGTTACCTAAGTGAGAAGTTTTCGTTAATCTTAACAAATCCAAATCGATTTCTTTTTGAGTATATTTCTATTCATATGCGAACTATGTTTTGCCATAATAATAACTGTCAAAACAATTTCTGTAATTCACCTTTTTTATTACCTAGGGGTATAAAAAATAGCCTAAAATCTATTTTCAGACCTACCGAACATACATAAAAAATTTCATAAAGATCGGTCAAGCCGTTTTGGATGAGTTCGGTAACAAACACTGTGACACGAGATTTCTATACATATTACATTTAGTAGCTTACTTGTTATTCAGAGTCGAAACGACATGCGATATCATCTACGTAATAAATCATGACCAAGAAGCAGAGATTTCCAAGAAATGTGTTTATGCTACCGAATATTCACAATAGACATGAACACACAAAATTTTGTTAATTCCAACCCATATTGGATTACCGCCAGCACTGACACACCGCAATAATATAACGAAATTCAAACATTAATAGGCTCAAACACAATCATGGATGGCCGCATAATCGAGTTAGCTGCTATTCGGTTAAGCCCCTATCGCGTAATCTACCCCATTGTCTGACAGTCGTTCTGCTGATCATGAGGTCGATTATTGTGGCGTTTCGCGTGTATTGTTTTCAGGTGCCTCTGTGTCCTGGACGAAGCACAATGCATAATTTGGAAGCGCAATGTTATCTTAAGTGCGACTGCCTCATACAAACCCACAGCTATTGACGATTGTCACCACGATCCAATTACTTTAAACTTTAATTGTGCGATGAGATTGATGAAACTTGCAAGAAATAAAATTTAATTATTTCTCAACAGCTTCGCGACCGTATTATTCCCTTCTTTTAAAGTTCGAAATAAATTCCAAGAACTATCGATAAAATATCCGAGAGAACTGCCAATAAACTGACCAACAATGGAATAACAAAGTGCAGCAGCAGATAATAAACAAACTCCCAGACCCCAGAGTAAGTGATTCTCACGTGGAATATACGTCGGGAAGTTAAAAGTTTCGCCGCGGCAAGATGCAGCTCGGAGAACAAATAAGTAGATAGAGCCAGTGTCAAAACTGCCAAAAACAAAACTATAAAGTTTGCTTTATAACTGGTAGATACCGCTTTATCTGTTTGAGATGTCGGGATCAATTTGGGTCGGGTCTTCTTTTATAACTCGCGCAGCCCATTCCAGTCTCGCACTTTTGCAGGTTCACGTTCTATTGCTATCCAATCAACTGACAGCAATCTCGAACGAGAGCTAATAGGTTCAACTATTTTATAATATCTGACTAATGGGACACTTAATTAAAACTGGTGAGGTAGTGACGCAGTAATTACTTAGCAATTTATTGGCATTCATTAAAAGTTGTCAACTAATTGCTTTGGCCAAGATACAACATGAAATTAAATGTGTAATTCTATTAGCGAGCGTAAATATACCAGCCCTTACTTTGTATCGAGTAGTAATAAAATCGAAAGCGTTTTATGATTACTAAAAGACGTAAGGAGTGTTATCGTTATGCGCTGTAACTTTACCTATGGCTGATTCAGCTCTGTCTTTTATTAGATTATAAAACAAACGTATCGTATTAATTATGGGACGCGATGCATTCACATCCCTATTGATCGTAAAGCATCTTTGATAGCAGCTGTAAAATGTTCCGAATTGTTGTCGTGATAATTTATGAACCATGTTTATGGAAGGATTTATGACTATTTCTATCTGTTCTGCTGAATAAATGTCTACATCATGTGCTGCTCCGTCACTGAAAGGACGATTGCCGAGTTATATCGTTATCATAATTGCGTGCTAAAAATTCATAACATTATGATATCATGAAGAGTATTAGTTACTTTCGAATTTAGTTCCAACATTGAGCAGGAACGTTATGAGCATTATTATAAACAAATTAGTAGGGGGATGCGCGAGGGCAAAAGTGTATTAGGCCGCGCTATTACGTGAAGTAAGTTATAAAATAAAGCGAGCTGAGCAACTTCATACATTACAAGCCGATAACCAGACGAGACTTCTGAGACACAAACCAGTCCCTTTTAGTGAAATTGAAAACTTTTTCTGTTACTCATACAGCGACCACGACACCGCTCCTTTTAAATCAATTGCCTTTTATAATTAACTTAGTCGGTTATTGGAGTGCACTCTCTCGTTGACTCGATTAAAATTCAATCGAGGTGTAAATCTATTGAGAAGCGAGTTTTTCTGGCAGATGTAATCAAGTGGATTGGTTGATACGAGTGTCGTCAACTTCTTTATACGTGCAATTAACGGAAAGTAATTAAATCAGAAAAACACAGTCATAAAATGTATAGACATTTTTAATTGGTTATTGAATAATTGGTAGTCATTTTGTTATTCATTTGAATAACAATAATAAAGTATTCCTATAAGATACCGTTAGATGTCACAGTATTTTATTGTGCAACAATATTTTTTCGCCTTGTACGAGTATGTCTCATGACTCAGGTCGAAACGACATAACAGTTGTTAAAAAAATTCGTCTCCCACGTTAATCTGTGTGACTCATAAACAACGCATGCATAATTATTTATCTTTTTATCACTGACCAAATAATTTCTTTCCAAGACGTAGAATTTACCACTTATTCCTCGCAACTACTTACATTTGCTCGTCAGTGTACTTGAGAACAATATCATACGAAACAAAGTCCTGGTCATCATGTCAATCCCAACATTATGCAGCCCTCGCTAGAACGCACCCCGGAGTTCCCTGGGAGTGCCACTTTTACCTAATTTCTATTAAACATTTATTACATTAGACCAGAGCTATCGGAGTATTGGTCGCTATGTTTTATTTATTACCACTCGTGGAATTGTATCTATCTACGATATTAGACAATCTGTGAAGTGTTCCTTGTATTATTAGAGCTGTAAGGTATTACTGTTATAGACGGCTGTTTTGGGAAACGTTCTAAAGAAATTGTATAAGACTTTTGTGCTGTAAAGTTGCAGTGATTTAGAAACGGATTCAAGTATAACAAATATTGAAAGTGCAAGAGATAATTAAGCTTTTTATTCCCAATTCACATCTCAATCAACTTTTAGGATTTAAGTAGGGAGATGAAGAATTACGGCAGCTTTTTTATTTTGGTAACCTGAGCAAACATATAATTAATTGTGTTGTTTAATGATTTTATGATTATAAGTATTATTTATGATGATAAGTATGAATTTATGATTATATATAAGTAGTAGTAAGATAAACAAATATTTCTTATAAATCTATTATCAACGGTGTTACTACAAAATATTTGGTAAGGTTTGGCGTGCTTAAAAATTATGCTACCTATATCTATCTAACTTATTGAGAAAAGCAAATATTTAAGTAAAGACTAACATTACACAAAGTGTTTAATAGACCGTAAATTTTTAACCATCTTAATCTAAATATAAAGTACATTGTGCTTATTGAAGCAAAAAAAATATTCTCACTTATTTTACTTGGTATGGTAATCATACCTATTATTCTCACAAAAAAATAGTGTAACCATCTACACTATTATTATAAAGAGCAAAGATTTGTATGTATGTATGTAACGAATAAACTCAAAAACCTGCAACTCAAAAACTCGAAAACTGGACTGTTTTCAAAAAATCTTTCACCATTGGAATGCTACATTATCCCTGATTAACATAGGCCACAAAATTATTTTTCCTGCGGAAAAATATAAGCTACGTAAAGTAATAAATCAAGATTTTGATAACTAAAAATTATTGGCGTTGCTAAATATTAATAAGTACATATTGTGCAAGACAGGGCTTTGAAATGTATTGGTCAGTTATAAACTACAGATACAAACAAAGGAATGCCACATTGCATTAAATGTTCGTGTGAATCATATATTTCGCACAGTGAATTTTTCAGATTACCTAGAATCGCTGGTTGATTAAAAAGCAATATGATATTAAACTTGACATATCATCTTACACTTTATCATTAACAGAAATTAAACGTGAGCTTTTTTCTCGTGGGAATATTTGTTTGATGGTTATTGGTGGTAGTTTTCTTTTGTAAGAACTTTGTAATAAAAGGATGCACTTACTTTGGATTTAAGTTAGCAAAGAATATCGCTAAGGACGACTGATTTTTCAATTTGCAAATACATTAAATAATATATTTTTAATCATAGCAATATGTAAACAATTGCTGAACACTGTCACAACATCACATTTTACTAAGTTCCGTAAATTTTATAACAAAAAACCATTGAATGATGTTCAAACCATTATATTTTGTGGCTTAGCGTTCTCTTTAAAAATGCGAAATAAATTTATATACAGGGTATAAGTAACGGTGTCCCTTTTCTTTTAACAGTGAGTGAGTGAGTCAGACCATGATCCTATTTTGAAAATCACTGAAATTTTCTCCCGGAAAAAATATTTTTTCCGAATTTATTATTATATTTTTCTATCGTAATATAACTTAGTTAACGTTTACAAATCATTTTTGTAAAAAAAAACAATAATTACACAAAAAATAAACTTCGCAATGTAAATCGTATTATTATTTCCATCATACTGCGCGCGGAATCAGCTGTTTGGCATGTGAGCGGAACAAAAATTATGCCCGCGCGTTATACATTGCGTAACAAGAATAAAAATAAAAATTAAAACTCCTTTATTTTCGCTTTAAAAGATTCGGTAAACAAATATTAACATTGGTCTGAACTCACTTTTAAAAGAAATGGGACACCGTCACTTATACCCGGTATAAATTATATGTATTATCAAACCGTCGAACCTACAAGTCTTCAAAATGATGTGATGAAGTGACGAACAAAAATCTAAGTAATCTAACTGGTCATCGTTTATTAGGGTTCCGTAACTCTTATAGCATCAATTGTTGTCCATCTGTTCGTCGTCGTCGAAATTTATATTAAATATTTTACTCTCTCAGCTGTAAAAAAAACTTGTAAGTCAACGTGATCAAAATATGGCCGCTTACGTCACATATTTTGCAATTTCACAAAAGGGTCAAAACCTATAGAGTTCTTCCTGTTGACCTAAAATCATAAAATTTTGCAAGAGACAAATGTCTTACAGTACATATTAGGGGAAAAATCTGAAAACTGTAAATATGTAAGTAGTTAGGAACTTTTATATTTAGATAAGTTTCTACGGAACCCTCGCTGCGCGAGACCAAATCGCACTAGGCCGGCGGTTTTTAAACTTTCAGCCTGAATTACTCCTAGTCAAAGATCACATTAAGGGCTCGTTATGTTCACGTATGTTGTTTTTAAGTTGATGTCTGATGAAGAATTTTTAGTAATTATTAAAAATTTGATAATTAAATATCTATAATTTTTACTACTAAAGAATTCTATGACTTTCATACCGACTAAGCCGAGTGTAATGTTGACTAAGTTAACGTGATCCAAATAGGCTATTCACAATTAAAAAACACACGGACGGACATATAACCTCGATCAAAACTTACGAGTATATAGAACAAAATTTGAAAACGATTTAAAAAAATAATACAATGTCTAAGTTAATAATGGATATTCGTCTTGCATCAACTCTTTATCCAAGGTAATAAGAGCATCAACTATTAATTGACAGCAATTTGGAATATCAAATTGCTAATGTGTAGGGCATAAGTAGACGCCTACATTCTAAGAATGACGCCTTCGATCTTGACGTTCCATAGTTCGATCCGACCAAAATAGTTTAATCAGAGTTATGCGAGCCATTAATTAAATTACGTGCTGGGCGGCCTATAAGAAAATTGCTTTTATTTGTGGGGAGTCATTCAATTAAACATTCATTCATTTGCGGGCCACCGAGTGGCATCCATTACATTTAATTATAATTTAGGCCTGTTTATTGATTGATCCACGGGAACTTTATTAAATTGGAAAACTACTGACTGAGCTAGCGCTTTTACGTTTTATACTTAAAACAATTTTACGCCAGCACTCTTTTTTCTTTACAAACTAATAAAATATAAACTAACAGATACATCTTGCAGAATAAAAATATCCCCTGTTTGTGTTTTTCACCTATCTATCAGCAATAAGAAATTAGATGTTAATGATATGTAAATGTTTATTAAGTAAAAATGGAGGCTCTCTCCTGATGATGATGCTGAATCCCACTACGCAACAATGCGGATATAACGGCAATCGGCCTTCTCGTTCGAAGACATAAAAATTACTGTGCTTTTCATGTGTGATGTATGACATATTTTTAACCGACTTCAAAAAAGGAGGAGGTTCTCAATTCGATACGTATGTTTTTTTTTTGTTTTTTTTTGTGTGTATGTTACGCGATTGCGCCGCCAATTGCGGACCGATTTTCAAAATTCTTTTTGTATTCAATAGAGTATTGAAACAGAGTAGGTATTGATCCCATGAAAATCGAGAAATGAAATTAGGGTTTCTCACGTCACTAAAAAGATTTCATTCACTAACAACATAAAAATAAAAATTAATTTCTATATTGAAGTCGGCGCCAAACGATGATCTCCTTAGAAAGTCTTAAAATTTGGCACCGACTTCAATGTAGAACTGTGATGCTGTTTGTATTTATTCTTATTTCTTTTTAACTTTTCAGTGTTTTTGAAGTCGGTTTTTATTTTTTGTAAAATATTTTTTTTTATTAAATAAACTTATACACTACTAACCCTTAGATCAAATGCTCTAAGTACTAACCCAATAGATGTGGATTTGTTTGAATTAATTAAGAAGTCACGTAAAAGAGTCAATAGCATTTAAATGAACTCCTGAAACAAGAATAGTGTGCTAATGACGAGCTTCCGCCCACAGCATCAACAACGCCGAAGCATCTTTCTCAACGAGAACAATCGTTGCTAAAATAATTAGTTTGCTACTTTCCAGGAGGATATTGTAGTTCCTGTAATTGGCTCCAAGAACATTAAGTTTTTTATTTGATTTACCGTGAATACAGTGTTGTTTTAGTACGACGCTGTGTATATCAACGTAATTATATCCAACAATTAGCTTTATTAAAAAGTTCAACTACTGATGCCGGCAAATTAATTACGCTCGCTTTACGAAGTAATCTAGTCTGTCTAATTTAATTATTCAATGTGTTGATTATTACAGGAGGCCTTAATATAACCAATTATACAAATTAAATTACGAAAAACTCGTTATTTTTGAATGGTCGATAAGTTTTAATGGGCTCGGCTTTTTTGATGTCCCTGATTTCGTGAAAGGCGTTATTTAAGTCTTGCCATAATTAATTAAGTAATTGACTTTATAACAGAAAAACTGTGCACGCTGGAGTTTTAAGTATAGCAGGCCAACTGACAATGGGCTTCAAGATAACATTATCATAGGCGTTGCGTTTAAATATTTATATAAGTACCGTTCATAATGTAATAAAGTATTTAGTGAGTTAATTAATGTCATTGTTATCGAACAGAATTCTTATAATTAAGACCACCAACATTGACTCAATCTACTTAATTAATTCGTTCGTCATTCCTAAGTGGTTTTGATAACGGGGTGTTATGCTTTAGGTAGCTCTTATATTTTTAAATATTTTCATGCTTTGATGAAACTTCTTATATTTTGAATAAGAAAGTACGAGTATGTTAAGAAGGTATGAGAATAAAAAAAACCAAATAGGTAATATACCAAAGGAAATCAAATAAGTTACTCGTACCAGTGACATTGTAAAACAATAGCGTGAAGATGGAATCAAGAGGAAATAAGGATGAGATGCTCTTTGTGAAATTAGACCAGCATAGATCTAAGAGAGAACCAATAAAGATTATATGAAAGAAAATACGACTAAAAAGAGATTGACCACCGATATGACAGCAAATGGAGGGAAACTGAAGAGGAAGCCATGCAGCTCCGACCACTATCAGTGTGGGACGATTTCGAACACAGTGAAACGGAATGTGTAAACTACTAATTTTAACAGTTCGCGATTTTTTTTTGCAGCTCAGAATAAAATTATTATATTGGTATGTATTCAATACAAATACATAGTAAATCTAGAGCAGGATTTTAAAATTAATATTACACAATTTCTAAGCTTACCCTACTTTCCCCTCCGCCGCAGACGGATAGGCAGGCGAATGACCCTGCCGTGGAGGCCTGCGTGCATGGTTGGCCCCGTGCACGCCGCCGTAAGGCCCTCCGTCTGGGGATTGCTCTGGTGTTCTCGGGCAATCCCCCCTCGGCGATAGCCCGACCGGTGGTCGGGCTTGCCCGGGCGCGCTGGTAGTGGTAGTCGCAGTGTGGACCTTACCATGCGCGCCCACAAGGGCAGGGAGAACACCGGGGGGTTTTAGTGGGTCGGCCTGGAACTTCGCCGGGCCAGCCCCACACACGCCTGCCGTCTAGCCAACGGCGGGTACGGTGCGCTTACGCATTTCCCCCCGACAAAAAAAAAAAAAAAAAAAGTTGTTCTCATCAAATTTCTTTATTATCCATCATGAACTTATTATTAATTAATTACTTGCCGATCTCCAATTCCAAAAACACGATTTACTCTCAAACACATATCACAAACACACATTCAGTAAGTTTTACTTTTAAGTTTTTGAAAAATTAACTAAAACGTTACGTTATCAAATGCGTTTCTGGGAAAGCGTGTTGTCAAAATGACGCACTTGTAAAACTGAATGAATTCGTGAATGGCCGGCGCTGTATCGCCGCTTCCTGTCTACTACGATAACACCCCCACGTAATGAACTCCCGATAGGTATGCCGGCGTAAACATTATGATTAGTCCTAATTGTTTACTGAACCTTCAATGGTGGTTATTTTTGTTGGGGAAAATCTTCAGCAATTATGCCATTAGCTATAAATAATGACATAATAAGGCATAACAATAACAGGCGTGAGAATAATTTACTCACCAAATATTTTCATTTGTACGTTTGTCACAGAAGTGTAAGCTATAACAATAGTTAATCAGTAACATCACACAAATGCCGGCGTTAAGTCCTGTGATGTGATATAATTTAATTTGTCTATAAAATTCAATCTCCCCGAGTTATTGATGAAAAATTTTGCATACTTCTCATCACAATATCCGGTTCAAAGACACTTGTCTGAAAATCCAAATGAGAATCGAGTAATCGTAGTTTATATTTCGAGATTGCCCACGTGCAGTAGGAAAAAAGAGTAATATTATTTTTCAATTCCCATACAAAGGTGGTCGGCGTGCGGCGGCAAATTGGTTGTATTGTCAATTTGGGCAGTGCGTGCCGGGGCGCAGACCGAATGTTTATTTTCAATTTCCACCATTTTCCCGCGACACGCCAGGATTAGGATGAAACAACCACTATTTTAAATGAAAGTTTTTCACAAGCTTAGAATCATTTACCGTGTCAGATCAAAACACAATTTATAGTATTTAATAGAAATCAACTCGATTTAATATAACGAAGTACCTTACATAGGTTATGCATGCAAGAATCTTTCCCACCTTTATAATTTAAAATCTTTCGCACTAATTTATGAGATGATGTAACTCATTCTGTTATTTGTACTTGAGGTTTTCCCGAAACCATTCTAAAATTTTCTGAAACTATTTACTTATAATATATCGATCTGCAAAAAATATATAACACAAATTTTCCATAGATAAACCCACCACTATAGCAACAAAACACTGAATGAGCGTAATAGAAAAATACCATGCACATCCCGAACGCAACTTGGCTCTTATTCAACGTCACAACAAATTGTTTTATGTTGACACGGAAATTAAAATTACTGGGAACACTGTTAATGTTAGTTGGTCAGGTTAATCTTTCTGGCACCGCAATTTGCTGGCGCGGCGGGCGACGCCGACAGCCGCGACCAATCGCATAATAACAAACGTTAATAAATCCCTCAACGCATAACGCATACATTGCGCCATTGACAATGCGAGAGCCTAAATTATTGAATTTTCGTATGCCTACCCGTGTTTAGGGTCATCATCATAATATACCTTCTAGGAAACCTTGCTACTAAATACCTAAATAAGATAAATTGGTTAGTATCATCTTCAAACTCATATGTGTTTTCAAACCACAAATTGAAAAAGGAACAAATAATAATTCGTTTTTAGGCAATGCTTATTGCTGATTCAAATTGTTTATTTTATCAACATACTTTACAAATATAGCTTAATGTCTAGGAGCTGATGTGCTGCGCCCGCGTCGTTACGAGAGAGCTCTACGTTGGTATTTGGTTGCTAGCGCTACCGCTATCAATTCAATTTCACAAAACAATGAAAATTTAGATATTTTGGATTCAAAACTTCATCGGTCGCTCCAAAAAAATATGATAAAAAATACATCACTTAAAATTAAACTATGTGAGACTGCCTCTTATCCCCCGATATTCTGTTAATTGATTTTTTAAATTATAACTAGTTATGTTATTAGTAGGCAAATAAATAATATACATGTGAAAACGACTCTTATGAGTAAAGGTTATTATAAAGTCAACGATTTTTTGAATTATGCCAATGCCTGGTGTTAATTTGTAAATATGATCCATTATAATGTAAGGAATTGACGTGTATAACTATTTATGTAAACACATATTGCTCTGTCTGTATGGTATCGACATATTTTTTTGTAAAGGCGGTGCTTCTGATAAACCTAATAAAATTTCTTGCGCCCATTCATCTTATCAGCTAAAAGATGTCCTGAATGGATTGTTGGAAAAAAATTTAGACGACTCAAAGAGCTTGAATTAAGAATATTTTGATTTTGAAATTATTGATTATTGACGCAAAAAAAAACAAAAAAAATTGTTTGACGAGGTGATAATGTCTATTTTATACAAACAAAGAAGTGATCCTATAAGGGTTTGATAATGTTTATTTATAATTTATGATTTTACTTAATTTTATTTGCATTTTTTTCTTATTTTATTTTGACTGACATTTATGGACTACAATTTATGATATTTTATTTTATCTTATTTATGATATTTAAATTAATTGGTAATCTTTGTTTATAATTTTGTATTTCTATATGGGTCTATGTAATTTGAATTTGAAAAATGAAAAAAATCCTGGGCGTTCTAGAATAATCTTTTCTCTGCAAAAACCTGTTTCTCACGACTCCTCTTAATAAGCTGTTTCCGCTTAGCGTGCCTCTAACCGAGAGTACGAGCCAAGTACGATCTCGGATCCGCGTAATTTACGAATTATTAACGTATCCAATCCGTGACGCTATTGCCGCATATCCTGAAATACCTTAGCGGCCATAACCATAACTCGATTTGCGGGTTCGGACCTCCTGGAGTTGAGCGTCGCAAATCGTTCGTGAAATGCGTAATTGCGTTTAATCACCGCTGATGAGCGTGTTACGTTTTCAATTGTAGACACGTACGGACGTTTGATGTAAGACCAGAATAATGTATTCGTTTTGAAAGGTATGCCGTGAGACTTGTGAGAATACTTTTTGAGTTTACACAACCCTGCCTTGCGCAGTGCCATTAAATCTATCTACTTCTGACAACTTTGTCTGTGTAAACTTCATAGTATTTATTGTCGGAATTAAAACGAGTATGTTCACAAAATTCCATCCAAACACCATTAATTGTGATCGAGTTTCAATCATACAATACACACACTTTTTGCGATTTACGCTAAAGTTTAAGACATAATTCTGGTCGATTCTAAAACGATTGATGAAACACATTTAACGCTTATCGTATTTAGTCAGAGTTGTACAAGTCGACAGTAATATCCCACGTGCAATATAAGCAGAGACCTATGTTTTCTGACGCCAGTGTTCTTGAAAACTGATGTGAACGGTCGTGTATAAAGCTTCGACTGGAACTAATGAAGCCGAAAATGCACAAAACCAACAACGAATCTTTTACGCATAATGCACCATTGTGTAGGGTTCAATGGTGAGAGTCGCCTTCATAATTGAGGGAAAGTTTTAGTTGGTGTGAAATTAGATGTTTACACAAGCTTTCTTTAAGATTCGTAGAATAGAGATGTGTTCCTAACCTATGAAATTGTGAGAGAGTAAAAATATTTTTTAAATATATAGATATGATAGAGTTTCATAATAAATGAGTGATTTAAGTGATCACGCGATGTAGAACAAGACTAAGTTATTTAATATTGTACTAGCACTTGCGTAATATGTGTGTTTTCTGTGGGAACTCTTATGTTACCTGTAGTACAAACCCAGAAGCTTTCAAAAAAGTCCCGTTGAGGGTAGAACTCGCAAAAAGTTTAAAATTAAATGCTAATGTAAAAATAACAAAATATGTAAAACAAAAAAATATATAGGTATGCTTCTAGCTTTAAAAATAACGAAGTTCCATACACTCTTTCAACCCTTATTTTGCTCCCTTAGGAGTTGAATTTCCAAAAAATTTAATAAAATAAAATAATTGGTAACTGTTTACCAATTATAAATATTTCTAGTATAAATTAACATATTTATAAACATGGAAAACGCGTTTCAGCTACTTAATAAAATCTTATACTTTATATTAAATACTGTGAAAGGAAACGACGCAGCAGGATTAAAATTATAGGAATAATAGGCACCTATATATTAATTATGTTGGTTTGTGATATTAATCGCTACACTCAATGCTATCATTAGAACGAATCAAAGGACTAACGGGATAACTTAATCCCTTCCTTAGTTTTACTACTTCCTTGAACAACAAAAGTATCAACTCTTCTTGTAAAACATCTAATAAGATTAAAAGATTAGGGGCTCGCAAAAAATCTTCTTCGTCTTAAAATTAATTCCACCTCGCAAAATGGCTGTTACAGTCAATTAGGCAAGCAAATTTAATTACAAATGCTCGAAAAAAGGATAATATCCTATTTGAATTCTTTGATTTAACGAGCAATTATAATGTAAACGCCTTTGCAAGCTTTGCGATGTTTACACTTTTTTATAAATTTCCCAGAATGGTAATTAAACTTTGTAAACAATAGATAATTAATAAATAGATTTCATTTTAACTTTTATTTATTTTACTTAATTAATAGCGCTAAAATTAAAAAAATTAATTCAATCGAATACCAATTACGTAATTAAGTGAAGATATTTCTATTGATACCATACTCGTAAAACGATTAATCAATGTATTAATGTAAATATGCAATTTTTTTATGTCAATTTAACCGTATCACGAGTATTTCCATGTATATATGTTCAACAAAAAAAATATATACACGGTGTTTCATCATAACCAATAAATAATCAATGCGTTATCTAAAACTAATTATTAAAATCTGTTTACACGTAATGTCATTCAACCTAAAAATGTTCATGTATATCATAGTATCATCATCATGTCTATGATTTACATGAAAATTTTGGGTTGAATGATATTACGGGTAAACACAATTTAATAATTAGTTTTCAATAAAGAATTGATTATTTATTGGTTACTAGCTGTGCCCGCGAACTACGTTTCGCCATCAAAATACTTAACACAGTGTTTAGTTTTTTCCTCCATTTTATTCCATAATGATTCAACTTTATTCTGCCTTTCTTGAGCATCGGCCATTTCGAAAATAGAACAATTTTCATAGGTTCGTAATTCTTTTTCTATCAGTCCACAAAATTAAATACATTACATATTACTATAAACACTAAGTATTATTATTGTTTTAATTAGAGACATTATTGATATTAATAAATTCTTCTTCAGTAGAAAGAACTACACAGTTGCAAGAATAATCTTTATCGTATTCATGATTCGAATTAAAATAAACAATTGTTAATAAATTAGAACTGTATACGAATAAAGTTTAGATTTTATAATGGGTGTTGGTAACACCAACAAAATATATTTTTTGGATATGACAACTTGGCCAATTTTGACTGGTCGTACAGTAAGCTACTGTTTATACTGTTTGACCTTTGAACTGTTCTTATGTCGCTCGTAATACTGGCGGTTTTCGTAGAGTTAATGTATAGCAAGAATGGGGGGGTTACTGTACAAATACGTTTTCCGTATTCGATATCCGATCACGGAATACAGACACGGAGTTTCGTGAACGTAGCGCAGACGTTCGTTTCTTCTCATGCGGGATTTCTACCATTCTACCTAAACATACGTACAGAACGTGTTCCGTTCGTAATAAAAACGAACGTGTGCGGCAGTCAATGAGTATTTTGTTTAGATTTGATGCATTCGGATGCCCGCCCGCAAAACGAATGCGAAAAAAGGTATTTATGCGGTTAGCCTTAAAATGTATTGAGACTTCCGTTTTTGTAACGTGTACTGTGCGATATAGTGTTGCTGGCATAGTTCGGTTAGCAAACTCGCCGTGATGACTAACATCCAACACACAAACTTGGAGTTATCGTTAGTTAGTTCACGATCGTTGCATTATCACGGTCTCGAAGGACACTAAACACAGGTAACATCTAACATCCAATAGGCCCCGAAGCGGTTCTCAAACTTTTTTGGTCACGGAACCCTTTTGGAAAGCGAAATACTTGACGGAACCCTAAAATAAAACAATAGTTTTTAAAAGTGTATTCTTTATTAATAAGCATAATGAAAGTACGACCAGAGAGGGTGTTTTGATTTTTCTAAATTATTGCGAAACCCCTTATAGGGGTAGTGTGGAGCCCTAGGGTTCCGCGGAAAACACTTAGAGCATGGCTGCTCTAGGTACCCTTCAGGGCCTACATTCATTTAATACCCCTATTGCTGGGTTTGAAAAGCAACTGTTATCCGTCTTTTTTGAGCGGCGGCCATGTCGAATTTACGTCAATGTTGCTACGTTCATAGTGCTCTACTGATCAAATCCTTTCATATGATACCCATATTGCTGGGCTTAGAAACGAACTTTTATCAGTTTTTTTTGAGCAGCGGCCATATTGAATTTTGTGCTATTTTCCTAGGTTCATAGTGCTCTACTCTTCAAGGCCTTTCATTTGATACCTATATTGCTAGATTAGAAAACGAACTTTTATCCGCCTTTATTGAGCGGCGGCCATGTTGAATTTATTTATGTGTTGCTAGGTTCATAGTGCTCTACTCATTAAGGCCTTTCATTTGGTACCCACATTGCTCGGTTTGAAAATGAACATTTATCCTTTTTTTGAGCGGCGGCCATGTTGAAATTAGGTAGATTTTCGTAGGTACCTAATGCTCTACTCTTCAAGGCCTTTCATTTGATACCCATATTGCTAGGTTTGGAAACTAACTTTTATCCACCTTTTTTGAGTGGCGGCCATGTTGAATTTATCTAAATGTTGCTAGGTTTATAGTGCTCTACTCATCAAGGCCTTTCATTTGAGACCCATATTGCAGGGTTTGGAAACGAACTATTATCCATTTTTTGAGCGGCGGCCATGTTGAATTTATAGCAATTTTCCTAAGTTCATAATGCTCTACTCTTTTAGGCTTTTCATTTGATACCCATATTGCTAGGTTTGGAAACGAACTTTTATCCTTTTTTTTTTGAGCGGCGGCCATGTTGAATTTAGGTCGATTTTGCTAGGTTCCTAATGCTCTACTCTTCAAGGCTTTTCATTTGATACCCATATTGCTAGGTTTGGAAACTAACTTTTATCCACCTTTTTTGAGTGGCGGCCATGTTGAATTTATCTAAATGTTGCTAGGTTTATAGTGCTCTACTCGTCCAGGCCTTTCATTTGAGACCCATATTGCTGGGTTTGGAAACGAACTATTATCCATTTTTTGAGCGGCGGCCATGTTGAATTTATAGCAATTTTCCTAAGTTCATAATGCTCTACTCTTTTAAGCTTTTCATTTGATACCCATATTGCTAGGTTTGGAAACGAACTTTTATCCTTTTTTTTTGAGCGGCGGCCATGTTGAATTTAGGTCGATTTTGCTAGGTTCCTAATGCTCTACTCTTCAAGGCCTTTCATTTGATACCCATATTGCTAGGTTTGGAAACGAACTTTTATCCATTTTTTGAGCGGCGGCCATGTTTAATTTAGGGCAATTTTCCTTAGTTCATAATGCTCTACTCTTTTAGGCCTTTCAATTGATGCCCATATTGCTAGGTTTGGAAACTAACTTTTATCCACCTTTTTTGAGTGGCGGCCATGTTGAATTTATCTAAATGTTGCTAGGTTCATAGTGCTCTACTCATCAAGGCCTTTCATTTGAGACCTATATTGCAGGGTTTGGAAACGAACTATTATCCATTTTTTGAGCGGCGGCCATGTTGAATTTATAGCAATTTTCCTAAGTTCATAATGCTCTACTCTTTTAAGCTTTTCATTTGATACCCATATTGCTAGGTTTGGAAACGAACTTTTATCCTTTTTTTTTTGAGCAGCGGCCATGTTGAATTTAGGTCGATTTTGCTAGGTTCCTAATGCTCTACTCTTCAAGGCCTTTCATTTGATACCCATATTGCTAGGTTTGGAAACGAACTATTATCATTTTTTTTAACGGCGGCCATGTTTAATTTAGGGCAATTTTCCTTAGTTCATAATGCTCTACTCTTTTAGGCCTTTCAGTTGATACCCATATTGCTAGGTTTGGAAACGAACTATTATTCTTCTTTTTAGAGCGGCGGCTATGTTGAATTTATGTCAATGTTGCTAGGTACCTAATGCTCTACTCTTCAAGGCCTTTCATTTGATACCCATATTGCTAGGTTTGGAAACTAACTTTTATCCACCTTTTTTGAGTGGCGGCCATGTTGAATTTATCTAAATGTTGCTAGGTTCATAGTGCTCTACTCATTAAGGCCTTTCATTTGATACCCATATTGCTAGGTTTGGAAACTAACTTTTATCCACCTTTTTTGAGCGGCGGCCATGTTGAATTTATGTCAATGTTGCTAAGTTCATAGTGCTCTACTCATCAATGCCTTTCATTTGATACCCATATTGCTAGGTTTGGAAACTAACTTTTATCCACCTTTTTTGAGCGGCGGCCATGTTGATTTTATGTCAATGTTGCTAAGTTCATAGTGCTCTACTCATCAATGCCTTTCATTTGATACCCATATTGCTAGGTTTGGAAACTAACTTTTATCCACCTTTTTTGAGCGGCGGCCATGTTGAATTTATGTCAATGTTGCTAGGTTCATAGTGCTCTACTCATCAATGCCTTTCATTTGATACCCATATTGCTGGGTTTGGAAACGAACTTTTATCCGTTTTATTTGAGCGGCGGCCATGTTGAATTTAGGGCGATTTTCCTATGTTCATAGTGCTCTACTCATCAAGGCCTTTCATTTGATATGCATATTGCTGGGTTTGGAAACGAACTTTATCGGCAGTCATGTCAAATTAAGTCAACGTGGCTAGGTTCAATGTGTTCTACTCTTTAGGTTCTTCGTTCGATATCCATGTTCCTTGGGTGGATCCAAAAAAATGTGATCCGTCATTTTAGACATTAGGATCAAGAGTCCCGTCCCGTCCCTCTACGCGTAACCCAGAACATTGCAGTCAGATATTTTTTTTAATCATCAATATTAATCTATTACTTTTAATAGTTTTAAATGGATGAAAGAGTTATTCCTTAGTCCTAATGTAAAAACATACAACATCTTTCAAAATACCTTGAAAAGAGTATCTTCATTTTTCAACATTTCAAATATTTCAAAAATTGTACCGATTTTTCGAAAATTAGTCAAGAATTAAACCAATCTACAAATTTTATGGTCACTCGATAAATATTATCATAAAAAATGCTTTATACATTGGTTGTATGGCTTGATCTTTTTGCCTTACCACCACGGTACGACATAAGAAAAAGACAATTTGGTTGGCGAAATCCAGTTGGGCACAGCCATTAACAGAAAATATTAAATTTTATTTGTACTATGTGAAACACTTCATTCCTGCCTTAATTTTCGAAATCCAATTACTTAAGATCAGGCTGTATGGCGTAGTTCCATTGCCTTTCCTTCGTGGAAGAAAATACCTTCTTTCTGTACTATGTGACAGACTTGTCAAAATAATTTCACGTGCGCCATGTTGTTTTTCTACCTAAAGCCAATTCGAAAATTTTATGGTATTTTTTCACTAAAAATAAAAAGTGAATTTAAACAAACGAAATTATGCCTAAATGTTCTTTCGGAAAATTCTAAGCATTGTGGTGTAAGCCATATCAAATTCTGTCCAGTAGTTTCGGAGATCTTTCCGGACAAACAGACAAACAAACAAACAAACAAACAATTTTTTTTTAAACTATTCTATCGTGTTCTGCTAATGATTTTAAGGCGACCTGTGTATTTTTTTTCTTAATATTTCGCAATTACAGATTTTTGTACCCCTACGATTTTATTATATATAGAGATTATGAAACACCGTGTATATGTTCAAACACAACAGTGATGCTTGACCTTTTTACTCACCTAATGGTAAGTGACGATAAAACCGAAGATGGAAACGAGCTTCATCTTAATTCCTCAACAACTGAGGAACTGGCTATCTTACCTCTAATTATCGGAACACCACAATGTTAATAAGATTGTTATTAGGCAACAAACATGTTAAAACGGTGGTAGCTAGCCAGGCGGGCTCAGAAGCCATTTTTTTCTCGGGGCAAATGCGTAACCGCACCGTACCTTAAGGGTGCGTGTAGTTGGGTCACTATACTTACATTACACGCCAGGGTTAACCCGACTAACAGGTCGGGCTATCGCCAAGGGGGGATTGCCCAAGAACACCAGAGCAATCCCCAGAAGGAGGGCCTTACGGCGGCGTGCACGGGGCCAACCGTGCACGCAGGCCTCCACGGCAGGGTTATTAGACGAGCATCGCTTGCGCAAATGCCCGCTTTCTCCTGGGCTCAAAAGCCCTACAACCGACCAAACCAAGCAAAAAAACTTCTGCCCTCGTGAGGAATCGAACCTCGGACCTCCCAATACCGGGTAGTTTCAACCCTAATGGTTGACGAATAAAACACTCATGGAGTTAAACTAGAAAACAATAATCGCTTATCGAATTAGAAATTTCTTTAGAAAAAAGCAGATCATATGTAACTCTATATTACGTGCATATTTGAATTTTGTGTATTTGTACATGAATATCTTCTTCTCATATTTATAAAAAAAATGAATTGACAGTCTCACTAAAACTCAAAAACTTTTCTTCGCTATAACCCCCCCTGTATTATACATATACTATAAAAAAATAATAATAAGGAAAGTCTCAAAGAAAAGTTAAAAAAATATTTAAAAGTAATATGCTAATTTTGTATTACGAAAAATTACGGTACACTTTATTTAGATCTGTCATCTGTCAAAGTGGTACGAATTTCACCAGAGGCACAATTCTGCTAATAAGTTACAGCCAAATCGAATTTAAACCGTTGCGATCGACCAATGGGAGCGCGTAAATTGCCATTAAAGCGTTCGATGACGTGATCATGTGGTGTTCTGATTGGTCGATCGCAAGTTATTAATAACAAGAACTTAAAAAAACAACAACCTGTAGAGCGATTTTTTGTTAATTATTCGTACAAAGCTACATCAAGGAATATAATAATGAAACAGGATATTTATTTTAGTTAATCAATAGGTGCCATGTCTCTACTTAAGGTGACCCCAGTGCAGTGGTGTGAACGTATTGGAGGTATTCTAACCATATCAAATTAAATCATGTCTGAGTAACGCCAGGCATGTGCGAATAGCGTCGCGTCGCAGGAATACCGCGAGAACGGCTCGCAGGCTTATTAACTCCCTACATTAATTAAATTATTAGAAATCTCGAGCCGGACTAATTAACGAAGAATTCCAACATTTCGGTCCACCTATCGGGCTTTAATTAAAATTGACAAAGCCGCGAGCGAACGAGAGCGCTCGCCAAATATCGCCTCTATTAACGCAACGATCACTCGAAACTAATTAAATTATGGAGGTAATGGTGCGTGCAAGTGATACCGGCTTTGGTTGATTCGGACAACTCTATGTTACACCTGCGCGCCTGGTAATTGCCCCCGTAATGCCATTGCAGTGTGCGAGATTTTAATGCCAGTATTCATTATATGCGGGTAGTTACAATGTTCCTAAAGAAGGCTTTAAATTTACGCTTGCATAATTAAAACAGAAATTTGTGTTGCTATAGTGTTTGGGGTGATTGGAGCAATATCCACTTTTCCTGTGGTAACTAATCAGTTGGGTTCACTTAGGATATTTAAAAGTTTTTTCTACCTCTAAAAACATTTTCCCATGCTTTCACAACTGTAGGATTGAAAATTTGACTGATTACCGAATCAACCCTTTACAGTATGAATTTTGCATTTCGCAGATACTTGATAAGATAACCTGGTAAAAATTATCTGTAAAAGTATTATCTCTGTTAACCACATATTATCGACTTTAATAATTGAACTCCAAACATTTTCAAATGATTTAAGCTAGCATAACTATTGCACAGTATAATCAGTAGTAAGTAACAATATTAATGTAATGAACATCAAACAAAACATGTACAAATGGGTGCAACGTTCATCAAAACACTTTTGTGGGCTCACGTATCCTAGGCGCAGCGACATTAAAATGAGTAATTATAATAAAGCTGATATGTGCTCATAATTAACTAAGCCTGATGAAGAGTGCTTTGACAAAGGCTGTGGTCACGCAGCGGATGCAGCGCTTTTACCTAAATTAATGTCCAACCATTGTTACGAGTATTATGTGACCTAGTACACAATTTGTTTCGAAATATTTTTACATAATGAAATTAAATACTTGAAAATTCAATATGAAGTTATACAGATATTTGTGTACAAAAATATGTGAATGAGCAGTTTGAGCACCTTAGGTGTTCTCTACCTGTAAGGTTCCGAAATTAGTTCAGCAAAATTGTGAATTTTATTGACCACGAATGACCATATTACATGCGTTATTTAGTGGATATTCTTAAGCCCAAAACGCTGGATGGACTAATTGCTTATCCAGCAATAGGAACGTTGCTTAAAAGTATTCTCCTCGTAAAAAGGGGGTTTTGAAAGACATAAGAACGAGATAGCATACAGTGCCGCTCCGAGTCTATTATCATTATCAATAGAAATATGCAATTATCTATAACAAAATAACACATGAACAAAATTGTTGGTATTAAAATATTAGCGCGATCAAAATAATTTATCACAGCGTGGTTGCATCACAAAGCGATGTAGAGTTATACGGCTCTCGCTAGAATATAGCGCTCTACGCTGTAGGGCGCCATCACAGCAGCAATAGTGCTAATTAGACAGAGTGACAACCCACTCCTGCCATAAAGCGCTGCAGATTTATCGCCGCAGATTATTTATATTATGTTTATTAGGCCTGCCCTCCGCGCCTCGAGCTTTACCGCTAATTGAATTGCCCGGATTTTTATACGTATTATACACCTGAGTTTATTAATACCAGTTATGATGACGCTCATCGTAGCTAGAAAAGCTTTTAACCTAGAGTTGCCAACTGTCCTATTTTCCCTGGACATGTCCTAGTTTTTGTAGTGTCTTAAGACGTCCTGAATAGTTCTTAAGCAGCGTCCTGGGTTTTTAAATTTTAAAATTCGCGCGCCTGTTTAAAATTCTAACGTTATGGGCAGCCTCACGGCTCGCAACAAAGGCGCAACGTGCCACTCGATGATATTTTCTCCCTACTATTGTCGTGCAGTGCTTACTGTCCTGCTTTTAAACTGAATTGTCCTGGTTTTTCCAACTTCAAATCCTAGTTTTTTAAATTTGGGGTTGGAAACCCTATTTTAACCTGATTCTGTGGTTTTGTGGTTGAGGCCGTAAGACTATCTGTATTAGTCCAGATTTTGGCTCCCGGTAGGGGCATTTCCAGTACGTGACTAACCGTGCCATTAACCTAGTTTTCCTCCCGCACCTTGCGCGTGATTTTCATAATTTTGGAAGTAACCATCTCCCCCTGCCACTCCCCATTTTCCCCCATTAAATTCCTTTTTAACGCCCCAAATTTCATTTTTATATGTCTGTTTTTGACATTCAGTTGACGAATCGCACGTAATCGTAGTCAAACAGATACAAGATCTAATATTTTCAAATTACAAATCCAAAATGTCGTTGTAGGATGTATTTTTTTATGCAACTAAGTTGGCAAACTGCCCACCCACGTACATACACCCATGTGCACGTGGTTCTTATGAGATTCGCAGCAAATCTGCAACCCGCACAAGAACCACAGCGTACGTTGTCAACTTCTAACATAAGATGTAAAGTCATAGTACCCAGTAGTTTCGCTCCCATATCACCCTTCAATCAAACCGGCACACAGCAATGCAAGCTCTGCTGCTTTGCGGCAGAAATAGGTAAGACGGAGGTACCCAAACCTTGGTACATAGTCTCTGGTAAAGCGGATATCACTCAGTTTTCTCTTAATTAAATCATTAAGTAAAACTGCTAGTACCTAGTTTTTGCTCGTTACAAAAAGCATTCGCGTTTCCCGCCTAAAGTTTGCTCATTAGTTGAGTCGTGTATATCTAAGAAAACCAGCATTAATTAAGTAGCAATGAGTTCCTCGGCTTTGAGCTGGCACAACAAACTCTAGCAATATTAACAATACCGACATTGAATTATACAGTTGTATTCAAAACACATAGTAATTTCATCCATAACAATACATTCTTGGAACTCTGTAGCCTGAATAAACAGCGGACTGCCAATTAAGCAAGTGACCAAAACGAGACGTTTGCAATTAACATACACAAAGCATTAATCATCAGTTACTATGAATACAAGTTATTTTGGCAATAGCTTGTTATAATTAACGGCTGAACTCGCGTTACAATGACAAATTGACAACGAAAATAGCATATTTTATAACGGTTTCCGTCCATTTCCGTAGTAGTTTGGGTACAGTTGCACGTAATAGACAAAATTTGGATATGTTCGAGATTTTTTGAAAATCTTTTCGTGATTCAGTTTTGTTTTTGCTGTCGTTGATGAGAACATTTTAATTTTTATACTAAAACTTTTGCTTCGCGTTAAAAAAAATTAACTTAGAACGCGCAAGATACTACAAAAATAAATATTCGAAACAAAAAGTATTTAATACTTTGATTAAAACACCTACACTGTTATCTTTAGAAATTAAGTAGATTTCATTCTTTAGTTTTCGAGAGTATTTTTATCATTTCGCCAATTAATGGACTCAAAGACTTACTTCCATTTGAATTCTTCATTCCAATTAGATCTATTCAATAGATTTGATGTCAACTAGATACACTTTATTTCACTGGATTTGAATATGTTTATTTAGAGGTCTGGTGTTTGTATGTATATTAAAGTAAATAATTTCTAAAAATTATGGTAAGAAAATTACTAAAACATTTGGGGATATGGTCATCCTGAATGCTATAAGTATATGTATATTTTTTTTAACATTTATTACGTTATATATTTTTCATTAAAGTTTAAAATGAAATTATATATAATTAAAAATAAAAAAAATGTTTAAAATACAGTAAAATTCAGTTGGGTTATAACAGTGAATCTCTATGCCAATTTATACACGTTTGTTAGTCGATGACCCAAAGACAGACGCGAATTTGAAACATGAGCCCCATGGGGGGTCTAACTAACCTCTAACTTTTAGGGGGTAAATTAGAATTTTTTAAAATTTTTTGCATATCCAATGTACGAGCTTAAAGTGAAAATGTAAATTTTAGGATAAATGTGAAGTAATTTATAAAAATGAAACAAAGAATCAGGAAATTTCTTAATATTTGTGCGCATGAACTTAATTTGTGGTTGTAATGTTACAACAGCCAATTTGCTTCGAAAATATTAGACCGTTTGGATTTAAATAATAAAATTACACTTTTCATAAAAATTACAATTTAATTGACTTAAATATTTGGAATTGTCATATGATACTTTTTATACATTTCTAATACGTATAAAACTTACCTTTTTAAAATTAAATAGGTATATGCTATGCGACAGGTAACACATGACAGGTCATAAAACGAACCAAAAAATCACTTAAAATGCTAAATGCCAACTGCATAATTTAAATAAGAAAATTCCTTAAAGCAGTAGTCAAAATATTGACTTAATAACAATTATGAATGGTGGTTGAATGAGTATTATGAATAACTGATATTAGTTACGACAGTTATATCTTATCTGCGACGCTGACTAAAAGAGAATACCTAATGATAATTTATTTGTAGCCAACAATTACAATTACAAATAACAAGGTTCATATATTCTTTTCATTATTCATTTCCACAATAGTATCCACTTTCCTTACATTTGGCAATGAGAATTTTATACATTTAGTTTTAATTGAATTAATAATGATAAGTTATTAATTGTGAACCAATGCAATACTTTAGAAAGAGTATTATTTACAACGTCAGTATTTTCATTTCCTCTGTCAATCTTAAATATTAAAGAAGTATCACCTGCAAATAGTACTGTATCGCACAGATTGTTAGTGAAGTGTGGGAGGTCATTAATGTAAATCATTAATGTAAGTATAAAAATACCTGTATCAGAAGACATCACTCCCCCATACCCATGATTGTTAGATTCAATGACAGAATTATGAATGAACGTCTGGCTGATTAAATATTATGAGTGACCATTGGCTTTGGTACAGTAAGCTCCCCCCATTTAAGCTTATCATTTACACTACGAAAACCGCTACTATTACGAGCGACATAAGGACGGTCCAAAGGTCAAACAGTATAGCTTGACAAGGAGCTTACTGTACACTAAAGAATCTATATACATTTACCCTAGTATACATCTATTTAAATAAAAATAAATCGCCGAAATGTATGTACGCGCTTAACTTCCGAACGACTGCACCATATTGGATAATTCATTTTTTGTGTTCGTTATTGTTAGACCCAGGTTTGTATAAAATATTTTTTTTAATCTAACAGTTTTTCTTTTAGTCTCATAATATGAAAAGAGTGAGTGATTGAGACAGATGACTGGGGAGATCTTCAATATATTAAACAAAACATTGACAGATAGAAATTGATAATATCTGACGTGTGTGTACGTGCCCTTGTGAAGCGGATAGGGGGTTAAATAGTAAAAAAAGTTTTTCAGGAATTTCGAAAATATTGAAGAAGAAAAAATAATTGCAGTACGAAGTTCGCCAGGTTAGCTAGTATGTTAATCAATCACATCAAAGTCTTATTTTTTATTATTTTAATAAAGCAAGCATCAATATAAATATTACTTTTGTTCCATAAATGTTTTTTCGTAACTGTAAACTTCGTCCGGTACACATGAGTAACGGAATTTGTTATTTGTAATTCTTTCCGCGCTTAAGTTAATTTTATTTCTATGTCATTGATTAGAAAATACCAACGACAACACATAAAGATTCTATTGTAATTTTTTTTTAATAATTATTGCGCAATAATTTAATTAATTTGCGTCAGACAATCTCAGCATTTCGTCACTAGAGGCAGAGGCCCTCTTTCGTTTGACTAATTTAGGTACATACTTCGTTACACAGAGCCTGCCAATTGCCTTGTATTAATTTTCCTGTATTTTAGATGTCGAAAATCATCTATTGATGTGAACAATCATTATGGTATGTTAACATTTTAGTAGAACAAGTGAACGATACCAAGTTGAAATAAATAGCCACTACGAAAGATATTAAAACATATGTACCTGAGCCAAATATAGAAATTTTACTAGTGATCGTTAGAAATACATAGGAAATTCAGCTTTAAGCTGTGCGAAATAAATTCTAATTCCTCACATCCCGATTTACTAGCGACGGTCTTATCCAGGCAGCGCTATCCTGGTGGTATCTTCGTTGATTTGTTACTTCGGTTTGCGGAGTGTGTTCCGAAGCTAATTAATTTTAATTGGACTGGATTGCGAGGCGTCTATTGTACGAATGGCGTCCCTTAATAAAAACATGCTTGTTAACTATATTTAAACAAAACAGTGAGAAAAGCATCGTCAGCAAATTGTTAATGAAGGTTCAGATGTTAATGTAAGTAGTATCCCACCAAACACATAAAAGTGAAAATGGGAGCCAAATTTAAAAAGTATTATGGTATTGATATATGGTATTGATCGTTGTCGACTACACCAACAAAAGAATTAAGATCTAAATGGATGCCAAGTTTTGTAGACTGTCCTAAGATGAAATTCATAATAATAAGTTCATATAATTACACACGGCATGCTTGCTCGCCAGTTCTCTTAGCTTGAACTTGGCTGCGTGCTACTGCGTGTCTCGATACCAGGGTCGTCTGTTTGGGTACCTCCGTCTTACCTATTTCTGCCGCAAAGCAGCAGTGCTTGCATTGCTGTGTTCCGGTTTGAAGGGAAAGATATGGCAGTGAAAGTACTGAGTACCGTGACTTTACATCTGACGTCACATGTTGGCTACGTACACTGTAGTTTTTTTTACATAGGACAGGGAAGCTCTTAGCCGTAGTCTCACCTACAGGCCGAAGGTGAAAGCGAGCTTCACCTGGACTCCTCACCATCTGAGGAACTGGCTATCTTACCTCTAATTGTCGGAACATAACAATGCTATAAACATTATTATTATGGCGACAAACTTAGGTAAGACGGTGGTAGCTAACCAGTCGGGCTCAGAAGCCCTACCACCTACCAAACCGAGCAGAAAAATTTCTGCCCCGAGTGGGAATCGAACCCTGGACCTCCCGATCAACACCCGGTGGTCTCAACCACTAGACCAGGGAGGCGGTTAAAATTATTCTTGTGGGGGTTACAGTTTTGCTGCGAATCTCAAAGGAGCAACAATTGTATTATAAGTAACTGTTACCACTTTCCATCAGGTGGGCAGTTTGCTTGTTAGCAATAAAAAACGTAAGAACTTTTTTTTACTATGAGTGAGCTTACTCTTGATCCCAATCCAGCCCTGAGGCAAGGATGAGATCTACGGTGGGACGAGTTTGCCCAGAAAGTGCCTATTCACCCTTGCTTTGAAGATTTCCGGGTTGTATGAGCTCGGGAATCTCTGAAAACGCAAAAATCAGAAAAAGATCTAAAATTAGTTGTTCATATTACAATATGAATGGTACATACAATATAGGTTTGATTAAATTTATCCCTAACGTCAAGTTGTCATTCCACTGAACTTCACATTTATCGGATAAAAGATTCAATTCATGAATTATTTAAGTTCAGTTTGAAATCAATCCGGATCAAGTTTTGATGCATTTCTAATCCGCATTCAGACTTGACTCTCGCGCGAGATGACAACTGTATACAATACTATTTAATTTTCCGCTCGTGCGCTCCTACACTGGGCGGCTTATCTGTGCAATGTTAATTAGTAGTCGAACCTTTAAGGCGCATAATAGGGTCAATCATAAAAAAATCACTGCAGAAAAAACCGGTTCTCTTCATAAATATTGAATAAAAAAATCTTTAAAAAAGATATGTTATTATTCAACGTATTCTTTAGAGGATGGTCTTTTTAATTTTTTTGATAAATTAATTTAATCTTGGTTATGTGACCCAAACATGCCTCGATTTTAAAACTTTAAACCTAATCGCGTCGTAAATATTAGTTTAAATCATATACTTTCGATTTCAATAAATAAAGTGAACAATATTCCAGCGGATGGTCTTTTTAGATTTTTCTTATTCGCCATTTTTAATAATAATTCACCTTACGCGTAAAAGTTTGCTTAAATATTCCTCACTCACTCTCACTCACTCACTCCTATGTAATCAGTGCGGGACGATCGACGCAAGGTCATTGGGACCACTATGCGCCTTAAGCGTGTTATTTATCAATTACATTTTCATTTGTATTTTGTCTCTATAATTGATATTACGCTGTTGGTGTTTTATGAATTAATTTACTCAAAGACTCGTGTATGATAAATATTATTATTACCTGTTACAACTAAAATTAAAGCAGTAAGTACACTCACGCCGCACACTACATAGCTAATGGAGAACTAACATATAATATTTTTTAATGTATATTCCTGAAGTTTACAATATACAGTTAAAAATAATCAAAATATTTACAACAATAAAAACGCTGTATTTATTTTTGTATCTTCTTATTATTTTTTTACACACAGCGAGGAAGCCCTTGGCCTTCATCACATCTGATAGTAAGTGATGATTAGGCCACTTCTGGATGGTAGCGATGTACGGTCCAAGCGAGTTTGACCTAAACTCTTTAACTACTGAGGGATTGGCTATCTTACCTCTAATATCATTAACATCGCTATTATGGCGACAAACTTAAACTTAGTCTTATATCTAATATAATTATATACATATAAAAATCTCATGTCACAGTATTTGTTATCGAGCTCCTCCGAAACGACTTGATCGATTTTTATGATTTTTTAACCGACTTCAAAAAAGGAGGAGGTTCTCAATTCGATGCGTATGTTTTTTTTTGTGTGTATGTTACGAGATTACGCCGCCAGTTGTGGACCGATTTTCAAAATTCTTTTTGTATTCGATAGAGTATACCCCAAGGGTGGTCCCATGGTCACCAAAGTCAGGATCTGATGATGGAATCCCATGAAAATCGAGGAAAACCCTTAAATTTTAAGGTG